>OX327007.1:4802500-7202500 GCA_946800695.1 Geum urbanum | reverse complement strand
CTGGCCCTGGAGCTTCCATGTCCTTATAGCCAGGCAAATAACTAGCAAACAAGATCGAGAATCTGGCCCTGGAGCTTCCATGTCCTTATAGCCAGGCAAATAACTAGCAAACAAGAAATAGCCAGAGTAAAGAGAAAAAGCTACAGAAACCCGTTACTATATTTCAAGCTAAATGTTATTAGTATCATCTACATGCTGTACAAAGCCAAAAGAGAATATTTCAACCACAGAAGCATGGATAAGTCAACAATCCAGCCATAGTTTGTCGAAAACCTCACACAATACCCCAATCAAGCATGGCTTATGGATGAAAGCATGCAAGTTGGAAATGCAGAAGTATTATAGGAGAGAACTATCAGATACCGAATTCTGTAATAACATAGCATAATTGAAACGTACTCACCTTTTCCATCACGGTTTCTGTGGCAACCACCATAAGAATCAATCTTGATGTTAGTCTTCTCAAGTGCTTCAAGAGCTTGTAAGCGAAAGTTGCGAGCACCACAATTGGAAATAAATGCAGCTGCAAGGGCTTTCTCAGTCTTGGGCTGAACAGGTGCCATGATGTCATACTCGGCCCAAGAAAAATATCCAACAGGAACATCCGATGAGAGACTAGTGGTCATAACAATATTATAACCCTTCCTGGTGAACAGAAGAACAATAGTGACTTTAGTTATAACAAAAGTTTTTAGCAGAAATAGAGTTCTCAGTATGAGATTACCCAAAATATTACTATTAGCGATGTGACTGAAAAATAATTTAGTAAGTAGTTCCAATCGTTTACATATTAGTACGACACACCAACACCCTTGAGCTCAAAGTTTAATAGACATAATTCCCCGGAGTAGTGTGCCTCTGCAACACAAACTGCACAAAACAAAGTAGTATTTTTTTTTTATACAAAACACATGTTGTATAGAACATGCAGCACATCTTTAAGATCCTGAAGCAATACCAAATGTGCTACAAAAACTGGGAACATAATGTCTTGCTGCTAAATTATGTTTCTCCAATATATAAGTTTTTTGAATAATCAAGAAGTAAAGATGCAGCATTTACAGTCATGTTACTTCACTAACGAAGGTAACGGGGAGACAGCATGTAATACGAATATGGATAACAAATAAACACCTATGATTAGTGTTGACAATTAGACAGACAGCGAGGATGAAGTCATTTTCTTTTAGCTTTTGAAACTATGTGGGTACATTTGCCAGAAAAGAATCCTTTAAAGATCTCAAAATCAGTTCCTACTAAAATTATTAGAAAAATTAAAAAGATAACAAGTACATTTGTTAAATGCATAAAATTACTTTTGAGAACAGGGTAAAGAGTTCAAGAAGAATAAAAATAAAAACTCTTTAGAATTCAATAGAGCAAATATAAGACTGTGCTTACCCACCGTCTTGCATTATCAATATTATTTTCTGAGTAATATTGAGCTGATTCCATGGACCGGAGAACACTCAATGTCCCATCATGGCGACCAAAGGAAGCATCAGGATTTCTGGTGGGATTGCTTCCGAACTGGCATCCAACAGAACAAGATTTCCAGTCCTGTGGAGATGTAAAGACGAATTAATCAACATTTACAAGACATAACAATATCAAATTATTATATCCTAAAACTCACTATGACATACCATTATACCATAATGTCATATTCAAGAGAGAGAATGCCCAAAAAAATTATGCCAACACTCCATGAGCTTTTTAAGCTTGTCTTTCTGACGCAAACGGAAAATGGAAGTATCAAATTGACCTACAATATACCTTATGATAACAATTTCAGAAACACATATTTCCAAGTCACTCTCATTTCCAAATACTTTTTGTACTTTTACTCAATATTTTCTAACCTAGCCAGACCACATCTACCAAATAAAACCTACGCGCCCTCCACTAACCTAATGCAGTCAGAAGACCACTATCAAACTCCATATCCTGCTCCTAATGTCAACAATCAATAACTTTATTAGGGTAACCAACACAAAAACTATGCAAGACAAAATGCAATCCACACACAAGTTTCATATCCCTCTTTCAATGACAAGGAATCACGTATGTATATACACACACAGCGCAATAACCACATTTCCGGAGCAATCGACTCACAGTCTAGTACACACAGAGATGCCACTTTTGATACTCAAATAACATGATTATACAACAGCAAAAACCAGATATAAAGCATAACACTTTACAAAAACAAGAAACATCATTTAGATAAGTCATTGGCATTCAAAAGTCAAAACTACCTTCTCATCCCCAGAAACCAAAACAGGTTCCTTGTCGAAATCTCTAGAAAACTCCACAGCGTCCTCTCTCTCCAACCATTCATCACAGCTGAGCAAGCCCAAATCATCACCGCCCACCAAACCCAAATCGTCACGACTCACCACCGAACTCGGCGAGAACAATTCGTTCCACGTAAAATCGACAATAGCGGCGTTGTTGGCCAAATCAAGCTTACCCAGAAAAGCGATCTCCGCTATAACCACAAGGGCCACCACAAAAGGCACAAGATTTGACCATCTCCGCTTGTTGACCGTCGCAACCGCGACGGAGACCGGCAAGGCGGCGGAGGATGAAGAGGCGTCGTGGGTCGTCGCTGTTCTGGAGCTTCTTTGGATTGAAAACACGCCCATCAAACGAAATCAACGGCTATCTTTCTCTCTGGTGATTATTGCTTTTTGGCCAGAGAAAGAGAGGAAGAAGAAGGAGATGGAGGTTTTAGAAGAGAAGCCTTGTGGGTTTTGATTTGTCTTTGATCCGAAGTCAACTAGTCAAATTGAGAAATGGGGCTGGCTTTTTGTTGGAAACTTGGGGAACTTTGGAAGGAAGAGTAGGGTGGGGTACAACCCTCCCATGGCTCAGAGCTCAACCATCGACAATTTGGTTCCCATTTTATTTTTTCTAGAACAATTTGGTTCCCATGAACTTGATCGAAATTTAATTCTTCAAAAAAAAATTGATCAAAATAACTATAATTTGAGTGATAGTATTAGAATTATGGTCAACTATCCATTAAAAATTAGGTCAATTAAGTCATTTTCTGATTTCAAAATACGTGTGATTTACTAGTATACATGAAGATAAATACAATTCATTTTGCTTCATGTACTTCGAACCTAAAACTGTTGTTCACAAGTGTTGGAGAGAGTTTTATCTTTTCTTTGGTGCCTCCTCTATGGTGTTATTACTTATTCTCTTCCTTAATGAGTTATTACGTTTGCATGACGATAGGTAATTACCTACTTTTACAAAAATCCGTCAATGATGAAAATACAACTGGCTACGAACTAATTGACCACCGGACCATAACTGTCTTTAATCATACTCTTTAAAACATAACAAATTGGAGGAAAATAATTTAGACTTCTACAAGTTGCTCTTAATTTAGTTTTGTAAATTGTTTCTAAATTTTGTTGTCTTGGGCAACTTAGTACCCAAACTTTAAAAGTTATCAATGTGGTGTATGAACTTTCATTTTGCTATAAAATTAGTGTCTCAATCAATTTTTCGTTAAATCTTCATTAAGAAAGTGACGTGACAGACGCGAAATTAAAAAAATAAGGATAACATTGTCAACATAAATGATTTGGGAAACCAAAGAATTCATGTGAGCACCCAAAACATTGATATGTGCACCCAAATGCTTTCACCACAGAGGTCTTCTTCTTCTTCTTCTTCTTCTTCTTCTTCTTCTTCTTCTTCTTCTTCTTTCTCCTCCATATTTTTTCCTCTAAGCACCTTAGGAGTCCGCTTATGGTTTTATCCTCAATTTCTTTTCTGGTATTCATCGTTTACTAATTATTGATCCATTTTTCTTTTTCGTTCAAAATGAGAAAAAAAATGCGGCGACAAACTCGTGTGCCTTGGCGAGCGTATTGACGACGGAGGTGAAGAATGTTGTAATGCTTCAAAATCGGAGTTGCTTCTCGGCCCAAAGGAACATCGAATTGAGCAATTGGGAGAAGAACTGAAATGGTCAAATACGACCTAGATTAGACTCAGATTCGGGTCGATTCTAGCTCGGTCTGATGCGCTCTGGAAAGACGAACCGAAGAAGACGGCTAGATCGGCGAACATGTCTGCAATCGTGGATAAGTCGTTTTGCAAGAATTTGGGGTCGAAGTTAGGGTTAAGGGTTTGGATTTGCAGCGTGGTTGGGTATGGGAGAGAGGGAGGCGGCAAAGACGATGAGAGTGAAGGCCATTTGACGAGGGGGTTGTCGGGAACAGACAACCATGATTGATCGAAGAAGGATCGAGGAGAGAGAATACGTAGGTTAAGGGAATCGAAGATGTGGCAAGAAGGCTGGGGATGATGCAATGCCAGATAGGAGAGGAGCTTGAGAGTGCAGCGGAGAGCGACTGCGTTGAAGAGAGATTGTCAGCTTGCGTAAGCATTGTGTGAAGGGAAGTGGCGACCTTTTTGGATCAAACCAAAAAAGAAAAGTGGATCAATTGTGAAATATGGAAGGCATAATAGTCATTATACATTTCTTCTGAATTTTGAGAATGCCACATCATCAATTTGACGTTTTTCAGATGAAAAACTGATGAATACCCTATTTTTATTGCAAAACTAAAGTCCAAACATCACATTGATAACTTTTAAAATTTGGGTACTAAGTTGTCCAGGGTAACAGTTCAGACACTGTCTAAACAATTTACTCAAAGCCAAATGATAATGTTGCCTTTATTTTTTTAATCTTCTTCCTGCCACGTCACTTTCTTAACGGAAATTTAACGGAAAAGTGATGGATACCCTAATTTTATAACAAAATGAAAGTTCAGACACTACATTGATAACTTTTAAAGTTTGAATACTAAGTTATCCGAGATAACAAAGTTTAGACACTATCCCAAACAATTTACTCTTAAATTTTTAAGTCTTTTAACACCACCAAGCACGTTCTAAAGACAGATTTTATTGGATGACCGGATGAGGAGGTATAGGCCCATAGCCGAGAGAAAGCAACAGAAATGGGCAAATGGCATAGAGAAAACGCTGGACTATAATCGCCACGATTGTTCTCTGAAAAACAGCAAAACTGATGCCAACTTCCCCACAAAGAAATCGACTCATAAAATAGATGCAAATTTGAGACCAATAGAACTTTGGCACACTTTCGTTAATCAATGAAGAGGGCAGAACCTCTCAAACCATAACCTCTCAAACCTCTCAAATTTGAGACACATGCCCCAATTTCTCCACGAAATTGAGTTGACAAAAACCTTCTCCTCGTCACCTTTTTCTATTCAAACCATAACCTCTCAATAAGATCATGTCAAGAGTCGCAAGAATTTATGGAATATGTGCTCCCATATATCCCTGCATCCATGAATACAAACTAATCGATTAATTAAATGATAATATACCATTACACTTCCGAAACTACTCTTCATGCTGAGGTTTCGACCCATGGCAAGAAATGAGGAAGATGTGATACAGAACATAATTGACATCTTCCGTTACCAACCACAAATTACAGCATTCTTCAACTCCTACCAAGTTATCAACTAACTACATGAACCCGAGGCAAGGGATGGCAATTGACCAAAGAAACCTATCTCAAAAGCTACTTCTATATATCAACTAAATCAACTCTCCAATCCACCATACTTGATAATTTGCACAGAAGAAATCTCTCTTCCATAACAAGGAACTTTGCTATTGTAGAATCGCATAGAATGGGAAGACTACCGATACCTCCAATTGGTTTGGATTTATCAGCGTCAACCGTTACCAGTCAGCTAACACATTGGTATTTAGGTGCAATCCAGTACATTACTTGATCAGAGCTGGAAGCATCTCCTGAAGCTCTTTTAAGCCTCTTTGGTATGAATTCACAGCTTAATTTCCCTCTATGGTCTCCGTCCGAAAAGTTCTGACCCAAAACTTCTGTCAAGAGACGATGATCAAAACCACTCACACAAATAAATAATAAATGCACAGAATAGTTAAGCTAGATGCTATTTTAATTTAATCTGAGTCACAACAACTGGACATGGTGTGGAAAGTATCGGTAAGACTTATTTTACACTGGAGACTGAGAAATTAGAGGCTCCATGCTTTCATATCCGTTAAATATTTGAAACCAAACATGCAAGGTAAAACTAACAAGTTTATAAGAAACTTATCTAATTTAAGGAAAACAAGGAATCCTGAACTTAGAAACAAAACACCAACCAATCTCAAGAAACAAAAACACCAACCAATCTCAAGCAGATAGAGAAAATGAAACAGGAGCGCATGAAGACCCATAATGTGAACATCACCCAAAAGATGCTGCAATCACACTTACATTATCAAAGATGCTTTTGTTCATCTTCATCTAGATGATCCAAACTGCTACTATAGACGTCTTTCAGCTAACCCCTTCTTTCCTTTTTCGACATTTCACACAGTAACTTGACAAAAGTAAATCATGATATGAAAATCAAACCATATAATAGGAAAACTAATGAGTAAAGATCAATTTAACTTCAAGTTCCCTAATAGTACAGGAGGTAGGGTACAACGCATTCAAGAAAGTCCTGGAGAACAAAGCACATTTCTGTCTGCTAATCTTTATCCTAATAAACCCCCTGCTTTTGTGTATGTACCTAAGATGCAACCCTCATGCATGATAGCATTATACATAACAGGGAAGCATATTTTTGGGTACGTGATCTCAATGATAATCAAATGAGAAATGTTTCCCAGATACACGAATTTAGTCAGACTGATGGTTACCTGTAGTTCTACCAACTGAATACTGATGACATGCCGGGTTATGCTCTGAAATTCTTGCAGTTACAATCGATTCCTTTAAAGTCGTATTCCTTCTTGGGTGGGTCCTGTTATTTGAAGACAGGGTATGTGCTCGAAGATTAGGAGATGCCATATTGAATTTTTTGCCTGCAGCTGTAAAATGACATATCCATGGACTTGGCAAAGTAACATGAGAATCAGCTGTGCTCTCCAACAGAGTTTCATTCCTTGGAAAGTTGATCTTCCCTCGAACAACCATGAACTGCAGACAATTCAAGCAGATAACAAATACTGTAATCAGGGTGATGAATCAGATTATGCAACAGACCAACATGCTCACTGAACGAAAAGTTATATAGCAATTTTTACTTCCTCACCTGCTCAGAAGAATTATAAGTCTGAAAGGCAGCTCTTGTGTTGAATGTAGCCCCTGAACATTCTTCTGCAGATGGCAGCCCCGTAAACGCATGGAATGGTTTAATTTATTCACAAAGGATGTTTCTAAAGAATGAATATACAATCTGTGCTTCTCACTTGTCCACTTCGAGGATGAGCCCTGAAATGGACCACAGCTATGAAGGGTAAGCATATACTACTAAACAGGACACATGGAGGTTACTATTAGATTGTGAGAAAACCTCCAAGACTTACAGTAAAACAAAATCACACAACAAACACATGGCATATGGGATGAACAGATTTGCATTGTTGCAATCAAATTACAGCGCACCTTTCTTAAATTTATAATTTTTCATAAGCAAGCAAATGAAGGAGGTTTTTCGGGGCTCAAGTGAGAATTATGCACTCATGAATTGTGTAATTTAGATTATTGAACAAACAATAACTAATAAGCTAATAGTCATCTCAGTACACTCTTGTACTTCTATATATGAATTAAATGCCTAATAAGGAGCTTTGCTAAATCATGGACTAAGTATCTGAATTTTTTTGTTTTTTATTTTAGCTGAAGAAAACAACAATGTAGTCATGAGAGCCCTAAATGATAAGGGGACCAGGGACCTCCAGTAAATCTAAACCAATAGTAAGTTTACCTCTGCTTGTTAAAGAAAAACACTCAGATATCTGATCCCTTCATAGGATGAGTAGAAATCCATGAAGCAATCAGCTTAATCAAGTACCTCTTAAGAATGTGGAAACAAACTACTTACGGTGGCAAAAAGAAAAGTAAAACAAAATTGCATCCATGTCTCTCATTAATTTAACCGTCTTCTAGTCCTAAATATGTATTTATCTGCCATACAACAAAGCAAGAAAAAAATTCACAGTTTACTACTCATCTCGGTTCTGAAGTCAATCTCACACAATTTTCAATTCCAAACTCAAGATCATTGAGATATAATTACATGTAACTAATAACTTTACAAAAAAACAACCGGAAAATTCTGATTACATGAGGATCTCAATACACAGGCCACATCAGCTTTACATTATATCCATTCTTTACAACAACAAAAAATTACTTTCATCAGTAATCACCAAAACACATCATATGACAACATTTATTCCTCAACAATTTCTAACCGACAAAAATGAGATCTCCGTCTTCTAGCACATTTTGAATTAAAAGAAAAAAACTATAAAAAAAATTGATAGTAGAACACTGACATGCAAAGCACAAAGCGGCCACCATAAGATTCAAAGCAGTAAGAACTCAAAATCAAAATAAGTACCAGAACTAATACAACACTGCAACCAAACAACACAATGAGAGAGAGAGAAAGAATTTACTCGCGCTGCATGCGCGCGAGTTCCAAGAGCAACGGAGGAGGAGGAGGAGGAGGAGGAGGAAGCCGCCGCGTTCGAGACGGTCCGAGTCAACGCGCTCCTGCACTCGGGATCCGAATTCTGCGGCGGAATATTCTCCCGGAGATGCTGTTGCTCTTCCATGGCGGTTTCTGATCGGAAACGGTGCGTCTTTGGCTGAAATCTCTCTCTCTCTCTCTCCCAATGAGAGCGAGCGATGGAAGCGAAAGAGAGAGTGGCGGTTCGTCGGTGCTTCGAGGTGTTGACACCAATAAAAGGCTCCATGGCACCCCTTTTCCACGTGTCATGATGTGCCGCAGCAGCATCGTAAAATATCTTTGAGATATTTTCTCTCTTTTGCTGCGGAACTCGCAGTCGGCCACGCGCTTTGTTTTGGAAAAGGAATGGGGATGAATATTCTCACGCGGTGGTTAGGTAGGTCCTGCTAATACTTTTATTCTCTCTTCATCTTATTTGGTTGGATGCATCTATTTACATTTCTAAAAGTATTATTTACACCTCCAAACTTTTTAAAACTTTAAATATTCTATTTTATCCTAATAAAAAAGCCCTATAATTATTCATATCAATTTAACTAGCATATCAACCTCTACGTTAACATCTTTATCAAATTTTCTTAGTTAATTACAAAGAGTAATTGATAGAATATGAGTTCTTATTATTTTTTACAGAAAAAAATTGTTTGTTTTCCTCATCGCCTCCTTTAATGAGAATATGGATGAAAATAACATGTGTAAAATTGAGTTAATTAGTTCAACATTAAATCAATCTTAGTTTTTTATTATAAATCATTATTCAATTTCTTTTGTTAACTCCAATGCTATTATATGTTCTTCTACATGGATATGGGTACGTTACAAGATTCCAAGCAATATTTTATATTTTGCATTTCAATGGTTAAAGGTTTTGATTGGTGATTTTCTTTTTCTTTTTCTTCTTATATTAGGGGTGAGAAAAGAAAGAAAGAAAGAAACAAAAAAAAGGATGAAAGGTAAAATTTTAAAATTATTGGCAAACTATTTAGAATGAGATGTAAATAATGATTTTAGAGGTGTGAATAAACGCACCTCTTTTTTTCTTTTAATAACTTGAAAGGGTTTTGCTCCTCTTCATCTCTTAACCTTTAGGAACATTGACAATTTTGTCATATGTTTAAGTGTTAGAATGTTGATGTTTAAGTACCTTCTCAACATCAGTGGTTTTCATTAACAAATGTAAAATAAATTTCTTGTGATGATCTCGATTTTTTGTTGCATGGAGAAAGAAGATTTAGAGTAAAAGGGAAGCTAGACTAGAGAGATCGATTGCCCAAGTAAGGAATTTTATATTTTAGCAAATTACTCTTAATGATAAAATGAAGAAATCAAATACATTTAAGGATAATGTCTTAATTTTGGACAGAGAAAGATAAAATATTACTCATAACGATAAGTGACTTACTGTATAAGTTTCCCAATTAAATTACAAATATATTACTTTTCTAATATTTGTGAACTAATTTATAAGTAAACCTCCATTTAAGAATAACTTCAATTCTATAAAGGAATAAATTTTAATAGGCCCAACATTATAGCTGTAGAGCATTTTTCTTGTATAGGCTGCCATGAGAGTGATGTGACGGAAACAAATTTATCTTTTTGCCCTCTTTGTTTCTTTTTTCAATTTAATGCTTATTTTCGTTCAAAATATATATAAAAAATTATGTTTAATTTTTTCTGTTCCTATTTTTCAGTTCCCCTTTTTAAAAAAAATTTACTTTTTTTTATTTGAGAAAATTTCTAGTATCAACTATTTCAAAATTCAGTATCAGTCTCGAAATACATTCAATACAAATACCAATGTAAATTTAATATTAGCATCAGCTCTTTTTTTATATAAAAAATTCAAAATCAATTTTGTTGATGAAAAATTATGTAGCACTTCGGTTCTTTACATTCAATAACACTTATCTTCAATAGCAGCAGTGTTACAAAAATTCAGTATCAATTATGATATAAATACAATAAAACTTTTGAAAACAATGCCCTCGACAAAAATTCAGTAGCAGCTCGACGAACGATTTAGTAACAGCTCGACGAAATATTCAGTAGCACTTCGAGAGTGATTTAGTAGCTGAACGACAAAACTTTAGTAGCAGCTCGTCGTACAATTCAGTAGAAACTCAATGAATATAATGTGTTGGATAAAAATTTAGTAGCAGTTCGACGAACGATTCAGTAGCAGCTCAATGAAAGATTTAATATCACTTCGAGAATGATTCAGCAACAGCTCAATGTTAATATCACTTCGAGAATGATTCAGCAACACCTCAACGAAAAATGCAGTAACAACTTGGTGAACGATTCAGTAGCAGTAGTTTGAAAAAATACAGTAGAAGCAGTTGAAAAAACACAATACCAAAAGTTAAAAAAAAAAACAATAGCAACAAATCTCAAAGTTGTATTAAAAGCATGGACATGACCTTAACAACATTTGAATGATTGCATTAACAAAAACTAAAACCATGGATGACTGGCAATATAGCAACTTTAGAATAACATACTTTTGAAGAAAAAAAAATCGATACAAATAGAATAACACATTTGATAAAAAAAAATATTAGTAGCTTCGAAAATGATATTAACACTAAAAAGGTAGTTGTAGTAGTTATAGTTTCGAAAAACGGCAATAGCAGAAGAATGAAAAATGAAGTAACAATAATTTTGAAAAAAACACAGTAACAATAGTTTCGAAGAATGCAGTACCGATAATTTTGAAAACTACAATTATAGCAATTTAAAAAAAAACATAATAATTACAGTTTTGAAAATGCACTGCTGCTACTGCTTTCGAAAACTAATAACTCAAATACATCACACTCAAAACAAAACATCATCAACAATTAGACTTATATAGTAGCACATATTCTTTTCACAAACAAAAAAAATCACATAAATAACAGAAGAAAGAAAAGGTTTGATTGGCCATAGTGTTTTGCGACGAGCCAATCACTGCGGTATCAGCCAAATTAAAAAATAAAAATAAAGCTCATTTATTCGTTGCAGTAGCAGCCAACCCAATCTTTGCGATCTAAGCCACTGTTTTGCTATCCAAAGCCACCGATAGCGTGTGACGAGTTGCGGAGGAGAGAGACAAGGTTCGGGATCTACGATGCGAAGCCGAACGAGTGTGAGGGGGAGGCCAAAGTCAGGCCCGACCTTGAGTATAGGCCTTATAAGCCTGGGCCTAGAACATTCATACGAAGAGGTCCCAAAATTAAGCCTAAGTATGCATTATATATATATTTGGGCCCCCATATTTCTATTTTGTCTAGAGTCCCATGATATTTTCGGCATCTCAGAGCTAGCACTGGCCGAGGTAGGTAGCGTTTTAGACGAGTTGAGTTTCTGAGGTCACGTCGTAGCAAGGGAGGAAATTGAGGAGGCTGAGCACAAGGTGGAGATGCGAGTAGGGACGCCGAGAAGGAGGAGGGTGGCGTGAGGAGCGCGACATGGAGGGGATGACGGCGTGAGGACGTCAAGCATAGCAGCACGTCGCAATGGAGAAAAGCATTGTGAGAGATTGAAGCGCCGTAAGGAGGAGCTGAGCCGGCGGAGGGAGACGCGGAGGCTGTGAGGGCGAGGCAAAGGAAAGTGTGGCCGACAGACCGCGAGTAAGTGCGAGGTCGAAGCAGAGTGTACTGATGTTGCACGCGAGCCGAGGGGAGAAGACGGAGGCAACCAAATCGTCGTGCTATTGCTATTGTGTCTCTCTTTGCACAGAGAGAGAGAGAGGAAAAATAAAATGTTCTGCAATTTTTTGTTAGGGTTTTCACTATTTATAGAAGGGCACTTTTATCTTTTCGACCTATTTAACGCTTCAGGTTCAGTCATTTATTGATCATTAATTGTCTAAATATTATGATAGTTAATTTATTTAGTATTATTTGAATGTATCTTTTCCTTATTTGTTTTCACTATTTTTATTTTCTGAAGCAAGGAAATCTAATACAAATCCAGTTGCGTAAACGAGCAACAGACCAAAGAGAAAGTCGACACAACACTTTCACCTTGAAAAATCGATCACACAGAGATCTTGTTCCATATATTCCATTGAAAAAATTTCGTTCTTGAAGCTTTCATAGTAACCAATACAAAGAATGTTTGCTCAAAAAGCAATACATGGAAGTAAAATGTATAATTCTTTAAACTGGCAAAAGGAGAACCTTTACAAGTGTCAGAGTCAGTTTCAGACTAGTAAAGGTTGCTATCTTCCTGAAGAAGATGATTGAAGAACCGCACAGGCAACCACTTGCGCCCACTGCCTCAACCTCATCTTCACCGCCTCCGAATCGCCCCCTTCTGAAACAAACTCGGAAAGAAACCAATGAATCCGAGTCTCCTTTTGAAATGAAAAAGTAAAAATATGGTTGATTCAATCTTGTTAACCAACCTGTTGATACGCTTTGACTCGACTGAGTAGTAACAGCATGGTATAACACCAATGCGGGTGAGGTGTCGGACAGTTTCCGGTCGATTTCTGGCGAATCCGAAACACTTTTAGCTGCGGTTGAGACTATTACGTGAGCCCCAATTGGTCTTCGGACGCTGCCACGTCTCTTCGCGGAGGATGTCCGGTGACCACCAGCTCTGTTTGCAGAGAGGTCGAGGTGGTGGTGCCTGAGGATCAGTCATGAGTTCACCGCTAATGTTTGCCAAAGTCTTCTTCGTTTCAGTAGTAGGCATCAGGAGCAAGTTGATTTGGAGGGAAAGACTTGTAGCTAATAGGATGATTGGATGTCACGTCAGAGAATAAATACTTTAATCATTTACATTTCTGTAAAACAATAACTAGCAGAATTTTTATTCGTTTCATGATGTCAAAGTGAAGCAACGTGACCTGGAATCAAGCTGGCAATTGTGGAATGAGTCATATCTGAGATGGAAGCCATATCATCAACAGCTAATGTTGTTTCTTGTTGGCTTCACTTTACATCTAAGCATCAGTTGCATACGAACTGTACATTTGACTATACTAATGACTCCCACCAATCACCAATAATCCCCACAAGAGCAAGTTCCATCCTTGAACTGGTGGAAACGGTTTGAATCCCTCACAATGATCTCCCTCTCCGTGATCACTGTTAACAATTTCGTCCAACTGTGGCAATCACCGCAAACTCTCAAGTTCTTGAAGATCCGAATGGGAGTCTTAGGAGGAGTGGTAATGATTCCGAAAGCAATGGCCAACCTTTCGCTATGACTAGTGAGGATATGCTCTTTCTCGTCATCCTCAACATCCTGCAACACGAAGCTGAAGTCCGGAACATAACCAAGGCTCTTCATTTTCTCAGTTAGTTCCCTCAACTTCTGGTATATCTGCTCGCATTGGGGGTGCGTTTGGTTCCCAGTATAAAAAACATCAACTTTATTGTTAGCTTCTATTGAACTCCACCCGGGAGTCTTCCTCAGTCCTCGGTCTCTAGCCACTGATCTCACTTTATCCACTCCTTCCCATTCCCCAGCTGTTGCGTACAGATTTGACAACAGCACATAGTAACCCACATTGTCCGAATCAACTTCAAACAAGCCTTCCGAAGCAATTTTTCCCAACTCAGCATTCCCATGTATTCTACAAGCACCTAGTAGAGCCCCCCAAACAGATGCATCCGGCTGTACAGGCATATTTTTAATAAAATTATGCGCCTTGTTTAGATGTCCAGCTCTACCAAGCAGATCTACCATGCAGCCGTAATGCTTTAGACCAGGCTTGATTCCATACTCTTTCTGCATCATCTCAAAGTATGATTCAGCCTCACTGACCAAACCTGAGTGACTGCAAGCTGATAATAAAGATACAAAGGTCACATGATCTGGCCTAACCCCCTCCTCAAGCATCTCTTTGAATAGCTTCACAGCTTTCTCGCCATGCCCATGAACTCCAAGACAAGAAATTATGGAATTCCAGGGAACTGCGTTGTTTCCGGGCACTTGGTAGAACAATGACAATGCATCATCTAGTTTACCACATTTTCCATACATGTCAATTAAGCAGGTTGCCACAAATATGTCCAAGTTGAGACAATTCTTGATTACCTTCCCATGAATTTTCATCCCCTGTTGCAAGGCTCCCAAATGGGAATATGCTGGGAGAATGCTAACCCACGTTCCTTGGTTTGGAATGACTTCTCTGCACTCTTGCATCATACAGTACACTTCATTTGCCTCACTTGCAAGGCCATTTTGTGTGTAACCCGTGATCAAAGTATTCCATGAAATCACATCCTTGAAAGGAAGTCCACGAAAAACAGTACGTGCAGAATCCATGGCACCCAACTTTGCATACATGTCTACAACTGCATTTCCAATAACAACATCTTCCACGAACCAATCTCTCCTCAGAACGAATCCATGAACAGACTTACACATGTCAGCATTACTTAACTGAGCTATAACAGAAGCCAAACTTACTAGTGTTAATCGATCAGGCTTAACATCAGATAGTTGCATTTTGTTATAGAATCCAAGTGCATTCACTGAATCATTGTTCTGCTCATTGGCAGCAATAATTGAGTTCCATGACACCAAATCTCTTACCTCCATTTCATGAAAAACCCTCTGTGCATGTCCCAAGCAGCCAAATTTAGCATACATGTTAATCAAGGCATTGCATACGAACCGATCACAGTCTAGTCCATGCTTTATGACATACAAATGAATCAGAAGGCCATTTGATATATCATTTGATTGTGCACAAGCGGTCAGCAGACTTGCAACAGTTATAGGATCCATCTTTACCCCTTCCGATCTCATTTCAATTAAGACGCCTAATGCATCTGCTGAATTCGCATTCTGACAAAATCCAGAAATCATTGCATTCCAACAACCCATATCCCGAAAGGGCATCTCATCAAACAATTTACGAGCAATACTAATAACACCAAAACGTGAATACATGTGGATCAAGGAGGCAGCCACAAAGACATCCCATTCCAGACCAAGCTTTAGAAGCCAACAGTGTATTTTCCGCCCAAGAACCAGATTGCCACATGCTTTCAAGACAGGAGGAAAAGTGTAGAAATCGGGTCGAAGATCAGAGGTCATCAAAAACTGCGAGAAACAGTCTAGAGCTTTTCGGAAATGCCCACTGCGAACATATGCAGACATCATCGAATTCCAGGTATAGACATCCTTTCTAGGGATTGAATCAAAAGTGCGGCATGAGAGCGAAACATCGCCGAGGTAGGCGTATAAATTGACAAGCCTTGCAGCAAAAATGATATCTTGAGCTTTTCCTGACACGGCAAGAAAAGCATGGAGACGCTTTGCATGGTGAAGTTTTGTGCAAGACTGAAATAGAAGACCAATATCACCATTGTTATTCTTGTTCTCATTTCTATAGCCATCTGATACTAACTGTAAAGTCTTTGTAGAGAATAACTGGTAACAGACTTGAATTGAAGGAAAGTTTTTGCACGCATGCCTTCCTTTGCAGTTGGGCACGAATCTGGAAATATATATTCACAAATTACCACCAAGACAGCAAAGAATCTCGACTATAGAAAAGGATAAATACCAATAACATACTCATTATCTCAAGACACTTTGTGCGTAAATCTGGAAGCTGATAACATAATGTCAAACTACCTCTTTATATAAACCACTTCATTTGACTTCATGCATTAAACTCAAAACTATTTGGTTTAACAACTATACGAAGATATTGATGTTTCTCGCCGCATAGCAAGATCAAGTATAAAGAGCATGATAATCTATTGTAACTTCAATAGTTGTAGCTTAAATACAAAAGTTCATCTTCAGACCACAATTGAAATATCAACCACTGTAATCATCCTATCTGAACTCCCAGAATTTCACGGATCTCCTAATCTCACTGGATTCAAGTAACAGCCTCTTCTTTCTCAAATTAGAAAATGTTAGATATTACCTTTATCGAATTACAAAAATTGATATCATTTCATTTTCAAGATTCTTAAAAGAAGAAGAGAGATAAATACACAACTATTACCTGAACATACATGAACGTCTTGGAGATATCTCAATGGTCAAGTTCAATCTAAATGCTGAAGAAAATGCCGCCGGAGAGGATACCAGAATTCCCCGAAATTGAAAAGATATGAAAGTGCACACACTCCAAACACGAAACCCAAAAACTTGGCTTCTGCAAGTAGCAGTGCACAGTTAGAAAACCACTACAAACATACCGAACCCATTGATAGAACAAATCAGCTAGAGAATAAAACCTGGAATTTGGAAATGGCCGATCGAGTATCGGAAATGTTGGGGGTTTAGGGTTTAAGGGATTAAAAGCTCAGAGGGATTTGGGATTTTGAAATGGATCGGGTTAATAAACGGGCCACTGATCAACCCGGCCCATTTCAGTGTTAGAGTTGGGTTTTTTTTTTAAACAAAAAAAAGGGTATATATAGTTCTTCTTTCACAATTCACAAGCTCCCTCCGCCGCGAGAGTAAAGCAAAGCAGATATGTCCTCCTACAACAGAAGTACACCACGACTCAGAACCCTAACGAACACAGATGACACATCTCAGAAATCCCTTACTTAGTCTACCCTGCTTGGAATCCATGTCATTCACTAATGTATTTTTCTCCGATGATGTGGATTTGGATCATAGAAACTTCTGGGCCATCCCTACCTTAGTTTCTGGTTGCCCCATTGTTGAGCATCTGTCGTTAAATCGATGTAAACTTGCCTATTCTCGCATTATTCTTGCAATTTCAAGTACAGTCTCAAAGCATTGGAACTTACGCATTCCCATTGCAAATCTGTCTTGATTACAGGCCAACAATCTCAAGTCTTTCAAAATTTATTAGGATTGTACTTGCTTACACCATAACAAAATCTACTCAAGGGAATGTGAAAACTTGAATAATTTGGACATCTCTTGTGTGGGGTTGAAGGAGCTTTTGTTGCATTCTGGCTTACAAGCTATGGAGAACTCTATTTTCACTCCTAATCTTGAGTTTTTCGAGTTCACTGGGAATTTGAAGCAAAAGATTTATTTTGTGGAAGCTCCGTCAAAGTTGATAGTGGCTAGTGTGTGAGAGTTTTGAAGACCTCGTGGCCCTATGAACATTATGCAGCTCTGATAAATTTTCTTCAAAGTTTTGATTGCTCCAAAAAAGTGAAGATACACATCAAGGATGCTGAGGTATTATTTACATTTAGTTTATTCTTCTTGATTTTATTTGTGTGATTCTTATTTGCACCTACAGAGTTGTTCCAAAATGGTTTAGGGTGGGGGGAGCTTCCTTAAGATTTCTTAATAGGAAGGAATTTGATCTGTTTGTGATCTCTCTAATTATGTTTGTGTATGAAATGGTAAAAAACCTAGTGACTGTAGTGAGGCTCCTAAAAAAATTTAGTTATCAAATCTAATTACGCTGCTATTGTACTCAGATAGGTTACAACGTTATTTTTTGGATGTTGAATGTAAATATGACAATGTGGACAATGTCCAATGTATACGTATAAATATATGTATAGAAATGATTCAAGAGTGCAATTCGGTGTAATTTCTTATCCTTGTATGTTTGTTTCTTGAATATAAATTGTTGTCATTGGCATGTAGGGTGTCAGAGTACCTGAACAGTGGAGAATCAAGTGGTCTCCTCCATTACCTAATATTGACCAACTGCAGTTATATTGTTCTGGTCCTTTGGGTGAAACTTTGAGACCCTCATTAATTTGTATGGCACCATCTGCAGAAATTCTACCCGTCCTAGATCATGAGGATGGTTCAGCAAGTGAACATCACGAGAACTTTAACGTAAACGACAGTAGCGACGACAGTGCGGACAGCAACGACTGCAGCGACGACAACTATGTCAACAACGTAGAAGACGATGGCGAAGACGAAGACAATGAAGACCACTAAATTTCTTTTTTCTTTTTTTTAGAGAACCACTCAAACTTAAAGATTTTAAGAAAAATGAATAGTTGAAGCTGTACTCTGTGACTATTTATTATTGCTGTTAACATGTTAACTCGTTTAATTGCTAGTGGTTTCAAGGCTTTCTACGATGCTGGTTTTTTTCATCTTTCCACACTTCTAGACACTGATGCTTTGGGGAGAATGAGGTGATGCTTTCTATATCATCTGCTAGTGAAGAACGGTTGGTATAGAGAGCTTTGAGGAAATGGAACTTTTTTGTTTCTTCTCATCAGTTATTTATATTAGTTTTCTTACAAATTAAATTTTAAGAAATATAATAGGTAGCGCATATTTTAGTTAAGAATGCGTTATTGTTTCCTGCATTTCTTTGGTTAGTGGTTAAGTCACAATAACATACTACAATACTTGTAACTGATGTACATGTCTCAATTGCGTTTATGCAATTCATTATTCTTTCCAAAAAAAAAATCTATGTTGTATACTCTTGTAGTTGATCGTCTTGAGTCTTGACTACGTACTGTGAATGTATGGGTGATTGTTATTTGTGATAACAAATTGCAGGGACGATACCAAGCCTACCAAACATTGAATTCTATGATGTTTTCCCCTTTTCATTAGGAAATTTTAGGTGCATTCCTGGAATGATAAGGAAACTCAAAAAGGATCTAAATCATGTCTTTGAGTTGCAGAGTTACGGTCTCTTTTTTTAATAATTTCTCAGGAAACTTCCCTTTTGAATACATACCTTTGTGGAATTGCAATCAAAGGTTTCGGTTGTTTATGATCTTGCAAGGCGAGTAAAGGTTTCGACAAATTTACTATATCCCATGAGTCGATAGATCTCTGCATACTGCAGTCATTGACATCTCAATTCTCAAGCAACATGCTCCAATAGATTTGAGACCTAAGCAAGCTATCGACCAACTCTAACTCTATTGGATTTCACTCCCTGTAACTCTCGACTCCCTAGTTATCTGATAGTCTAATACATAAATGAATCCTAGCGAGTAACCCGGCCCATTTTATTGTAAGAGTTGGGCTTTAACGAGAAAGTATTGGTCTTGACTCCTGAGATATATAAAAAAACCATTATCATCCTCGACCGTAAAAAACGCACGATGTCCTACTTCACAAGCAAACGACTCAAAACCCTAATGAACACCGGCGGTGAAGGATTTGTTTGGTTTAGACATAAAGTTGGTCTGCATGGATGATCGACTGATCCGTTTTATGTGCATGGACTTGGTCTTCAGCAGGCCGAAGTGATTCTCAACCTGATGAACGTGTTCAATGTTCTGTTTTTCAAGTTTAGTTAGTTGCTGGAATAATTCCTAGATGATAGGAATAGTCGTTTCTTATTTCATGTAGTTTGTTCACGTTGTGTGGTTGTTATCCTGGTCTGTCATGATCAAATCACGTAGTATTGGGTTTCCTGCTTTCTTTCATTCTGTTAGTTGTAAAACTCTATTTAATAGGGCATGCTGTTTATTAATAGTGGATCGATACAGTTTTTGTTTGGTGTTTATATAACTCTGAAACTCTACAAGTGGTATCAGAGCAATATCACAACAACATTAATTTTTCGAATCAAGAGAGTGTGAGTGTTTCTCTGTGAAGTTGAGAGAAACAAATGGCAGAGGGGAGCAGCGGTGGCATGGGATTTGTTGTCCCTGCAATCCCAAAATTCGAAGGACATTATGAGCATTGGGCGAGGTTGATGGAGAATTTCATAAGGTCCAAAGAATACTGGGACCTTATAGAAATAGGCATTGAAGCACCTGGAGTTTCAACAGAGGGAGGAACGCCAGAACCAGAACGGAGATTGACAGAAGGAGAGCAGAAGCAGCTTAACGACTTGAAGTTGAAAGACTTGAAATTAAAGAATTTCCTCTATCAAGCAATTGATCGTGACATTCTTGACACGATCTTGAATACCGATACCAGCAAGCAGATATGGGATAGCATGAGAAAGAAATATCAGGGGTCTACGAGGGTGAAGAGGGCTCAGCTACAGGCTCTTCGTACTGAGTTTGAATTGCTACGGATGAAGGAAGGAGAGAGCGTGAACGGCTATTTCTCACACACTCTAGCCATAGCAAAAAGGATGAAGGGATGTGGAGAGAACGTCCAGGAGTCGATGATTACCGAGAAAATTCTGAGATCAATGACCAAGAAGTTCAATTACGTCATTTGTTCAATGGAGGAGCTTAATAATCAGAGTACTATGAGCTTGGACGAGCTACAAAGCAGCTTGCTCGTTCACGAGCAACGAATGAACTATGAGATAGAAGAAGAACATGTTCTAAAGACTTCGACTGGGGAGAGAATCACGAGAGCAAACCCTAGAGGAGGTTTCAGAGGAAGCAATCGAGGAGGAAGAGGTCGTGGAAGGCAAGGTAATAACCGACCACCGGTGGAATGCTACCACTGTCACAAGCTTGGACACATTCAATATTATTGTCCTGAAAATGCCTCTAACTATGCCGAGATGGAGAAAGCAGAAGAAGAGGAGGAAGATATGTTACTCATGGCTTTTGTTGAGATGCAAGGAGGAAAGAAAGAGGGGATATGGTATTTAGATAGCAGCAGCTCCAATCACATGACTGGCAACAAAGAATGGTTTGTATCACTCACCAATGGGATGTCACATTACGTCAAGCTCGGTAACAATACACGGATGAAGGTAGAAGGAAAGGGAGACATCAAACTGAAAATTGAAGGGGTCACCCATACGTTGACTAATGTCTACTATGTGCCTGGACTAACATCAAACTTGCTGAGCCTTGGGCAGCTTCAGGAACAGAGGATTTCGATTGTTATAGAAGATGGAATATGTAAGATCTTCCACAAGAAAAGAGGTATGATTATGGAGTCGCACATGTCTTCAAACCGTATGTTTGTGTTGTTGTCCGAGCTGCTAACAAGCGACTGTCTCCAAGCTACTTCGGAGGATACTGCAAACCTTTGGCATCAAAGGTTTGGCCACATGAACTACAAGGATCTAGAGATGATGGCCTCGAAAGAAATGGTGACGGGGATGCCCAAGGTAGAGCGTGTAACCAGTGTTTGCACCGTTTGCAATATCGGGAAGCAACACCGAGACCCCATCTCAAAGAAGGCGCAGTGGAGGGCTTCGACTAAGCTTCAGTTGGTACACACAGACCTGTGTGGTCCAATCACTCCCCAAACTGAGAGCGAGAAGCGATATGTTTTGACGTTTATCGATGACTACAGTAGGAAGACATGGGCCTATTTTCTGAAGGAGAAGAGTGAAGCATTCAAATATTTCAAGGCCTTCAAAAACTATGTGGAGAAGGAGGTTGACAAGAAGATTGTTTGCTTAAGGAGTGATAGAGGCGGTGAATTCAACTCCAAAGAATTCACTGACTATTTCTTCGATCATGGGATTAAGAGGCAACTTACAGCAGCTTATACGCCCCAGCAAAATGGCGTGGCCGAGAGGAAGAACCGGACGTTGATGAATATGGTTAGATGCTTGCTCGAAGAGAAGGGTATGCCCAAGTCCTTCTGGGGAGAAGCTGCAAAGTGGGCGATACACATCCAGAATAGAAGCGCTACGTCGGCGTTAATGAACAGGACTCCACATGAGTGTTGGTTTGGTACAAAGTCAAATGTAGAACACTTCAAAGTGTTTGGTTGTTTAGGGCACGTGCATGTTCCTACACAAAGGAGAATCAAGCTTGAGGATAGAAGCTTCAAGGCGATCTTTCTAGGGGTAAGTGAAGAATCTAAAGCTTTCCGGCTCTACAACCCGGTGACTAAAAGGATCGTTACCAGCAAAGATGTCGTGTTTGACGAGGAGCAAGGGTGGAACTGGGAGGCAAGTTACAACGACAAGAGGAAGGAACAACTGAGCTGGCCATATGAGGAAGAGGCTGGGGCAACGTGTGAGTCAAGTAACAGCAGCCAAGGAGGAGAAGCAGATATTGTAGAGCAGCAAGAGCAGCCCACTGTGGAAGAGTCAGGAAGAATAAGAAGGGTGAGGACATCCC
Source organism: Geum urbanum (assembly GCA_946800695.1). Lineage (NCBI taxonomy): Eukaryota > Viridiplantae > Streptophyta > Magnoliopsida > Rosales > Rosaceae > Geum > Geum urbanum. The sequence goes on along the minus strand of OX327007.1, from coordinate 7,180,023 downwards.
CTTCCTACTTACGTGATTACGAAAGGGGGGAAGGATTGTCAGGTGATGATGAAGACGAGTCTGAGATGGCGCTGTTTGCAACACACAGTGACCCAACAAGCTATCAAGATGCAGTGAAAGAAGAACAATGGAGAAAGGCGATGGATGCAGTGATTGATGCTATTCTGAGAAACAACGCTTGGGAATTAGTTGAGTTACCACAAGGGAAGCAAAAGATTGGTGCAAAGTGGGTCTACAAAACAAAATTAAACGAGAAGGGGCAAGTTGATAAGTGTAAGGCGAGATTGGTTGCCAAGGGCTACTCACAGATTCAAGGGATCGACTATGAGGAGGTATATGCACCCGTTGCAAGATGGGATACAATCCGATTGATTTTGGCACTAGCAGCTCAAAGGAATTGGAGAGTCTTTCAACTTGATGTAAAGAGTGCATTTCTGTATGGAGAACTAAAGGAGGCAGTCTATCTTGAACAACCTGAGGGCTATGTGGAACCAGGAAAGGAAACTAAGGTACTCAAATTAAAGAAAGCCATGTATGGATTAAAACAAGCCCCTCGAGCTTGGTTTAGTCGAATTGAGGAGTATTTTGCAGCGGAGGGTTTTGTGAAGTGTAGCCATGAGCATACATTATTTGTGAAGAAAGAAGATGACGGTGGATTTCTGATAGTTAGTTTGTATGTGGACGATCTCATCGTGACTGGAAACCGAGAAGCAATGTGCAGCAACTTCACTGATACAATGAGAAAGGAGTTTGAAATGACCGACTTAGGTATGATGAGGTATTTTTTAGGAGTGGAGGTTCAACAATCTAACAAAGGAATCTTCTTATGTCAGTCAAAATACGCTCTAGAGATCCTCGACAGATTTGGAATGTTGAACAGCAACCCCGTCAACAATCCAATGGTGCCTGGCACCAAATTGTGCAAGGGAGAAGGTGGAGAGCTTGTGGATTCCACGACGTACAAGCAACTAATCGGAAGTCTAATGTATCTCACAACTAGCATACCGGATTTGATGTATTCAGTTTGTTTTTTGAGTAGATTTGTTGCAGAGCCAAGAGAAGCACATATGTTGGCAGCTAAGAGAGTCATTCGATATGTCAAAGGGACACATACGCTTGGGGTATTCTACCAAAGTCAAGCAGATGATTCACTACAAGCCTATACTGATAGCGATTTTGCAGGAGATATGGATGGAAGTAAAAGCACGTCTGGTTACGTATTTATTTTAAGCGAAGGTGCAGTGGCTTAGAGTTCGAGAAAACAAGCTATTGTCACACTTTCAACTACGGAAGCCGAGTATGTTACAGCTTGTGCCTGTGCTAGTCAAAGCTTATGGATAAAGCAAGTTCTCAATTTCATTAATCAGGAGGAGAGGGGCTGTGTTTCAGTGTTTTGTGACAACAGTTCGTCTGTGCAGCTGACCAAGAACCCTGTGTTTCACGGAAGGACTAAACACATCAGGGTTAGGTATCACTTTCTTCGTGACTTAGTGAAAGACAAAGAGAATGAGGTTGTTTACTGCAATTCAAAGTATCAGGTGGCTGATATTATGACCAAGCCTCTCAAGCTTGAGTCATTCGAGCAACACAGAAGGGAGATGGGCGTTTTCAACTCTAAAATAGCAAACTAAGTTGGTTTTACCAAGTTTAGTTTGGGGAAGGATTTGAAGGATTTATTTGGTTTAGACATAAAGTTGGTCTGCATGGATGATCGACTGATCCGTTTTATGTGCATGGACTTGGTCTTCAGCAGGCTGAAGTGATTCTCAACCTGATGAACGTGTTCAATGTTCTGTTTTTCAAGTTTAGTTAGTTGCTGGAATAATTCCTAGATGATAGGAATAGTCGTTTCTTATTTCATGTAGTTTGTTCACGTTGTGTGGTTGTGATCGTGGCCTGTCATGATCAAATCACGTAGTATTGGGTTTCCTGCTTTCTTTCATTCTGTTAGTTGTAAAACTCTATTTAATAGGGCATGCTGTTTATCAATAGTGGATCAATACAGTTTATGTTTGGTGTTTATATAACTCTGAAACTCTACAGGCGGTGACAGAGACACTGATGAAGAATCAGAACCCACAATCGCAATGCCTTACTTGCTTGACAACGTTGTGGAGAAAATTATATCCTTCCTTCCGATAAAAGACACGGCTCGAGCCAACACAGTTCCTAAGCAGTGGGCAACTCTATGGCCTTGTTTCCCAGTAATCGATCTCAAAAATGGCGACTTCACGCGGTCGACTGGCGTCATTGTCCATTACTCAGACGGTGCAAGAAATCGAGGCAAAAGGTCTTAAACAAGCTGCGGATTAGAATCGAGATCGATTTCGTACGCGTCAACTGGATGGTTCGAATATGGGTGGAGTTTGCATTGCAGAGATGTGTTAAAGAGCTAGATATATGCTCGCTTGATCAGGACATCGAGTTATTCGAGTACAACTACCTCATAGCGCATGATGTTTTGACTTTGAAATTCTTAACAACACTCAAGATGGAGAACGTTAGAGTTTGGTTTACGCGAGTTCTGGAATTAATGCCTTCAATGGTCCTGTAAGTCTACCCTGCTTGAAATCTATGTCATTTACTGATGTGTTATTCTTGGATGATGCTAATTATGATGAGGAGTATAGAGCCGTCTAATCTGCCATCCCCCAGTGTTGAGCGTTTGTCTTTAAATCGATGTTGTCTTGGATATTCTGGAAATATTCTTGAAGTTTCAAGTTCCAGTCTCAAAACATTGGAAATTATGCATTGCCATTCCAAGTATTTCTATATTACTGCCAACAATCTTGAGTCTTTCAAATTTTATTCGGAATGTACGTGCGCTTACCATAAGGGAATGTACTTGTGGGAATGTGAAAACTTGAAGAGTGTGGACATCTCTTGTTTGGGGTTAAAACATCTTTTATTGCATACTGGCTTACAAGCTATGGAGAACTCAATTTTCACTCCAAATCTGGAGTTTTTCGAGTTCAGGGGATATTTGAAGCGCAGGATCCATTTTGTGGAAGCTCCGTCAAATTTGATACTGGCTAGAGTGAGAGTTTTGAAGACCCCGTGGCCCTCTGAACATTATTCAGCTTTGATAAATTTTCTTCAAAGTTTTGATTGCTCCAAAAAAGTGAAGATAAACATCGAATATGATGAGGTATCAAATGCTGTTCCTTTTTCTCAAATTTATTTGCGTGATTCTTATACTACTAGCCCAGCAGCTCTGCTCTCTCATTGCAACTACAGAGTCTCTCCAAAAGAACATATAGTTGGACCGAAATTTGGGTTTCTTGATGTCACTATGCAATTCTGAATAGATTACTCAAAGTGGAATTTATTTTGGCTACTTAGTTTAAGCCTTTAGTCAATTAAGTTAATAAAATCAAAAAATGGTTTCCTTGAATAGGAAGGAATTGATCTGTTTTTGATGAAAAAAATTTCAGTCATTCCAACTCAATTATCTGACACTCCTATTAAATAGTGACACATGTACTTACTGAGGTTCCTACCTAACGTCGTTAACCTCAAGTCTCAACATTGAGTGCTTTGGTTCAACAAATCTGGTATCAGAGCCCCATCATTGGGGTCTGACACAAAGCAATAGAAATTACAGATTTCTTTGCAGAGTGAGAGAGAGCCAGAAAAATGAGTGAGAGAACAGCAGCTGAAGTGATTCCACGATTTGATGGTCATTATGACCACCAGTCGATGATGATGGAGAATTTTCTTCGATCGAAGAAACTGTGGAGTCTTGTAGAAGATGGAATTCCGATGGGGACACATGGAGTTGATCAGCCAATCACTTTCTCTTCGGTGGTGGCAGAGAGAGGACAGGTTACGGAAGTGCAATGAAAGCAAGCTGAGGATCAACGTAAGGGGATAGAGAATCAAAAGTTAAATGATCTCAAAGTCGAGAATTATTTGTTCTTGGCCATAGATCGAACAATAATGGAAACTATTCTTGATAGAGAGAAATCGAAGAGCATTTGGGACTCAATGAAGAGAACGTACCAGGGCACAACCAGAGTGAAGAGGGCACATCGACAGGCATTAAGGAAGGAGTTTGAGGTTCTCCAAATGAAAGAAGGAGAAAAAGTGGAAGAGTATTTTGCTCGGACACTTACAATTGTGAACAAGATGAAAGTCCATGGGGGTGAAAATATGTCACAAGTCAAAATCATCGAGAAAATTTTGAGATCAATGACCTCAAAATTTGATTATGTTGTGTGTTCAATTGAGGAGTCCAATGATTTGGATGAGTTGACAATAGATGAGCTACAAAGAAGTCTCCTTGTTCATGAGCAGAGGTTGAACCGTCATAATAGGGATACAGAAGAAGAACAAGCCTTGAAAGTTTCTTATGGGGAACGGTTTGAGGGAAGAAGCAGAGGCAGGGGATTCTCAGCTCGAGGCCGAGGAAGAGGTAGAGGGAGACAGACTCTAAAAAAATCCACTGTGGAGTGTTTGAAATGTCACAAGCTAGGGCACTTCCAGTACGAATGTCCTAGTTGGGAAAAGAAAGCCAATTATGTTGAGATTGATGAAGAAGATGAGATTCTTCTCATGGCGTATGTGGAGGCTAATGACTCGAAAAGAGAGGAAATTTGGTTCCTTGATTCAGGTTGCAATAATCATATGTGTGGAAGTAAACAGTGGTTTGCAGTTCTTGACGAGGCATACAGACACTCAGTAAAGCTTGGTGATAACTCAAGGATGAGAGTGATGGGCAAAGGTAGCATAAGGCTAGAGATGAATGGAGTGAAGCAGGTACTGACAGATGTATACTATGTGCCTGATTTGAAGAATAACTTACTGAGTATAGGCCAACTTCAAGAACGCGGTTTGGCTATTATTATACAAAATAGGGAGTGTAGACTTTATCATCCAAGGCGAGGTCTGATTATGAAATCATTGATGACTGTTAACCGCATGTTTGTGTTGTTGGCTAGTATGGTTCGTGAGGCTCCAGCATGTTTGCAAACAACTACTAAAGATAGTTCGGAGTTATGGCACAAGCGATTTGGGCACTTGAGCTACAAAGGTCTTTGTACATTACAAAATAAAGAAATGGTGAAGGGACTTCCAAGTTTTAAGACTACAACAAGAACTTGTACTGAGTGCTTAGTGGGTAAGCAAAACAGGGAGATCATTCCGAAAAGCAGTAGGTGGAGAGCAAGTCACAAATTACAGCTTGTACATGCTGATCTTTGTGGTCCAATCACACCAACTTCCAATAGTGACAAGAGGTACATTCTTACATTTATCGATGATTTTAGTCGAAAAGTGTGGGTGTATTTTCTGTTAGAAAAGTCTGAGGCATTTGCAACTTTCAAAATTTACAAGAGTCTAGTTGAGAAGGAGTCCAATGCATTGATATGTTGCCTATGCACTGATAGAGGGGGAGAATTTTCCTCTAATGAATTCAATGATTTTTGTAAAGTTAATGGTATTAGCAGGCAATTGACAACATCCTACACCCCACAACAAAATGGGGTAGCTGAACGCAAAAATTGAACCATTATGAATATTGTGAGGTGTTTGCTCTGTGACAAACAAGTGCCCAAGAAATTTTGGCTAGAAGCTGCAAAGTGGACTGCTCATGTCATTAATCGAAGTCCTACGCTGGTGACAAAAGACAAGACACCGGAAGAGATATGGAGTGGAGTGAAGCCTAAAGTGGACTACTTTAGGGTGTTTGGATGTGTTGCTCATGTTCATGTGCCGGATCAGAAAAGAAAGAAATTAGATGACAAGAGTGTTCAGTGTGTGTTTCTTGGAGTCAGTGAGGAGTCCAAAGCATATAGGCTGTTTAATTCAGTTACAAAGAAAGTTATTGTGAGCAGGGATGTGATATTCGAAGAAGAAAAGGGCTGGAATTGGGGGAGGGCATTAGAAGAAATTAAGCAAGATGTTTTGGTTTGGGGAGATAGTGATGAGGAGACTATTTTTGAAGGTGATGAAGAAGTCGAAGAAGATACAGAGACAAAAGGTTCTGATGTTGCTGCTACCAATTCTTCAATTGAAGACACATCAAGAGAGAGTTCACCAGTTCCAGTTGAAGGTAGAAATTGACGACCACCACCTTACTTGCAAGACTATGTGACAGGTGAAGGATGTTCGAAGAAGAAGAGGAGAATCAGCTAGCTATATTCACTTCATTTGAAGATCCAAGATCTTTTGAGGAAGCTGAGAAGGATGCAAAGTGGAGACATGCAATGGATTTGGAAATTGAATCCATTGAAAGGAATGGAACATGGCAGCTTACTACTTTGCCTACATGAGCGAAAAAGATTGGTGTAAAATGGGTCTTTAAGACCAAACTAAATGAAGAAGGAGAAGTTGACAAATGCAAGGCGAGATTGGTAGCCAAGGGGTATGCGCAACAGCAGGGAGTTGACTATAATGAAGTTTTCGCTCCAGTGGCAAGATGGGACACCATCCGAATGGTTTTAGCTCTAGCTGCATAGAAGGGTTGGGTTGTCTATCAATTTGATGTTAAACGTGCTTTTCTCTATGGTGAGTTGTCTGAAGATGTATACGTGGATCAGCCTTTGGGGTATATTCGAAGAGGTGAAGAGGATAAAGTATATAAGATCAAGAAGGCGCTTTATGGATTGAAACAAGCACCACGTGCTTGGTATAACAGGATTGATGCTTACTTTGTGAAAGAAGGTTTTGAAAGGTGTTATCATGAACACACTCTCTTTGTTAAGAAGGAAGAAGGAGGTAAGAAGTTTTTAATAGTAAGCTTGTATGTTGATGATTTGATCTGTACTAGAAATAATGCTTGCATGATTGAGGGCTTTAAGAACTCTATGGAGAAAGAGTTTGCGATGACTGACTTAGGAAGGATGAGATACTTCCTTGGTGTTGAAGTTATAAAAAAGTCAGAAGGCATTTATTTGAGTCAGAGGAAATATGCTCGTGAGCTACTTGAGAGGTTTGGTTTGCAGAATGGGAATTCTGTGAAAAATCCCATTGTCCCTGGTTTCAAGCTTTCTAAAGAATGAGAGGGTGTATCAGTTGATAGTTCAGTTTACAAGCAACTCATTGGAAGCTTAATGTACATCACAGCAACCAGGCCAAATTTAATGTTTGTGGTGTGTCTCTTAAGCAGATTTATGGCTAATCCTATTGTTCTTCACATGCAAGCAGCTAAGAGAGTGCTTCGGTACTTGAAAGGAACTGTGAATTTGGGTATGTTTTACAAAAGAGGAGGGGATGAAGAGTTGTTGGGGTACACTGACAGTGATTATGCCGGTGACACTGGTGATAGTAAGAGTACTTCCGGTTATGTATTTATGCTGAGTAATAGAGCGGTGTCGTGGGCCTCAAAGAAACAGCCAGTGGTGACTTTGTCTACCACCGAAGCGAAGTATGTTGCAGCAGCTATGTGCGTCTGTCAATGTGTTTGGATGAGAGCAGTGTTAGAGAAGATTGGTCATGCATAAGAACAGAGCACCACTATCATGTGTGATAATAGTTCAACTATAAAGCTATCCAAGAATCCAGTTATGCATGGGAGATGTAAGCACATACGGGTGAGATTTCATTTTTTGAGGGATCTTGTTAATGATGGAGAAGTAAAGCTGGTTCATTGTGGTTCTAATGATCACGTTGCTGATATATTGACTAAGCCTTTGAAGCTTGACTCTTTCTTAAAGCTGCGGAGTGAGCTTGGTGTTCGTGAAGTTCCTGGTTTAAACTGAAAGCATACGCTTCAGTTTAGGGGAGGAAATGTTGAAGTTGTTTTAACTAGATAGAAACTTGACTTAGTCAACTAGGCTTAGTCAAGGGTTGTTAATAAGTTCCTGCATATTAGGAACATTAGATAGAGTTTGAGTTTTCTGTTGGTACCATATTTTTAGAACGTGGTTGTTCTTCTGTTTTGAATTCTTTTATTGTAAAGGCTATATAAGCCTAAGTTTGCTTTCAATAAGATAATGGAAGTGATTCAGATATTCAAAGTTCAATATTGAGTGTTTTGGTTCAATAAAATCAGTACAAATGCCACATATACGAAGCCAACCAAATGTTGTTTATGATCTGGCATGGAAAGTAAAGATTTCGACAAATTTTACTATATGATCACATACTAACATGATGTGCCCGGATCCGTGAACACTTAATTTTACACACAAGTTTTGACATATATTGTCAACCAATAAGATTAAAGACTTTCAACGGTTAAGAATTATTTCTAGCATAATATTCATATACTTATTTTTAAAGAAACATATTATTATCTACAAAACGGAAAACAAATATAAATCATATGAATAAAAAAAATACAACGAAGAACACACACCAAAACACGACACCGCAGGTGAGAAAAGAAGAGACAACTTGTATCAAGTAAAACTAGATTTTAGAGAAGATCTAGTTTGGCTGTAAACTAGTTAAGCAGACGATGCATCATGGATATAAAAAAAATAGAGAGGTCCTGTTTGCATATATATTAAGCATCAGTTTGGTCAAAAGTAATTGGAATCCACCTAGCATCAGTTCACTCAAAATTAATCATTAGTTTGATCATATACAAAGGTGAAAGTTTATCACTAATCGAGTATGACTTTACCCAATAAATTAAGACAATTGAACTCGGAGTTTTGGAGAAGAGAGATCGAAATAAGGAGACGTGTTTCTTCTGTTTCTTTAATTTCTTCTCTTCTTTGTCCTGTTCTCTGCTCTTCATCTCCTTTATCCTCCTGGGTTTCATCATGTTTCTTTCTTTTATTTCTACTGTTCCAAATATTAGGGATTCTGATTTTCTTTTATTTTTTGTAAATAGAATATATTTAGTTGAAAATAAGTATATGAATATTATGCTAGAAATAAATTTTAACCGTCGAGAGTCTTTAATCTCAATAGTTGACAAGATGTGTCAAAATATATGTAAAATCAAGTGTCCATGGATTCAGACCCTAAGATTACGGTCACTTTCTTATGCAACAGGCTCCAACATATTTGAAATTCGTTCCATCAATACTTCCATTAACATGCTCCAATAGATTTGAGACCTAAGCCAACGTTCGGCATCAAATACTGTATCAACTATCAAGTAATCAACCAACTTTAACTCTATCAGAATTCACTCACTTTAGTGTTGAACTAAAACAGGTAAACTGGACTAATACCTGCCTATCTGGTATTGGAAATGAGCAAATGACTATATCAGAATTGAAAAGTGATGAATTACATGCTTACAAACAACCCTACCCAGATGTGCTAATGTGCTATAGATCAAAACGGTATAGTCAACATGAATGAAGGTTCCAGAAAACAATCGTTGAGCTTGGAATATTGGAGCAATGTTAGGGCCTTGGTTTTCTTGGATGCTGACTTGCTGAGTTTGAATTTTGTCCAATGAAGTTCACTCTCGCCGCATTGGCCGGGATCGATCGAATTATATATCCAAAACTGGCTTTCCCTATAGGCCTCTTAATTAGATGACTACTACAGTATGTCCATAAAACGAGAGTGAGAACAGATAAAAAAAAATAGCAAACTGCTCCTCTTGAAAACAGTTTGGAGGAGTCAAATACACTTAACAGTGTCCCTTATTTTAGACAATAAAAGATAAAATTTTACAAATAAAGACAAGTTACTTGTAGGCTGTCATGTGACAGGTATAAATTTACTTTTATATCTTGTCTTTTTTTGTGTATTTAATTATTTTAATATTTATTTTATCCGAAAATACTTAATTTTTTTTTCTTTTTAATACTTTTTGGTCTGATTATTTGTTCATTCAATTTTTTTGTTTTCAATTTTTTTTTCAACTTGAATTGATTATTCAATTTATTAGCACTATCAATAAAAATTCAATATCAATTCAATCACAAATTTAATAGTATTTTCGATACAAATTCACTAGAGGTTCCGATACAAATTGAGTAACGAACTTCGATACAACCTCAATAGCGATTTCGATACACATTCCATAATATTTTTCAGTACAACTCATTCCCTGGAATAATAGTACCAATCCCCTATAGCATAGTAGTAGTCCTCGAACCGAAAATATAATATCAGTCCCAAATATACAGTATCATTCATCTGACCGAAAATGTAGTAGCAGTTCCAAAAACGTAGTAGCAGTCCTCGAACCAAAAATATATATAGTAGCAATAAAAAAAACATGGTAGCAGTTCTTGAACCGAAAATGCAGTAGCAGTCCGAAAAAGCAGAGTAGCAGTCCCCAAACGCATTAACAGTCTCGAAAACATTACTATTAAAAAATTAAAAAAATACGACATTGCTACAAAAATTTTGAAAATACTGCTCCTGAAAAATAAAATAATAATGCTACTGAAGAATCAAATAACATTGCTACTGAAAATCAACAACCAAATATAAGAATATAGTTGTTCCTGAAAAATTCTAAAAAAACATAACTGATCTACTCGATCAAACAAAAACTACTCCTGTTAGTACTATTGCTAGTCACAAAAATGTCACAAACATACAAGATCTTCCTCATCGATCCAAACAAATTTAAGTAACAAATTCATAGAATACAATGAAAACCTTTTTTTCCAGTTAACTACATAATAGTAATGGAAAAATAAAACTAATTGTATAGTAGCAATTGATATAACCAAACAAATTGTATAGTAGCACTTTAGATAGGAGTACTTAATTTTATATTCGCACATTAAGAACCATTAATACACAATAGCAATGATGTATCTATGTTTAGATAGTGAATGAGTTACGAAACAAAAGAAAATAATATGCAGCAGCAGTGTTGAGTTATATAATAGTAGTGAGTTTCAAATTATGCAGTACCACAAGTCCTCCCTATCTATAATCAACCAAACCCAAACAACATGATTCGAAACAACTCTAACTCTAACTCTAAGCTTAATAAACCAATGTTGATTCAAATTGATTTCAAATATGAAGTCTGGTTACTGCTACTAATGCATAAACACAATTAATTCATACTCATATTCGGGTTGTGGACAAACTCGAGGCCTGAGGCCTACCCAGCCGTGAGAAACGTGGTGGAGCGAGCGTTTTCGGCAGCGCAATGGTGAATGTGCTCGAGCCAGACTCGCGACGAAGGTTGGAGGCCTCGAGGCAGCGGCGTCGATTGGTCGCAGAGGCAGACTTTGAAAGTCCAAGTAGCTAGATGTGAGCTCGTGACAGAGATGGAGAGGTTGAAGCCCGATGAGGTCACGACCAAGAGGCGACGACAATGAGGTCTAGACAGTTAGCGACTGCGAGTTCAAAGATGGGCGGTTGCGGCTGCAATCGACAGACTCAAATTCGTAGGGGATGACGGCGGAGGGCGCTGCTACTGTGATCTCTCTCTCTCTCTCTCTCTCTCTCTCTCTCTCTCTCTCTCTCTCTCTCTCTCTCTCTCTCTCTCTCTCTCTCTCTCTCTCTCTCTCTCTCTCTCTCTCTCTCTCTCTCTCGGCTCGCGGCTCGCGGCTCGCGGCTCGCAATGGATTTAAGTTTGGTAAAGCTGTCTGGTTCAAGGCTGGTTCCCAAATCTTCAACGAGGGTGGACTAGACTACTTAGGCAACCCTAGCTTGGTCCATGCTTAGAGCATTTTAGTGATTTGGGCAACACAAGTTATCTTGATGGGTGCAGTTGAGGGATACAGAATTGCAGGAGGGCCTCTAGGTGAGGTTGTTGACCCAATGTACCTTGGTGGCAGCTTTGACCCCTTAGGGCTTGTAGAAGACCCTGAAGCTTTTGCTAAGCTTAAGATGAAAAAGCTCAAGAACGGAAGATTGGCCATGTTCTCCATGTTCAGATTCTTTGTACAAGCCATTGTCACCGGAAAGGGACCGATCGAGAACCTGGCCGATCACTTGTCAGCCCTGTTAACAACAACGTTTGGTCATACACCACCAACTTTGTTCCCGGAAAGTGAAGTTTGGAAATGTAAGTGCTAGCGATTTACCATGCAAGTGTGAGCAATTGTTGTAATTAAGTGGCATGGGAAATGGAAAGATCAATTTTACAGAGCAAAATGTGAAATATGGCTACTAATTGTTGAATAATATTCCGGAGAAGTGATGCAAGTCTTGTTTGGGATCGATGTTACAGTAATACACAATTCGATGTTACGAAATAATCAATAATGCACTCTTTGTTAAATTGTGCAGTTTAGAATACAATGTATTGATCGAGTTTCTTGATAGTATTTCAGGTGTTTCTCTTCTCATGGGATTTAGGCTTTATGTCCCCCCTTGTATTCTACATTTCTACATTTTCATTAATCAATGCTCAAGAGTAGCCGCAAGTCCTTACTTCAAAAAAATCAAAAAAATCAATGGTAAGACGTTCATGTACTTAAGGAGGATGACATATTGGGGTGCAGAAGTAAAATTTAATAGAGATAAAACTCTTTTTGTACTATTTATATCTAGGTAATTATACTGATGAACGTCGTGCAGGTCTTTAATTGTTGAATGGCTAACTGAGACTTGAGAATTACTGATAAACACCAATTCCTAGCCTTCATTAAAGAATGTACAATACCGAAAAGACTTCTGTACAACAGATCAATGTCTTAAAAAAATTACACATGCAAACTAAAAAAAATTAGCTTTACAATGAGAAGATCAGATCAATTAGCTTTACAATGAGAAGATCAGATCAGATCAGATCAGACTAAAAAAATTACACATGCAAACTTATGCTGCCCATTAGAACTTCAGCCGGATTTTGGAATAAAGTAGTTTTCACTTTTCAGCACACAAGACCTAGACACAACTTTACGTATCGGCAAAAAACTAGTGCACATGAATGCATGCTTGAAGAGCATCTCTGCAGTGTATCTCTCCAAAGGATTGATCAATAAGCACTTCTGTAAGAAGTCTTTGGCCACGTCGTCCAGAGTCTCCGGTATTATGGGCATTCCAAACGGAGCCCCCCACTCATCTCTCAAGTCAACGTTAACCTCCCACACCTTCCCGGTCACCATCTCTAGAACACTGCATCCCAACGCCCAAATATCCGCTGGCGGCTCCTGAATGTTGTGACACACAGCCTCCGGTGACATGTACAACGTAGTCCCTTGCACAGAATGAGACTCCTTCATGATGTTGTCTTTGTCGGCCCTCTTTGCTAGCCCTGATCTTCGCTACGTAGGATTCAACCCCTGCATCATGAGCACCATTGCGCACTAAAAACAAGTTGGCTGGTTTGATGTCGCAGTGGACGAAGCCCTTGTCGTGCACTCGTGCATGTACTTGAGTCCCTTCAAGACTGACCGGGTGAACCTCCTGACGTGCACCTCGGACAACTCGATGTTCTCGAGCCAATGCTCCATGGTTCGTCTCGTACTAGAGAAATAGAACCCAAACGTTAATTCCTTGGCCTACGTACAAGTTTCGTTTCTCCTTGTATTCGGAAGCAAGTCAAACAACTGCTTAATGCTTACGTTGTTTCCTTCTTGTATTGGGGAAACAACTACGTACATTCAGTTTTCCTTCTTATATTGTGGTGTGGAAATGATCACTTTCGTTTTTCTTGTATACTAGGATTCAAAGGTTTACATCTAGATTAAGCTACCCGATATGTTTTGGTTGTACACTAATTTCCAGTGTGCTTCATGTTGATCAATCTTTGTTTCTCGATTGAAAGAGATACAAGTGTGATTGCTTACATCTGTTGCCTTTTATGAACTCCACTGTTTTATATTGACCTTTGGAGAATTTAGGCCAAATTTGGTATTGAGCTTTTAGAGAAAAAATAGCTTAATCTTATCATAATAGGCTGCTAGCCCACTGAGTAAGTTCTCTCTTGCTCCAAGTTCCTCGTGAGCGATCATGACGCCTAGCGGGGCTAGGTTTTTTTCGTCGACAACAACATGTGCTCCCAATGAAGTGTTGACTTTGTTAAGGTGTTGAATTTTTCTTTTTGAAGATTGTTGCAAAGCTTAATTTCAGGCTCAATGGTGATGATGGTCGAGGTTGGAGGGCCAGAGGCATGGGCGACTTGGATCAGCTTAGATCGTGGGCGAGGTCGGCCGAGACGAGGCCGTTTCAAGGAGGGCGAGAGGTGGTGAAGGGGCAGTGCTAGCGGGCTGTTGTTGGTTACCCATGGAGGCGCGATCAATTTTGGAGGTGGGTCTGCATTTCCTCTCTCCGTCAATTTGGTTAATGGGTCCCTAGGGTAATTTGCGTACTCTTGGGTCTTGGAACTTGGTCTGCTATGGGCTCTGGGCCTATGCTGCCTTTTGTTGGTGATTGGTTTTGGTCTTCTGTTCAAGGGTGGATCTCCCCACAAAAGAAGATGGTTTTCACCCTTGCGCCTCGTTTACCAGAGGTTGCTGAAGAACAACTAAATTCGTTGTAGTTTGGGATGTATAACTAGATAGGATGTGGGGCTACATATTTTTTTAGTCTTTACTCTTTATCTAATTTCATCTAGTTATGTTACTGATAAGTTTGTGCTAAGCATGTAACAGTCTAGATTACTCTAGGGAGTTCTTTCTATCGTGCCGGTGACACGACATTCTCCTTGTAATCTTTCAGCCCAACCAATTCTATCGGTCATCTAAAAAAAAAAAGGTTGCCAGTCTGTTGTTTGATTAATCTTTTATAACTGTGTTTCTTTAAATTTTGGAGTCAATTAACACATAAATCAAAAGCAGCCAAGGGATTGCTTTTTCTTAACCACGTTTTTCTCACTATCGATTTATCTAACCACTAATTTTAGTTCTTTTAGTTTTAGATTATTCCTGCATACAAAACATTGATCGGCATACTTCCATATATTGTTCATTTTAAAAGGTTGTTAGTGTAGAAATATGTCATTAATTATGTGTGATTTACTTTTCTTGCAAAAATTCTATGTATATATATTAGATTTGTTCCAGAGAAATATTCTTGGTATCTCGGTATGTGTCTTGTCCTAATTAGAGTAGAAGTAGATATTTTCTCAATTCCTGATTTATAAGGATATTGATTATAACAGATTTGTAATGCCTATATTTAAGGTCATCTATCAATGAATAAAGTATAGTTTCAGTCTATATTGAATGAGTATCTATTTTCTTCTTCAACACGTTATCAACAGCTCTTGAGTTGATGACCATCACCACCTAAAAAAAGGGAACAAAATTGACTTTAGTACCCTGAGGTTTTGGTCTTTTTTCATGTTGCTGCTTGAGTTCTAAGTTTTTCAATTTACTACTTGAGGTTTAGGTTTTTCTTCGTGTTATTACCTAAACTTTTATTTTTTTTAGTTTCCTACTTGATGTTCCATTTTCTCATTATTTTTTATTTTTGCCTTAAAAAAATATGTAATGTAAGAGGGTATTTTGGTCAATTTATTTATTTTTAATAGCAAAAAAAAAATTATCTTCTAAAATTGTTCTTCCTAATAAATAAGTTATATTAATTTTATAAAAAATGGTCGATTGGATGAATATGTCCTTCACACCCTTGATTGGTTATGGCGGTATGGATATTAAGACATATATGCGATATAATTTATGGGAACTCATAAATTTGGCTTGTTTGGCAAACCCTTAGCTTAAAAAAAACCTAAGAATGTTCTTTTTTAATAAAATAAGTGGAAGTAAAATTTAGAACATTAAGATCACTTATTTTGTTAAGATGAACAATTTTAGATTTTTTTAGAGCTAAGGGCCGAGTTTGTAAAACGAGCCAACTTTATGAGTTCCCATAAATTATGTCGCTCATATGTATTAATTAATATCCATATATGCCATGCTAACTAATCAAGGGTGAGCATGACATATTTAGCCAACTGACCATGTTTTAGAAAATTAACATGACTTATATTGATAGGAAGAACAATTTTTAAAAATTAACCAAATTTATCATTAAAAATAAATTGACCAAAATACTCTCTTGCATTACATAATTTTTCAAGGAAAAAATAAAAAATGATGAGAAAATGAAACCTCATATAGGAAACTGAAAAAAAAAAATAGAAGCTTAGGTGGTAACATGAAGAAAAATTCAAACCTCAAGTCGTAAACTGAAAAATTTAGAACCTCATGTAGCTACATGAAGAAAGACACAAACCTCAGGGCTGGGTACTAAAGTAAAATTTGCCCAAAAAAATATTCTAACCCTAAACACTTATAGCCTCCACCGCCGGCGTCTCTCCTTGACGTAATCACCACCGGCGCTGCCGAATTTTGTGGATCTTTGTTTTTTACTTCAAACTTCTTTTAGCGAAGTTTTCATACCAAACATAAAATACTCGAGGTAACCCTTCTACCTTCTTTGATTTAGAATTAGGTTGCAAAACTTAATTACCATAACACCCTAGATCTAGATTTAGATTTAGGTTGAAATTTTTCATACCGTGCAATTTTTCACCATAACCATGGCAATCTTCTTACACTGCTCCTTGGACTCCATTATTTCTCCTGAATCCCACTCCCAATAACCTTAAAACACATGTCAAAGGGCAGCAAGTATGTTTCATGAACCAAGTAAAAGCCCCAAGACTTTCAATAGCCCAGTGTTGAGCCCAATAACATTGCCAAGCCCAACTTCCAAAATGGGAGGTGGTACATCTTAGCCAAGTAAACCCTTGCGCCACCGTATGACCAATCCAAAAACCACCCCGTGTATCCAACATCTTCGTTGCAGCCTACAGTCACCACCATCGTCGGAGGTTGAGGCGTACCTTCCACCATCGCCACTCGAGAAAGCTTTGGGCACTTGCAGGATACGCTGATTGGTCCCAGCCAAACCCAACGCTCACCGCTCGCTCCAACCGCCGTCAGCGATTCCCGACCGACCCCTTTGCCTGGAAACCTGCCTTACGCTCCACCAAAACTAAGGAGAAGCACAAGATCTGTGACGACCCAACCCTTGTCAAAAATCGTCAAATAATAAAATATTTGGATAAATGAAGGAAGTACTCGATCAAAAGACCAAATTTGACTATTTAAGTTGAAGAATGGATTTAATAATTTGTTATGACAAAACAGTCGTAACGATAAAAGACAAAACTAATTTCTTCGTCGCCCACACTGTCACTAGTGACAAACCCCGTTACCACCGCCCACGCACTGAGAAAACGAGGCCTAATCGTATCATTAACCTCACGGATATGATTGCAGCGTTGATACAGATCTAATGATATATAACTTGACACTTTTTGGAAAATATTCTCCAGCCACGCGCCGCCACAGACAGCTGGGCGTGCCGCCCACGCACCACCACCAGTGGCGGAAGATAATACATCACCAGAAAGCTCTCAACGAGCCCAATGTTTTCTCCTAAAGAACCTATACCCAATTCCGACTTGTTTGGCCTAAATCGGGCCTAAAAACCAACGGCCTGAAAATCCCTTCGACGCTGATCTCCGTTGTCGAGCCACTTTGTGGCTCGAGGCATAACTTAAAAGACTCGAGAGGTGGAGAGGAGTAAAAACCCTCTACCCCCACCATCAATAATCACCGGCTACCTCCGTGTCCGACGGAGGCCGAACGGAAACCGTTCGAAATGAATTCGATTTCGACGGTGTAAATTGTAACCAAAATAATCAACAAACACATATATACAATCACCATGAAAAACCCAATCGATTGACATATAGATCATCGCCGGAAACCTTATCAGCAACGTTGACGAAATAACATCGAAACCTTAAAAACCTTACCATTCGATTCATCATCCACGGTGCTCCATCGTTGGAGATAAAGCCAGGAAAAGAAAGAGGGAGAGGAGGCCATTCGATTCTGACCAGAATCGATCTCTATGGTGGCTGAACGGCGTGGTGCTGCCAGCGAACTGCTGCACTGCCTTAACATTTTTTTCTCTCTCTCTCTCTCTCTCTCCACGGGAATATGGTTGACCAAAGTCAACCCCCACCCAAACTCTCTGACCTTCCATAGAGGGAAACCACCCTTATATATACGTTTCCATTTACGGTAACTCGTAGTTGTTTTATGACAAACTTTCAATAGTCGTAACCCCATTTTTATCATTTTTTGCGTCTACGAACTCGTTTGGAAAAATTCTTCAACTTCCACTTGAGGTCAACCGACTTCAAAAATTTGATAAAAGGTCAACCCAAGACACCTCAGTTCTTACCGACGGTAAAAATTATTTATCGCAGTCACTAAATCGAAGTCAAATTATACATAAATGGTAGATATTATATAAAAATGTCAGGATATCACAAGATCCAAAATGTAGCCCACCATCTGCATAACATCACTGCCATCGTCGACAACCAAAGTCTCACAAACAACAGAACCTTTTCACTAAATAGAAACGGGAAATCGCATCGATCTAGAACGCCAAACTAGCGAGGAAAGAACAGCCAAAAGAAACCTAGAAAACTAGGTATCGAAATTGCTCCAATAATCTCAGAGGAACCAGACTATAGCATATAATTAAACCCATAAAATTTTGGACAATAGAAGAGAGTATTAGGATTCGAACTTGGTTCGTCAGGGGATAGTTCAACGCCTTAGCCATGGAGCAATCCCAATTCTCAATAAGCTATTTTTTAGAGAAAATATTCTTCAGATAAGGAGTATTGGGATTTGAACCTGGTTTGTCAGTGGATAAGTTCAACACCTTGACCAACGAAGCAACCTCAATGCTCTGTTTTAATAAGGGCATGTTTACTTAGGTAGCACCGAAGCGGATGCGGATATAGATACAACACGATACTCCGTACGCCAAAATTAAAAATAAAAATGATATGATACGAGAAAGATACAAAAAATCAATAATACATTAAAATTTAAATATAGTTCAAAAAAAAAACCAAGCATGCATGCATGCATACAAGTTCAGTTTATCCCATAACAACGTCATTTAGAGATCTTTAGGCATTTTCCACATCAACTTATTCATTGTGTTCATCTTCATCTTCATCGACATTAAAGATTTTGCTTCCAAATCGGGTTCATCTAGGAAAAGTTGGGCAATCTTAATATGCAAACAGATGAAAGTTGGAGATGAGACGAGTTGGAGAGGACGACGTCACATTTAGATTAGGTTTCAATTTGATATTTTTTCCATTTTTACTGAATTTCACGTCTTAAAATGTCACTTATATATGCCCTCATGTATATATCTATTAAAATCACAAAGAGCGTATTAAAATTAGAAACGTACGTATCCAAAACAGATCCAAAAATTGATACCATATCGGGCCATATATATATATATATATATATATATATATATCGAGATGTATTGTACATGTATTGTACGACATCGGTATCCGCGCCGATACCCAATTCCAGGCCTCTCATGCGTTTTGGTGCTTCATAGATGTTTACTTAATGACTTGGAATGGTAAATAAAAGTGGAGGAATCATTCTCATTCCCCTCTATACCAATGTTTTGCATATAATTAAGGGAATTGAAATGGAGATGAGTCCCACCTCCTTATTAGGAGTGATCCCCGTATAAATTTGGAATTTGATTCTCAAGGGAATAGATGGATTTGAGAATCATTCCTCCTTGGGTCAACTTTTGTACCAATAATACCCTGATGTGTATATATATATATATATATATATTTTGTAAGAGAACCTTTTGGATTATTAAATGACTCTAATTTCTTTAGACTTGATATTTAAATTTATTTACCAAATTGTCACTACGAATTGTTATATTTCATATTTTTCTTAATGTATTATGATTATTATTTTGCTGGATTTGAAACTTTATCTAGCTATAGACTATAGAGCTTGCTATATTTAACGTTTAGTTTTCATTTTTTTGGTATCATTTATGATTTGTTCTTATGCCGGTATTGTTTTAATAATTTATTCTAATAATCTTTTCTCAAATTCATAAAAGAAAAGAATAAAGTTATTTGAATATGAAAACATAGTTATCGTTTTGTAAAGGTATTTTAGTAATCAAAATAATTTTAATTCCAATTCCTTACAAAAAGTAATTAAACATTTTCAATCGTAATCATCCTGATTCATGTTATGATTTTAAATGATAAGTAAATAACTCAATGAAAATGACATTTTCTCATTTTGATTCTTTTCGATTCTGTTTCAAGTTAATTTTGATTCATGATAATTTCAATTCCAAATAAGTAAACGTGTCATAAATTTTTCAGTTGCCAAGTTTGAGAAATAGAAGGAAAGAAAAAGAAATATCCAATGTTCGACGTAAACCAATCTGTAACCAATCACTAAGTCCATCTCTCTCGATTAAGAGAGAATTTCAGAAAATCAAACTCTATAACTCTTGTTTTCTTACTATGAAATTGTCAACATATATATACTAATAGAATAAGGATGGACGTTTCCAAAAGTACGGACAAAAAAAAATATTTAAGTTGTCTTACCAAAAACAGAAGGGATACACGTGGGGATCTGTCCTATTTTAAATCTTAAATGATAAAGTCAATTAGTTTGGTTAAGTTCCGGTTCGATGATTACACTTTACACGGACAGATAATCTATTGACTTTAAGTTGGCGGTCTTGTTTTTGTAAACTAAACAAAGCAGAAACAGAAGCACACGTAGGGATCTTTCCTTGGGTTGCCTTTAAATCTTTAATGAAGTCAATTAGTTTGGTGTCAGCACGTAAAAATAATAAAAAAAACCGCAAAAAAGTTTCGAGTCGGCATTTAATTGATTGTGTATTAACACTATAAACTGTGTATATATTTGGATGAAAGAGCAGCAGCGGCAGTGGACCAAACCCTAGCACCAAGTTCAGCATCTGCTAATGGCTTCCTCTTCTCTAGTTGACCCCTCAAGCGAAAGCGAGGAAGAAGATCTGAATGTGGTGGTATTTGATCCCCCGAGCGACGATGAAGTTTCGGACATTGATGAACAACGAAGAAACTCTAGTGGTCATGGCACTCTCGAAGCGCCGTGGGACTTTTCTGCCTTCTCTACAAAAGTCGTCCAAGAACACCAGCGTGATGGCACCACCTCCCTTGATTACAAGATTGCTAAGTCCCTGAAGCAACGTGGATCTCCATTCTATGTAATCCAGGAGGAATCAGGATCCGACAAACAAGTATGTAACTGTCATCACTTTTTTATTATTTATTTTGTTTTAGTGTCTCTGTTGTTTCGATTGTGTGTCTTTCGATCTAATTTTACGGCTGGTTTCAAAGCAGCCACGAGACATGGAGGAAGGCGATGCCGATACCAATCCAGCTCAGAAGCCATCTCTCCCTTCTTCGTTCAGACTTCGGGCTTGCCTCAAGAACAAGCCCGCTATAATTCAGGTTGCTTGCTTTCTTTTCCTAGTCTAGTTTCGCCTTCTTTCATTCTCTACCGATCTCTTCCAACTGTAATATGACACAACTTTTCCATTTATATATAAAAGATTAATCTTGACATGCTTTTTGTTGTCGTCGTTGTGTATTTAGGAACTGTATGAGGAGGACAGCCAAGACAAGGATGATGATCCTGTATACAAAAATAAGCCATTTTTTGCTTCTTCCGAAGGAGTTTCGTTTTCAGCACAGTCCTTCTGGGAGCTAGATCTGTCCTACCCTTTGCTCAAAGCTCTTGGTGAAAAGTTGGGATACAGAAAACCTACTCCAATCCAGGTTTCTTCCAAAGACTTTATATTTATCTTTCAAATCGGTCTACTATGTTGTCTACATTGCACCGGATTGCATTACATTTATTGATACATTGAATTGTGTAGGCGGCGTGCATACCACTTGCCATGATGGGGCGTGATCTATGTGGGAGTGCCATTACTGGTTCAGGCAAGGTAAACTAGATTACTTTGTGCCAACATAACCAATTGAGATTACGGAAAAAGTTGAGTAGCATCGACATCTGTTTCTTGCTAATGACTCTGATAATGTTACTATGCATTGCACAGACGGCTGCTTTCGCATTACCAACTCTGGAACAACTGCTGCGTTCTGCCGACCATAGATGTTCTATACGTGTCCTTGTTTTGACGCCAACCAGAGAACTCGGCCTTCAGTAAGTTTTAGATATTTCCACATTGCTCTTCCTTTTGGTGATGACATTACATTCTGAGATTAATAACAGATGAGCAGGGATGGATTTGGTCGGAATACTAGTGTTGTTTGTCTATTTTATCATCTTAGTGCAGGATGATTGAACTTGACGCATGCACTCTTTTTGAGTTATATTTGCCTGCCTCAGTATAATCTTCATTACAATTTCTATCATCATGCCTAGTTAAGGTGGGATCTAATTGTCCCAAATCCATCTACTTTCAGGGTTCTAGGCATGATTCAGAGGTTAGCCCAGTTTACCAATATCACATGTTGCCAGGCTGTTGGAGGTCTTTCGGTGAAGGTTTTTTGGATTTACTTTCATATTTATGATTTTGCTAGTCGTTAATTTAATTTTTTTTCTTTTCTTATTATTCGTTATCTTTTCTTTATTTCCTCTCCCCTTCAAGAAGATACTGAACTGCACGAGGTTAATACATTATCTATCTGGTCACTCGTTCGTTGTTACTCACAAGTCACAACTTAAGTTTCTGCTATATATTCTGCTTTATGTGCAGTGAATTTGACTTCTTTTTGCAACTTAAGCTATGACATATTGGAAAAAAGCTGTCTATAATGTAATTTCTGGAGTGGCATAAAACCTGCACGATCCAGTCGTACTCATTTTGGTTTTTTCCTTGTATAATTCTATTAGGTGGCATATTTGTGTAGTGTGCATGCTTGATATGAATAATAACACACCTCACTAATGGAAAATAATGACTTAGAGTAAAACTATCAAATGCATCTGTTATCTGGGCTCACTTAATGTCTTTTATACTCATATTGTGTTCTGCTATGCTCATCTGTTTATTCAAGCATATGAAAGTGATCCCATCTTTCTGTTTTTATTAGGAGCAAGAGCAAACTTTATCATCACAGCCAGATATTGTTGTAGCCACTCCTGGACGCATGTTAGATCATTTATGCAATTCTATGGGTGTTCATTTAGCTGATCTCCAAGTTCTAATTCTTGATGAGGCAGATCGACTATTGGAGAACGGATTTAGTTCTGAGATCCGTGAGCTGGTATGCTGGCCTCTTTTCTATATGCATGACGACAATTCTGAAATGCTAGATTCCTTAATAAAGATGGAATTGCTTCAGACTTTCTAATCATTTATGGTTCATACGCCAGCTTAAGTTTTGCCCTAGGAAGAGACAAACCATGCTATTTTCAGCTACAATGAACACCAAGGTTGATGAACTTGTCAAGCTTTCTCTAAACAATCCACTACGTCTCTCAGCTGACCCATGTGCAAAAAGGCCAGCTGGACTAACTGAGGAGTAATTCATCTAGTCTCATTCGCTGTTTGATACACTTTTACTTATATTATGCTAATCAATTTAGACGTCTGTGAGAAAACATGTTTGTGTATCAATAATCACCCTTTTAATCGATCTGTCTTCACTGGGAATTCCTCTAGAGTTGTTAGGATACGTCGTATGCACGAAGCAAATCGGGAAGCTGTTCTACTTGCACTATGTTCCAAGACATTCACTGACCGAGTACTCATTTTCAGGTTTATAGCTTTGCATCCATCCTCGTATGTTTCAAGAAATGTTGAGTTTAGTCTCCTTACCTTATATGGGCTGATAATTTCCTCATTTTTCCGTCAGTTGCACAAAAGTGACTGCACATAGGTTGACAATTTTATTCAAGTTAGCTGGCTTAAATGCAGCTGAGCTTCATGGAAATATTTCTCAAGATCAGCGTCTACACGTGAGTAACTTTTGTGCCTAGATCGATAATTTGTTTGCCTTTATTTTTTTATGTTTTTTTTCTTTCTTTCTGTATTTATGATAACCTCTCCATCCTTTGGTGATCCAACCTATTATCATTAATGTAGGCTTTGGAAGTTTTCAAGAACAGGAAAGTGGAATTTCTGATCACAACTGAACTGATTTCTAGAGTAAGAGCTAGTTTTCATTTCTTTTCTGGTGAATGCATTACTGTCTAGCTCTGTCTGACCTGTGGTATATCATCCCTTTCCACTGAGACTGGCTGATGTTGGCATTTGATCGAATATATAGTCATTTGTAATTTCACATATGTATGTTGTTTTATGGATGGTTGTTTCTTGAACATAGGGATACTATTTATATATTTAGAAATGAAAACTCTAGTGTGTCAACATTAGCATACATTCAATTTGAATTGGCAGCAAACCTGTTCCATAGATACAAGTCCTTTGCATGCAAAAGAGCCGAGATTCTCCAACAAGTCTTTTTTAATGAAATGTTTTCTTGAATACTGATTATGTTTATTTTTCAATTGTTCTGTCCGCAGGGAATCGACATACCTGGTATTGAGACTGTTATCAACTATGATTGTCCTTCTCATGTTACAAGGTAACGACTGAATACCTCACCATTCCTCCTATGCATGTATAGTATGCATAGTGCATTGTTTTTCCTTTGGACTTATGCCTTGTTTGTGTGCAGCTATGTTCATCGAGTGGGTCGTACTGCAAGAGCTGGAAGAAAAGGATATGCTGTTACTTTTGTGACAGAATATGATCGGCCTCTTCTAAAAGCCATTGTGAGCATCATTATTTCCCCTAAGCTCCTTAGCCTATCCTCGTCTTTATCTTCATTTCTGTATCATTCTTCAGTATACTGATTCTTCTAACTAAGACTAGGACTTATGTTTCCATACTTATTGTGACTGCATCCATGTACTAAGGTAATCTTTATTATAGCAAAAGTATGAAATTAATGTATATGCTACTTGTGGGGTATTCATTTGGACAGGCTAATAAAATAGGTTCGAAGCTGAAGAGTCGAATTGTTGCACAGCGATCAATTGATAAGTGGTCTCAGATAATTGAACAGATGGAAGATCACGTGTCCACAATTATTCAAGAAGAAAAGTTTGTACAGATCTCCTCATAAGTTTTTTTATTTTTTACTAGTGATATTTGGTAGAACTATTGAAGATGGAACTTTTGCAGGGTGGAGGAAGCACTTAAAAAAGCAGATATGGAAGCAAGAAAGGTATTCAAAACTGTGTTACCTATTTGTTGGCACTTTTAATGAACATTCTAAAATCAGATTGCTGAAATATTGTAGCCATCCCTACGTTTGAACTTTCATACTATTGCCAGGACTTGCATCTGAAATTGATGTTATTTCACTTATTCGTAATACCTACTCTAAGTTTATGCTTGTGGCCATTATACAGGCAGCAAATATAATTTTGCACGAAAAAGATATTTGTTCACGTCCCAAGAAGGTATATGCTGTGACAGGAAGGCAGAAGAGGATGGATATGAATGCAGCTAAGGTCATTTCTGATTGCAATGCTTTGATATTGTTAACATGATTGTTCATTTATATAAAAGAATCTGTGTTATTGATTTGGTACGGAAATGAGGAATATGTGGAGGTTTGTAATTATCCAATTATTTTCATTTATTTTACTTTCACATTTTTATCCAGCAACTGTTTCACTGTTTGCTTGGGGTTTTCATTTTCAAAGGGTATTTTGGTAATAAAAAACAGTAATGGTTGACAAAGAGGTGTTTTCTTAATAATAGTATAGATTACAAGAATAAATGACATCACAATTTATCACTGCCAGGCAACCATGATGAGCCAAAAACGGTTTAGAGATGAGGTAATCAGTGCCGAGCAAGCTGAGGATTTGAAATTGAAAAGAATTAAGAAGCAGGAGCATGAGGTGAGTAAAAACATGAATCCAAGTCTGGAGTTCATCTTTACTTGTCTTTTTAGTAAGGTGCTCATGACATTATATATGCCCAAACAGAAAAGTTTGCCTCGCAAGAAGCGCCGGAAACTGGTTGCAACTAGAGGATTGTTAGAGGAGTAAGCAAACTGGAAAATTGGAAGCAGCTAGAGAATTTATTTACGAGGTAGTCAAGGTATGCAGCACCTTATATATTTTGCGATTCAGGTTTTTTTGGTTCTGCTTTCGACAGTTGAAGACTTGTTGGGTTATATTTTGGCTCATAAATGCTCTAAACACACTCGCGTGAGAGTACCAGACTTCTCCCTAGCTGTAAAGAAGAGTGCGTTTGCTCTTTCTATTTGGTTTAACTAGCTGGTTTTTAGATGAACTTTTAAATTGTACTGTGAAACTTGTTGAACTGTAGAATATATACATGTATGCATGTGTATTCTGTTTATACATAATTACTCGTTCCAATGTTATGGGATGTCTGCTGCAATTTCTTCCACAGTGATATTTATAGTTTTTCGAGTTTATTGTCTAATATAAATGCTACCTTAATTTTCAGGTTCAAGCAAAGATGACGAGCGTAACTATGATATTTAAAATTGCCAGTACGTAGCTGAATGCAAAATGATTATGTATGAATGTACTTTATTTCTTTTGTTCGAGTGTTGAGAATAGTTCATTGTTAACCCTGCGTAAACATCGAAGGCTTGATATTTGCATTTCTTCCATTTTACCATATATTTATTATATTATATTAATATCTATATACTATTATCTTAATAATAGGGATTGTACGTTTCCCTACTTTTGTCAATCTGTCCGGTTTTAACATTTTCATCTTATTACATCCTAATAAATTAAGGATATTGAAGTAATTACAAAATAAAAAGTTAAAAATAGGAAATAAAGAATAAAAATGAATAGTTTTTGCAGGAAAAACTTCTCAATTATCTTATTAGTTGTTAACCTATAATTTATCTTTTTTAAAAACAAATTCTATCCGAAATTTCAACATCACACCCATAGGGTGTGCACTTTCTTTAGTGATTATCAAAATGCAAGAGCATGCATCTATGTTTGATCCATTTTCAGCAGCATTGGCTCCAATTGTTGTCAGCAGAGGGTAATTTAAAGCAACTCCAACAATGTCACGGAAAGTATGCTTATTTTGTTTAAAAATAAAGTCGAAACCTTATTTTAGTTAATCACGTGTATAAATTTACTCCAACAATATCACTTAAAATATAGTTAGATCTAAACACATGCTTAATTTTGATTGGTTGATAATAAAATATTTATTTATTAATATAATTATTAATTTCATTTGCAATCTAGAAGCACTACCAGAAATGGAGACATTACCGGCGACCTGCCGTCGCCGGCCTTGTCTGTTTTTTTCGCCGGAATTGACATTACCGGCGACTTGTCGCCGGCAATGACGTCGCCGGTGATTCCCCGCCGGTGTTGACATTGCCGGCGACGGGAAACGCCGTCGCCGGTGATGTCTCGGACATTACCGGCGACTTGAGTCGCCGGTGATGTCTTGGACATTACCGGCGACGGTGTCGCCGGCAATGGCAGCGCCGCCGTGGTCGGAATTTGAGACATTGCCGGCGACTCGAGTCCATGTCGCCGGCAATGTGGGGAAAAATTTTGAAAAAAAACGCGGTTCTGGATTGGGCCCAATTCCATAACCTACATTGAACCGGATAAACCGCACAATCATACAAGTTCAACAGTACACGTAGCAAAGACAGTCATACAAGTTCAACATAAATGTCCAACGTACAGTACAAATAGCAACGACGATAAAAAAATTGACTACAACTACAGGTCAGGTCCAGGAACTTGCGGGTCATCAGGGTTGAAGTAATCCATGTACTCATTTGAATTCCGGTGGCTACCTTGGTCTTGCTCTGGCGTTGACTGGTGCGGTGGTGGTGGTGGATAGGTAGGGATATGAGGGACCGGGGGAGGTGTGGGGAAGGGTTGTCCGGTAGTCTGAGCCTCGTACATCGTCCGCATCCATGTGTACATCTGAGCCTGCACCTGTGTCTGCTGCATTTGGTACTCGGCCATCTGCCTCTTTTGCTCCTCCAACTCCCTCTGCGTCCTATGAAGCTCCGCCGCGAGGTTACGACTAGAAGTTGAACTTCTTGACCCGGTAGAGTATTCTGAAGTGTTCTTCAATAGTCCTTCGCCCGCCGTGCCCATTCCCCTACAGTACTAGGTATTCTTTCCAGTCCCGCACGCTTTTGCCATGATCCGAGCCGCTATCGGGGGATCAAGCGGATCGATTTGAGAGGCATACTGGGTGACTTCTTCCTCGGAGCAGTCAGGATGGTTAGTCCGAGCTATACTCATGGTCACTTCTGCGGTTGCCTCCTCCACTCTCGACTAATTGAAAAGGGAAAATGAACAACGTATTAGCTAACAAAATCTATTTCCATCTTGAAAAATAGTTTTATTAACACATGGAGAGGCGAAAGACTTACCGCTTCTTCAGGGCACTGCGGGTAGAACTTCTGATGAATATACACCAACGGGTTCACCTCTTGTTGTTGCTGCGCCTTAGTCGACCAACCCATGTAGTTGAGTGAACCTGCATGATGGGCCCTGGTGTTTTTCAATCTATTCGCCCGGTTCATCTTCGAAATCGCCTTGTTTGATAAACATATGAAAAAAAATTAGTAACTAACTATTTCAATCTGATACGATACATTAGGCTTGAAAGATATATTAAGGATGCATACCCGAGCTTTGGGGTGCTCGAAGTGGGCTATCAGCCACAGCCACTCGTACTCCCTAAACCGGAATTCGCTAGGGGTGGAACCTCGGCCTAGCTCCTTGTATACAGTGTAATGGGAAGAAAGCTCGTTCTTCCACTATATATACCTATATTAAAAGAAGGAAAAAAAGTTAGAGATATTAAAACACTTGATAAACAAAAATCTAACTCGATATATATTCAAATAAGTCGAAGCACATCACCTCATATGTAGTTGACGCTCTACCCACATGTGAATAAGAACTTCATCCACGTCAAACCACACCTGCAATATGAATATATAAAAGGTAAAATTATATATATATTTATTCGGACTTAATTAATAAATGTAAAATTTACGTAATGAAAATACGATTTTACTCACACTGAGTGCATTATGCACTTGCATCTTCACGTAGATAGGCACAGATTCCCAATCTGGCCAAAGCATTGGGACCTTGTCCCGCACGATCGCACCGGCCATGCTGACATATTTGCGCGTGGTGTCGAATGCCTCGATCACCTCGCCATCCTCATTGGCCCTTATGGGCGTTTTCCTTCCGCCGGTGGCCTGCTCAAGTCTCTTCCCGGTGCAGGTGCCTCTAGCCCCTTTCTGTTTTCCAGTCCCATTAACGAAATTGCCTAATAATACAATGTCAACAAATTGATATCATTAATTGAACCTATCGCAAGTCTTAAGTAATAATTAAGTAATCAATCTGATGTTAAATAAAATTTACCTGCATCGTCCGTTTGTTGGTTGGTGCACCTCACACTCCAAAGATACACGGGGTCGAACGGGAGGAAGTTATACGCTTCCTCCACGCTCAGGAACTCCGGCCGTCCTTCAATATAAACAGGCATCCCCCTATCATCGAATTCAGGGATGACAGGAATCTCGTCGGGTAGGAAGAAACCGGACGGCGGAGATAGACGAGGCCTGGACGATGAGGCGCCAGCACCACCATGTGTCTCAGATGATTCCCGTGAAACGGGAGTAGGCACCGGGCGAATATGGGGCATTCGGATTGAGGGAGTTTCTGATGCCCCCGTTGACTGTCACTCGTCTGAGGCTCTGCCACCGGAGGGACGTCTGCTGATTGAGCGTCTGGAGACTGAGGCTCGAGGCTCAACTTCCGGTTGCACGGCTCTTGATCGTGCAGCTTCCTCCTCAGCTCGCGCCTCTAGCAAGGCTCTCGTGCGAGCACTCATCATTGGCCCACTGGGCGTGTTGCTAACTGCGGGGGAGGAGGAAGCTTGACTACTGTTCCCTCCACTATTTCGGGAACCTCTCCGAAGCCAATTAGCCGCAAAACCTCCTGGCATGGACACCGTAATAGTCATGGGAATTGGGGTTCTATAACAAATCGGAACCGGAACGGTTTGGAACAGGAACCGTTTGAACCTGGAACCGTTATATTACAAACGGTTCCGGTTACAAATAGTTCCGGTTCCAAACGGTTCCGGTTCCAAACCGTTTCGGTTCTATAACAAATCAGAAATACCGGAACGGTTTGGAACCGAAACCGTTTGAAACCGAAACTGTTTGTAACCGGAGCCGTTTGTAACATAACAGTTCCGGTTACAAACAGTTCCGGTTCGAAACGGTTCCGGTTCCGGTTCCAAACCGTTTCGGTTCTATAACAAATCAGAACCGGAACGGTTTGGAACCGGAACCGTTTGAAACCGGAACTGTTTGTAACTGGAACAATTTGTAACATAACGGTTCCGGTTACAAACAGTTCCGGTTCCAAACCGTTTCGGTTCTATAACAAATCAGAACCGGAACGGTTTGGAACCGGAACCGTTTGAAACCGGAACCGTTTGAAAACAAACGGTTCCGGTTATAAACAGTTCCGGTTTGAAACCGTTCTGGTTCCGATTTGGTATGGTTCCAATATCACCTATTATACGTTAAATTAACAACTATATCACCTAACTTAACATATATACATACATCATTTCCAGCTTTAAATTTTTCACACATATATGCATCGATCATGCATCTTAATTTCACCTTAATTCACACATATATATATACATCACATATTAATCCAATTCACCCTAGCTAATTAATTTTCCACATTTTTCAAACATACGTATATATATACATTCCATATATATTAATTAATTTTTCACATATATACATCACATATATTGCTCCTTCACCCCACAATTATCCACATTTTTTTCCCACAATTTTCATACATACCTTAATTACATTTTACAAATATTGTCCACATGCATACATATATACATCCCACAATTATCAAAAATTAATTAATTAAAATACACAAAAAAAAATATTGTGGAATGAGAGAGAGAGAGAGGGAGAGAGAGAGGGAGAGAGAGTGAGCTCAAACCTGCCATGGTGGAGCTCGATCCAACTTTGCCGGCGACGGAGGTGAGGGGAGGAGGAAGAGGAGGAGGGGAGGAGGAGAGAGGAGAGGAGAGAGGGGAGGAGAGGAAGAGAGGGGAGAGGGAAGAGAGAAGAGAGGATTGAGGAGAGGAGAGATATCAGAAATTCGTGCTAAGAGAGGGAAGAGGGAAGAGAGAATTGAATTAGGCCGAAGAGAAATGGGGAGGAAGAGCTCGAGCTCGAGCTATACCGCCACCATTGCCGGCGAGGTAGGTCAACGTCGTTGGTAATGACATTACCAACGACGTACGTCGTCGGTAATGTCATTACCCACGAGTTGCTAAGTCGTTGGTAATGTCATTATTTGACGACTATTATCCGATCGACCAATTTCCGACCATTTTCCGACTACATAATTTCCGACTACGTACAATTTCCGACTACGTATAATTTCCGACTACGGTTCTGATTTCCGACTACGTTCAATTTCCGACTACGGTTCCGATTTCCGACTACGTTCAATTTCCGATTTCCGATTTCCGACTACGGTTCCGATTTCCGACTACGTTCAATTTCCGATTTCTGACTACGTTCAATTTCAGATTTCCGATTTCCGACTACGTTCAATTTCCGACTACGGTTCCGATTTCTGACTACGGTTCCGATTTTCGACTACGTTCAATTTCCGACTACGGTTACGATTTCCGACTACGTTCAATTTCCGACTACATACAATTTCCAACTACGTACAATTTCCGACTACATACAATTTCCGAGTACATTTTCCGACTACAATTTCCTTAAACATTTTACTACGTACATTTTACTACGTACATTTGCCGACTACAATTTCCGACTACAATTTCCAACGTACTAAGGATGATAATCGTAATCATCTTCATCACTTGAGTCTGACTCGGTTTCATAGGTAACCTCTGGCAATATGTGCCGCTCCTCGTCATCTGAATCAGCGTCAATTTCATATGGATTAACATCGAGAAGTTCTGCTCCAGTAATTCGAACCACACTCCCAGATCTCACATTATTAAGGCGAATCGTAGATGATTCCGGAATGTCAAAAGCGTTTGGCTCTTGGTATGCAGTAACTTCCTCATCATCTGCGGTATCACCAAGTGTGGCAGCACTGTATATGTTTCTATGAGCAACATGGTTAACCACCTTCCACGGGACTTTGTTAAGAAGATCGTCCAGGTAAAACACTTGTTTTACTGATGAGGCAAGAACGAAAGGGTCATCTTCATACCAGCTAGTAGCAGTATTCACCGAAAATGTTCCGTACTGATCGGTCCTTGTGTTCTCCGGGCTAGTATCAAACCATCTACACTTGAACAAGTGCACTTTCATGCGGTTCCCATAAATTAGTTCAACAACTAAATGAAGGACACCGTAATAGTCAACGCCATCCTGCCCACCATGGACCATCACCCCACAATTCTGTGTTTTCAGTCGGTCGTCTCGATTTTCACATATAAATTTCACGCCATTGACCTGACACATCGAGTAAACTTTTGAAGCAATCGGTTTCATCGCCAGGACCCTCAATTCGTTTGACCACTCTGGGCAACCATCATCTGCTACATGGTTCATCTGAAAACGTCCATATATTAATACGTACAGAAGAAATTATGTCATCTTGAAACCACAAAACCACGTACATACATACATGCTATATAAAGATATATATAAAAATATACATATACACATATACTTACCCATTGACCAAAGTAGTTTGCAAACGTCTTGTTGTGGTAATCAACATTTCCGGCAATAGCAGGGCAGTGAAGATGATAGTTTTTCCAATATTGTACTTCTTGACAGTTAATCAGTACCGACCAGTGGGCAATGGCTACCTCATTTCTATCCAACTTGTACGACTTTGGCAAGCTTCCCTGTACTACCACGTCACTGGAGATGATAGAAAGGTTGAACTGGGGTTCATCTATCGGCATATGTTGTTGGGGGTCCTCTACATTTTCGAGGTACACTTTGGTGTACGTTACACACTCGTGCGCAAGATATGCTTCAGCGATACACCCTTCAGGTGCATATTTATTCTTCACATAGTCCTTGTAGGCTCCCAATTGTCTACAAGTTAACAAGTACATGTTAACTTACTTAACCACAAGAATTTACATATAAAAACATAGGCAAACCAAATTTATGAATCATTTGTACCTTTCCATGGGATACATCCAAGTGTAGTGTATGGGACCGGTAAGCAACAATTGTTCGGGAAGATGGATCATCAGGTGCGGCATTATGTCGAAAAAATTTGGGGGAAATATCCTCTCAAGCTTGCACATGATAAAAATGATGTCATCTTGCATCTCCCTCAGGTCTGCTTTTTTAACTTCCCTGGTGCATAACTTCTGAAAGAATCTTGACAAGGCCACCAACGGCTCCACCACCTCTTTGGGCATGTACCCTCGAATGAAAATAGGGAAAAGGCGTTGAAGCAGTACATGGCAGTCATGACTCTTTAATCCGTACATCTTATTGTCCCGGAAGTTAACACACCTGCTTATATTTCCTGCATAGCCATAAGGATACCTGCATATATATAGATAAAGCCATATATATGGACCAATTATATTTCTCGCATATAACCATATATACTCCGCTAAAAATTTAAGGCCAAATTCCTACATAGCCATAAGAATATATACCTGACATTACTCAGCCACCGAAAAATTTCATGCTTATGCTTCGGCTTTACGGTGTACGGAGCTTGCGGCATTTTTCTCTTACCATCTCTTAACCACAAATGTTTCCGCACACCCATTGCTTTCAGATCAATACGTGCCTTAGGGATGTCTTTTGTTTTCCCCTCCAAGTTAAGAACTGTGCCCACCACACTTTCACACACATTCTTCTCTATGTGCATGACATCTAGGTAATGTCTGATAGGCAACCTGGGCCAGGAGGAGAGTTCCCAGAATATGCTCTTGTGTGTCCAAAACTTATACCTTTCGGGCTTGTCTGGAATTGACGCCACTATGTCAGGATGATTGCTCAGCTGGCCAAAATCGTATTCATTCAACACTTCCAAAATTTCTTCCCCTGTCCATCGCCTGGGTGCCACACCTGTTTCCACAGTCCCATCAAACGCGTCTGGATCCTGCCTAAATGGGTGATCATATGGAAGCCAACAACGGTGACGCATCTGAACAACTTTACTGCAATGAGGACTGCAACAATCAACCGTCATGCACTCTGAACAAGCCCTGTAACCCCTGGTAACGTTGCCCGACAACATACCGCGGGCAGGAAAATCATTGATGGTGCCAACAAGCATGGCATGCATCTGGAACATCTCCTTTTTGAACCTATCGTAAGTGGGGTGGCCACACTCACTCAGGTACTTAAGCTCTTCAATCAAAGGCCTCAAATACACATCGAGACACTTTCCTGGATAACCCGGGCCCGGAATTAACAGAGTGAGCATATTGTATTCCTTCTTCATG
This sequence comes from Geum urbanum, assembly GCA_946800695.1. Classification (NCBI taxonomy): domain Eukaryota; kingdom Viridiplantae; phylum Streptophyta; class Magnoliopsida; order Rosales; family Rosaceae; genus Geum; species Geum urbanum. The sequence continues at coordinate 7,145,784 of OX327007.1, read as the reverse complement.
CACATCCATGGTGGAAGGTTGTACGGTACCAAAATAACTGGCCATATACTGTATTGAAGACTCATGTTGCCAAAAGGGTTGAATCCGTCAGATGAGAGCCCTAGCCAAATATTTCGGACCTCTGCTGCAAAATGATCAAACTCCCTGACCATGTGCTTCCAAGCCTCTCCGTCGGAAGGGTCTATAAGGGTGTCATCGTCAGGCAAGTTCCTCTCAGCCCACCATCTCATTGCCTCCGCCGTGAAAGCACACATAAACAACCGCTCCAGCCTATCAATAAGCGGGAAATATCGAAGTATCTTCACAGCTTTCTTGTTGCCTGCAGGAGTCAACTTATACCTTTCTGTAAAACATACCGGGCAGGCTTCAAGGTCTTCGAGATCTTTTCCCCAGAAGAGAATACAATCATATCTGCATGCATGGATTTTGATGTAGGAAAGCCCAAGATCTTTCAGGATATGTCGCACCTTATGATGAGTGGTAGGAAGACGATGACCGGGTGGCAGTAGCGAAGCAGTCCACTTCAACCAAGAATCAACAGCTTTGACAGACATTTTGTTCTCCATTTTTAGCTGCATCACTCCCATCACACTTTCAAGAACAGTCTTACTACAACCGTCGTACAACGGAGTCTGTTGCAATGCAATCAGGTTGTTGTACTTGTCCATACCGCTTGTGTTGACATGACCTCCAGGTAATGGTTCGACTGGCTCGATATGGGGGAAACCCTCAACGACGGGAGGGACATTTGGTGCTTCATCAGCAAATACACCGCTCTCATGAGGAAACATATCATTGATTAACATCGATGTTGGATTATAGGATGAACTGCCCCTCTCAGCAAAATCTCCATGATCATAGCGTGGACTGGCCCTCTCACCAAATTGTCCATGATCATGCGGACCCGCTACCGATGTTTCACCATGATAAATCCAACAAGTGTACTTATCCAAAACCCGTATTTACTCAGGTGCCTCTGGACTTTATCAATGGGAAATCGAAATCGATCGCTGAAACACTTACATTCTTTACACGGGCAATAATGAAGTGTAGTGTCTCCACAATTAGCCTTCACAAAATCCACAAAACTCCTAATTCCCTGGTGATATCTGACATCCCATCTTTCGAGGCTCATCCAACTCTTGTCCATCCTGAAAATTCTAACAATTTTACGTATTAGTTATATATATATACACACATTCACTACTAATAATCGACGTGATCTCTCAATTCAACTCTAATTAAATCAACACATGCATGCATATGTATATATATCGATCTAATCTCTGAATTCGATTCAGTACTCGATGATAGTATTCTCCTTTTTTCAACTCAAAACATATTTGACTGGGTAGGAGGAGGCTCTGTTAAGCCTGGCTCCGATAACAATACGATAATACCAGTCATTGATTCAGACACAAGATTAACTACAACCTGTTTTCTCGTTTCGGTGACCGTACATCAATAACATTTCATATATATCCCACGAATTGGATTTGATCAACACACACACACACATATATATATATACCACATATACGTATATATACACCTACGTACCTATATATATAGCTTCCCGAGTGATCGAGTTTTCGACGCGCGCCTTAATTTTGACAATATACCAAATGATCGATTTCAGAGCGTACGTTTTCCTTCTTTCGATTTCTCTGGATTTTTTTCGCTCAAAATGATTGAATGATCGAGCTGCCCCATCCGGCATCTAATATAAGACACATTGCCGGCGACGGAGTAAGTCGCCAGAAATGAAGACATTACCGGCGACTTTACGCCGGAATCTCGCCGGTAATGTTCCAAAACATTACCGGCGACTCCAACCGTCGCCGGCAATGTCTAGGCACACATTTCCGGCGAAATTCCAGCCGGAAAATCGCCGGAAATGTGTACCTAGACATTGCCGGCGACGGTTGGAGTCGCCGGTAATGTTTTGGAACATTACCGGCGAGATTCCGGCCACATTACCGGCGACGGAGTAAGTCGCCGGTAATGATGGACATTACCGGCGACTTTTCCGGTCGCCGGCCTTGTTGGCCGGAATCTCGCCGGTAATGACTCATTTTCTTGTAGTGAAGGAAAGAATTAATTACAATATTAAATGTTTCGTTACCTATAATTCATGTTTTCGGTATAAGAATAAGGGATGAAAACATAAAATATAGAGAATCTCTAAACTGGCTAATAAGATAGGGGAGCTGCTAGAGTGAATTTTAATAGAAAATCTTTATATTTTAGTCAAAAATGACTTATAGAGAATTTGCTGAAGTTGCTCTTAGGATATCAAAATAGCGTGGGCTATATATTGTGCATCACACGTTTTTTTTTGGATTTGTACTGTACACATGTACACAGTGGAGTAGTTACCGATCTAGATTAAGTAGAAGCAATAACTATAAATAAATGGAACGAACCTACAAAATTTGGAAATAATATTAAGGAATTATTCAAACGTGGAAGAAAGTAGGATAAAGAAAGAAGGTAAGAAAAAATGCAGAAATAAAGAAGGAAATAAAGAATTTGGGGAATGAAAAAAAAGTCAAAAATCATTAGTTTGTGAGTGCCAACCAGTTGAAGTTCAATCTAAAACAAAAGGAAAAACATCACTGTCGACGTTTGAACTTTTCAAGTGGTATCAAATTGATGTCCGAACTTGAAAAACTATCAAAGTGATGCACAGATTCTCAAAACAGTATCAAAGTGATGTCCATCGTCAATTTCTGAGGGTATTAAGGTCATTTCCAGTTTTAAATTTATTTTTTATTTTTTATTTATGTTTTCAATTTTTTATTTATTTAACTCTTTCTCTCTCTCTCTCTCTCTCTCATCACAAACACAGAAATGCAGTATTAGTGTTGCGACCCGACTACAACGCCACTGTCGCCCCTCTGCCTCGTCCTGACAACATCCACCTCTGACGTCTCTCAGCGTCACTGTCTCCGGCTCAACTCCGGCATTCATCACCTCCACCCTCACGTTGGGAACTCTCCCTTCGAGCTCCTCCCTCGCGCTCTCTGCTTCTCTTGCCGGCCTCGGCTTTGACTCGCTGCCTCTTGCTCTCCACGGCCAAACCTTATTTCGGGCCAGCATCAGACGACATGCCTCCCTCTACACCTTTCACGATGGCCGCTCGATCTCTTGATGATGTTTCTCGTCTCCCACAACAAAGCGACGCCTCAACACCGCCGCATAACGGCGAGCTCGCCAAGGCCCCGTCACCGCCGCACCTATATTCAAATTGTCAATGCTTAAGCCTCCTAGCCCTTGTAGCGTTTTAGCCACAGAAATAAAATGAAACAAGAACAACACAACAACACAATCATGTAACCTTAGGCCTCATCTTCCCACTGCTATTGAAACACGTCAATGTCGAGAAAAATTAAATAGTTGCGGTCATGGCTAAACGTCGTGATTGAGTCGAGTCGAGTCGAATCGTGGTTGTTACTGAGCGTTACTGGCAATCTCGGCGGCAAGGTCGACATCAAGTCTGCTATGATCCAGAACCCATAATCAATCTCCATTGTCACTCAATGAGTCGCCTCTCTCCGATCAGTGGTTTGAGCATTGACCATCATAGTTTCTGGTTCAGATCCGAGCAACTCATTTTCCTTAATGTAGAGACCAAGAGACGACAAGCCTTTTCAGAATACGAGACCGAGAGGAGGCGAACCTTCGCGGCGAGGAGAGACTGGCTAAGGCAAGTGTGGCCTGGCAGGGCGCGAATGATCGAGGTGCGCTGGTGGTTGCTTAGTCTGCCACTGTTCCATGCGAGCTGAGGAAAAAGGTTGCGGGCGTGAGCCGAGGAAAAAGGTTACGGCGCGAGCTGAGGGACAACGTTGGAGGCGGCATGATGGGATGACAGCATAAGTCGAAGGCAGAGCTAGCTTGGCAGAGACACCATTATTGCTACTGGGTGCGTTTCTTCCTTTTGTTTAGGAGTGCAACGTGCTGGAAGTTATGGCGGACAACGACGGGTGCAACGAGATTGAGTTGGTGGCAAACAACGATAGAGGCATCACTTTGATACTGTTTTGTGAGTCTGGGCATCACTTTGATAGTTTTTTGAGTTCGCGCATCAATTTGATATCACCTGGAAAGTTCAGACCCCGACATTGATGTTTTTCCATTAATTAAATAAAAAGGAAAAAAAATTGAAAACAGAAAAGAAAAAAAGAAGAAGAGGGTATTATGGTCTTTTTAATGAAGTTTTTTTTTCCTTAAAAATTAACCGATAGACATCACTTTGATACAGTTTTGAGAGTGTTGGCATCATGTTGATACAATTTTGAGAGTCTGGGCACCTCCTTGATAGTTTTTCAAGTTCGAGCATCAATTTGATACCACTTGAAAAGTTTAGAACCCGACAGTGATGTTTTTCCAAAAAAAAAAATAGCAGACTACTCTTAAAAAATGAGATGGAGATATCATCTACTCATAAAGACAAGACACTATTATTTAGAGAACAACGACAATATATAACATGAGAACAAAGTCTTTATAAACTGCTATGTGGCAAAGAGTATGTTTACTATTTTGCCCTCTTTAGTCTTTTGTTGTTGAATTAATATAATATTTTTGTCCAAAATTTCTTGTCTGTTAATTTTTTTAATTTTGATTTTTTTTAAATCAATTCTATTTTTTTCGCGAAATGATTATTTACAGTATCAACTCATTCAAAATTTTATAGCACTCCAAATTTTTAATTAATATATTTTTTAATTCAATTTATTTTTGGGACTGATTATTTTCAGTATGAACCCATTCAAATTTCAATACGAGTCACAATTGAACTATAGTAGCAGTAATTATTTTAGCATCAGCTCATTTAAAAATTTAGTAACAAATCTGATAAAATTCAATAGCAATTCTAATATAACTTTGATTAGTAGCAATCCTAGTATAACTTCAATATTAGCTTAAAATAATAATAATTTAGTGACACTTCAAGAATGATTCGATCAGTAGCAGCTGGACTAAATTTTAGTAGCAGGTCAACAAACAATGCAGTAACAACTTGACAAACAATTTAGTAGCAGTAATTTGCAGTAGCAACAATAAACAATTTCTAAAATGCAATAGTAATAACATGAAAAGTGCAGTAGTAATAACATAAAAAACACAATAACACATTGAAAGACACTACTAATTTTAAAAAACACATGAAATGTCATTTTTGAAAACGCAGTAGCACACTAGTCCATGAACATCATCATAACAACTTCAAAATGAGGCACTACCTACCACATAATAATTCTCAATCAAGTGAAAAATCAGAAATAAACTAAAACAATAAATCAGAAATAAACTAAAACAATAACAGTGAAAGAAAACAAAAGAAAAAAATTATATAACAAACTTGTGTTTCTTCACCCAAAAAAAAACAAAGTCCAACACTGGCGTTAGTTGCTATTGTGATCCATTCTGAGCTTAACAACACAATCTTGTTTTGGTGGTGAATGAGTTTATAGTCAGTCGTAGTCAATAACCGTTAGATCTGCATCAAATAATTGATATTAAATTGGCTTTCAACTGTATTTTAATTAACAACCGTTGGATGCAGATCTAACGGTAATTGATCACAACTGACCACAAAATTTACTGACCACCAGAAAATGACTCTAATATATATATATATATATATATATAATAAACTTCAATGCAGATTGAATCGAATTTTGTACGTAAACATTAATGCTAAAGAAGGGTCAAAGGTCGGTAAACATCAATCAAAGTTATAATTAGAGGGAGGGATCAACTGTCCCCAAATTCCCTGTTCCAAGCCTGTCCAAATTTTTATAAATTCAACACCTATCTACTAATACTCACACCGTCAACTAATATTTATTTATTTTTTTCCTAATAAAATTTCTACATTGAAGAAAAGACGAGAAGCACCTTCTATTAGGTCTGGGTCTGGATTAGGTTTGCCCCAAAAAAATATAAATTCGAATCAAGTACCAAACATATCTGAACGAATCTGGTTGTGCTATTTAGAGCTAGTTTTGACCCGTTTAGAATCCGACCCGAACGGTTTCGGTTCGGGTTATGCATTTTTGACCTTATTTTACAAAGACTTTTCACGACAAATAAATCATTGTAAAAACATGAATTTTAAATAATAAAAATAAAAATAAGAGGCGATGTATACTTTTGATAGGGTGGTATGGGGTTGAATTTCGATCCAATTAATTGTGGTTTTTGGGGAATAAGATGAAGTTTTGATAATCAAGCTCACCATTGCTGAGAGAGAGAGAGAGAGAGAGAGAGAGAGAGAGAGAGAGAGAGAGAGAGAGAGAGAGAGAGAGAGAGAGAGAGAGAGAGAGAGAGAGAGAGAGAGAGAGAGAGAGAGAGAGAGAGAGAGAGAGAGAGAGAGAGAGAGAGAGAGTCGGGCTGTTGGCTTTGGCTGCGTGAGAGAGTGAAGGGAGGTAGGGTTTTTTAGCTTTAATTTATATATATACTTGAGTTTTAAGATCATATGCAACATAAATTATGTCAAGATATTTACAGACATCTACTAATACATAGACATGTGACATTTCAATAGTTGAATGGTTTCTATCGGGTTTTCATTTTTAAAATAATACAACTTGCGTAAGAAGTCATTTGTGATACAAACAGATCGGGTCCTCACTTAAACTCATATTTCTCTTTTAAATCCAAACTGATCCGCCCAATTTTTGTTCGAAAAATAGTTAGAATTCTGGAAACTAACACAAATCCACCTCAATTAGTGGTTTCTTGAGGGAAGCCCAGAAAGAACAAGGAGGTGAAGACGAATCGACGATGACCAAATTGTGATTGATGATACTGTCGACGAAGAATCGTAACCAAGATCGTAAACAAGACGAAGAAGAATCCTTTGTTGCTCAGATTGAGTATTCGATTCATGTGGAACACCTTTAAATTCAGAACAAGATCAAGATCAAGATCAAAATAGATGGAACCAAATTTTCAAACCATGATAAACAAAAACAAATGAATTAGATGTCGACAAAGTTCAAAATCCCAGATTATATTCATTTGATTACACAGCCACCTAACATGACAGATGACCATATACCCATCTCCAAATTCCATTTCATATAAACTCCATAGCCAACGAAGAACCCAATATCAAAGAAGACATGATCATTTACTCGAGAGCCAAGAAAGCAGAAACAACACCATGTCTGTGAGAACTGTTCGGCCAAACAACGTCCTAAGAGTGAATAAATTGTTGATGGATGTCGATTCAAATTTCTTATACACAAAATTCAATTGAAGTCCTAAATTTGTATCCTATATTAGATTTAGTTCTTATTGATTTTTTTCTTCAATTGCAGTCATGTATCATTAAATTTATTTTATTTTCTGTCTCATTAAATTTTTTGTATATTTTTCTTTCTCCGATTTTCTGTTATTTAAAATGGTTAGCATAAAAATAGTAAAAAATAATATATTAATTGATTTCTTTGATTGATTAATTTTCATTAATATAATTTATAGCATTGATTTCTTCCATTTTTTTCCAAAGTGCTTCTTTGATTCATTTACCGGGTAGAAGCATATATACAGAGAACATAGCAAATAAATTCATTATTCTTTAATTTTTCCACCGTTCTAGTCTTTACCTTCTTCAATGGGTATCGCAAGCCACAACATGAACCAAGACTGCCTCTATTACATTGGCGAGAGGCACATATTGCTTTTGTATGAGAATAAGTAAATAGCTTTTACACATATAGATTATTTTTATCTTCTTCAGGATCATTGTTTCGCGCGTATGTTGTCCTTTACCTGTTGTTAAGAACAATACACCAAACATGCGTTAGGAGTCTTGACGGGGTATTTCCGTCTTCGACTCTTCGACGCTCTAGTTAGAATGTATGGAGTGTAACAGTAGTATTGGTAGAGTAACAGGCGTACCTTGTATCTGTCATAAATGTGTTGCTTATATTGGTGGTTGCGTATGGAGTTTGTTGATGTCCTTCGATGTGGGATCCTGCCTATCTTGTACAAGGCTTGCCCTAGTACTTTGCGTTTGCCATACCGAACACGTGGACGTTCGGATAGTATTGGTTTCTTGGTTAAAGTTGAAGCTTGTATTTCTGCCTTGTGTTTGGTCTAAGCTGTGTTGACCCGTTTTCAATGATTAAGTGCGCGGTAATTGTGTGTTACGGAATCACACGCTAACAAGTCCCCCAAGTCCCCAAGTCCCCAAGTCAAGGGAATCAGCTCTTTTATTGGGGAGTTGTAAAACTTTTTCCCTGTTGCGCACACGTGGTCACTCGGGGAGGGGTCCACGTCCCGATACCCCAAGTCCCCCAACTCTCTGATGAAGAGCTGGTCCGAGGTCAGATGTCGAATGTTCTTGCCGTGCGACTATCTGTTTGGACTCTGAAACTTGATGTTGCTGTTTGGAGCCGCTTTCGTGGTGACAAGTGATGTTGCTACTCATCCCACAATAGTGCGATCATTGTTGTTGTTCGACTATAGGGGTGGACTCTGAAACTTGATGTTGCTGTTTGGAGCCGCTTTCATGGCGACAAGTGATGTTGCTACTCGTCCTAAGATAGTACGAACGTTGTTGCTGTTCGACTATCGGGGTGGACTCTGAAACTTGATGTTGTTATTTGGAGCCGTTTTCGTGGCGACAAGTGATGTTGCTACTCATCCCACGATAGAGCGAACATTGTTGTTGTTCGACTATCGAGGTGGATTTCAAAACTTGATGTTGCTGTTTGGAGCCGCTTTCATGGTGACAAGTGATGTTGCTACTCGTCCCACGATAATACGAACGTTGTTGCTGTTCGACTATCGGGGTGGACTCCGAAACTTGATGTTGCTGTTTGGAGCCACTTTCGTGGCGACAAGTGAATTTGCTACTAGTAGGGACGATGTTGCTATTCGACTATCGAGGTGGACTCTGAAACTTGATGTTACTGTTTGGAGCTGCTTTCGTGGCGATAAGTGATGTTGCTGCTCGTCCCACGATAGTGCGAACGTTGTTGCTGTTCGCACTATCGTGGTGGACTTTGAAACTTAATGTTGTTGTTTGGAGCCGCTTTCGTGGTGACAAGTGATGTTGCTACTCGTCCCACGATAGTGCGAACGTTGTTGTTGTTAGACTATCATGGTGGACTTCGAAACTGGATATTGCTGTTTGGAGCTGTTTTCGTGGTGACAAGTGATGTTGCTACTCGTTCTAGGATAGTGCGAATGTTGTTGCTATTTGACTATTGGGGTGGACTCCGAAACTTGATGTTGCTGTTTTCAGAGTGAGCCCCCCTGTCTTTTCACATTCTGACCTTTCAACGTTGTTGACGTTTTGACAATTGTTTGCTGCATGTGTGACGTGTGGCTCGCAGAATTCGGAGCAGTAGGGTAATTAATTTTGGCGTGAGTTCGTGGGGCGCGTGGGACACGTGTCGTAATCCTGTGGTAGGAAGCGCTGAAATTAAACGGTAGGCATTCGCTTAGGGTTAGTTTCGTTGCCTATAAATATCTTTCACTTTCAATTTTTTAAACTTTCTCTTCTCAACTGAAACTTTGCCGAAACGCCTTCCCGAAGCTCTTTGTGATCAATTTGGAGTTTTAGCCTTCGTAAATCTTCCTCTCGTCTTTAAAGGTAGTTTCTTGTTCTTTTTGCTTCAATAATGTGTGATTCGTGTTGCCCTGGTACGTTTGCACTCAATACTGTTAGTGGTACTATTGTGGTAATTTCTGGATTTTGTGGTATGTTTCTTGTGGTTTTGCTAGTGTAATGTAAGTTTGTCTAGGTAAGGTACTGCATTTCTCTTTTTTTTTGCTAAAAAAGGAATTTTTGGGTTTGTTGCTTTCTGGAATATTCTGGGTATGTTACGAAGAACAATCTTGTTCTTGAGGTTTTTGTTTTTTTTGGGGCTTTTGATTTATTTTTGGATATTGCGAAATGGTGGGTACCTATTTGTACTGTTTGAATAACTGGGGCTATGACATACGCCACGTGTTCTCCGTTTGGCTTATTCTCCCGTTTGCTTTTCTCTTAGGATCATGGAATTTGTAGCCGTTTCAAGCGATGAGTCCCTTCCGCAAACCCCTAGGTTCCGTATAGGGTCAAACAGTCCTGCCAATAGTTTTTCGGACTCTTCGTCCAATAGCATACTGAACGTCTCCCCTCTGTCCGTTAACATTGGTGGTGCTTTACGTACGTCATCCACCCCGAACATGGAGTAGAGCTGGTCTGTGGTGGTGCGGTCTGAACATCAATGTGCCTCTGTGGTGTCGAGCGGTGAATCGTCTACCTCTTCTCATGGTTACGTGATATTGCCCCGTGGTGATCAGGCGTCGGGGGCTGCTCTCTCCATTTCCCCAGAGGTGGGCCCGTGCTTTGGCGTCTTGTGGATGGGCATGTAGTTTAAGAGCCGGAGGGGTCTCCATCCATATGCGAGATTAAGCGGTGGTACCGAGACTACCACATTCCCCAAACGGTGAAGTTGAGGGCCCTCCGTGAAGGCGAATCACTTACGCGTCCTTCTCACGGTCACGTCTGTGTAAGCGAGTTCCAGCTCAAGGCTGGGTTGAAGCTTCCACTCCACCCGTTCTTCCAATACGCCCTCTCCCTCTTCAACATTACACTGGGCCAGTGTGGTCCCATGCTGACGCGCGTGCTGATCGCGTTTCATAATATTTGGAAGCTCAGTAGGTTGCAGTCAAGGAATGCAAAATCGAAATTATCGGCGATATTTCGCCGATATTTCAGTTTTTTGAACTTACTTGAAAAATCCGTGAATATATCTCCAAACTTTCCGAAATTTTCCAAAACTTTCCGATAATTCCGATATATCCCCGATATTTTTCGATATTTACCGAAATTTTTGAAATTTTCAGTAACTTTTTTAATTTAACAAAATTAAAAGCTTGTCAGTCATTTGTCAATCAATCCATCAATCCATCATTCCATCCTCAGGTATGAGATCTAGAAGCTCATCAAGCACTGGAGGAGGAGACAGCGGAATGCAGAGTGTTAGAGCCGGTGGTTGTGGCAGGGAATATGGTGGTTACAGTGAAGATGAACCATTTTACTTGACAGAGGAACAAAATTTCACACATGATACCCAAGATGAAGACCATGGAGACAGAAGAGCAGGTCATGGATACGGTGGAGGAGGCAGAAGAAGTGAATATAATCCAAGAGAAAGGGGTCAAGGGAGTTTATCAAGGAATGTTGAAGATGTGTTATCCACCACTTTTGGCTCAATATGTGTTGGAGATGGTAATTACCAACCCTATTATTATGGTCAAAATTTTGCAATGCCTTATCCTTCATATATCATGCCTTATGGTCTTCCAACAAGTGATAACTCATCGTTACAATCACAAACAAATGCCTCAAATGATGATAGAAATGAAGAAAGTCGAGCAATGTCTGGTTCATACTACGAGCTCCAAAATCTTCAAAGACCGCCCCCTGACCCATATGGTTGGAATGTAAGTCAATACGTGTAGAATTACATGGGAGAGCAATCATTTAATGAGTACTCTTCACAATACACACATGATTCTGCACAGAGAGATGAGGAAAATAGTGTGAATTTCGAACCTCATAGGTCCTCTATGTGGTTTTGAAGTATTTATATATTTGATTTTGTAATGTGTGATGTGTAACATATTATACAAAAATATGATGGTCTAGCCTCCCATTAAAGTTTAGCCATCAAAAAAATAAAAATAGAACTATTAAATTATATTTTAATAGTTATCAGCACTTAACACGTACTAATTCATATAGTAATATAGCAAATTCATATGTTTTGATGTTTGATCAATATTTTATTTTCACATAAGGTAGGTAATTGATCATATAACAATCTCCAAAAGTTTCATTACAAATTTCCATATATTTTTATTAGTTTCCGTCATTTCCGTTAGAATTTTCAGTGGATCGATATTTTGTCGATATTTCCGTCGATATATCCAAATTTTGGACTGTCGATATATCCTCGATACCCGATATTTTACTCCTTGGTTGCAGTTCCCCACTCGTGCGGATATCGGTCACTTCTTTCGTTTGAAGTACTCCCCACGTATGAAGGACAGGGGTACGATAACGGTGTAGTCCCAAACGAAGTGGTGGTTAATAGAGCCCCCTTCCTCTTTGACTGCCTGGCGTCGGTATCATTGTCTTGTCGGGGGTGAATGGGAGTTTGATAAGCCCGATGGTGCGCTTTCGTATTGGTGCGATCGATACATCGAGTCCCCGAGTTCTTTCAGCCTTTAGGTGTGGTGTTGGTTACCGGTTATCGGCATTTTCTTGCTCATCTCTTTTCATAGCCGTGCTTGCTAATGCCATGTTTTTTTGTAGATCAACGATCGTATCCCCTCACCCTTTTGGAGGAAAGGCGTTTGGCTCGAATTAAGTTTGCTTTCGATCCTCATCCGAACATGAGGAACTTCTGGGCGGCCAACCATTGGGAGATAGCTGAACGCTGTGGTCTTTCGCGCTCTCCCGGTATGTTCGTGACCTCTTTATTTCGTGCATTTTGCTTTTGCCGTTTGTGTGGCTTTCGGACTGACGTACTCTTTCTTTTTTCCAGCAAAAATGAAGAAGTCTCGTTCCTCCGCTAAGCAAGATGCGGGGCCCAGTAATGCCATGTTGGGATGGGATTGTTGTTCTAAATGAGTAGTTGTTGTTCTCAAGTGTTGCGGTCTTTGTTGGCTTTCAGCACTAAAAGAAAAACTCACCTAAACCGCGGACCGTTTCTGTCGTCTAGGTGAGATTGTCCGCCGTCTAAGTACTTAGACGATGGAACCTCCGTGGAGTATGTTCCGTACTCCAAGTGCTGTCGTCCAAGCACTTGGACGACGGAGACGGAGAATGCCGCGGTCCAAGTGCGTACTTGGACCGCGGAGTTTTTGGACTTTCTCCGCAGTCTAAGTTCTCACTTTGACCACGGAGAATTGATCTCCGTGATCCAAGTGAGAACTTAGACCGCGAAGTTTTTAGGCTTTCTCCACGGTTTAAGTACGTACACACTTAGACCACGGAGAATTGATCTCCGTGATCCAAGTGAGAACTTAGATCGCGGAGTTTTTGGGCTTTCGCCACGGTCTAAGTTCTCACTTGGACCACGAAGATCAATTCTCCGTGGTCTAAGTGATTATTTAATTTTTTTAAATTAAATTTTAATTTGTAGTAAAATATTAGTAATTTAATTAAAATACTATAATCTGATTTAAATAATTAAATATGTTAAAATTAATTAAATATAATAAATTGTTAATTACTTAAATAATAAAAATTAATTTGTACATACATGAAATTAAATATCGTTTGGAATCGAAAAAAATGATATAATAAACTACACAAACTACTAAAATACTGGAGGAGCAGATGCGCCGCCGAGTCCCCCGCCTCCAGCATGGTCGTCGTCGTCGGGGTATGGGTTCAGAGGAGGTTGACACTGTTGTCGAGCCTGATTTTGCATGTGGGCGACGAGTTGGGCTATCTACACTTCTTGCTGATCAAGCCTTTGACGCATAGATTGATTTTCCTCCTGTGCGAGTCAAGCATCTTCAAAGGCTGCTTGGACGGCCACAACCTGAGTACTTTTCCTCGCTGAACCTCCCGTACATAAGTCAGAGGAAAAATCTCGAATCACCTTAGGTCATATCCCCCTAACCTCCCTTCCAGCTCTACGACCGTATACCTCATCGGCGATTGCAATTTGGCTCTTCATCGATAGAGGAGGAAGGTCTTCGGGCTGCAAATCCGGGTGTGCAAGCTGAGTGTTGGCCAATTCCTCTTGCGTCCGTTCTACCAACCTTGCCTAAAAATTAATAATAAAAATAAAGTAATTATAAATTTGTACGAAAATTTAATAAATAATAATTAAATAATAATTACGCTAATTAAAAGTACATATATATCACTTACGTCGTATTGACTCGCTTCATTCTCGAGCCCAGGCGTCACGTACGCACTTATGCTAGCATCGAGATAAGGGTGTTTGGAGCCCTTATCCCTGTGCTCCTTGGCAATTTGAATCACTTGCTTTGCGTCAGAGGTATGGTGTTTGTCATTCTTCCCCCGGTTGGTCTTGTTGATTTTGGAGAATTTTTGTTGGACAACATAAATCATTAAAAAATTAATGAGTAACTAAAATAAAAATAATTCAATTCTCTTAATTTAAATAAAAAAGTAAACACCTTATATTCTTCATCTTGGAAGTGGTTACACAACCACTGCCACTCATCTTCTCTATCCCCACGCAGCTCTACGGGGGTAGGCACGGGGCTGATATTGTCATAATACACATGAGGCTTGTACTTCCAATCACGGTAGATGAAGTTGGCGATTTAGTTGATATGCCTAAGCATCGCCGGTGTGGGATCCACCTCATATTGTTCCTATCAGAAATAAATAGAAAATTATAATCATATATATTATGAAATTACAATTTTTATTGGTTATCAGAAAATAAATTTAAAATTGTACGTATTACGTACCGAAAGTTCTTTAAACAGTTTCACCTTCTCTTCATCCGGCAACTCCTCCCAAGTAGGGGCAGTCATACGAACCCTGCTGCGAAGGATTGACCATATGCTGTGCGCTGAGAGATTAGCTAGCTGAGCTGTGGGAGGGCCACCGGTGAATTCGTCGTACGACAACTTGATCTTTTTCCCGGTCGCCTTGAAAATTTTCTCAAATTTTCCGCCTTTGAAGAGACCGCGAGTCTTTTTGGGTTCCGGGTCAGTCGGGGCCCTCCTGAGCTTATGCCAGGCGCTATAAAGGAAAGATTTAGAGGAGGCCGAGGTCGACGACGCCTGAGTACTTTCTGCCGAACCGGGCGTCCGACAGGAATGGGTGTCGTCATCACCGGTCGGGATAACTGGGGGAGCAGAAATTTCTCCAATGGGCGCTGTCGACGGACCAGCTGAAGGGTTCAGAGAAAGCGCGTCGTTGCCCTCCTCTAAATCTCAACCGACTTGGTCCGCCAAGCGTCGGAGCATAGCATCTTCGGCCTCCTGTTGGGTCTTTTTCTTTCCCGACAGAGCCATTTAAACCTAAGAGTTGTTAAAATACCTGATTACCATAATAATTATATATAAAAATTTACGATAATTACACCGTAGTATTGAGTGCGCCTAAGATTTAAATTGAGTACACTATCTTGGTGTTTGGGTCGTTCAATGGACGTGCGACCCGCGCGATAAAGTGTAAACTTTTAATAAATCAGCCTTTGTTCAATCGAAAAACATGGCCAGTTAGGGATAGAGATGACGCGAGAGGCATGACTAATTTCGACAAAACACCCCGAGGCTAACCAAATCAATGGTATATACTCTATTGGTGTCGTCTTTCTTAGATCCAAAACCTGTCACCAGTCATAACCCGTTTCTAGACACCATGTCCGACATTCAGCCAATCTTTCGAAATTTTACACTCCATCAAGTCCTTTGCAAACTCCGCCATCAACCTCGTGTCCATAACTTCACTTAGGTTATGGTGTGCGGTGATGAAATCCACACATCACGAGGGGTTAAAGATATAAGCTAGGAAATGAGGCACCATCTATTCTAAAGAGTGCGACTTAATAAACCAAACTTAATTATGTACTAAATTTAAATCAAAGACTACCAATTTACTACAAAATTACCATAATTACCAATTTATTGTTTTTAATAATTCACTAATTTACCATATTTACTACAAATTTACAATATTAGAACAATATTTACAAATTATAATTATGCAATAATAATCACCAATTATACTATTAATTAAAATAATAATTAATTACAATAATTAATTTAATATTTATCATGCATTTACAATAATAATTATTCATTTACCAATATAATTAATTATTATTACCAATAATATTTATTACTAATATATTATTACTAATAATTATTCATTTACTAATAATAATTATTACTAATATATTACTAATTAATTTACCAATTTAAAAATTAATTAATTAGTTTAATAATAATGATGTTAAAAAATATAATTATTACCTAAAAGATGAGTCGCCGGAAAGTCCCCGAAAAGTCGCCGGAGTGGAGAGTCGTCGGAGACGGATCCGGATGAAAATGCCGAAAGTTTGGTCGCCGGAGAAGGGAGGCCGGAGCTTTTGAGAGAGAGTGAGAGGAGAGAAGAGGAGAGGAGGAGAATGATATGGGATGAGGAAAAGAGAATGAGCAATGGCTATATATAGAGTTTCACTTAGACGACGGATTTCGTCGTCTAAGTCAACCGTTTCAAAATTTTGAAACGGCGCCCAATTAATCGGCGGGTCGGTTTTAACTGCGTTAATTTTGGGCACCGTTTCAAATGTTGACCTAGACGACAGAGATGGTATGCTCCGTCGTCTAAGTCAACATTTGAAACGGTGCCAAAATTAACGCGGTACAATCAACCGCCATCTTGTTTGAACCTGGACGACGGAGAACACAATCTTCGTCGTCCAGGTGACCACAAGTTAAATTTACGTAAAATTAATTTTTAAAATTAATTTGCAAGGAAGTTGCCGATTTGTCATTTGAATGAAATAGTCGTAAAATATCGATTAACACATCGTATATATAAACAATTGAATTTGAGACAACGAATAATTTGACGCCTTTAAACTTGTTAAGTATCAACTAATCTTTATGACTTAAGTGTTATTAAGTATAGGCTCATTTGCATATCGATATTAACAAAATTGAATTTGGATAAAACAACCGTTGGATACATTTGCCGTAAGATAATATATAATTAGAATAATTTTCAGAAAATAATAAGTTCATGAAGGGTTTCATCGGCACAGTCAACCGCAAAATCGAGATTTTGACAAACCGGAATAGTGGATATAAGAAATTTCGTAACTCCTATTTTGGAACCGTCGAAGCTCATACACCAAGAATTGTTTACTCTATAGTCCTGACGAAAAGAATATGCATTGGGAGATGGTCAAGATGGTCGTTGTCTTAGATAAAATTACGAAATCTAACTTGGACGACGCAAATGAGCGTCTCCGTCGTCCAAGTAAAAAACCCTGAATTTTGGGGTTAGGGCCTAACTGTTTAGGGTTTAGGGTTGTGCTTGACTTGGACAACACAGAAATGGAGTCTCCGTCTTCCAAGTGTGTCCCGGCCTTCAATTCTTCTGATTCGATTCGATCGAAAAAATCATCGATCGATCCGATCCACTCCTCGATCCGACCCGATCCTCGATCGATCCAATCCGGATCAATTAATTAATTAATTTTAATTTACGTACGTCAGTCGAACCGACCATACATGCACACGTGTAATTAATTAAGTACAAAATTAATAGTTGTACATACGTATGTACTCCTCCTCATAATATTTATATTAATTATTAATCGATGATGCATCTTATATTACAATAATTACAATAATAAATTACCAATTAACACTCCTCGTCACTACAAGATTGTACTCTTCGTCATAATCTTCCTCATCCTCATCCCCGTTATCCGATTGCTCATCCTCCTCATCATAGTCAACATCGTCCGACGAATAACCTGAGTCCTCGTCCTCGTTCTCATCCCGCACATCTTCTTCATCTACCTCATTAATTTCATCACTAATCTCATCTTCAGTTAGATCTGCACAACCATCAGGCATGGGTAACCATTCACCATCTTGAACCAGGTCCATTATATCGGAGCGGATGAGAGAAATATTAGGCTCTTGATAGGCAGGAATGTCTTTTTCTGGTTCAGCAGCATCTTCAGTCGCCGGTGTCCCTTTAATTGTCTCCGTATTCCATATTCCTCGATGAGAGATATGGTTCACTATTTTCCACCCTTCACCAGCTTTTGGATCGTCTAGATAGAACACCTGCCTAATTAAGGTGGCGAGAGCGAAAGACTCATCCTTATACCAGCTTGAGTTTGTATCGACTGATAAAAGTCACAGGTCTTCCTTTGTACGCTTGAACCATCTGCACTTAAATAGGAAAACGTTGACATCATTCCCGTAACATAGCTGAACCACATATACAATAGCCCCGTAATATAGATCATTGTCTTTCTCAACCGCTACCCCACTGTTTTGTGTTCTTCTTCCTTCATCTCGGGCCAATGAATGGAATTTTACACCGTTCACAAAACATCCGGGATAAATATAGTGTTTAATCGGCTTCCTTGCTAGCAAGTGCTTTGGCCAGGATCACCACCCCCTGTGGTTTTCGGATTTTTGTAGATCAATCATCTGCGAAAATGGAAAAATTTAAGGGTTTAATTTCTACAAACATGATCGATATGTATATAAATTACTAAATACAGAGACATACGTACGTACATACCCATTAGAAGAAATAATCAGGTAACTTCTTCTTAACTATTTTCTCAAACCATGCTGAACTCTTGTCCAGATTTAACACCTGAAGCCTCTCCCTGTATGACATCATGTACGGCTCAACTTCGTCACAGTCTCGCAACACTACCCAATGTGCCTCAATAAGTTCTTCCCGTGTTAACGATTCCTTTAATACTCCTCTAAACGGTCGGACGACATTTGTGACGACAGAAAGATTGATGCGGGCACTGGGATCGGAGGCAGTGGGAGGTGCTGGATCTTTCAGGTACCTGTTGCAGTAAGTAACACACTCATGCATTAGGTATGTCTCGGCTATGGAGCCATCCGGGGCCGACCTGTTTTTGACAAATTCTCTATACTGTCCAAGCTGTCTACAAAATCAAACGTACAATTAATACATTGTACAATAAGAATAAGTACATATAGCTAGCTAGTAATCTCCAGTGGAACAAATTATGAATCGAAAAACCTGTATAATTAAGTAGTTGTACGTACCTTTCTTGAGGATACATCCAAGTGTACTGGACCGGACCAGAAATGAGCACCTGCTCGGGCAGGTGGATCATTAGGTGAATCATGATGTCAAAGAAAGCAGGGGGAAAAATCCTCTCTAGTTTGCAAATGATGTGCACAATTTGTTGTTGCAATTCCACCACATCTGACTTCTTTAATTCTCTGGCGCATAATCTCTGCCACCATCTGCACAATGCCACTATTGATTCTACGACTGGAATCGCGAGGCAAATATGGTCGAATTACCACTGGAATCAGACGTTACAGCATAACGTGATAGTCATGTGTCTTCAGACCAACAAACTTGTGTTGCACCTCGTCCACTTCTCCAATTATAGAAGCTGCATACGTAGCCGGATAACGAATGCCCTTAAACCAATGAAATACAGAACGTCTAAGTGTCGGCTTCACTGTGCAAGGTGCAGCTGGCATCTTGTTGTACACTCATTTCCTATCCCTCCTCAACCACAAGGGACGACGTAGATCCATTGATTCCAGATCTTTGCGTGCTTTGGGAGTATCTTTAGTCTTGAACTTAATACCAAAAATTGTTTCCACCATGCTGTCGCACACATTCTTTTCTATATGCATCGCGTCCAAGTTGTTCTTCAGCTTCAACTTCGACCAGTAAGGGAGTTCAAAGAATATACTCTTGTGATGCCAATAACTGATATCATGTGGAGGAATTGGATTGCATTTCTTTACATCCGCGTCATTAGTCAACATACCAAAGTCGAAATAGTTCAACCTCTCTAAAATCTCTTCGCCCGACCAACTACAGGGTTTAGGATTGTTCTCTACCGTCCCGTCAAAATGAGCTTCATCCTGTCGCCACAAGTGGTCGTAAAGAAGCCATCTACGGTGACCCAAGTAACACACCTTCCCCGCGTACCAACTAGAGTTCACGTCGTCCAAACATATAGGACATCCATTATATCCTTTCGTCCTGCAGGCTGCCAACATCCCATAAGCTGGAAAATCGCTGATCGTCCACATTACGACAACCTTCATCGTGAACATCGTGTCAGTGAATTTATCATAAGTTGGGACTCCATTTTGTCACAACAGTTTCAGCTCGTCAATCAAATGTCTGAGGTAGACATCTAAGCATTTCCCCGGAGATTTAGGACCTGGAGTTAGTACAGTACGGAAATTAAATTCCTTGTTCATGCACATCCATGGAGGCAAGTTGTATGACATCAGAATTACTGGCCAAATGCTGACGGTGGAGCTATTACTACCCTAAGGATTAAATCTGTCTGTAGATAGTCCGAGTCTAACATTTCTAACCTCTGCAGGAAAGTCTCCAAATTCTCTGTCGAAATGTTTGAAACCTGCCCCATCCGTGGCGTGTCGCAGGACATCGTCATCTATTCACTTTTCTGCATACCATCACATCACTTCTGCTGTGTATAGACATGTACAGGCGCTGCAATCTGGGAATCAAGAGAAAATATCGAACAACTTTCACAGGAATTCTCTTTTTCGAACTCTTCATATTCAGCTCATATTTGCACTGGCCACATATGAGACTATAGTCCAAATCTTTATACTCTTTGTAAAAAAGCACACAATCATTCAGACATGCATTTATCCTATACTTTAGGCCGAGGCTGCTCAAGATATTTCTAACCTTATAATGAGATTTAGGAAGATTGTGATCATCAGAAAGCAACTTACATATTTGCTCCTGAATTTCGTCAAAAGCACTGACTGACATTTTGTGCTTCACTTTTATCTTCATTTGCTCCATCACATATTGCAACACATTTTCTCGACATCCAGGGAACACCGGGGTCTGCGCTTCAAGTAGCATCCTGTTGTACTTATCCATCTCGCTAGTGTCAGTGGCCAAGCTAGTAGCGGAGAATGTGTCATCATGCTTATGGGTGGTACTGTAACCTCCCTCTCGGTGTTAGTGTCCATCGTGACTAAATCCTGGAAATGCATCATTAACCAAATCTGCAGTTGGGTTGCAAGCAGGGGAGCCGACACCACTGCCGCTAGATGAGGCACCCTGGTAACTGTACCTTAAGCTGGAGTCTGCTGAGCTGAAGTCTACTGCTTCACCATGCTCGCTCCATGTAGTGTAACTCCACATCATACCATTTTCGTACAGGTGTTGCACCATAACATTAACCTCCACATACTGACAATTAAGACATTTCTGGCACGGACACCTGAAACGCTTCTTTCCCTGACCATGTTCTATCGCAAAATTCATAAATATTCTAATTCTATCCATATACCGGACATCACCTCTATTCTGCAACTTCATCCAACTCTTGTCCATACTTCTACAAAATTTTATACTTAATTAATTATTACATATTAGTCAATTAACTATTAATTCTATATATATATATACAAATTTAAAAGTAATTATTAATTAAACTATTATATATATACACAAATTTTCAACAACCTTAATTAAAAAAAATTATTAATTCAATATCTTCAATATATATACACAAATTGCAACTACATTTATTAATTATAGTTGTACATACGTAAGTACGTACTCTACATCAATTACTTTAATATGTCTAACTAACATGCATGTACGTACGTTTTAACTAAATATTAACCAAATTTTAAAACATCCATACATATATACGTACTACAAGTCTATAATTAACTAATATATATATATATCATCAATTTCCTAACTTAATATATTATATATAAATATATATTAGACGTACTAATTAATTATAAACAATGCAATCAATCAAACGTACAATATATTAATTATATTTATATAAACCTACGTTAATGGTGTTGGAAAATTAACTACGTCTGTACCTATATATATGGCGAATTAATCGATGGTCCTTATATATGGTCGGAGCCGCCGATATATGGTGAATTAATCGATGGTCGGAGCCGTAGATATATATAGTGCGTGCTATCTAGCTAGGTAGCTAGCTAGCTAGGACGTCGTTTGAATATATTGCATGCATGCACGCGTGAGGCACTGATGAAGACAGGAAGAGATCGATTATGATCAGTTGAGAGACGAGTGTTCGAGCGGAGAGGAAGAGAGTTCGGTATGGGCCTTATATAATGCTTCACTTAGACGATGGAGGTGTCGGTCCGTAATCTAAGTGGCCACTCGGACCACAACGTGTCGGTCCGCAGTCCAAGTATACACCTGGACGACGGAATAATCACTCTCCGTCGTCCAGGTGCACACTTGGACAACGGAGATTATTTTCTCCGTCGTCCAGGTGATACTTGGACTGCGAAGAATTCTCTGTCCTCCAAGTTCCACTTGAACCACGGAACCTTTACGATTCCGTGAGCTAAGTGCAGTTTTCTTGTACTGCAGGTTACTGGAAGGATACCTGCCGCTATTATAAGCGAATTGAATGATGAAAACTTTTGTCGAAAGTAAAAATACTTGTGTAATTAACTTCACCCGGTGTATGCTATTTTTTATCTTCAACTTAGCCTTTGTAGTTAACTTAAGGGTGTTGTGCCTAACATATGTTTTGTGCATGTTAAAGCCCTGGCTTTTTGCTTGAATTAGATGTTGGTTTAGGGGGAATTTTGTGTAACTTATATAGTTATCGACTTTGCTCTTGTTCTTTAGTTAACCTTCAGTACATCGATATCTATTCTCAGAAGCTTTGAAAAGCTATGTTTCAATGTACAGATAATTTGCTATATTTGAAGTCTTATGTATGCTCTGTAGGGATGGAAAAATAATCAAAACTCGTGAGTATCCGTCCTACCCGAACTCGATTTTTAACGCAAAAAGTCGGGTGTTGAGTATTTACCAACCCTAATGTTGACGGGTTCGGATCAGGTTCGGTTATGCATTTACCGAACACGAGCCCAGACCTGAACCCGACCCGCCTATTTTTTTTTATAGTTTATTTATTATATTTGATAATTTATTATTATTTTAAAATCTTTTTATTATTATTATAAAGTAGTAACATTTAAAAAAAATTATTATTTTTTATTTTAACTTTTTGTTTGTTTGGGTATGCTGGTTAGATTCGGGTATTACATCTCCGACGGGTGCAGATCTGATAAAAACCCGAATTAAAAGTTTTCAAGTTCAGGTCGAGTTTATTTCGCGTACCTAAAACCCGACCCCAACTTGACCGTTGCCATCCCTAATGCTATGATGACTAATTGATCAAAAGGGTATTAGGTCCTAAAAGGTTAATTCAATTGTTTTTCATTCATACCAATGATGCCATCTCAAAGTGAGATGAGACAATACAAAAAGTCAAATTGGCACGAGACCGCCAAGGCCATAAACGAACAAGAAGATAAAGAGACAAAAGACAAGCTGTGTAGGTGGAAACTAGTTCTCATGATGGGCTTCGTATGTGATTGGGTTTGGTTGTGGGGTTGATCCCAACAAGTCCTTCCTCCTTAAGTGAGCTTGTCCTCAAGCTTGGAAGTTGATTCCCATGTGGCTTCTTCATCAGGGAGCCCAGCCCACGTTATCAACCACTTACAAAATGAACTATAATAATATATGCTTTCATATTGTACATAACCATATCAATTCAAATACCGTTAGATGAAGGGTACTGTTTCAAAGTGTTATAGCTATTGCAAAGCTAGTGGTTTTAACCTAAAGTATTTAACTAGCTATCAAAAAAAAAACCTAGTTCTCAACTTTAGAGAAGTATTGCTGCCTTGCCCTACCATCATCAAAATCTTGACGTTCATCATGTCTGACGTCATTGGAAATGTCGCGGCGTCCTTCTCCTCGGCCTTGGTCCTAGTTTGTACCCTTTATAAAAAATAAAAAAAGTATACAGCTTGTGATAATACCTTGATTTATATAGTAGCAATCTCAAAGCAATTAGTATAATATGAAATTACATATAAAATCAATTAGATACCTTATTTCACACATAAGATTATTATAAAGTTTTTACACACATAAGGTCATTATCCTTTCTTTAATATATTTGAGTTTTTTAAATTGCCCTCTTTTATAAAGATAGTTGTTTAGTTCAATTTTTGTTTGTAATGGTTTAGTTCAAATTCAAAACTTCAACGGCAACTTTTAGAGAAAGAAGGAGAGAGCCGTGCTAGAGAGAGAGAGAGAGAGCTCCATTAGCTCGATTCTCTCCACATTAGCTTTCTGTATTTTTGTTTGTTGATGCTACTCATCTCAAGGGAAAGTATAAGGGATACATGCTCTGTGCCACTGGAAAGAACATGAACGAAGGTTCGTTTTTCAATTTCTGGATAGTGTGTAAAACTAGTAACAATAATACTGTCCAACAACTAGAGTAGTACTTTCTAAAAACTACAGTAGTACTTTCAACAAAGTTTTAGTTAGAATGCATCAGGTCTCAGTAGAATAGTCTTGTCCAACAACTAGAGTAATACTTTCTAAAAACTACAGTAGTACTTTCAACAAAGTTTTAGTTAGAATGCATCAGGTCCCAGTAGAGTAGTCTTGTCCAATAACTAGAGTAGTACTTTCTGAAAACTACAGTAGTACTTTCAACAGAGTTTTAGTTAGAATACATAAAGTCACAGTAGAGTAGTACTATCCAACAACTAAAGTAATACTTTTTGAAAACTACAGTTACTTTCAAAAAATTGTTGTAGTGTTTTCCATGAAACTGTCAAATGGTATTTTCTGCAATATCCTCACTGTTTTTGGAGGAAATTTTTTTTATGAAGTTCACCTATGACTTTGTAAAAGCCTCTTAATGTCGATCTTATTTAGACTTTAGATTTCTCAGGGTCCTACATTTGTGTTATTTCTGCAAAAAAATGAAATAGACCATCAAAATACTACATACTACACACATAAATTCTATATAGTACTTACATCAATTCTACATACTACTACAGAGCACACTACATACTACTCACAAACAATACTACATACCACAACAGAACACACTACATACTACTCACAGACAACACTACAAATTACTAGACACAACACTACAAACTACTACAGAGCACATTACATACTACTACAGAACATACTACATACTAATAAATAATACTACAAACGACTACAAACAACATTATAAACTACTACAGAGCACACTACATACTACTATAGAACACACTACATACTACTCACAGACAACACTACAAAATACTACAGAGCACACTACAAACTATTACAAAGCACACTACAAACTACTACAGAGCACACCACAGAGTAACATAAACACTACCACAGATTATTGTAGACACTACTGCGTAAAAATCAAAGCACACCAATCTGTACACAATATTACAAACTAACATAAACACTACCACAGAATATTGTAGACACTACTACGTACGTAACAACCAAAACACAATAACTTTTGCGTAACAACCAAACCAAACTAAAACAAACACTACCACATACTATACTCCAACGCTGAGAGAGAGAGAGAGAGAGAGAGAGAGAGAGAGAGAGAGAGAGAGAGAGAGAGAGAGAGAGAGAGAGAGAGAGAGAGAGAGAGAGAGAGAGAGATTATGGCGGTGGGGTGACAACCTGAGGGAAAGGGAGCGAGGTACCAAGCGATCGATGGAGTGCAACGAGGAGGGAGAGCTCGCGGTGGTGAAGGAGCGACGAGGATAGCGGCAACAATGAGGATGACTAGATAAAGTTCACGACGGCGATAGAGCGGAGAAGAAAGGAAATGAGCGGTGACAACATGGAAGTTGGGGTTTTGGAGAGAGATGGGAAGAGAAAGAGGCTTGGTCTCGATTAAAATGTGAGATAGCTAAAAAAGTTTGTTCTGGAATGAGAGGATGTCATGGCTGTAAATAATTAAAATTTTAAGATTACGTTTGTTATAAAAACAACCTGATTTAAGATAAAAATGTTGATTGATCTAATATAATATAAATCTTATATAAGTGATCTCATGTATAATTTACCCTTAGTATAAGTGGTACTACTTAAAAATGCCACTAGCTTGCAGTTTATATTACTTTTAGGATTTTATGTTTATTATCCACAGAAGAATGTACAATTCATCACATCAATTAGAAATTATCCAACATTTTGATTAAAAATACTAAGAACATGTCTGACATCTGGTCGTGTTATTGCATTTTGTTTGTTGACTGATTGGTGCTTGCAATTGCTATCGTCTTTCGGCTTCCTCTGTTTCACTTCCAACATTTTTATCCGAGAGGAGTGACAATTGTACTAGTTTCATCTTAATCGATGCTGCATCATGATCGTTCGATCGTTTCAAATTTTTATTTATGTTGTACGTCACATTGTCACTTCGTCTTCACTTTTATCTATATACTGCCCAGAATCATGATTCATGAATGCCATCATTGACCAAGAAGTACCTGGTTAAACCCAATTTATAATTTGATATTCTATTATTCCACTATTTCAACTAATAGTCAATGATTTTAATTAGTTGAGACTCACCTACGTTTCCTTTCCGACGAAATATGTACTTTCTCTTGTTTTAGTTATGTACGTCCATTTCTTGTGCAGCCTCAGCTTCATCCTCAGCTCCTAAGAACTTTGTTTCATGTCTTTTTCAAGTTTTAAGCCATTCCAAAGGACTAATAGTAGGACTATGATTGGCGTTTATTCCTTTAATATATCACTACTAGAAAACTGTCGATAAATAACACCATTGTAGCAACATATGTATTGTTTTCTGTTGTATGACTTGTAAATCGAGAAAAATTTGGTAAAAACAATAGATAGTTCTGCTGACTGCTGTTATAAGACCAATTAAACTACAGAATTTTGTTATCGAAAATGACTCTATTTGGAGACATGTTACAACAACAGAATTTATTTTAGTCTGTTATTTATGTTTTGATATTTTTGATTCAGACAACAGAAAAATAGATATATTGTGTGATAAAGTGGTCTGATTTAGACCATGTAATAATTAGACAACAAACTTCCATGTAATATTGTGTGATGAATAGTGTAAAATTTGTTCATTTTAGTAAAACAACATATTGAGATGTATCTGTTGTCTGTTTATTGAATTCATATATTAAGTTTGTTAATATGTCTTCAATCAGGTTTGTATGCTGGTAGCATAGGAGGCCTCGCTGTCTGGACAGCGAGTCGGGGTCTAGGGGTGACGCGCCCTAGTCGGGGATTGGGGGCAACGCCCCCGGAGCTAAATGTAATCCGAGTTATTTCCAAGTATTTACACTATTACCACTACATATATTACTTCACATCAGAACACTTCTTCATTCTGTCTCTTCTCGAGCCAAAAACACGCAACCTATCCCAACCTCTCTCTCTCTCTCTCTCTCTCTCTCACTTCCCTCAACCCAACCCCAAAATCTCGATTAGTTTCTCCCTATCTCTCTCCTCTCACCCTCGACAACAGAAACTATCTGTTGTCCAAGATGGTAGCAGTCAACAGAAAGATCCATATTAGATAACAGAACATTATTGTTGTCTATGGACCCTTTTGGTGTTTTGTAATACTTGATGACATGGATGCTGATTAATAATTTGATATCAGTCAAGGTACCTAGCTAGCAGCTGTTTCCTCGATCTTGTATGGAAGCGTAGGGATACTTTGTTCATTCCTGAAGAAATTACCAGGATCAACCTTGGTTTTGATAAGCACCAACCTATCGAAGTTCTCTCTGAAGTACTTGACTCCGAAAATTCTTCCCTCAGAATAGCTTTCCATCTCATTGTGATTGATCCCAATGTCGAGATCTCTATAGTTGAAGTATGCTTCCCTCGGATTCTTGGAGACGAAAGGAGTCATGTATTCGTATAACTGCCTTGTCAAGTTGATATATTTCTCCTCAGCCTCAAACCCTGATGCGTCCCAGCCCGTTGAATACTGAGTCTTCCATAGATTCCCAGCTCTGTGTGGAAAGGGCTTTGCAGTTGCTGGAATCTCATCCATTCTTCCACCATAAGGATTGAAATCTAAACTCGGCGTCTGCAACTCGATCATTTTCGTAAATATCCACTTCAAACTTGCTTTCGGAATCGGCTGCTTGAAGTAGTCCGACTTAATCTTCAGGTGGGTAACTTGAGAAACTCTAGAAAGCAAAGCCTCCGGAGCTGTCCCGTTATCGAAGAGACCCCAAAAAAGTGTAGATTCAACCCAACTCATTTCGTGACAATCAGATTGCGTCAAACCGAGTTCAGGGAAACCCTTTTTCATCACGGAGAGTAGTCTCTCGGAGTCTCCAAGAAACAAGGCTAAGAACGTTGCTCTTACAGTCTTTTCTCCAGTTTGAGAATCAGTTATGTTAATAACATCAATAACAAGCCTGATGAACAGATCATCGTCAAGCTTATGCGCCACGTATTGCCAGCGGTACACAATGTCCGTTGCGTTCTGCTCTATGGTTTTTGGGACCTCAAATACAGTAACGATCTCAGGGACGCGTACTAGATTGATCTTGTACGCGATCACCACTCCGAAGCTGGCTCCGCCGCCTCCACTTATGGCCCAAAAGAGATCTTCTCCCATCGATTTTCTATCTAGAAGTCTTCCCTGCACATCAACTATTTGTGCATCTTCTATGTTGTCAACTGACAAGCCGTACTTCCTTATCATGTTACCGTAACCACCGCCACTCAAGTGTCCTCCAACACCAACTGTAGCACACACACCGGCCGGAAAGCCATGAACTTTGCTTTTCTCGTAAATTCTGTAGTAAACTTCACCGAGAGTAGCACCGGCCTGGACCCATGCAGTCTCGGCGTTGATGTCTACTTCAATGGTCCGAAGATTGAACATGTCGAGGATGAAGAATGGGACTTCAGCCACGTACGACAAACCCTCGAAATCGTGGCCTCCGCTTCTGATTTTCATCTGCAAGTTGTGCTTCTGAGCACAAAGGATGGCTTGTTGCACGTGAGATACGTGCAAAGCAGTGACGATGATGTAGGGTCTCGGGGTGTAAGATTCGTTGAAGCGAAGGTTTCGGATGTAGGCTTCCAAAACGGAGGAGTAAGAAGCATTGTTGGGAGTGTAAATTGCTGGACCGATTGGGTGACAAGGGTCGGAATGGCTTAAAAGACATGCAACAAAATTCTCAGGAGCTGAGGCTGCATGAGAAATGGATATAACTAAAACAAGAGGAAGGAGTGAAAGCCTTGGATTTACCGTTTCTAGCATGTTTGATCTGTCGTGAATCTAATGGAAAAGTCTTTCTCTATGTTTCTCTGGGCTCTGTGCTTGCAAGTTTGATTGTATAGATCTAGTCGCGAACCCACATAGAAACATAGGTAAGCCGTAAGCTAGCTTAGACTGATTAAAACCATGTTGACCATTAGTTTGAAATATTGAAATAATAGAATTGCAGGTTGATTGCATGTGAAACATGCGCGCTCTAGCTGGATCACTTCAGTTTCCGGATCCATCATCATCCAATCAGTCATCTTGTTAATTTCCAAAAAAGAAAAAAAGAAAAAAAAATCAGTAATCTTGTCACCAAAATAATGGCCGTGTACTCTATTGACTCACGTACGTACTTGGGTCAGGTAAATCCTCCATAAAACCATTGGATCAATGATATATCACGAAGTCTTGGAGTTGTTCAGTAGATTTTTATCTAGACTAGAGGAAACAGAAGTGATCATTAACAGAAGAAACAAAGATGACTGGAATTTGTTGGAAGATTTGATCGTGGTTATTGCATGATAGTAGGTGATTTGGTTAGAGAGTCTTAGTAAAATAATAGTCCTACAAGTTAGGACTTAGTGGTTATCTTTGAATCTGTCAATTTTGTTTGTTTTACCACGATTTGAGTGGGCTGCATTTTCTCTTTTCTGTTATGGTGTAAGGCTATAAAGCTAAGTGTTTAGTTTCAATAAAGGTGTTGAGGTATTCCAGAATTCTTGTTTACAAAAGTTTCATATTAGTTTCAACATTTAGTATCGGAGCCCCAACAGGGCTTGATTGTGTGAGTGTGTGTAAACACGAGAGAATAGTGAGGACCAAAAGGAGTGTAAAACACGAGTGAAAAGTGAGCAATCAGAGTGCGGCAATGGGAGCAGAAAAAGATGCATTGCTAAGCATCCTTAAGTTTGATGGAGACTATGAACATTGAGCAATGCTTATGGAGAACTTGATGTGATCAAAGGAATAGTGGAGTTTGGTGTAGACGAGTTACACCGAACCAGAAAGAAGGGAGATCCTGACTGGTCCTCAGAGAGCAGCGCTTGGGGAACTGAAGCTGAAAGACTTGAAGGTGAAAAATTACCTTTTCGCAGTCATTGACAAGACGACCTTGAAGACTATCACTGTGAAGGATACTGCAAAGGAACTTTGGGATTCAATGAGGGAGAGATTCCAAGGACATAAGAGGGTCCGCAATGCACAGTTGCAAGCCCTTCGACGAGAATTTGAGGTGCTCAAAATGAAACTTGGTGAGTCAATTACTGATTGTTTTGCAAGAGTGGTGTTGGTGTCGAATAATATGAGCAATCTCGGAGAAGGTATGGAGGATGCAAAAATTGTGGAGAAAATATTACGTACTTTTCCTGAAACCTGGAACTTTGTTGTGTGTTCAATTGAGGAATCGAAAGACATCAAACGTCTTGCGGGGAATCAACTTCGAAGCTTTCTCTTAGTTCATGCACAGAAGTTTCCAAGAAAGAAGAGTACCGATGAGGAACCAGTTCTAAAATTTACACATGAAGGTGGAAGAGGACGAGGGAATCGAGGAGGTTTTCATGGAAGAGGCAGAGGAAGAGGTCGGCAAGAATTCAATCGTGCTACAATTGATGTTTCGATGTCACAAACTTGGACAATTTCAGTATGAGTGTCCACGGGTAGCGAAAGACGCCAACAATGCCACTGTAGATGAAGATGAGACCTTATTGCTTATGTCTCATGTTGAAGTTGCTAAAAGCTATGAAAGAGGTTCAGTTGTGGAACTCAATCAGGAGGAAGAAGTGCTACTGATGGCAGAGGAAGAGGCTAATGGAGTGAGCTGGTCAGACACGTGGTTCATAGACTCCGGTTGCTCAAACCATATGTATGGAGACATGAAGGTGTTTACAGATTTTGATAATGGATTCAAGTTTTTGGTGAAACTCGGAAACAACACTAAGATGAATGTGGAAGGCAAAGGAAATGTAAATGTGAGCATCAATGGAGTCAAACATGTAATCTCAGAAGTATACAATGTACCAGAGCTCAAGAACAATCTTTTAAGTGTGGACCAGTGGTAAGAGAAGGGCCTAGCAATCCTCATGCATGAAGAGAAGTGTAGAATTTATCATCCAAGGAGAGGCCTACTTATTGAGACAACAATGATAGCAAACATGATGTTTGTCATTATGGTCGGAGCAGTAGCGCCTACTAAGAGATGTTTTCTCACCTCAACACAAGACCTACCACAACTCTGGCATTGTCGGTATGGTCATCTTAGCTACAAGGGTTTGGAGACTCTACAAAATAAAATTATGGTCCACGGATTGCCAAAAAGTTTTAGGAATTATTGTTGTAGAGAGAATAGTGTGAAGCAATGAATTGTGTAACTTTATTAATGAAGAAGCAACTTCTATATATAGGAGAGTACAAGAGGTACAAACAGGAAAGTAATCCTATTACATCTCTGGATAAGATACACTGCCATATCTTGTGATCTCCACCATAACTAGAAACATCAAATATCCTACAACACTCCCCCTTGTGCTAGTGTATGGTTGTGATGCTTCTTCATTTGCTTCATTGATGTCTCATCAAAAATCTTGCCGAGCCAAAAACCTTTGCAGGAGAAAATTGGTCTCGCCAAGTAAAAAGAGTGCAGATCATCGTAGACGATGATATGACACATAACTATGTTGCCTCATTAAGTTTCTTTGTAGCCTTCAAGAGACTTGTTGTTCAGGAAACATGTTTATCAATAAAGTGCCTTCGCATCGACAGAGGTGGGGAATTCAATTCAAATGAGTTCCACGTGTTCTGCAAGTGGGATCAAAAGGCAGTTGACAGCAGCATATTCTCCACAACAAAACGAAATAGCGGAGAGGAAAAATAGAACCGTTCTCAACATGGTGCAGTCGATGCTTTCGAAAAAGAAGATGTCGAAAACTTTTTGGCCGAAAGTAGTAAAGTGGATGAGATTTGTGCTGAATAGATGTCCTACAAGTGCGGTAAAAGATATGACACCACAAGAAGGTTGGAGTGGAGAGAAACCTTTTGTTGAATTCTTTCGAGTTTTTGGATGCATTGCTCACGTTCACGTCCCAGTGGCTCGAAGAACCAAATTGGAGAATAGAAGTGTTCCATGTGTTCTTCTTATGCATCATTGGTGGTGAGTAGTGTCTACCAATGTGTATAGTGAAAGTTAATTTTAGATGATTGATTATTCTTTGTTAGTCAGTAGATATAATGAATGATTACATTTCGAATGTGCCTACTAGAGGTTGAACTTGTGAAGTTCATGAATGTTGTGTCCAGTAAAGTTTGCTGACATTAATTATTGTATTAAATGGTTTCAAATGTTCGTTGAGGAAGTCATGGAGCTTGTGGAACTGACCTCAATTCGGGAGTCACTTGTGAGACTGCCGGGAGTGAATGGTCTCTGAACTGAGCAACAGAAAAGGCTAACCATTGCAGTAGAACTTGTTGCAAATCCATCCATAATATTTATGGATGAGCCAACCTCTAGCCTTGATGCCAGGGCTGCAACAATTATAATGAGAATAGTTGATCAAGTACTTTGAAGTCAGTGCTCATATAAGTTTTACATGACGAGAACATGTCATATATATGTTAAAATTTGCTAACATGGTGAAATTATGTCCTATACAGGAAATTGAGGGAGTTCCCAAAATCAAGGATGGTTACAATCCAGCAACTTGGATGTTAGAGGTCACTTCGGCAGCACAAGAAATAGTTCTCGGTGTTAACTTTAGCGATATATACAGGAGCTCCGATCTATATAGGTGCGTTGACCTTGAAGTTTGCAAAATAATTCGAAATGCATACTTAGAAACTTGACCTTGTAGTTTTTATCGATCATATTGTCAAACCAAGTTTTAGCAGTATGGGAAGTAGTTTGAGTTTGAAATGTTGAACTCAGTAGGCACATTAAGTATATGATATAATGATTATTGTTTGTGTACTTGTGTCCGTGTTAGAAGATGGGGAGAGCTACTCACCCTCCTTTATTGTATAAATGTATAAGTATGGTCTTACTTGTACGGTTTCTGATCTGGTATTGGATTTTTCAGCAATGATCATTAGGTGTTTGTGAAAATGGCTGAGTGGATATGAATGGCATAATTTTGTTTTTGAATATGCACGTAGTTTTTTCTTACTTCATAAACAAGCTTAGAAGAGAAAGTTGTTGAGAACATAATTTGATTGGCCTAAAGTACAAAAATGCTCACATGAACACTCGTATCTTACCCGAGTATCTCATTAGTTTCAGAGCTCCTAGTTGCTTGAAAGGTAATGCAAAAAAAAAAATTTGTATTGTTTTGTTTCTAATCTCTTTTGATTAATGAGTCATGTTTTGAGTATGTTGAATGGGAGCATAAGAGCCAGAGTCTTGGAAAAATGTATGCTTGTGGCCATGATGTTCATGTAACAATGCTGCTTTGAGCGACTAAATTACTTCAACTCAAGAGAAGAGAATTGAAGGTATCTAGATATATTAATGTGCTCAAATTCTTTTGAGGCATCAACTAGTCCTGCTATATATCTTTCTGTATATGAGTTGCTTTGGTTAAAATTGTATGTTTCAATCTTTATAGGGCACTGTCAAGTTGGTTTTTCAACCTGCAGAAGAGGGTCATGCAAGAGCATACCATATGTTAAAAGAGGGTGTTCTTGATGGAGTTTAAGGAATCTTTGGGCTACATGTTTAGCCAAATATGCCTCAATTGGTTTCTGTTCTTTATCCAGTTTCTGTTCTTTATCTTTTGGGGATCAAGTTTCATATATCTTCAAGAAGATTGAGGTTTCAGATATAGTGATTTTCAAGGAGAACAGAACAAATTTTCAAGCTTGAGGTTTCAGTAACTTGAAAGATGTTTGGTTTCTGTAACTTCCAATATCACGAGTGCTCTGATTTAGGAGGTGTATCTATATTGTTCATTGCTGATGTTTACATATTTGAAATATACTGCTGCTTATACACATTGGCTTGGGATATTCATGTCCTTAATTTAGGTTTTGATTTTCGACTTGTATAATTATTAGCTTTGATATCCAGTAAATGAGTAGTGGTATTGTTGTTTGGTTTAGCGATTGAGTTTGATTGCTGTATTGAATTAACTGTATGTATACTTTTCCGTGAAATTTAGATTAATTTTAATATGAGGACTGGGTTTTGATTCAGTTTTAGATTTATTCAGTACATGTTTCTTATTATGAAGTAGAACTTAGTTATCCTTGTTTTTGACTTGGGCTGATGGATAGTGATAATTTGACCGATTGCATCATTGATCGATAGACATGGATAGTTTGTTCAATTGCATCATTGATCGACAAACATTATATGAGCATTTTAAAACTGTTGCTGCATGTGTTGAGTGCAAGTTATTCTCAGTGTGTGTTTATTTCAGATGAAGTATCTTTACTTTTCATAATATAATACTAATCGTGTACGTAACATGTCTTTTTACAATAAATCTAGAACATTTACCTTCCATGGTTGCTGGTGTTTGGAGTGGAGAGCGCCCTGCAGCTCGAGGCAACTACCTAGTTTAGGAAGTGCTTTCTATTGGTATACATATGCAAGTGTTTTTTCCGAACACTTGCCTATGTATAGCAGCTTTGCTTTATTCACTTTTGGCATATTGTTTCTAGAAAACTCGTCTGTTTATGTTAATTGGATTAGTTTTGATTTATCTTACTGCTTACACAATACACATGACCTTGTGTCTGCACACTTGAAGAATAATAAACGTGGCCTAGGAGCGAGTAAAGTAGGGAATGCTATAAAGATCCCTGAATCTCCTACCTTGAATCTTAAAGATAATCAGGTGAGAATCTGTCACAATAATCATAGATAGATAAGTCAACTTTTAGTTTTGTACGGTTTTGTTTTGTGGCAATTTGATTACCTAGTAATGTATGATATAGCATTAAGTACGGCAATACAATAAATCAATAAGTACTAATTATTGAAAGCATAAACTGCTCTATTGAAGTTTCCTTTTTAACGGGCTATGCTCTATTGCGCATACTTTCTATTTATCTTTCCAATGCAATCATTTATTTATTTATCTTTTGTGTTTTTAAGAGATGGATCTTGAGTCGTCTATTGTATTTACCTTGGCCTGCATATATATTTCACTATAACAGTGTTGTTGGTTTGTAGGAGCTCCATTCAAAAAAATCAAAGGGGCTCACAAAGAAAATGAAGAAGATTGCAAGAGTAAGATTTTGAGCAGGCGGTTTTTAGGGAGTTCTGGCCGGACAATGTGCGACTCAAGCTTCGGGATTCAAAGTAGCTCATTTGATTCAGGCGGTAAAACTAACATCACATCCCTTTTGTAAATAATGATGCTTGATCAATAAGTATGTATAGCATTTTGAATTTTGTCGATCATGTGAAAATGTTAAGTGATAGAATAGCTCACCATGAACCTAGCTAGCTATTGTATGTTCCTTTTTGCACAAGTAGATGCTCATGAACAAATAGATAAAAATCTGCAATTCTTTCGGTCTTTAGACAACAAAAATTCCACATTTTTTGTCTTTTCTTGCAGCACAAAATTTCATAAACAAATAGACAATTGTAGGTTTAGAAACTTTCCAACAACAGAAATATAATTATTCTGTTGTACATGAAAAATCCTATAACAATTCACACATCAGACATTATATGAACATGTTGTTTCAGTAAATAAGAATTATATTACCACATTTTTAACCATTGCCGACGATTTTTAAATCGCCGGCAATGTTTTTTATCATTACTAGCGATTTTTCCCCCAAAAATCGCCGGCAATGTCTTTTTTTTTATTTATTTTTTAACATTACCGGCGACTTACAGGCAATGTTCCGCCAGTAATTAAAAAAAAAAAAAAGACATTGCCGGCGA
Organism: Geum urbanum; assembly: GCA_946800695.1. Classification (NCBI taxonomy): domain Eukaryota; kingdom Viridiplantae; phylum Streptophyta; class Magnoliopsida; order Rosales; family Rosaceae; genus Geum; species Geum urbanum. The sequence goes on along the minus strand of OX327007.1, from coordinate 7,109,985 downwards.
CTTAAATATTTAAGTCGCCGGTAATGTAAAAAAAAAAAAAGACATTGTCGGCGACTTAAATGTAAGTCGCCGGCAATGTCTTTTTTTTTTTTAATTACCGGCGGAACATTGCCGGCGATTTGCCTGAAAAATCGCCGGCAATGATTAAAAAAAAAAGACATTACCGGCGATTTTTGGGGAAAAAATCGCCGGTAATGATAAAAAACATTGCCGGCGATTTAAAATGAACATGTCAATTGAAGACTACAAAAACAACATATAAAATATACGTTGTTGTTCTCGTTGCTTATTAACCAACTCTAACTTCAAAAAAATATAAATATATGTCGTTTGAATAGATTTGAATCAATATATAAGACCCAAAAATGTATAATTTTTTGTCATTCACAGATAACATAAATTATAAGTCGCCGTTGTTGAAAATAAATTTTAACAATAGAAATTATCTGTTGTCCAATATGGTAACAGTCAGTAACACAATATACAACAGAAATACCCCTATTAGATAACAGAACATTGTTGTTGTCTATAGACCCATTTGGTGTTTTGTAATACTTGATGATATGCATGCTGATTAATAATTTGATATCAGTCAAGGGGTACCTAGCTAGCAGCTGTTTCCTTGATCTTGTATGGAAGCGTAGGGATACTTTGTTCATTCCTGAAGAAATTACCAGGATCAACCTTGGTTTTGATACGCACCAACCTATCGAAGTTCTCTCCGAAATACTTGACTCCGAAAATTCTTCCCTCGGAATAGCTTTCCATCCCATTGTGATTGATCCCAATGTCGAGATCTCTATAGTTGAAGTATGCTTCCCTCGGATTCTTGGAGACGAAAGGAGTCATGTATTCGTATAACTGCCTTGTCAAGTTGATATATTTCTCCTCAGCCTCAAACCCTGATGCGTCCCAGCCCGTTGAATACTGAGTCTTCCATAGATTCCCAGCTCTGTGTGGAAAGGGCTTTGCAGTTGCTGGAATCTCATCCATTCTTCCACCATAAGGATTGAATTCTAAACTCGGCGTCTGCAACTCGATCATTTTCGTAAATATCCACTTCAAACTTGCTTTCGGAATCGGCTGCTTGAAGTAGTCCGACTTAATCTTCAGGTGGGTAACTTCTTGAGGAACTCTAGAAAGCAAAGCCTCCGGAGCTGTCCCGTTATCGAAGCGATCCCAAAAAAGTGTAGATTCAACCCAACTCATTTCGTGACAATCAGATTGCGTCAAACCGAGTTCAGGGAAACCCTTTTTCATCACGGAGAGTAGTCTCTCGGAGTCTCCAAGAAACAAGGCTAAGAACGTTGCTCTTACAGTCTTTTCTCCAGTTTGAGAATCAGTTATGTTAATAACATCAATAACAAGCCTGATGAACAGATCATCGTCAAGCTTATGCGCCACGTATTGCCAGCGGTACACAATGTCCGTTGCGTTCTGCTCTATGGTTTTTGGGACCTCAAATACAGTAACGATCTCAGGGACGCGTACTAGATTGATCTTGTACGCGATCACCACTCCGAAGCTGGCTCCGCCGCCTCCACTTATGGCCCAAAAGAGATCTTCTCCCATCGATTTTCTATCTAGAAGTCTTCCCTGCACATCAACTATTTGTGCATCTTCTATGTTGTCAACTGACAAGCCGTACTTCCTTATCATGTTACCGTACCCACCGCCACTCAAGTGTCCTCCAACACCAACTGTAGCAGACACACCGGCCGGAAAGCCATGAACTTTGCTTTTCTCGTAAATTCTGTAGTAAACTTCGCCGAGAGTAGCACCGGCCTGGACCCATGCAGTCTCGGCGTTGATGTCTACTTCAATGGTCCGAAGATTGAACATGTCGAGGATGAAGAATGGGACTTCAGCCACGTACGACAAACCCTCGAAATCGTGGCCTCCGCTTCTGATTTTCATCTGCAAGTTGTGCTTCTGAGCACAAAGGATGGCTTGTTGCACGTGAGATACGTGCAAAGCAGTGACGATGATGTAGGGTCTCGGGGTGTAAGATTCGTTGAAGCGAAGGTTTCGGATGTAGGCTTCCAAAACGGAGGAGTAAGAAGCATTGTTGGGAGTGTAAATTGCTGGACCGATTGGGTGACAAGGGTCGGAATGGCTTAGAAGACATGCAACAAAATTCTCAGGAGCTGAGGCTGCATGAGAAATGGATATAACCAAAAGAAGAGGAAGGAGTGAAAGCCTTGGATTGACCGTTTCTAGCATGTTTGATCTGTCGTGAATCTAATGGAAAAGTCTTTCTTTCTGTTTCTCTGGGTTCTGTGCTTGCAAGTTTGATTGTATAGATCTAGTCGCGAACCCACATAGAAACATAGGTAAGCCGTAAGCTAGCTTAGACTGATTAAAACCATATTGACCATTAGTTTGAAATATTGAAATAATAGAATTGCAGGTTGATTGCATGTGAAACATGCGCGCTCTAGCTGGATCACTTCAGTTTCCGGATCCATCATCATCCAATCAGTCATCTTGTTCATTTCCAAAAAAGAAAAAAGAAAAAAAATCAGTAATCTTGTCACCAAAATAATGGCCGTGTACTCTATTGACTCAGTACGTACTTGGGTCAGGTAAATCCTCTATAAAACCATTGGATCAATGATATATCACGAAGTCTTGGAGTTGTTCAGTAGATTTTTATCTAGACTAGAGGAAACAGAAGTGATCATTAACAGAAGAAACAAAGATGACTGGAATTTGTTGGAAGATTTGGTCGTGGTTATTGCATGATAGTAGGTGATTTGGTTAGAAAGTCTTGGTCAAATTATAGTCCCACAAGTTAGGACTTGGTGGTTATCTTTGAATCTGTCAATTTTGTTTGTTTTAGCACGATTTGAGTGGGCTGCATTTTCTCTGTTCTGTTATGATGTAAGGCTATAAAGCCAAGTGTTTGGTTTCAATAATGTTGAGGTATTCCAGAATTTTTGTTTACAGAAGTTTCATATTAGTTTCAACAGAATTCCCCTATATGTATTGCTGCTTCCCCCTTCATGTAGCCAGTCGCGGTATCCCCGAGCCAACAACATTTGTTCTATATAGTCTTAGGTGCTTATCATTTGCTAGAAACGTTAAGTCCACGATTCTAGCATGTTTGATCTGTCGTGAGTCTAATGGAAAAGACTCGGTTGGTGTTGCGCTTTTTATATATGTATCTCTGGGTGTTAATTTTTTGACAGATGCAGTTCTCTGCTGAAAAATTCGGGAGAGTATTAAAACTCCGAAGTACCGTAGTTGCAGACAATATACGATGATAAGACGTGGCATTTTCAAGCTCCATAAACGTCAAATTCTAGGAATTGAAGTTCAAACGTTACGTACCCACCACTGATGAGTACGTCTTTATATAGTGCATCAGGTCCCTTGAGCACCATCAAATAATTGAACCATTTGACAAATGTCCATATAAATAAATACGATGCTCATTTAGGAGGGAAGTAAGTTTTACCGTTGTTTACGTAAGGGTTTGAGGAAGCAGCTGGGTAATGGTCTTGAATCTTATCTTATGTGGTTTAAAAGTACAGGAAGGGATTCGGCTCTTCTGACATATGACTTGTGTATCTGTTGTATACTCACAATGTTCAATATAACTTTGTCCAGTACCCTTTTGCTAGTTATGTCCCAAACCGTCCTACTCTTATGAGTTGGCGTCCTACTCTTGTGAGTTGCGAGGAAATTTATTCCAAAACAATTTGTTCCACAGCCACGAGAAGATATGTGAAGTTTCTTCAAAACAACACCCCAACAAACTTCCCCTGGCCGTGCATGCTATCAAACTTCTTCCAGCCACCAGAATAATGGTCGTTCAAGATACACTATCGACTTACGTAAGTACTTCCCGGCCGGATGAAGTAGAAAAATGTTTCCCAAAAGAAAAAATTATCTACACAATTATGTCATATCTACAATAGTTAATTTTAATTACAATAGAGATATATTTTTCAACACTCTCCTTCAAGTTGGAGTATAGATGTCAATCATGTCCAACTTGTCAATACAGATTGCAAATACATGGTGCGACAACCCCTTAGTGATTGCATCCGCCAATTGCTCTTCAAAGCCTATAAAGAAAAATTGTATAACCTTCTTATCTAAGTTATACATAATAAAATGTCGATCAACCTTCACATGTTTGGTTCTATCATGTTGTAAAGGGCTATGAGCAATTTCAATTGCAGCGGTATTGTCACAAGGAAAATTCATGGCTTTATGAAGCTTGAAGCCTAATTCCTTCAATATATTCTGAATCCATAACAATTCACAAACTTCATGTGTCATTTCACGGTATTCAGCTTCAGCACTAGAGCGGCCAATCACATTCTGCTTCTTAATACAAGTTACTAAACTTACACCAATGAACGTAAAGTATCTAGAAGTATATGCTTTGTTAGTCATATCACCTGCCTAATCTGCATCTTATATCATGCATGTAACTCCAAACTCACCATTGAAAATAGTAAGCTTTTACCAAGTACAGCCTTCAAATACCTGAGAATGGGTATTAAAACATCCATATGCTCTTCACTGGAATCATGCATTAACTGACTTACAACACTTACAACATATGTAATATCAAGTCTAGTATGTGACAAGTAGATTAATCTCCCTACTAAGCTCTGATACCTGCTCTGTCTGTTAGAACTTGCCAGGACATAATTCTAACTTGTGATTCATCTCAATAAGAGTATTAGCAATTTTATAATCCAACATCCATATTTCAGTAAGAAGATCAAGCACATACTTTCGTTGTAACAAGGTAATTCCTAACTTGGATCTTACAACTTCAATTCCCAAGAAATATTTTAATGAACCCAAGTCCTTCATCTCAAATTCTTGGGATTAACGTTTCTTCAAATCTTCCATCTAAACTGAATCATCACCTGTAACAACCATATCATCCACGTGTACAATCAGAACAGTAATCTTACAATTCTTGTGTTTGATAAACAAGGTATAATCAGAGTATCTATGTCGATATCCAAACTTTTTCATAGGTCCAGAGAACCTCTTAAACCAAGCTCTTAGGGATTACTTCAAACAATACAAAGATTTCTTCAGTTGAAAAACCTTTCCAACATCACGTGGCCTATAGTTAACACCCATATACACTTCTTCTTCTAAATCTTCATTTAAGAAAGCATTCTTCACATCAAATTATTGTAGTGCCCAATCATGTCGAGTTACTAAGGCAATGAGAATGCGTACAGTACAGATCTTTGCTACTGGAGCAAATGTCTATCTCCTGATAATCTACTTCATATCGATGAGTGTAACATTTAGAAACTAGACGAGTTTTATATCGATTAATGTTGCCATCTTCTTTCATATTCATTGTAAATACCCATATACATCCAATAGTCTTCTTCCTAAGTGGTGCTAGAATAATCTCCCAAGTTTCATTCTCTTGTAAAGCCTCCAGTTCTTCATTCATAGTTTGCTTCCACTTTGAATAGTTGAAGTATACTATCGCACCAAAAGAACATTATTTCTTACCTCTGGAGCAAAAACCTCTATATGATGCTTCTCTTTTTCCAAACAGCTTCGGAGACAAAAAAAAAGAGAAGTGGCATTTGTTTATCTTCATTTTCTTATTTTCTGCACACACAAAATGCCTACACATGAACAACACCAAGTTGTAAGTAACTGTGTTAGAGCTATTCCAACAATTTTTTCAAACGAATAGATAAATCAACAAGCATTGAATATTAAAATGGAAGCTACTAGATAATAGTCAAACTAATTGTGCTCTGAAGCAATAGTCTATTAATCTGTTATCGAAATGTTGAACTGCTTAATAAATCAGAAGCATAGCCAGGACCATACTGGTCTCTTTCTTCTTCCGACCTAATAAATCAGAAACAATCCCAGCTAAACTAACACTAAAATTAAAGTAAGTACCTGAGAACTGAGTGATGAAAAAAACAAACAATGTGAAACCGAGTGACAGAAATCGTGGAAACGAAAAAGGCCCAAAACAAGTAATGACCTAAAGCTTTAAAAGTAACTTGTATAAATCACAAATAATGTGAAAACATTACCATATAAACCTGACGGCGACTCCAAGCTAAGGCACTAGAAAATAGCCGATCTGAGATCATGTCTGTCGTCAAATGTTTAAAATATGCTTTACACGTCGGTTACAAGCCTTTTGTCATCAGAAGGCCATGACAGAAGGCCATTGTATGAAGCATTTTTTGTAGTAGTGTCACCAAATCTTGTCTGGTATAATACAACATGCCTTGTAATGTTGAAACCCTTGCCCATTCTATAATGCTTGATATATTTCCATGGCTTCAGTATCTACTTGGCAGGCTCGTGTGATGTCTTACACACTATCAAGAATATGGGAAGGAGATGCTAAAGAGGCTGAGAGACTCATGGTGCCTCAAGAGAAACTCTGGAACAATGTTCAAGAGTACAGTGCGATATTGCACTATGTAGTTGCAGCCATTGTAGTATGCTTTCAATCTTGTTTTGATCCATTGAAAAACCTTGTGCAGATATCGTGTGACCCAAATAACTTACTGTGTCTTGCGCAAATTCACACTTTCGGAGTTTGAGAGGTAGTTGATGTTCCTGTACCACATTAAATACTGCTCCTAAATATGATGCTATATCTTGCTATAAATTATATTATCATCGAATTTAATGAGTGAAACACATTATTTATTAAGGCTTAAAAATTAGATGGATCATTTGTGTGATACCCTGATCTTTTTATATAATATTTAATATTTACGATGTATTTTCGAATTCGATTTACCGGATGCAGTAACAGATTTATCATTGGTAAATACCGAAGTACGTGTCACACATTGACTTTTATTGATTTATCGAAGTCAGTTGACTTTGGGTAAAAATTGAAGAATTTGTTGAGACTAGTTCGTAGATGCGAGAATCGTCAAAACCGGAGTTACGACAAGAAAGTTATGATCGACAAAAGTTTGTCGTAAAGTTATTACCAAAGTTACCGTATATGGAAAAGTATATAAAGGGGAGCTTCCTTTTTTTTTTTGTAAGTCAAACTGTTTTGGTGAGGGTTGACCTCGGTCAACCTTCTCTCCCCATGGAGAGAGAGAGAGAGAGAGACAAAGAGAGAGTTGGAGGCGATGGTGGTGTGTCACCGTCCGGCCTCCTCTGACCTCAAGATTAGGTGGGTTCGACCCGGCTTGGTGTCCCCAACTCGTTTCTGAATTGATTGGCGATGATTTGGCTGGAGATGAGAGAATCGAACGTAAGGTTATTAGGATTTTGGATTTATTCCGTCGACGTCGCTGGCGAGATTTCTGGTGACGATCTATATGTCAATTGAATGGGTTATATATATTGGTTGTGCTATGATTTTGGATTTGCATGTGAGATTGGATGGAATCGAAAAGGATTCTGTCGAATCTATTTTCGGCCTCAGCCGTATACGGCGGCTACCAGTGGCTTTGACCGTGAGGATAGAGAGGTTTTATTTCCCTCATCCTCATGAGTTGATTGTGTGTAGCATCGAGCCCAACCGTGGCTCGACGACAGAGTTATGTCACCGAAATCATTTTTCGATGAGTTAGGGTTCCATGAGCTTTCGAGGCAGTTTTGGATTTGTTTTCGGCCAAATTGATCGTAGCCGTAGTTTAGAAATGTGTTGGGCATTTCACAAGTTTTCCAACGGTGTGTTATTCGACATTATCGGTGGTGGTGGCACGTAGGTGACACGCGTCGCCGTCTGTAATTCAAATGAGAAAATCTTTGAACCTAATTTGTGTGGATATTAAATCATTGACCTAGGAATCCAAGCATTATCGGTTTAGTATGTCTTTGTGCCGATATCAGCATATAGGTTTTGTGCTTCACACCTTTGCTCATCATAGTGAGAAATCTTTCACAATCACATCAACAACTTTCAAAGGATTGTAATGTCTGAAACCATTGTTATCTCTTATTTTAGTAATCTAATTTTTCTTTTTCCTGATATTTGCTTGTAACTGGTAATATTTATTATTCTTATCCCCTAAAACAATCTCATTGGCCTTTGTGTTTTGGGCCCAAAAAGTCTCCCCATCCTTTTGTAGTTGAAGAAACTCATCATTCAGACTATATTTTTTTCCTGCAAATAAACAGAAGTCTGATTAGTCATTAGTTTTTGTTGAATAATTTCCAATTTGTCCCTATAGGTTTCTTAGCTTGTCATGAAGATTTCCAAAAGTATTTTTGTTCCAAATTTTAGCTTTGGTAAGAAAGCTTATGCAAATAGTTACAATATTTTTTATAGACTCATCATAAACACTAGACCAATATGCTCTCTAACCCTAGCAAAACCCCATGGGCAACGGCTCTTTCTATGCCTTACCGTTTTCTCTATGTGACCTTCGTGGTCATCTCCAGGATGCCTTTGGGCATTGCGTTCCAGCCCTCCTCCCTATGGGATGCTGACTATCAGTTCCCAGCCATTGTTCGACGAGGTTGTGGAGTTGTTATCAAGCGCTCTCGATGTGTGTTTTGAGGAGTTAAGTTTCCACCTCTGGCAACCTTTGTTTTGCTCGATTGGGATTACACCCTGTCCAGGCACTTCTCAAGAGCTTCTTTGGGCAGAAAAGTGAAGGAAGCTAAAAATGAACCTAAGTGAACTAGTCACTCACCTAAGGAAGATAAGCATGTAAACATGACTTAGGTCTACACTTAAAAGGATAAGCCTAAGGTTTGGTTTTTTTTGGGCTCTAGCATGGATCAAAGCCTTCTTGAAGTCCAAATGACTCAAGGAACTTTGGTCAAGCTTATATTGACTCAAAATGCCTTTGTAGCTAATCGTTACTTCTTCTAATTCATGTTCTAAAAGGTATGGATTATGAAAGTCATTAGAACTCACTTCTATGTCTTCTAATAGGGACTTAGGAAGGAAAGCCTTACGCATTCATCATAAGTGAACACATATTGAACACATTAGGCATGTAGTATGATTATGATTATGATACGATTCGTAATTGAGTTGCATTCTAGTTTCGGTTTGCTTCATATTCAAATGGTGGACCGGAACACTGCTAGTACCCTAATGGCCTAGGAGATTCGGTTCACAATCAATGATGATTCAAAAAGATCACAAATTGGACAAGCATGTGTAAATTGGACTAAACTCATAACTTGGACATTGCTGGTACATTGAGTTTGCTAGTGGCGATATCCCTAGTTGACCAAACATTTCATTTTTTTTGTTTGTTTTACTTTATGATTGTATTTAGTTAATTAACAAATCAATCAAACTTTATTAATCACTCATCTTAAGTTCACCATCCCTCGCAATACCAAGTCTCCAAAGGACTTGGTAGGGTGAGATACATACTTCCGCATTTTATTTTAACTTTTGTGTTAAGTCATGTCTAGTTGAGTCCTAGTCTTTGTGCTAAACTTGTGAGTTAGGGAGTCTAAATGCTTAATCCTCATGGGTTTGACACCCGACTTCCTTTATAAATATAAAAACTTAACCTCGTGCACTTGCGAGTGAAGAACTCTTAGCGCTTATAGGTTAGTTAATAATTCATCAAGTTTTTTGAGGGTAAAATTCTTCTCAACAAGTTTTTGGCATTGTTGTCAGGGATTATGTTTATCTTAATTTCGTAGCTCGGTTAGCCTTTAATTGTGAATTATCTGGACATTTTGGCTTGATGTTTTATTTTATAGCTTTTGGTTTTCTTCATTTATCACTTAGAACATTGTTTTGCTTGTCTTTATTCCATTGGATAGTTTGGGTAGGTATTTATGGGTGAAATTGTGTTGGGTATTAGTGTTTCTAAGCTTTGTTGCAAGGTATTTTCGACCTGTCAAAATTTTACAACAAAATGTGACAGGTTGCGATTTTTGACCCGTCAAAATTTTGCAGTGCAAATTTTTAACCCATTGAAAATTGCCTGACTCACAATATAGGGTACTTGCTTCGACCCATCGAAAGTGTGTTATGCTAAGAATAATTAACTTCATTTCTACTTTCTTTGTTAATATGCCTTGAATCATGTTTGTATGATGGTAGCATACGGGGCCTCACTGTGCAATATGTTTAGCCAAAGATCAAGTTCATCATGAGAGGACTAAGCACATTGATGTCAGATATCATTTTCCTGAGAAGTGAGAAAAGGATTAAGGCAAACAAAGTGGTTACTGCTGATAATCCACCTGACATATTCACCAAGTCAGTCCCACATAGCAAGTTCCAACATTTTTTTGACTTGCTAAATAAAAGAAGCTGTTAGTTGCCCTTTTGGGGTAACATCTGGGGCAAAGGAGATGGTAGTACATCTGGCACTGTTATGGTGCATCCGGTTGATCTATCCAATTTAGTCATATTAATTAATGTGTTTTCTTTACATTTTTACTTTGCTAATTACGTAGTATTATTAGTTTTGACTTATTTTGTTGTTTTTAGGTGTAGAACAAAAGAGACGGAGTAAATGAGTCTACAAGATGCTAAAACACTATAAATAGGGAGAAGGAGAATTGGTTCGAAATACCAAAGGAATTCGGCAAAGAAGGAAGAAGAAAATTAAAGAAACCCTATGTTGACTAGGAAAGAATTTTCTAGTTGACTAGGAAAATGAAGATTCTGGAAGGATCTTGAAGAAGAACAAATGGAGATGGACCAAATTAATTAGAAGATCATTTGAGATATCCAAAATTGAAGATCCAATCAGCCAATTTCTTGGAGTACAAGATATGGCTAATAAAAGATTCCCAAAGTCAAAAGAAGAAAGAGAATCATGAAGAATAAAAAAAGAAGAAGGGGAATCTGCATGTGCAGATCATCCAACTTCGAACAACGACTGGGAACAGTTCATGAGGATTTAAACAATGATTGACCTACGGTTAAAAATCTCTTCAAGTCTTCTTTCCAACGAGCCAAAGATCATAATTTTTGAAGGTTTGTAGCTCGCGGAATGTCCGTTTTAATGAAGGAAGGTCAGTCGTCTTGGGACAATACTCAACATGCAATTGGGCTTGCCATCATCGATCAATTCAGCCAAAACACATGGGATAGACCTTTGATATGCTTTTCTTGCCCAACAAGAAGAAATAAGTCAGAAAGCAAACTACTTGGTTGACAAGAAAGAGTAGCTTACAAGAAATGAGAGAGATATATCTTTTCCTTGAAGAAAAAGCAAAGCTTGGTGTTTTGACCTATAAATAGAAAGGATCAGCATCAAGAAGGGATCATCACTTATTCTACATCTTAAGCTCAGCCAAAATCTCTTCTCCTCCCCAAAAATTAAGTTCTCATGCTTAAAGAGCCGACTACACCATCACACCGTCGCATCTTCATTTCCACCGACGTATAGGGGATCCCGAGTGTCATCCACCAAAGACGTCTAGTTCTCTTGAGTATCCATAGAGGATCCCGAAGATATAAAAGTGTAACAATGACCTCTTTACTCTGTAGTCTCATTTTTGTGTATTAAACTTATTTGTGTGTTTTGGATGATTTTATTTCGGTTTTATGAATTATATGTCTTTCAATAAATCTTCCATGTGTTCTATTACTCTTATTCGAAACTTGCATGTGTATTTGGTTCTTAATGCTTTGATTTTAGATATAGGTGATCCCGAGTCTAAATCAATGGTGTATAGGGGATCCCGAGCACAAATTATGATAATATTCACGTGTTTTGAGAATTTGAGTGATAGAATTTCATACGTTGTTGAGAGATGTATATATATGCCATGATTGAATGAAGGTGAGGAATAAGATGATCACTTGTAAATAATTAATTAGGTTTTCTTTTTGTCATAACATGATTAGCATTCTTAAGAGTCTTTTATGTGTTGATTGTCGGTGAGTTTATGCATGCTAGAGTCTTAGGAGTACTTGTTTATGTTGTAACATTTTTAGGTAAATTAATTAGGTTTAAAAACAAACTATCGATACCCCCCCCCCTCCTTGTACAAAATTATTGCATGCACCCTTCAATTCCCGGTTAAGAACGATACCCTACTTACCAATGCTACATCTACACAAAAAGGATTTTAAATTGCAGTTGCGTGATTCATGTGTTAAGTGTCTACTTTGTGTTAACGTTTGACACGTGTTCATCCATCACTTCAATTTTTGGCACCATTTCCGGGGATTGTGAACTGTTTGTGATTTTTGTGTGTATATATGTAAATTTATACTTGTAAATATTACTAACCAATATTATTTTTTTGTAAGAATTTCGTGCTACACTTATACAAAAATACTTATAATTTTCGATGCCTTATACAACATGTGCCATACTTGTTTAAATTTTTCGTGAATATGTGGTAGATAGATTTTAATTTTTGAAAATATTATTCGGTGTTTGTATATATATATATTTAATAATTGTTAAGCATGTTAAATGATAGTCTTAGATTTACATTGATTACATGCTTGATTGATTAAGTCTCACTCCTTGGAATAGATGGTTCCTCCTTTTCTTGTTTATCTTTTTAACCCCTCATGTTTTACACATGAGGTTGAGGGCGGAGTTTACAAAGGACTTCAGGGAGTGTAAAATTCTTGAAAATTTGGTTGAATGTCAAACATGGTGTCTAGACTGGGTTATGACTGGTGACAGGTTCTGGATCTAAGAAAGAGAAACATCAATAGAGTATATACCATTAACCCGGTTAGCCTCGGGATGTTTCTCAAAATTAGTCCTGCCTCTCACGTTATCTCTATGCCTAACTGGCCATGTTTTTCGATTGAACCAAGTCTGAACAATTGAGAATTCATACTTTATCGCACGGGTCGCACGTCTTTGGAAAGACCTAAAAATCAATGTCGTGTACTCTTTTTAAATTTTTGGCGAAATCAAATTGGGACATGAATGATAAATCTCGAAATTTTTTGAACTTGTTAAGAAGATAATCAAGTTGCATTTACTTAGTTGCATTAACTCCCCTGCGGTTTTGTGATGCTTAGATTTCATCACCGGGTACCCTAACCTAAGTGAAGTTAGGGACATGAGACCAAAGGACGAGTCATTCTATTCATGACTATTCATATAACTTGAGTGTTTTATGCAAATTCTAACTATTTTCTCTTATGCATTCACACCATCTTATTATTTAGGTTGATCTTGTTTGATGCATTTAGATAATTTTGATTAAATAAATGTGTGATCCATAATTAATCAAAGTGTGCCATTTTATGAAAAGTGCTCAAACATGTTCTAAATTTGATGATTCCAACGTATGCAACATTGTTTGGTATATATACTTATACAAATTTAGTAGCTTTCTTTATACATTACATCATTTGCATTGTATTTTTGTTATATATCATTTGCATTCACGTTTAAGTGTGTTTCCACATTTAGTGTGTTTAATTAAGTACACTTTTCGTGTACAATATACATTTTTGCATTTCTTTTGTTTTTAGACGATACTAACACTAGATCTGTTGACATCTCAGGCTATTTAATGAATGACCAATCCTGCTCTTCGTCAACTTGAACTCAGAAACCGAACAATACTTAGACAAAATCAAGATCAGGTTAACGCAGAAGGGTTTGAACAAGGGGCTATTTTCAACAACCCATCTAACAGTCCACCTAGACTGCCATCACCTGCATCATCAATAGACATTTCTGACGCAGGATCCATGGCAGGTGCTGAGATTAACAACAACATTGAACAGTCCATCAGATAACAGACATGTTCAAATTTGGGTAACTTTAGTCCAACTTCGATTGTGTATCCACATCCAGCAGCAGGCCAGACTGCCCCCGAATTAAAGAGTGGCGCCATACACCATCTTCCGTGCTTTCATGGCAACTCAACTGAAGATGAGAACACACATTTGACTACATTTTTGTTTGTGTGTGATTCCATGTGCCCTGCTAATACCACGAGGGATGCATTCAGACTTAGAGCTTTTCCATTTTCAATGGAGGAGAAAGCAAAACGTTGGCTCTTTAGTCTACCTGCTGGATCCATCACCACGTGGGAAGGATGTGTTAAGGAATTTCTCACCAAGTACTTTCCGGCATCCAAGATCACCAACTTGAGGAAGAAAGTAACAGGCGTTTTGCAAGAACATGATGAGTCTTTCTTTGCTTACTATGAAATATTCAAGGAGTTATGCGAGTCTTCTCCATCACATGGAATATCAGAAAGCAACCTCTTGACATACTTTTATGAGGGACTCAAACCCTTGGAGAGAGAACTCTTAGACACAGCAGCTGGTGGATCATTTCTGGAGAAGCCTGCAATTGTAGGTCGTGCCTTATTGAACCAGCATGCTCTCAATACTCAACAGTATGAAGGTATGGCTTTGCAGCAGAGTAAGAAAGTCAGTGAAGTGTCTTCATCAAGCACTACTGCCAAATTGGGCAAGCTCACCTCGTTGATTACTAAGCTTTTGGAGGCCAAGTCACCTCAGCCAATGCCTCATGCGTCACTTGTGTATGGAATCTGCCTGCTTGATGGACATCATAATGATCATTGCCCTCAGAATGTACATGCTCTAGTAAAAAAAGAAGTCAACATCATTGGTGATTTCCAGAATAACAAGGCGCCCCTCGGTACAACAACTATGGTAACTACAATCAGGGGTTCAGAAATAATCATCCTGGTTTTCAGTAGAGGAACAATGGATGCCTTAACCCCCCAACACCTCAACCATTTCAGCAACACCAATTGACTCAGTAAAGGCCTCCAAATGTTATAAGTGCCTCAGCTCAGCCTGTTCTCACCAATCCAGATTATGACAAGATGTTGTCACAACTCTCATCACCTACACAGGTTTTGCTGAACACTCAAGCCCAACAAGGGAATGACATAGCGGAGTTGAAGAAGCAGATGGGCCAAGTTGTTGAATTGATGGGCCAGATTAAAGGCGGATCTGGAGAGTTGCCAACTCAAACAATTTTAAATCCAGGAGGCGACTTTCGACAGACCAATGTTGTAGCTACTAGGAGTGGGAAACATCATCAAGAGTATCATCAGAAGAAGCCAACGTCACACTTTACCATCCTGGATGGCATTGAGCATGATCCGGCCACCATTGAGGCCGAGTGAGTAAGGGTGACGCCACTTGTCACCAAGGCACCCTCATCTTCACAAGTCAACCCGAAGCCACAAGGCATGAGCTCAATTCCTTCAAGTTTGAATCATGTTAATTCCCCATTTCTCATAGCATCATTTCTAAGCCGCTTAGTAAACAAGAAGAAGCAAGATACTGATGATGAAATCTTGGAAATTTTCAAGAAGGTGCAAGTAAATTTACCCATCATCGAGTGCCTCAAGCAAGTGTCGAAGTATGCAAAATTTCTCAAGGGGTTGTGCACCACGAGGAGACAAACTAGAGAGAAGAAAATTGTGAAGGTGAATGAGACTATTTCTGCAGTCATTCAACGACGGCTACCCCTTAAATTGAAGGATCCTGTGAGTTTTTCTGTTCCTTGTGTTATTGGTTCCAGATCTTTCAACAATGTGATGCTGGACCTTGGAGCTTCCATCAACGTTATACTCTATACCTTGTACCGAGCTCTTGGTCTTCCTGCGTTGAAGAAAGATGATGTGATCATTCAGTTAGCCGATCGTTCAGAGACTTATCCACGAGGTTATGTGGAAGATGTCCTTGTCCAAGTCAATCAGCTTATCTTCCCAGCTTATTTCTATGTTGTGGATATTAAAGATAGTGATGTCAACACCACACCAATGCTATTGGGACGTCCATTTATGAGGATTGCAAGAATGAAGATTGACGTATTTAGTGGAACTTTCAGCATGGAATTCGATGGAAAGAAGATTGAGTTCAACATATTTGATGCCATGCGACATCCTTCAGCTAGTGTTAATTCATGCTTTTCTGTGGATATTATTGACACGTTAGCATAAGCTTACTTGGATACAAGGAAGGATGACACGTTGGACCTGGTTCTATAAAAAGGAGCGGGGCAGACTCAACTCAGGGATGATGCCCATTTTGAAGACCTTTGGCTCGAAATGGTACCTGTAGATCGTGAAGTATTGGCCTTGTTAGACACAGCTCAAGCAGAAATCAGACACTCTCCACTTATGTCGATCACTTTTGGAGAAAATAAGATGCTACCTTCAATTGATCAAGCACCAGAATTAGAGCTGAAAGTCTTACCAGATCACTTGAAGTATATATGCTTATCTAGGGGAGGAAGAAACTGTTATATATTATCTCGACAATGTTGGAAGCTAAACAGGAACGCAAGCTTGTTGAGGTGTTGAAGAGACACAAGTCAGCTATATGTTGGGCGCTTGCAGACATCAAAGGAATCAATCCAGCTACTTGTGTTCACCGGATTTTGATTGAAGATGGCGCCAAGCCTAGTTGGGAGGCTCAACGCAGACTACATCCACCTATGATGGAAGTTGTGAAGAAGGAGGTGATTAAGCTCTATGATTATGGAGTGATTTACCATATATCAGATAGTCGTTGGGTATCTCCAGTGCAAGTCATTCCTAAGAAGTCTGGAATCACTGTTGTCAAGAATAAAGACAATGAGTTGGTACCTTAGAGGACTGTTACAGGACATCGAGTATGCATTGGTTACAGGAAGCTAAATGCCACCACCAAAAAGGATTACTTTCCTTTTCCATTCATTGATCAGATGTTTGAGTGGTTGGCTGACCATGCTTATTACTGCTTCCTTGGTAGCTATTCCGGGTACAATCAGATTAGCATTGCTGAAGAGGATCAAGAGAAGACCACGTTTACATGCCCATTTGGTACTTTTGCTTATAGAAGAATGCCATTTGGTTTATGCAACACACCAGACACTTTTCAGAGATGTATGTTGGCCATCTTTTCAGATTACATTGAGAAGATCATTGAAGTATTTATGGATGACTTCAGCATCTTTGGAAACAGTTTTGACACATGCTTGAGTAACTTGGAGCTAATTTTGCAAATGTGTGTGGAAACTAAGCTGATGCTAAACTGGGAGAAGTGCCATTTCATGGTGAAGCAAGACATTGTGCTTGGGCACATTATTTCGGCAAGGGGCATTGAAGTTGATAAAGTAAAAGTAGATCTTGTTCGAAATCTACCATCTCCAACAAGTGTGAGGGAGGTTTGTTCGTTCTTGAAACATGCAGGATTCTACAGAAGCTTCATCAAAGACTTCTCACACTTTGCCAGACCCTTATGCCGCCTGCTTCAGAAGGAGATGGCGTTTTCCTTTGATGAAGAATGCCAACATGCCTTTGACAGATTGAAGGAGATTTTGACTTCTGCTCCCATTCTATGTGCCCCGGGTTGGTCTTTGCCCTTTGAACTTATGTGTGACGCATTAGACCATGCAGTTGGAGCTGTTTTAGGGCAACGTAAGGACAAGAAGCCATATGTCATATACTATGCCTCTCGGACTTTAGATGAAGCTCAAAAGAACTATACAACAACCGAGAATGAGCTACTTGCTGTGGTGTTTGCCTTAGACAAATTTCGGCAATACTTGCTTCAGACTAAGGTGATTGTTTACACTAACCATGCAACATTAAAGTATTTGATGGCAAAGAAAGATGCCAAGCCAAGACTTATTCGATGGATTCTACTTCTCCAAGAGTTTGACATAGAGGTTCGAGACAAGAAAGGAGTTGAAAATGTTGTAGCATACCACTTATCACCGATTGTAAATGACACTAAGGAGGTAGTAAACATCAAGGAGAATTTTTCAGACGAGCAACTTTTTAGAGTTCAGACGAGTTCACAAGAATTACCTTGGTATGCTGACATTGTCAACTATCTTGTTACAAGGAAATTTCCAGCTGACATGCCAAGAGCAAGACGTGATCACCTGAAGTATGTAGCATGTCAGTATGTCTGGGATGAGCCGTACTTATGGAAACATTGTGCTAATGTTTTGATTAAAAGGTGTGTTCCAGACAAGAAGCATAGATCGATCCTTGAGTTTTGCCACAATGAAGCTTGTGGAGGTCACTTTGGATCAAAGAAGACAGCTTTGAAGATATTGGAATCTGGTTTCTTTTGGTCGACTATATTCAAGGATGCTTCAGAGTTTTGTGCTTCATGCGATAGATGCCAACGCAGTGGGAATCTTGGACCACAGGATCAGATGCCAATGCATTACATACTCAACGTTGAGATCTTTGATGTTTGGGGTATTGACTTTATGGGACCTTTCCCTACCTCCAATGGTTTCACGTATATCTTTCTTGCAGTGGACTATGTGTCCAAATAGGTTGAAGCTCGAGCTACACGCACAGATGATTCAAAGGTTGTTGCAGATTTCCTTCGTACAAACATCTTTTCCAGGTTTGGCATGCCTCGTGTACTTATCAGTAATGGAGGGAGTCACTTTTGCAACAAAACTGTGGCGACATTGATGAGGAAATATGGAGTTACTCACAAGGTTTCAACGCCATATCACTCGCAGACAAACGGTTTAGCTGAAGTTTCCAACCGTGAAATCAAGAAGATTCTGGAAAGAACTGTGGCGCTTAATAGAAAAGATTAGAGTCAACGACTTAAGGATGCTTTATGGGCCTACAGGACTGCATACAAGACGCCTATCAAAGTGTACCTTACATATTGGTTTATGGGAAAACATGCCACCTTCCGGTAGAGTCAGAGCATAGAGCTTATTGGGCCATCAAGAGGTTTAACATTTGCTATGATGAGGCTGGACTCCATCGAAAATTACAGCTGGATGAACTTGAAGAAATCAGGAATGAAGCTTATGAGAGTTCTTGGATCTACAAGGATAAGACTAAGGCATTCCATGACAAGATGATCAAGAACAAGTCGTTTGAAGTTGGATAGAAAGTACTACTATTTCATTCTCGACTTAAGCTATTTTCTGGCAAGCTCAGATCACGTTAGATGAGACCTTTCATCATCATGCAGATTTTTCCTCATGGTGCCATCCAATATCAGGTTCTGAGTTTAAAGTGAACGGTCACCAATTGAAGCCATACTTTGATGCTTCCAAGGAAAACGATGTGGAGGAGATGCGTCTCAAAGATCCTGCCGTTCCAAGTACCTGAAAAAGAGCATCATGTCTAGGCTGTAAGACATTAAAAAAATAAGCGCTTGTTGAGAGGCAACCCAATGGAGGATCGACATACATATTTGCTTTCTTTTCCTTCCTCTTTATAACTTAGTTTGTTGGTATGCTAATTAGTTAGTTTCTTTTACCTTTCTCCATGCTTGATTCTATGCTTTTACTTGAGTACATTGAGGACAATGTAGGATTTAAGTGTGGGGGGTGAGTTTACAACTTTGTTTTGATTTGAGTAATTTTTAAATTTTAGGATGCCCTTCTCGTCTATGATGAATCTTTTTTCTGAGACAAAATCGAGTTCATGGCTTTCATATTACTAATTTATGAAATTCTTTTGTTAATAGAGATGTTTTGATTGCATTGACATGTAGTAGATTTAGATTGAAAAACTTGGTACAAAATTCACATGCTAGAATAAGTTTAAATCATGTGAACCTATGTGAGTTTTTGAGCTATATATATGTGCTTTATTTCTTGAGTGATCTAATCAATCCATCTTATTTCGTAGTTCAAAATTATTTACATGCCTCATT
The DNA here is from genome assembly GCA_946800695.1 of Geum urbanum. NCBI lineage: Eukaryota > Viridiplantae > Streptophyta > Magnoliopsida > Rosales > Rosaceae > Geum > Geum urbanum. The sequence goes on along the minus strand of OX327007.1, from coordinate 7,090,451 downwards.
TGATTGTTTGTCATAGTTTTTAATGAACTAGAGATTGCTAGAACTTACTCATGTTGATTTTCAAAACTTATAGTCAATACGTACTCTGATTTTGGATATGATTAAAGGCACTTAGGATTTTACCACCACTTTTGCCAAATTGTCATGTGTTCTTTATGTGCGCACGAGTTGCGACACCCCTAGATAGTCCTTTTGAGCCCACATTAAGCTTTTATTTCATCACCATATATACCTAAACACTTAGCCTAGTATAGAATATCTTTACCCTTGTTTCAAAGACTTGGTGGAAAATTTTCAAAGCTAGCACATGAAGATGGCGTTTTGGAAAAAAAATCAAGGAGAGATGTGTGTATGGGGATAGACTTGTCCAGCAGGTTAAAAAAAAAGAATTTCGAAAGCATAAAAAAAACAATTGTGAAGCTCTCTGACAATAAATTCTTAGTGTTAAAGTTTGGATAAATATCCCCCCATACTTGTGAATTTGGAGGTTGCTACAAATGGAAGGTTTAATAGTGAAGAAATATGGTCATTGTCATGTTCACAAAGTTCAAATGAAGGTTAGAATGAAGTCTGTACCCAACAAAATGATATCTGGCCTTTGTGCTTAAAAGTTGACACTAATGACGTCGAAGAAGAGCTAGACTAAGTTTTTGGAACGTTCTTAAACACCACTAACCACCATGAAGAACATGCTCACAAATGTTTTCCAAGTAAGATATAAACTAAGAACATTAAATATACCATATGCTGCCATATTTCGAATAATACAATTGACCCAAGGTGGTTCTCAGAACTGAAGAAAATGTTATTTTTGGACTGATCGAAGAAATGAGTTGGTCTACTACCAGACCATTGTTGTGGTGTTGTATCACAACGTATGTAAATATAGTTATGTAATGCATGCCGTACACGTTGTTGTGTTGAAACATGAGACCCAAAGTGATTTTAAGAACTCTAGAAATGGTGTGGTTTGTCAACTGACCATTTTTGTGCAACAGCGTTTGTAAATATGTTCCACATAGTTATGTAATATATGCAGTAAACGTTGTTCTGTTTAAACATAATACTTAACATAAATATGTAATATATGCTAACGTTGTAATGTAAATTATGCATGTCCTATTCTAAATCTCTTATGTATGTATATCTACTAATACAAATGTAGTTTTTGAAATTTACTATTTGAAGTTTAGCTACTTAGAACTATGTGTTGGATAAGCACTCCATCTACATACTTAACAAAAATGATTAAAGCATAATGTTGTGTCATACGAATTCATTACTGAAACCTTGCACCTAGCGCGCAAGCATTTTTTCCTAGTCTGTCACATTTTAGTTCGTTTTCTATGTCATTGTTCACCAACCACATGGACCAACACTCCACCACGTTAATCTTCTGCTCATTATTTAGTTACTTGTGTGTGTTTTTTCCGATATACATGTATATGAAAAGAAATATATATACACCTAATGATTAAAACCTCTTATTACGCAAACAAATTTTAAAGTATCAAACAATAACACACATTCATAGTTTGAAGAAGAACATAATAATGAAACTAAAGCTTGAGATTTTTTTTTTGCTGAGAGGAACTAAAACTTGAGTTGTTGAGGTAGAATGTCCATGCTTTTACCAAGGAATCTGCCATGAAATTTGGCAACTTGCTTCATGCCATATATAAGAAAAATGTTATACGAGTGATTATTTAAGTCATTGAATCTGAGTTTTAATCCTTCAAGGAGCTCGTGTTTTATGCAAAACATAAAATAAATAATTTGAAGTATATCTACTCTGCAATTTGTTTTGTGTTTCGTATAGAGCTCTAAACCATAAAGAAGTTTATATGGAATATTTAGATCAAATTGTTAGATGAACTTGTCACTAAGCTGTCTATAGTTTTGATAACAATGAGAATGTACTTGAATACTAATAGGAAGTATAGAGGAATTGCAACTCCTTGTAAACTGATAAGTGTACATTCCTTACCAGCTTAGGAATTCAATACGCAGCTGTAAGAGCTGTTATAAGTGAATAGGAATTCTCATTCTAGTTAAATACAGATTTGTTTACTACTCTATGATGGACAAGAGTTGTTACAGACAGTATATATATGAGAGCAAGAGTCCCTGCAATCACTACGAGATAGAACACATCAAGCCCTGCCTCATCCAGGAATGCAACAGTAGTGAATTGTAGAAGGCTTATTTGCTTCCAGCAATCAATCTTGTGGTCAGAGACAATGGCACTCAGCAATGACACAACATGTATGTTTATAGACCACAGTAGCTAGAGTTCTTGGTTGTTTTGTGGAGTGTTCGTTGTGTGCAGTACATGTTTGAGTTCTTGTGCATGATCCAGTAGTTGCAGACTTCAGTTTATGCTTACAAATTGGTATCAGAGCCATCATGTATCAGACCTTAAATCGATAAAGAAAATTAGTAACAATGAACAATCCATGTTAGTAAAATTGTGTGATTAACTGCTGTATGAGATTTGTTTCCGCTAATTCTCTTATGCAGCGCTGTAGCAGAACAAGGTATGTTCTGATTGATCACCTCTTGTAGTTTGATTAAATTTATAAAGCATGATTGGATGACTTCATGTTTTGATTGATGGTATTGTCTGAATCAATTATGTATAACATGACTGAATTGGTTTGATTATGAACAGTATGTGTGTTGTCCAAAGTCTGGTTGATTATACAAGAATTGGTTTTCTCCCAAACCTTATGGTTGTACATAAATCAACAGATGTGAAATTTTAGTTTCAAATCAAGACAGTAAGGACTTGTATGAAGGAAACATTAAGTAAAATTTCATTGTCTTGGTATGTGATGCTTTGTGATCTTAGACTGATATATTGCATAAAGCAAAATCCTTTTAAGCTTATGAAACATCAATTCAGTAACAAACCAAGAAGCTTGTGGACTGAGATTTAAATTATGCATCTTGTGTCTTCCAAAGAAGTGTTTATGCATGATTTAGTTTCGGAACAGCATCAAATGTGGACTCTGGATTCACCTACAGATATTTAGGAACTTTTCTTCTGTCACAAAGATGTTGACTGTTTCTATCTATAATGTGAATTTTAGATTTCATAGGTTGATATTTAGAACTTCAGAATGACCTGTCTACTGCCACAAAGGTGTAGCTGGACATTGATTACAGTTGGGGTTACATGTTAAATTTTGGTTTGTGTTTTCTGATATGCTTGCGTTTTAGTTCAATTCTTGTTAAGAACAGTACATAATCTACAGAAAACAGAAATAAAACCTTACGTTTAACAATCTACAGAACAAGAACTCATTATTTTCCTTTTGTTTTGCTCTCTAGGTCTGCCTTGTGTGAACTTAGGAACCATTCAGCTTCTTACTGGTTCTAACTATAAGAAATGGAGAAGACAAGTAGAGTTTTATCTATCCATGACAAATGAACTAGATTTTTGTTTGACTGAGGAAGCTCCAGAAGGGTTAGATTCTGATAGTACTGAGGAAGAAAAGAAACACTATAGGAAGTGGTACCATAAGAATGCAATGGCTAAAAATGTGATTAGGACTAGCATTTCAGATACAATAGCTGGGAGCATTGAGGAACCAGATTTTGCAGTGGATTACCTAGAACAAATTTCTCACAGGTTCAAGGAGAGTTATAAATCTGAAGCTGCAAACCTGTCTCAGGCTTTTAATACATCTAAGTATAGTGGGACAGGAAACATGAGAGAACACATTCTGAGGATCATTGATATTTCCAGAAGACTTAAGGAACTAGAGATGCCCTTAACTGATGAATATGTAGTGCATACTGCACTGCACTCACTACCTAATACCTTTAGTCAACTTAAGACCTCCTATAATGCAATGAAGGAAAGATGGACCCTGAATGAACTCATCAGCATTTGTGTAGATGAAGAAACCAGGATTAAGAAAGAGAGAGAACCCTCCAGTGCTACTGTCAACATGGTTAACAGAGGAAAGAACTGGAAGAGAAACCTGAAACCAAAGAGAACCTTAACAAAATCATCAACAGTTTTTGCTGGAGATGCGTCTGAGGCTAAGAAGCTATTCAAATTCAAGTGCTATTTTTGTAAAAAGATGGGACACATGAAGAAGGATTGTACAGGCTTTAAGGACTGGTTGGTTAAAAAGGGTAAGAACTCTCCTCACATTTTTCCTTTAGAAATTAACTTAATAAATATTGACCCTAAAAGTTTTTGGTTAGATTCTGGCTCACCTTTGCACATTGTTAATTCAACACAGGGATTCATAAGGGAGAGGAGTCCAAGGACTAATGAGGACCACCTACGAGTAGGAAATGGCATGAAGGTTTCTGTCAAGGCCATAGGTTCTCTGAAGTTAGACTTAGGTTTAGGAAATTTTTTGTTTTTGGAAAATGTCTATCTGGTTCCTGCTATGACAAGGAACTTAATTTCTGTTGCTCTTTTGATTAAAACTGGTACAAGAGTTGTTCTTGACTTTGATGAAATAAAGTTATTTTCTGGTTCATCTTATATTGGTTCTGGTGTTTATGAGAATGATTACTTAAAGTTGAATTGCTCTCTTCCTCAACAAGAGATCTGTCTTGTTGAAGATGAAAACACATCTGTGAATAACACTATAACAGGTGTTAAAAGAACTAGATTTAATGAAAACTCTGCAAGTTTATGGCATAGGAGACTATGCCATGTTTCAAAAGAAAGATTACAGATTTTAGTAAAAGATAAAATACTTCCAGAACTTGATTTCTCAAAACTTAACGAATGTGTTGAATGTTATAAAGGTAAAATGACCAACATGACAAAGAAAACAGCTTACAGAACACAACAGTTGTTAGAGTTGATTCATACAGATATATGTGGTCCGTTTAAGCATCAAACAATCTGTAAAAATGTTTATTTCATCACATTTATTGATGATTTTTCTAGATATTGCTACATCTATTTACTGTCAGAGAAGTCACAGTCCATTGAGGCATTCAAAATCTTTAAAACAGAAGTTGAACTTCAGTTAGGAAAAAGGATTAAGGCTGTGAGGTCTGATAGGGGAGGGGAGTTATATGGGAAGACTACAGACTGTGGCCAAGTCAAAGGGCCATTTGCCTTGTTTCTACAGGACTGTGGAATCAAAGCACAATACACTACTCCATATAATCCCCAACAGAATGGGGTAGCAGAAAGGAAAAATCGAACTCTTTTGAACATGGTAAGAAGCATGATGAGTGCATCTGGACTGCCTAAGTTTCTGTGGGGGGAAGCCCTTAAGACTGCAAATTATCTTTGCAACAGAACCCCCAGTAAATCAGTAGCTAAAACACCATATGAATTGTGGTGTGGCAGGCAACCTAGTCTTCACCATTGCCATGTATGGGGCTGTAAAGCTGAGGCTAGACTATACAAACCAAATCTTTCAAAATTAGACCCTAAGTCAGTCAGCTGCAATTTTATAGGCTATTGTGAAAAATCCAAGGGTTTCAAACTCTATTCAGCTGCACATTCACCTAAAATTTTTGAAACACACCAAGTCAAATTTTTAGGAGAATCACACTGCAATACAGAATTAGAAGATTTATCTACTGATTTTGAGGAAATTGCAAAAAATGTGGATTTGACAGCCATCTTACCTTCAGCTCAAAGCTTAGGTTCAATACCTGAACAAGATACAGTAGAGTTGAATGGAGAAAATTATGCTGAACTGGAACAAAATTTTGAAAATCAACATGAGGAAATACCTGAACCAAATCCTGTCCTTGATCAACCTGTTCTAAGAAGATCACAAAGAGTGAGAAAACCAAAATTTGGGGGGGGGGGGGAACATGATGACTACATGGTTTATCTGCAAGAGGTTGAAGACACACTTGCAGATGACACTGATCCCACAAAATTCAGTGCAGCTTTAGAATCTGAACAATCTGCAGAATGGATTGCAGCTATGAATGTTGAGATTGACTCCATGAAGCAAAATGAAGTATGGGAATTAGTCAAACCAGATAAGCATCAGAAACCAATAGGTTGTAAGTGGATATATAAAACCAAAAGAGATGCAGGGGGCAAGATAGAAAGATTTAAAGCCAGATTAGTTGCAAAGGGTTTCACACAAAAGGAGGGGATAGATTATACTGAAACTTTTTCACCTGTATCCAGTAAGGATTCTTTTAGGATCATCATGGCTCTTGTGGCTCATTACAATATGGAATTACATCAAATGGATGTAAAAACTTCCTTCTTAAATGGAGAACTTGAGGAAATTATATATATGAGCCAACCTGAGGGTTACACTGAACCAGGAAAGGAAAGTCTAGTCTGTAGACTTAAGAAATCCATTTATGGATTGAAACAAGCTTCTAGACAATGGTATAAGAAATTTGACTCAGTAATTTCATCCTTTGGTTTCACTGAAAATATAGTAGATGAATGTGTCTACCTTAAGACAGTGAAAAATGATTTTATCTTTCTGATCCTATACGTTGATGACATCCTTTTAGCTAGTAGCAATGTTAAGTTGCTTAAAGATACAAAAATCTTTCTGTCAAAGCATTTTGACATGAAAGATTTGGGGGAAGCATCGTATGTATTAGGCATAGAGATCAGTAGGGATAGGGCACAAGGTGTTCTGGGACTATCTCAGAAAAATTATATTTCCAAAATTCTTAAAAGATTTGGAATGCAGTCTTGTGCATCTGGTGAGGTCCCTATATCTAAAGGAGACAAACTGAGCAAAAATTCAGGTCTTAAGAGTGAAACAGAAGAGGCAGACATGAAGAATAAGCCATATGCAAGGCTGATTGGTAGTCTTATGTATGCCCAAGTCTGCACCAGGCCAGACTTGGCTTTTGCAGTTGGTATGCTTTCACGTTTCCAGTCAAATCCTACACCTGAACATTAGATTGCTGGTAAAAAGGTCTTAAGATACTTACAAAGAACCAAACATCATATGCTTGTTTACAGAAAGTCAAAGGACCTAGAGCTTATAGGGTATACAGACTCTGATTTTGCAGGAAACTATTCAGTTTCAGCAAAATCAACATCTGGATATGTTTTCATGCTTGCAGAAGGAGCTATAGCCTGGAAAACCATGAAACAAACATTGGTTGCCTCCTCCACAATGCAGGCTGAACTAATAGCCATTTATGAAGGTGTGTGTGAGGGCCTTTGGATTAGAAATTTTCTAAAGGAAACCAAAGTATTAAGTGATGTTATCTCAAAGAGACTTAAAGTCTACTGTGATAATGAGGCAGCAGTTTTCTTTAGTAAAAATAGCAAGAGATCAATGAACTCTAAGCATATAGACCTGAAGTTCTATAGTGTAAGAAAGAAAGTTAAGAATGAGGAGGTTGAGATTGTTCACATTGACACAGGAAACCAGTTGGCAGATCCTTTCACCAAAGCTCTTCCAGTAGCGTTGTTCAAGAAACATTGTTCAAATCTGGGAGTTTTAGCAGATTTCAGTTCTTAGATTTTGTGGGAGCTAAAGTTTGTAATGAAAATTTTGAGATATGAGTTCTTGGCTTCAGTTCAGAAGTTTTGTTTTGAAATTTCTTATTTTCTTGTAAGCTTGACAGTTTAAATGAAATACATTGATTATTCAGAAATTTTGAAGTACCATGTGGATGTCTTTTGTTCTGAAAATTTTGGTTATAGTCTGTCAGTTTTCTTTTTATTCAGATGGATATTCAGTGTACAGATTTTGGTTTTGTATATGCATATTCTGAGTTACAAACACAGATCCATCAGTGTTTAAGCATTATGTTTGTTTTTGAGCTATTCATTGGTATAGCATTTGGTTGGACAAATGAACTTGTGTACTGCAGATATAAATGTACACTTACACATTGTTCTGATTTATTTTCACTAGTTCATGTGTTGTACTGATTCGGATATTGTGATCTATAACTGGCATGTTTTGATAAGCATGTTTAAGTTTTGGATTCTGTATCAGGAAATGTACAAAGACTGAACTGATTGGATTTTATGCTAATCTATACTTCAGTGCACACTTCAGCTATTTGTATGAAAGAATACATTGTTCTATTGTTATAAACAGTAAGTGACAGTTCAGTGGGAGATTGTTAGATGAACTTGTCACTAAGCTGTCTATAGTTTTGATAACAATGGGAATGTACTTGAATACTAATAGGAAGTATAGAGGAATTGCAACTCCTTGTAAACTGATAAGTGTACATTCCTTATCAGCTTAGGAATTCAATAAGCAGCTATAAGAGCTGTTATAAGTGAATAGGAATTCTCATTCTAGTTGGATACAGATTCGTTTACTACTCTATGATGGACAAGAGTTGTTACAGACAGTATATATATGAGAGCAAGAGTCCCTGCAATCACTACAAGATAGAACACATCAAGCCCTGCCCCATCCAGGAATGCAACAGTAGTGAATTGCAGAAGGCTTATTTGCTTCCAGCAATCAATCTTGTGGTCAGAGACAATGGCACTCAGCAATGACACAACAGGTATGTTTACAGACCACAGTAGCTAGAGTTCTTGGTTGTTTTGTGGAGTGTTCGTTGTGTGCAGTACGTGTTTGAGTTCTTGTGCATGATCCAGTAGTTGCAGACTTCAGTTTATGCTTACACAAATACATCCAAGTCAGTGTGTTAGTAGAAGAGGTTAATTATGAATTTGGGAGCTCTCGTATTGACTAATGCTCGTATGTCTATCTTTACATACTACAACTATGATTAGAGATCGATCACCATCTTTCTATGATAAGAATCACCTCCTATTCTCTAAGAGTGGTTTCCGTATTTTTGTCTAGTTTATTGTAATTACAATATGCACATGACACCAAAAATCCTTAAACCGGGACATATATCTTTTCACAGGCGAATCTAGGATCATAAACTCAAGGGGTATAATTTACCAATTTTTTTTCATTCAAGGTTGATAATGCTTTCTCAATATACATAAGAACTTTTGTTTGGAGAAGTTTTTCTGAAAGTCATGAAAAGAATCTTTAAGATTTGTATGCTCGAAGAAGAAATTTTATCAGAGGAGAAAAAATGGAAGAGGGTTGGACAGTAAAGAAGAAGATGGAAGAGGACCGGAAAGAAGAAAATGAGAGGAAGGAGAGGAGAAAAAATGGAAGAGGACTATAAAGTAAAGAAGAAGATGGAAAAATGACTGGAAAAATAAAAATTAGAAAAAAGATGAAAGACCACCGGAAAGTAAAGAAGAAGATAGAAAGAAAATGAAAAACCAAACAAAGAATCGAACCACATAAGTGGTAGATGTAAAATTATATCTTAACCAACTCAACCAAGGCTATCACATGTAAACATTTACCACATATAACTAATATATACACATTCAACTGATCGAGCGAGAACATGGATATTTTCATAGTGAATAAAGGAGATGTTTCACACTAGCAAAAAAAAATAACTCGTTTGACACTATATTTGTCACTATACTTAAATGTGTACATGTAGATCACTCAAAGGTTAAAACAAGTTTGAGTTACGTTTTTTTGTCTCTAGAACTTTAAGTTATGTGTTATATTACATGACTTTATTCCGTATGTTCTCCACCTTCTCTTCCCATTGTCGTTGGCTAAGGCTGTTCCCAATTCCAGCTCTCCTCCGCCTATATCTTCTCGGGTCATTCATGGTGTTGGATCTCATGTGCTTATTGGGAAAAGATTACTATTGATTTCCAAATTATACGACCATTGAGAGCTCATTTACGTAGCTTTCTAGCTTTCACCTAAACATGATTTTTGCAGCATCCATCTCTTTTTGACCAAAGCGAGAACACTTTGTTCAACGTCTTTTCTGGTACAATACCTTTGACTTTCTCTCTCGACCTTCGGCTCTTAAGTAGGGTGATTCATTTTAAGTTAGGATGTTGGTGTTTTTCTTAAAATTTGCTCGATCTCTTTGGATCTAAAAAAGAGCATCTTGAATCAGTAAGTATTTCAGCTTCATAGAAAAAAAATATAGAGTAAAGTTAAAATATTATCTAGTCACGTTGTTCCCAGTTGTATTTTTAGAATATGAAGAAAGTTATTAGCGCTTAAATTTGAAAAGAGATAAAAGAGTTTTTTTTTTTGAGATCGTCAATCAAATTCACTATAGGAAAAAAATGATAGCAATACAGAGTTTTACCGGATTATCCAACTCGACAAAGAGAAACTTTATCGTACTACTATACTAAGAAACGGGATAAAACACAACAACCTTAGACTAACAATCCACAGTAGCATGAGTAACTATCAAAAACTCTAAGTGCACCACTCCTTAATTAGTTAGGCAACCTATTTGGCTGCTGAATTCCCAGGGTACTGGAGGAATCTAAGCGTGTCACTACTGTGGGGTAGAACATTGAACGTCCATCGCGTTGCCGCTGAACTTCTTGAAGAAGAAACTAAAGCGAGGAGAGTACCAACCTCGCTCGAATGAGTTTTTTTTGCCTAGTGCTTTAGGACTTGATTCATGATCTCATCAAGAACCATAGAAATTATACTTTGTACACCATGTCTGGCCCTAAGTAGAGCAATCTTCTTGGTGAGTGTTGAGAACACAGGGAGTGACTCCTTTGAATCTTCGAATGTCACATGCCCTATCTAGCGAGGATTTTGGATACGCCAGATGTAGGTTTTTCTCGCGAAGAGAGTGTTGTGTTTGCCAAGAGCAAATTGTATGTATGAGCAAGAGAGATCCCAAAATTGTCATGATCCTTTCTATATATATCGATCTCTCAAGTGTATCCTTGATCCGAAAAGGGTAGGAAATATGAATCCTTAAAGGACTTTGAAAACTAGATTCAACAGATTACTTTTTCCTTGATTGACAAGGAATACAGTGAGGCAAACTAATTTCTTTTTCGAACTGAAATTATTAAACGGGCCGTAGGAATTGGCCCATAAACTTTAATTATAATTTAAAATAAAGAATGTTTATTTTGGCTCAAACACAATCATTTCTATGTTGAGACCTTAATATCATCGGGATCCTGGCATGGACATCATAACAGCCCATAATGGGGATACCATACCCAGCCCAGCCCAGATTGTCAGCAGCTTCCTAGGCCCAAACCTGTGAGGCCCATAGAAGTCCAACAGTTTGCCCTTACACGTGATCGACTTGCGCAAATTTTATGCCAGGCCCTCCGTTGCCTCGATCGTAAGCCTCTCGTCGGAACCATGATATGACCAAAATATGCATCAAATAAACACTTAACACATAACTCAATCATATGCAATTTAAACCCTTTTTGTGTAGATGTAGCATTGATAAGTAGGGTATCGTTCTAAACCGGGGATTGAAGGGTGCATGCAATTCTTGTGTAGTAAAAAAGGGGGTATAAAAGAGTTGTTTTTAATTACCTAATTTTATTTACTAAAAACGTCTCAAACATAGCACATAATCATAGGACTCTAACATGCATTGACTCATAGACAAGCAAACACATAGAAGACCCAAAAACACATACCATGTTTGAAACAAAAAGAAAACCCAATTAATTATATACAAGTGATCAACTTAATCCATAATCTAACTCATTTATTAACACATGCAAATCACAACACTACCGAAATCCCATAACTCTAAATTTCGATTAAACATGCATAATTCATATTTTGTGCTAGGCATCCCCTAAACACCATTGATCTAGACTAGGAATCCCCTAAATCAAAACCAAAGCATTAAGAACCAATTAACTTCATGCAAATTTAAATCTAAAATAAGGAACACATGGAAAAGTTATTGAAATTTACTTATGTAATAAAACCGAAATACAATCATCCAAAACACACAAACAAGTTTCATGAACAAAAAAAGACTACGGAGTAAAGAGGTCATTGTTACACTTTTATATCTTCGGAATCCCCTATGGATACTCAAGAGAACTAGACTTCTTGGTGGATGACGTTCGGAATCCCCTATGCGTCGGTGGAAGAAGAGATGCGACGGTTTGATGGTGTAGTCGGCTTCTTGAGGATGTCGGCTTAACTTGTGGGGAGGAGGAGAGTATTTGGCAGAGCATAGGCTATAGAATAAGTGATGCTGATCTGATTCTCAATCCTCTCTATTTATAGAAAAAATATTTTAGCTTTTCTCGAAAGTTTCTCCCCTTCTCCATTCTTCCAAGCAACCTTTTCTCGGGCAGAATGACCATTGTTTACTAAAACCACAATTTCCAGAGATTTACATATTCGAATTGAGTGATTTCAGTGGGGCTAGAAACTAGACTTCCATAGCTTTCCATGCATGTATTACACGCGTTCTAGTTCATTTTTATCTGATCCCAGTGGTCTGTTAAAGTGGGCTCTCGGGCAGAATGACCCCTTATCACAAAAACCAAAATTCCCAGAGATTTACTTATCCAAATTGAGAGATTCCAGTGGGGCTAGAAACTAGACTTCCAGAGCTTTCCATGCATGTATTACACGCATTCTAATTCATTTTGATCTTCTCCCAGTGGTCTGTTAAAGTGGGATGATATGCACAGGCAGATTTCTGCTTTGCTTTTCTTGAAAGATCTTCATCATCATGTGTGGGCCTGCCTTGAGCTTGATATTGGGCTTGAATATTGGGCTTCCGAGTTAATCTTCAAATGGGTTGGCCCGAAGCTTGGTCTGCCACATCATTCCTAGCTCGAGTAGGAGAAATGCCTTTGTTCTTCATTTGCACCATCATGGTAATATTTTCATTTGTCATTTTGAGTTGCTATTTCTTGACACCATTTGGAGACCATTTTCGCATCATTCCTTCACTTTCCTAGTTTGAGTAGGAATCCTGGTCACAGTAGGAAAAGACCATTTTTCCTAGTGGAAGTAGGAAATCTCCACTAAGCACATTTTTAGCTCCATTTAGCCTCCTTTATTCATCTCCTTTATTAAAAACCTAAAAACAACAAAGTAAGTAAGAAGAGGGAATACTAAGGTCAAAACGTAGCTAAATGTTGAGAGAAATATATTAAGAATCAAGCATAAAATGCGTAGATCAAATTCCCCCACACTTAGGCTTTGCTAGTCCCTAGCAAACACTAAATTAAACTAAGACTCAAAATTTTCCAACAAAAATACTACTAAGCCCTTTGACTACTAAATTTTGAAATTCATGGCAATCACAAAGTTTAAGCACAAGGAATTCAAGAGTTAATAAAGACATTCTCATGCATGAACAAGTAAGACTTAGATGAAAATAATGGTGATTTATAAGCTATGCATGCACTAGAAAAGTTCAAAAATCCTCACATGGATGCACTCATCATCTTTTCACTCATGAAAAAGGGTATTCACTCAAGATATATCGATGAATAAACAAAATACCTCATGAATAAAACCAATTACTTGCACAAATGAACCCAAACCATATGCTTACTCATGCGATTAACTCCACAAATCAAAGGCTACTCATCTTAAGGATCTTAAAGGACTTTCAAGGGTTGTAATGGGGCTGAGGCTAAGGCATTCAAAAATTTGGATAAGTGGTGTTTCAAGAATGTTCCAAAGACTTAGTCAAACTCCAAAAACTTCAATAATTTCGTGCAAACCTCCTTCACCAACGTTACTAGTGCCAGCATTCAAGAATAAGGGCCAAATATCATCTTGTTGGGCCTAGACTTCATTCTAATCTTCCTCTGAACTTTGTGAACAGGACAAAGGCCTTATTTCTTTACTATTGGTCTTCAATTCAATACAAACTCCAAATCCACAAATATGAGGGACATTAATCCAAACTTGAACATTAAAAACATATTGCCGGAGAGCTTCACATTTTTCTTTTCTTTTTCTTTTCATGCTCTCGATTTTTCTTCTTGTTTTTTTTTTCTCTTTTTTTTTCGGCAACTACTCTTTCTTTTATCTTGTTGGACAAGTCTATCCTCATACACACATATTCTCATCATCTTCACACCATCTCCATGTCTCTAGCTTTGAAAATTCTCACCAAGTCTTTGAAACAAGGGTAAGGAAAATCTATACTAGGTTAAGTGTTTAGATATATATGGTGATGAATGAAAATTTAATGTGGGCTCAAAAGGGCTATCTAAGGGTGTCGCAACTTATGCGCACAAATGGGACATATGAAAATTTGGCAAAAGTGGTGGTAAAAGTGCCTTTAATCATTTCCAAAATCAGAGTATATATCGACTATAAGCTTTGAAAATCAACATGAGCAAGTTCTAGCAATCTCTAGTTCATTAAAAACTATGACAAGCAATCATATGAGGCATGTATAATTTTCGAGACTAAAATCTAAAGATGGCAAAATTCACTCCAAGAAAACATAATTTTAGCTCAAAACTCACTTTATGGTTTAAATGATTTAAACTTATTCTCGCATGCGAATTCTATACCAAGTTTTACTATCTATATCTACTACATGTCAATGCAATCAAAACATTTTTATTAACAAAGGAATTCCATAATTTAGTAATATGAAAGCCATGAACTCAAAATTGTCTCAGAAGAATATTATCATAGACGAGTTAAGGGCATCCTAAGACTCTGAAAAACACTAAAATACACTCAAACACTACCTAAAATTTTAGAAAAATAAAAACCCACGAAAATTAAACAAAAATCAAATTTTTTTTTAGGGTATCATCCGCTGGAAATCCTTTGTCCACCGCATTTTATAATTTATGACTCAAATAAAGTTGTAAACCCCTCCCCCACACTTAAATCCTACATTGTCCTCAATGTAAATAGAGAAAAACATAGAACCAAGCATGTAGAAGAAAATTTACCAAAAATATCTCACATACTAACATACTAATTAATAAAGAGGAAGGGAAAAGAAAGCAAATCTGTGTGTCGATCCTCCATTGGGTTGCCTCCCAACAAGCGCTTGTTTTTTAATGTCTTACAACCTAGACATGATGCACTTTTAAGTATTTGAAACGGCAGGATTTTGGAGTTGTATTTTCTCCATGTCTTGTAAATCCGAAGCCTCAAAGTATGGCTTCAATCGGTGACCGTTGACTTTAAACTCAGACCCTGATATTGGATTCTTGATCTGAATGGCACCATGATGAAAAATCTGCGTGATGAGGAAAGGTCCCACCCATCGTGATTTGAGCTTGTCAGGGAAGAGCTTGAGTCGGGAATGGAAAAGTAATACTTTTTGTCCGACTTCGAACGACTTGTTCTTGATCATTTTGTCATGAAATGCCTTTGTCTTTTCTTTGTAGATCCAAGAACTATCATAAGCTGCATTCCTGATTTCTTCAAGTTCATCCAGCTATAACTTTCGATGCAGCCCTGCTTCATCCTAACACAGGTTGAACTTCTTGATGGCCCAATAAGCTCTATGCTCCAACTCTACCGGAAGATGACATGTTTTCCCATAAACCAATCTGTAAGGTGACATTCCGATAGGTGTCTTGTAAGAAGTTTTGTAGGCCCACAAAGCATCATCCAAACGCTGACTCCAGTCCTTCCTGTTAGGCGCTACAGTTCTCTCCAGAATTTTCTTGATCTCACGGTTGGAAACTTCAGCTAAACCATTTGTCTGTGGATGATAAGGTGTTGAAACCTTATGAGTAACTCCATATTTCTTCATCAATGCCGCCACAGTCTTGTTGCAGAAGTGACTCCCTCCATCACTGATAAGTACACGAGGCATGCCAAACCTAGAAAAGATGTTAGTACGAAGGAACTCTGCAACAACCTTTGAATCATTGGTGCGTGTAGCTTTAGCTTCAACCCATTTTGAGACATAGTCCACTGCAAGCAAGAGGTAGATGAAACTGTTGGAGATGGGGAAAGGTCCCATAAAATCGATCCCCTAGACATCAAAAATCTCAACGTTGAGTACATAGTGCATCGGCATCTGATCACGTGGCCCAATATTGCCACTGCGTTGGCACCTATCACATGAAGCACAAAGTTCTGCAGCGTCCTTGAAAAGTGTTGGCCAGAAGAAACCTGCTTCCAGAACCTTCAAAGCTGTCTTCTTTGATCCAAAGTGTCCTCCACAAGCTTCATTATGACAGAACACAAGAATTGATCTATGTTCGCTGTCTGGTACACATCTTCTAATCAAAGCATCAGCACAGTGTTTCCACAAGTATGGCTCATCCCACACATACTGTCGTGCCACATATTTCAAGTGCTCACGTTTTGCTTTAGGCATATCAGCTAAAAATTCCCTTGTAACAAGATAGTTGACAATGTCTGCATACCAAGGTAACTCCTGTGAACTAGTCTGAACTCTGAAAAGTTGCTCATCTGGAAATCTCTCCTTGATGTCCACGTTTTCCACCTTGTCTTGTACAATACGTGATAGATGGTCTGCTACAACATTCTCAACTCCTTTCTTGTCTCGAACCTCAATGTCAAACTCTTGGAGAAGTAGAATCCATCGAATAAGTCTTGGCTTGGCATCTTTCTTTGCCATCAAATACTTTAATGCTGCATGGTCAGTGTAAACAATTACCTTAGTCTGAAGAAGATATGATCGAAATTTGTCTAAGGCAAACACCACAGCAAGTAGCTCTTTCTCGGTTGTTGTATAGTTCATCTGAGCTTCATCCAAAGTCCGAGAGGCATAGTAAATGGCGTATGGCTTCTTGTCCTTGAGTTGTCCCAAAACAGCTCCAACTGCATAATCTGATGCATCACACATAATTTCAAAGGGCAAAGACCAATCCGGGGCACACAAGATAGGAGCAGAAGTCAGAAGCTCATTTAATCTGTCAAAAGCTCGTTGACAGTCATCATCAAATTCAAACATTGCCTCCTTCTGTAGTAGGTGGCACAAAGGTCTTGCTATGTGAGAAAAATCTTTGATAAAGCGTCTGTAGAATCCTGCATGTCCCAAGAATGAACGAACCTCCCTCACACTTGTTGGAGATGGCAGATGTCGAACAAGATCCACTTTAGCTTTGTCAACCTCAATCCCTTTTGCCGAAATAATGTGACCAAGGACAATACCTTGCGTCACCATGAAATGACACTTCTCCCAGTTAAGCACCAGCTTCGTTTCCACGCATCTTTGCAAAATCATATCCAGGTGATGAAGGCATGCGTCAAAACTGTCTCCAAAGACGCTGAAGTCATCCATGAATACTTCAATAATCTTCTCAATGTAATCAGAAAAGATGGCCAACATACATCTCTGGAAAGTGCCTGGGGCGTTGCATAAACCGAAGGGCATTCTTCTATAAGAAAATGTACCAAATGGACATGTAAATGTGGTCTTCTCTTGATCCTCTTCAGCAATGCTAATCTGATTGTACCCGGAATAGCCATCAAGAAAGCAGTAGTAAGCATGACCAGCCAACCGTTCAAGCATCTGATCAATGAATGGCAAAGGAAAGTGATCCTTTCTGGTTGTGGCGTTGAGCTTCCTATAATCAATGCAAACTCGATGTCTTGTAACAGTCCTCTGAGGCACTAACTCATTATCTTCATTTTTTACAACAGTGATCCCAGACTTTTTCGGAACAACTTGTACTGGAGACACCCAACGGCTATCTGAAATCGGATAAATAACTCCACAGTCATAGAGCTTAATTACCTCCTTCTTCACAACTTCCATCATAGGTGGATGAAGTCTGCGTTGAGCCTCCCTACTAGGCTTGGCGCCATCCTCAAGCAAGATCCGGTGTACACAGTGTGCCGGATTGATTCCTTTGATGTCTGCAAGCGTCCAACATATAGCTGTCTTGTGTTTCTTCAACACCTCAACAAGCTTGTGTTCCTGCTCAGCCTCCAACGTTGCTGATATAATGACAGGCAACGTCTCACTCTCTCCAAGGTAAGCATACTTCAAGTGCTCAGGTAAGACTTTCAGCTCTAACTCAGGTGCTTGAAAAATTGAAGGCAGCATCTTGTTTTCACCGAAAATGATGGGCATGGGAGAAAAGTGACGAATTTCTGCTTGAGCCGCATCCAGGAGAGTCAAAACTTCATGAGCCACAGGTACCATTTCGAGCCAAAGATCATTAAAAAGGTCATCATCCCCGAGTCGAGTCTGCCCAGCTCCTTCTTGTAAAACCAGGTCCAACATCTCCTTCCCTTGAGTGTCCAAGTGAGCTTGTGCCAAGGTGTCCACAATATCCACAGAAAAACATGAGTTGACACTAGCTGAAGGATGTCGCATGGCATCAAAGATATTGAACTCAATTCTCTCTCCATCGAATTCCATGCTGAACGTTCCGCTGAACACATCAATCTTTGTTCTTGCAGTCCTCATAAATGGACGTCCCAATAGCATTGGCGTGGTGTTGATGTCGCTATCTTCAATGTCAACAACATAGAAATCAGCTGGGAAGATAAGCTGATTGACTTGGATAAGAACGTCTTCCACATAACCTCGTGGATAAGTTTCTGAACGATCGGCTAACTGAATGATCACATCATCTTTCTTTAACGCAGGAAGACCTAGAGCTTGATACAATGTATAGGGCATAACGTTTATAGAAGCTCCAAGGTCAAGCATGACGTTGTTGAAAGATCTTGAACCAATAACGCAGGGAACAGAAAAACTCCCAGGATCCTTCAACTTTGGGGGTAGCCGTCGTTGAATGACTGCGGAAACAGTCGCATTCACCTTCACAATCTTCTTCTCTCTCGTTTGTCTCCTCGTGGTGCACAACTCTTTCAAAAACTTCGCATACTTTGGCACTTGTTTGAGGCACTCAATGAGGGGTAGATTGACTTGCACCTTCTTGAAAATTTCCAAGATTTCCTCATCCGTTTCTAATTTCTTCTTGCTCGCAAGACGGCTGGGAAATGGTGCCATGACAAACGGGGAATTAGCATGAGTCGAACTTGAAGGAATTGAACTCATGCCTTGTGGCTTCGGGTCGACTTGTGAAGATGAAGGTGCCATAGAGACAGGTGGCGTCACCTTTTCTTTCTCAGCCTCAGTGGTGGCTGGATCAAGCTCAACGTCATCCAGAATGAAAGTATGTGGCGTTGACTTCTTGTTTTGTTGATACTCGCTGTGCTGCTTCCCACTTCTAGTAGCTACAACATTTGCTGAGTGAAGGTCTCCTCCTGGATTTGGCACTGATTGAGTTGGCAACTTTCCAGATCCTCCCTTAATCTGACCCATGAACTCAACAACTTGGCCCATCTGCTTCTTTAATTCGGCAATGTCATTCCCTTGTTGGGCTTGAGTATTCAGCAAAACCTGTGTGGATGATGAGAGCTATGACAACATCTTGTCATAATCTGGATTGGTGAGAACAGGTTGAGCTGGAGCAGCTCCAACGTTTTGAGGCTTTTGCTGGTTCAATTGTTGTTGAAATGGCTGAGGTGCAGCAGGGTTAAGGCAACCATCATTATTCCTCCACTGAAAGCCAGGATGATTATTTCGAATCCCTTGATTATAGTTGCCATAATTATTGTAGCGAGGAGCACCTTGATTGTTCTGATATCCACCAATGGCATTGACTTCTTCCATCCCCTGAGTAGGTACATTCTGAGGACACTGATCATTATGATGTCCATCTAACAAGCAAATCCCACAGACCAACGTTGCAGGTGGTTGAGGCTGAGGTGACTTGGTTTCCAGAAGCTTGGTAATTAGGGAAGTGAGTTTGGCCAATTCGGCAGTAGTACTTGAAGATGACGCCTCACTCACTTTCCTAGTCTGCTGTAACGTCATTCCTTCATACTGCTGAGTGTTGAGGGCTCGCTGGTTCAATAACGTACGTCCCGCAGTTGCAGGCTTCTCCAGAAATGATCCACCAGCGGCAGCATCTAGAAGTTCTCTCTCCAATGGCTTGAGTCCCTCATAAAAGTATGTCAAGAGGTTGCTCTCAGATATTCCATGTGATGGGCATGATTCACACAACTCTTTGAATCTTTCATAGTAAGTAGCGAAAGACTCATCACTTTCTTGCATAACGCCCGTTATCTTCTTTCTCAGATTTGTGATCTTGGACGCCGGAAAGTACTTGGTGAGAAAAGCTTGGATGCAAGCGTCCCATGTGGTGATGGATCCAGCAGGTAGACTGAAGAGCCAACGTTTGGCCTTCTCCTCTAGTGAAAATGGAAAGGCTCTCAATCGAAATGCATCCCTATCAGTGTTGGGAGGACACATGGAATCACATACAAACAGAAATGTGGTCAAGTGTGTGTTGGCATCCTCTGTTGTGTGGCCATGAAAACGTGGCAAATGATGGATGACACCACTCTTGAGCTCTGGTGCAGTCTGGCCTGCTGCTGGTGTTGGATAAGTGATCGACATTGGGCCAAAGTTTCCCAGGTTCGAGCAAGTCTGCTGTCTGATGGACTGTTCAACGTTGTCTCCGTTTTCACCCATGGATTCAGCTTCTGAAGTGTCTGAAGATGATGTAGGTGATGGTGGTCTAGGTGGACTACTTGGTGGACTGTTGAAAATAGGCCCTTGTAAAACCCCTTCTACGTTAATCTGATTCCCTTGATTCTGTCTCACAACTGTTCGGTTTCTGAGTTCAAGTCGACGAAGAGCAGGAGTGGACATTCATTAAATGGCCTAAAATTCAACAAATCAAGTGTTAGTATCAACAGAATACAAAAGAAATGCAAAAATATATATTGTACTAAACACACAAAATATGAAAACACACTTAAACGTGAATGCAAATGTTAAATAAAAATGCAAATGCAAATGATGTAAGGGAAATATTAACCAACGAAATACATATATATATATATATATTATGCACAATTGTTTCACACGTTTGGAACAAACTAAGAACATGTTGGAGCACTTTTCACACAATGTCACACTTTGATTCATCATGTATCACACATTTACTTAATAAGAATGAGCTAAATGCATCAAACAAGATCAACCTAATTGATAAGATGGTGTGAATGCATAAGAGAAAATGGTTAGAACCTGCAGAAAACATCCAAGTTACGTGAATAATCATGAAAATAATGACTCATCCCTTGGTCTCATGTCCCTAACTTCACTTAGGTTAGGGTACCCGGTGATGAAATCCGAGCAACATGAAACCGCAGGGGAGTTAATGCAACTAAGTACCTGCAACGTTGGAAAGTCCTTTACATGTTCAAACAATTTTCTGGATTTTTAACAAACATGTCTCAATTTGATTTCGCCAAAAATTTACAAGGATTACAAGGTTTTGATTTTTCAGTCTTTCCAAGGACGTGCGACCCGTGCGATAAAGTATGAATTCTCAATTGTTCAGCCTTGGTTCCATTGAAAAACATGGCCAGTTGGGGATAGAGATAACGCGAGAGGCAGGACTAATTTCGACAATACACCCTGAGGCTAACCGGGCCAATGGTATATACTCTATTGGTGTAAGTCTTTCTTAGATCCAGAACCTGTCACCAGTCATAACCCGTTTCTAGACACCATGTCCGACATTCAGCCAAACTTTCAAAAATTCACACTCCCTCATAGTTCTTGTAGACTCCGCCCTCAACCTTATGTGTAAAACATATGGGGTTAAGGAGATAAACAAGAAAAAGAGGCACCATCTATTCCAAGGAGTGAGACCTAATTAATCAAGCATGTAATCAATGTAAATCTAAGACTATCCTTTAACATGCTTAACAATTATTAGATATATATATACAAACACCGATGAATATTTACAAAAATTAAAATTTACACTAACATTTATTCACATGTATTTATTTACGAAAAATTAAATCAATTATATACAAGGCATCGAAAATTTGTAAATAAAATTAGCATATATACTTCAAAAATTCCTGAAAAAGAAAATGGTTAGTAATATGCACAAGTATAAATTTACACATATACACACAAAAATCACAAACAATTAACAATCCCCGGCAACGGCGCCAAAAATTGATATGACCAAAACATGCATCAAATAAACACTTAACACATAACTCAATCATATGCAATTTAAACCCTTTTTGTGTAGATGTAGCATTGATAAGTAGGGTATCGTTCTAAACCGGGGATTGAAGGGTGCATGCAATTCTTGTGTAGTAAAAAAGGGGGTATAAAAGAATTGTTTTTAATTACCTAATTTTATTTACTAAAAACGTCTCAAACATAGCACATAATCATAGGACTCTAACATGCATTGACTCATAGACAAGCAAATACATAGAAGACCCAAAAACACATACCATGTTTGAAACAAAAAGAAAACCTAATTAATTATATACAAGTGATCAACTTAATCCATAATCTAACTCATTTATTAACACATGCAAATAAAAAAACTACCAAAATCCCATAACTCTAAATTTCGATTAAACATGCATAATTCATATTTTGTGCTAGGCATCCCCTAAACACCATTGATCTAGACTAGGAATCCCCTAAATCAAAACCAAAGCATTAAGAACCAATTAACTTCATGCAAATTTAAATCTAAAATAAGGAACACATGGAAAAGTTATTGAAATTTACTTATGTAATAAAACCGAAATACAATCATCCAAAACACACAAACAAGTTTCATGAACAAAAAGAGACTACGGAGTAAAGAGGTCATTGTTACACTTTTATATCTTCGGAATCCCCTATGGATACTCAAGAGAACTAGACTTCTTGGTGGATGACGTTCGGAATCCCCTATGCGTCGGTGGAAGAAGAGATGCGACGGTTTGATGGCGTAGTCGGCTTCTTGAGGATGTCGGCTTAATTTGTGGGGAGGAGGAGAATATTTGGCAGAGTATAGGCTATAGAATAAGTGATGCTGATCTGATTCTCAATCCTCTCTATTTATAGAAAAAATATTTTAGCTTTTCTTGAAAGTTTCTCCCCTTCTCCATTCTTCCAAGTAACCTTTTCTCGGGCAGAATGACCATTGTTTACTAAAACCACAATTTCCAGAGATTTACATATCCGAATTGAGTGATTTCAGTGGGGCTAGAAACTAGAATTCCATAGCTTTCCATGCATGTATTACACGCGTTCTAGTTCATTTTTATCTGATCCCAGTGGTCTGTTAAAGTGGGCTCTCGGGCAGAATGACCCCTTATCACAAAAACCAAAATTCCCAGAGATTTACTTATCCAAATTGAGAGATTCCAGTGGGGCTAGAAACTAGACTTCCAGAGATTTCCATGCATGTATTACACGCATTCTAATTCATTTTGATCTTCTCCCAGTGGTCTGTTAAAGTGGGATGATATGCACAGGCAGATTTCTGCTTTGCTTTTCTTGAAAGATCTTCATCATCATGTGTGGGCCTGCCTTGAGCTTGATATTGGGCTTGAATATTGGGCTTCCGAGTTAATCTTCAAATGGGTTGGCCCGAAGCTTGGTCTGCCACATCATTCCTAGCTCGAGTAGGAGAAATGACTTTGTTCTTCATTTGCACCATCATGGTAATATTTTCATTTGTCATTTTGAGTTGCTATTTCTTGCACCATTTGGAGACCATTTTCGCATCATTCCTTCACTTTCCTAGTTTGAGTAGGAATCCTGGTCACAGTAGGAAAAGACCATTTTTCCTAGTGGAAGTAGGAAATCTCCACTAAGCACATTTTTAGCTCCATTTAGCCTCCTTTATTCATCTCCTTTATTAAAAACCTAAAAACAACAAAGTAAGTAAGAAGAGGGAATACTAAGGTCAAAATGTAGCTAAATGTTGAGAGAAATATATTAAGAATCAAGCATAAAATGCGTAGATCAAACCACATCGTTTTCCGATTCGTCATCACATCTCGCGGAAATGGTATCCACTTCCGACCATCTTTGGGCCCCAAAAGTCGCACCTTCACCGACACACAATGAAAGGCCACGTTCCTGCTCAACCTCGGCAACCTTTACCTATCTCATCCTCGATCCAGGGAAGCGCAAGTTGCTGGCGTCCCTGGGTCGCCTGCCACCTGCTTGCTTTCGAGATTAATGACATCCCCTCGACCCTCCAAACTCGTAGATATGAGAATCCCACAGAAAAGCAGCCAAGATTTATTTTCCTAGCCACCATTCTCACCCCACCATATCTAACACCACCAGAGAACACACTTGCTGCCATGAGAACCTAGGAAGAAGAAGAGAGGGACAAGAGAAGAAGAGAGTGCCATGAAATCGTCATCACTAGCACGCTTATTGACTTCCCAAGCGGAGCTAGGGTTGTCCTTACCATCGAGAACTCAAGAGTTTCTTAGTGCCGAGAGAAACTATAGTTCATCTAATTGGAAAAAAAAATGTGCTTGGTATTCCTTATAATTAATCGTATTTTATTTCACTGAAAAATCTAATCTAATTTTATGATTTGTATTTTAACTCATCTGAACTTGTGTTATTATATGGTTTACAGCACGAATTTCTTCATTCGGATCCCTTAACTTGGCTTATTGTTTGGTCTATTTGAATATCTTTTGATGGAGAAAATAAAGGTCCCCAAAAGTCCAAAACACATCTCTCATGATCCGAACGCTCCCTTAAAAGATTTCCAAATTCTAACCTGCCGGAAGAGGGCCCCGCCCCGGACGGCCAAGATTCCCCACGTTTCACTGACTCAGCGGCCAGACGTCAAATCACGATATTCCTTTCTAATTGGCCCACGTTGCAGTCTGTGGATGGGTTCTCAAAATGCCAGAAAGAGCTCAGTCCTCACAGCCGCCCTTAATACCGATCGTGTCGAGGCCGCACAACACCACCTGTCGCCTCCACAGATCGCACACAAAACTCTCTCTCAGCCCAGCTCAGAGAAGAAGAAGAATAAGAAACAGACACTTCAACTCTTCACTACCCAATATCGGAAAATCAAAAATAAAATTAAAAGGAGAAATTAAGGTAATTAAACCCCTTTCTCTTTTCTCTCCATATCTGCCAGTTTTTAGGGTTTTGTCATTTTCCGATAGTCAGCTATTTTTTTCACTAATTTTGCTTCTGTAACTTTCCTGGGCTTTCATCAATTTAAATGGTACATGGTTGTTAAAGCTTTGATCTTGATATAGATGTATTTCTAAAAAAGGAAACTTTCTGAACGTGGTGAATTATGCTGGTTTGTATGGTAAAAGGGTAAAATGGGTTTAGCGTAAAGGTTAATCAAACTAGTGTGAATTGGTGGATCTGAGGTTTTAAGAAAATTTGATCTGAAATGATGGGACAGATTTGTTGTAGTGTAAAAGCTTTTTGGCAGTGAGAGATATTAGGTGTTTCAGTTGTTGTGTCAAGCTACTGTTGGGTAGTTGAATAAGGTCACTGTTGACTTTGCTGTCAATGGTCTGTCTGTTTTGAGATTCTGGTTGTGATGTGTCTTTGTATCTAGTACTGTAGTCATTGTGAAATTTAATGAAGGGTCTTAGATTTCAGTGGCTATAATTTGTGTGCCTTTTGTTTGGATATAGCAGAAACTGAATACATATCTGTGTTGTTTCAATTGGACGATGTATAGGGATTTGTCTAGTCAGCTGTTGTTACTACTTTACTTGACACAAGTTCGATGGGATCTAATATAAACTTCAACAAGAATTTTGGGGATGTGCAAAATGGTGAAGTCTATGGAGGGAGGTTGGCTGGGAATTTCTCGTTGGCGTGGCAGACTTCGATTTATTCTCTGACGTTTGATGAGTTTCAGAACACTATGGGTGGACTTGGGAAGGATTTTGGGTCTATGAACATGGATGAGCTGTTGAAAAATATATGGAGTGCTGAAGAGACTCAAGACATGACATCTACTTCTGCTGGGGCAGAAGAGGGAAATGCCACCAGCCTCGGAGGAAATCTGCAGAGACAAGGTTCGTAACTTTGCCGCGGACGCTTAGTCAGAAGACAGTTGATGATGTTTGGAAAGAATTGGTTAGGGAAGGTAGTGATGCTAAATTAGGCAATGTTGGTGGAGGGTCAAATTTGCCTCAGGAACAAAGACAACCAACTTTGGGAGAGATGACTTTGGAGGAGTTTTTGGCAAGAGCAGGAGTGGTGAGAGAAGATGCCGAAGAAATGGCAAGGCCTAGTAATGGTGGATTCTTCAGTGAATTACTCCGTAAAAATAACCATACCGGGGGGTTTCAACAGCCAAGTCAAAACAATGGTGTTTTGGGTAATCGAGTAGACTGTAACAATAATTTGGCACTGAATGTTGGCGGAGTACGAACGTCGCAGCAACAAACACACCAGCTTCCCCAACAGCCGCAACCAATCTATCCCAAGCCTGCAACTTTGGCTTTCACACCTTCTATGCATTTAGTAAGCAATGCACAGCTAACTCGCCCAAGAACTAGGGGACCGGTTTCTACGGTTGTGGAACCTTCTAGGAACACTGGTTTCTCTCAAGGTGGAGGGTTTCCAGGTGCAGGAGTTGGAATGGGTGGTTTAGGTGCTCGGGGTGTTACAGTTGCAGCAAGATCTCCTGTAAATCAGATATCACCAGATGTGATTGCTAAGAGCTGTGCAGATACATCTTCACTGTCACCAGTTCCTTGCATGTTTACAAAGGGAAGGAAGGCCAACGGAACTGTAGAGAAAGTTGTTGAGAGAAGGCAAAGGAGAATGATTAAAAACAGAGAATCTGCTGCAAGGTCTCGAGCTCGTAAACAGGTGATCACGTTACTTCTTACATCTTACACCTTTTTATCTGTTTATTACTTATTCTCTCTGGAAGCTGAGTTCAATTTTATGTGCTAATTTATTGGCATAATGCTTTAGCTTTACACCTATATTTGGAGATTACATAGAATTGAGCCGAACCTTACATATGCACTGTGCGATATTGGTGATATCGGCATAAACCTATGGAATTTTCATCATTTTATGAGACTCTATTTGGTGCATGTAGTATATATCCATCCAAGATTTTCTAGCTTCACCAAAATCATTACACAGCTTAGTGGGAAATTAGAATTTCATTACAATCAATGTAATCTAGAAAGAGTAGAAGTCAGGTGCCACATAATAACCTGGGTGATAAAAAGACGAGCACGTGTGGTATAGAGACTGAAGTGGGATGTTAGAGCAGAGATACTGTAGCACGTCACTATAAGATTACTGCTGATAAGAAAGTTTGTGTTAATGCAATGTCACAATATGCTGCCCTGATCCTTGGTTAGTCGGTTAACTTTGTTTTTCTGGTTGCACAAGTTGATAGATATCCGTGATGTCACATGACTTGCTATTTGTCATGTAATTGTTGTTGTGATTTATGTATTGGTGGTTGAGCAGTTCATTTTGAGTTGGCTTATTGTGTAAGGGTGCTTAGTATAAATGTAAAAGTTCGCAGAACTATTGTGATTTTGATGCAACTTCAGTATACGATGTACATGTGCAAGGCATCCCCTGAACTCTCATTTATCCATAATAGACAAATATAAAACTAATCTTGTCATTTGTTTTTGGACATGCTTTCTCGAATCATGGTTCTTGATCATTTTTACTTTTGCTTTAAAATCGATGCTTAATTGTAACATTTTCCTTTTGGTTTCCTGTAGGCCTACACCTTGGAACTAGAGGCAGAAGTTGCAAAACTCAAAGAATGGAATGAAGAATTACAGAGAAAACAGGTATAGCAATGGGGTTTTTTTTTCTGTCTTTAGCCAAATTCTTCCTGACTTTAGTTTTCTTGGTGCAGGCCGAAGTATTAGAAATGCAGAAAGATGAGGTACATCCTGCTATCTTTATTTCTTGTTTTTCACTGCCTTAGTGTCTTGCCTTTTGTGTGATGTATGAATCCTTGGTTTACATAACAAATGAAAAAGAGAGTTCATCTAGGAAACTCTACTAGGTGTCACTTGCATTACATTAATATTAGTCGGATTTCCAGACGAAAGAACTCCCCTTCTATTATCTATTAAATAAATATAAAAGCCTAAACTGGGAAAACGGGGTTGTAGGAGAGCAAGACAAGGGAATAAGCATCGGCTAACTCTGTGCCAGCAGCCGTGGTAATACAGAGGATGCAAGCGTTATCCGGAATGTATTTGAACAGTACAAGAGGCTGATCATTTCTTTTCTGCATAAATGTTGGCAGATTTTGGAGGCAATGAAGTGGAAATGGGGAGGTAAAAGGCAATGCTTGAGACGAACATTGACCGGCCCGTGGTAACTTCTATGTAATTTATCTACAGATGAAAGATGAATGCTGGAGTTTACAGACATTGGTAGTAGGGTACAAAGATTGGAGTTTGTATCTGTAATCTGCATCCAGTCTTATACTTCAAACACTAGGTAGTGTAGCTGTATGCAAGATTCTAAAAAACGCTAGGCGACTCTAGACGGTGGAGATACCTTCTAGCGCCTAAGCGGCTAGACGTAGATTAATCGAAATTAGACGTTTTCTAGGCAACTTAAAGGAGGTATTAATTCAATACATATATATGTGAAATAATGAATATTTAAAACACTTATAATAAAATTAGCAATAAATATAGTTTAAATTGTCATAATCTCCATACAAAAATATATAATATAGAGTAATAATCTCAAATCTCAAATGATTTAGGTTTTTAAAATTATTATTTTTGTCACGCCCAGTATTGCCTAGGCTTGCCCAGGAGCGTCTGGGAGCGCCTAGGCACGCGTAGCCTGCCCAGAGGGCTTATTTCCTCATTTAGCTTCGCCTAACACCTAAGCATCGTCTAGACCGTAGCCTAGGTCGCATTTTAGAATAGTAGCTGTATGTACATAAGAGGAGCGTTGAGTTGTAAATTACAAATTACTGTTAGTGTCATCATGTAGGTCAAACTTTTGTATTTGTGTGTTCTCTTTCTACTCTGTTTGCAAGGGGAATCTAGGGCTTTCCAAGTCATGTAAACTCTTGTCAGCATCATGCATTTAAGCTTATTACCGCCGTTGCTGCTGTCCATCAAATTCGTGTAAATGAAATCCCCTATCCTGCATTATAAATTAGCTAGCAATGTGGATTGTTCAGAATGAGAATCCGACAGGATAGCTTGACAATTGGCCAGAGAATCCTAGTAAAGTACTGCAGCGGTATATGCTAGGCTTTCCTCGCGTTGTTTGCTGACTCTGCTCTACTCATAGGGGAATGTGAAAGAGAATCCACTACCATTCTTCTGAGTTCTGATAAATCATGTCTCAGTGGCCGGTCTGATGTGTTGGAGTTCATAGTAGGTATAAATGCACATGCACTGGAGGGAGGTACTGTGTGCAAACTTTTGCAAGTAGGACAACAGTACTAACATTCTGTGGATACTTATCCGTCGCAGTCTAGTTGGTCAGGATATTCGGTTCTCACCCGAAAGACCCGGCAACGGAATTAAGTTTTTACAAGTCGTCCTGTTCAACTTTTCATTCCATAAAACTCAATCTTCAAACATTTACACCTGGTCAATCTGTGAAGTAATAAAGACAACAAAAACATTCTGAACAAATACTGGCTGAAACGCCCCAAACTTACAGCAAAGTGAGCAAACCAGCAAAACTCAAAAGTCTGTTACAAAGCCTATAGGCATCTCCATCAATTGGCAGTCGCATATAACTTTCAGTTATGACTGGACGAGGAGTCAGCTCTCTTATGAAGTCATTTCCCAACCATATGATATGAACTCTTTTCCAGTGGCAATGTGAGTTTGGCAAACCATATACTCGTCATGTATAAGAGCTGATAAATTGTTGAATGCCAAGACTTTCTCAGCCTAAGTCCTTGGGTACTCATAAACAAGGCCTTCTGCAACACTTCTTGCCCTCGCATGACCATATAGTTTACTCACAATAGCCAATGCAAATTCGGCAACAGTAGCGAGACCCCTGCTTGTGATCAGTTTACCATCAATAACTACTCTGGTGTTGTTCACCAATTCATTTGTAGGTTTGCTTGCCATGGAAGGATGGGCAGTGGCTTTCTTACCCTACACATGACAAAGGAAAAAAAAACAACAACAACAACAAAGACACAAATGAAGGATCACACCCTTGTACCGTAAAAGCAAAAAGAAGACCAATAAAGAGGGAAATGATCATTTCACGTTACCTTTAGTAATCCCTGTTTATGTAAGATTTCTGATGAGGAACAGACTGCTCCATACATTCTTCCTGCTAGTTCTTGTTCTTTGAGGAGTCTCTTTAGGATTCTAGATTTGCTTAGCCGCTCGGCACCAGCATCTCCCCCCTAAATATCATCTCATAAAACAAAATTCTTATTAATCTCCATATGTGTTTAAAGGACAGTGAAAGGTTAAATTTATCAGTAAGATCTTTATTTTGTCTCACCGGAAGAATGATTAAATCATATGTTGACTCAGCAGCAACACCAATTAACTTGTCAGCAATGATATTGGTGCCTTGAGATGCTAAAATCTGCACAGATTTTTCTATTGAAGCAACTGTTATGTCCACCTTTGCTCGCCTGAGAATATCTACAATGGTCACTACTTCAGTCTCTTCCGAACCATTTGCAACTGGAATTAGAACCTACAGGATATCGTAAAAGAGCAAGCAGAAAGGTCAACAGGTTTAGACTTGGGAGTAAATAGAAAAAGGAATGCAAAGGTGTATTCTCTATCCTAATATCATTCTGTTCATCGGTAAAAGCATTTTGAATTTTTGGTTGAGAGGATGATGTCTAAGTTCTAATATATATTTGTACAATATTAATGGTCAAAAGAGAACCAAACTGCACTACTAGAAACCATAGTGTTAGCAATCAGTAATCAAGTGGAAACAAACGGAACTTACTCGAGGAACGCGATCAAAAGACCATTCAACGTTATTGAACTCTTCCTTTCTAGATACATCATCATCAGGACCAACCAACTAACAATAGAAAAGAAGGAGAGAGAGATTACAATAGCTCCCAAGTAGTATGCAAAAGAATATGATATGGATAAACCATAAGATATAAATACACTGAGAAGGGATACATATTTCAGTTGCAAAAACTAATAGTGCATAGAGACAAACTGAAAAGAGTGGAGTTTTAACCAAGTCACTTTCTGGACAGGAAAAGCATATTACACATCACATTGCCTTTCCTCTTCTGTAAGTCTGTATTTTTCTACACTGGAGATAAACCATCGGTATACCAGTTTTTATTCTGGTCTCAGTATCTTTTGTTGACTGTGAACCACTTGTCATACTCAAAGTTTACTTGGACCTTTAACTCTGTATGGATCTTGCGGAAAAAAGGGAAAGAAAATCCTGCTTCTAAAACATACAGTTGCTTAACAAAGCATTTTGTGGCTACAATTGACTTTTTTCTGATCTTTTGAAGACCAGTGAACTGCAAATTCCACCATGTATGGATTGGCCGATATGATTGTAAGCAAAAGAATCAAGTAATATATAAGGTAATGTTTGGAACTTTACAGAATTTAAATGTAGGTTCATTAATTATTTTCTGTGTTCTTATATAATAACTCACATGTCAAAGGTACAAAGAACATGAATAGTCACAGTTTGCTATGCTTGTTTAGAAGTTAGAACAAAAACTGAGACTGAATTTACTCTGTCTATATCAAGACACTAGCTACAACATGATGCACATAAACTAAATGAGAATTACAGTAGCAGAGCTCACCACTCACCAGCAACTCTCCCAGTTCCTTGGCGACCGTTTCCCCAAACAGCTGTTCCACTAAGCATAGGGCAAACACAAAGCAAGTTCCAGGACCACGGCTCGTTGTGAGTACTCCTGAAACTTGAATGTTTGATTTGACCGCCCAGAAGGTTGGTAGCTTGTCAAAGAATGCAGGGTGGCAGGTCGTCTTGCATTGAAAACCATTAGTCGAATGGGCAATTTCCAAATTTTAACAAAACTCAGTTCAAAAGTTAACCCACCTGCTTTCTCCTTAAGAGACCCCAAGGAAGAAGTGTTACTGCCGGAGCAGCACATATAGCTCCATATAACCTCCTCTCCTCAGCCTGGCTTCTTGTAATTTTCTGGAGCACTTCACAGTCTCTCAACCTCACGGAGCCAGGCATACCTCCCTTTAATCATAAACATATCAATAAGAAACCAAGTACATGCTAGAAGAGTAAAAGTTGTCCAAGAATACATACCGACACTAAACCACAAACCAACACCAGATTTCTTAAGAACTTTTAACAGTTTGAACTATTACTCTCATCATCCACAATATCATCATTAGCTCTGCTACCAACGTGTCATGACCATAATACTAATGTCTTATCACTGTAATGCTTCCACAAGTTCATAACATCATCAAAACTCGAGTAAAAGCAGTTACAAAACAACTAACCGGTAAGGCCACAAGATCAAAAATTTGATCAGAACATGACGAAATGGAGGTATCAGCAACCAACTTAGTACCGGAAGAAGCTTCAATCTGGAGCTGCGGCTCCACCGAAGCCACAGTGACGTCAGCACCAGCTCGCCGCAGAACATCCACAATAATCACAGCCTCCATTTCTTCAGTCCCAAACCCAATCGGAACCAGAACCTGCAAAGAAGAAAATCCACTCAAGCAACTCAATTTCATAGCTAAGTTCTTATGAAAGTGAATTTGACAGTTATAGACAAATGGGTATTGAAGAAGTAACCTTCTTGGGAGGCACAGAGGTAACTGGGTTGTTTGCTGGTGGAGCTTGAGTGAGGGTTTTAGCTGAGGTCTGTGAGGGTTTTAGAGTCGCTGTTCTTTGTTGCCCAGATGAGGAGGCAGCCGCCGCCGCCACGTGGTTGGTCGAGAAACAGCCAACGCCACCATTAGAGAAACTAAGCTTGGGCTGAGAGAAAGAGAACACCGAGCACATCATAGACTCCATTGCCGCAAACAAAATCACAGAGCAAATCAGCAAACCAAACTAAACCAGCAGCCTTATCTGGGTTTTAGCAACGTTTTACCTCTGGGGTTTACAGTGGGGTCCACTTAGCTCCAACGACGTCGTTTAACGTTTCAAACTTGCTTACAATCCTATCGACAGTGCATACAATACAGTTGGGGACGTCTCTCTCTGTGCGAGAGAAAATTGAAAAAGAAAAATGCTTAGGACTTTGGGGAAGAAAGCTTCGGCTTCAATTCCATGGAGGTCAGTGCAAATTGTAGAGACGATGATGAGGACGACTAGGGACTACAACCTCGGTGTCCTTCCCGACGGAGTTGATCGGAACTCCGATGCCTTCTCCCTGAACTCAAACGCCATGAACCTCTTGATCTCCGACCTCCAGTCTCACATCCAAAAGGTCTCAAAAGGCTAACAATGTCTTTTCCTTTTTCTCCTGTAATGGTAAATTTCAGTACCGAATTTGATGATATCTGTGTGTGTTTCTGGAAGGTTCTCGCCGGAGGAGGACCTTCAGCTGTGAAGAGAAACAAGAGCAGAAACAAACTCCTCCCTAGAGAACGCATCGACCGCATTCTTGATCCCGGCGCTTCTTTCCTTGAGCTTTCTCAGGTTTTGAGAATTTTTATCACAATACCTGAATAGTTTTTGAATTTTTGAGTATGAAGATAGTTAATTAATTCTTAGTCTGATTGTTTTGTTATGTTGTATTGTTGTTTAATAAGCTTGCGGGGCATGAATTATATGAGGACACATAACCTTCGGCTGGGATGGTTACCTGAATAGGTCCCGTCCACGGCCGGCTTTGTATGTTTGTGGCTAATGATTCCACTGTTAAGGGCGGGACTTATTATCCCATTACTGTTAAGAAACACCTCCGGGCGCAGGACATAGCAGCGCGGTGTAATTTGCCATGTGTATATCTTGTTGATAGCGGAGGGGCTTTTTTACCCAAGCAGGCTGAGGTCTTTCCTGACAAGGAGAATTTCGGGAGGATATTCTACAATCAAGCTGTAATGTCCGCAGATTGCGCTGGTTTTGGGTTCCTGCACGGCGGGAGGTGCTTATATTCCTGCAATGGCGGATGAGAGTGTGATGGTCAAGGGAAATGGTACCATTTTTCTGGCAGGTCCTCCGCTTGTGAAGGTTATTTCATAGCCATTACATGTGTGTTAGGATTTATTAGTATCTTGCATTTTTTTCTCTACCAGAATGTTGTGCATAGTTTGTTAGTGTGTTGTAATTTCAGTAGGCTGCTACTGGAGAAGAAGTATCAGCAGAGAATTTAGGGGGTGCTAGTATGCATTGCAAGACATCAGGCGTGTCAGATTATTTTGCTCAAGGTACTTTACTATGTACCAATTACCTGCTGTAAACCTCATTTTGTGTTTCTATGAAGTTTGAAGCACTATTCTATCATCATGCTTACTTTACTATCATTAATCTAGAATTTATTTTCATTATTTTATGACCAATTAGAATGATCTCCAATGCATGAATGTGAAGGGAAGAAATGGTGGGAGATTGAGAGATTGAACATTAGTAATCATATATTTGACCTTGATTATTCTTGTAGATGAACTCCATGGACTTGCTCTTGGGAGGAATATTATTAAAAACTTCCACTCGGCTGGGAAACAGTGCCTGAAAAGTGAATCGCAGAACGTAAATTATGACTACAAGGAACCATTGTTTGATGTAAAAGAACTTCGTTCCATTGCACCAACAGACCACAAGCAGCAGTTTGATATTCGTTCAGTCATTGCTCGCATTGTTGATGGAAGCGAATTTGATGAGTTCAAGAAATTGTATGGCACTGTGAGGGCATCTTCACCCTTTTAATTCCGATTCTCTCATTCATTTCCTTATAGTCTGCAAATTAATAATCAATAGCTTCTTTGCAGACTCTTGTGACAGGATTTGGTAAGATCTTCGGACAGCCTGTGGGAATTATCGGAAACAATGGGATATTGTTTAATGAGTCTGCTCTAAAAGGAGCCCACTTCATTGAATTATGTACCCAAAGAAACATTCCTTTGGTCTTTCTTCAGAACGTCACTGGATTTATGGTATGTGAACTTAATCTTATTTTGGTGGAGAAGATACAGCAGTATCGCTAGAACATTAAGCAAGGCTGTTGAAGCATTGTTATTGATTTGGTAGGTTGGCTCGAGATCAGAAGCAAATGGTATAGCAAAATCTGGAGCAAAAATGGTCATGGCAGTTTCTTGTGCAAAGGTTTGTTCTTCGTAATTTCTTTATTTCCACTAGTTTTATCTGAATGGTCGCTTAATATTATTATTAATGAACAAAATTATTGTTTGCTGTATTCATTCAATTAGGATTTATTTCTCTATCTTCAAAAATCAATGTGTGCAGGTTCCCAAAGTCACTATCATTGTTGGTGGAAGCTTTGGCACTGGAAATTATGCAATGTGTGGTCGTGCTTATAGTCCCGATTTCATGTTCCTTTGGCCAAATGCCAAAATATCTGTGATGGGTGGTGCTCAGGTGACCCTTTTGAATACAACATAACCTGTACTTTATCGTGTAATATGACATTATCTCTCCAAATTTGCAAATCAATAGATAAAATTAACATTCAAAATCTAACAGCTGCTTTCGTTGTGGATTGACTTGTCTTTGTTGAATTCTCAGGCTGCTGGTGTCCTCTCTCAGATAGAAAGGAGCAACAAGAAAAAGCAAGGAATTGAGGTAGTATTCATGTTTGCCACAGATGAAAGATCACTTGGTTGTGAAAATGACACTGTTCTTACTGATTTGGTATCATATGCTACGTATGTGCAGTGAGACAAGGAAGAAGAGGAAATGTTCAAGGCAAAGGTAGTGGAAGCCTACGAGAAAGAAGGAAATTGCTATTACTCTACAGCAAGGCTCTGGGACGATGGTATCATTGATCCAGCTGACATTAGAAAAGTCATAGGTCTATCCATCTCTGCCTCCATGAACCTCAAGACACAAAGTTTGGTGTATTCCGAATGTAAAATGTACAGAATCAACAGTTTCATGTATATAAGAGAGACGGCAGCAGCCACAATGCTAGTAGTTTGTTCATTCAAATAATCGAAATGTTTGTTTATCTTAAAACGTTGGTTGCCAATTCCCTTGCACATCATGTAGTTAGAGAGTAATAAGAATGCATAGGAGTATGTTAACATGAGCGCCCGTGGCCTAATGGATAAGGCATTTGACTTCTAATCAAGGGATTGTGGGTTCGACTCCCACCGGGCGTGCCACCTTTTTCCCGTTTCCATTTTTTTTTCTTCCCTATTTCCAAAATCCAAAACACAACAAATCAGCTGTCCCACTTCTCTCTTCGTCGTCCTCTACTTCACCAATTTCTTTCATCAACAACACCACCACTTGCCCATTTCATTTTCCACACCATTACTCATTTCCAGCTAAACACACATGGCTTCCACCACCACCACATTCCCCTCACGCGCCGCCGACCACTGCCGTCATCTCTTTCCCGCTCCGCCGCCAACCCAAATGGGCACTCAAGCTCCCTAATTGGCATCCTCTCTGTCCGCGAATCCAAAGGTACTTCTGATCTCATCTGCGCTTCACTTTAGTTCATTTGATCGCTCAATTGATTCGTTTTACAAGTTTGTTTAATTTCTCATTGCACAAGTTGTTCAGTCTCATCAAAACTTTTTACTCCTAGCCCAAAAATTTAGTCTTTATACTATAGATTCAATCAGTATCTGATGCCAAGATTTGGGTTCCTTGGTGATTTCGTAGATGTAAAAAGATAGAGTAATGGGTGAGTAAATGTTAGATTTTTATTGTGAATTGGTCTATTTGAAATTAGACCCTGGAAAATATTGAGTCCTGAAATTAGACCCTTGAAAATATTGAGAGTCCTGGACTGGAAATATTATAACCATTTGAAAGAAAAGAGCAAAAGCGATGATCTCATGACTCTCTGGGTCAACTGTGATCTCTAGTGAATTAAATAGTAGCTTCAGAGTAGATGGCTACTACCTATTTTGCATTAGCAACTTAGAAATGATGTTGTTTTGGTCTAAGAGCTTTTACGCAATTTGAAGTGAGGGTATATGATTATTATATGCTGAGATTTTGGTGTCTTAGAAATGATGAATGGGAAGAATGGTTGTTTTGCTTTGCAATGTATGTCATATTTCATTGACATACAGTATGTAATTTAGTAATGTAGTCAGTGATGTACGATTTGAAAACTTGACCAACGAGTGGTACTCTTAACCATGTTATGTTGTGACCATGCAGCTCCACAGGTTACCAGTAACTCATGGGAGAAATCGGTTCTTACCAGTAAAACACCAGTGCTCGTTGAGTTTTATGCAAGCTGGTGTGAGCCGTGTAGGATGGTCCACTGTGTGATTGATGAAATTGCGGTTGAGTATGCAGGGAAAGCTCAAGTGCTTTGTTCTCAATGCAGATGTTGATTTGCAGATCGCCGAGGACTATGAAATCAAGGCTGTACCTGTGGTTTTGCTATTTAAGAATGGGAAGAAGTTTGACACTGTGGTGGGTACCATGCCTAAGGAGTTCTATGTTGCTGCCATTGAGAGGGTCCTGAAGTCTTAGTTTTTAGTTGTTTTGAGCCAGAGGAGTTTAGGAAAGTTTGGGGAAGTATTAGTTGATTTTACCCCAACATGCTATTCATAAGAATTTTTATCGCTTGAATCTTTAAATGGGTCTATACAGGTTGTACATATACATCTTGGACATATGCCTACTTGGTTACCAGCATAGCTCTTAGTTACTTTATCAATACCATTATCTTTGCTCTCCTCTTCTTTGGCATTGTCATATTCTTGGTTGAGGCTTTGGCTGAAATGTAATTATGCTGATCGTTCATCCCATATTATTGGCTTGAAACACTGATTTCTGATTGTAATGCTGAGGTTATGAATCATTCGGACAGAAGAACCATGATTATTGATCGCTGATTTTGTTTTTTCTTTCCTTCGGTGTCGTTTGCCAGAATGTATGTCATTTCATCATGAAAAGTTGCAAGAAAAATTAGCGAGTCTAGTTCCAACTCTCGCAGGACCAGATTGAAAGTTAAAGGTTAGGAAGGAAAAGAAAGAACCATACCAAGCTTGTGTCAGCATGTGTGTAACTTCCACTAATGTTCTTCTCGATTACTCTCCTTCTTGAAATTTTCGTTGAGAATGATTTCTCATGATGACATGATCCGTCAAAGAAGATTCTCCACCTCGTGACATATCGTTTGATCGACTTCAAAAGAAAGAAGTACCATGGTAAGTATCGCAAATTTGGAAAATCCTTGAATGCGCCTAGAGATGGCTAAATAACAAGCTATCCCCGAACCCACGGATATCTGTCTGAACTGGACCCGAAAGGGTCAGGTTTTTAAGGCAACTAGCGAGTATCAGTATTTACCGACCCAAACCCGACCGATTGGTGACATGTTTAGATTGGATACTGATATACATCTATCGAACTCAAATCCGAACCCAAACCTGACCCCATATTTTTTTTAAAGTTTTTTTTATTATATTTTATATCTATTTTATAAATATTTTTATATATTTGATATAGAATGGTAACATTTCTAATCCTATTATATATATTTTTATATTATATTTTATCTATTTTTGGTTCGGGTAAACGAGTTTGGTTCGGGTCTTAAATATCGGAAGGGGTTTAGGTCGGGTTCGGTCGGACGGGTTTATTTTGAGTTCGGGTTCAGGTACCCAAAACTTGGCCCCGACCCGACCTGTTGCCATCCCTAAGTGCGCCTCCACGCAAATGCATCGAAGATGTAATGCGACAAGGCATGACATTTACAATCACACAACAGTCACTACACAAAAGTCGTTGTGCCATTTTGTAACAGATAATGACTTAAATGACCATTATGTGTGATTTTCAAAAGTTAATGCTCACTGTTACAACGGTTGGCTGGCCGTGAGACAATGAGTATTCACCATTGTCTGACGCATTCTATGTAGTAGTGATGTGGCGCTGACGTGGTAGTCTTTTATTGGTTATTGACAAAACATTCACGTAAAAGTAATTTAAGCCCAAAAATGTCAAACATTTTGTTTGACCACGTATAAAAGACAAAAAAACACGGTCAAACTTTGTAAAATTGAGAAAAGAGTTCATGAACAGTAACAAGGGTAAATCAATTTGATTGGCCACCACCTTTTTGCTCTGGCACCCATGCTGCAAAGCCTCCACCTAAAACCGCAGGAATCCGGTAGCCCATACGATAAAGCGACCGCCCAGGGGTGTAGATGTCAGTAAGGCTTTGGGTCTGTTAGGATATACCCATTTGAGATCAGTCGGAGACAGAGACTCGTCTCTCTCAATTAGTTTGCCTCCTCCGCCGCTGATGTCAACCAGCCAACTCGTCATCCACTGTGAGGGATAAAGTTTTCAAGCCTTGATTTGGACAAATGACCAAATTATTAGAGCACGATATTTTTTGGAGGTAAAAGTCAGACTTTGACTTGGTCAGGTCAAATTGAGTTTGAATTGTGATGTGCAGAAAAAAGCTCACATAGTGGAAAAGTATGAACTCATTTATGGCGTAGTGGGTTATGGGGTTCGTTGTAGTACCCCAATATTTTTATATAATCATTAATATTTACTAATATTTTCAAATTTGATTTATCAGGCGTGGTAAATGATTTCACTGTAAGTCAATGTCGAGTGACATTTTGACTTTTTATTAGATTGATGATGTTGGTTGACTTCACGTCGAAGTCGTAGAATATTTCAAAACGAGACCGTAGACGTGCGGAATGTCAAAAATAGAGTTACGATTAACGTAAGTTCGACGGAAATTACATTTTTGTAAATGAACGGGTATAAATAGGAATTCCCTATTTTGGAAAGTCATTTTGGGTTGGCTGAGGTCAACTTTCTTTCCCGTGGAGAGAGAGAGTCTGTTTGTTCAATGTGGGCACCATCGTCGACCGACCACCTCCGACCTCATTATTGGTCGCGTTTGAACGCGGGTCGATCTCCTTTATCTGTTTTTGACATTGATTGATGGTTTGGAGGATGGAGAGAAGAGTTTCTATGAGAATTAATTTTAGGATTTTTGAGGTTATCTCGTCGCCGTTGCCGGCAATGCCTCTGGTGAGAATTCAGGTATGATTGGATTTGTATTGATGTCTAGATTGTGCTTGTGGATGAGATTTTGTGAGTGTAAGTGTTGTTCAACAGAATCAAATTGATTTTCATCGAACCCAGATTCGGCGGTTGCCATTGGTTTTGGCCGACGAGAATAGAGGAGTTTTGCTCCCCTCATCCTCCTGATTCGATTGACATTCATGGATCGACAATACCAAAATTGCCGCCATTAATTTCCAACTAGTGGGATTTCAAGAGAGATTCCGGCCAAACGAGCCGAAATTTAGCATAGGTCCTTTGAGAGAATATATTGGGCTTGTTGAAATATTTTATTTGAGATGTCATTCATTGTCGTTGGTGGTAGTCGATGGTCGAGTTGCATGGGCTACACGCGCAGTTGCCTGTGGTGGCGTGTCTGCCAAAAAATATTTTCAGAATCATAATCGTTAGGTTTGTATCGACAATAGAAATGTAGTCTTGAGGTTTATTTGTTGTTTAGACTTCGTCGACCCTGTGTGTGGCGCCCGGTCATGCAGTGGCGGTGGAACCGACAAAGAAATTATGTTTGTCATATATTGTTACGATTGCTTCATCGTAACGGGTTTATCAGATGGGTTCTTCGACTAGCTTAGTCAAACATTATTTTGGGTCGAGTGATTTTCTCCATATTATATGTATATTTATTGATTTTTACGATATTCGAATAGGGTCGGGTCATCACAAAATGGTATCAGTACGTGGTTCAACTCTCAAACTTCACTTTCATTGTGTTTTTGTGTTTTAGAGTTTAGACGTAAAAGTGTGAATATAGGAATATGTAATTTTAGATTTGTTCATTATGATCCAGTACTGTATGATCGTCGTGAAGACGGAGGATCGTGCTAGTGGACAAGAAGGTTAGAATTCTTTTTGTTTAAAATCATGTCGTTGCTGGACTTGAGGTACGTGTTTTGGTATTCCTTCTTGTAAATTTGTGTTTAATTTATCGATTTGTTTTCGATATGGATTTGAATATTACTGCAATTTAATTATTATATTGATTATACATATTTTACTGAAACGAACGTACATTGAAACACGAAAACTAAAATTGTTACAAAGTGGTAATGGAACGACAACATTAATTGGTTGTCAAACGAAGTAAAAACGAAACGATATCAACGATAAACAAAATGATACGAGCTGAAATATGAAATCGAAAAGTATTCTATTTTGTCGTACTTGTGATTATCTGTACAGTCTCTTACAGATATACGAAATTACTACTTGTATATCGATGCAGTTATACAATTGATGATCAATTTGACTTGTTTAGAGTCCAACGGGATTCATCAAAAATTATGCAATTTAGACTTTTACAAAACGATTGCATTTACAGATACGAACTACGAATACGAGAAACAGAAACACTGACTGCATAATATGATTATATATATGAGATATATGTGGATAGGATCCTAGAGCCATCAGGCCTGGTAAAATCTTGATTGGGGTCCATTTACAGGCTATAGTTAAGTAGGAATTTGTGCCACCCTGATGTGCAGAGACCCAAAACTAATCAAGTGGTGTTCTCGATGTCCTAATTCGAGAGATATCCATATTTATAGGATATTATCAATGTTCTGAATTTGAGTGTATATTATATTTGATTATTGTTGATAGAAGGGGTGTCCTCGATGTCCTTAACTCGATAATATATGATATATGACGATACGATTTGAGAACGTATAACGATAACTTGAAACGTGAAACTATTTATTGAACTATATAACGTTACCTGAAAAGACCCGACCCCAATTTAGTTGCTAAAATGAGATTAGGCTATAACGACATACCTTAACAAAAATTAATCTACCAAAATTTTGACATAGTTTCCTCTAAAATTCTATGAACCCAAAAAACTGCACTTGAAACCACACTACTAAAACAATTCCCAAAAAAAACGTGGGATGCTGATTCCCATCCAGATTTCTCAAAACACTTCAATTATATAATATAATATTTTTACTCGATAAACCAAAGGTACTACAACAGAACTGAACTCAAACACTGAAAGAGTACTCAAACAGGTACTTGATCATGACTTACTCTGTACAACGAAAATAAAATATGAAAATCAGAGTGACTTCTAATTTACACATGATATAGCTAGTAGGCTAAACTAGGAACCTACTAATGATGGCAGATGACTTGATCTCTAAGTCTTCTACGTGAACCAGTAACCTCTAGACATATACTGCAAACTAAGCAACGAGAAACCGAAAGGCCCAAGGAAATGCAATAGGAAACATGAAAACCATTAGAGTGAGTGAATGAAAAGTAATACGTTTATAATAGAAAACTATGAAAGTAACTCAATATGCCTTTCCACCAGTGTAAAATACTATGCGAGTCTGTAAAGAATAAATAAATATCGTCTGGGGAGTTTACCGTAACACAAAGATGATAAAAGAAAAATGGAGGCAGTGACTAGAGTACTCTGACCTCTAGCCACTATGAGTTATCTGAGGAGTTTGTCATGTTCCAAGGACAACCTATGATTATCTGAGGTGTTTGTCGTCGGGGATCAGCCAAGTAATCGACGCATCGATACGAAACTACCTGACTAAAATATAATCTCCAAGATGACAGAAAACTGAAAAATACATATACATATATACCCTTCACATTTAAAGGAACAGAGAAACTAAAATAACTTAATCATAACCAAATCATAAAGACTCGCATAACGACTATGAAATAAGGTGTCCACTCACAAAATACAGTTAGTCCTGCTGCCCGAGGAAAGTCCCTTCACCGAAGTCTTGGTCATAGTTTCCTGACCAATAAGAAATCGCTCAATATTGATGAAACAAATGCATAAGGGGTCTAAAAAGAACCCCAGAAACCTACTTGTAAAAACTAAGCTTATACTTCATCAGAGCTACGTCGTGGACTGTAGCCACGCACCACTACCGATAACTTTCTCCGGCGAAGATATCTGATCCACTGTTGGAAAGCTCTTAATGAGCTCTACAACTTCTTCAACTATGCCGAACTCCAATTCGGCGACGTTAAGGCCCAAACCACCACGACAGGTGGTTTCCTCGCTGGTGATCGCCAACAACGGCGATGCCACATACACCAATCGAGAGCTTGCGATGCCAACAACGGCGATGCCACAACAACGGCGATGCCAAACATAATCTCCAACTACCCCATCATCTGAATCACGTCGCCACAAACATTGA
Organism: Geum urbanum; assembly: GCA_946800695.1. Lineage (NCBI taxonomy): Eukaryota > Viridiplantae > Streptophyta > Magnoliopsida > Rosales > Rosaceae > Geum > Geum urbanum. The sequence continues at coordinate 7,047,537 of OX327007.1, read as the reverse complement.
AAGTCGGCGGCCCAAAATTGTCGGCCGAGCTTCCGACATTGAAGCTCTGCCATGGAGCCTCGACAGACCTTGTAATCTATCCAGAACAACTCAGGAGGAGGAGAGCTCCCTAAACCCTCAACCCTCGACGACTAAAATTCGTCGGAGCACAGCCGTCGGTCGGCGACAACACTCCACAGTATAAAATTGATTCGGGTTTCACCACATATACCTCTAATCACAAAATTGAACCCAGAAATTTAATCGCCATGGATAGAGATTCAAAACCATACTTGAATCGCCCTTTAAAGGTGGTCGGCCGACAAGCTTTTTTGGCGGGTTGGGGCGGCACGGGTTTCTCTTGACCAAATGGGTCGAGCACCAACGTGAAAATGGGTTGGGGTTTCCTATTTAATTGATATTTACACCTGAAGCTCCTCACTCGAATCAATGGCGGCCCAGATTTGATATCAGCCGTTGATTTCATCTTCAAAAATTCCCTTAACCGCCAGAAAATAAATTCATTTTTTATTTTACTCACACTCAACTTCAAAAATTCGTAATAATTAGCTCAGGTATCCAAAAAATATACTGTAAATTTTCATGAGCTCAAAATAAAAATCTCTACAACTCTCATAAAGGAAGTTAAATCCAAATCATGACGAAAATAAAAGTCGTTAATAAACCCTTAATTTAAATGAATCCGTGATAACGTGAATTACAGACAGATTATTATGTGATATGATTTAGCTCACAAGGTAAGCATTGAAATGTGATTTGAGATATGTGATATGAGCTCATGAGACGAGCATCGTGATTTGTGACTTGATCTCACAAGATGAGCACTGTAAATTGAGACTTGAGCTCACAAGATGAGCAATACGATATACGATATAATATGAGCTCACAATGCGGGTAATTTAATGTGATATTTTTGCGAGCCGAACATCATGATGTAATATTTTCTCACGTAATGAGCATATGAATATGAGAAGATTTGAATTTGAAATACGAGTAGTAAAAATACGACATTTACTCGTGCGACGAGTATGATGATATAACATGAACTTATTTAATGAGTATGAGAATAAGATACGATTTGAGCTTTTAAAACGAGCCCAAGTACGTGATAATGTGGAAGTTCATGTTTGCACGGTTGTATAATTAATACTTTAAATCTTAATAAGTGAGTGCGATTTTATCACACTATTACTATGATATTATTCAAAGCATTTATTCATAAGCTTTCTAGAGCAGATGAGCTAGTTCACACAAAATTTGACAAAAATGTATCTTTAGAAACGTCAACTTTCCCACTTATCACCTTGATATAAATCTTTTCAATCGTCATAGTTTTGTGAACATTGATTCTGCTCATGTTGCACACATTGAACCTGTCAACTTAAGCTGCTAACCAATGCAAATGCGGAAAATATTTACTATTCCTCAAACAATAGTTCAAAACCAAGATCATTGATGCAAGAAATGGTATTTTAGAAAAATGTCATGCATTACTATATGTCTATTCAATCTTTCTTCAATGACGTACATTCCCTTATGAATAACAACATTATATGTAAGGTAAAAATCTCATACAATAACACAGACCCTTGTCAACATTAACTTGGGAGAATTCTACACAGAGTCGCAAGAGCATAATTAAGATAATAAATCCCTTATAGTTACTTGCAATATAGGTAAAGAAGAGGGTAGGTTATAGACTTGTAAAAATACTATTTAACTTAGTAACTTCAGTCTTTTCAGCGGACGTGATACATGCAAGACAAAGAAGAGTTATGCATACTACTGAGAGAAAACATGAGAAGCTAAGGAAGACTAAACCAATGTACTAGAGAGTTTATTTTGTTCCACGTCGAATCTTGCAGCGTATTGTTGGGAACCCAAGATGTTGGTGAGCTTCATAACGATAACAACCAAAAAAACCCTAGCAAAATATGACATATAATAGTGAGCTACCATTTCTATAACCTACACGTGCAATTATGATTTTCTTATACTAATTAACATGCATATAGGGTCATGAAGAAAATTCCAATTCTACATTCTTTTTTGCTTTCAACTATACAAGTTTGTATTTAGATCTCTTCATGAATTTTAACTCTTTGTGAGAGAACAAGTATACACATGTACCATAATAAACTCCATCACAGGAACGATGTCGTTTTTTGTTCTTTTTACACACACGAGTTCATCATCTTTCTTTTCGTCATTTTTCCTCTTTGTTTCGTGTCGCTCTTACAGAGGCGTCGTTGGTCTTCCTAGTCCCCATTGCAAAGAGTGATATTTTGGCTCGAATGGATACCATTTTTAGGGAGGTCGAATATGAAGAAAATGAGTGGTTGGAAGTTCTTAAGGAGGATAAGGAGGGGCAGCAACTATCATACCTTGTATACCAATTCAAGTGCTTAATGGGTATTCTCAGTGTGGCACCTTTACCCACTATCCCGTGGCGGAGCAAACTCAACGAGCCTTTGAAGCCTTTAATCAGTTCAAGTCAGCTCCTCTCAAGCCAATCATAGGTATTGCAATCAATATTGGGGGTTTCAGTCTTTTAATTTCAGGCTCAAACGTACCTGAGGTGAGGCAAAGGAGGCGGCCGCCTCAAGCACCACAATTATGGAGGTTTCAATTTTTATAGATATACGTAAATAAATTTAAAAAAATTACGCATGTAAAAAATATTTTTTAAAACTCCTTAATGAAAACATTTAAGTAACTTTGTGATACCTTTGCGGAAAGAAGTTATGACATGTGAATCGTTTTCTTTTCTTTTTTATTAGTATTGTTATGAATGTCAGTTTTTTTTATGTAAGATATTGGAATATTGTTAATTTTTTTATGTACTATGTTGGAGCATCAATTTATATATATTAGTTTGGTTTATAAATAGTTTATAAGTTTGTATTTCGATTTTGATTAACAAATCAAACATTTAGTTTAATTTTTAAATGAACAATGTCGGAACATCAACTTATATTGGTTTGGTTTACAAGTATTTGATTATAGTTTGTATTTCACTTATGATTAACAAATCAAACATAAATGTTAGTTTACGTTGATTTTGATTTGTTCTTGTAGATACGAGAATAACATGAGAGTAGATTGGTTTGGATACTTATGGAATATAATTTTGTATATTTGTCCTTTTTTTGTATAATCATGAGAGGGTACCATTTTTTATTCTCACTTCAAGTGTCCAATTCTTAGATTTGGCCCTGTGTATTTTCCCATGTGTTTATCCGTTATGAGAATTGGCGCAATGAGTTTCAGGTCCGATTTAAGAGCTTAGATGCCAAGACTACCGAAGAGATGGTACTCTATGTTTTCTGTCAAGTCATTTTGGTTTTGCAGAGCCAATTTATAAGTCAATTGCCTTGCTTTAATAGTCAGCTAAAGAAATCCTTTAGAATCAACCAAAGAATTAAAGTGGTTTTCTTTACTCCTCTAATAACGTACACGGACCAGGAGGTGTCAATGATTTCAAGATGGATATAACAGAGGAGAATCAAAGATTGACCACCGACATTGCTAACAAACTTCAGACATGTTTGTTCAATTACTATGTTGAGGTGGAAAAACAGGCTGGGAGCACCAACTACAACATAATCACCAAGACATGTAATAACAATGCCACTTACAAGCTCTTGGGGGATTTCAGCAACTGTGTATGTACTGTGTGTCAATCTGTAACTATTGTTGATCCGGTGACCTTTTTCCTATTTGCTCTCAATCATTCCATCAATTTCCAAGATGGAGACCTAAGAATTTTCAACAATCTTGGCCGACTGTCACAACAAATTTTATGTCATGATAAGAAGTTCAAAAGCAATATGACTTCTTGTCCAATCAGAAACAGGGGAACAACCATCATGACAGCCAATCAAGTTAGAGCTTTTCAATATGTCTATCTATATAGAGAGTCCTTGAGTGACACCAATCTGAATTATCCAAGAGCTAAATTTTTGTAACTATTTTTGTTAACTCAATCAAAGACCAGTGGCAAAATGCATGCAAGTATGTGGGAGAGAATTCTCTGGACAAAATTCAAGTTATCAGTAAGTTGAGTGAATTGTTTAAAGGATTGGCTCATCACGTCTTTTATGCCTATTGGAAAGCTACTTTGAGTGGATATCAACATCAATTTGATGCAACTTTCATCTTCAACAAAGAGGCTTAGGTATATGGATTAGTAGAATTTCAGTTAGCACTTTTACATAATTGAGTGGCAGAAGAAAAATGTTCATTTAATTTTCTCTAATGTTGTATTTTGTAAATTAGTTCAGATTAATGTTACTTGTTTTCGTCTAATATTCATCTACATTAAGTATAACCAAAGGTCAAAGGGGGTTGGCTAAGTTGAGAGATTGAAACACATTTCGCTTATTTGAATGAACGAACTACTAGCAAGGAATAAAATTTTGAAATTATCGCAAATATTTTGGCCATAATTTCGGATTTCTCACCTTGCGATATTGATTCCACTTTCTTCCAATTTCTTGTCGAAATTTCAAGATATTTTCGAAAAATCCCTATATTTCGGTGATATTACGGAAATTTGACCAAAATTTATGGTTGACTAGCCCAATTGTATGAGGCCTAACCCAAATTCTCAAAATTTCAATAACTTTTCTCACATAGGATTCGAAACACTAACCTTTCCATTAATAATCAACGGCGCTACCAACACGCTAGTTGGTAGTTGTTGTCTCATTCCTACAAATTTATATATATTTTTATATATATTAACATGTAAATGATATTTGGTAAATGCAAAAAAAAATTGTAAATGTCCAATATCCAACTACTTGCCCAAAATTTGAACTATGTTCACTTTTTTTTTTGAGGTGAAACGGTAGAATAAAGAGATGATAAGTTACAAAGAAGTTCACCGGTGTTCGACACGATAAAAAGAACTTCCCAAAATCAACATACATTATTACATGATCAATCTGGACAAACATAGCTAGATAAAAAATTAAAACAGATAAAAAAAATAAAATAAAATGGGCTAGGGCTAATCCCAGGCTAAAATAAGATCTGGCACAACACCAACAACAGTCCAGCCGCTAAGAATGTCCTTGGTGACCCAAAAACCGTCGTCCCTTACCAGAGCCGTCGACACCGAGATTATTCTTTGTTCACCAACGATCCGCCTGCCCGACTCAACACATAGTAATTCATATATATAACATTGTAACAAATTCATATCTCTTAATGTTTAATCTATATATTATTTTTCATATAAGATTGATATATAATTGATCATATAACAACCTCAAAAAATTACGATGTAAATTTCCATGTAATTCTCTTAATTTCATCATTTTCGTCAAAAATTTGACTGAATTAATATCACATTGATATTTCTATCGAAATATCAGTATTTTCAAACGGTCAATATTTCATTGATATCCGATATTTTACAAGCTAGGATGAAGAGCGAAAGAGGAAGGAGGGACTAATTAGAGGGCAAAAGAGGAAGATGTAGGAAAAATGTGTCAAATATAAAACAAGGGATGTGTATCTAAAAAATTGGGATGTGTAAACAAGCAATCATAAAGAAACATGAAATATTAATAAAATAAAATATTAAAGTGATACTTGAACTTGAAAACCATTATCATTGAGATAAATAATATTTAAAATTACTTGTTTACCCTTCATATTTGATATTTCAGTTTTCCACGCATCACAATTGACGAAGATTGATGGAAAATTTGTTTCAGGTACTATAAAGATATGATTTTTAAAGTCCAAGTATCTCAATAATACGTTTTAAAGTTCAGGTATCAAGTTGATAGGGCCGAATATGTTCAGGTACCTAAAAATCGCATTCGGCTTATGTCTAAAACTTGAGTGCACAAAATTTATAATCCTAGTCAAATTAGAAAAAGGCAATTCTAATACTTAGTGAAATGTGATTCTTGAACCTTATTAATCATTGAGATTATGAAATAAATTTGTTTAAAGTATTTTGATATCACTATGACCCAATCTTCTTGGTAAAGATATAAGATAATTAATGTTATTTCCTTAAGCAACAACTTTTCTATAAGTATCTTATCAAAAAAAAAAAACTTTTCAATATTGATAAGAGACTTATGACAGGTTGTTGTTGAGTCACAAATAGTATACTAATATGCATCTCAACTCTTTGTGTTTATGCTTGTCTTCACCTTAATCTTATCCACTTTAAATCACTTTTTGTATTTTGTTAGGGATCGGAAACGGTGGATTGAAATCACCATTTTCGAAGCCCAAGAAAGGCGTAAAATGGAGAAAAAACGGTCAAAAGAGAAAATTTGGGTCAAAAGTCAAAAGTCAATGGTTGAGTTTTCCGGCGACTCCTAGCCAATTTTGCATATAATTAATGTTGGATTGAGTGGTGATGCTATTGTAGTACAATTTCCACAAACTAATTCAAGATTTAGATGCTTTTACCTAGAATTTATCACTCTTTATGTATTGCATTTACTATGTCATGATAGCATTTAGAGCTTGATAACCTTTGAAAGCATATCCTATGTGTTTGCGAAAATTGTGAGTTACAACTACCTAGAAATAGGATTACTTGGTTTGCATAATTACCTCACTTTAAGCTTTGTGCACCTAAAATAAGTGATTGAAACTTAACCGGTAATTGAACTTGGTTTAGAGAGTTAACCCCTTACTTCACCGGTAGGATTTAATACATAAAAGAAGTGTGGCAATTGTATGTAATCTTAACCGGATACAATGAGGGTGATTGGGTAGTACATTGCATTATTTTCATTTGGACATCATTACTTGCATAAGAGGCTAGAGGTGGAAAACTTCAAGCCTTGACATCCATCACTTTAGTTGTTACATTTCGGTTAAGCTTAATCTAGTTGCATTTATCTTTAAACAAGTAGCTTAATTACTATCATTGAAAATTGAATCCCTACACTTCATATTGTGCATAATCCGCCGTCTAGTTTCCATTTAGGTTCACCAAAGTTAGGTAGTAAGATTGCTAATCCTTGAGGGTTTGACAACTCTACTTATCTCTTTGCTAAAACTTGACCTCTTGCACTTGAGAGTGGCTAAATTAGCTAATAGTTGTTAGGGTAAATTGTGCATTTATATGGCACATAAGAAAGTCTCCAATATCGTGTCATCATAAGCAACATCTAAATACGATCATTAGAGGATTCAAATTGTCCAAATAGCAACTCCATGATTAAACAAGTTTATAACTTACTCATGAAATAAGAGTCTAGATCTTATACTTACTCATTTACATAGTCAATTTGACTAAATCAAACTTACCTAAATGAGAAGTATGATTAGACTATGAAATTGATTTCAAATTATGATCATAATGTTGTAAAATATTCTAGCTTATGTGAAGTTATGAATTCATACAGTGCTCCTAGAGAACGGAAGTTAGAATTCATCAGAGCTCTTGAAGAGCCTAATGAAAATACCAATACATATTGATACTTGTGGTGAGATATGTCATATTAAACTTCGATATTACATTTTTCATATTCCTTTATGTTTATACATTTTACTAACATCTTAAAGTTTCCAGATTACATCAACACTTATAGTAAGTGGTTGATGAATACATTTGTAGTTTTCTTGAACTACTTTTAACTTGTTTATCTGGCAGTATTCAGAATTAACGATGAGCCCTCATATGCAAGGTACATAAAGCTTGACCTTTTACTTAGACTGGGGCTGGCAGTGCCCTGTTCAAGGTCTTAGCTCCGGCTGTGTCCCGATACGAGTAAAGGCGTATAAGCCGTCTTAGCTCCCCGTTCCTAGGTTAGAATCCGATACTAAACTCTTAAAGGGGATCATGGTGGCATACGAATCACCTTATCTTGATACCATTGCAAGTATAAAGACCAATCCGCATGATAGCTAGGTCCATAAACCAGAGACGATTAGATAGCACCATCAGACTTCCTTAGCGAATACTAGCGCCATCCTCAGACACTGAAGTCAGTCGGAGATATAGATTCGATACAAGCCCCGTAGGGATCATAATCTGGATATCCTCCGTTCAACCCCTTTTCTAAAAAATAGACAAAAGTTGCGGGGGCGAGGCTTTCCCTTTAGGGTTTATTCACGCTTTATGGGCTTGATCAAGGGAAGATTCTCATTAGAGAGATCATTCAGAAGAATGTTACCTAGGACATAGGCGTGTTGTACTCTTTTTCTTCGATTACAGTTATTTTTTCTCCCACTAGGTTTTTGTTACGTGACAAAGTTTTTAACGAGGCAACACTAGGCGTATCCAACAACGTATTATTCACAAGAAGACATCAAATGGGGAGTATTGTAAATATTAAATTAATGTGGATGCATGTCTATGTAATTACTTATTAGTTGTGTACTTATCATGTAAACCCTACTTTTATAGATAGAAACCTACTGAGATGAATAATACGAGACTCTGTATTTTCCCCTCTCTATCTTTGAGTTTTCTATTCTCTTTATGTCTTCTCCCTAGTTATAAAAAAATATGAATTTGAGTGCATTTATAAGTTTTTACATAATGGACTCAGAGCCTACTACTTATTTCTTAGGGCAGGGCACGAATCCCGCAAATCCCGAATCTGATACAATCTCGTCCTGATCCCGCAAGTGACAAGACGGGGAGAAAATTAAAATTTTCATTATTCCGTCAATTCCCGACCCGTCTCATTTTTAGGAACGGGATCAAGTCTTAATTTTGAAATTCTGATAGACTAGTTCCGTCCCACATAATATATTTTATCTATTTTATCATTATTTTAATAAGAGTTGACATATTAAACAATCAAACAATTAGCAATATTTAGTACAAAATATTACTCTACAACGATCAAAGTATTACACTACTTTGTAATATAAACTAAATTATCAATTAAACATGAAATAAAATTACTTGTATTTTTATTTTTTTAATTAAACATTAGGTAAAATGGTATTACTTTATGTAATTGTAGATTTCTATATCTTATCAAAGTATATCTATTTTATATTGAGGTTGAATTTAGTTCGTCCAGTTTTATTTGGATTTTTTGCTAACTGTTCTATTTAATATTCATTTTAAATTGGACCCAAAATTAAATCTGTTCTGTTTAAATTTCGAAACAGACTTTTGAAATGTCCAACTCCATCACGTCTCGTCCTGTTCAAGATAAGAATAAATTTGACCCGACCCGACCCGACCGTACGCACCTCGAGTATTTCTATCTCGGGACTTTTAACTTGAAAAGGCCCAAACCCATCCACAGTGAGTTTGCTGTAATATCAGAAGTAGTAGGTACCAAGTTTCGGCCAGACTCAGTATCCAACACCTAATCAAACTCATCTGCAAAATCCTCTCCTCACCGCTTTTCCTTTCTCCACACATAATCAATTGTATAAAATAAAATTCCCAAATCCCATTCAACCCTCATCAATTCTTTCTGGGTTTTATATATCAAACAATCGCTCGCGTTTTTCTACTTGATCGATTGGATCCAAGTTACTTGGTTTCGAGGCAAAGTATCTATCTTACGAGCTGCAGATGCGAAAGAAGAAGAAATATGAGAGGTACCATTTTCTCTCACTGTCTGTTTTTATGGATGTAAAGTTGTATTCTTTTGTTGAATTTCCAATGATGGATTTGATCGGATTATCAGAATTGGGTGTTTGATGTTAGGGTTTTGATTCATTGTCTGTTTAGGGTTTGGTAATGTGAGGTTTAATTGAAGTTATGGATTGCAATTAATGCAACAGGAAAGTACTCGTTTTTTTAAGAAATTAGAAGAAATTGAAGAGCATTCTGTATTTGAGCAAAGTTTCCACCCAGTTGTAGTATTGAAGATCAAAATTTCATGGGAAAGTTAGATAAGTTTTAGCTGGGATTATGGATTTGGAAGCACTTTGGGTTGAATAATTACACATTGGATTGATTTGGTTCAAAGGTCTTGGATATAAATGGTGTACCGAAGAAGCCAAGTGTGATTGGACCGTTTAGGAATGGTTGTTCAGGGAATGTGATGTAAGCTCATTTAACTCACTTGTGTGAATTGTTAAGAATTCATTTTGTTATCCAAGAAAAAAAAGGGTTCAGTTCGGTTTTAGGGAGAAGGAAGGGATTGGTAGTAGCGCTTAGAGTTGAACAAAATAATTTTTCTGATGACCAATAGGAAGACCTAGAAATAAAGTTGGTCTGCTTTAGGTTTTAGGAATAGTTTGTTTTCTGTTCACCTACGGTTGGATATCATTAGTTACATCATTCTGTTGCTCATAAAGTTGGTTTTTCTTTCGGTAGAAGGTTTTGCCTCTGAGCATTTCGTTACAGCAGGAGATATGACTAAGAGTGAACATGATTGGTGAGTGAGAGTGATGTGATTCTAGAGAAGGCCAAGTACTTCGTTTTTTTCAATTTTTTTTATAAGCTTATGAGATATCATACAACTCATTTGAGTGGCTGAATTACTTTACTTCGCTGATCTACTGCACAAGATTCAACTTTTTTACTTCCAGCTCGTTTCTAATCCATTTCTTTTATCTGCTTAAGCAGGAAGATTTGGCTTTGAGCTCTAGTGATGGCTTGCAAAAATACATCAACATCAATAGTGTCTTCAGAACCCTCCGAGCAAAGAGGATCATATATGGTAGATGCAAACATGAACACACTACAAGCTCCAGCGAACCAGCCAATCCGAAGCTTCTGTAAGGGCCCTGTGGCTATCCTTTGGGATATTGAAAACTGCCCTGTGCCAAGTGATGTCTGTCCTGAAGATGTGGCTGGTAACATCAGAATGGCTTTGCAGGTACATCCTGTAATTAAAGGAGCTGTTGTAACATTTGCTGCCTATGGAGACTTTAATGCCTTCCCCAGGCGACTCCGTGAGGGATGTCAGAGAACGGGTGTCAAACTCGTTGATGTTCCAAATGGAAGAAAGGATGCTGCTGACAAGGCCATCTTGGTTGATATGTTCCTGTTTGCCCTGGACAATCCTCCACCCTCTTCCATCATGCTTATCTCAGGGGATGTTGATTTTTCTCCAGCACTCCATATACTTGGACAACGTGGGTACACAGTGATTCTAGTAATACCTTCTGGAGTGGGCGTTTCATCTGCTCTCAGCAATGCTGGTAAGTTTGTATGGGACTGGTCAAGTGTTGCTCGTGGGGAAGGCTTTGTGCCTACCACTAAGCATCTAATGCATCCTCGTGGGGGACAGGCTGATATTGCTGGCTATCTCAGGGGTTGCCAAATAAATGATCATATGGATATCCAGAATGAAGAAGAAGCTATTTTATATAGGGGGATTTCACAAAGCTATTACAATTCAAGAGACTTTTCAGTAGTTTCACAATCTTTATCCGAGTATAACAGTAGTTCCTTAGTCTTGCCTGCTGGTCCTTCTGCATTGAGGTCACACAGTCTTCCATGTGGTCTCAATGAAGTTCCAACTGGACCTATTATTTCTTCTGATCAAAATGAATCTACTTGCTGGGTTCAACCAGGGGATCTAAATGGTCTGAGGGGACAGCTAGAAAAGTTACTTGAGCTTTCTGGAGGTTGCATGCCTCTTACCCGAGTTCCTTCCGAGTATCAAAAAATTTTCGGAAGGCCTCTTTACGTATCAGAGTATGGCGCTCCTAAGCTTATTAATCTGTTTAAGAAGTTGGGTGACACGATGGCTGTAGAGGGTAAAGGGCAAAAGAAGTTTGTCTACCTCCGCAACTGGAGAACAAGCCCAAGTGCTCCACCTGTGGTTTCAACAGGGAAAGATAATAGTATGAAAGGGAAGGGGACTCATGAAGAGAGCATGAGTAATATGACAGGCAATGGCTCATCAGATGAGTTTTCGGAGGAGGAAAGAGTAGTTATAGAGGAACTCGATGATATGAATAAAGGAAAGACCAATTTAAGAACATTAGGTAAATGTGAAACTGATGACCACGGCCTTGAGAATTTCAAATATGAGTTGCAGGAGATTCTTGTTAGCTACTCTTGTCGGATTTTTGTGGGTTGTTTTGAGGCTATCTACCAGCAAAGATACAAGAAACCGTTGGACTACCGGAAGTTTGGTGTAGATCAGCTGGAGGAGTTGTTTGAGAAGGTAAACGATGTCGTGGTGTTACTTGAAGAGCCTGTTAGCAAGAGGAAGTTCCTGGCTGCAAGTGGTGGCTGAAAACATTAGGTTGCACTGATGGTTTTGGAAAGTCATGTGCATGCCAATGGCTTGAGGTATGCTTATGCAGCGCAATGCTCTCCCTCGGCTTTTGTTTTTCTTCAGTACTTTTATATTGACCTGTTGAAGCTGGGAGCAACTTTTTTTTATGTTCAATGTGTCCTGCAAAGATTTGATGTTATTGTTGACATCTCGATGCAAGGCTCATCCCCAGTCATTTGTATTCGATCAACTGCTAATGGGAGATCTAAATGTAAATTTACTTGTATGTCACTTCTCAGCGTGATTGTCAAAACTTGCATATAGTATATAAGATTACATAACACTTGCTGCTTTGACTGATTTGGGGTTATCACACAATTGTTTTCATTTTACATCTTTATTATACAGAAGCAAAGCATCATCAGCTGTGCAAACCTTAGCTGTAACATATGTGACTGGCCATGTTCCATCAGAACATTTATAATATTACTCGATTGGTTTTATCGGGTCCTTGTTCTTGAACAAGTTGAAAACGGGAAGCATCGACGCTCAGGGTTCATGTACATGGTTCACCACCACATCCATAACGATGAGAATGTTAACCAGTTGAAAGCCCTAGATAAATTGAGGCTTCGTATGACTTTCTTCTCAAACGGCAAAGGAACTAGTATGGTTAATAAATTGTTGAGTATTGCAGTTCGAAGAAGTGTCAAAGAAGTAGACATTAGCGTTCGAGGTTACGACTGTCTAACCAAGAAGAGTCCCCTAAACTTTGCAGAAACTATAACAACGCTGAAATTGGAGGACGTGGTAATAAAGTCTCAATGGTATTAGATTCCCATCCTTGAAGACTATGTTCCTCAAAGCAGCTTGACATCTACGTCCCCGTGCATGGAGCATTTATCAGTATCTTTTTGTCATGTCAGGCACCCTAGGGTTAAAGACTTCAATCTCAAGTTCTTGGAAATTACAGATTGCGATTTCGACTTTATTCAGATAAGTTCTAAGAATCTTCGAAGTTTTACATTTGGTTCTGAACTCGATGTTAATCACGTAACGCTGCATTACTGCCCCAACTTGAACCATGTAAACATCCATGCACGTAAGCTGCAAAATCTTTTGATGATTAGAGGTGGCAGAGGTTGTGTGAAGGCACCATCAATACTCCAAATCTATACTATTTCCGGTTTCATAATAGGTTTTCCAAGTACAAGCTTTTTATCTGAAATTAATTTTGATCAAGAAGAGCAAAAGATCAAAGGGGGATGGGAGCATTTTTTCCATCTGACAGATTTTCTTGATAACTTTGCTTCCTCCCAGAGATTATCCATGCGTGTTAATCATGCTGATGAGCTGCAGGCTTTCATCTTTCCTGAAGTTTTAAGAAAGATCGTCTTCACCGTTGTCTGTTATTAAGGAACTTAGTGTTGCCATCAGACCTCGGACGATGGCGATAAGTCCCGACTTGGCGGACTCTTTGACTTGGATAGCACCTTCTGCAGACATTGAAGTCATTGACGAATTTTTCTGATGAACAAAATACAACACTAAAGACTACAAGCAAAATTCCCTCTCACAACGTCAGCTCATTGTTTACTCTAGTTTATGATACTCGATTGAATTCATGGTCTCACTAATTTATACATGTAGAATTCATGGTCGAAACACAGTTTCCTTCCTTTTACAAAGAAGCTTGATCTCTCTTTTGAGATTAATACTGAGTAGTCACTCTATAGGGTAGTAGTTCTAATAAACGTGGAATTATATTAGCTTCAAAACATTTCTTATACATGTTGGTTACAAAATTGTGCAACACTCCGAAAATAGAAGCAAAAATGAGTTCGTCTCCACGGGACATACAATGTTTCTAACCTACTACTATTCTCACCTTTAAGTTGTTTGATGTTCTTTTAAATGGTTTACTCAGATTCACTGGCAAATCATGAACAAGGCTTCAAATAAGTACGATCAAGTGCTACCAAACCCTTTTGATGACTTACAGTAAATGAATGAATGCATCAAATAGATAGAATGTTCGGAGGGGATTGTGGAGACCCATTTTCGAGCAAGAAGCTTCTGCTACAACATGACCTGGATGTACTTGAAGAAGAAGCAAGATTTCTGCCATCCCCGCCGTTCCAGATCATGTCATTCCTGTGCATCTTTCCTTTACTATTCCTTCCTCTTCCATCCGTCTCTTCGTATTCTTCACTGTCCACAGCTGCTATAAATCCACTATGCATCGGGTCTGAACTCTCATACAAAAGCCTAAGCACCTGCTTAATTGAAGGCCTGTCCTGGCCTTCTTTCTGGGTGCACCAACTAACAATAGAAATAAGTGTTTGAAGTTGATCCAAATTATATGAGTCTTGTACACTGGGATCAACTAAATCAGGTAGCCTTGACTCTGTTTCCATGTATTTTTGTGCCCATTCGACCAAATTCCTGTTGTCTTGTATTGCTCGTCTCCCAGTTACCATCTCCAAAAGTAGGACACCGTAGCTGTATACATCACTTTTCTCTGTCAACTCCTGAGTAACAACATACTCGGGATCCATATAACCTGCATTCAAAGATGTTAATCACAAATATTAAGTTTCTGACTAAATCCGTATAACTTTAAGTTTGAAGTTTCATGTTTCAACCCATTGAATAGAATGTTCTCTAACCTGGAGTTCCCCGGATATCAGTATTTACCGGCTCAAAGCAAATTGAACCATCTATTGATGCATGCAGAAGGCCAAAATCTGCAATCTGAGTAAGGATAAGTAAAATTAGTTCAAATCAGTTGAAGGGATTCTTGGCATTTTTCCTTTCCAAAAAAGAATATGCTTCAAAGTTATATCAACATGTCAAGCCATCTTGAATGTCTCAACTTAAACAGGACAAATTAAGTTAAAATTTGAGTTAGACACGTCATGTTTGGAGACATTTAAGATCTATTTATTTATTTATGGTAAATGTGCATCCAACAAGTCGTAGTAACCTTAGCCACAAAATTTTCGTCCAGTAAAATATTGCTGGACTTGACATCTCTATGGCAGAGAGGAGGATCACAATAGAAATGAAGATACTCCTGCATGTGAAAACAATTTTTTAGGAGGTAATCAGTTTCTTTCACTATGTATTTGCAAAATTAGTAACAAATCTGAGAGGTCAAGACTATATGGACTAGTCGAGCCAAAAATGATTCTGCAAATTACCAGTGCATTAGCCACATCAATGGCAATTTGGACTCTAATTTGCCAGCTTAGGGGATTTCTATTGCAGGCTGCATGAACATGAGGAGTACACTTCATCAGAACCATTTAAAAAATGTTACTTTGAAATAGAATCCGAGGATGATATTATTATGTCTTCCGCAGATATGAATGCCTGTCCTTGCCACCCAGAAAACTAAATGAAATCGCATCTAGTGTGATGGCACCGACATATTAGATACTAGCGGTTTAAAAGTTGTTATTGTTTAACACTGTTTGAGACCAATGCAATGAAACATCATAAACCATCATTTAATAAAAAAAATGCTTTACAGTTGCATCACTCTCAGACAAGTAGATTAAAGAGATGGAGAAGCATACAATGAAGATGATCCTTCAGGCTACCATTTGCCATGTACTCATACATCAAAAACCTGCAATGGAAGTTGGAAGAAAATCCATATGAAACATTTGGGCTGGCACATGATATCCCAAAACATATACAAATTGATCTATATGCACCTCTCATTTATCAAAAAGGAAAAGTACCTCTCATGTTTCTCTATGCAAAAGCCCCTTAGAGACACAAGATGCCGATGATGCAACCTAGCAAGAAGTATTATCTCTCTGCAGAATTCATGCTCCCCCTGCTCAGAAACTTTGTTCATCCGCTTCACTGCTGCCACTAAACCATCACTGAATTGCGCTTTGTACACAGTTCCGAATCCCCCTTGTCCAATGATAGTGTTGAAATTGTCAGTTGCCTTCTTTATCTCCTTGTAGCTGAACTTTTGAAACATAGATGGAGGGCCTGCACATATGTCCCAAGAAACCCCAACAAATCGGCTCATTTATATATAGCAGATTAGCAGACTAGAACTGTACAAGGAAGAAGTAACAAGGAAGAAGATAGAACTGTACCTTCCTGAAATTTCTTTAAAGGACGAGGTGGGGGGAACGATTTTGATGTCTTATCTATATCTTCAAAATCCACTAGCTCTCTGTTTTTCTTCCGAATAAGAACTATCAAGACTAAAAGCATCATTATAGCAACAGCTGTTACTGCAATGCCAATACCTGGAAGCAGTGTCAGATGATAGGAATGATGTGTCTCACATAAGGGAAGACCCATCAAATGTTGGTTTGGGCTAGCAGCCACCAATGGAGTTGGAGAAGCCTTAGGGGTGGATGATGGTGATGGGTCTGCAATAACCAACACATGTGCAACAAACAAAAACTGAATTGTTATTGATAGAGTGGTGACGGCTCTGCAATAAGCAACACAATTGCAACAAACAAAATCTGGCTGAGTTAAAACGTATACAACTATTCTACCAAAAATAGTGTGGTACATTTTACTTGAACACAATCTCCACTTTTCTACCCTTTATTTATTTTCCTAAAATTCAAATTTGTAAAGAAGTCCAAACTCCAAAGCCTCAAAGAAGAAGAAAAAACTAGCAAAGCATACTACAAATTTACAAGTGAAAGAAACATCAATTAAAGAAAAAAATCATCAAGAA
The DNA here is from genome assembly GCA_946800695.1 of Geum urbanum. Lineage (NCBI taxonomy): Eukaryota > Viridiplantae > Streptophyta > Magnoliopsida > Rosales > Rosaceae > Geum > Geum urbanum. The sequence continues at coordinate 7,030,680 of OX327007.1, read as the reverse complement.
ATTGGGAAAGTAGTGGAAAACTTGAACCACACACTCCCTGTCCTCTGTTCCATACAAAATAAAATCTCATTCTGCCAAAAATTCAGTACCTGGTAGGAGGTTTAGACCCTGAACTTGAAAAAAGCAGCTTGCAATGCCAAAAGCTGAAGCACCACCAACTTGGCTTGCTATTGCAGCAAAAGTTGCATCACGGCAGGTATGGAATGTTATATTATTTTCTGGTCCTAATAGGTGATGAAGATATACTATGCCAGCATTTATACACTTTTTGCAATTACTATCATCCGAGAGTGGTAGTTTGCAATTTTCCATGACATCAGGGAAATTTGGAGACTGCACCATTTGTGTAACAGTTGTTCGACCACTACACTCATAATTTACTGGAATTTTTGTCCCCAAACCACAGAAAGCTGTTGCATTTCGGGTAACTCCATGCAATTGTAAGGTTTGTGATATGAAATCGAGGCATGTATCTGATAAGTTTGAAGGAACCCCCAAGTTGCTCGTTTCATTTGCATACTGTGCAATAGACACTGCAATAAAAGCATTTATGTAGCGGCAACACTTCCCTTTGTCATCTCTATTCGAACAAAACGAGGCTACCAAAGTAGCGTTTGACCCACTCAAATTTAAGGGGCATTCTGCAAAGTAGATGTTATAGTCATTAGTGAAAATGAAACTTTTCTAAAGCATACTTCCTAGAGAAAATCATAACATACCATAATCATTCAAAATCAACATATGCAACATGGTAAATCATGAATGGTAGAAAACCCTAATAGTGAACCTAATCAGAATAAAAGCACATTAGCTTTGAGATGCTGCACAGAAAATAGATGAATACATTTACCACCCAGTTTTTATGATAACTTTGGATGCCAATGAATTTGCATGCAAAATCTGGACTTTCTTTTAATCCAGCATAAGAAAGTTGAGAAACTGCAGTCTCTGTTTTCAGCAAATTGTTGAGATAGAAATAATGACCTATCTTAATACAAAGTTCCAACCTGTTACTCACTCACCCATCAGACCCCTCTGTAGAAACCAACAGCTATTGTTCAATTAATTTTAGTATGAACTAATGTCATTGTCATGATATTAGCTCATTAGCGAAAAAATGGAAGAAGGAGCAGCCAAGATTTGAGCTCTATAAACTGTTTTACTAAACTAGAAATAAAAAAGATGGACAAAGCACATTACTTGCCAAGAAGATAATTATTGAGCAGTAATAAACTAAGACATCTCCAATTTGTCCCACCTTATGCTAAGAATTTCAATAAACTTCAACTGTGATAATGCTAGAAAACATAAGAGCAAAGGTAATGTTCGTTTTCTCACTTCTTATTAATGCAATGCTCTATCAAAAGAAAGCACATATTAATACCACAGAGAGACAAGTATGAGATACTGATGTGAGGCAATAACTATAGTAATACCGCAGAGGTTCCTCAAACAACAAAGACCCAAATAAATTAGCAAGTCAAACATACACCATGCCAATCACACCCAGAAAATGATACTTCTGTCTCTAAATAGGAAATAGTAGAACTCAAGTTTGCCTCAAAATCAGAAAAAGTCGAGGCCTTCAAAAGTCCTGTAAGACCCATCTCCAGAATTAGTACATACTACACAAAATAAGTAGCTAAATATATAAATGCAGCCTCTTCAATCAGACTCAGGCACAACAGAAAGCAAGTATCAATATTTATAAACAATAATATGTGAACGAGACCCAGAAATGTTACTAACCAGCCATTGCTAGAGGCATTAGCTGCAGTCCAATAAAAGCAAGAAAACCCAGTAGAAGTCCGAGTCTGTAAACCACCATGGTCGAGAGAGACGAAGAAGGAGAGAGCTGGGCTCAACAGAGACTCACAGAGAGAGAAACAAAAAGTGGGGTGAAGTGGGAGTTTGGAAAGGAACGAGGTTGAGTGTGCTAGCTCATTTTGGAAGCATAAAAATGAAGGAAAGCTGTGAGCATTTCTGTCACTGTGCGACTGCGTTGTGTGAGAGAGTGAGGCATGTGAGAGAGAGAGAGAGAGAGCGGAGAGGTCTTGTTTGACTCTGAAAATGGGACCCGTCTTTTGTTCTCGAACCAAAATCCCTCTCTCTTATTTTTCTCATTTATGATTTATTGGGGAGATTAATAGCAATAGTGGGTGTCATTGTGCATCTTCTTCTGGGAAGTGGGAACCCAGATTACTCAGATAGGGTGGGTAGTAGATAATGATGTTTATGTGCCCTACAACTTATTTTGTTGCCTGATCTGGTCGATCCCATAGGACGAAAATCGATGTTTTAACTTCCAACAAAGTTTAGCGACCCTGTAACTAAAACAGTCTAGTGTTTCATGTTTATTTGTGTGTGTTCAACAACTTGAATTTTTATTCTTCGTTGAATAGTAAATTTGCAGTTCATTTCATATAATTTTTATTTCAAAATTAGTGTATAATAGTCGAGGTTGCCTAAATCTTTATGAACTTGTTTACAAGCAAACATTAGTTTCAATCAATCATTTAAAGAAACTTGAGTTTTCTATTACTGATGGCGTTACTCCTAAATATATCTGCTAGAGTATGTTACCTAGTGTTTTTGACATATATCTGCTCGAGTATGTTACCTATCCACATATACTCTTTGAGCAGTCTTTGACGGCATCATTTGACTTGCTCCAACAATAATTTCATCTTTGATTAACAAAGATGACACTCTTTAGCAGATATATCATATATGTCAAGTGTTGGTCTATAATCAACCAAAAGAAAGTGTTGGTCTGGAGTGACTTGTTATTACATGTGGTCCTCCAGTGTAATGCCTGTTCATGGCGAAGCACACTGATGCGTACAAACATCATACGCTGGTGACCTGACAGCATGTGAGTATTTGAGGACTACACTAGAGTCTTCAAATGCAAATGAGTTTCTAGTTTATACTGCATGACATATATTCTTTTGTTTTTGGGCTTTTCTGGATTTAAGTTTCCAATTTTAATAATAGTTCTTTGACAGCATCATGATACCGAAAGATGGGCACTCTTCAGCATCATGACAACATCAAAATGAATGTTGATGATATTTTTGGGGGGTTCTGGAGAATGTTATATGATCGAGTGGGTCTGTCGAGTTGGTCTGTCGAGTTGGCATGAAGAAATAGATAATGATCTTTTTCAAAAGATGCCTAGCTAAAGAAAAAAAAATGTGCTCCGAGTAACTCGGTTGCTTAGTGCTGCCTAGGGAGCCAATCTACGTGATTTTCACAGTTGTTCTTGTGTACGTGTGATTAGGAAACCTATTCCTATTGGGAATCAGATACTATGGGTAGTGTGGACATATTGACTTGGAACGTGAGGGGTTCTACGGCGGACTCATAGATTGATGCCATTAGGGCATTGGTTTTTGCCAAGCCGGTGATTGTCTTTCTTCAGGAAATAAGTGTCGAGAGCGGTCTCGCTATGATTACATCAAGGCAGAGCTAGGGTTTCGACAAGGTTTGATGGTGGAGTGTTTGGATACAAGTGCGAGAGGTCTTATGTTTTTTTTGGACAAATGATATTGATCTTCATTATAGAGATCATTCACCTTGGTTCATAGATATGGAGCTTCGGATTCCAGCGTCGCTAGGGCTCTCTTGGTGATTCATTGGCATGTATGGAAACCCCTATCCAAATTTTCAATTCCAATCTTGGGTCCTTTTTCAGGAACTGGCACAACGGACGAGTTCTTCTCTTTTGTGTGTTGTGGTTGACATCAATGAGATTATGTGTTTTTCGGAGAAATCTAGCGGCCTGATTCGGCCAAATTGACAGATGAACAATATGATCAGTTGCATGAATGACTGTACGTTGGAATATTTGGGATGTATGGGGGGGGGGGGGGGGGGGGGTGTTCACATGACATGACTCAGAAACTCAATGTCTCCTTGACAGAGCATTAGCTACACAAACTTGGCATCAACAATTTCGGGAAACTCAAGTGATTAACATACCTCCAATATGTTCGGATCATGTACCTATACTTTGTGTTGGCACGTCAAGAGAAAGAGGTGAGGTTTTTTGGTCGATAACACTTCTTTCACTTTGATGCAATGTGGGTTGATCGATGAGGAAGATTGTGCGGAAGCTGTCAATGCCGCTTGGAAAGTTCGAAGCAAGGATTCCTTCAGAGTCAATTTATCTCAAAAGTGGTGAAAACTCGAATGGGGCTTTGACATTGGTCTCGGGCTGTGTTCGTTAACCGAAAACGAGAATTGGAAGACATCCAAAGTGAACCAGGGGAGTTCTTGAATAAGTCGGTCTTTCAATGCGGCGGATAATCCAAGACAAAAATAGTTGTATGTAAGGCAAGAAGTTTTAGTGCAACAGGAGGCTACCTATTGGCGTCAAAGATCTAAGAACAATTGGCTCAAGAATGGAGAAAAGAACACAAAGTATTTCCATCGGCAAGCTTCCAACAGGAAGAAGAAGAATTAGATTCGATGTTTATTTGACAATAATGGTGTTTGACAAGATACTCCACCTAGCATAAAAGCTTTCGTTTTGGATTATTATTAATTTTTCAAAACTGGTAATATCTCACAGGAGCGATGAAACTGATTTTGTCTTCTCTTATTCCAGTGATCACTCCAGATATGTCGGCCTCCTTACTAGCGGATTATTTTGATGCAGGGATTCGTGCGGTCCTCTTCCAGATGGGTCCTCACAAAACCCTCGGTCCTGAATGTATGACTCCTTTATTCTATGAGAATTTTTGGGATATTGTTACTCCATATGTTATTGCTACTGTTAGAGAATTCCTTGTACAGGACAAATGATTGGGAAGCTGAACTTTACACTTGTCTGTTTGATACCGAAAGTGATAATCCGACGAAAATCACATATTATCGTCCCATTTCCCTTTGTAATGTGATATTGAAGATATGTACCAAGGTTCTGGCCAATAGGCTCAAGCCAATTCTGAATCAGATTATCGATCCATGTCAAAGTGTCTTTATTCCGGGAAGGTTGATTATTGATAATAAGTTAGTAACGAATGAGGTCGCTCACTATCTGTGGACCAAGAGACAAGGTGATTCAAGACAAATGGCCATGAAGTTAGGCATAAACAAGGCATATGATTGATTGGAAGGGAGTTTTCTTCAAGCTGTAATGCTTCGGCTAGGATTTCCTAATCAATGGGTTGATCTCATCCTGGCCTGTGTAACGATGGTTAGATATTTCTTTGTAATTAACGGTTCTCCCCCAAGACCTCTTACTCCTTCTAGAGGACTGGGCCAAGGTGATCCTATTTCACCTTATATATTCCTCTTGTCAGCTTTGATTCAGCGAGCTCATCAGGCCAATGAACTGGTAGGCATCAAGGTATATAGTTTCATCACCTCCTATATGCAGATGATAGTCTATTACTTTCCACAGCCTCGGGTATGGCATATGATAATGTGAATGAAATCTTACAAGTTTATGAAGCGGCATCTAGTCAGTCCATGCCATAAATTACATAAAAATTATATTTCAGTCAGAATCTGACAGCGGATAGCAAAAAAAAGCTGGCCAGAATCTTGGGGATGGAGCTGGTTTCCTATCATGAGAAATATCTAGACCTCCCGAACCAAGTAGGGTGGAGTAAGAAAACTATGTTCGTCTACATTAAAGATAAATTTCGAGATCGCCTTGCTGGATGGAAAGGCTCTTTGCTCAGTGTTGATGGTAAGGAATTGCTAATTAAAATTGTTGCACAATCTTTGCCAAATTATGCTATGAGTTTTTATCTGCTATCAAAGGATCAACGTAATGAGCTACAACAGTCGTGTGCTGATTTCTTTTGGGGAGATTTTACTGATAAGAAAAAAATTCACTGGTATACATGGGACAGCATGTGCAAGCCGAAGGATCAAGGTGGTTTGGGTTTCAGGAATTTATATGTGTTCAATCTGGAAATGTTTGCTAAGCAGTTATGGCTAGTGATACAGAACCAGGATTTATTGATGGGCCAAATTTATAAAGCCAGGCACTTTCACTTATATTGTAGCTGGGATGTCAAGGCGAGTGGCTCTCCTTCCTATACATGCGTAGCCTGTTAGCTGCTAGGCCGGTATTTGATGGTGGGCTCTCTGGTTGGTAGGCGATGGTTCCTCTATTGCATTTTGGGAAAATAATTGGTTATCCTGTCTTGGTAATTTTTGGTTAATTACACCATCGAGGTACACTACAACTATCCGCTATGTCTCTCAGTTTATCCTTCATGATTGAAGTTGAAATGTACCGTTGATAGAACAAGTCTTAGACCCCCACGATGTCACAACAGTGCAGATGATCCCATTGAGCTACAAAATAGAGCTAGATAAGCTTATTTGTCACCATACACTACACGACGACTTCAAGGTTAGTAGTGCTTACATCATAGCTAGAGACTTGGTGGTCCTTCTCCATCAGACTAACCCTATCCCACAGAATCAATCAGACTTTTGGATGAAGTTCTGAAAGCTACAAGTAGCAGCGACTACTAAAATGTGTGCATGGAAAGCTTGGCAATGATATCTTTAGTGGTGTAATAGGCTTTGGTCCCATATGGTAGATATACCACCAGAATGTGCTTTATGTGGCGTGGCACCAGAAACAGAATTACATCTGTTTAAGGATTGTCAGTGTACGTCCCCATACAAACTTTCACTACTGGTGTTAGAAGTAGTCTTACTTAATTTAGAGAGTAGGTGCATGCTTGCTACACTGGTTTACCAGAAAGACAACTTACTAGCTCGTCTCATTGGTATGATTTGGTTCTTTTAGAAAGCTAGGAATGACAAGGTGTGAAATAAGAAGGAATTTATTAGTGATACGCTACGTATTCAAACTCTAGCTTAGCATGAGCACTATCTCTTCGTCAACGGGATGCCTCCTAAACCTATTCAACAACCATAGCGTTGGCTAGCACCACCAACAAGTATATATTGTATTTGCATGGATGTGACTTTTGATTGGACCTCTACTCATGGTGGAATCGGTATTGTGGTACTAGATTGGTTTGGTCGTTTCATTATGGGAATGGCTAAAGGGATTGAAAGTCAATAGTCCCCTTTATCGGTTGAAGTAGATACTTTGTTTGAAGCGTGCCATTTTGGTTTGGAGTACAATCTTTATCCAATCACGTTTAGCTTTAATTCCCCAAGAGCATCTGCACCTAAGGGTGGGCATGAGATATGAAGAGACGATTTTGACTAAATTCCAGCTCGTCCCATTTTATTTTTAGGGGTTGGGATGGAACGGTATTCATGATACTAAAATGAAACCCGGAAGTACCCGTACCATTTGGATTTGGGACATGATAGGCCTAGCATGAGCTCCCGAATTTTCTTTTGTTTTCTAAACTGTACCGCATTCCTTGATCCTTAAATAGATAGTAATAGAAACTACATGAACTCATAAATATTGCAAAAGATTCCAACCATGTACAAGTACAAAATACAGTATGGATTACAATTAGGAATAGACATTTTGTGGTGCTCAGAGACACAAAAGTTTTTCTAATGTCGATATGGTTGATTTGAAGTGATTTATGATGACTTTGGAGGGATAAGGAGGGCTCATGATCGATCTGTAAACAATAAACTTGATGAAGAAGGTCTGAGCCAAATTATTCAAAAACTCGCTCTGCATCAACAACAAGTTATAATGCTGAATTGGTTTGACAAATTATTAAGAAGGCATGGCACAACAAGCTCATTTTCAAAAAAATGGCATTCACAACAAGCTCACCTGAGATTGAAAATCGTACCATCTGATTGGGCTTGCATGATGGACGACAGATGAAAACTCATCTCCATCGATTCTGGGAAGAAGCTCTGGTTGGAAAGGGGGCTCGTCAAATAACACCGCAATCGCGAACTAAGTTGATGCTCGGGTTGATTTCTTAAGGGATTAAGTGATGGCTTATATGTTTGGGATTTTGGGTTGATCGATTGTGGAATTGAAGTGATGAGCTAGAGTCAGAAAGACTGAATGGGTCAAGTTAATAGAGACCAATGAACTCGATGAAGTGAGGAAGACCGAATCTCGTGAATGAGTTGGGGTTATTTGGTATTCCAGATAAATACATTAAGAAAAAAAGAATCGAGCCGAGACGAGCCTTTTTTAGAGGAAATTCTAAAGCGTGTGATCTGTCCCATTTATTGTACATGGGCTAGGATAGGATAGGACAACCCAAGTAAAAATGAAGACCCGTTTCGTCTTGGTACAAGCAGGATCGAGATAGACATGGGCCGGGTTTCACGGGCCCATACGCCCACCTTTATCTACAATGGTAGCATTTGTGGGAGGTGCAAGAGTTGGGGTCCGTCGAAAACACGAGGTGCATCAGTTTTGGGCGATGCAGAGGTAGTAATTGAGGGAGACGACCAGACGTTGACAAAGAGAAGGTGCTGCCCGGCGAGCAATTTTTGCTCGAGAGGAGGTGCAAGCCTGCTGGAGCCCACTCACGTGGGTGACGCCAGGCGCATGCCTTTTTTTTTAATTAAGGCATATATATTGCACAAGCCAGTAAGAAAGTAAAAAAAATGACAAGTGAATGAGAGATCAACACATGGGAGTAGTTGGCTGTCAATTAAACCCCAAGGTCCACTTGTTAAATTTTTGTTCAAAAAATTAATCCAACGGCCATATTTAGATCGAACGTTTAATTTTTTAAAATCTAAAATTGACATTAAAACATCTAAAATTCATAATAAATACTTCAAGTATACGAAAAAATTATACGAACTTCTACGAGCTCGCAATAAAATACTCCAAAACTCTTACGAAAGAAGTATAGTCATATTCGTGTATGAAAAATAGTTGATTTTAAAAACTCATATTTACGACAAATTCGTCAACATCGCTAATCGCTTAACAACAAAACAAAAAAATACGTGTCGTCTAGTTATTAGTTGAAAATTTTATGAAAAATTAAAAAAATTCAAATTGATGAATAGTAATAGGAGGTGCTACTATTTGGGTCGTTGCAGAAAAAAACAGGTATTGCTCATGCTATTCAATGAATAGTAATAGGAGGTGCTCCTATTTGGGCCGTTGTAGAAAAAATAGGTATTGTTCATCCTATTCGGTGAATAGTATCCACTCCTCCTCAAAATAAGTGGTGTAAGGCATTGGAGGAGAAAATGGATGCAGATGCTCTATTAGTGGTCAAAGTAATACAAGACTTAGACTCCATCCAGGTTGAGTTTAGATATTCCATAAAAGATGTCACATAGCTGTGTGCATAGGCCCTAGACTTGGCCTTTGTTCACCTTCCTCGAGAAGGCAATAGGTAACACATGTTTTAGCTAGATGAGAATTGTTTGATGCCACACATCCCACAATTTTCCATTCGTCACCTACCTTCTTAGAAGATGTGCTTCATGATGATTGTACTTGATTTGGGTTAAATGAAATTTGCATCATCTAAAAAAAAAGATAATGATCTTTTCCTAACATGTATTCCAATGTCATGGCCTTCATCCATGAAATGCTAGAATTTAGGGTTCCATTGTATCCATTGTCGGCTGGTTCTAAATACTGGCTTTGGATGATTCTGACATAATGGTATGGAGAAATATACTCAGTTTCTCTATTGATTTTCTGCACCTATTCTGGAGGTGTAGATTTGAACTTGAGTCTAAGAATGTAATTGATCTTCCTTACATTCTTAACAGTATTACAGATGATAGCAGACAATCTTGTGAGATCATTATTAGTCTTTGCCCACATATTATGAATAAAGATAAAAGAGTTAAAATCAAAATAAAATGTTATCAAAGTGATAAAATTATTAAACACATAATTCAATATTCAAATAAAAGGATAAGAAATTATCACTACCACATATTTTAGTATTACCGGCGAAACGGAAAACTAAGGCCGACGATTTTTTTTTTCACCGGCAATATCGGGACTGACGGGGCTCGAACCCGCAGCTTCCGCCTTGACAGGGCGGTGCTCTGACCAATTGAACTACAATCCCCAGGTCTCAATTTTTATTTTTTCTTTTTTATCACATTCGAACCATTTTGTTTCGCCGTGTTGTAACAGAGACACGAATGATATACTATAAATATATTATTATATAAATAATAAATTAATTTATATAATAATAATTATCATAAAAAATCGAAATAAGAATATATTATATATTAATATATTTATAAATGCAAATGCAGTAAACTCATAGTGGGCTAATTCATGAATTGAATCAAACGGACCCTTTTATTTTAACTAAGCGGTAGAGTCACGTAAGCGGTAGAGTCACGCTCGTTTTCATTATTACCGGCGACTTGGAGGAAAAATCGCCGGCAATAATGCGCCGGAAATAGCCTTGGGGGAATGTCGCCGGCAATACTTTTTTTTTTGGCTATTTCCGGCGCATTATTGCCGGTGACTTGGGGAAAAAATCGCCGGCAATAGTATTATTGCCGGTCCAAGTCGCCGGTAATACTTTAAAAAAAAAAAAAAGTATTGCCGGCGACTTTTGTTTTCCGTTTCGCCGGCAATACTAAAAAATGTGGTAGTGTATCTTTCTCATGGAATGAATCTTTGAGAACTTCTTTCCCCTTTCTTTCCAGTAGGATCTTTCATGTTTGGAAGTCTGGTATTCTCACCAACTTTGATGATGGTGATTTCTGTAGTTCCTGAAGATTCTTATTCTTCCATTTTTACTTCTTGGTAAGGAAAAACGTTTCTTTCCTTTTTGAATGTGAAACTTTCGATCTCTTTGATCAATTGTTCCAGACAAGATGTATCTTGGCACTTTTCTGCTTCTTCATAAAGTGCAAAGAGATTCTCTTCCTTTGACTTTTTAGATTTTAACATGTTGTTCAGCATCTTAATCTTTTTCCATTATTGGATTGGTTTCTTCTCTTATTGAAAATATAGTACTTCTAGTACCCTTTTCTCTAGAAGAATGGCATATTCTGAATGCTCTAGATCTTTCACCTCTCAAGTATTCGAAGGATACATCACTGTTTCTCTTATTGAATTTTAGGTTAACATCTCTAGTTCTTCTATTCTCATAAATTGTTTCTCTTACACTTTTTGGCTTTTCTTTGGAGCCAGACAATTTCCATTCCAGTGGAAATGTTACCTCATCCCGTGTACCTTATGAATCTGTTCCGAATGATTTTTTGGATTTGTAAGGAATCCACTAGTAAGACCAGGAATATTTGTTATCTTGGTCTTTGGTTCTATTGTTGTGCTCATTAGTTTATAGTAAATCTTATAAATCACAACAAGCTCTTGCATGCCTTCTTTCATTGATGTGTCATTTGTTTTGACTTTCAGTCTTAAACAGTAGGCTACATCAGTCAGGCTAGTTGAAAAGTTTGGAAGTAATTGAAATATTCAACTTGGTTGCATAATGATGCTTGGAGGGTTCCCAGTAGACTTTTCTAAAAATTAATCAGCCTCTTATCTTGTAAGTTACATAAGACTGAGCAATTTATGTCTTCTCTAGCCAGTAATTTTATGTCGACTTGGGCTACTACAATGTGCATAAATTTATAGTTCCTTTTTCTGGCTTTAGCAACTTCCTCAGGTGTTATCAAAAGAAGATATGTTTCTCTTATTTTTGTTGGAGTGGTGAATTCAAGAATTTGAATTGATGGCTGTCGAACATGTTAAAATTCTCTCTTTTGTAAATTTGATTGAATTCAAATTTTGGAATTGAAGAATTTCGAACATTTTCTTCAATTTCATTGAACTCGAATTCTTCATAATTGAGCAGATGTACTACTTTTTTCTTTCCAAATATGCTCAACATATTTATGGGAACATCTTCCGTTTTAGATTCATGAGATCTGATACTTGACAGATTTGTTGTTGGATCCAAAAGAAAAGGTTTTGGTGAAGGGTTCTCTTTTGGAACCTCTAATAATTTAAAGTCATTGATTTTTTTTATGGCTGTTTAAGGGTGGACTGTCTCTTGACTTCTTATGTTCTCGGGCTATCATTTGAACATAGTTAATGATCTTCATATGTTGAAGATTCAGTTCTTTGAATTTACTCTTAACCTTTGTTATTAGTTCTTTCTTTTCTTTTTTTCGAGTAATTTTGGATATAATCCATTTTAGTTTCTAATTTTTGTAATTAGTTACTGATCACCGGAAGTATCTCTAGATACTCTCTGTTTCTAGAGATTTCTGTTAGACTCAACGTATTGCATCATTCGAACTTATTAAAGAATCTAGTTTCTCCATTATTTTCTCAGAACGTGTTCCTATCTTTGGGAGTTTGTTGAGCTATAACAAGCTCTGATACCAGTAAATCTGCGGATCTAATCAAAGCTCAGAAAGTTAATTTTTGCAAATGATGTTCGGCTTTAGCTTTATCATGTAAATAGACAGCAAGAAAAGTTGTTGTTTAGTAACCTGAATCTCAACTAAAGCTTGGTCTTGAGGACGAGCTAATCTTCTAAGTCTTTCCAAAAGTTTAATCCTTTGATTTGTATTCGAAATAAATTCTCAAATCAATTTAAATTTTTTACTTAAATCACGTAAAGCTGAAAAGTAAGAAATTTTGATAGTAAGAAATAACTATTTACCTTCGAGTATTGATGATAGACATTAGTTGCACTTGTTAGAACAAATAAATTATAGACCCACTACGCTTTCAAAAAATATACTATATAAGGATACCATCTATCTTTAGTAAATGTACTATCTATCATAGATAAAGATACCTACTATATTGCTAAGGTGAATGAATAGTACTAAGTGCAAGTGGATGAGTGAAACACACAAGTGGGCGGATGAAAAACACAAGTGGGTATGTATTTGATGTATATATAGGTGATTTTTGGATAATTGACACATTGCTCTGTAGCTTCAATTACAACAGACTAACATGAATGGTTTCATTGATAAACAGACACACCCAAATAGGAGTCACAATTTGGACCATAGGCCCAAAAAGCCCGTGGGTGGCCCGAGGCCCCAAAAAACCCAATCTTGGCCCGACCTAAATTTAGGCCTGAAAAAGCCCGATCTTATGGTTATAAGACCGGGCTCAGGCTGAAGTCCCAAAATTCATGTACCCAAAAAATTTCGGCATGTCAAGGTCCGCCCGGCCTAGCCTGTAGGACCAAGCCTGTCTAGCTCATAAATTGTATATATTATAAATTATTTTATCGATATAAACCTCTAAACTCTCTAATTTACCTTAATATTATTCATTTATATACTATTTATCAATTTGTTTAAGTTTATATATTAGTAAGTGTACATAATTGTTGATATATTTGATAGTTAAACACTATTTATTTTTAATACAAAAAAAGCCCGACCTGATCTAAAAACCCGGCCAAAATTTTGCAAAAGTTACGCTAAAACCCGATCCGGCCCATTGGCGAGCCCTACACCCAAAGACGTAGTGATGTTGATATCTTTGCTAGCTAGCTTTACCATGGAGGCTGGGTTTCTCTAAGAAGCTAGGCGGACCTTCTTGATCTCTTTTGTGGGGCAATAAGCCAATAACAATGAAATTTGAAAGCCTAACTTAGGGGGATTTCGGGCTTTCGCTATAATAAGGTTTTGAATGAGGTTTATCCAAATCGAGATCCAGTAAGCATCAACAAGTGTTGTGGAAGGAAGACGATAGTTTTGAGTTGGAAGATTCGTTGCTTCTGACGGCTAATCGATGGAGAAGCATTCGTCTATGTTGTTGCTACTACAATCGTCATATGCAACATCGCTTGTGAGAGAAAACGTACGTGTTCTTTTAGGAGCTATCTTTTGTCAAAATTGTTACTTATAAGTAACAAGCTCCTAAACAAGGAAAACCAACAAGGTGCTTCAAGCAAACACATGGAACACTAATATCAGAGATAGATATACGCTCAAGAAACATTTGAAACTGTTGTAGCATAGCATTAGTTTTTACTGCAGTACATGAATCAAAAAGTAATCAAGGTAAGCTACTGTTGTGCTGTCTATCCCTGGCTGTCTATGAGCTAAATCTACTTCCAAGAAAAAACAAAAACAAAAAAACATGCTCGAGAAACAGATCTTCCCACAGAAAAAAAAATTGATAAGAAATTGACCTGATGATAAACAAAGTACCAAATACCAAACCATCGCGTTGTCAACTGCAGCTTTCACAACCAAGATATAATGCGAGAGAGAGAGAGAGAGAGAGAGAGAGAGAGAGAGTCTAATGAAAGTCTTATAAGAACTTTGAATGCTATTATCATTTTATTACACAATTCCCTCGCTCCTTCCACACTGCAATTTGGAGTTCTATTTAGTCTTTAAAAAGCTGGTTATATATGCAACTATAAATACCCTTATCTTCTTACGTTGTTCTCAATCTTCTCCTGTGTGAGACGAAGAACTAGCTCGTTGATCTCTCTCTACAATGGAGCATGTAACTATTTTCTTAATTATTCATCAACTTTCTTTCATCTTCTTCAGTTCTTAATTTGTGTATTCATGACTTACTAATTCGACCATATCTCTGGTTAATTAACTTCCACTTGCAGAGACTCGTTCTCATTGCAACTCTCTTCTCTTTGCTTTGCCTCCTTCATCTTTCTTCAGCCCGCAAGGTAAACTAAACATGCACCCATTTCGATCACAATTGTTCATGTTTCAAGTATACATAATTTCACTCATATCATACTTAATTTGTTTCCAGGAGGGTGAGAAATGCATCAAGAACAGCGACTGCGACTCGGGGCTACACTGCGAGACCTGCGCCGCAAACGGAAATCTGGTCCCAAAGTGCACCAGAATAAAACCCATAAGTCCAATTTCTCAGGTACTCGATCATCATCATCAACTTTCAGTTTTGGTTAAGCAGCTGTTCTAGCTAGCATGTAACGGCCGGTCTGATGGTGTGTCAGGTGAAAACGCTGCCGTTTAACAAATACTCGTGGATGACGACCCACAACTCGTTCGCTAAGCTCGGTGACAAGTCGGCGACGGGCTCTGTTATTTTGGCTCCGACTAACCAGCAAGACTCTATTACCGAGCAGCTTAATGTACGTACGCTGTTCTTTCTTAATTAATTGTCTTTTTCTTGCTTAATTTGTGCACGGTTAATATCTGTTTAATTGTCTGCCTTTTCTTGGGAAAAACGAAGATAATTACATCAGTACGATGGCTACTTTCTCTTATTTTTTGTGGTGATAATATAGTTGTAGCATGACTGATATGTTCATTTCATTGATCAACATCGAATATCATCCTTCGGGTGGGCACGGATTAAATAATCGATGTGATTTGAATCTCACGGTGTTTATTATTTATTATGAATACAATATAAATATTTTTAGTCTCTTTTTTTTTATGTTACATTTTCCTGAGCAAAAACCTAACCGGCCTTAAAAATCAAAAACCCTCCAAACACCTTGTTGAGCATGATTACAAAAAGATTTTCTTATTTAAATTTTGACCATGAATACAATAAGAATTTAGGCTCGTTTTCCTTTTATTTCTGAGTGATCATATCGAGCAGGTATTAGAGCATCTCCAATGAGACTTCTTATTGGAGCTCCGTACACAAAAAATAGAGAAAAACTAAATTTTGACACCTCATTCACACTCCTTAGGAGCTCCTAAATCTGAGGAGAGAGAAATGGGCTCCTAAGATTTTTGAAGCATTAATGAAAATAGTTTATCAATTATTAAAATGATGATTATATAATTTATTACATTTTCTATTATTTATATCTTGATCAAAAATACATTAGTTTTAAATCAAATAATTTTCAAAACAAAAATATTTAATATAAATATTTTTTTGCTCAAGAACAAGAGAAGATCGATGTTGAACACACTAAATTGCGACAAAGAGAAGAACAAGAGGAAGAAAGAATTATGTTACTCAACACTAGTGTGATATCGATCTCATATTCTAGCAAATTATTATGAGACACGTCAAATGAAAATCATTACAAAATTAAACGCCCATAAAATGAACTCTTAAATATGACTTTTCTAAATTTATCGAATTTTGGTTATATGTCCCCTCGATATTTTGTTTCCCTTAAAATAAAGGTCATAGCGCTTAGCATGACTAAGTGGTAACCTTAAATAATAAAGATTGTGAAATTAATTATGCTATTTCTTTGTAATTTTTATTAAATATAAACAAATTAAAAAATTTAGTGAAATTACTAAAAAAAATACATTTGAAAATAGGTGTACGTATTTAATGTGGCTCCCTATTTTTTTTGTATGGTTGGAGCACAATTTTTTTGGCTCCCTAAAAATTGGACTTTCAGCTATTTTTTCAACAAGTTTATTAAAAAATAAAGAGCATAATTAGAAATGCTCTTATGTAAATGCGGTAGTTGGCATTTTTACGTAAATTGCGTTAAGAAAGCAATAAATATTCAGGGTTGTTGAAATTAATAATTTGGACGCTACTTTAATTAAAAATTGAGGCAGCCAGTACGTAGATGAATCAAATAGCTAGCTAGTTCCAGGTTTTGTTTAGGAACAAAATCAGAAGCAATATAATGATCATACGTATATATATGTGGGTTGTACGTCACATTACTGGTCTTTACGTGCCTGATGGGAACATCCCATATTAATTTGTATTGGCTTTTCATTTTATCTGATATTTGTACACTTTCCCGTGATAGAATTCCGGTGAGCGTGACCGATAATGTCCTCTCGGAATCTCAATACCTTCTGGACTGCATGCCCTATATATGAATCTCACATTCATTAATCGATCAATGAGAATTTGTGCATAAGCATGCATGTAGGTTAGTTAATTACAGTATCATATCTAGCAAATCTTAATTAGCTAGCTAGGTAACCACTTGAGAATGAACGTTAACAAAATCTGTAGTCTTGGCTTGCGAGCAAGAATATCGATATCCATCTTATAAAATTTTGATTGTACAACCTTAGAAGCATAGGCCAAGTCTCCTTAAGACTTTTTTACCTACCATATATATTATTCGGATCATGTTCTTAAGGATTAGGTGTGTGTTTTGACATTGATAAATTCCTCTTCGCCTTCTTTCATCTCTCTAATTATACTTATATTGTTTAATTTATTTATTTTTTTGCTAGGGTTATATTGTTTAATTACAATATAAGATTATGATAGTGTTGATGATGACTACTTCCAAATTGTATCCATTATCATGCTTTGTTTATAATCCAAGTAGACCTTAAAAAAGCATCAGTCCAAATAAACATATGACCTTACCCATGAGGGATTAATAATAAAGATACACATTGACCGTAAAAACGAGGGAATCGATTGGGTACTCCAATATTAATTGAAAATTATAAGATTTAAGAAGAGATACGGTCATGCATGACATGATAATTATCGTTCCGCTTGTAATTTGTATTCGTTCATGCATTAGTTTTGTTTCTTCATTTTCATTTCAAAATTTATGCATGAGGTATGTTTCAAAGTTGTATGATCATCTTGCAGAATGGTGTTAGAGGCTTCATGCTCGACATGTATGACTATTTAGGTGATATTTGGTTATGTCACTCGTACGGGGGCAAGTGCTACAACTACACCGCTTTTGTAAGTTAATATATGCAGAAGCAATAATGTAATTAATTAGTTTGACAATTTCGAATGAAAATCGCTTTGATTGATGAAACTCGATAATCTGCATTTATGCCAGCAACCTGCTGTAAGAGAACTCAAAGAAATCACAGCATTTCTTCAAGCAAATCCATCAGAGATTGTGGCCATCATCATTGAGGACTATGTTACTTCACCAAAGGGCTTGACCAAAGTGTTCGATGCTGCTGGCTTGAGAAAGTTCTGGTTCCCAGTATCAAGAATGCCCAAAAATGGTGGAGATTGGCCAACAGTTGCTGATATGATCCAGAAAAATCAACGGTTGCTGGTCTTCACTTCTAAGAAAAGAAAAGAGGCTGAAGAAGGCATTGCCTATCAGTGGAGTTACATGGTAGAAAACCAATGTGAGTTCCCCCATTTCTCTCTTTTTTATTACTCCAGCATCTCCTTGCAACTTAGTCTACTTTTACTTTGCGGTACCAATAAAATTAGAGGCAAGTTTGATGTAACTGAAATATACAGATGGAAATGGTGGCATGAAAGCTGGATCATGTCCAAACCGTGGAGAATCATCACCCATGAGCACAACAACAAAATCATTAGTCCTAGTGAACTACTTCCGTGATAACCCAGCCTTACTCCAGTCATGCAAAGATAATTCAGCTTCATTGCTTAACATGATTAATACCTGTTACAATGTGTCTGGTAAAAGATGGCCTAACTTCATTGCTGTTGATTTTTACAAGGTATGAGTTTCAAGTTCTTGATCATCAAATCACTACCAATAAGTATCTTAAACTTAGGTAGATGTTCAAATTAGTATGATACATATAGAGAGAGAAAATTCATCTTAGTTTCTTTTTCTTCGATCGTTTATAAATTCAGAGAAGCGATGGTGGTGGAGCTCCTAAAGCTACCGATGTGGTAAATGGTCGATTAGTTTGCGGGTGTGGAAGCATCTCCAGCTGCAGGGTAAGTTCGAGTGTTAGAATTCTTTTCGATCAAAATAAAAGAGTGTTACAATTCTTAATTTGTTTTCTAGTCCGTACTATTCATTACAAGGTAAATAACTATAATGCACCGATCTTTAATCATAATGTTTTGCGGGTGTGGAAGTATTTGTTTCATTGTGTTGAGTAAATCATTATTTCATAGTTTCGATTTCTTGAACCTTATAGGCTTTTTTCCACTAATCGGGTGGCTAACCACCGTCTAACGCTTAGATAGAGAATTAATAACAGTTTTACCTATCGGGCTTATAATGCACTCCTATATATGTTGAAACAGGCCAACGTGAGCTACGGAATATGCCCACCTGAGGCTGGTGTAGCCCCTGAAGGCGCACCAGAGAAAGGAAATAGCAGCTTTGGTTCAAATAGATCAGGACTGGTGCAATTCAAGTGGCTGTTTGGGACTATCATTCTCACCCTTGTCTTTTTGTAGATCATGTAACCTGTACCATTTATTATTCGACTCTGCGATTTGTATATATCAAGCCTACATAGCAGAGAGTAGGGGTAGAATTCGGGCGGTTTGGTTTGGTTTTTGATAAAAACCAAAACTAAACCATAAGAATTTCTTCGGTTTGGTTCGGTTCAGTTTTTCAATTTTCGACAATAAAAACCAAGCCATTCGGTTCGGTTAAAAATTTCAGTTTTTTTTCGGTTTTTTTTTCTTCAAACTATGAACAAACTTCACACAAAAAAAACTCTAATAAATAGGAGAAAAGCAATTACTTTCAGCTTGTAAGACATTAACAAATAATAATAGCATAGCAATCCACACATCAAATTCAAATTTTCAAGTTACACTATCAATTCCTAACATCAAAGAAAACATTCCGCAAATAATATTTGTAGTTCAATTTCAAGTTTTTCAACAGTCCATAAAGCAAACAGTCTAGAAATTAAGAAAATAGCAAAAAAATAGCAAATTGATGCAAAACCTCAACAAAGTTCTAGTAGCATTTTACTTCAATTTCCAGCAAAAATCTTATTTCTCTTTCAGTTTTTAAATCAAAACGACACTGTTTTATATATGTTCGGTTTTTTTCAGTTTTTTCGGTTCGGTTCGGGTCTTCAAAATCCGAAACCGAAACCGAACCAAATTTTTTCGGTTTTTCAATTTTTCGGTTTTTTCGGTTCGGATTTTTTCGGTTTCGGTTTCGGTTCCAGTTCGGTTCAGATTTTTTTTCGATTTTTGGTTCGAAAGTCCCACCCCTAGCAGAGAGTAATGAAAACAGAAAAGGCTAGGATTTCTAACCAGCATGCGCATTATTCGTCCAATATGGAACTTGGACTAGTGCTCGTTTATCGGGGCTCATGCACCGTCTGTTTAGTTCTTGCAGCTTTTAATTTCGTTAGGACTTTCTTTTGGACTCAAGTTAATTAATCTTTGGTCATTATGCAATTGGCCTTTTTCATTTGTTTAATTAAATTATTGAGCTGAGCTGCGATTTTCGTCTTTGACTAGTGTATAAATTGGGACAATTCTGTGGGTGACCATGTGAGTTATTGAAGTGAAGAATCGTGTTCATATGTTTGTTTACTCTGGCTGCCAATCAATTATGCATTATAATCCAAACAAATGGTTATAATGGGTGTCACTGGGCCGTTGGAGACTTGGAAGTCATGTATAAATATATGGGTTCAACATTCCGATCTCTTTATTATGATAATTGGTTTTCCAATATGTTTATAGTTGCTTTTCCTAATGCCACCAGGAGATTTTCCAAATCATGCATATGTCCAAATGCCAAATCAGCACAAGCTTTGCACTGCGGCAGAAGACTTGCAAAACTATATAGATCTTCATGAAGGCATTTCAGTGGGTTCCTGTCTAGATCGGCACAAGCTTTTAAGAGCCTTTCTGCCTTGCTGCTAAAATGTCCCATTTAGTATTCAGTGCTGATGGACTACGTAACATTTGCTCCAATTTGAATTAAAAGTTTAAACCAAACGGATAAGATGTCGTTACTGCTTACCGTAAGTTAATCATATAAGATTGATACATACAAATTACGTACTATGTGTTATGTTTGATGGATCATTTAAATCCGTTTGTTATCAGTTCTGTCTGGCCAAGATCCTGCATTTCTTAGTGTAAGAGCACGTACACCACACATTCATCGGTCACGTACATATATTGCTCTTGACAGTTTGATCGATGTGATACTTGCATGTTACAATTTTTTACTGAATTACTGATCACTCTACGTACGTACATCAATAAGAAATAAAATGATCGAGGGATGTGATGACCATTACGATTAGCCTTATAGGATAAGTTAGTTTATCGATCACCTAGTAAATGGAGACAATTAATTGAGTGAAGAATTTGCAAGATGTTGATGTTAGTTGCCCATGGTTGCCATTGAAAGAGAGAAACATAAAGAAAACTGTCTGTAAAGATATGCTGTATTGATTTGTGTATTACAAACATAAGAATGAAAAGTAGCTTATGTATCAGCATAATTCAAAGAGGATTTGACAGCTGGAAACAATTGTTAAGACAACAGTGAATGAGTTGTAGCTGAGCTGATTATGGTGAATTAGCTCTTCACTTAACAACCCCCCCCCCCCCCCCCCCCCCCCCAGCTGGATGGGCAGTGAGGATCATCAAGCTAAATGTCTGAAGATGGAGTGGAGTTCACTGCAGAATCAATGTTTGAAGGAATAACATTGTCAGAGCTGAACTAAGATGCTTCAAGACATTGAGATGAACTGAGCTTGGATACTTCACTTGGCTGTGTTGCTGTGATCATCAAACTATGCTTTAAGTAGTTATGTTGAGGAGAACACAGACATTTAGTAAAGAGATCTGCTGACTGCTTATGAGTTTATACAAATTACAATTTAATAGTGCCAGCCTTAACTTGCTTTCTTGTGAAGTGGATATCTACTTCAATATGCTTGAGCTTTGAGTGATGCACAGGATTGATAGCAAGGGCCAAAGCTGAAATATTATCACAGTACAGTGTGAGAGTAGTTTTGAAAACCATATGCAGGTCTTTAAAAAATGCAGTAGCCACATCAACTCAGAAGTGGTGTCTGTCATAGCTTTGTACTCAGCTTCTGTTGAAGATCTAGACACAGCATTTTATTTTTTTGAACACCAGGATATAGAAGATTGGTTCATCAATATCACAAAACCAGTTGTGGACTTCCTATCATTTGGATCTCCTGCCCAATCAACATCACAGTAGGCATGGAGATCCAATGAATTAGCTCACTTTCTGAATGTAATTGCATGATGCAGTGTTCCTTTAACATACCTTAGTATACGTTTGACAGCAATAAAATGCTCATCAGTTGGACAATGTAAAAATTGACACACACTGTTAACACTAAAGGTAATGTCAGGCCTGGTGAATGTGAGGTATTGCAGATACCCAACAGTGCTTCTGAAGAGAGAAATCTCA
This sequence comes from Geum urbanum, assembly GCA_946800695.1. NCBI lineage: Eukaryota > Viridiplantae > Streptophyta > Magnoliopsida > Rosales > Rosaceae > Geum > Geum urbanum. Next base: position 7,008,742 of record OX327007.1, on the reverse strand, counting down.
TGATCAGCTAGGAGTTTCCCACTATCCCTGCATAGTTTAAGACCTGACTGACATGGGGTAATTTGAGAATGACAATTATCCAGCCCTGCCCTATGAATTAACTCAGTAGCATATTTCCTTTGAGACACATAAATACCAGAACGTGTATATGTGATCTCAAGACCTAGAAAATAATGCAAAACACCTAAATCCTTCATATCAAATTCACCTTGCAGGGAAGATTTAAGATCAGCAACAAGATCTTTATTACTCCTAGTGATGATAATATCATCTACATATAGGAGAAGATGGACTAAGTTGCCATCAGCAGATTCCTTGATAAACAAGGATGGATCAGCAGATGAGCAAATGAACCCAAGCTGAGGTAAAAAACTTGTAAATCTCTCATTTCAGGCTCTAAGAGCCTGTTTTAAACCATACAAGGATTTATGCAGCTTACACACATGAGTTCTGAGTCCTGCAATTTCAAAACCACCTGGCTGACTCATGTAGACTTCTTCTGAAAGAATGTCATGCAGAAATGTATTTTTTACATCCATCTGATGTAAGATCCACCCTTTATGTGCAGCAAGAGCAAGCATGACTCTCACAGTAGTGTGTCTCACAACTGGTGAAAAGGTTTCTTCATAATCCACCCCATATTCTTGAGAAAAACCTCTAGCAACCAATCTGGCCTTATGTCTAGCAATAGTGCCATCAACATTCCTTTTTATTTTGAAAATCCACTTACATGAGACACTATTCTTATCAGGAGGCAGAGGTACTAAATTCCAGGTTTTTTAGTCATCAATGCATCAATGTCTTCCTGCATAGCAGCTTTCCATATTGGACTAGTGAGAGCTTGTTTATAATTGGATGGTTTCATATTGGAAAGATCAGTGCCAGTAGAATTAAGAAGAGACAAAAAACACTTTGGTTGAAAAATGCCTCTCTTACTTCTGGTGAGCATAATATGATCATTTATAGCTAGATTAGTCATACCAACTATTGGATGAAGAATGTTGACATTAGACACTTCAGTAGTGGGTCTGGTAGGAGAACATTCCAAAGACAATGAAATTCCACCACCAGGAATGCCAACATCAAGATGACCATCATTTTCATCAAAGTGAACCTGTGTATGGATAGCTGGATCAAAAGGCACCTCAGTGGATACAGAAGTAGATGGGATGGAGCTAGGCATCCAGACCTGACTATGTATGTCAGATGATGATAGAGGTAAGTTTGAGGCAGTAGGAGTATCATTAGATGGATGCAATAAATCTACAGCAAAGTCAGAATTTGAAGAAAAAGTAAGAAAAGAGGAAGGAAGAAATGGACCTGATTGTTGTTGTTGGACAAGTGATGGGACATGAGAGAAGGACTGTGTAAGTTGAATATAGGGATGTGAAGACAGGTGAGTAATTTGTTGCTGCTGCCCTGAACTATGTAAATCAAAAGATGTAGACTATACAGATTTCAGAAGTGCATAAGGGAGGGAAGACAGTTTCATCCATAAACACATGTCTTGAGATCATAAATTGTTTGCTAACAGATTCAAAGCAAATATACCCCTTATATCCTACAGCAAAACCTATAAACACACATCTTAATGTTTTTGGTTGAAGTTTGTCATGCCTGTATGGTGTCATCAAGGGGTAAGCTGCACAACCAAAAATTATGATAATGTCCACAGATGGAACCTTTGCATATAGCTTCTCAAATGGTGAGGAAAGTTGTAACACTGGTGTAGGCATTCTGTTGATTATATAAACTGCCATAGCATAGGCATGAAACCAAAAGAAGTCAGGCAATGAAGCTGTTTGAAGCATTGTCACAGCTGTCTCCCTTATGTGTCTAGTGTCTATTTTTCCTTTCCGAAATGTCATTCTGTTCAAGTGTATAAGGGCAAGACAGTTGATGAATCACTCCCTTTGTATCAAGAAAATTCTTAAAGACTTTACTAGTGTACTCACCCCCTCCATCAGATCTTAGGCATTTAATAGGAAAAAAGAGACTGAAAATAAGTAAACACTTCTGCTTTATTCTTCATTGGAAAAATCCATGTGTATCTAGTACAGTCATCCACAAAGAGTAGAAAATACCTATATCTATCTATAGAGAGATGTGGAGAAGGTCCCCAAATATCTGAGTGGACAAGTTCAAAAGTTTTCAGGCTTCTTGTACTGGATGACTCAAAAGAAAGTTTAGGAAACTTTCCTAACAGACATGGTTCACACACCATAGACTCTACAGTTTTGCTCACTATATCACACTTATTCAACATGCAAGTAACAATGTCATCAGAGGCATGGCCTAGTCTCTTATGCCACAAGGAGTGACTCACACACTTGCCTAGAAAAGCTGTAGCACCAGAAACTGAAGAGGATGAAGATTGCTTGCCTGACTTATTGGAAGAAGGAAGATCAAATGGAATAGGATAGAGCCCTTACTTACACAGTCCTTGATAGATTGTTGATCCTATCACCTTGTCCTGTATACAACAAAAAAACTCATCAAACCATACTCTACAATTATTCTGCTTGCATAACTGATAAACATATAGGAGATGAGCTGCAAAATTAGGTATTAAGAGCACATTGTCAAGTTTTAATTTTCCTAGCAAGCTACTGCCAGAATGAGTTATAGACAGTTGATCACCATTACCAACTTGAACAGACTCAGGAGAGGAATAGGGTGAATTATTCTGCATAAGGGACACTTCACTTGTCATGTGATTGGTTGCTCCAGAGTCCGCAAGCCAAAATCTAGGTGTAGTAGCTGCTGTTGGTGTGGCTAGCATAGCAGTAGGAACATTAATATGGCTATTGTTATAAGAACTCAATAGTGCAGCAAATGCCTGTTGAACAACATGAGTGACCTGAACTGAAATGTCAGGTGATGGTGATGATGCAGACTGATTGTTTTGAGAGAGTTGAGGAGCTCTAAAACTGTTGTTATAGCCACCATTATGTTAATTTTGCTGATCAGAAAATCCTTTTAGAAAGTGACATTCATCAACACTGTGATTGGAAAGACCACAATATGTACATCCTCTCCCATTAGTCTGAGGTGTGAAATTATACTGGGACAAAATTCTGCATGTTCTGGCAATGTGTCCATTGCGTCCACAAGTTGGACAATATGAGTTAGGAGCATGACCAAGAATATTATTAGAACTGCCAGTGTTGATGTAGTTGGTCCTAGCATTATGACTAGGATTATTGCCATTATATCAAGAGTTGTTATTGAAACGTCTGTTGCTAGACCTTACTTTATTAGTGTTGTCAAACCGATTGGTACTAACCATCAAACCAGCTAATGTACCTTCAAGCAAATTAAGTACACTGTTGTTCTCATTTGGTATAGGGTCCTTAGTGCCACTGGCACTGGATATCTGATTTTTAGACACTGATGAGATTGTAGATGCACCAATTGATGCAGTATGAGCTTGAGTAGTATGTGTACTACTAGATGTCAGCATTGCAGTAAGTGGAGATGCAGGAATTTCCTCATTAGCCTCAGCCATGTCTGATTCAGCAGCTTGTAAGAAGGACTTTAGCTCATCAAATGAAGCACTCACATAATGTGTTCTGATAAGACTTTTATAGTAAGTATAAGTTGATGGAAGTCCATTAAGCACTGTAACCACAACATCCTCATCATCCATAGACACTCCTACAATTTTCAGGGCATCTCTTGCCGTCTTGATCTTGTCTAGATACTCCTCAATGGAATCAGAACCTTTTTTAATTCTCTAAAAATTTGTTTTAAGCTGCAATATATTTCTCCTATCTGGTGTAGCAAATTTCATACACAATTTAGTCCAGACTTCCTTAGAGGTTTTACAACCAACAACAGCACGAATTGCAGCTCCACTTAAAGTCTGACCAATCATATTAACAATAGACTTATCCTGCACATTCCATGTCTCATATGCTGGATTTGGTTCATCAGTACCATTAGAGCTACTCAAACGAGCAGGAGGACATGGAATGGTCCTATCAACAAAACCATAGAGCTTCTAACAACTCAGGAATGACTCAAAGCAAAATAACCATGAGGAGTAATTTGTAGAGTCTAATATGATGTTAGGAAGATAGACAGTAGTACGTGTAGGAAAAGAAGCAGCCATAGCAGTACTTATAGAAGAGCTTAGATTTGATTTTGTAAGAGTGAGATAAGCATGTACAATCGTGAAACACAGTGATCAAATTATGAACACAGATACAGATTGAAGATTCTTAGCTATGATGCAAATCTGAGAGCAAGCCTTGAATCACAGAGAATTATGACTTAAAGAACACAGATCTAAGTAAATGTGAAATTGAAGATGAGCTTATCTGAAGATGATTGAAGTTGAGCTTATCTGAAGATGATTGAAGTTGAGAAGTGTAGCACAGCAGTGCTGATAAGCACAATATCCAGAGTACTCGACCTGAGCTCTTGATATCATGTTAGTTGACCATAGCTGCCATTGAAAGAGAGAAAGATAAAGAAAACTGTATGTAAAGATATGTTGTATTGATTTGTGTATTACAAACGTAAGAATGAAAAATAGCTTATGTAGCAGCATAATCTAAAGAGGATTTGACAGCTGGAAACAGTTGTTTGGACAGCAGTGAATGAGTTGTAGCTGAGCTGAAAAGGCTGAGCTGATTATGGTGAATTAGCTCTTCACTTAACAGATCACATTGCATGGGATGAAACTCATGAAAGCTCGATTGCGAGCTTGCGAAAGCCACTAGTGAGCCATCTCTAATGATAGAAAACGAAGTCATTAGCCAGTACTGTTCACTATCCAGTAAGTCATGTGACTCATCTCTAATGTTGATCACAATGCATGGGATGAACAACTTTTCATATATGACCACCCTATGAATGGGCTGGAATGGCGACAATCTCATATCTTCTCAACTCTTCTCCAAAATCACAATCCATATCTGTAATTTTCATATCCTCTTAGCATCGTATAAAGCCCATGGGCCTTCTTTCGCTTCTGTACGCTAACAACTTGCCAGACTACCTGACTAACCTAAAGCGTCGCTTAACGCCTTAACAGAGTGAAATTAATTTGCATTATCATGCATGCATCTATATAAGGCTAGATCGAGGAAAAGTAAAGACCAAAGTTTCTAGAATTATCTGTCAGTATGTGTAGGCTGAACCGATTTTTGAAAAATTTCACAGCCTCATGACTACTATTCCAGCTTCACTTGTACCTGCTAAAACAGCTCTAAAGATCGGCGTCGAAGCCTTCAACGTACGCATGCGCTTTGTAGCTAGAAATAATAATTTACATGGCCATCATCATGTAATTGCAATACTAACAAAGGATCGATAGCTCATACGTATCTGAATTTCATGTTCCTTATTAACATTGTGTTTTTTACACACCGTGTATTATCCTTTCTCGATCGATCTACGTACTTCCATATATACGAACTTACATATAAGCGACGCTACAGATGATAAAATGACCATTTGCAGCAAATGAACTGATATGAGATATGTCCTTCTCTTTAAAAGAAAAGAATTCATGTTTAAAACAAACGGATATCAAGTTATAAGTATTGTAGTTTTCGTATAACAAAAGAGTAAGGCTATGATAGGGAGATCTATCATAAACATTTATCTATAATTAGTTGAACAAAATTATAATTTTTTAAACTAAAAATTACTACATTTAGAACAAAATTACAACATTTTTTTTATCATTTACAAACATTTAAACTAAAATACAATATTGACAACGATTTGTTCTCAAATATGTAAAAATGTGCCCGTTAGAATATTTACAAAAAATTAAACGAAATTATTAAAAAATTATCTCATTTTACAATAATAAAAATAAAACTAATTAATAAATATATATTCTACAACTTCCCATAACAAAAACTAAGTATGAAATTAATTTAGTGTAAATGCGTTTAAATCGATGTAATTATAAGCAGTTGGGAGCTACAAAAGCTAGCTATGCTGTACACACACATATATATGCACTTAACTTCAACAACAAGTGCAGAAAAAACAAACTATTCAGAATCTGATCTTGTAATATTGCATGCGGAGCAAAGTCTTCAGCTGGTTTCATGCTCATATTTATATATAGTTTAGTACAGCAGTCAGCTCCTAATGCTTTTGGAGTTTGGACAGCTAACAATATATATGTCAAGTCCGCTATAGGGAAATAGGGATCCAGTAATTAAACTAGTGAACATGCATGAGTCAAGTTAAGGGACATATGATTCCCCGTTTATGCATATGTAAGTAATGAAGCGAATCAAATCTAATAACGCACGGCTCAAGGAACCCTGAAGAGCCAACTAAAAAATATTAGGGCTTCAAGGTTAAGGATAGTTTAGTTTACTCATAATAACTAATTAACAAAGGCTTTCCGTTCAATTATCGCCTTAATCCTTCTGAGTCTCTGATGAAGCGCTCGGATCGAAACCAATATGTTGGGAAAACTTAAAGCTAATCAATCGCTAATGGATGGAATATACGGTCTGTTTCTGTAGGAAGGTGAGGGGGAAAATCCGGTTCTAAAAAAGCTGTCAATTTTAACACTAGGTTAGCATAAATTAAACTTGTAGCTCTGAACTCGATGACCTGCAAAACAAACAATATTAAATATAAACAGAAGCATGAAGTTATTCTAGTACTGTTTTTTGTTATGTTACGATATGGATGATTTTAACTTTGCCGACAAATTCACATGATCTCACATTCGGACATGATTCTATCCGGCGGACTGGTACATAGTTTGACAAGTTTTAATTTTATTTTCGGTTCTTTAGATAATTAAAGAGGAATGTTGTTCCGAATCTCTCAGAGGTGGATAATAGAGTTTGATCGAGCTCTTTCATTTACAACAAAATTATGCTGGCCAACAGTTTCATGTTTTTTAGGAAGCTTACTATATAGGTATACATTTTGAGGGATTAATTTTTTAAATTTGATTTTTTATACTAAAATTCAGCTGTAAAATAAAAAAAATTTAAAATTTATGGGAGACTATAACTCACCGTAACTCGTGTGTAACTACGCCTTTGTTCACAATGCTACACTCACTGTACCATTTCGTTGTTGGAGAGTGCATTTCAAAAGCCGAGAAGCTTACAGGACATGTTGCGTGCACCAGTACCTAGCAATCGAAAAAGCTTCTCTTAATGCTTCTTTGAGTGGCTAGATTTTTAAGTGTTTTTCGATTCAGCGAATTGTATAAATTTTTTATCTTGTCCTCTAATTTTTTGTATCATCACAAATATCAATAATATTTTTTATTAGCTTCTTTCATTGGTATTTTATATAGTTTGATCTTATTAGACTACATATGAAACAAAAGTAACAATAGCCAATTGTACATAGTTACCAACAAAGCAAGATTTGCAATCTAAATTAGTTCTTACAAATAGTGGAGTCACATTTATCATTTACGACAAAAAAAAAATTATATACTACGACAAATGTCAAACATTAAATTTAGTAATTGTCAACACACGCCACACATCGCATTTAGTGTTTTGTGATAATTGTCAAACATCGTATAAAGTAATTGCAAAAAAATGAATTGTCAAATTTATAAACTACAACAAAAACCAAATCTCACTTTTGAAAATGAAAGCCTCGCATTTAAGGTTTGCGACGAATGTGAACGTCGCATTCAAGTTTTACAACGAAAATGAAGCGTCAAACTTATATTTTGTAATACACTCGAATTCCTTGCCAAACATAATATACGCCGAAATACTTACGTAACGAATTAAAAATGCGACGAAACAAGTTATTCGTCGCTTTTTACATTCCACTAGACCAATAGGGTAACGGATCTTGTGACAACTCAAAATTCGTCGCAATTTAATTTTAACGAGGAATTTATACTTTCAGCGACAAATCTGGTCGTCGCCAAAATCGTTTTATTTTGTAGTGGGAAGATGATCACAATCACAATAATACATGCATTGCAATGTACATTGAATCGAAGGAGAATGCATAAGTATAGAAGAGATGTCCGGATTAGAAGTTAAGGTAAAATCGGTGTATCTAATCATCTATCTTGATCGATCCAACTTGATAAATGAAGCTATTGAAGATAACTAGTACATAATTGATATTCGAAAGAAAATAATAATAATTTTACACAATTCCTCCTGTTGAGTTATAATTAAGAAGCATGCAACGATTCACCAAGAAACTGCATATATAGTCCCTCCTTTTGACTTATGAGTTGTAATAACCATGTGAAGTTCACCATAATAAATGAACTTGAATTTGTCTAGTATGTGGATTATTATGACAAAATAAGTTAACGCTCTAGCTAGAGTTCAGCTAACCTTTTTCACTTTTACGTTTTTTCTATTTATAGAGTTTGCAAGTAGTAGTTAATTTTACGGTTAACTTGTAGTTACCTCGAGTCTTAATTTTAATAGGTCAAAGAGTGAAAAAGTCTTTGAAGGGAAGTTGAGAGAAGTTACTAGCTTTAATATTATCTATTGCCTTTAATATTATCCAGGATTAATTTATGTATCCACATGTATAGCCACACACTACTACAAAAAGTACAACATGCAACGCTTTTACACAAGGAGTTTAAAAAATATGTTGTATGATAGTGAAAAAATGGATAACTACTATCATACATCGGTTTGTTTCCATCACCATTGTCTGTTAAAAATGGAAAACTCTATCACACAACAAACTTCATCTTTATTTTGTATGATGGTGATAAAATGAGTGACATTTCCTCTTCCATTTCTGAAGTCAAAATTTACTCTAAACATAGTACGTTTGAGCACAACACACAACATATATTATAAAAACTCGTTGTATGACTAAAATGTTGGTTACAACTATCCGATGCCATTTGTTTCCCTCTTAATGTCATATTGATCATACAACAAAACATACAGCACTTCGTTGTATACCGAAAATATTAGCGGCAACTATTCGATGTCATTTTGTTTCCCTCCAATCTCAAATTGATCACACAACATAATATGTAGCACATCGTTGTTTGACCAAAAGGTTGGTGGAAAAAATTGGATGCCATTTTGTTTCCCACCAATATCCAAGTTCTCACACAACGAAGAATATAGTACTCGTTGAATGATGAAAATCTTGGCAGCAACTATTCAATATCATTTTGTTTCCCCAAATTTCAACATTTTCATACAACGAAAACTATCACATGTCGTTGTATGGAGAAATGTTTGCAGCAACTATTGAATGTCATTTTGTTTCTCCCCAATTTAAACATATTCACGCAACGAAATCTATTGTATGCCGTTGTATGAACAAAATGTTGGCGGCAACATTTCAATTCCATGAATTCTGTTTCCACAAATCAAAATGCTCATACAAAACAACATATAACATTCTGTTGTATGATGTAAACCTGAATGCTTATTCTCATGTTGAAACTATCACACAACAAAGTATATAATGTATCGTTGTGTAAACTCTAAGACACTTATCGAGCTCATCAACTGCATCTTACATTTTTTCTTTTACTATTTTTTTATTTAGGGTTTAGGGTTTCGGGTTTAGGATTTTATATATATATATATGAATAAAGGGTTTAGGATAAGCTATTACCTTACATGTTAGGGTACACATATTTTACCAATTTATAAATCTAAAAATTAAAAGGTAAAAGTTAACAAAACAGTTCAAATTTGATCGCTTATTTTTTCAACAGTAAGATTACATTGAATAATACCCTAAAAGACATATATACCATTTCTTATATTTTGCCTATTGTTCTATGGGTGGAGCAGTTAAATCAATTTTTTTTCTTTCAATTTTTAAACATATTGAGATAGAAATGAATCTCACGAGAACGTGTGTACAAAATTTGGTTTCAAATTATTTTTGACGCAATGGCAAATTAAGTTTTAGTCGTAAGGCCATTAACGTTACAATAGTTTGGCACACGGATCGACGTCGATTTGAAGTTGAAAAATTCTAATTTTTTTACAGCCCGCTTAGATTATTTTGATCATCACATCTAATGGTCAATTTTTCAAAATAATTATTCATTCATGATTGTGGATCACAAAGATCTACATTTCCATATAACCAATAAATTAAACAAAGTCAACAACACTAGTAGTCATATGGTGAATTTGAGCAATAAGAGAAATTCAAATTGTCTAACAAGAAATGAGCTTATACACAAGAGTTTACCTTGTAGTAATAGAAATTGTGCAAAAATATTAGCCTTGTCGGAGTTCGTATTGACCTCGGTCAATGAAGTCAATATTGTGAAAAGAGTACTTAAATACCCCTTTGATGGATTTTCCACTTTTTCCTATGGAGAGAGTAGCTAAATCTATTTTTTGTGAAAATATTTTGATATTTTGATATAGATATGAACCTCACGAGAATATGTGTGTCGAACTTGATATAAAATAGTTTTTTAAATAGTTACAAATCGCAATTTAGTCGTAAGGACAATACGGTCATAATACTTAGATGCACGGATTGAGGTCAAATTCAAGTTCAAAAGTTCTAAATTTTTTACGGCGTACTTAGATTATTCTGATTAATTCATCTATTGGAAAAATTTGCAAAATGATTACATGTTAGCCATTTAGTTTCAAAAATGTTTGATATTCCATATAATCACTAAACAAAGTTAACCACATTAGTAGTCATATGCAAAATTTAAGCGATATGAGAAATCAAAATGGTCTAAATAATTGGGAACATACACACAAGTGTTAACCTTATAGTAGTAGGCATCGTATGAAATTTTTTGCCTCGTCGGAGTCTGTTTAGATCTTAGTCAATAAAGGCAAACAACTTGTGTGAAAATACTTGATTAAACTCCTTTGATGGATTTTTTCTCATTTTCATATGGGAGGAGTAGCTAAATTGATTTATTTTGTGAACTATTTTCCTATGATGAGATAGATATGAACCCCACGAGAATTTATTTTTGGAACTCCATCTCAAATTATTTGTTTACATTGTGATAAATTGCATTTTAGTTGTAGTGGCACTAGGGTCACAATAGTATGACACACAGATCGATGTCAAATTCAAGTCCAAAAAAATAATTATTTTATAGCATGCTTAGAATATTGATCGTCACATCCAACGGTCAATTTTATAAATATATAGGTTGCGGCTATTCACACCCCATTTTTTACTTTTCACACCCCAATACTCTTTACATCACATGAGAATATTTCAGAGAATGTAAAATGTAAAACTCACCCAATTTGTTTACAAAAAACCCATCGGGGTGTACCTATAGTTTTTACTCACCCAACGCTAAACTTTTGGTCTTCTACAGTTCAAACTAGGCACCTTAGACAAGTTGGATGTTCTTGCCTCTTGGGATAATAAGACAGATTGCTGCGAGTGGAGAGGAATAACATGCAACAATCAAGCAGGTCATGTCATCATGCATGCTCGATCTCTACTATAATTCATCTTTATATTTTCAATACTGAGACTCCTTATTAGACTTGCAATTGCAATACCTAAGTTACTTGGACCTCAGTAACAATTTGTTCGAAGGAGTGATACTCAAGTTTATTGGTTCTTTGAGTTAGTTGAAAGTACTCAAACATGCTGGTGGTAGTTTTACTGGACCTATTCCTCTCCGACTAGGGAATCTCTCTAATTTGCATTATCTTGATCTTGAATAGAATGATGTCACTTTTGAAAATCTGGAATGGTTAAGTCATCTTTCTTGCTTGAGATACTTGAACACGTCGAGTGAAAATTTTTCAGAGGCTCCATATTGGGCACAATCTATAGATATTTATGGAAATTTATTAAGAAAAGAAAAGTAATTTCATAATACAAATATAATGGGGTGTGTAAAGTAAAAAATGGGTGTGAATAGCCGCAACCCATATTTATTCATTCGTGATTTAGTATCACAAAGATTTATATATATATTTTTTAAAATTAATGATTTATATTTTTTGGTAGTCTTAAGCATCGGGTCAAAAGTCAAAACCGACCAAAAATAAACTGTAGCTAAATTAAAATGGATGATCTATTTTTTATTTCCTCTCTCTCTCTCTCTCTCTCTCTCTCTCAGAACAACAAACATGACATCATCGTGGAACAGGAGGATACAAGATTTCAAGGGAGATCCTCATGCAGCCTCACCATTATCGGTCTTGCAAGAGAAGAAATCTCGAACTCGATATTTGATTTATGCTCGGCCTAACTCTACCGAGTCATCTTCAATTTGTGCTAACCGACGCTAGAGCCTCCACCCGTGACTGTCCAGACCGACCATCTTTAATCTACACCGCTGCCACCGCACCCTCTTTGCCTTACACGGCCTCTAATAGCTTTGCTCAACCACTCTTTCGCGCGCCTCTGATCATGCAAAAAATCTTGATTTTTTCTGCTACCTCTCATGTGCTCACTGACGGCCTCCCACTTTTGTCACATACCGATGCTGACCTCATCTTGCCTTAGCTGGACCTCAGCTCCCCTTGAAATTCACCACCAGAAGACCTTGCCTCACCTCACCTCCGACGCTACTCTATAGAGCTCTCCTTCGGGTCAACGCAGCTGCAAATCTCCATTAATCTCCGAGTCACAGAGGCCTCAAGCTACTCGATTCACCACTCATTCATTCGGCCTGATCCGATTTCTCAAAGATGTTCTATCTCAAAATGATGGGAGATTACCACCAATACCTCGCTGAGCGCAATGAGACCATTAAGAGCGCTCTCATTGCCTATAAGGCCGCTCAGGTTATCAAATCCAACCACTCTTTGTTAGGGTTTAATTTATCATATCATATTGTTGTTGATCTGATTTCTCTGAGATAAAAGTTGTGTTTGTGTTCCTCATTTTGAGTACTTAGCCAGTAAAAAAGTATCTAACCTATTCAATTATGCGCGTCCAAACTCTTTATTGTCAAGTAATTAGGACTCAATTTGTTTTGCAAGCAGCTATTATTATGTGTATGTGTTGGTTTGTGGGCTGGCCTTATCATTAGAATGTTGAGCACTATGGAAACTGGATTAGCCATTGATGCACATGGTTCGATCAATGACAATGCTAGAGGTATTGCTGAGCTGGCAAGGAGGAGCCACAGAATTCGCATGAGAATTGATGCTCATAATGTTGTAGTAAACACTACTACTTCTAGAACAAATAAGTATATATGTAAATTTGTGTAACTTTACTCACTCTCAATACCTAAAATAGATAAGTATGTTACAATTTGTAAATTTTTGAAGTTTGTTGCATTGTTTTATAAAGCTTTCAGACCTGATTGTAATGGTTGTGATGATGTAGAAACATTGGGAAGCTGGTGGCAACTGCAATATGACTATAGCAACTGCAAGGCTGAGACTTGACTACACTGCGATAGGCCATTGCAATGAAGTGTATGCACAGCTCTTGCTAGATATGCTTTGCGGTATGGTTGGCATGAACGAGGATAACGATGCTAGCAGTTCCAGTGTCTCTGCCTAGGAGACACTTATGTGCTGAGTTCTGGTGGTTCCACTCCAAAGACATGGCTTGTGTTAATATAAGTTTGCACCTAGTCCTTTCAGATTTTTTTAGTTTGTTTAAGTAGATTTAGAATTTGAATCAAAGGTGTCATGTTGTATTAGTCAAGCAGATTTTAGGTAATAACTAGTTAAGCTCTGGTTCATGTTCAATGACATCAAAGACTTTACACAAAATTTTACATCAAATTTGAGCCGTTTGATTTAAAGACATTCAATGGTCAAAATTAATTGAGACAGATCTACACTTGATAAAAGTTTTATTAAATCACCACAATAAATGATAATAAATCAATATTATCTCTCGATCACCATACCTTCATTTCTCTTTTCTTGCTTATGTTTCGTTGCATCTGTCTCTTTCTTTCTTTCTTTTTCTTCGTTCTTACTAGCCAGTTTATCATTGAGATTATGAGATACACATACTTATATTATCCCCTCTTACCTTAAACTAGATATTTTCAGGCCAATAACTAGCTACTTAGATCAAATATCTTCTCTACCAAATTCAACTCTTGGTTTTTCATCTACGACTCAATTCCAATTCTAATTCCAATTCCAGTTCCAGTGAGGTTAGACATTTTCCCTCTTACAATAAGATCCGAATAATAATATATGCATATGTAGTTCTTTACTACAAGATTAGGTCTACCTAGCCTCACCGAGAAATTTATAACTTCAGCTTGGATCGTGAATAAGAAGAGTTTCACATATGAAAATTCCTTCCCTAACTATATATACTACCTTAAAACTCTTTGGAGATTTTTTAGAGAAAAGATAGTATGTGACTAACCTTTACATCAATATGGATATATAAGGAAAGAAGAAGCCGCAGAAGAAGAAGGAGAAGAAGAGGGAGAAGAAGAAGAAAGAAGAAGAAGAAAAGCATATCGATTGATCAAACATTGAGAGAAAAAAAATTGAGAATAGAGAAAAGAGAAGAGAGAGATAATATTGACTTATTATTTTTTATTGTGATGGTTTAATAAAAGATAGATAAAAATATAGAAATGTTTCAATTAATCTGAACCGCTGAATGTCTTTAAATTTAATGGCTCAGATTCGGTGTAAAATTTTGTGTAAAGTCTTTAATGTCATTGAACCTGGCCCCATGTTTAATGCATTATGATTCGGCAAGTGTTTATTTTTTTGCTACTTTCGGAATTGTCATAAATGTATATTTTACTTGTCAGTATTGTAGAACGGAAATGGAATATGATTCAATGTTCTTTTGGTATTGATACAAATCTGAGTACTATTCATTTGGTCATTTTCAAGGCCATTATAATTGGTTACTGTTCATTTTATATATTTTGAATTCAAAACATCCATCACATCACTCTTATAATTTGTTGTGTGAGGATATGCATATAAAGCTTCACACAACTAGAAGAGATGTTCAATGCAGTATATATACCTTATAAGCATAAGCCACAAAAATAATTTTATTAAACTATTGTTATCTGATATAAAATTACACAATGGTTTCATAAAATGTTCGTTGTATGTTGGACCCAGATACACATAAATAAAGACATATCCAACAATAGTTATTATAAATATAATGATGTTTGAACAATTAACAAACAAATGTCACAATAGTAGAAAATCTAAAAACGTTGAGTAATGCCATTTTCTTTACTAAACTTTGTCACGTGATTGCAATGTCATGCCATGCACGGTGAATGTTATGTCGAATGTCAAGCTTGCACTGTGTCACAAGCGAACTGGCATATTTCATTGCACAACAAGTTCTAAATAAACATGGTTCTAGGAGTTTTGTCATACAACCGTTAATTCACCGTCATCTGATAATTTCAATCAGACAACATGTAGTAACACAACGGTTTCCAACACTTGTTCGCAACAATTTTTGTAATACCCCGACCTTTTAATATAAATGTTAATATTTATGGATAATTCACATTTGATTTAGTGGTTGCGGCAAATTTTTTTTTTACCATTGGTAAATATTAAGAGGTCTTGAGTTGATGAAGTTGGTTGACTTCGGATGAAAGTTGTAGAATTTGTCGAGATGAGATCGTAGACGCGAGAAATGTTGAAAACGGAGTTACAACGAGAAAATTATTATTATCAGAAGTTTTGTGTATATTTCGAGATCCCTTTCTCCCGTCAATGTGTTGTTGGAAATTTGGTTGCAGGTTTGACCGTCAAAATCAAAATCGATTTCGTATTGTTTCCGTTCAGTTTCTGTCGTGAGCAGTGGTTGTCGGCTATTATTAGAGGCATGGATAGAGGGGTTTTACTCCTCTCTCCTCCCTGAGTCGTTTCAGACTGGACCCGCGGTACGTCAGAGCTCAACGGCATTATTGCGCCATCGATTTCATTTTCGGCCGAATTGGGCCAGTTTCCTTTCTGGGCCGATTCTAGCCAAATGTGTCGGAATCAGGCATAGGTTCTTTGAGAAAAAAAATTGGGATCTTCGAGAGCTTTGTTTTGGTAAGTCAATCTTCACCACTGGTGGTGGCGCATGGGCTCTACGCATCTCTGTCTGTGGCGGCGCTTCTGACCAAAAATTATTTTCGAAGTGGGTCGGGTTATATGTCATTAAGTTCGAATTGACGATACGAACATAGTGGTGAGATTTAATCAACGTATAGGCTTCGTCGACCCAGTGGGTGGGCGACGGTGATGAGTATCTCCACCATTGGCAGTACGGCCGATAAAGAAATTAGGTTTGACTTATATCATTATGATTTTTCGTTGTAACAAGTTTGTCTGATACGTTCTTCGACTAAATTAGTCAAAATTATTTTCTGATCGAGTACTTCCTCGATTTACCTGTTTATTTGTTAATTTTGACGATTTTCGACAAAGGTCAAGTCGTCACAAGTGGTATCAAAGCGCGGTTCAACTCTCAGACTTCGCTTTCGTTGTGTCTTTTGTTTTAGAGCTTAGTTGTGAAGTATAAGTTTAGAAATTTATGATTTTGTGTTCTTGTGATCGTTGTGAGGACGATGTATGGTGGTGATGGACGAGAAGTGATTACGCATTGTCATTGCTGGACTTGAGGTACGCGATTCTTTACTTCTTGTCGTAGATACACAGTTTAATTTATCGATATATTTTATTGATATTTGTTTGTCGATATTCATTTATCCATACATTTTCTATGATTTTTGTTTATCGATATATTTTTGGATATTATATTGATTATGTACATTGTGTTAAAACAAACGACAATCAAAATACGAAAATCGAGACCATTACAAAGTGGTAACAGAACGATAACATTGATTTTCAAATGAAATGAAAACGAGATGATATTACAACGATAAATGGAATGATACATGGTGAAACATAATATCGAAATGAAAATGAAAAGAGTTCTATCCTTTTATAATTGTGATTATTTGTACAATTTGTACAAATATATGAAATGATTAATTACATATCGATGCAACTATACAATTGATGATCATGATTTATGATCCGTTTGACTTGATTAGAATCCAACGGGATTCAATGAAAATTTCAAAATAAAATCTTCTATGAGACGATTACAACTATGAACGAGAATTACTATACGAGAAACAGAAAAGTTGACTGTACTATATATGATTATTTATGAGAGATATATATATATATATATATATATAGGCTGCCACAGATTGGTGGGGCCGCCAGACTATGGCCTGGTTTGAAATTCTGGTTGGGGTCCCTAGGGTGCAAGACCCAAAACCAACTCAAGTGGTGTCCTTGATTTTCTTAACTCGGGGGCAGTTCTCGATTTTCTTAACTCGAGAACATACATATATATGAGATTACCATATTTAGATGGGGTGTCCTCTATTTCTTTAATTCGAGGTGATATACGATATGAGATTAATTATATAAATCCATTTGCGAATGGGGTGTTCTCAATTTTCTTAATTCGAGAAATTATTATATTTGACAATATGAGACTATATGATTACCATCGTGGACATGTTGTTCTCAATTTTCTTAATTCGAGAGTATATTATATATATATGAAGATATGATTCAAAACATAAAACGATAACTTGAAACGTGAAACAATTTATTGAAATGTAATTTGAGATGTTTGATATGAGCTCGAGAGACGAGCCTTGTGATTTGTGATTTGAGCTCACTAGATGAGCGTCGTGATTTGAGACTTGAGCTCACGAGATGAGCAATACAATATAACTTGAGATGTGATATTTGTCCGCGTGATCGACATGATGATATAATATAATATTCGCTCAAGTGATGAGCATACAAATATGTGATGATTTAAACTTGAAATATGAGTATAATGATATAATATAAACTCATTTGATGAGTATGAGAATGTGATACTATTTAAACTCGTGAACGTGTACGAGTGTGATTATAATATTCCGTGTTTACGCGATAATACGATGATTCAAAATTTTGAAACAGTGATTATCGATTTTATCGAAACAACACAGAAATGAATCATTATATTATTTAATGATTCGATGATTATATTATCATTCATGATTGCTATTGTTTAATTTGTTTACATTTTAACGAGTTGTATTTGAGAATTCAATTTATTATTTTTGTTGTGTTATATGTTATATGATTTGAAATATTGTTGATATGTTAGTGGAGAAATTTAGAGGAGCATCGGTGACTTGCGGTATAGGTTGAGATTTGTGATTATTGAAGTATTTTGGACATTTTACATGTTTTGGGTAGCCAATTTGTAGGGGAGACTTTGCCCAATTTTCTACAAAATTATTATGCTATTTTTTTTTAATTTCGAAGACGAAATTATTTAATGGGGGTAGATTGTAATACCCCAAACTTTTATATAATCATTAATATTTATGGATAATTCGCTTTCGATTCAATGGCTCCGATAAATAATTTTTTTACCGTCATTTAATATTAAGAGGTCTCAAGTTGATTTTTTACCGAATTGATGAAGTTAGTTGATTTCGAATGGAAGTTGTAGAATTTGTCGAGATGGAATCGTAGACGTGAGAAATGTCAAAACGGAGTTACGACGAGAAAGTTATGATTATTGGAAATTTGTTGTAAATTACTCTCCGTAAATGGAGGATTATACATTGAACTTTCCTTTTTGGGAAAATCAGTTTTGTAGAAGGATCTGGTTGACCGAGGTCAACCATCTCTCCCAAAGGGAGACGGAGTTTTGTGACGGTGTGGCGGTCGCCAACTGTGCAACGCGGTCTGGCCCATCTCCAATCCCGTTTCTGGTAGGAATCAGATCATCTCTTCCTCCTCATCACTTTTGTGATCTCGATTTTGATAATTAAGCATCACGGAAGCCAAATCAAACCAATAAATTTTTAGAGTTTTCTGAGTTGCGGGTCACCGTCGTCTCCGACAAGTTTGATTTTAGGTCCTCTAGTTAATTTGATAATCTGAAGTATGACCAAATGCAAATTCAATACACTATATATAACAACAATAGGTCCTCAGCCACACTCAAAGTCATGCACTGATAAAGCTCTCTAGAAAACGCACATAGTAAAGTCATACATAGGGTCCAATTAATTAGCTAGGATTCTTAATTAACTAACTGGTCGGTAATCTATGGTTCTGAGTTCAAAAACAACCGAATGGAGGATCTCATATTTCCCACTACACCCATATGCGCGCATCTTTGACTTGTTATATATTTTCCGGACATAATCATAAACATATATATTTTCCATACATATCTATGGTTATCGATCTCTCCCTTGAGCGTGTGGTTTACAGCAGTTTGATGAATATAAATTGTTATGTATTCTAGAGTGGTGCACTGTACATTTGCTAGCTTTTGTGATTTGTTGCTTAATTATTGAGTGACTTAGATATTACTCCCCGCACACTTTTATTTGTAAGAGATGATCCATTGTATTTTGCATTAGTAGGTATAGGACAATATTAAATACCATAATTTATGTGAGTTATTACTATATCATAAATTATATAGATGATTACCTAATTTGCCAATGGAGGCTGAATTATAGTTTGACATCCCACAGTTTGATCAAAACCCCTTGCCACATTCGTAGGTAAATTCAGTGCGAGCTAGTACAGTTTCGTACGTAGGAGTACTATTGGAAAGTTATTATATCTCTGGCAATGTGAGTACGTAGGTAAATTGATCTAAACCAACTGAGTGGGTAAATTGATCTATGGCGCCCAATTGAGTAGGTAATTTACCCAACTTCAGTAGGTGATAAATTGCTTCCTTGATGAGGAGATCAAAAGATTATGAAGATCGAGTTCTATAACATGCATCATATGGGACTACGTACATAAGTGGATGTGGATAGGTAAATTGTTTTGTAAAAAATAAGGTAAATTTATGAGCTTAATCCACCAAAAAAAGGAAAAGGGTATAATAGGAGGTTTGAAAATTTGTAGAGCTGAGTAATCATGCTTGAAAAGAAAAATTTATGAGTTTAAGTATGAATGAGGGACTAAATTCATGAATAAAAATGTACCTAAACTTTTTTTTTAAAATAAAAAATGATAGGGAGTTTTCCCTGATTTCTCCTTAATTATGGGTTATTTGTGCATGGATCACTTTTCAAGTTGAGTCACAGACAAATATGCGTACGTATATATTGTTAATTTCCCGAAAAGTATATACAAGTTGATATAAATTTACTCTCCGTTTGCATTCATCCATTCACAGCTTCATGTATTCTTTTCAAGTTTCAAACAATAAATTAAGTAGATTATAGTAACGGTGTGCAAATGTAAACTATGTGCTAACTGCAAACAGAAAAGGAAAGGTTTTTATCTTCTTCCTTTGAAATTCGAAAAGAAAAATAAAGACAGGATAGACTGATAGAGAGCTTACTCACACAGACATCACGTACACTCATCGATCAATATGAAAGAACATACACATCTTTAGCTCTTGTAACATCATATCTGCTAATTGGTATTGAATCATCGAGTTGAATACCACATATAGTTCGCGGTGTCCATTGTGACAAAACACTACAAAGAGCCATTTTGCATGATATGATTGACTTCTAATAGGACTGGACATGGGGCGGAATAAATCGTTTCGGGACAGAAATCACATCAATGCTAAAAATTTATAGTAGAACAGAATTTGACATTCTAAAAATGAAACTCGAGAAGGTCTGAACTCAAATGAGATCAGTTTGGAACAGATCATTTCGGGATTTTCATATATTTATAAAAAATTACAAGTGTAGACATAAAAGCTTCATATATGTATTATAAGTCTCAAATATGTACCATTAGTTCAGTAACTTAATCAATTATGAAAGATGACAAAGTGACAACCAAATAAATTCAAAGCAATAGTTGATCAAAATAATTAAGAAAATAGAAAATTAACCTTGGACTTCCACCAACTTGATGAAAGTCGTGAAACTATGGAAGATAATGAGTTGCAGCGGTGAAAAACAATGAGAAACA
Source organism: Geum urbanum (assembly GCA_946800695.1). NCBI lineage: Eukaryota > Viridiplantae > Streptophyta > Magnoliopsida > Rosales > Rosaceae > Geum > Geum urbanum. The sequence goes on along the minus strand of OX327007.1, from coordinate 6,987,854 downwards.
AATGAGAATTGAAAAAAAATGTAGTAATTTATTAGTCTATGAAGAATTTTTTTTTAAAAGGGTCTATGAAGACTTATTAAGGTTATATTATTTTGGGTATAATATTCGGGACGAATTAGGATATTAGGTACATTGAAAAATAAACTCAAATCTCATCTCATTTATTTTAAACAGGACAAAATAAAACGGGTCTTTTATTTAAAAAATACAAATCCGTACCATCCTTACGTGGGATGGTTCGAAACTGAGTCGGACCGAAATTTTCCTCCCTATGTGCCCAACTCTAACTTCTAGTCATAAATGAACGTTTGTTACCTATTGGACCACATCAGCATCACAATCAAGGTGAAACAAGCTAAACGATGCTGAACTGGACCACCCACGTGGAGACCAGCTACAATAATGTGACAGATAAAGATTAAAATTCAAAGTAATAAAAGAATAAAATTCGCATCTTAAAAGAAAACTATGTGTCTAGCAAGGTTCGATATTTAATTACAAGCATATATAGCAATGAGATTTACATATTTTTGTTTTCAAAAGATTTACAAATATTTTTAATTAATGACGAAAGAGTTTATCACAATTGGCTCTTTACCTCTTCTAAACTTGATGGATATATGCTACCTTTTGAAAACTAGAAAAGAAACTGTTTCACTTTTGCAAAAGTGAATTTTAGAGTTGAAAACAAGCCTCAATTTTAGAGAATGATCATACCGAGGAATTCGAAGACCGGCCTCTTGGGCACATTGCATTAGAAACTAATTGATTGGTAAATCAAGTGAACCAATAGTTTTCAAGCACTTGATGAAGTTTAAGTTTTATATTCAGATGAAGCTAGATTTGATTAGTTGGTCACTTTTAGGTTTGGGATTATATATATATATATATATTAGTCCTTTTTTCTCGGGTATCTTTTGTCTTTGTCTATTTTTAAGTATATGACATTACATCAATTTTTAAATTATATTTTGACAACTTTATAGTTTAGATTTTAGTTTTTAATGTGTAGATCATTTCTGAAAATTTTCAGCCAAAGTAATTATCGTTAAGACATTCAAAACTGCAATTGAAATTTATAAGTATCGACGGTTCATGTTTGATAGATTTGGTTTATCCCTTGATTTAATCTAGTTCGATACATTAACGATCACAATTTTAGCTGAAAATTTACAGAAATTATCTACTTATATAGTCCTAATAATTGAATGATGAAAATAATAAAATGTGATCAAAAAATTAGTATAATATCTTATACCTGAAAATAGAAATAAAAAAAATAACCGAACAAAAGGACCATATATATATATATTAGTTAGTACGTAGGGGTCGACTCTTGCTCCCATGGCATAAACCAGATCGATCTGTTGATCGAGCACTGGGTACGTTAATAGAGAATCAAACTAAGGAAGTGCAACCATTTTTATATATATATTTTTTTAAAGACAACCATTTTTATATTATTGGAAGCGAAGAAGCTCACTAAGAATTTTTCTATTATCAATTAAGTTAAGATCTAGAAGTGGTTACGCAGCACAGTATTGTACCACAAGGAGTTCGGTTAGATAATCGTTTCTATCTAACCGTATTAGGTGAGTTCTTTGTATTTTACTATAGTATTAATTTTACCGTTATCTTAACAAAAAAAAAGGTTACGCACATAGATGATAATAGGTAGGATAGGATACGAATATCGAAATACCGTACTTATATCCGAGTTTATATTCTATATATGTATCCGTCCTGATACCTATAATATTATATTAGGTATTATCTGTTTCCGTATCCATTATATATTAGGATATTAGTACACATCCGTTACCCATAAAAAAATATGCTAATAAATAAAATATTATAAGTAAATTCATCAATGCAAAAACTATAAATTAATTTTGTGCAACACTTTTCTAAATACTAGTAACACAAGTCTAAATTATTTAAAATTGTAGAAAAAATAAGTAATTTAAGGTACGTACCAGGTAAATAAATGATTGATTAATTACCTCAAAAAAAATGATTAGACATAATATTAACTCTATAATAAATAAATATGTAATAGTTTTATATTTAATATTCTTATTTGGTGGGTATGGGTATTCGTTTAAAATATCATACCCTCCCCGTACCCATTCTTAAAAACTGATATTAAATACACCCGGCCATATTCATTATCAATTTTTACCTATAATTATCCTCAGTTATGATCGAATACACGATGAATAACCTACCCATAAATATTATTGTCATCCGTAATTACACGCGCAAGATTCAAACTTTTGCAAATATTAATAGATATATCGTTTAGTTAATTAGTGTATATAAGATGAAATCCTCCTTACATAACATATCTTTTTATGTTAGGTTCTGATGTGACGATCAATTAATTCTAATCGAAATCGTTGTAGCTATAGCTAGCTGGTAAGCAAATTAACAATATATATGCATGCATGATGCAATGATGCATCTTACCTTGATCTTACGTTATTTTTCAATTATTTAATTAAAGATAACAACAAGGTTCTAAAAGGCGCTAAGCGAAATTAGGCGGTGGAGCTACTGCCTAGCACCTAGGCGTTTAGGCGGAGTTTAATCGGTAATTAAGCGGTAATTAGGCAGATCATTTTTTATATATATTTAATTAATTATATATTTATATGGTATATTGTAATTTGAAACATAAAGTAAAAATTATAAAGAAACATCATAAAAATTCTAAACTAAGTTTATAAAGAAATCCAATTAACCATCCATCTCAATTTTTTTGAAATAGATGTGCATAAACAAGAATCCAAAGAATATGAAATTATGTATTTCGAAACTGATAATTCACAAATCACAGTACATTATGAGTTTATGACAATGAAGCTTACATTATAAACTTGCAACCATGGAAACCATTCAAACATAAAGCTTCACGGAATCAACCATGACTCTTTCACAGAATCAAGTTTTGTTTGTGTGATGACCATAGACACTATGCTCCTGCCAACATTTAATTATATCAAATTATCAACATATAACAAACAAGGATGACAGCGGTGGACGGCAAGTGGCGGCGACGGCGGTGATTGGCGAGCGGCGTCCAAGTCGCGTCGTTTGCAGAAGGAGAGAGACGACGTTTCACGAAAGAAATTGGATTGGATTTTCTATTTAGAATTCATTCATTTGCGTTGTACCTCTTAATTTTTAAAAAAATTAATAAATATAAAAAAACCCGCATAGGCGCGCTTTTCTGCCGATTAGTCGTTAGTCGCCCGCCTAATTGCCGATTAGTCGGTTCCCGCCTAATTGCCGATTAGTCGGTTCCCGCCTAATTGCTGATTAGTCGGTTCCCGCCTAACTACCCCGCCCAGAACCAAAATTAGGCCATAAGATGGTTTTTTCCAATTAGTCGGTGCCTAGGCGGCTGTTTTTTAGAACAGTGGATAACAATGATACAGTAAAATTTCGATAATTGTATACTCGATTAATTAATAATTTCATTAAAATAATATTTGTTGTCGGTCTTAACTTGAAGATTTGAGTATTAATTTAATACTCGATTAATTGATAACCTCGCTAAATTAATAAATTTTATTAGTTCTAAAGTTATTAATTTATAGCTATAGCTAGCTGGTAAGCAAATTAACAATATATATGATGCATCTTACCTTGTTCTTACGTTATTTTTCAATTATTTAATTAAAGATAACAATGATACAGTAAAATTTTGATAATTATATACTCGATTAATTAATAACTTCATTAAAATAATATTTGTTGTCGGTCTTAACTTGAAGATTTGAGTATTAATTTAATACTCGATTAATTGATAATCTCGCTAAATTAATAAATTTTATCAGTTATAAAATTATTAATTTATAAAAGTTTAACTGTATATTACTCTCTAACATTGAAGTTTTTTGTTATTGTTGTTGGAATTGATAGGTAAAGATAAATCAATCGATGGATGAAATTCATATGTTATATAGAAAAACTCTTAAATGTTTGTTTTCTCTTTTGAACCACTATTCATCCCATAGGTGATCGTTTTCCAGAAACTCTGTATGTGAAAAATATAGGCAGATCGGAGATTATTTTGCAATTTCTTTAGTTTCTCGGTTGAAATATTTTCGCCTAATAGAACTCAGAGAATGATTGGGGTACGTAATCAAGATGACCAAATGTTTTTTTATTTGAATGTCTTTTCTCGAAAACGATCCTTGTGGCTCGGATGACTCGACGCATAATCGATCGAACAAAATTGAGTATACACCGGTTACCATGTTCTTCACATTTGATAAACTAGGCAATTGCAATTGGAAGAAACCTTTTTCAAACCCTAGCCAGGGTTGATGATATTATTCATCTATCATATTTTGATGCTCTAGCTTAACTCCAGCTACGTACATGCATACACACAGAAGTGTAATTTTTGTAGAATTATGAGGTAATCGTCCATAACTATAATATAATTAACGATAGTTTATCCATTGAACACCCTTATAATTATAAGAATTTAGTGATCCAGTACTTCTCAATTAATTATTGTAAGAGCTACGTTTTCATTACATTTTGACAAAATTAACTATTAAATGTTTAGATATAGATAAATAGATCATTTTTAAAAAATTTCATCCAAATTGAAAATCGTTAAGATATTGAACAAGATTAAAACAATAGACGAACCAAAACTGTCAAGCTTACTCCGTTCATATTCATAAATGATAAATCGTGATTATGAATGTTTTAATGATTTTCAATTTTGTTGAAATTTTACATAAATAATCTACTCATCACTATCTATATATCTATCTAATGGTAGATTTGTCAAAATATAAGTAAAAAGTGGGTCTAATAAAAATGTACTCACTAAATTCTTATTATAAGGATCCTCCATAAAGAATTTCCCCATAATTAACCAGCTGATCATTTTTCTCAAGTCATCAAAACTATATTAGATCATTTATCTATCGAAGAATCAAAACAAAACATACCCGATATTTTGTTTCTTGGTGAATAAACAGTATATATCTTATATATACGTATATCATTTTATACTATCATCGCATTTCTGAGTTCCTTTCGAATACATTCGACGTTGATCAGTTTCATACAAAGAGTATATATGTACAATGTCTCCGTGCTATGTCGTAAACAATGGTCTTTTTCGACAGTCACGTCGTAAATCCATGGTCGTGCTCCATAAACTACATATATTAAAGGAGCTCCATCGCAATTAATTTAAGTAGACTACATACATTATTTCAGCTGAATCTTGGGTATTGCACTCGAAACCTTAACCCTTAAATCCCTAATGTACTGTTTGGCAATGGAATTTTGAAATCCCAAGGGATTTTGAAATTCATGATTTGTAAATACCATAATTATGAAATGATGGGATTTAATGAAGGAATTTTCAAAATGACTTGTTTGGGTAAATTGAGAATTCAAGGAAGATTTTTCAAATCGTTTTTTCTAATTCTATTTTATAATGTGTATTTGTTTAAAATATTTTTGTGATATCATGGAATTTTTTTCATATCTTCATTGAGAGAATAAATTACTTATCGCAAATACTTGCTAATAATATTACAAGACATAAATACTCGTTTGTTACAAATCTTACAAGACATAAATAATATTACATGAATAATATTACAAGAAAGTCGTACTTCAATTCTCAAAATTCTAAATCTCAATACTCATTACTCATTACTGTTATACATAACATAAATACACTATTACGATCTAAATACTGTATGCATGATTCATTCATTCTCAATACTGTATGCATGATTCATTCATTCTGCTCCACTATTGCTTGTTCTTCACTACCGGAATAAGACACATTGCCGGGGACTTTAAGTCGCCGGCCTTGTTTTTTTTCTCGCCGGAAATGTCATTACCGGCGACACGTCGCCTGAAATTGGCCGTTGGAGATAGCATTGCCGGCGACTCATTTTCACGTCGCCGATGATGAGGAAGACATTACCGGCGACTTGATGTTTGCGCCGCCGTGGCCGAAATTTGAAGACATTGTCGGCGACTTAGGTCCATGTCGCCGGCAATGTCTGGAAAAATTTTGAAAAAAAAAAGTCGGTTCTGGATTGGGCCCAATTCCAGAACCTGCATTGAAAGACATAAACCGTACAAATACAACATCAACAGTACACACATAAATGTCCAACGTACAATACAAATAGCAACGATACGAAAATAAAGTAGAACTACACGTCAGGGTCGAGGAACTTGCAGGTCAGGGTCGAAGAAATCCATGTACTCATTTGAACTTCGGTGGCTACCCTGGTCTTGCTGTGGCGGTGACTGGTGCGGTGGTGGTGGTGGATAACTGGGGAAGATAGGGACCGGGGGAGGTGTGGGGAGCGGTTGTCCGGTTTTCTGAGCCGCGTACATCGTCTGCATCCAGGTGAACATTTGTGTCTGCTGCTGGACCATGAGTCGGTGTTGCTCGATCATCCCCCGGTACTCGGCATCTCTGACTGCCTGCTGCTCGGCTATCTGCCTCATTTGCTCCTCCAACTCCCTCTGCGTCCTATGAAGCTCCGCTACGAGGTTACGACTAGAAGTTGAACTTCTTGACCCGGTAGAGTATTCTGAAGTGTTCTTCAATACTTCTTCGCCCGCTGAGCCCATTCCCCTACAGTAGTAGGTATTCTTTCCAGTCCCGCACGCTTTTGCCATGATCTGAGCCGTTATACTCCGATCAAGCGGATCGATCTGAGAGGCATACTGGGTGACTTCTTCCTCGGAGCAGTCAGGATGGTTATTCCGAGCTATATTCATGGTCACTTCTGTGGTCGCCTCCTCCACTCTCGCCTAATTGAAAAGCGAAAATGAATAACGTATTATCTAACAAAATAAATTAATATCGAAAAATAATTTTATTAACACATGGAGAGGCGAAAGACTTACCGCTTCTTCAGGGCACTGCGGATAGAACTTCTGATGAATATACACCAACGGGTTCACTTCTTGTTGTTGCTGCGCCTTACTCGACCAACCCAAATAGTTGAGTGAACCTGCATGATGGGCCCTGGTGTTTTTCAATCTATTCGCCCGGTTCGTCTTCGAAATCGCCTTGTTTGATAAACATTTGTAAAAAAATTAGTAACTAACTATTTGAATGTGATACGATACATTAGGCTTGTAAGATATGTTCAGGATGCATACCTTCGCTTTGGGGTGCTCGAAGTGGGCTATCAGCCAAAGCCACTCGTACTCCATAAATCGGAATTCGCTAGGGCTAGAACCTCGGCCTAGCTCCTTGTATAGAGTGTAATGTGAAGAAAGCTTGTTCTTCCACTCTTTATACCTATATTAACACCAGGAAAAAAAAGTTAGAGATATTAAAACACTTGATAAACAAAAATCTAACTCGACAGATACTCAAATAACTCGAAGCACATCACCTCATATGTAGTTGACGCTCTACCCACGTGTGAATAAGAACTTCATCCACGTCAAACCACACCTGCAATATGAATATATAAACGGTAAAATTATATATTTATTCAGACTTAATTAATAAATGTAAAATTTACGTAATGAAAATACGATTTAACTCACACTCAGTGCATTATGCACTTGCATCTTCACGTAGATAGGCACAGATTCCCAATCTGGCCAAAGCATTGGGACCTTGTCACGCACGATCGCCCCGGCCATGCTGACATATTTTCGCGTGGTGTCAAATGCCTCGATCACCTCGCCATCCTCATTGGCCCTAATGGGCGTTTTCCTTCCCCCGGTGGCCTGCTCAAGTCTCTTCCCGGTGCAGGTGCCTCTAGCCCCTTTCCGTTTTCCAGTACCATTAACGAAATTGCCTAATAATACAATGTCAACAAATTGATATCATAAATTGAACCTATCGTAAGTGTTAAGTAATAATTAAGTAATCAATCTGATGTTAAATAAAATTTACCTGCATCGTCCGTTTGTTGGTTGGTGCACCTCACACTCCAAAGATACACGGGGTCGAACGGGATGAAGTTGTACGCTTCCTCCACACTCAGGAACTCCGGCCGTCCTTCAACATAAATAGGCATCCCCCTATCATCGAATTCAGGGATCACAGGAATCTTGTCGGGTAGGAAGAGACCGGATGGTGGAGATAGACGAGGCCTAGACGATGAGGCGCCAACACCATCTGCCTCAGATGATTCCCGTGAAACGGGAGTAGGCACTAGGCGAATAGGGGACATTCGGATGGAGGGAGTTTCCGATGCCCCCGTTGACTGTCGCTCGTCTGAGGGTCTGCTGATGGAGGGACGTCTGCTGACTCAGCGTCTGCTGATTGAGGCTCGAGGCTCGACTTCCGGTTGCACGGCTCCAGATCGTGCAGCTTCCTCCTCTGCTCGCGCAGCTAGCAAGGCTTGTGTGCGAGCATTCATCATTGGCCCACTGCGCGTGTTGCTAACTGCGGCTGAGGAGGAAGCTTGACTACTGCTCCCTCCACTATTTCGGGAACCTCTCCGTTTGATGCTTGGAAGCCAATTTGCCGCAAAACCTCCTGGACACCGTAATAGTTATGGATTCGGTTCTATAACAAATCGAAACCGGAACCAAATGTAACCGGAACCGGGCGAAACTAGAACCGTTTGAACCCGAAACCGTTTGGAACTAGAACCGTTCGGTTTCAAACAGTTCTGGTTACAAACAGTTCCGGTTCCAAACGGTTCCGGTTCCACGCGGTTCCGGTTTAAAACCATTCTGGTTCCAAACCGTTCCGATTCCGATTTTTCACCTTAATTTATACGTTAAATTAACAACTATATCACCTTAATACAAACATGTTAAATGTTGATTCCGATTTTTCACCTATTATACGTTAAATTAACAACTATATCACCTAAATTAACATATATACATACATCATTATCGACTTAAAATTTTTCACATATATATATATACATCACATATATATACATCATGCATCGTAATTAAATTTAATTTTCACATATCTCACATACATCACATATTCATCCAAATCACGCACCTTAATTAATTTTCCACATTTTTCACACATATATATACATCATGCATCTTAATTAAATTAAATTTTCATATATATATATATACATCACATATTCATCCAAATCACACACCCTAATTATTTTTCCACATTTTTCAAACATTTCCGGTATATATATACATTGCATATAAATTAATCGAAATCACCCTAATTAAATTTAATTTCCACATACATATATATACATTGCCACATACGTACATACGTACATACGTATATATATATATATATGCACAAAAATAAATAAAAATTGAGAGAGAGAGAGAGAGGGAGAGAGAGTGAGCTTGCATGCACCTGCCATGGTGGAGTTCGAGGTGATTTTCCGGCACGAAGGTGAGGGGAGGAGGTAGAGGAGGAGGGGAGGGGGAGAGGAGGAGGGGAGGAGAGGAAATTTCAATTTGAAATGGGGTTTTTTAGTGTGGAGAGAGGAAAAGGGAGAGGAGGTGAGGGGAGGGGAGAGGGGAGGAGAGGAAGAGAGATTTGAGGAGAGGGAGGCGGCCGGAACAGTTTGGGAGGAGGAGAGGAGGAGTTTTAGGGTTTGAGATAGTGAGAAATGAGGGAAAGCTCGAGCTGGTTCGACCATATTCAGTAAACATTGCCGGCGAGTTAGTTGCAACTCGTTGGTAATGTCATTACCAACAACTTAAACTCGTTGGTAATGCCATTATTTCTCGAAGAATATCCGACTACGATTTCCGACTACGATTTCCAACACGATTTCCGACTACAATTTTCGACTACGATTTTCGACTACGATTTCCAACACGATTTCCGACTACGATTTCCAACTACAATTTCCGACTACAATTTCCTACTACATTTTCCGACTACAATTTATGACTACAATTTCCGACTACAATTTCCGACTACGATTTCCGACTACGATTTCCAACACAATTTCCGACTACAATTTCCGACTACGATTTCCGACTACGATTTCCAACACGATTTCCGACTACGATTTCCGACTACGATTTCCGACTACAATTTCCGACTACAATTTCCGACTACGATTTCCGACTACGATTTCCAACACGATTTCCGACTACAATTTCCGACTACGATTTCTGACTACAATTTCCAACACGATTTCCGACTACGATTTCCGACTACAATTTCCGACTACAATTTTCGACTACATCATTAACTTACTAAGGATAATAATCGTAATCATCTTCATCACTTGAGTCTGACTCGGTTTCATAGGTAACCTCTGGCAATATGTGCCGCTCCTCGTCATCTGAATCAGCGTCAACTTCATATGGATTAACATCGAGAAGTTCTGCTCCAGTAATTCGAACCACACTCCCAGATCTCACATTATGAAGGCGAATCGTAGATGATTCCGGAATGTCAAAAGCGTTCGGCTCTTGGTATGCAGTAACTTCCTCATCATCTGCGGTCTCACCAAGTGTGGCAACACTGTATATGTTTCTATGAGCAACATGGTTAACCACCTTCCACGGGACTTTGTTAAGAAGATCGTCAAGGTAAAACACTTGTTTTACTGATGAGGCAAGAACGAAAGGGTCATCTTCATACCAGCTAGTAGCAGTATTCACCGAAAATGTTCCGTACTGATCGGTCCTTGTGTTCTCCGGGCTAGTATCAAACCATCTACACTTGAACAAGTGCACTTTCATGCGGTTCCCATAAATTAGTTCAACAACTGAATGAAGGACACCATAATAGTCAACGCCATCCTGCCCACCATGGACCATCACCCCACAATTCTGTGTTTTCAGTCGGTCGTCTCGATTTTCACATATAAATTTCACGCCATTGACCTGACACATCGAGTAAAATTTTGAAGCTATTGGTTTCATCGCCAGGACCCTCAATTTGTTTGACCACTCTGGGCAACCATCATCTGCTACATGGTTCATCTGAAAACGATAAGAAATACGTACACAAGAAATTATGAACATAGAAACCACAAAACCACGTACGTACACACATGCTATATAAGGATATAAATAAAAATACACATATACACATATACCTTTACCCATTGACCAAAGTAGTTTGCAAACGTCCTGTTGTGGTAATCAACATTTCCGGCAATAGCAAGGCAGTGAAGATGATAGTTTTTCCAATATTGTACTTCTTGACAGTTAATCAGTACCGACCAGTGGACAATGGCTACCTCATTTCCATCCAACTTGTACGACTTTGGCAAGCTTCCATGTACTACCACGTCATTGGAGATGATAGAAAGGTTGAACTGGGGTTCATCTATCGGCATCTGTTGTTGGGGGTCCTCAAGCGCTCCCAAGTACACTTTGGTGTACGTTACACACTCGTGCGCAACATATGCTTCAGCGATACACCCTTCAGGTGCATATTTATTCTTCACATAGTCCTTGTAGGCTCCCAATTGTCTACAAGTTAACAAGTGCATGTTAACTTACTTAAAAAATAAGAATTTACATATAAAAACATAGGCAAACCAAATGTATGAATCATTTGTACCTTTCCATGGGATACATCCAAGTGTAGTGTACGGGACCGGTAAGCAACAATTGTTCGGGAAGATGGATCATCAGGTGAGGCATGATGTCGAAAAAATTTGGGGGAAATATCCTCTCAAGCTTGCACATGATAAAAATGATGTCATCTTGCATCTCCCTGAGATCTGATTTTTTAACTTCCCTGGTGCATAACTTCTGAAAGAATCTTGACAAGGCCACCAACGGCTCCACCACCTCTTTGGGCAGGTACCCTCGAATGAAAATAGGGAAAAGGCGTTGAAGCAGTACATGGCAGTCATGACTCTTTAATCCGTACATCTTATTGTCCCGGAAGTTAACACACCTGCTTATATTTTCTGCATAGCCATAAGGATACCTGCATATATATATATATATATATATATATATATATATATATATATAGCCATAGGCAACAATTATATTTCTCGCATATAACCATAATCCGGTAAAAATTTAAGGCCAATTTCCTGCATAGCCATAAGAATATATACCTGACATTACTCAGCCACCGAAAAATTTCATGCTTATTCTTCGGCTTGACGGTGTAAGGAGCTTGCGGCATTTTTCTCTTACTATCTCTTAACCACAAATGTTTCCACAGTCCCATAGCTTTCATATCAATGCGTGCCTTATGGATGTCTTTTGTTTTCCCCTCCAAGTTAAGAACTGTGCCCACCACACTTTCACACACATTCTTCTCTATGTGCATGACATCTAGGTAGTGTCTGATAGGCAACCTGGGCCAGTAGGGGAGTTCCCAGAATATGCTCTTGTGTGTCCCAAACTTATACCTTTCGGGCTTGTCTGGAATTGACACCACTATGTCAGGATGATTGCTCAGCTGGCCAAAATCATATTCATTCAACACTTCCAAAATTTCTTCCCCTGTCCATCGCCTGGGTGCCACACCTGTTTCTACAGTCCCATCAAACGCGTCTGGATCCTGCCTAAATGGGTGATTATATGGAAGCCAACAACAGTGACGTATATGAACAATTTTACTGCAATGAGGACTGCAACAATCAACCGTCATGCACTCTGAACAAGCCCTATAACCCCTGGTAATGTTGCCCGACAACATACCGCGGGCACGAAAATCACTGATGGTGCCAACAAGCATGGCATGCATCTGGAACATCTCATTTTTGAACTTATCGTAAGTGGGGTGGCCACACTCACTCAGGTACTTAAGGTCCTCAATCAAAGGCCTCAAATACACATCGAGACACTTTCCTGGATAACCCGGGCCCGGAATTAACAGAGTGAGCATATTGTATTCCTTCTTCATGCACATCCATGGTGGAAGGTTGTACGGTACCAAAATAACTGGCCATATACTGTATTGAAGACTCATGTTGCCAAAAGGGTTGAATCCGTCAGATGAGAGCCCTAGCCAAATATTTCGAACCTCTGCTGCAAAATGATCAAACTCCCTGACCATGTGCTTCCAAGCCTCTCCGTCGGAAGGGTGTATAAGGGTGTCATCGTCAGGCAAATTCCTCTCAGCCCACCATCTCATTGCTTCGGCCGTGAAAAAACACATGAACAACCACTCCAGTCTATCCATAAGCGGGAAATATCGAAGTATCTTCACAGCTTTCTTGTTGCCTCCAGGAGTCAACTTATACCTTTCTGTAAAACATACCGGGCAGGCTTCAAGGTCTTCAAGATCTTTTCCCCAGAAGAGAATACAATCATATCTGCATGCATGGATTTTGATGTAGGAAAGCCCAAGATCTTTCTGGATATGTCGCACCTTATGATGAGTGGTAGGAAAACGATGACCGAGTGGCAGTAGCGAAGCAGTCCACTTCAGCCAAGAATCAACAGCTTTGACAGACATTTTGTTCTCCATTTTGAGCTGCATCACTCCCATCACACTTTCAAGAACAGTCTTACTACAACCGTCGTACAACGGAGTCTTTTGCAATGCAATCAGGTTGTTGTACTTGTCCATACCGCTTGTGTTGACATGAGCTCCGGGTAATGGCTCGACTAGCTCAATATGGGGGAAACCCTCAACGACGGGAGGGACATTTGGTGCTTCATCAGCAAATACACCGCTCTCATGAGGAAACATATCATTGATTAACATCGATGTTGGATCATAGGATGGACTGCCCCTCTCAGCAAAATCTCCATGATCATAGCGTGGACTGGCTCTCTCACCAAATTGTCCATGATCATGCGGACCCGCTAACGATGTTTCATAGTGATAAATCCAACAAGTGTACTTATCCCAAAACCCGTATTTACTCAGGTGCTTCTGGACTTTATCAATGGGAAAACGAAATCGATCGCTGCGACACTTACATTCTTTACACGGGCAATAATGAAGTGTAGTGTCTCCATAATTAGCCTTCACAAAATTCACAAAAATCCTAATTCCCTGGTGATATCTCACATCCCATCTTTCGAGGCTCATCCAACTCTTGTCCATCCTGAAAATTCTAACAATTTTACGTATTATATATACACACATTCACTACTAATAATCGACGCGATATCTCAATTCAACTCTAATTAAATCAACACATGCATATATATATATATATCGATCTAATCTCTGAATCCGATTCAGTACTCGATGATGGTATTCTTCTTTTTTCAGTTCAGTATTTGACTAGGTAGGAGGCTCTCTTAAGCCTGACTCCGATAGCACTACGATAATACCAGTCGTTGATTCAGAGACAAGAGAAGATTAACTACAAGCAGTTTTCTCGTTTCGGTGACATCAACAACATTTCATATCTCACGAATTGGATTTGATCAACACACACACATATATATATATATACATACACATATACGTATATATACACGTACCTATATATATAGCTTCCCGAGTGATCGAGTTTTCGACGCGCGCCTTAATTTTGACAATACTGAAGGATCGATTTCAGAGCGTTTTCCTTATTTCGATTTCACCGGATTTTTTTCGATCCAAATGAATAAGCTGCTGCGATCTGCATCTAATATAAGAGGCATTGCCGGCGATTCATTAAATCGCCGGAAATGGAGACATTACCGGCGACTTTTCGCCAGAATTTCACCGGTAATGTTTCAAAACATTACCGGCGACCTACTCCGTCGCCGGCAATGTCAAGCCAAGCATTTCCGGCGATTTTCCGGTCGGAATATCGCCGGCAATGTTTGGCTTGACATTGCTGGCGACGGAGGAGGTCGCCGGTAATGTTTTGAAACATTACCGGCGAAATTCCGGCGACATTACCAGCGATGGAGAGTCGCCGGTAATGATGATCATTACCGACGACTTTCCCGGTCGCCGGCCTTGTTTTTTAAATTATCGCCGGTAATGTTGCAAAACGTGGTAGTGGTTGTTGCACTTGTTGATCACAATATATTTAATAGTCGGCGAACATTTCCAATGCCAATTGATCACGAAATGCGGTCCACTCATTAGTAGCTTCAACTGTAAGAATCTTGGGTTCATTAACTTCACTGGGCATTATTAGCAACTCTCTATCAACTAAATCTTAAAGATGCAACTGTTCGACTTCTAACAAAAGATCATTATGTTTTTCAGCCCATATGAAGTTGCAACACACAGCAAGCATTAGTGATTCTAACTTGTCTTTTAATGTCAAAAAAAAGAAGAAGTTGTTCTTGGTATGCTCCATCTTTTATTCAACACCCTAAATACTCGTAAAATCACATTCCGTGCTTTTGAGTGACGAAAATTGAAAAACTCTCTATGATTTTCGGGGCAGTTTCTAACCTATTCTTTGAGATGATATCTAGTTCCTCTATAAGGCACTAAAAAATCAGGTTCATTCGTGTATCCTGCATCAACAAGGTAGTATTTATCTATAAAAAGATTATACTATTATCAAATTAGTTATCTACTGAAAATTGAATAGTTAAGGTTGATGTTGGAAACATACCGGCAAGAATAACCAAACGATTATCTCTAGTTAATGCATCTCTAAGAACTCGAGAATCTGATGCCGATCCTTCCCATCCAGGCAATACATAAGTAAACTTCATGTTTCGATTGAAAACTCCTAGGACATTAGTAGAAATATCTCCTTTCCTATTTCGGTATCTAGAATGGTCAGCCGATCCAATAGTCATAAAGATATGAGTCTCATCCAAAGCTCCTAAACAATTCTAAATTGATTAAAAAAAAGTAGTGAGTTATGTACTTGAGAGAAATACTTAATAAAATTTTCTCAAACTATCAATTTAATTAAAATTACATCAAATCATCTCCATCTCCTCATGTCAGCACCTTGAAGAGCACAATCATGATGCTTCAAATAATCCTTGTTGATTCTCAAAACCGCACGCAACATACTATTGAACTGCCTACTTATAGTTTCCTTGAAACGATAAAATTGAAGATGAATCGATCTAAATTTCACATCATATCCAAGGATGTATAGAAACATCGCCTCAGATTCTTCAATGACAACATATCTTGTTCCTTGCAATCCACCTTTATCGTGTCATACTTGACAAAGTCTATGAAATGCGCTCTTGCTAACCCTCAAATTTTTCATGCACTCAACTTCGGATTCATTATACAAACGATTCAAAAATTATTGCCTTTGTTCATCTCAATTTGGTAAGGGCTATCTTATTATAGTTCTAAATTTACAGTGGTGCCAAGATACTATTGATGTCAAAAATCCCGACACGCAACCAAATAAACTTTCATTTTCTCTATCATTGCTTTCTTCTCCTCTTCTTCTACTCTAGCACACTTACGACAAATATCCATTCTTAATTCTTGGTACCTAGAGTTCAAAACCGACTTAGGTTACGAAATACACATATTGCATTTACAAGTAAGGTAATATAATAGTAAGTGGCAATGAACCAAACATCTCAACAGTAAGTGGTAGTGAACCAAAGCAGTAACAAATTTCACCATAAACCAAATCAAATTTTGCTACTTGTAACTTCAATCTAAATATCATGAGCAGAAATTCGGTTATGCAAGTAAAATCAAAGAAATCATACTGAAACTGATATCAAATACAAAATTCAATACTACTATCCAAAACATAGCAGTATAGCTGTGATTAAAGCAATTAATACTGAATTCAATACAAGTTAGAAGAAGTGAATCTAAAGTGATGTTATGAATAGGGAATTTCATTATGATCTCAAGTACCTGAAAGGACTTAGCTAGAAAGTGAGAATCTATTCCTTTATATAGGAACCACCTCAATCTTTTTTTGGCTTAAAGATTTTGGTACCTAATCAAAGCAACAAAGAAAACACTAAGCACAATGACACAGAAGCTTTTTTTTATAAGTCTGCCAAGTCTTAGAGAGCATGTTGTAACATGGAAAACTGAGATAGGGCCAAAAGCATCAGATCAGATGGGAGAAATCATTTCATACATAGAAGAGGAATTACAGACACTATTTAATAACTCATCATAATCAAACCAGTACCCAAGATATGTCAAAGCGAATCGACACTAGCTAAACATAACTCCAACAAGAGCATAACAGACAAAAACCATAAAGCCTTCCAAGTCAATCAAGTCCCAATCTTCCAAGGGACAATAGGAAAACTCAGTAAACATACAACATGATTAACATGGGTAGGCTAGTTTAATAGTCTAAAAAAAGTGATGAACGCCAGAATTTTTATTTGGGAATTTTAAACCGAAATGAACCTATTCGAGTTATCTACGAACAAAATAAATATTCTATAATGCACTATCAGCGTAATCACTATAGCTGACGAATTTTTAAAAACTATAGCCAACGATTTTTTTTTTCGTCGGCTATTGTACTATAGCCGACGAAAAAGTTTTTTTTTTTTGCCAAAATAAAAAAGTCGTCGGCTATAGTACTATAGCCGACGAATTTTTTATTTCGGCAAAAAAACATATATATTTCGTCAGCTATAGTTTTTAAAAATTCGTCGAGTATAGTGATTACGTTGGTAGTGATGTGATGAGAGACATAGCTCATCTTCTTCAAACAAAGATAAAGGGATCCCATGTTTAAAATGTAGTCTCAGAATAGACACATAAGTGGTCGAAAAATCACTAAAATTTATGTCTGAGAAAAGTAAAGGAGAATTTTAGTACCATTTCCATCTTTCATATACATGAAGTCTTTTATATATTTCTGAAGCAAACAAATCAATGAACCAAACTACCTTTAACTAGAAGACATCAGAAAAAGCAGTCCTAAAAGGAATCATCATAAAGCTTAATCTATGAATAAGCATCATACCACTACAAACTACAGTACTTGATCAAGATAGCTATTTGAGACAACCCATCTTCAACTCAAACTCTTCAAACAGATAACCTAACTTGATCACTTAGCTTCAAACTTAGTACTACCATACTTATAACTTGTCGACCACGTGCACACAAGTTAAAATTCCCAATGATTCAAAATGTGTATCCATACTCATAAAGTTATTCATCACAGCACACAAGCACCATTAAAGAACATAATGCAAGCATGTATTTATATTGATTTATCATAAAAGGAAGAGACTAACTAATTAACCCTTCTGGCTAGTGAAGTGGCAACCATGTTTGAAGTAGCAATAAATAGAAACATGAAGACATAGCTCATATAATCGGACATTACAGTTCCAGGGCCTAAAGCAGTAAGCACAAACATGAAAAGTGTTCATATTGTAGTACAACAAGCTCAAACATTGCTCATGACCATATATCACTTCCATTACTTCAGAAGATACACAAAAATACTTCAAAGAGAAAAATCTATCTAGTATAACATGTATAAACCGTACACTGCTCATTAATACTAGTGCTTGTTGCTTAAATGAAATGGCTGACGCTGAATGATAGCCTGGCCAAAGAAACATATAAGGCCAAAACCACAACGCTCTAAAGCTTGCAGTTGTAGAACAAACAACATTCTAAGGCATTCAAATAACTACCCCATGGAAATAACACATAGTTGAATTGGTAAGTAAAGGAGTATCAACATACTTTTAACTTTTTCGTATTGCCGTTCTAAGTCATTTCACATAACCGTGCACCTATACAGCTATTTTATTATAGTACTGATTGCCTGAACACTAAATTGAACTTCTAATTTCGCTTCCTCTTCCACACTAGCCATGTTCCCTATCAATTATAGCATAGTACGCCTAATAACTTCATCTAACATCCCCATCTCTTTGCGAAACATAAGCAATAGCATACAAATTCTCAACTATAAGACCTCTATTCAGCTAAGCAAAACCAAACAAATCTTGTTCATTGGGTAAGCTTTGATATAGAAAATGCTCTCCAAGCATAAATCCACACCAGAAATTCAACAACAAGCACTATCCTACAAAGCAGAACCATAGATAATCAAGACCAGCTCACAAAACCAAACAACGAGTAGAAAGCAAACAACCCAATTCAAAATCTAGACAATTCATCGCAAACAATGATATGAAATCTAGAAACCCAATTTATAGCAACCAAGCATTCGAAATCTAGGAACCCAAATCATAAGAAACAATGATATGAAATCTCAATCTCAGAACCCCAAATACTCAGAAAACAACTCCCCAAAATTGGAGATTGAGAAATACATATTGCAACAACAAAACCATAGATTGTAGAGAGGAGGGATAACCCAATGTTCCAGAACGAACCTCAAGATCAATGAAGGCCAGAGTTCAAATCGCTTGTTTTGGTAAGTGATTTCGGGATTTCAAAATGACATCTGTTTAGGTGGGACGGAGAGATTCCAGTTTTTTTTTTTTTTTTATAGTTTTCACTGATACAAATCCTCTTTGAAATCCCGGATTTTATCAAATTATAATCCAAGTTTTGCCAAACAAGGGATTCACCGCGTGAAATTTTGAGATCTCGTGTTTTGGTCATATCCCACCTATTAATCTTGTTTCCAAACGGACTCTAAATCTTATCAGCTGACGTACGTACATACCGATAGGGGTCGTCAATGGGCAGGACCCGGGCCTCCCAAGCCCAATCTCACCGGGCATGGGCCGGGCCGGGCTTTTTCGCTATGTCTCCAAAATGCGGGTTAGGTCGGACCAGACTTTTTTGAAATTTTGAACCCCACAGCTTTTTTAGGCCCTGGACCTTAGCGGGCTTTTCGGGCGGAGCTTTCTTTGTGTTAAATAAAAAATCTTACAATTTAGTAATGTTTAATAATAATAATTTATATGCCTAAAAAAATGGTATTTAGTATATGAATAAATGATATTAAGATAAATTTGATAGTTTATAGGTATATATTGATAAGATAATCTACAATATATATAATTAAGGGGCTTGACGGGCTTAGCCCTACTAGCCGGGGCGGGTGGCCCTCTACGGGTCTTGACGGGCTGGACTTTTTAGGCCCACGGTCTTTGGGACCTCGGCCCAAGTCTGGCCCAAAGCCTATAGGGCCGAGTTTTTTCGGACTGGGCCTGGGCTTGGGCTTGGGCTTGCGGGCCTCTAGCCGCCCGCGGGTTTTCAGAGCCTATGAGCCAAATGATGACCCCTGCATACCGACATGCTATATGTAATATATAATATAATAATATTAGGGGTGGGCACTTGGTCTCGAAAATCCCGATCCGACTTGGTTTTGAACAGTCCCGTATAAGGACAGTACGTGTTTAGATTTTCGAAATGAAAAGTTCATCCCATCTTGGCCCGTTTGAATAAAATGGATGAGATTTGAGTTTATTTTTTAGTGTAAGTGGGATCCCAGCCCATTCCGAATAAACACAATAAACCTTATCAACTATATATTACATTATTTACTTTTATCGATCTTAAGTCATCTCACTTTCTTCCCTACGGCATTTTTTACCCTTTTCCACGGTTTCACGTATAACATCAACTCAACTTCTTAGATATCCAGGTCAATAATTCTTCTAACTAAATTCTTTATTGTTCTTATTGCATTGACTATTGTTTTCTTAATTTGTAAATGCAAATAGCGGTGTCTATATATGCGATGGGATATCTACATATGCAATTGGATATGTATATATGCAATTGGGTATCTATATAAGCAACTGGATATATGATTACTACTATGTATGTATGCATCTATAGGCACATCAGAGATGATTATCCACTTAACGTGTGAAGAACTTGAACTAGGTATGTTATTCATTTTGATTTATTCCAGTACATGAGTGTATCAATTAATTTAGTGTCATGTGATATACTTATAACTTCATAAACTGTGCATTTTACAGATCATGGAAGCTCTACTTCATCTGCCTGTAGTACGACATGCCTACCACCAGTTTCTGATCCAAAAACAAGGGACAAGGATATTATTGATGTGTGAAAGTAGGGACTAAGCTGATTGAGTGATTAACTTTCAATTTTTTTATATGGAAAACTTATTAACTTTCAGTTGATTTGGGTTGTTTCTATATTTACACTTCCTTATTGAAGCGGATTTTGGATTATTTGCGATGTGATGAACAACATGAACTTATTGAAATACTTCTTTTTGGTCGTTTTGGAACTTTTAGATATACTCTTACACTATTTTTGTTATAAAAAAAAAACATAGGGATCCCGAAATGAACCCGTATCAAACCGATTTCGTTTGAGTTTGAGACTTTTCGAAATTTATTTTTAGAATAATGAATCTCATCCCAATTCGTTTCGCTTAGAAACCACGGAATTATGATTTTTGTCCCAAACGAATTGATCCATCTCGTCACGTGTCCAACCCTATATAATATATATATAGCTTCAATTCTCGGTCGTACTTTTGACCAGGATTTTGAATTCCGGGAACTGTTTCGTTTATCCAGTTTCCAGAGCTACACGTTCACGGAGTGCCTTACACTTCCCGCCGACGGGCTCAGAGTTCCGTACACAGTATTATATGTGGGAGGGAATGGAATCGGGAAAAACAAAGCATGAGGGTGGGTCAAAAGAAGAGAATGAAAGGACGACCGAGAGAAGCCAGAGCTGGAAAACACGTGCGAGGGAGCCGAAAGCGCACGTGTCGAGAAGATTCGGGATTTTTTAATTTTTTATGGTGAAGGCTGTAGCAGCAAATCGACCGGGAATGCCCGGTTGACCGGAGACAACAGGGTCACCAAGAACCCACCCGTGTGTTTGTGGCACCACCGCTCGACGACACCGGTTTTGGACCGTGCTTTGTGCTCGGCCAGCGTGGGGTTTTGGTTTTTGCTGTTCATCTCTGACTTAACAATTCGATCGATCGGGTCGGCCTGAATGGATCTTGCATGGCTCGCTGTACCTGATCGAGCAAAGATTTTAATTATGAGGGAGGGAAGCTAGGGGGTGAAGAAGCCTTTACTTTGAAACAGTGAAATAGTACTATTTTATTTTTTGTCTTTCACACCCTGGTTAGCTGGTTCCCATTTTCCACGATTTTGCCATGCATGCATGTTTCCAGTAGGTACGTATTGATGTGTTGTCATTAAGTAGTCAAAGCTAGAATCCTTGAAAGGAATGAAGGAACTCCCATCTTTATACGCATGGAAGAATATTGGCCGAAAGAACCCTTCATAACAAAAAAGAAAAAAGTGCATGGTCGATCGAGAAAGAGGGGGCAAAGAAGTGGCGTCAATTTAGAGCATATACACGAGCACTGGGTGGTGTTCGAGCTGTTGGAGGGTACGGTTGATGTGGAGCTCAAATAAAATCAAAGAGAAATGCAGCGGTGAGTTTTCGATCAAGATTGGTTGTTGACGGAAAACTTGTTCGAGCAAAAGGTCGAGCAAAACTTAGACGAGCTGTTGCTCGAACTCTTCGAGTGAGTCCGGCCGGTCTTGCTCGAGCTATTCTTGTTCGTCGGTGCAGATGCTCTTAGGAAAAACGATCACAAATAGGTGGTCTGGTGGTGTGTTAAAACCAAAACTCCCTCTCTAGCAAATATTTTTTATATAAAATACAAACGAGAAATTATTGATCACATCTTGAGCAATTGGTTATTGATTCAGAGCCACTCACCTGTGTAACAAAATTTGCAGACTCAAATGGAATGGTAAACGCCAACCTGACTCAGACTAAAAGCCTCCATCTCTCTCTCAGACACACACAATCATCGGCCGACATCTTTGCCTCCTAATATCGTCGGCAAACGCCACTAGCCTCGGTGGTAATCGTACATCGTTTTCGGCAATCACCCGCCAAAATATTTGATAACGTATCCATAATCAATGTTTCTAACACCTAATTCAGACCACACCTTGTTTGTATAGCATTAGTTGTCCGATTAATATACTTATCCGCTTAAAAGCAGGAAAGCAACACATACCCGACCACCCGCAAGACCACCAAAGAGGCTCCAACTTCACTCACCAGACCAACCCCATCCGAGCGCGCACGCGCCCGTGGGGCGTACGCCCGAGTACGCGGATCACACACCAGCAAGTATACCAAGTCCCACATCGAAGAATATCATCAAACACCAAGCTCAACCACCTATATATGTAAGGTATTTATTACAGGTAATATCATCTTCATCACCTCACTCATTCACCCCACCTCAAATTATTCCACACGCACGTTCGCTTGACTGTTATATCCAATACATCATCTGACTTAGGCATTGGAGCGTTGAAGGCGGGCCACCCCGTCTCGACCCTTGACCGCCCGTTTGTTGTTGTATTCTTCTAACAGCCGCGCGCGAACACGCACACCCGATCACCCGAGAGGAGAGGAAGCGTCCGAAGGAAGAGTCGACCGCCCGAAAGGAGAGAGCCCGTACGCCCAAAGAGAGAGAAGAGCGCCCATCATCCGAACAGCCCGAGCGTTCGGACGAAGAAGAAGGAGAAGGAAGTCAGGTATTCGTACTGTTCTGCCAAATTACGTCCCCGCGCGTAATTCGGTAGAAACAGTTGGCGCCGTCTGTGGAAAACTTACAAATTGCAAACCTCGTATAAACACCACAAAAACCAAAGGCCCACATGCTCAACCCGGTGACTAACGACTGCACCACGCCCGTCGGGGAGACGCCGCCAGACACACAGGAGCAGCAGGTACTAGGGCCCGCCGGAAACAGCAGCGAGGAACGCATCAGCAGCCTGGTCCAGGAACTACGGGAGGCGGCGCTCGAGAGAGCGGAGGAGTGCCAGATCCGCCAGAAGCTGGAGGAGCGGCTGGATGCGCTCGTCAGCCAGCAGCAGGGGCAGCACGAAGGGACCCAGGAGACCACCGGCGAAGAGTGGTATCAGTTCGCCGGAACCAGCACACGGGCGACCCGAGCATCCTCACCCACTGAAGAATCGGCGCCCCCGACGAACAGCGCTCTGATCATCCGGAGGATGGAGGAGTTGGCGGAAGAGGTCTCACGCTTGCGCAAGGACAAGATGGCCGGCCAGGGCGGGACGTTTGCCCCCCGGGTCAGCCCGTTCTCAGCGCATATATTGGAGAGAGGAAGGGACCCCCATGCGAAGACGACGAAGATCGCTTGGTTCGACGGGAGCGGGGATCCACGCGCGCACGTAGACGAGTTTCGATCCACCACGGACGGAAACAGATACTCAGACCCAACCTTGTGTTTCCTGTTCCAAGAAACGCTGGCGGAGGAAGCACAGAGCTGGTTTTACGAGATCCCGCCAGGGTCCGTCCATTCATTCCTCGAGCTAACGGAGAGCTTTCAGAAGCGCTACCGGCTCCAAGGCAAGTACAACACCACGGGCATCCTCCTCAAAGTCCGCCAGGGGATGGACGAGAGCCTGTCAAGCTACATCAATCGATGGAGTACGCTCGCAAGCACATGCAGGGACCTTGTCAAGCGAGTGGCCAAGGTGGCCCTGATGGATAACCTACTTGCCACCCCATTCGTAGAGAAACTAGTGAGGAATGAGCATCTCGACTACGACGAGATCATGGACCTGGTCGTACAGAAGGCGTTGGTGGAGACGCGGGTGTACGGGTCCGCCTCCGAGGCTAGCATCAACAGACCGGAGGAGGATGCTCAACCTCGACGACCCTCGGACAACGGAGGGGTACCAACCGGAGGGCACAAGAGGAGCCGGGACGCTTAGAGACAAAATCATCAAAGGCCGTTCTTCCGCAACAACCACTACAACCGACCGAGGGAACCAACGCAGCAGGGCGCCCGCTTGCCACCAGTACCGCGCTATCGACCGGCGGGACAGGAGATTTTTACGGTTGATCAGCAGTCGCTCGAGTAGCTTCTCCACCTACACCGACGTCGGCTTCCACCTCCAAATAACATGACGGCGGCAGCGGCCCCGGTCGGCCGAATGCCGAGCATCTGGTGTGAATTCCACAATGCCGCCACCCACCACACCAACCACTGCATCATGCTCAAGAAGGCCCTCGAGGATATGAGGAAGGACGATCGGGCCACCCCTCCCAAGGCGGAAGGACAACAGCGCCAGGCGAACGCCGGAACCCGGGGGACTATCAACACGATATCCGGGGGTAAGCGCAAGGAGGGGATATTGGCGCCCGATCGCTCGAGCAGGGAAGTGCTGATGATCGGGGTAGGGAGAGCGCCCAAGGCAGGAAGGAAGGAGACGCCCACCGTTAGCTTCACGGCGGAGGACGAGGAGAAAAGCCCGAAGGATAGCACCCTACCGTTCGTGGTCGACGCGATCATCGACCATTTCCTAGTGAAGAGGGTGCTGATCGACAGTGGGGCGTCCGTGAACGTGATCTACTTCGACGCATACAGAGCGCTCGGTAGGCCCGCGCACAAGATGATGCAGGATCATGAGTGCGTTGCCAGCTTCACGGGCGAGACATCGTACCCGATCGGGAGTGACAGCCTCCGGTTCGAAATTGGCGCACCCGACTCCCCGCACAGCGAGGTCCAGACAGACTTCATTGTCATGGACACCCCCTCCCCCTACAACGCCATAATCGGGAGGCCGGGGATTTGCAAACTAAAGATGATCATCGCAGGGCACCTGCTCTTGGGACGATTCCCAACCGAGCGTGGAATCGGGTACGTTCAAGGATACAATCACGAGGAAACCACGAAACCCCGGGGCAGGCAGGAGGTTCTCACCTTAGAACCTGCGCCAGGAACGGAGATACGGAGCGACCCACGCGACGGGCTGGCGGCGCCACGAGCGAAACCCCGTTCAGCCAAATGCTCGGGACAGAAGCTGTGCTACCCCTGGAGATTACCCATCAGAGCCCACGGATCGAGGGGTACGATCCACGCACAACGCCGCCAACAAACAAAGGATCGCCCGATTGCACAATCAGCGCATACGGGCACGCCCAATCCAACTGGGGGACTGGGCAATCCGACAGAAGGAGAAGGCGCTTCGCGCGTTAAGGGAAGGCCCGTACGTCGTCAATAAGGTGATAAGCGACAATACTTTCTACCTCAGGGACATGCAGGGTCAACGGCTGCGCCACCCGTGGAACATCCAGCACCTAAGGAAGTACTTTCACTGAATTTGCCCTGTTGTACTTTCATTTTTATTTCATTTTTATTTTCCTAAGTGTAATTACTGTTGCGTTCATTTGTCCTTACCCCGCCCGCCCACGCACTCGGGGGACTGGGGATAGGCTACTCACAGGATGTAATACTTGATCAAAATTCAGTTAAAAGTACAAGCGCGCATTCGCGTGAGTTACTCAAAAGATGCCAAAAAAACAAAAAAGAGAAATCATTTAAGTACAAGGCACACAACAGGAAAGAAAAAGAAACTCCATTCGTTTGCCCGATTACAAAAGACAACGGACGGGAATCAAAGGCACAAGGCCCGACTACAAAAAATCTACCCCACTACAAAGAAAAATCCTACACTACGCCCCCGTATCAACATCCAACTCCTCAGCCTCCTCCGACGACGCCATCGAAACAGCTTCCACCTGCTCGCCCGGATCCACCCGCCTGATCACCGGCTCCGGATCCGCCCTAGCAGGTTCCCCAGAGGGCCCCACCTCTCTCTCATACGCAGGAACCCGAGCGCCCGCCCGTCTCTCAATTTCAGACGCCACAAACGCTTGGTCCTCCTCCATCTTCAAGAAAGGACTCACCGCTGCCTGGAACGCAGCCACTTGCTCATCCACTTCCGCTCTGACCAGTTTGCAAAGCTCGTCAGACTCCTTGAACGTCGCCACAGCATCCATGCGAGCAACAGGATCAGCCTCCTTCAGCCGAGACTCTGTAAGCGCCTCCCGGGCGGCTGCTTCTGCACGGACGCACTTCAGCTCGGCGCACACTCGCTCCACCTCGGCCACGGCCTTATCCCGCTCAGTAATAGCCACAGCTTCACGGGCGGCAGCTTCGATAGACCGGGCGGTTGCCTCTTCCGCACGGGCGGTGTACCGGTGGACCAATTTGTTGGCTTGTTCGAGCTGCGCCGCAACCCTGTCCGTCATCCTCCGCTGCTTCGCACCCTCGACCCTGACACGTGCAAGTTCCGCACTCTCCCGCGAGTGGACGCCGAAGACCTGATGCAGCAGGCGGGTGCACGCAACGAAGATCGCATCCAGCCCGTCGGGGGCAGCATTCTCCAGCGGCTGCAGCAGGGACCCCAGAGAGGCGGCGCCATCCACCGGTGCACGACGCAAGGCGTCCACAACATCAACATTTGTCTCAGGAGCAGGGCCGGGAGGGAAATCTTCAGTCCGGGGGCGCTTCTACGCACGCCCCTCACCCTCCCCCTGCTCAAGAAATTGTGGACCGGAAGACGGAAGCAGGGGATTTGGAGAGCAAGAGTATCGTGGAGGACTTGAAGGTCGATCCAAAGATAAGGGCACGACGGGCGCACGACTGGCAGATTAGGGCGCATGGGCAGCCTCCCACCTGTCCCCAACATCATCTCGCTCCGCCCGGGTCTGGGCCTTGACTCCAATAGCATCACCCGGTGGCGGGCGGGGAGCACCCGCTTGTGGCCCTCGAATGAGCGGAGCAGGATCAGCCACGTTTGCAACAGGGGTCTTGGGCTGGGTACTGTCCCCCGGGACGAGTACGCCACGACCGTCATCCGCCACCTTGCGGGCTTTCGCGGTAGCATCCCGCAGTGCGAGTAGGCGGCGCTTGAGCACGTCATCCTTGTTTATCATCGTGGACTTTGTCATCTTACCTACAGAGCACACAGACGGAAGGTTAGCAAACAGGTGCAAAACCTCGTAAAATTACCCTCTTCCTATTTCTAGTAGCAAACCACAACCCACAGCCCAGGCGGCCTGGCGGCACGCATGCGCCCAGCGGGTACTCGTTCGTATCGAACGTACGGAAAGACTTGGGGACTCAACCTAACGGGGTAGAGTGTCGCAGACGGAAGAAATGGAGGCATTGCGCCTGTGGGCGGTGCCCAGCCCGCTCGCACGGAGGACATTGCAAAACACCACCAACGTTCGGGTTCGTGTGGGCCCACACCGGTCGAGGCAGATTTTGGGGAGCCCCAGGATATATTGGAAGAACGGGCGAAGAACCAACACTAGGCAAAAAAAAGTAAGGGGGGGGGGGCAAAACCACCAGAAACACTAAAAACCCAAAATTCCTACCCCAAACAAAATCAAGCTTGGCACACCTGAACACGCCCTGTTCTCAAAATACCAAAACCAGAAAAAGCCAAAAACCCAGAAATCGTGACAACAGAAACAAGACAAGAGCTTCACCAGAGTACAAACTATGTGGGCTGAGGAGTGCACGTCGAGCACGAATTCCAGTAAACGACGGGTACGAACAGAGAAATTCAAGGAAGCAAATTGCAGAGAAGATTTCGGCAGTGTTTCTGAAAGCTTGAGAGTGATGAAGAAGACAGGCCAGGGGAGCCCTATTTATATTACTCAGACGGGACACCCGAACAAACGCCATCCATCCGTTTTTCGCGTGTCCACCGTTGGATCTTGACACGTACCCAGAGCGGTTTACTTACCCTCCTAAGAAACCGCGCCAACTCTTCAGCTTCCCGCCTCGATTTCAAACCCTAACACGGTCTCCAACAGCCCGACACGTGGCGCCCATGCACCACTCCCACGCCCCCACGCGCGTGACGCTCGCCCTTCGCACAAATAATAAACAACAGCAAACATTTAATGCCAGGGCACGCCGGCATTAATTACACGACGGCCGCATTTATGACGAACGGTTCCCCAGGCAAAAGTAAAAAAGGAATATCAGTTCAGAGCACCTTGTCAGACTGGATCAACCAACCCAAGGCTGGCGCTCTTATGTACCCGCACATCCACACGCCTGCAAAGGTAACACCAGGTTAGTAAAACACCATTCGGGCACTTCGAAAAGAGGATGAACGCCTGAGTTCCCTTTTCGGACGCACGCCGAATGAAGAACTTACGCCGTACGCGCATGGGGTTCTTCCCCTCCGTACGCGTGAACGTTAGACCGCAAGCCGGATCAGGCGGCAGAGGCATGGGGTCCGTCCCCTCTTTGCGCATGCTAAGATCGATGGGCGGCACGGGTGTGGGGTCCGTCCTCTCCGTGAGCGCAACGCTAAAACAATCGAAAAGCCGACTCGCCGTGGCTTGGGCGTGCGGTCCATCCCCCCTTGATCGCGCCGAGACCGAGGAACGTCGCGGGCATGGGTCCCGAACGTTACAAAGGCAAGCCGGATCAGGCGGCAGAGGCATGAGGTCCGTCCCCTCTTTGCACGCGCTGAGACCGATGGGCGGCACGGGTGTGGGGTCCGTCCTCTCCGTGAGCGCAACCGACTCGGATGGCTTGGGCGCGGGTCCGTCCCCCCTTGATCGTACCGAGCACGATGAGCGACGTGGGCATTGGTCCCGCCCTCCCCACGCGCTGAAGGCAAGCCAGATTAGGCGGTAGAGGCATGCGGTCCGTCCCCTCTTTACGCGCACTAAGACCGATGAACGGTACGGGCATGGGGCCCATCTCCTCCGTAGGCGTTTTGTACGTCGCGGTCTTGATCACTCAGTTGATGCTACACCGTACGCGACGGTCTCCCCGTTGACGTACGTGGTGCACAGCGGCATCCCAACGCTTGTGTCACGAAAAACATTCGCATACATTCATATCATACATTCACGCATCATACCATACATCATACCATACATTCACACATTTGCATAAACTCTATCTATGATTGCCTATATTCATGTTTACCAGACAATACTCCACGGGCGCGCGGCTCCAAATAGCAAGGATTGTTTGGACGCCGGGCCCACAGGTACAGGACCGCATGAACAGGTACACAATCGGACGCACAGGTTCCCCACTCCGTCATGCGAGGCCTTCCTTGACCGAAGAGTTGGGGGGCTTGGGGGTTATAGAACCACGCACCACTACTCAACCGGATTAGTATTTGTGTTAATCGCACGAACACTTTTTCAACGCCCCAGTCAAGAAAGTGCTCTTTGACTTGGGGACTTGGGGGACTTGTTTGTATAACATTAGTTGTCCGATTAATATACTTATCCGCTTAAAAGCAGGAAAGCAACACATACCCGACCATCCGCAAGACCACCAAGGAGGCTCCAACTTCACTCACCAGACCGACCCCATCCGAGCGCGCACGCGCCCGTGGGGCGTACGCCCGAGTACGCGGATCACACACCAGCAAGTATACCAAGTCCCACATCGAAGAATATCATCAAACACCAAACTCAACCACCTATATATGTAAGGTATTTATTACAGGTAATATCATCTTCATCATCTCACTCATTCACCCCACCTCAAATTATTCCACATGCACGTTCGCTTGACTGTTATATCCAATACATCATCTGACTTAGGCATCGGAGTGTTAAAGGCGGGCCACCCCGTCTCGACCCTTGACCGCCCGTTTGTTGTTGTATTCTTCTAACAGCCGCGTGCGAACACGCACACCTGATCACCCGAGAGGAGAGGAAACGTCCGAAGGAAGAGTCGACCGCCCGAAAGGAGAGAGCCCGTACGCCCGAAGAGAGAGAAGAGCGCCCGTCATCCGAACAGCCCGAGCGTTCGGATGAAGAAGAAGGAGAAGGAAGTCAGGTATTCGTACTGTTCCGCCAAATTACGTCCCCGCGCGTAATTCGGTAGAAACACACCTCATTGCTAACACATAAATCAAAACTAAAAAACACATAGATAAGAAGTTCCCAGCCCATAATGACATGGCGAGGGATTAACCTAGAAGAGGTGAAAGAGATAGATAGAAAAAGAGCTAGACATCAAGGAGGCCGACGATGACAATGAGTGAGAGGGATTGGATGAAGAGCGACACGGCAATCAAAGAACAATTCTGGCTTGGCAAACTGGCAAATGCAAATCACTCGACGAACTCGAATACAGACACCATTTTGCACGAGAGAGAGCGGGGATTTTAATCTGAGCCATCCATTCTATTCCTTAATGAATGAAGGGCCGACGTTTTACCATCCCATTCGAGTCCGCAAATCTTGTTATTCAGGCGAGCGGCTCTGTGATTACTGATTAGATTCAATTTTGAAGATGCTCATGCGGGCACTATGAAAGGACCCAACCCCGATTTAGCTTCCTAAATCGGAATCAAACCCTTTCGAAAACACGAACCAACAAAAAACTTTTCGAAATTTGGGCAGAGTTTCGTTACTAGCGTGGAATTACCATTACCTGCACGCGGAAAATACACTTCATCCTATGCCACAAAAAGCAAACCGTGGGCACCAATCCCATCCGGATTTCTCAATATATCAACAATAACGTAAAGTAGTAATATATATGCACTTTACTGAAATCCGGGTTAAAAATCATATAACATCAACAACAGATTACTCAGAGCGACCACAACATATAAACATATATATATATATATATATATATATATATATACCACAGTAGGTAGAACAATAAACCTACTGGAAGAAATAAGATCGCTCGAGTACTATGCCTCCGACCACGACGTGCGACTCCAGAGTCCGAACTGCAAACTGGGCACGGAAACCGAAAGGCCCAGGGGAAAGACAATAAACACGTTAGAGTGAGTGGACGAAAGTAAATGTCTTTCACCAAGAATATATATATAATATAAAACATATGCGAGTCCAAATGCATAAGTGAGAAATGGTACACTAGGGAGACTCTAACTCCTCACGCGTCCGAGTACACGAGGGAGACTCTAACTCCTCACGCGTACAGAGCATGCAACATAAAAATCGCGGAATCACTCATGGACTACCACGCGATAGCACAGTCTGAATCATGGGATCCCAGACCCACACGTGATTCCTAGCCAGAAAGGCCTCGGGTCAGGATATCTGTCCCCCCCGGAGCGTACTCGGGGATCAGCCGAGAAGCCAAGGTGTATCGATACAACAACATATACTGAGACTGTACTCTGTGTAAACCAAATCATAAATCTTTTCTATGCACATGCTTAAAACACAATATATACACATATATACTCGTATACGTATATTCGTATATGCATTATCGTAAAAACACATGCTCGTAAAACCATAATCCATCTGCATGCTCAAGTTCATAAATCATAAATAAAAGACTCGCAATCAATCCGTGAAAATAAATTGTCAACTCACAGACTAGCGTAACGCGTATCGCGTTAACCCGTGATCCGGCGGAATGTCCCTCGCCAAACAAATGATCACGAACACCTGAATATTCACAAAATCCAATACTCAAAGTCATAATCCGACAATTCAAATCAAATCACGAGAAACCACCGTTCTCGGAGACACATAATTCGAAGTCAACGAACTGTCGAAAATCCGTATATAACACCTCAATACCTCGCTTTACTTTCGGATGCTCAATTCGAAAAATGAACCTCTCCACTGCGATCGGGGCGCGATTTCGAGTGAAATGACATGTAATTCGTCGAAAACTACTCCGGGCGAAAAATAGCCGCCGCCGCCGCTGCCTCCGGCGACCGGAAAATCCAATCTGCCCAGAAAAATACATGGCATACATGGTTTTGAAGATCTCGACGATTCCAACAACTTTCCAGTTATAAGTTAAGGCCAATTTTGACCGGAAAACCTCCAAAAATCAACTCAAAGTTCCAAACCCTTACCGAAATTTCAATTCAACGGATCTCTCTCCTCCGGCCACGGCAACCCTCAAGACCACTTGGAAAAGCTTCCTTAGCTCAAGGCTAACAAAACCCCTCAAGGTAGAGCCACCAACTCGGCCTCCACGCCGATATCCGAATCGAACAAAACTCTCCGGAAAATCCATAACTTTGCCGATTCGATTCTCTCTCCTCCAACCACCCCACGGGACGATCCACCTACCAATCCGAAGAGGAGCTCGAGCCCAACAAATCTCGTGAAGAAGTCGTGCCCAAATATGGTCGGAATCGGCCTCAATTTCGGCGAACCATTTCAGCCTCCAAACAGGTTATTCTTGACCCGTGGGTCAACGTGGGTCAACCCAGCTTTCCCAATATGGCAGGTTTCCCAAACAGGAAACCTCTATTTATAGGCCTTTCCCGATTAGGAAACTTCGTGTTTATCCATTCCGACGAACTTTAAACCCTCATAACTCTCTCGTCGTAACTCCGATTCCGATAATTCTCGTGGCCACAAACTCGTCTCGACATGATCATCAATTATCATCCAAAGTCAAACACATCGGCCAAACGGATAAAAAGTCAACCCTTCAACCAAACACATATTTAATCGACTAAATAACCAACAATCAGAAATAATCACAACTTAATCTTCGTAACTCAGAAAAATGCTCCGGAAGTTCGCACAAACTCGAAATTAAATTCTGAA
The DNA here is from genome assembly GCA_946800695.1 of Geum urbanum. NCBI lineage: Eukaryota > Viridiplantae > Streptophyta > Magnoliopsida > Rosales > Rosaceae > Geum > Geum urbanum. Next base: position 6,954,730 of record OX327007.1, on the reverse strand, counting down.
CAACTTCCGTGAAGAAGCCGAAACCAAATTCTCGTCCGGTAATTTAGTCGCTAAGTAGCTCGCCATATTAATCCGTTTCCGTCGAAACTTCAAATATCCATAACTAATTCCTCGGTCGTCAAAATAACGATCCGGAACCGCCCACAAACTCGTAATCACACGTACAACAACTCTCGAGAAGAGACTCAGCTCCAATTCTCGGCCAATAATTTAGTCGTTAACAGGTTTGGCGATTCAAATAACTGTCGGACAACTCTGCGACTACGCACAAACTCATCGATCAAGCTGATCATACGGCTGATTCTGGTCCAGGTCGTCACACACTATTTTATTTTTCACATTGGATATTTTTTGAGGCGTTTGGTAAATAAAGCTAACAGTATTTTATAAATTTATATAAATATATTACAATTTATGTGCAGATTTTCAGTATAGCAATACCCGTCGTAGAATCTGATGATGATCTTATGCACCAGTACGTAGTTTATTCAGCATAACTAGTTTATGTCTTGCTGCTCTAATGTCAAATAGTGTATGTATTCGATATTAAGAAATAGTTCAATTAACTTATAATTATGTAATTATCAGTCTTATTTCAATTTTTGGTTTAATATAAGTAAAAATTAATTATCATTAAGACTTAATTTTGATTTAGACGGCTAAATTGGATTCGAGTCTTTCGGTTGATATCAGACAATACACAATTTCTATAACCTATAAAATACAACTACTTGTCGGAGCTACATTCAAGCCTTATAGATATCTTTCCTAGCAGTCAAATTTTGATTCTAGAGAAGAAACAAGCCTCACATGCAGAAAAAAATTTGTTGAGAGGAACTGCCGTGCTTTTGATTCTAGAGAAGAAACACGCCTCACATGCAGAAAAAAATTTGTTGAGAGGAACTGTCGTGCGTGTCATTTGGCGGCTCACCTCGCCTCGCCGGCTCTGGTTGCATCGTGGGTGTGGCAGGATGTATGATTTTGTCTCAACTGAGATTTGGGACGCAGGGATGGGCGAGTGATTTGGGCTATCGAAAGTTGTGAGGGAGAGAGAAATCTGTCAAGTCTTTGATGCCATTTAACCTAACCCAACATATTATACATACACCCAACATATTATACATGTAAGGAATAAATGGTAGACATTATTTTGTAAAGACAATTATGTCATTTAAAACCCTATGTCCATATCCAATATATTTTCTCTAATTTACAAAAAATATATATTTAAAGTCTCAAACTGAATATTATATTGGTAGTTGTTTTACTCGGCTTCCTTGAGGCGGAAGGTACGGTAACTCGAAATCCATAATTTCAAATTTCACCCTACTTTTTAATTATTTATTTTTCCTTCATTGGGTAATTACTTGGAAAAAAAGGGGTTTTTTTCTAGGGTAAATTACACATAAGGTCATATAGATAAGATATATTTTACATAAGGTCACTCCACATTTTTATCCCAAATAAGGTCACATGTGTTTAACAAAAAACCATCTCGTTCAATTTATTTACATTTAGTGCCATCTTGATGGGTGAGGCCGTCTTTGGACAAAGCGTCAAACATCTTGACTGCATTGTTTTGAAGCCCATCTGATCTCATCTTGTGAAACACTTCTCGCAAGTCTGTTGGGTCCTCCGGGTCTTCTATAGCAGGTTTCTTGTTAAACGGATCGTACGGTGGCGGAAGAGCCGACGACGACGACGAAAACTTGTCGTTTGAGTTGGCGATGGTTGTGGGTTTGTTATTGTCGTCCTCGTCGGAGGGGGGAGAGAAGTTGACGAGAGTGTTATGTTTGGTGTTGGATTTGGAGGAGTTGAATGGACGAATAGGTGTGAATGAAGTCGATCGGAGAAAGAGCTCTGCTTTTGTTGGGTGCATTAATGGCTGTGAATTGTTTGGTGAAGAAAAAGGACATGGGTTTGGATTGAGTTTTGAGAAGGGCACGGGATAACAATCTGGCAGCTATTGTTGATAAACTTGATTTGTTCTGCTCACTGTTGGAACAGAAGTGTCTTCGTGTTCATTTTCAGTCAGCGGTGTTTGATTACGTTCCTGCTTAGTTTCATTAAGTGGGTTTGAAACTTGAATAAACTTGCAAGATTAGATCTTTGTTCATATAAACGTGTTCTTTGCATGTCTACTTGGGATTTCCCTCCCCATGAAGCCATTTTTCATTTGTAGCTTGTTCTTGTACGTACATAGTCAAAGCACCCGTCTTTATGCCATTGTCGAGCAGGCGATGTAATATTGTAACCTTAAAATAAATTTGTCTATAATAGTCTGTGGTAGTACTTATGTTAGTCTGTAGTAGTATGTACAAATTGATATTCTTTAGTTTTTATGGAGCAGTATCTACAATAGTTTGGGGTAGTGTTTATGTTAGTCTGCAGCGTGCTCTGTAGTAGTTTGTAGTGTTGTCTGTAGTAGTTTGTAATGTTGTCTGTGAGTAATATATAGTGTGTTCTGTGGTAATATGTAGTGTGCTCTGTAGTAGTTTGTAGTGTATTTTGTAGTGTTGTCTGTGAGTAGTATGTAGTGTGTTATGTAGTAGTATGTAGTGTCATCAGTAGTAGTTTGTAGTGTGTTCTGTAGTAGTTTGTAGTGTCCTCTGTAGTAGTTTGTAGTGTGTGAGTATTTTGTAATGTGTTCTGTGAATAGTTTGTAGTGTATTCTATGAGTAGTTTGTAGTTTGTCTGTGAGTAGTTTATAATGTGTATGTGAGTAGTTTGCAGTGTATTCTGTAGTAGTTTGTAATATGTTTGTGAGTAGTTTGTAATGTGTTCTGTGAGTAGTATGTAGTGTGTTATGTGGTAGTTTGTAGTGTGCTCTGTAGTAGTATGTAGTGTTATCTGTGAGTAGTTTGTAGTGTGTTCTGTGAGTAGTTTGTAGTTTATCTGTGAGTAGTTTATTTTCAGAATCCACAACAACAAATGCAAAAGGGTAGAATTCTGCAAATTGTTAAGAGATGGACTTAGAAAAAAAAAAGTACTTGGATAGTTATTTCTATCACATGGAAAACACTACAACAGTTGGTTGAAAGTACTACTGTAGTTTTCAGAATGTACTACTCTAGTTGTTGGATAGTACTACTCTACTAGGACTTTATGCATTCTAACTAAAACTTTGTTGAAAGTACTACTGTAGTTTTCAGAAAGTACTACTCTAGTTGTTGGATAGTACTACTTTAGCGGAACTTTATGCATAAAAAATATGGATAAAAAGTGACTTTAATTAGGATAAAAAATATAAAATGATCTGAAAAGTTAATATAAAGAGGCAAAATTTGAAAGACAGAAAATATGGATAAAAAAATGACCTTAATTAAGATAAAAATATAACTTATCTTCAAAGTAAATATAAAAGGGCAAAATTGGAAAGACAGAAAATATGAATTAAAGAAAGTGACCTTAATTAGGATAAAAAGTTTAAATGACCTTATGTGTGAAATAGGGTCTCTAATTGACCTTATATGTAATTTATTATTTTTTCTATCCACCCAAACTATAAAAAAATCTTTCTCATTAGCCATGAAAAGATTGTAATATTACCATCAATCAACTTACTTTAAAAGATTCTTTCTCATCCACTCAAGATCACCTGATCTCCAATTTTTTCTTTTTCATTTTGTCCTCCTATTTATACGGTCCAAAACTCTCTCTATTTTCAAATTCGTTTGATTTGAAATTTGAGAGTTGTAGCCGAGCCGTAGAGAGAGAAAGTTTCATTTGAGATTCGAATTCTGGATCGAAGCTTTGAGTTCGTGAGAGACACAGATTCAAACCAATTGATGAGCAAAGCTTTGATTTCTCGATCTGTAATGGGAACAACAAGCTACGATTTTCTTCTCGATTCAAACACTCTAGATAGGTTCGATCTCTCTTTTCACTCTAGATTTGTTGTTGTTAATTTTTGCTTTTGATTTTGAATTTTTGATATTTGTGTTTTTATCTGTAAATTTGGATGTGGGAAGCTTCGTGATGCTGCTGTTATAAAGTGTTTAATTCCTTGTTTTCGTTATGTTACGATGTTTTATGCGTGGAGATGTATGCGAATTGTTGTATTTTTTGAATTTCTGGAAATTTGCGTTTTGTAGACGTTAAACTGATATTTAGTTGAGCCTCAACTGATACTCAGTTGAGCCTCAAATGATACTCAAATGAAGACTGTTTTATTTAGATTTTGATGAACTGAATATAAGTTTACCCTTAGCTGAATATCAGTTGATCCCCAACTGATACTCAATTGACCCTCAACTGATACTCAGTTGAAGGCTGCTGTGTTTAGATTTTGATAAACTATATATAAGTTGATCCTCAACTGAGTATCAGTTGACTCCCAACTGATACTCATTTAAGCCTCAACTAATACTCAGTTGACCCTCAATAGAGTATCAATTAACCCGTAACTGATACTCAGTTAGACTATTCTGAAGGCTTCTGTGTTTTAATATTTGTGCAATAGTGCTGTTGTGAAGTTTTTGTATTCAGGAAAGGGATTCGTTTTATCTTGTAATGAGCACATGAGTTATACAATTCTTTTCAAGTACATTTGTCAGAGGTTTGAGTTCTGTCAAAGTGATGTAATCAAACTTGATTACTCAGTTTCTGGATGCAGTGGTTGCTCTCTGAACATCGAGAATGATTTCAAGATGCTGCTAACAGGTGCAAATTTGTATAAGGTGAATTTTGTTGATGTGCTTGTATCTAAGAATAGTGGAAGTACAAGCAAGAGATTTTTTGCGGATGATGATGAGCCTTCTTTCGTAATTGATGAAGATGATTAGCTCACCGAGGCATATATGGATGAACTTGTCACACCCCCAAATCCGGGGCCAGTATTATACTGAAATATGGTGCAAGGATTTGTGATGTGAATAAGAAACCCAAATAATTTCAAAAATCAAGGTGTCTGAATAGTACATTTATTGAAAAGAGAAAGTGCTAATTTTACAATACCGAAGTTTTTGAAAGGAATAGTCATTACATTTATTCAATTCAAAATACAAGTAGAAAATAATTCGTTTATTAAGTAGGCGACGTATCGCATTTTTCCCAAGCATTCTACTCATCACCAAAAAAGGAGAAAGATGTAGTACCATGAGTCACATTGCACTACAAGAAAAGGAGACATTACCGGCGACGGGAGGTCGCCGGCCTTGTATTTTTTTTTCGCCGGAAATGTCATTCCCGGCGACGAGTCGCCGGCAATGACGTCGCCGGAAATCTCCCGCCGGTGTTAACATTGACGGCGACGGGAAACGGCGTCGCCGGCAATGGTTCCGCCGCCGTGGCCGGAATTTGTGACATTGCCGGCGACTGAGGTCCATGTCGCCGGCAATGTCAGAAAAAATTTTGAAAAAAAAACGCGGTTCTGGATTGGGCCCAATTCCAGAACCTGCATTGAAAGACATAAACCGTACAATCATACAAGTTCAACAGTACACATAAATGTCCAACGTACAGTACAAATAGCAACGACGATACGAAAATTAACTACAACTACAGGTCAGGGTCGAGGAACTTGCGGGTCAGGGTCGAAGTAATCAAAGTACTCATTTGAATTCCGGTGGCTACCTTGGTCTTGCTCTGGCGTTGACTGGTGCGGTGGTGGTGGTGGATAGCTAGGGAACGGAGGGACCGGGACCAGGGGAGGTGTGGGGAACGGTTGTCCGGTAGTCTGAGCCTCGTACATCGTCCGCATCCATGTGTACATCTGAGCCTGCACCTGTGTCTGCGGCATTTGGTACTCGGCCATCTGCCTCTTTTGCTCCTCCAACTCCCTCTGCGTCCTATGAAGCTCCGCTGCGAGGTTACGACTAGAAGTTGAACTTCTTGACCCGGTAGAGTATTGTGAAGTGGTTTTCAATACTCCTTCACCCGCCGAGCCCATTCCCCTACAGTAGTAGGTATTCTTTCCAGTCCCGCACGCTTTTGCCATGATCTGAGCCGCTATCGGGGGATCAAGCGGATCGATCTGAGAGGCATACTGGGTGACTTCTTCCTCGGAGCAGTCAGGATGGTTAGTCCGAGCTATACTCATGGTCACTTCTGTCGTCGCCTCCTCCACTCTCGCCTAATTGAAAAGCGAAAATGAACAACGTATTAACTAACAACATCTATTAATATCGAAAAATAGTTTTATTAACACATGGAGAGGCGAAAGACTTACCGCTTCATCAGGGCATTGCGGATAGAACTTCTGATGAATATACACCAAGGGGTTCACTTCTTGTTGTTGCTGCGCCTTAGTCGACCAACCCATGTAGTTGAGTGAACCTGCATGATGGGCCCTGGTGTTTTTCAATCTATTCGCCCGGTTCGTCTTCGAAATCGCCTTGTTTGATAAACATATGGAAAAAAATTAGTAACTAACTATTTCAATCTGATACGATACATTAGGCTTGTAAGATATATTAAGGATGCATACCTGAGCTTTGGGGTGCTCGAAGTGGGCTATCAGCCACAGCCACTCGTACTCCCTAAACCGGAATTCGCTAGGAGTAGAACCTCGGCCTAGCTCCTTGTATACAGTGTAATGGGAAGAAAGCTCGTTCTTCCACTCTTTATACCTATATTAAAACAAGGAAAAAAAGTTAGAGATATTAAAACAGTTGATAAACAAAAATCTAACTCGATATATATTCAAATAAGTGGAAGCACATCACCGATTATGTAGTTGACGCTCTACCCACGTGTGAATAAGAACTTCATCCACGTCAAACCACACCTGCAATATGAATATATAAAAGGTAAAATTATATATTTAAGTGGACTTAATTAATAAATGTAAAATTTACGTAATGAAAATACGATTTTACACACACTGAGTGCATTATGCACTTGCATCTTCACGTAGATAGGCACAGATTCCCAATCTGGCCAAAGCATTGGGACCTTGTCCCGCACGATCGCACCGGCCATGCTGACATATTTGCGTGTGGTGTCGAATGCCTCGATCACCTCGCCATCCTCATTGGCCCTTATGGGCGTTTTCCTTCCGCCGGTGGCCTGCTCAAGTCTCTTCCCGGTGCAGGTGCCTCTAGCCCCTTTCCGTTTTCCAGTCCCATTAACGAAATTGCCTAATAAAACAATGTCAACAAATTGATATCATTAATTGAACCAATCGCAAGTCTTAAGTAATAATTAAGTAATCAATCTGATGTTAAATAAAATTTACCTGCATCGTCCGTTTGTTGGTTGGTGCACCTCACACTCCAAAGATACACGGGGTCGAACGGGAGGAAGTTATACGCTTCCTCCACGGTCTGGAAATCCGGCCGTCCTTCAATATAAACAGGCATCCCCCTATCATCGAATTCAGGGATGACAGGAATCTCGTCGGGTAGGAAGAGACCGGACGGCGGAGATAGACGAGGCCTGGACGATGAGGCGCCAGCACCACCATGTGCCTCAGATGATTCCCGTGAAACGGGAGTAGGCACCATCCGAATATGGGGCATTCGGATTGAGGGAGTTTCTGATGCCCCCGTTGACTGTCGCTCGTCTGAGGCTCTGCCACCGGAGGGACGTCTGCTGATTGAGCGTCTAGAGACTGAGGCTCGAGCCTCGAATTCCGGTTCCACGGCTCTTGATCGTGCAGCTTCCTCCTCAGCTCGCGCCTCTAGCAAGGCTCTCGTGCGAGCAGTCATCATTGGCCCACTGGGCGTGTTGCTAACTGCGGCCGAGGAGGAAGCTTGACTACTGTTCCCTCCACTATTTCGGGAACCTCTCCGAAGCCAATTAGCCGCAAGACCTCCTGGACATCGTAATAGTCATGGATTCCGTTCAATAACAAATCGGAACCGGAACGGTGTGGAACCGGAACCGTTTGAAACCGGAACTGTTTGTAACCGGAACCGTTTGTAACATAACGGTTCCGGTTACAAACAGTTCCGGTTCCAAACCGTTCCGGTTCTATAACAAATCGGAACCGGAACGGTGTGGAACCGGAACCGTTTGAAACCGGAACTGTTTGTAACCGGAACCGTTTGTAACATAACGGTTCCAGTTACAATAAGTTCCGGTTCCAAACCGTTCCGGTTCCAAACCGTTCCGGTTCCAAACCGTTCCGGTTCCAAACCGTTCCGGTTCCAAACCGTTCCGGTTCCAAACCGTCCCGATCCCGATTTCCACCTTCATTTATACGATTAATTAACAACTATATCACCTAAATTAACGACTATACATATTCGATGTGTATATATATATACATCATGCATCTTAATTAAATTTATCCATCACATATTCATCCAAATCACAAACCCTAATTAATTTTCCACATTTTTCACACATATATATATCATGCATCTTAATTAGGTTTAATTTCCGTATATATATACATCACATATTCATCAAAACCACATTTATACATAATTTTCACATATATATATACATCACTTCATATTCACATACCTAAATATATATATACATCACATATATACATACATGCTAATTTAGAACTTATCACCCTAATTTCCAACTTAGCACCCTAATTAATTTACACATACACATACACATACACATACACATACACATACACATACACATACACATGCAAAAAAATAATTAAAAATTGAGAGAGAGAGAGAGAGGGAGAGAGAGAGGATCGGACCTGCCATTTTCTTCCACCTACAATGGTGAGGGGAGGAGAGGAGGGGAGGAGGGGAGGAGGGGAGGAGGAGATTTTCGGAGGAGGAGAGGAGAGGGGATCGGTGGAGAGGAGGAGAGGGAGAGGAGGAGTAGGGAGAGGAGAGGGAGAGGAGGAGGAGAGGGAGAGGAGAGGCTCACCGGACCGATTTGGGAGGAGGAGAGGGAGAGGAGAGGGAGAGGAGGAGGAGAGGGAGAGGAGAGGGAGAGGAGAGGCTCGGGCTCGATATGGGGGAAACCAGAAAACATTACCGGCGAGTTGCTTATAACTCGTTGGTAATGTCATTACCAACGAGTTAACTCGTTGGTAATGACATTACCAACGAGTTAACTCGTTGGTAATGACATTACCAACGAGTTATAAGCAACTCGCCGGTAATGACATTACCAACGACGAGTTAACTCGTGGGTAATGTCATTACCAACGAGTTGCTTATAACTCGTTGGTAATGTCATTACCAACGACTTCAACTCGTTGGTAATGTCATTATTTCCCGAAGAATATCCGACAACATTTTCCGTCTACGATTTCCGGCTAGATTTTCCGACTACATTTTCGATTATCAATTTCCGTATCCGTACGATTAATGACTACATTTTCCGTCTACATTTTCGATTAATGATTTCCGTATACGTACGATTAACGACTACATTTTCCGTATACGTCCGATTAACGACTACATTTTCCGTATACGTACGATTAACGACTACGATTAACGACTACGATTTCCGTATACGTACGATTAACGACTACGATTTCCGTATACGTACGATTTCCGACAACATTTTCCGTCTACGATATCCGGCTACATTTTCCGACTACAATTTCGATTATCAATTTCCGTATACGTACGATTAACGACTACATTTTCCGACTACATTTTCGATTATCAATTTTCGTATACGTACGATTAACGACTACATTTTCCGTATACGTACGTACCATTTCCAGCTATGCACATTTTCCGACTACAATTTCGATTATCAATTTCCGTCTACGATTAACGACTACAATTTCCGTATAGGAATTCAATGAGGATCTGTCATAGACCAATCTATGTTTTCGAATACATAGTTATATCTGTGTATATATTGCAGTAACTTCAAAAGGCACATCAGTTCAACAGAACTGATGCCGTTCCGGTTCACATTGGTTCACATTGGTTCATATTGGTTCACATTGATTCAGTCCCTGAACTGATGCATTGGTTCACATTGTTCAGATCAGTTTCTGAACACAGATGCATTGGTTCACATTGGTTCACACTGATGCATTGGTTCACATTGGTTCACATTGGTTCACATTGATTCAGTCCCTGTAAGTTCTATTTGTTTTCATTCTATAAACACAGATGTTCTTAACATGAGTTTTGCAGAATTCATATCACTAGAAACTAAGTTATCTAACATTAGTACCCAGTCTTAAGTGTCTAACAATCAATGCTTCAACAGATTTGTAATCAATGCTTCAAAATAAATTAATAAGATAGCATTAAAGTGACTAAACCACAAACAATCAAGTAATCAACAATTCAAAATGAATTCCCGCTGTGAGAAGATATAATGCAGAAGTTGATTATCCTCTTATGCATTTCTCAGCCCTACAATTTTCGACTACAATTTCGACTACATTTTCCTCCTACGTACGATTTCCGACTACAATTTCCGACTACAATTTCCAACGTACTAAGGATGATAATCGTAATCATCTTCATCACTTGAGTCTGACTCGGTTTCATAGGTAACCTCTGGCAATATGTGCCGCTCCTCGTCATTTGAATCAGCGTCAACTTCATATGGATTAACATCGAGAAGTTCTGCTCCAGTAATTCGAACCACACTCCCAGATCTCACATTATTAAGGCGAATCGTAGATGATTCCGGAATGTCAAAAGCGTTCGGCTCTTGGTATGCAGTAACTTCCTCATCATCTGCGGTATCACCAAGTGTGGCAGCACTGTATATGTTTCTATGAGCAACATGGTTAACCACCTTCCACGGGACTTTGTTAAGAAGATCGTCCAGGTAAAACACTTGTTTTACTGATGAGGCAAGAACGAAAGGGTCATCTTCATACCAGGTAGTAGCAGTATTCACCGAAAATGTTCCGTACTGATCGGTCCTTGTGTTCTCCGGGCTAGTATCAAACCATCTACACTTGAACAAGTGCACTTTCATGCGGTTCCCATAAATTAGTTCAACAACTGAATGAAGGACACCGTAATAGTCAACGCCATCCTGCCCACCATGGACCATCACCCCACAATTCTGTGTTTTCAGTCGGTCGTCTCGATTTTCACATATAAATTTCACGCCATTGACCTGACACATCGAGTAAACTTTTGAAGCAATCGGTTTCATCGCCAGGACCCTCAATTCGTTTGACCACTCTGGGCAACCATCATCTGCTACATGGTTCATCTGAAAACGTCCATATATTAATACGTACAGAAGAAATTATGTCATCTTGAAACCACAAAAGCACGTACATACATACATGCTATGTAAGGATATATATATAAAAATAGACATATACACATATACTTACCCATTGACCAAAGTAGTTTGCAAACGTCTTGTTGTGGTAATCAACATTTCCGGCAATAGCAGGGCAGTGAAGATGATAGTTTTTCCAATATTGTACTTCTTGACAGTTAATCAGTACCGACCAGTGGGCAATGGCTACCTCATTTCCATCCAACTTGTACGACTTTGGCAAGCTTCCCTGTACTACCACGTCACTGGAGATGATAGAAAGGTTGAACTGGTGTTCATCTATCGGCATATGTTGTTGGGGGTCCTCTACATTTTCGAGGTACACTTTGGTGTACGTTACACACTCGTGCGCAAGATATGCTTCAGCGATACACCCTTCAGGTGCATATTTATTCTTCACATAGTCCTTGTAGGCTCCCAATTGTCTACAAGTTAACAAGTACATGTTAACTTACTTAACCAGAAGTCATTACATATAAAAACCATAGGCAAACCAAATTTATGAATCATTTGTACCTTTCCATGGGATACATCCAAGTGTAGTGTACGGGACCGGTAAGCAACAATTGTTCGGGAAGATGGATCATCAGGTGCGGCATTATGTCGAAAAAATTTGGGGGAAATATCCTCTCAAGCTTGCACATGATAAAAATGATGTCATCTTGCATCTCCCTCAGGTCTGCTTTTTTAACTTCCCTGGTGCATAACTTCTGAAAGAATCTTGACAAGGCCACCAACGGCTCCACCACCTCTTTGGGCATGTACCCTCGAATGAAAATAGGGAAAAGGCGTTGAAGCAGTACATGGCAGTCATGACTCTTTAATCCGTACATCTTATTGTCCCGGAAGTTAACACACCTGCTTATATTTCCTGCATAGCCATAAGGATACCTGCATATATATATAGATGAAGCCATATATATGGACCAATTATATTTCTCGCATATAACCATATATACTCCGCTAAAAATTTAAGGACAAATTCATACATAGCCATAAGATCGAATATATACCTGACATTACTCAGCCACCGAAAAATTTCATGCTTATGCTTCGGCTTTACGGTGTACGGAGCTTGCGGCATTTTTCTCTTACCATCTCTTAACCACAAATGTTTCCGCACACCCATTGCTTTAAGATCAATGCGTGCCTTAGGGATGTCTTTTGTTTTCCCCTCCAAGTTAAGAACTGTGCCCACCACACTTTCACACACATTCTTCTCTATGTGCATGACATCTAGGTAATGTCTGATAGGCAACCTGGGCCAGTAGGAGAGTTCCCAGAATATGCTCTTGTGTGTCCAAAACTTATACCTTTCGGGCTTTTCTGGAATTGACGCCACTATGTCAGGATGATTGCTCAGCTGGCCAAAATCGTATTCATTCAACACTTCCAAAATTTCGTCCCCTGTCCATCGCCTGGGTGCCACACCAGTTTCAACAGTCCCATCAAACGCGTCTGGATCCTGCCTAAATGGGTGATCATATGGAAGCCAACAACGGTGACGCATCGAGACAATTTTACTGCAATGAGGACTGCAACAATCAACCGTCATGCACTCTGAACAAGCCCTGTAACCCCTGGTAACGTTGCCCGACAACATACCGCGGGCAGGAAAATCACTGATGGTGCCAACAAGCATGGCATGCATCTGGAACATCTCCTTTTTGAACCTATCGTAAGTGGGGTGGCCACACTCACTCAGGTACTTAAGCTCCTCAATCAAAGGCCTCAAATACACATCGAGACACTTTCCTGGATAACCCGGGCCCGGAATTAACAGAGTGAGCATATTGTATTCCTTCTTCATGCACATCCATGGTGGAAGGTTGTACGGTACCAAAATAACTGGCCATATACTGTATTGAAGACTCATGTTGCCAAAAGGGTTGAATCCGTCAGATGAGAGCCCTAGCCAAACATTTCGGACCTCTGCTGCAAAATGATCAAACTCCCTGACCATGTGCTTCCAAGCCTCTCCGTCGGAAGGGTGTATAAGGGTGTCATCGTCAGGCAAGTTCCTCTCAGCCCACCATCTCATTGCCTCGGCCGTGAAAGCACACATGAACAACCGCTCCAGCCTATCAATAAGCTGGAAATATCGAAGTATCTTCACAGCTTTCTTGTTGCCTGCAGGAGTCAACTTATACCTTTCTGTAAAACATACCGGGCATGCTTCAAGGTCTTCGAGATCTTTTCCCCAGAAGAGAATACAATCATATCTGCATGCATGGATTTTGATGTAGGAAAGCCCAAGATCTTTCAGGATATGTCGCACCTTATGATGAGTGGTAGGAAGACGATGACCGGGTGGCAGTAGCGAAGCAGTCCACTTCAACCAAGAATCAACAGCTTTGACAGACATTTTGTTCTCCATTTTTAGCTGCATCACTCCCATCACACTTTCAAGAACAGTCTTACTACAACCGTCGTACAACGGAGTCTGTTGCAATGCAATCAGGTTGTTGTACTTGTCCATACCGCTTGTGTTGGCATGACCTCCAGGTAATGGTTCGACTGGCTCAATATGGGGGAAACCCTCAACGACGGGAGGGAGATTTGGTGCTTCATCAGCAAATACACCGCTCTCATGAGGAAACATATCATTGATTAACATCGATGTTGGATCATAGGATGAACTGCCCCTCTCAGCAAAATGTCCATAATCATAGCGTGGACTGGCCCTCTCACCAAATTGTCCATGATCATGCGGACCCGCTACCGATGTTTCACCGTGATAAATCCAACAAGTGTACTTATCCCAAAACCCGTATTTACTCAGGTGCCTCTGCACTTTATCAATGGGAAATCGAAATCGATCGCTGAAACACTTACATTCTTTACACGGGCAATAATGAAGTGTAGTGTCTCCACAATTAGCCTTCACAAAATCCACAAAACTCCTAATTCCCTCGTGATATCTGACATCCCATCTTTCGAGGCTCATCCAACTCTTGTCCATCCTGAAAATTCTAACAATTTTACGTATTAATTATATATATATACACACATTCACTACTAATAATCGACGTAATCTCTCAATTCAACTCTAATTAAATCAACACATGCATGCATATGTATATATATCGATCTAATCTCTGAATTCGATTCAGTACTCGATGATAGTACGTATTCAGTACTCGATGATAGTACTCAATGATATATCGATCTAATCTCTGTTAAGCCTGGCTCCGATAACAATACGATAATACCAGTCATTGATTCAGACACAAGATTAACTACAAGCTGTTTTCTCGTTTCGGTGACCGTACATCAACAACATTTCATATATATATATATATATCTCACGAATTGGATTTGATCAACACACACACACACACATATATATATATACCACATATACGTATATATATATACACCTACGTACCTATATAAATAACTTCCCGAGTGATCGAGTTTTCGACGCCCGCCTTAATTTTGACAATATACCGAATGATCGATTTCAGAGCGTACGTTTTCCTTCTTTCGATTTCTCTGGATTTTTTTCGCTCAAAATGATTGAATGATCAAGCTGCCCGATCCGGCATCTAATATAAGACACATTGCCGGCGACGGAGTAAGTCGCTGGAAATGAAGACATTACCGGCGACTTTACGCCGGAATCTCGCCGGTAATGTTGCAAAACATTACCGGCGACTCCAACCGTCGCCGGCAATGTCTAGGGAGACATTTCCGGCGAAATTCCCGCCGGAAAATCGCCGGTAATGTCTTCCTAGACATTGCCGGCGACGGTTGGAGTCGCCGGTAATGTTTTGCAACATTACCGGTGAGATTCCGGCGACATTGCCGGTGACGGGCTAAGTTGTAGTGTTGACCCAATAAGTACAGCTTACAAGCATATACTAAATTATCTCTAAGAAACATCAAACCGAACAACCAATTCAAAAAGGTGAAATATTGAAACCGGTTATTCTTCCATACTTATACTTGCGTCTTTGTAATATATACAATTAGATACATAATATATATATATATATTCTTGTATAACTTCATATCTACACATAAACACGCCAATACTTCCAAAGTGAATTCTTTTAGATTAACTGGTAATTACTCAAAAGAAATCACGTGCTTAGTCTCACAACACCAATACACATATAAAGCCACAGAATTCTAAGGCCACCTGCCAAAGCATGTATACTCCCGGTTTGACACAATTCATTCCTTAGAGTATAATAGTGCACTATCTGTAAGGGACTAGGGCCCTTGGCTAACTCCCACAATAACAAAATAATTTACCAGCAATTCACTTAAGCACGAGTTAATTCGTACTATACACCCGACTTCACACTTCAACCATAACGATCACAACAAGTATTTAATTAAGACTATATATATAGATCATAGAGTATATATTTACATCATAATTTTGTAATGAATATATACATAATAGAATTTGTAAAGGAAGAAAGATCAAACTTAAACGTATTTCATTAATTAACAATTTTGGTCCAAACGTTTCATTCGGCGGTAGTCCGCTCGAAATCCTTCATTAGTCCCAAATCAAACTTAAGAAGTAAATAATGCGAGTAAGTAAATAAAAATAAAGTACAAATGCAGAAAATAAAATTATTGATCCTTGGACCAAAAGTATTATTCAGTGGTAGTCCGTCTGAAATCTTCCATTTGATCCGTTTTATAATTAATCCATATTATGTCCAAATCAAAGAAGTGAGTATACCATCTCGAAGTATTTTTTGAGAGGAATCCAATGGTAATAATCACAAAGTTCGGTAGGGAGTTCTCAAGTCCAGAAACAAAAATATTTAGGAACTGTCTAGAAATGGTTACGCTCGCTATTAAGCTCATTTGCACGAATTAATTAGTTAGTAAGTATTAATCAATGACTTTCAAACTTACCAGATTGATAGTTGAACTCCTAAGCTTCGTTTTGATATAAAGAACACTAAATTTGGTTAAGAAATGAGTGAGATATGAATATTTCAAGTTAAGAGTACATTAAGAGTTTTCGAACATGATTAAGGAAAAGATTAGCAAAACTTGTTTTAGCCATAACTTTCTCATTACTTAACCTTTTTAAGTGATTCAAAAGTCAAAGTTCAATAACTTTTTGTGTAAAATCTGAATATGTAAAAATATTTGACTAATTAAAACTTTAACAGAAACGAAAATATTAAATTTACACTAAGGTTCATTATTTCTCTTTTATTCTTAGCCATCCACTTTGATGTAATCTTAAAGATAAAGAAGTATAGGAATGTACTCATGTACTTACTTAAGAATTTCAGTAGGTGATGGAAGTATTTGATTAACTCAAGTGACCCTCTTGAAGCAAATGAATTGACTACTAAAGTACTTGGAAGGAAGGTAATTTGGTGTGAGATTTTAGGGGAGTTGCATTACAACTTTGAGAGGACTTCAAATCAGTATGTAAAGGGAAGATTGAAGTGGTGCAAAAATCAGATTGAACTCAAGGGTGATTTATATAGACATGGGAGGAGACATGAGAAATAAATTCATAACTATTTTTTGTAGACTTTTGTAGACAAGTTGACAATGGAGTAGTTGGGCTACTAATTCTAGGGTTAAAATGCACTTGTAAAAACAATAGTAATGTGGTTGGAAATCTGATTGAAATGTTGAAATGTGATTATGTATGCATGTGAATGCAATATGTAATGTGATGTGTGAAAATGTGTGGTTTTACTAATTAAGTGTAATGTAGTGTAATATATATATATATCAACCAATAATAATTAGCACCAAATTGATATATGAGCATGACCTCTAAAAGTATGAATTGCAATCTTAAAATACAAAGTTCGATTCGGAGAAGAGATTCGAATAAGGAAAATTTGGTCGTTTTGCTAAAATTCCATTTCCGAAAAATCGGCTAGTTGGAATTAGAGTTTCTTACCGTTTCTAACTGGAGTAAAAATATTTTTATTATTTTTACTAACCAATAAAATGGAATATTTCACGATTCCAGCTCGTGGCCTCGAACCCAAGACCAGGGAGTACCTGACTTGAACTCGAGTATCCACTGTACCATTTGCCCCACTCAGTTAATATTTCTCTAAACCTCGTTTTTATACATTGTTTTCGCCAGACAATTTTTTTTATCGAATTTCTAAAACCTCTAAGGTCAAACTAAATTATGGTGATTTCTAAGTTTAATGAGTCATACGATAATCTAAACTATTAAACTGATTTTCGGGGTATTACAGAACTAGCAAGACCTACTTGTCAAGGAAGCTGATTCGATGTAGTCAGTGTCAG
Organism: Geum urbanum; assembly: GCA_946800695.1. Taxonomy (NCBI): domain Eukaryota; kingdom Viridiplantae; phylum Streptophyta; class Magnoliopsida; order Rosales; family Rosaceae; genus Geum; species Geum urbanum. The sequence goes on along the minus strand of OX327007.1, from coordinate 6,937,327 downwards.
AAAATGGGGCATCATAATATGACGACTTGTAATGAGCCTATGACTACAGCTGCTGCTGAGTAGAACAATTTGTCCTTTTTAGCTTCGAAGTTGTTCTTTTCTTTTTTAGATTGAGATTCATTGAGTTGATGGTTTGGAAAAATTTGCTTGTTATGAATTTGTACATAAATCACATGGATATATTTGTACTATAGTATTTTTTATTAGTTATGTTTCAGTTGTTGAATCTGTTAATTAGACCACTTGTATTGTGAGTACAGTGAATAAGATATGCAACTGAGTACCAAGTGACCCTCAACTGAGTATCAGTAGAACCTTTTCATAAGCCAAATGTGTTAATTTTGTTTGAACTGCCCTCAATTGAGTATCAGTTGATCCTCAGCTAAGTGTCAGTTGACTCTCAGCTGATTATTAGTTGACTGTCAACTGAGTATCAGTTTACCCATTTAAAACGATTATGTTTTGAAATTTATTGAAATGACTATCAGTTTATCTTGAACTGACTATCAGTTTACCATCAACTGACTAGAAGTTGAGACTTAACCGAGTGTTAGTTGACACTTAACTGATGTTCAGTTTACCTTAAACTGATACTCATTTCACCTATTTAGAACGATTCTATTTTAATTTTTTTTGCACTAACTATCAGTGTACCATCAAATGATACTCAGTTTACCCATATATGTAAGAAAAACAGAAGTACCTCAACATTCATAACAACCTCTGTTCAATCTGATATGTTTACACATTATTAATTCATTCTAGTTAAAACTAAAATGTCAAGTACAATTAAAAGTGATAAACTAGTTAAATATAATCTGTTGAGTACAATTCTGTCAAGATCAACAAAATTTCCTTAATACAAACTACTATTGTACAATTCTTTCAACTTAGGCATTCTCTAGTTTCCATGATATATTTGATAACCTTAGCTCTCATCTTGTCTGCTTCATTATTGGTAGGATTTCGTCCAGATCCAAGCGTCTCGATAAAATGTGCGCCGCATTCTAACTTGTAAATTCATTCATTTTAGTCATTTTGATTTTGTAAAATATTTTTTCGGTTCAGTTTATTAATAAAAAAATAAAACATAACAACCTTGTACTTATGATGAAGGTTTCTGCTCAATGCAATCCACTACTTCACAAAATTCGTACGACTCTAGGTCAAGTGCTTTTTCGATGATGAAATTCCTTGATCTCTTCTCCATCTCTTCTATTGGACGCCTTTCAAAAATAAGTTTTCCTTCATCATCGATTTTGGTAGCAACCTCTATGGTGTTTTCCACATCTTGGCTGTCTATATCTTTGAACATTACTGAATTTATGACCTCTTCCAAGAATTGACCAATTTGCTTCCTTTGTTCAATTAAGATGAATAAAAATATAAGTCCAACAAATCTTACTTGATGTTAAAATGACACTCAGTTGATCTCAACTAACACTCAGTTGACCCTCAACTGACACTCTATTGATCCTCAAATTACACTAAGCTGAACTTCAACTGATACTCAGTTTACCCTCAACTGACACTCAGTTTACCCTCAATCGAGTATCAGTTGAGATCAAATCCTATTAATCCCAGAACAAATAATAGCTTAAATTGAGTATCAGTTTACCCTAAACTGAGTGTCTGTTTACCCTCATATCACATTAAACCCAGAACAAACAACTTCAAAATCCCTGCTATCAAACACAACATAACACAACCTCAGATTATATCGAAATCCTAAATTGATTTTGCATAAACAAATTTACAATTAAAAAAAACATTATAAACTTGAAATCTAAACCGTAGTTCTAGTTTAAAGACAAAATTGATTGTAAAAATTAACTTCGAAATTGAGAAGTAGTTCGAATGTTTTGGTTTCCTATTTCTATCGAAGTTGAATTGATCGACGAAGGGCTGAGTAGCAGTTGCGAGTTGATCGGCGATTCAATTGGCGATGACCGACGATTTGATCTGGAACGTGAGTGAGAACGATGAGTTTCAGAGATTCAGGAGAGAGAGAGAGAGAGAGAGAGAGAGAGAGAGAGAGAGAGAGAGAGAGAGAGAGAGAGAGAGAGAGAGAGAGAGAGAGAGAGAGAGAGAGAGAGAGAGAGAGAGAATTTCGATACGAACGAGGGGACGGGGGAGGTGAGGGTTAGGGTTAAGGGATAATTTTGCCTAACAAGTGGGCTGATGAAATTTTTTATCTTTTGTCTAGCTGATTGAAATTTTTATTTTTATTCTTGAATTTTGGGAAAAGACACAAAAAAATAATATTGAGTAATAAATACGTCTTACAATTTCTCCATAAAAAAGATTTCTTGGAGGATTAGATTTTTTTATAAAAATAAAATAAAAATAAACGTAGGACTTACAATTATCGACTCCACTTTTAAATCTTATTGACAATTTTTTCTTAGAGAAAAGGATCAACCTGTTAAATAGTTGGGCTTTTCTGTAACCGGAAAGTCTTTGCTGTGCCTTTTTTATGATAATCGGGAAAAAGAAAAAAAGAAAAAGAAAACACAAATAGTAGTCTCACACTGCCTTTGAGAGTCTGAGGACATCACAGCGAAGTAGTGCTGGGCTGACAGTCTGGCATAACGTGAAGTAGTAGATCCAAATTTGCAGCACCACTGCCGTTGCGGGTCCATTGTGTTAAGGTTAAGAGGTGGTGGGACACACTTAAAAACAGCATCAATTTGCACTTTTGTCCACGGCAAACCCACCACGACACCACGCCTCAGCTTGATGTTATCCACAGAAACAATGCCCCTTTCTTTTTTTGTTGTTGAAGTTTTAATTTTATTTTTGGGCTCGTAGAGAGACTCGGGGACAACCTGGACCCGCAATTCCTCTCACTCAATCTGTTTATTTTTGACCATTGACTGCCCACGTACTAAATACCACAAAGTTCAAACCTGATTGATTTCATCATATCTTTATATTTTGGATTATGCCCTTGCATTTTCGGATATCCGTACTCTTCTCCATACCCTTCTTGTCACCATTTTACTTAGTTGTGCTGACTGCTCAAGGTTGAACATTTTAGCTTTTCCATGGAAATTATAAATTAAACACGATATATAATAAGGGTAAGACTCGTCCAACCTAGTTACACGATATATAAATTAAACATTTCTCCATACCCTTCTTGTCACCATTTTACCTACTTGTCCTTCCTTCCGCAGTCCAACCTCTCTCTCTCAATTTGACTACAACCATAACCAAAAAACCAACCGGGGTTAAAACTCGTCCCCGATTTAGTTAAAAATGCCACCACGGCCACACGTGTGGCCAAAAGAGTCACACCCAGTCCAGTCCCCTTCCTCTGTTGGGCATGTCTCTCTGTTCCATTCTCACCCCCCTCTCTATTCCTATATAATATAAAAACAAAACCAGATAAGAGGGCAGCTTATTACCAAAAGCAAAACCCCAAACCCAGAGCTCAGAATTTTGCAGAGAGTTGCCCCCCCCACTTAATTTAATCATGCCGGGGAGTTTAGAGCCGTTGGATTTGGTCGGGATCCAAATACCTTACCATTTCAGGTGTCCGATCTCGTTAGAGCTGATGCGCGACCCGGTTATTATTAGCACGGGTCAGACCTACGACCGCCACAGCATCGAGTCATGGGTCGCCACCGGCAACACCACGTGTCCCGTCACCCGGGCTCAGCTCGCCGACTTCACACTCATCCCGAACCACACGCTCCGCCGCCTTATCCAGGAGTGGTGCGTCGCCAACCGCTCTTTCGGCGTCGAGAGGATTCCGACTCCGAAGCAACCCGCCGACCCGACTTTGGTACGGACGCTGCTCTCCCAGGCCAGGTCGCACTCCAACCCGTACCCGACCCGACTCGCCGCGCTCCGCCGCTTACGAGGCCTTGCAAGGGACTTGGATAAGAACCGGTCTATCATATCTTCTCATATCAACACGCGGGAAATTTTAGTCAATATTGTGTTTGCGGATTCGGGTCCGGATTCGGAGCTGAACCGCGAGGCGCTGGCGCTTCTGGTGATGTTCCCGCTGCCGGAGCCGGACTGCGTGGCGGTGGCGTCGGACCCGGACCGGGTCGAGTTCCTGACCGGGCTCCTCTTCCACAATTCGATGGAGGTAAGGGTCAACTCCGCCGCGCTGATCGAGAACCTCCTCGCCGGGTCGCGGACGGCGGAGCTCCGAGCACAGATAAGCAATGTCGACGAAATCCACCAAGGCGTGGTCGAAATCCTCCGCAACCCGCTCGCACACCCGAGAGCCTTAAAAATCGGAATCAAAGCTCTCTTCGTTCTCTGCCTCGTGAAGCAGACCCGCGAGAAAGCCGTGGCGGCCGGAGCGCCCGAGACTCTAATCAACGCCCTCGCCGACTTCGAGAAATGCGACTCGGAGAGAGCGCTGGCGACCATCGAGCTGCTCTGCCGAGTACCCGAAGGTTGCGGCGCGTTCGCCGCGCACGCGCTGACGGTGCCGCTGCTGGTGAAGACGATACTGAAGATCTCCGACCGGGCGACGGAGTACGCGGCGGGAGCGCTGTTGTCTCTGTGCTCGGAGTTCGAGGCGTGTCAAAACGACGCCGTGGCGGCGGGGATCATGACGCAAATGCTGCTGCTGGTGCAGAGTGACTGCACTGACCGGGCAAAGCGGAAGGCGCAGATGTTGTTGAAGCTTCTGAGAAACTCCTGGCCCGAAGAATCCGTCGGGAATTCTGATGATTTTGTTTGCAGCGAGGTCGTATGGTAGCTTTTGGGTTTCCGTAACTTTTTTTTTACATTTTCTTAGTTTAACCAGGAAAGTTAAAAAAAAAAAAAGGCAAAAGGGGGGAAGATTTGAGGACGTAGATTGGGTGTATAAAACGGTGGTAATTTTTTCTGTAATTTGTACGTATGAAGTTTTGTTTAGATGATGAAAAGATAGAGTTATTGTGGTTAATTCTTTGCGTTTCTTTCTATTTTTTTTTGGGTTCTTTGATTGTGGATTCTTGTTGCGTTGTGTATGGAGGAATCTTATTGCTTATTGGGTGAAATGGGAATGTCCAGTTGCCAGTGCCACAATGCCACTCGAATAAAGGATCAAAAATGGAATTTGGGGGCATGATGGATATGGCAAGAGTATCTCTTTCTATTTTTGAGGACACATTTCGTATCTTCAATCTTGGTGACAGAAGTGTAAAGTTTCTCTAAAGATGCTTTGATGTGGTGAAGTCGTATTTGAGACCCCGTCGGCCGGTAGATCGGTAACTTTGGCCGAACTGAACTTACTGAAGTGAATGGCCGGACTTTTACTGGTTATGAGTATGCCGGTCATATTTTGTTTCCCATTTTTCTACCGGCGACTGGTTTAAAGTGCATGTGTTTTAAATGACATTAAACTTCAAATAAACATAAGAACGACGTCATTATTAGAATTTATAAGAATAAGATTCTGATCAATAATGATGATGGTCAAGGTGACCGTAATTGTCACTGACTTCCCTTGAATAATTTGCTGAGCACATTCAATCCATATATTGTGTAAATGATTGTCAGTTTGACAAGCTTTTTCTGGGCTTTTATTTCTGGAGTTTTAAACTGGTTGGCCTTTTTGGGTCTGCAAATTTTTTAACGAGCCCATGCAAACCTAATTAATGAAAACAAATGTCTATTTGGTTCGACTCTACTACGCTAGCACACTACTTAAAGATGGCCTCTACTGAGTACTGACCACATCATGCCAGCATGCCTAAGTCTAATAAAGAGTGCGGTCTGTAAAAAAAAGGGTTGATAATTTCACCTCCCTACGTTAAAATGCATGATACTAAGAGCATCCGCACCGGGAAGTCGAAAGCGGACCAGCTGCTTGAGCAAGTGGAGGGACCCGCCGGAGCTGCTCAAGCAAGTCGGAAATCAGTGATGCACCGGGGAGCAAACCGCGCAAGTAGATCGCAGGTCAACGAGCTCGAGCAATTCCGGGTTGAGCTGAAGCTCGAGGGGCCCACGCTCACATGGGCGACGCCAGCTTCTGTTATTTTTTTTAATCCAGGCCTGTAATAAGTAAAAAATAAAAATTTACGCGCCAATGAGAGGATGACACGTGACCTCACCGAACAGGAAAAAAAAAACGGGTCAGTTGATCTGGGCCGTTGATTTTGAACCAAAAATCTGATCGAACGACAGAAAACCTAATCCTAATTTAATACGGATTACAATTTAGCTCCGGGGGCGAGACTCCCGAATGCTACCGGCATACAAACCTGATTAAAGGCATAATCTAACATTTAAAATTAAAACACATCATATTTATTACACACTTTCAGAAAATTGAACACACACATACTGAATTTGAAAACACACTTAATGAAAATGAAACATACAATCGACTTCAATTATTTCGTCGATATTATTATCTGGAGATGACACGTGTCACAACCTTGTTGGTCGGAAATCTCACCGACAAGCGGCTTTAATTATTTCGTCGATATCATTAACCGGAGATGACAAGTGTCACGCCCTCATTTGGTCACTGAATAGTAACTGCTCAAGCAGTTTGTGAATTGCTGCATTTTGTTTTGCTCTTGCTCAACCAATTTTGTGATTTCAAACTGTTTGAACAATTTGGAGAATTGCTCGAGCAATTACTCAAACAATGAGTGCATTTGCTCTAAGTGAGGTCTCTATAGCTCTATTTCTCTAAAGCGAAACGAAAAACATATCACCGAATACTAAATATCAGCTTAAAAGAAGCAATCAGTAACATATACAATACTCACTACCGGAAGAATTACTATGACTTTCCGTTCATCGTCGGTCATAGCCTATATCCGACGGCACATCGTCGGATATAGTATCGTCGGTAATACGCCGTCGGTGATACTATATCCGACGATGATTTAGGGTTATCGTTGGAAAATAGAGACACTATATCCGACGATGGTTTCTCGTCGGTCATAGTTTAAACTATAACCGACGATGAGGGCCGACGATGTCATCGTCGGATATAGTTTTCTCCATGGTCAAAATGGTTGACTGTGGAGAAAACTATAACTGACGATGTTGACACATATCGTCGGATATAGTTAAAAATATTTAATTTTTTTTATAGGTTTTGGTTTTTATCCCAAAACCTGCATTCACAAAAAATCACGCTATCTATATATTGTTCAAATTGAAAATCAACAACCATTGAAACTATAGTACGTAGTAAATAAATAAATTCAAACCGAAATCGTTCAAATCTGTATACATATGCGTAGTAAATAATGAAAATAAAAATTAAACCGACAATTGTTCAACACCTAGGGGGGTCCTGGTCCTAAGTCTATGTGGTCAAACGGATTGGAGAAAGTTGGTTGGTCCTGGTCTGGCTGAGGCTGCGGCTGAGGCTGAGGCTGAGGCTGAGGCTGAGGCTGAGGCTGAGGCTGTAGCTGTGGTTGTGGCGCACCGAAAATGGGCGGGGGAGCTATCTGGATTCCAGATGCTTGCAACTGTGCATAACAATGCTGCATCCATGTCCCCATTTGCTGCTGCTGTTCGGCCAACCGAATCTGCTCTGCAGCTTGCGCTTGCTCCATCTCCTCGGCCCGACGCCGTTGAGCTTCCATCTCCTCGATCCGACGCCGTTGAGCTTCCATCTCAATTGATTGCCTATGAAGCTGGTTGTGTAGCTCATTAGTCCTCGAAGATGATGATGATCCCGATCCGCGAGAGAATTCAGGGGTATGCTTCAGCAGCCCTTGACCCCATTTTCCGGAACCCCTGCAGTAGAATGTGTTCTTCCCTGGAGGGATCGCAGTTGACATAATCCTGGCCCTGACGATCGGATCAGATCGATCAATCGGGAGTTCCGCATCGGGGGTGTTGGGATAGAGCTCTCTCGCCACTTGAGTCAACACCTCCGGAATCGCCTCCTGAATTCTCGCCTAATTGACAAAGAACAATAAAATATTAATTAAAAAAAACAATCTAAATAAATAAGAAATAAGTTTATTTTGTTATAAGGACACTTACAGCATATTCGGGGGACTGCGGATACACGTGCTGCATCGTATAGACGAGGGGATCCTATTCTGGGTGGTTGGCCGCCTCCTCGATCCAACCCGAGTATGATCTGGTACCGGCATGATGATTTTTGGTGTTTTTGGCCCGGTTCCTTGTGTTGACTTCAGAAAGAGCCTGCGCGATTAATTCAACATAAAAAAAACACTCATTAGCCAAATAATTTAAGGGAAGTACGATAAAACAAAAATGAAATCGATTGAAGGTTGCGTACCTTCAATTTCGGGTTGTTGAAGTGAACCACAAGCCATCGCCACTCGTACTCCCTATAACGAAACTCGCTAGGGGTACCCTCACGATCGTCCCCGTACTTTTTCCAATGCTTCTTCAGCTCGGCCTTCCACTCCTTATACCTATATATACCCATAAAATCAAGCGTTAGTAACTAACAACATTGTATGAACATAATCAAAAGAAACGAAAAAATTGAAACAAATGCCCGTCTGCAAACCTGCTCCCATGCACTTCATCCGCCCACGTGGGTCTAATGTCTTCATCCACGCGGAACCACCTCTGCAATGCATATATTTATATATATATATATATCAATAATATTAAAAATTTATTATTGAAAATTTTCATAATGAATATACAATTCAACTCACCGACAACGCATTATGCAGCTGATATTTGACGGCTTGCGGCACTGAATTCCAATTTTCCCACAACATTGGGACTCTATCCCGTATGAGGCTGCCCGCCATCCCCGCGTACTTTCGAGTGATCTTTCCCTCGATCACCTGCCCTCCATCCCCCCTCGGAATCATAACCTGGCCACCACCGCTAGCCTGAATGGCGTCGTCCAGTAACTTGCCGACGACGGGGCCTCTGGTTCTCTTCTGTTTGGCACCGGGCACGATCTCGCCTATCACATATATATGTAGACGATTTTTTAAACATCAATACCTAATTGATTTTAAATATTAGGGAGTAAAAAGATATCACTAATTAATATTTACCTGATTCGTCGGTGTGTTGTCCCGGAATCCTCGCACTCCAGAGATCTGCCAGGAAGGGTAAATACGCATATGCCTGCTCCGGGGTAATGAACCCTAGCTGTCCCGGAATAGGCATCCCGTCGGAATCGACGTGAGGTATCGTCGGGATTTTCGGCGGTAAGAATAAGGTAGACGGCGGGCATAGTCGCATCCTCGCCGAGGACTGAGTGGATCCACCAGCCTCCTCGGAAGAATGAGGAGCTGTCTGGTGGATGACGGGGGAAGGGTCATCGCGATGAATGTCTGGCATTCGGACCGAGGATTGAGTCGCACTATCCGTTTCCGGCGTGCGACTGACCTGATGAACCCTCCTCGCGCCTGAGGATCGAGCCGGCTCGAGCTGCTGCTGAGGTTGTCCCTCGCTTATCAGCCGACGGTGTCGAGAGGTCAGCGGAAGACTGTAAGTATTGGGGACGCTGGTGGATCCTGATGCGGACCGACTTCCGGTGCCATCAGGATCCCCAGCTCCCGAGCCCTCATCCCCACGTCCCGATCTCCCTCTCCCTCTGGACCTCCCCTCGAAGTACTCGACCCGGCCCCTCGGGAAGGTCCGCAATTAAACCATTGCATCGTTGCTATAAAATTATTAAAATTAAAAATAATTCCTAATTCATCCAAAAAATCTAGCACATGCATATTCCAATATATGTCAATAATCTAATATATAAATATTCCACAAAAATCAACAATAATTCCATAAAATCCAATACATATATAATCCAATAATTTAACTATATATATATATCAATAATTCCAATAATCCAAATTCAACAATAATTCCAAATCCAATTAACAAAAAACTTAATCAAATTTAACCTAAAATTCCAAATCCAAATTCCAATATATATATATATATAAATAATCCGACGCCAAATCCAAATTTAACCTAAAATTCCAATATATTCCAATATATATCAATACATGCATAAAATTCCAAAAAAATCGAAATTTAACCTAAAATAACATACATATTATTTATTGGAATTCAATCTAAATTTAACCTAAAATAACATACATTTAACCGAAATTTAACCTAAATTTAACCTAAAATTCAAAATTATTCTAATATATATCAATACATGCATAAAATTAACAAATTCCACAACTATATCAATACATGCATCCACATTATCGATCAACACATTCCACAACGTAAAATCTAACCTAAATTACAAAAATTCGAAAATTTGAATTTAGGGATTTCAAACCTGATTTTTCACTAATCGACGAGGGATTTGGCTTGAGGATCGATGGAATACCACTTGAGCTTCGATTGCTTGCTTGTAGCACGAAGGAAACGGAGAAAATTGATCGGAGGCGTTGGAGCAGTTTGGGGCAGTTTCGTTTATGCCCAAAATGTACCCAGATCGGGATATAAAACAGAACTATAACCGACGAGATAAGTAAACTCGTCGCATATAATTGAACCGAAACTATATCCGACTAGATTTCATATGCATATCGTCGGATATAGTTTCGGTTCAACTATATCCGACGAGATTTTCATATGCATGTCGTCGGATATAGTTCTTCTATTTATTTTTCATTTATGCCGGTAAACTAATTAAATATGTAGTGTATTAATATATATATTTATTAATAGGTAATATGAAATTATTAATAGTTAATACCAAATTATTAAATTATTATTTAATAATACGATATAATTATTAATCGATCGGTACGGTTGTGTATTTTTTTTTCAATCGATCTCTCGAGCTCTCTCATTTATGATGGGGCCGGATATAGCAACACTACCAGTGGAGACATTACCGGCGACCTCCCGTCGCCGGCCTTGTCTTTTTTTTTCGCTGGAATTGTCATTACCGGCGACAAGTCGCCGGCAATGACGTCGGCGGAAATCCCCCGCCGGTGTTAACATTGCCGGCGACGGGAAACGCCGTCGCCGGTAATGTCCGAGACATCACCGGCGACGCGACGCCGTGGCCGGCAATGGCAGCGCCGCCGTGGCCGGAATGTGAGACATTGCCAGTGACTGAGGTCCATGTCGCCGGCAATGTCTGGAAAAATTTGGAAAAAAAAACGCGGTTCTGGATTGGGCCCAATTCCAGAACCTGCATTGAAAGACATAAACCGTACAATCATACAAGTTCAACAGTACACATAAATGTCCAACGTACAGTACAAATAGCAACGACGATACGAAAATTAACTACAACTACAGGTCAGGGTCGAGGAACTTGCGGGTCAGGGTCGAAGTAATCCATGTACTCATTTGAATTCCGGTGGCTACCTTGGTCTTGCTCTGGCGTTGACTGGTGCGGTGGTGGTGGTGGATAGCTAGGGAACGGAGGGACCGGGACCGGGGGAGGTGTGGGGAACGGTTGTCCGGTAGTCTGAGCCTCGTACATCGTCCGCATCCATGTGTACATCTGAGCCTGCATCTGTGTCTTCTGCTGGACCATGTTTTGGTACTCGGCCATCTGCCTCTTTTGCTCCTCCAACTCCCACTGCGTCCTATGAAGCTCCGCTGCGAGGTTACGACTAGAAGTTGAACTTCTTGACCCGGTAGAGTATTCTGAAGTGTTCTTCAATACTCCTTCGCCCGCCGTGCCCATTCCCCTACAGTAGTAGGTATTCTTTCCTGTCCCGCACGCTTTTGCCATGATCTGAGCCACTATAGGGTGATCAAGCGGATCGATCTGAGAGGCATACTGGGTGACTTCTTCCTCGGAGCAGTCAGGATGGTTAGTTCGAGCTATATTCATGGTCACTTCTGTGGTCGCCTCCTCCACTCTCGCCTAATTGAAAAGCGAAAATGAATAACGTATTAGCTAACAAAATAAATTAATATCAAAAAATAGTTTTATTAACACATGGAGAGGCGAAAGACTTACCGCTTCGTCAGGGCACTGCGGATAGAACTTCTGATGAATATACACCAAGGGGTTCACTTCTTGTTGTTGCTGCGCCTTAGTCGACCAACCCATGTAGTTGAGTGAACCTGCATGATGGGCCCTAGTGTTTTTCAATCTATTTGCCCGGTTCGTCTTCGAAATCGCCTTGTTTGATAAACATATGGAAAAAAATTAGTAACTAACTATTTCAATCTGATATCTCGATACATTAGGCTTGTAAGATATATTCAGGATGCATACCTTCGCTTTGGGGTGCTCGAAGTGGGCTATCAGCCACAGCCACTCGTACTCCCTAAACCGGAATTCGCTAGGGGTAGAACCTCGGCCTAGGTCCTTGTATACAGTGTAATGGGAAGAAAGCTCGTTCTTCCACTCTTTATACCTATATTAAAACAAGGAAAAAAAGTTAGAGATATTAAAACACTTGATAAACAAAAATCTAAGTCGATATATATTCAAATAAGTTGAAGCACATCACCTCATATGTAGTTGACGCTCTACCCACGTGTGAATAAGAACTTCATCCACGTCAAACCACACCTGCAATATGAATATATAAAATGTAAAATTATATATTTATTCGGACTTAATTAATAAATGTAAAATTTACGTAATGAAAATACGATTTTACTCACACTGAGTGCATTATGCACTTGCATCTTCACGTAGATAGACACAGATTCCCAATCTGGCCAAAGCATTGGGACCTTGTCCCGCACGATCGCACCGGCCATGCTGACATATTTGTGCGTGGTGTCGAATGCCTCGATCACCTCGCCATCCTCATTGGCCCTTATGGGCGTTTTCCTTCCCCCGGTGGCCTGCTCAAGTCTCTTCCCGGTGCAGGTGCCTCTAGCCCCTTTCCATTTTCCAGTCCCATTAACGAAATTGCCTAATATTACAATGTCAACAAATTGATATTATTAATTGAACCTATCGTAAATCTTAAGTAATAATTAAGTCATCAATCTTGCACATGATAAATGGGTTTTACCTGCATCGTCTGTTTGTTGGTTGGTGCACCTCACACTCCAAAGATACACGGGGTCGAACGGGATGAAGTTGTACGCTTCCTCCACGCTCAGGAACTCCGGCCGTCCTTCAACATAAACAGGCATCCCCCTATCATCGAATTCAGGGATCACAGGGATCCCCCTATATATATACATCACATAATTTTCACATACCTATATATATATACATCACATATATATACATTGCATATAAATTTACAACTTATCACCCTAATTTCCAAGTTAGCACCGTAATTAATTTACACATACACATACACATACACATACACATACACATACACAAAAATAATTAAAAATTGAGAGAGAGAGAGAGAGAGGACCTGCCATGGTTAACCACTACAATGCTTTGCCAACTACAATTGTGAGGGGAAGAGAGGAGGGGAGGAGGGGATGAGGAGATTTTCGGAGGAGGTGAGGGAGAGGATAAGGAGGAGGAGAGGGAGAGGAGGAGGAGAGGATAAGGAGGGGGAGAGGGAGAGGAGGAGGAGGAGGTGAGCTAGAGGTGAGCTAGAGGTGAAGCCGGACCGATTTGGGAGGAGGAGAGGAGGGGAGGAGGGGAGGAGGAGAGGATTTTGAGAAATACAGCTCGGGGTCGAGCTGGGGGGTTTCTATGCAGAAGACATTGCCGGCGACATGCTTATAAGTCGTTGGTAATGACATTACCAACGACTTTAACTCGTTGGTAATGACATTACCAACGACTTATAAGCAACTCGTTGGTAATGACATTACCAACGACGAGTTAACTCGTTGGTAATGTCATTACCAACGAGTTGCTTATAACTCGTTGGTGATGTCATTATTTCCCGAAGAATATCCGACAACATTTTCCGTCAACGATTTCTGGCTACATTTTCCGACTACAATTTTCGTTATCAATTTCCGTCTACGATTAACGACTACAATTTTCATTATCAATTTTCGTCTACGATTAACGACTACAATTTCCGTCTACGATTTCCGACTACAATTTTCATTATCAATTTCCGTCTATGATTAACGACTACAATTTCCGTCTACTATTTCCGTCTACAATTTCTGACTACATCATTAACGTACTAAGGATGATAATCGTAATCATCGTCATCACTTGAGTCTGACTCGATTTCATAGGTAACCTCTGGCAATATGTGCCTCTCCTCGTCATCTGAATCAGCGTCAACTTCATATGGATTAACATCGAGAAGTTCTGCTCCAGTAATTCGAACCACACTCCCAGATCTCACATTATTAAGGCGAATCGTAGATGATTCCGGAATGTCAAAAGCGTTCGGCTCTTGGTATGCAGTAACTTCCTCATCATCTGTGGTATCACCAAGTGTGGCAGCACTGTATATGTTTCTATGAGCAACATGGTTAACCACCTTCCACGGGACTTTGTTAAGAAGATCGTCCAGGTAAAACACTTGTTTTACTGATGAGGCAAGAACGAAAGGGTCTTCTTCATACCAGGTAGTAGCAGTATTCATCGAAAATGTTCCGTGCTGATCGGTCCTTGTGTTCTCCGGGCTAGTATCAAACCATCTACACTTGAACAAGTGCACTTTCATGCGGTTCCCATAAATTAGTTCAACAACTGAATGAAGGACACCATAATAGTCAACGCCATCCTGCCCACCATGGACCATCACCCCACAATTCTGTGTTTTCAGTCGGTCGTCTCTATTTTCACATATAAATTTCACGCCATTGACTTGACACATCGAGTAAACTTTTGAAGCTATCGGTTTCATCGCAAGGACCCTCAATTCGTTTGACCACTCTGGGTAACCATCATCTGCTACATGGTTCATCTGAAAACGATAAGAAACCACACAAGAAATTATGAACATAGAAACCATAAAACCACGTACGTACACACATGCTATATAAGGAAAATGGCAATAAAAAAAAGACATATACACATATACCCTTACCCATGGACCAAAGTAGTTTGCAAACGTCCTGTTGTGGTAATCAACATTTCCGGCAATAGCAGGGCAGTGAAGATGATAGTTTTTCCAATATTGTACTTCTTCCCAGTTAATCAGTACCGACCAGTGGGCAATGACTACCTCATTTTCATCCAACTTGTATGACTTTGGCAAGCTTCCCTGTACTACAACGTCATTGGAGATGATAGAAAGGTTGAATTGAGGTTCATCTATCGGCATCTGTTGTTGGGGGTCCTCAAGCGCTCCCAAGTACACTTTGGTGTACGTGACACACTCGTGCGTAACATATACTTCAGCGATACACCCTTCAGGTGCATATTTATTCTTTACATAGTCCTTGTAGGCTCCCAATTGTCTACAAGTTAACAAGTGCATGTTAAAAGGGGTAAAACTAAGACTTTACATATAAAAACAGAGGCAAACCAAATGTACCTTTCCATGTGATACATCCAAGTGTAGTGTACGGGACCGGTAAGCAACAATTGTTCGGGAAGATGGATCGTTAGGTGAGGCATGATGTCGAAAAAATTTGGCGGAAATATCCTCTCAAGCTTGCACATGATAAAAATTATGTCATCTTGCATCTCCCTGAGATTTGATTTTTTAACTTCCCTGGTGCATAACTTCTGAAAGAATCTTGACAAGGCCACCAACGGCTCCACCACCTCCTTGGGCAGGTACCCTCGAATGAAAATAGGGAAAAGGCGTTGAAGCAGTACATGGCAGTCATGACTCTTTAATCCGTACATCTTATTGTCCCGGTAGTTAACACACCTGCTTATATTTCCTGCATAGCCATAAGGATACCTGCATGTGTGTATATATATATATATATATATATATAGCCATAGGCAACAATTATATTTCTCGCATATCACCATAATCCGGTAAAAATTAAAGGCAAACCAATTTCCGTACTGCATAGTCATATATAAGAATATTTACCTGACATTACTCAGCCACCGAAAAATTTCATGCTTATGCTTCGGCTTGACGGTGTAAGGAGCTTGCGGCATTTTTCTCTTACCATCTCGTAACCACAAATGTTTCCGCAGTCCCATAGCTTTCAGATCAATACGTGCCTTAGGGATGTCTTTTGTTTTCCCCTCCAAGTTAAGAACTGTGCCCACCACACTTTCACACACATTCTTCTCTATGTGCATGACATCTAGGTAATGTCTGATAGGCAACCTGGGCCAGTAGGGGAGTTCCCAGAATATGCTCTTGTGTGTCCAAAACTTATACCTTTCGGGCTTGTCTGGAATTGACGCCACTATGTCAGGATGATTGCTCAGCTGGCCAAAATCATATTCATTCAACACTTCCAAAATTTCTTCCCCTGTCCATCGCCTGGGTGCCACACCTGTTTCCACAGTCCCATCAAACGTGTCTGGATCCTGCCTAAATGGGTGATCATATGGAAGCCAACAACGGTGACGCATCTGAACAATTTTACTGCAATGAGGACTGCAACAATCAACCGTCATGCACTCTGAACAAGCCCTGTAACCCCTGGTAACGTTGCCCGACAACATACCGCGGGCAGGAAAATCACTGATGGTGCCAACAAGCATGGCATGCATCTGGAACATCTCATTTTTGAACCTATCGTAAGTGGGGTGGCTACACTCACTCAGGTACTTAAGCTCCTCAATCAAAGGCCTCAAATACACATCGAGACACTTTCCTGGATAACCCGGGCCCGGAATTGACAGAGTTAGCATATTGTATTCCTTCTTCATGCACATCCATGGTGGAAGGTTGTACGGTACCAAAATAACTGGCCATATACTGTATTGAAGACTCATGTTGCCAAAAGGGTTGAATCCGTCAGATGAGAGCCCTAGCCAAACATTTCGGACCTTTGCTGCAAAATGATCAAACTCCCTGACCATGTGCTTCCAAGCCTCTCCGTCGGAAGGGTGTATAAGGGTGTCATCGTCAGGCAAGTTCCTCTCAGCCCACCATCTCATTGCCTCGGCCGTGAAAGCACACATGAACAACCGCTCCAGCCTATCAATAAGCGGGAAATATCGAAGTATCTTCACAGCTTTCTTGTTGCCTGCAGGAGTCAACTTATACCTTTCTGTAAAACATACCGGGCAGGCTTCAAGGTCTTCGAGATCTTTTCCCCAGAAGAGAATACAATCATATCTGCATGCATGGATTTTGATGTAGGAAAGCCCAAGATCTTTCAGGATATGTCGCACCTTATGATGAGTGGTAGAAAGACGATGACCGGGTGGCAGTAGCGAAGCAGTCCACTTCAACCAAGAATCCACAGCTTTGACAGACATTTTGTTCTCCATTTTAAGCTGCATCACTCCCATCACACTTTCAAGAACAGTCTTACTACAACCGTCGTACAACGGAGTCTGTTGCAATGCAATCAGGTTGTTGTACTTGTCCATACCGCTTGTGTTGACATGAGCTCCAGGTAATGGTGAGACTGGCTCGATATGGGGGAAACCCTCAACGACGGGAGGGACATTTGGTGCTTCATCAGCAAATACACCGCTCTCATGAGGAAACATATCATTGATTAACATCGATGTTGGATCATAGGATGAACTGCCCCTCTCAGCAAAATCTCCATGATCATAGCGTGGACTGGCCCTCTCACCAAATTGTCCATGATCATGCGGACCCGCTACCGATGTTTCACCGTGATAAATCCAACAAGTGTACTTATCCCAAAACCCGTATTTACTCAGGTGCCTCTGGACTTTATCAATGGGAAATCGAAATCGATCGCTGAAACACTTACATTCTTTACACGGGCAATAATGAAGTGTAGTGTCTCCACAATTAGCCTTCACAAAATCCATAAAACTCCTAATTCCCTCGTGATATCTGACATCCCATCTTTCGAGGCTCATCCAACTCTTGTCCATCCTGAAAATTCTAACAATTTTACGTATTAATTATATATATATACACACATTCACTACTAATAATCGATGCGATATCTCAATTCAACTCTAATTAAATCAACACATACATGCATATATATATATATATATATATATCGATCTAATCTCTGAAAATTCGATTCAGTACTCGATGATGGTATTCTTCTTTTTTCAATTCAAAACGTATTTGACTGGGTAGGAGGCTCTGTTAAGCCTGGCTCCGATAACAATACGATAATACCAGTCGTTGATTCAGACACAAGATTAACTACAAGCTGTTTTCTCGTTTCAAGGGTCTCAGATACACATCAAGTACTTAAGCTCCTCAATCAAGGGTCTCAGATACACATCGAGACACTTTCCTGGATAACCCGGCCCTGGAATGATCATAGTGAGCATATTGTATTCTTTCTTCATGCACATCCATGGAGGAAGGTTGTACGGTACCAAAATAACTGGCCATATACTGTATTGAAGACTCATGTTGCCAAAAGGGTTGAATCCGTTAGATGAAAGCCCCAGCCAAACATTTCGAACATCTGATGCAAAATAAGAAAACTCCTTCACCATGTGCTTCCAAGTCTCTCCGTCAGCAGGGTGTATAAGCGTATCACTGTCGGGCAAATTCCTCTCGGCCCACCATCTCATAGCTTCAGCCGTGTGTGCAGACATGAACAACCGTTCTAGCCTATCTATCAGCGGAAAATACCGAAGTATCTTCACAACTTTCTTGTTTCCGGCAGGAGTCAACTTATACCTATCTGTACCACATACCGGGCATTCATCAAGGGATTTAAGATCATTCCCATAAGCATCTTCACCCCAGAAGAGAACACAATCATATCTACAAGCATGGATTTTGATGTAGGAAAGGCCAAGATGTTTAAGGATCTGTCGCACCTTACGATGAGTGGTAGGAAGACGATGACCGGGGGGCAACAACGAACCAGACCACTTCAGCCAATCATCAACAGCCTTCACACTCATTTTGTTCTCCACTTTGAGCTTCATTACTCCCATAACACTTTCGAGAACAGTCTTATTACACCCGTTGTATAACGGGGTCTGTTGGAAGGCAATGAGGTTGTTGTACTTGTCCATACCAGCAGTGTTGACAGCTGTAGGTACTTGCTGGACTGGCTCAATATGAGGGAAGTCTCCAACGGCGGGAGGGATATCGATATCCGGTGCTTGAGCAAATATACCGCTTTCATGAGGAAACATATCGTTGATCAACCTTGTTGTTGGATCATTGGATGTACTGCCACTCTCAAAAAATTGTCAGTGATCATGTTGACCAACTGTTGAGCTCTCACCGTGATAAATCCAACATGTGTACTTATTCCAAAACCCGTTTTTCTTCAAGTGCTCCAATACTTTATCGATGTGAAAACGATATCGCTCGCTGCGACACTGACATTTCGTACACGGACAATAATGAATTGTCATCCCTCCACAATTAACCTTCACATATTCTACAAAACTTCTAATTCCACGGTGATATCTTACATCCCATCTTGGAAGACATATCCAACTCTTGTCCATCCTGAAAATTATAACTGCATGTATATATACCCATGATCTTATTAATTCAAATTTCATAGCTAGATATAAATATTTATTATTTTAATTCCCATAATTTTAATATATATATATACACACACGTACACCCTAACTATATATATATATAATCGATCACAAAAATCTAAATATATATATATATATATCGTTAACCATGTACGTACGTACACGTACTAGCTAGCTAGTGTACATTTAATCCTATATATATATAATCACAATATATATAATGCAATATATTAATTAAATAAATTAATCACCCTAGCTAGCTAGCTAGTTATTGTTATATATATATATTCACAATAATCAAATTAAAATTAACAACAATTAATATATATTTACGATCAATCACGCGTACGTACTCAAAATCAACCATCGATCAATTACTCAAACTCAAGAATCAATTAATTAACTCGATCGATCGATCAATATATATGTATATATTCAAAATCAATTAATTAATATTGATCGATCTATATATTCAACAAATTAAGCATTAATACATGCATGCACAACACATATATATATTAATTAAGCACGACGTACCTATATATATATAATGCGCATGAATCATCACGAACTCATTCTCGACATCACCCAAAGATCGATTTCAGAGCATTTTCAGAAAAAATGGAAAGTTTTTTGAATGACAGATCGAGCTGCTGCCCAGATCTGAAATAAGAAACTATAACCGACGATATGAAAAAATCGTTGGTAATAGTAAAAAAAAATCGTCGGACATAGTCGAAAACTATGACCGACGAGTTTCCGGCGACTATAACCGACGACAAGAAAATATCGACGGTCAAAAAACTATAACCGACGAGATAATCCTGTCGTCGGTTATAGTAACCGACGAGATCCCTTCTCGTCGGTCTGTTTTTTGGCAACTCGTCGGATATAATGGTTCTGCTGGTAGTGACTCTAGGATACATAACTAGAAATCTTGAATACTATGTGGCTTGAAAATATAGAGAAGCTGAGAAGAGTAAGCTAGCTAGGATGATGTTGTTCACATGTTTGTGGAATAAAAGCATGGAATCACATGGCTGGGTTCCTATTCTTTTGTCAATAGGGGTGTTGGCTACTAGTGCTCACATGCCAACCCAACTTTGTTTGCCACACGCCCACACTTTTGGTCACATACAACAACAGATGTGGAATTCAGTTTGTCCACCCACAGCTCCTTTGATATGGAGCAACCTTTTACTTTGGGTCCCCAAATTGTTAAGGTCGATCTCTTCTAAGTTATAACTTTGTCAATATCTAGCTGGTAATGTAGCGCATCACCATACAACTTGTGTGATGCTAGTCACAATTAAATGTAGCGCATCACATTATGATGAACTGATGAAGGACGCTAGAAGTGTACGACTTTTGTACTTTTTCCTAAGTAGTTTAATTTTCATATTAGTTTAATTCCATCTATAGTATTTGAGATAGCTTTTCCACAGTACAATTTGTGATATTAGAAGAAATTAATACTCGACATATAGTGAATGCCAATATTAGTTTGTTTTATATTAGGTTTTAAGTTATAAAGATCTCCGATCGTGGTGAATGCAAGTAAACCTATATGATAATGATGATCCTTGTTGCTATCGTGTCGGTTACAGACAATTTTGGCAATGTACGGCAACCATAGCCAACTGAGAACTGTAATCTAAGATCTAAGGTGATAAAAATTAGAACCCGTGTTTGATTTTAGTATTCGCTATACAACCAGTAAAGTTTGCACGCTCATATGGCATGCATTGAATTGGTTTGATCATGTGTATTTGGTTCTTATGTCAGTTTGTTACCAAAAGTGAAGACTCCCAAAAGTGAAGACTCCCAAGCAGATAACTGAATATAAACCGATTGTTTTGTGTAATGTTTTTGTATCATATTGCAGCTAAAGTGTTGCTAATCGTTTGAAGCTGATGTTACAATATTTCATTGATCCCTGTCAGAGTGCATTTATACTAAGAAGACTGATCACACATAATAAGCTGGTGATAAATGAAGTGGCGCATCACTTGTGAAATAAGAGGTCGGATGAAGATCATGAGATGACGCTGAACCTAGATGTCAGTAAGGCTTATGATCGGATGGAGTGGGGATATATAGAGGTCATTTTATATTAGCTAGGCTTTCTAGAGAGATGTATTCGAACGGTGATGCTGTGTCTGACTACAGTTTGGTATGCTTTCAAGATTAATGGGGTGCTAAGAGGCTATGTCACTCCTAGTAGAGGCCTGAGGCAAAGAGATTTGATCTCACCATATTTATTTATTCTCTGTACAGAGGGTCTTTCGGCCTTAATAAGCCGAATGCATACTCATGGTCGATTGCAGGGCATTGCGGTGTGTATGGGTGCTCCTAAATTACACAATTTATTATTTGTTGATGACAATTTGTTATTTTCAGAGGCTAGTCTTAGGGCGTGTGATACTATGAAGGAGGTGTTGAAGACCTATGAGGAGGCCTCAGGTCAGTCAGTGAATTAATGTCTTCTTTAGTGGGACTTTGAATGAGGATGGACATAAGTTTTTGGCTGATTTTCTTGAGATGGAGATAGTTCCTTATCATGAGCAGTACTTGGGACTTCCTACTCACATAACCCTAAGCAAACATGTAGCTTTTGTTGATATGAAGGATAAGGTATGAGATAAACTAAAAAGTTGGAAGGGGTCACTATTGAGTGCAGCATGTAGAGAGCTCTTGATCAAGGTGTAACGACCCAAACCGGAAATGGTATGTTAATTGGCTTGATTCACGAGATTCACGAATAATCGTAGTTTATCGTAATTAGTCGATATGGCAGATTTGTTTACGACTAAATTATCGGGTGAGAAATTGAGATGAGTTCCTTCACAAGAGTTGTAGTGTACGTGATTTCGAGCTCGTAGAGGTTTCCGGAGGATTATTTCGAATTACGAGGAATACGTTATAAATATTTCCGACCGTTGAATTTAGTCGTGTTTATCCGTTTTTGTTTCGATTTGTTTTGGACCGTTGATCATCTTGGATCGCGCGTATAAATATCGGAATAGTCGTAAAATTGTCGAAAAGTCACATTTGGGAAGTTTGATTGTCGTCGACCAGATTTGACCGCGTTGACCGGAGCACCATCGTGACAGCAAACTGCCACCGTCCGACCCACCGATTCCGGCCATAATCTCGGTATGGTTAGAATCCTCTCGTGATTTCCTATTATTTTGAACTTGATTTTGTGAGAATTGATGGAGTTTTGAGGGAGAACGAACTCGGTGAAGTTTTGAGATTTTGCCGGATTCGGGTGGTGGTTTCCGGCATGATTTGAGGTCGTTGGGGTTGGAGGTTTTGCTCCCCTCAATCTATTGATGCTTTTGGGTGGAAGAATTTTGGGATTTGACGTCGTTTGGAGCTCGCCGGAATCCATGGAGTCCTTGGGTTTGGGTCGATTTCTGGCCGGTGTGTTTGGAATTGGAAGATGGTGATGAAGAGGAAGTTGTTGGGCTTGTGGAGGAGTAGAGTTCTGGGCGTTCCCCACCAGAAAATCTCACCATTGACGCCACGCCGCAGCTGGTGGCGGTGGTCAACGGCGGAGCTCCGACGAAGGGTTGACTTTTTGAAATTTTGGGGAGTTTTATACCGTTTTGCTCGTAATCGCGTCCCGAGCGTAGTCTTGAGGTTTTTAGGTTAATTTGAGTATTATATTTTGGGATGAGGGTTAATTGGGTATATTTTGTGAATTTTGTAATCCTCGTCGATATTTCTAGCGGTACGTCTTTCGAGAACGCGGGGTTCTCGACGTATTAGCTTCGTATGATGTGTTTCAATATGTATTGATCGTATCCCTGCTATTCAGGTGATTGAGATCGAGCGTTTGGCGATGGATCTTCCGCTGGACCTCAGGGCTAACTTTGCTCTGTGAGTGGACATTTATTTACACTGTTGTAGCGAGTTCTTGATTTTAGTAGTTGTTTCCAGTACAATGTTCAGATTATTTATCATTTGAAAAGTATTGTTTATTTTATTGGTGATGACATTTATTTATTTAGCATCGATGCATTGGCTACGCGGCTGATCATCGGTAGTCTATCTATCAGGCTTGAGAGATTCGCTTGATATGCCGACTAGGCTTGAGAGATTCGCCTAGTTTATCACCGTCGGGTTTGAGAGATTTGCCCGACCTGCTACTCTGGCAGGGAAATCCGCCGGAGTGGTGACTTTTATGTACTTAAGAACTCGCATCATTTTTATGACTATATAAATGGTAAAATGCATATGTTTATTTTTGTCCACTCACTCTAACGATTTTATTTGCCTTTCCCCTGCGCTTTTCGGTTTCCGTTGCCCAGTTTGCTGTTTGGATTCCAGTGTTGCACGTCATCTGTGGAGGCATAGAGTTCAGATTACTCTTCAGTTTCTGTAGGTTTCTTGTTTGACCTACTCGTTGTAAATGTTGTATATAGGCGTCGCTCTGAATACTTATACTGTGTTTCAGTTGAGTATACTCCTGAATGATTCTGGATTTCTTGTAAACCTTTGAGTTTATTATATATATGTTGTTGAGAAATCCGGATAGGGAACGGAGCCCCACAGTTTGGCTTTTGTGGAATATTCGAAGTGTATTTCTTTGCGGGTTCTAAGAATGGTTCACGTATTTCAAAGTAAACTCTGGCAATTTTTTTTAAGGTCGTGTTTTCGAAGGGGTTTGATTTCGGTTTAGGCACTAAATCAGAGTTGGGTCTTTTCACAAGGTAGTGACCCAATCTTTCCCTACTTATGGTATGAAGTGCTTTTCTGTTTCCCAAGAACATTTGTGCAGAGTTATAATAGATGTGTGCTAATTTATTTTTGGGAGATACAAAAGAAAAAAGAAAAATACACTAGTGTACTTGGGATAGTATGTGTCAGCCGAAAGATGTTGGCAGGTTGGGTTTTCAGAATTTATATGCTTTTAACTTGGCTTTGTTGGTAAGTAGGCTTGGAGGATATTACAAAACTCGGACTCTTTGATTGGTCAGATTTACAAGGTCCGGTATTTTCGTCATTGTTGTTTTTGGAATGCAGGTGTAGGTAGTAGTCCATCATATATATATATGGAAGAGCCTTATGACGGCAAGAGAGGTGTTGGAAAAAGGTGTCCGGTGGCAGATTAGAGATGGTAAGTCTGTGGCCATTTGGGAAGATAATTGATTAACGACACCTAGTCATTTTAAACTAGTCGATGCATTGAGGAGACCGACTACTATTCATAGGGTGTCTCAGTTCATTACTTTGTCTAGACAGTGGGATACTGGGTTAGTAGCTGAGTTTTTGTCACCTACAGAAGTTCCAGTGATGCAATCTATTCCTTTGAGTAGGCAACCGGGGCTAGACCAATTTATTTGGCATTATACTGCAAAAGGAGATTATAAGATTAGTAGTGCATATATACTAGCCTGTGACCAGATTACTTTGCCTTACTTTAGAGATATTCCAAAGTCTTGATTTTGGACGACTTTTTGGAAACCAAAGCCTCTCCCGCTGCGATAATGTGTGTGTGGAAAATCTGTAAGGACTACCTACCGGCAAGGTTGAGGCTTAGGAGCCGAATGGTGATGTGACAGGTCATTGTTTGTTGTGCAGCCAGGAGGCTAAGGCCGAGATTCACCTGTTTCGAGATTGTTCTAAGGTACAGCCTATCATCTTCTTAATGGTTTCGGATTTGCGCATGTCCATTACTGATTTTCAGGCTTGGACGGAGGTATGTGCTGCTGGTCTTCCAGTTGATCTGTTTGCTAGATTGATTGGCATATTTGCTTAGGTGAGTAAAAGCATTGGAGTTTTTGCTAATTGGCTATTGGCAGAGCTTGCTTGAGCAGCATAGCAGATACAGAGTTTGAATATTGTTCATTAGTGGTGTTATGCGGGAAGATATATTAGTTGAAGTTATGGGTGATTATCTGTAGGCAGTTGACGAAACGCCTGCGTCTTTTAGATGTAAAACGTTCATTCCTTTGGTTTATATACAGCACGAGGTTTAGAACAAGAGCTATCTTCTCATTAGATGTAAAACGTTCATTCCTTGGTTTAAATACTAGAACACCATGTGTACTCATGTTACAATGTCGAGTTAAATTAGTACCCATCAAATCTCTGAACTCAAGATGACAAATTTACAATCCTGCTGGCGGAATGCCATTGCTACCCTGTTACTGAACGTGATTCGTAGCTAGGGTGCATAGAAACTTCATAATGAATGCGCTTTCTGCTTCTGAAGCAGATGTTTCTTGGAAGCACGATATCAAAAAATCTTTAATTGTTTATATAGCTAGAATCTGGCTTCTTGATATTTTTTTGCAGAAAATAAAGCTCTCTCTCTCTCTCTCTCTCTCTCTCTCTCTCTCTCTCTCTCTCTCTCTCTCTCTCATATTACGTGTTCTTAGTGTTAATTCATCATTTTCAATTTATATATAATTTTTCTTGAAAATTTCAGGTTGGATTTGATGACTAAAACTTAAAATATGGATGAATTATTTTGAAAAGTAGAATGAGTTGGAACCGATCTTGGTAGTATTTTTTTTTTTTAATTTCAAGTTGGGTGAATCGATCTTAGTTTTATGGTTTCATGTCATTTTTTAATTATTTTT
The DNA here is from genome assembly GCA_946800695.1 of Geum urbanum. Lineage (NCBI taxonomy): Eukaryota > Viridiplantae > Streptophyta > Magnoliopsida > Rosales > Rosaceae > Geum > Geum urbanum. The sequence continues at coordinate 6,911,374 of OX327007.1, read as the reverse complement.
GTTAAGGTCAATGTTGTTATATGTTCTTCAACATGGATCTAGGTTACAAGATTCCAAATAATATTTCATAATTCCTTGTTTCAATGGTTAAAGGTTTAGATTTGTGTTTTTTTTTTATAAAAAAAATGAAGTTTGATGATGGGGTGGTGGAAAAAGAAAAAATGACAAAGGATAAAATAGTAAGATTAGTGATAAATATTTAGAAGGAGGTGCAAATAACATTTTTGGAGATGTGAGATTCACCCATTCCAAAAATATATTATTTTTGAAAATTTGATGTTTCATATAGGAAGCGACTAAATTGTATTTCACAAATAATCATGAGAGAAATTTAATATTTTTTATATTTGAATCATATTATTATGCCTGTACTTTTTTGAAAACAATCAAATTTGAATTAAATTCTAATCGTATTTTACGTTATTTATCAAATTATATTTTTCTATGTATATACAATAAATTTTTTATTATATATTGGACGCTTCCTTTGTGTACTCGCTTCCCCTAATTTTTGAAAAAAAAAACGCTTATGCGTTTCTTCACGCTTCCCTTCGACGCACCCATACCCGCTTTCATGCAACCTAGATTCGTACAATAGTCTTACGGTGGAGTAAATCATAGACGGCTCAGCCATTGCTCCATTCCCAAAATCTCCACAAGCCAGCCTCTTCGTGACAGGTGGGATGAGTGCAACTCCAAGTTCATCAATGGATATGAGATGTCTCTCAGTAAAGGGGTTCTTCCACATCAAGGTGTTCATGGCCAGGGCAACAAACAAAGGCTTGCTGTAGTCCCAAGCTCGTACAACACAAGTGAGTAGGTTGTCCGACAAACCTCCAGCGATCTGCAAAAGGTGAACAAGACATGATTACATGGAGAGATGAATGAAAGGAATGAAATGGGATATTTTAGATTTTAACAGAGGAAACTTTTTAGATCAATGAAGCAGTGCAAAACCAATATCAAGCTCAGCAATAGCTGAGGTCATCCATAGAAATCAAACAGCTGTTCACTATAAATCCAAGAATGAGGGTCTCATGTATTTAAATGCAAGAAGCATACGTATATGCATCAACACTTCAACAGAAGCAATCAATAATTTTAATAATCACCCAAGTCTGTATAATAAAATTGAGCCATAAATGTTTTAAGTTAAAACGAAAACAAAATTGAGTGTAATATATCCACTTTCCAGTGAAATGAAGTCTCGCCTATGTTATTGTCTTGTTAACCTAAGAACGAAAAATACTAGAAATTTACTAAGTGCAATATATTACCTTTGCTAGGGTGTTTGTTGATAGTGGGGCAATAACATGACATCATCCCATTTACAGAGCTCAATATGAAGCACGCTATCACCTATTTTGTTCCAACTGGACCATTAATCTTCATTCGTGTAAACAATCACATCCTTCAGAAGTGCTGTTCTATCAATGAAATGCAGAGATGCTTTTGTCGCAATTGCTCTTACTTCAGCCCATTCAGAAAATGAATGGCAGAGGTTACCAAACTTGATGGCAGCTACACTTCCACTAGCAGATATCAGAATTCGTGGCTTCCGTGGAGCAGCATTGGCTTGTGTCGGTTCCCTTTCTTCTCCCCCAGATTCAGAGCAAGCCATATGAGATGCCAACTGTTCTTACTGTCAAAAAAAAAATGAATTACACAACCCAAATTAACAATACTTGAAAAATAACAAGAAAAAGTCGGTACGAACTCAATTCCAGAAAAAGATGTGTCATCACAGACAACTTGTTGATTTCTTCTTGTTTGACTTTTCCAGAATCCAATTCCATGGAGACAAATGTTCTTATGCTCTAATTCGTCTTTCTTCATGGAGGATTATACTCTTGTTTCCCGCAGAATGAAATGATGTATTAGCACCACAGAATATTTCTCTTTTGCTTGAGTTGGACGGAAACATAGGATTTGGTAATGAGAAGTGAATTCATAGGCATAAGCTTCCAATCAAAGATTGAGACCATTCACCACATTCCACTAATGGAAGCAATCAATATCACAATCCAACCACATCAACCCAACTCAATAAAGAAAATGATACCTATTCACAAGTTGCCGCTAACAAAATGCGACAATCTTTCGAAACACACTGAAAACAAACCGTCTAATCCAATTTCAAGAGGAGCGATAAGTTCAGACGGATCACTATCGATAGCTGGGTTGTGAGTCTACGGATACCAGCGGATTGACAAGCAAAAGATCAACAACAACATGGCCCATATATATAGTTCAAAAGCATACCTTCCACTAACTCTAACAAGCTTGAGATAACTGAGCAAAAATGGCATTATAGCATTTCGTAGACTTAAAATGACAAACAGATCCTAGGCATATTATCCTATGGCACCAATTTGCTTGGTGGGTTCCATCCAATTGCACCAGGAGGCAATTCAACATGTGAATGTTATTAACATGGAGTTGATATCAAAAATCAATACCACAACCCTACCCAATGAAGCTGGTTGTGATCTGAGGAAATGAATCAAACTTACAACACAATAAAAGAGGAACATACCTAACCACCACAATCTGCGGCGGACAGAGTAGAGTCAGAAAACAAACGTTATTACACCATCTCAATTCTCAAGTCTGAAGAGGACCAAGTAGAGACCAGTAGAGAGAGTATATAGTTCAACCGTGTGTTGCGTTCTGAACTGCGAAAGTTATGTCCGATGCTAATTCTCGTAAATAAAGGTTGTTCACATGGATATAACCAGAATTGAAGTAGCAAGTTTACCAAACTTGAGATTAACCTTGGATTAGAGTAAGGGTGAGATTCAGGCTGGACGGTAAAAATTAAAATCAAACCAAAATATTTTTTTTTTGAATCGGTTTGATTTCCGACTATTCGATTTGTAAAAATGTGAACCGAACTGAATCGAACAGTCGTAGTTTTTCCTTTTTAAAAAGATGCATATAGCCACTGAAAGGACCCAACCCCGATTTAGTTTCCTAAACCGAATCAAATCCCTTCTGAAAACACGAACCAACAAAAAATCATAAAAATTTCGGCAGAGTAACGCTACTAACGCGGAATTGCCATTAACCTGCACCCAAAAAATACACTTCATCTTATGCCACAAAAATCAAACCGTGGGCACCAATCCCATCCGGATTTCTCAATATCATAACAGTAATGTAAAATAATCAATAAAACTATACTTTACAGAAATCTGGGGAAAAATCGTATAAAAGTATAACATAAGAATGCTCAGAGCGACTTCTAGTATATATATATATATACACACACACACAAATAGTAGGCCAAACTAAGAACCTACCATAAAAGAAACATCACTCGAATACTATGCCTTTGACCACGACGTGCGACACCAGAATCCGAACTACAAACTGGGCAAAGAAACCGAAAAGCCCAGGGAAAGACATATAAACCATTAGAGTGAGTGGACGAAAATAAATGTCTTTCGCCGAATAATATATGTTATAAAAACATATGCGAGTCTAAATAAATGAATATAACATAGTACACGAATGAGACTCAAATTCCTCACGCGTACGGAGCATGCAGCGTAAAACTCTGCGGGGTCACTTATGGACACGTCCGCGCCAGTACAGTCCGAATCACGGGATCCCAGACCCATACGTGATTCTAGCCAGAAAGACCTCAGGTCAGAGGTCTGCCCCCCTCCCCTCCCCCGGTAAAGGCCTCGAGTCAGGGGTCACAGCCTCCCCAGGTAAACATCCTCGGGGATCAGCCGGGATGCAAGTGTATCGATATAACAACATATACTGTGACTGTACTCTGTGTAAACCAATTCATAAATAGTTCGATGCAAATGTATAAAGCAATATGTAAATGCATATACGTAATGTATAATTGTATAGGCATAATCGTATAACACATGCTCATATAAATCATAATCTCATTTGCATGCTCATGCTCATAATCGTGTATTAAAGACTCGCGGCTAATCAGTGAAAAGAAATTGTCCACTTACAGATGAGCGTAACGCGATACGCGTTAATCCCGTGATCCAGTGGAAAATCCCTCGCCAAACGAATGATCACGAACCCCTGAATAATTATAAAATTCACTGCTCAAAATCATATCTCAAAGCCTCAAATCATATCACGAGAAACAACCGTTCTCGGAAACATATAATTCAATAACGACGAAATCGTGAAAATCCGATAATCATACCACAAAACATCGCTATAATTTCTGATACTCAATTCGAAAAACAAACCTCACCACTGCGATCGGGGCGCGATTCCGAGCAAAACGACATATAACTCGTCGAAAAACACGTCACCGGAAAAATCACCGCCGCCGCTAGCCGCCGGCCGCCGGAAATTCAGACCTGCCCAGAAAAATTCATGCTACACATGGTTTCAAAGATCTCGACATTTCCAACAACTTTCCAGTTCAAAGTTAAGGCCAATTTTGATCGGAAAACCTTCAAAAAATCAACTCAAAGTTCCAAACCCTTACCGGAATTTCAAATCGGTCGATCTCTCTCCTCCGGCCACGGCAACCCTCAATACCACTTGCAATAGCTTCCTTAACTCGAGGATAACAAAACCCCTCAAAGAGGAGCCACCAAATCGGCCGGAAAAGCCACCTCCGACCACCCCGAAATCTCGCTAGAAATCTCCAAATTTCGCCGCCGCATATCTTCCTCCTCCGGCCACCATAGGAGGTGATCCAACTCCCAAACAAAAGAGCAGCTCGAGCCCAAGAAATTCTGTGAAGGGACCCCGGCCACCCCTGGCCGGAATCGGCCTCCACGGCGAGGCAAAGTCACGGTGCCCAAATCGGCCAAAACGGGTCGACCCACCTGGTCAACCCAGCCTTCTATTTTTGGAAACTTTCCCAAATCGGCATGTATCGCTTCCGTATTTATACCGTACGCGTATCGAACTCCAAACGGATAAATACGACAATATTCGACGGACAAAAATATTCACAACTTATTCCTCGTAACTCGGAAAAATCCTCCGGAAATTCCCACGAGCTCGAAATTAAATTCTCTACAACTTCCGCGAAGGATCCCAAATCAAATTCTCGCCCAAAAATTTAGTGGCTAACGAAGCCGCCATATTAACAGATTACGTCGAAATCGCGACTAATCGCGAAACTCGCAAATCAAGTCGATAACCATTACATTTACGGTTCGGGTCAATCAACGGTCCAAAATGGATCACAATCACAATTCGGATAGACTCGAACACGAACGGATAACCTCGACAATATACCGAAATTTTAAATATTTATATTATATTCCTCGGTCGTCGAAATAATAATCCGGAACCGCCCACGAACTCGAAATCACGCGTACAACAACTCTTGAGAAGAGGCTCAACTCAAATTCTTGGTCAATAACTAAGTCGTGATCAAAGCCGGCAATTCAATCAATTATCGGAGAACTGCGATTACGCGCTAACTCACGAATTAAGCTGATTATACTACTGATTCTGTTCCGGGTCGTCACAGCCACACCTCTAAAATTTCTGTTCATACCTCTTTCCATATTTACACATGAAATACCCTATTTTGCCCTTTTTTTTATATTTCTTAATTGTCTTCAACACCAAAATTCCGATGGGTAATTTCTCTTAAGAAGTTTTTTTTTATTATTAGCATTTTTCTATTCACAAAGTCTTCACATGCACCATTTTAATTTATTTATTTTGGTTACATTGGAGGTCTAAAGCAGATCTAAGAAAAAGAACAATGCCTAGAAACTAAAACTAGCTATCAATATGCCCTAAAGCGGTTCTCCTCATTGGAACAAAATTTCCCAAGTCATCAAGGAGAATAGGCGCAACATAAAAGGAAGCTTCCACCAGAATGACCAAACCAATCTCATGGTCCAGGCTGTGTTTCGCCAAAGAGTCAGCAACCATATTCACTTTCCTATACACATGTTTTAAGTGTACAGTATCAAATTTCTCCATCAACCTCCTACAATTTGCCAATAAAGCACCAAAAGGATGAGTATGAGCATAGGCATCATGCATCCGATTCACAAGAACAACAGTCTGATTCTATCTCCAAATGAGTAATCCCATAGTCAAACGCAGTCTTTAAGTCATGGTACAACCTCCAGACTGTAAAACCTGAATACAAATTGTTCACAATACATGAGAATGTTTGAATCAATCGCATTACAATAACATAAAATAGACATTGAAACTTACCGTTGATGTCCACGCTTGTTGCCATTGCATATCTAGTGCCTTGGTCTTCTGCCGATCACCAAACTTAAGCTTCTCAATGTGTAGAACAGAATGCTTGTAACTCGTGGTGAAGACAGGGACCAAAGCACCTATTTATAGAGTTGCCATAATCTTTAAGATACCTCCAAAATATATTTTCCCCAAGAATTAAGGACTTTCCCAATAGTGTACCTAATGCATTATAAATTTGGACCTTCTTGTGATACAAATAATGGATTTCCACATCTAATATAGATACACTAAAACTTATTAGATTACAGGTTTGATTCTCTTTATATATCCATGTTATATTAAATATGATCTCATATGATTACAACAAAAGTGATATGTCCACATTACTCTTACAATCTCCCACTTGGACTATCATTGTCTATATGAACAATCAAAACAATGAAATCATAATCTATATAACCACTGAAGTATGCACCAGAATAAATAAAAGAATAAATAAACCATTTTAGTATGGTCAAGATGCATCCACTTATGTTGAGAAAAGAAAAACATAACATTTTAAAAAAATGCGGCACTTCAATACCAATAACATAAGATTTTGTAACTCACATATATTGTTGAAATCATATGATGTGATATATGAACTATGTGTATCACCAGATGATCATGTACTTGTATAGTCCAACCAAATATTTCATAAGAAACTCAAGCATTTAACTTAATCACTAATGACCCTTATGCTTGACCAAATCAACATGTTGTTCTTTAATTCAAGATCATCGGACATAAACAAAATGACAATTTCCAGACTGCATTCATATATAAAACATAAGCATAACAATTATGAAATACTTCAGTTTATTGATGTTATAAGATGTTACAAAATGTTGTGTTTAAACAAACAAAAACCATAACTTCAGAAAATACAAGAACTTCAATATATAAAATATGAATTGCTCAAATCTAAACACTCCCTCTGCCCTCAAGAATCCAAATAAGGAAAAACTCCAATTTTCCTAGTGTGCTCCTTGAAAGTTGCAACTGATAAGGCTTTTGTAAAAGGATATGCAAGCTATGAATCTGTGCTCACATTCAAAACTGAAATCTCACCACACTTAACTCTTTGTGTTTCATCGTAGTACTTGAGATCAATGTGTTTGGAGTTGTTTGATGTTTTACTATTCTTGCTGAAAAATATAGTAGCTTCATTGTCACAAAATTTCTTAAGTGACCTTGAAACAATGTGACTCAATACCCTAGTCTGCATTAAGAAATTTTTGATCCAAAGACCTTCACACATGCCTTTATAGAATGCTACGTATTCTACCTGCATAGTAGAGGTTTTCATTAAAGATTATTTCAAGATTTTCCATGCAACAACACCTCTTGCAAGCATATATACATAGCCACAAGTTGATTTCTTTGAATCAGGATAGTTTCCTGCAAAATAAGAGTTCATGTACCCTATAAGTTTGAAATCTTTAGACTTTCTGTACACAAGCATGTGTTCTTTGGTTCTCTAAAGGTACCGAAGAACTTTATTTCCAGCTATCCAATGTTCATGTGCTGGATTAGACTAAAACCTTGATAGCATGTCCACTGCAAAAGACAAATCTCTTCTTGTGCAAACTTGAGCATACATGAGACTTCCTACAAGCCTTCCATATGGCTTAGTCACCATGTTCTCCTCAGTTTTAGATTTCTTATTCTTAGTGAGTTTATCACCTATAGACATAGGGGCTTTACCAAAAGCACAAGTTTCCATTCTAAATCTCTTCAGAATTCTGGTAATGTAATTTTGCTGAGATAAACTCAACATGCCTTGTGATCTGTCCCTTTTAATTTCTATTCCTAGTACATATGATGCCTCACCAAGGTCTTTCATATCAAAATTCTTTGATAAGAAGACTTTGGTTTCTTTAAGCAACTTGGTGTTGCTGCTAGCTAACAATATGTCATCAACATATAGTATTAGGAATATAAATTGATCTCCAGATTTCTTGAGATAAATACACTTATCCACATATCATATGGAGCAACAAGTGCCATTATGATTCTGAAAGAGTCCTCAGTTGATACAGGTGAAAACGTTTCAGTAAAGTCAATGCCCTCTTACTATGTAAAACCCTTAGTTACAAGTTTGGCTTTGTATCTCTGAATGTTGCCATGTGCTCTCTTAGTTTTTTATATCCACTTACATCCTATAGGTTTCTGTTTGGGATCTGGTTCAACTAAGTCCACCACTCCATCTCATCCTCCATTACACATAACCACTCTTTGGATTTTAAAATGTTTATGGCTTGATTAAAGGCTCATAAGAAAGTCCACCACTCCATCTCATCCTATGGCTCACTTTCTTATGTGATGCACTCTTCGGCTGCTTCATGTTCTGTCAAATAGACTGTGTAGTATGAATCGTTCCCTCCATATTTTGGTTTCTTTGCTCTCTGGGATCTTCTAGGCTGCTGAGGTTGATGTGGAACTTGAACTTCAGATTTAGGGGTTGGATTTTCTGGTTATAAGTCCACTGCTTGCTTAGGTAAGTTTTCTGGTTCCATTTGTTCTACCTCAAAATGCATGTCATCATTTGGATTCTGTGCATTCTGATTTTCTTGAACTAGATAAGTTATTTCTTCATAATTGTTTTCTAAAGGGTGCACATAAAATGTTTGGCTTGGTAACACAATTTCTTCAAATTCTGAGGACAAGTCCTCAAAAAATGTGTCGTGTATATTTTCATCCAAGAATCTGACCTGGTGTGTCTTAATGATTCTTTGTGAATGATGAGCTGCATAGCTAGCCTAGATCCCTTAGATTTCTCTAGATAGCCTATGAAGTAACAACTTATAGTTTTAGGATATAACTTATTAATATCTTTCTTATACACTCTAGCTTCTGCAGAACATCCCAAAACGTAGCAGTGATGACGACTTGGTTTTCTGCCACACCAAAGTTCAAATGCAGTGGGTTCTATAGCTTTACTAGGCGTCCTATTGCAAATATAATTTATAAATTTCAGTGCCTCACCCCATAAAATCTTGGCAATCCTGTAGTGCACATTATACTCCCAATCATATTCAAAAGGCTCATATTTTTTTCTCTCAGTCACACCATTTTGTTGAGAATTATATGGTGTGGTATATTGAGCTTTAAAGCCTTGTTCTTGTAGAAACAAAGCAAAATGACCTTTTTGTTAACCCGCTTCAGTGTATTTTCCATAAAATTCACATCCTCTGTCAGATCTTACTGATTTGATCTTTTTATCTAGTTATTTTTCTACTTCAGCCTTACAAATCTGAAAAGCTATAAGGGCTTGAGATTTCTCTGAAAGCAGATAAACATAACAGTATCTAGCTTAATCATCAATGAAGATTATGAAATTCACATTGCCACAGATTGTCTGTAATCTAAATGGTCTACATATGTTAGTATGTATGAACTCTAGAAGTGTTTTACTTCTGCTGGCAGTTTTCTTTCTAGAGTTAGATAATTTGCCTTTGAAACATTCCATACAATCTTACAAATTAGAAAAATCTAGTTCATTAAGGACTTTGTCCTTTACTAAAATTTTAAATCCCTCTTGCGAAATATGGCCGAGTCTCATGTGTCATTAATATGCAGACTTTATTTTTATTTTTTTGGCTCTTTTAATGCCAATCAAGGCATTACTAGATGTGTCATCATGCTCAACTTCTTAGAAACAATATTAGCATTATGCCACTCAATTGCAACTTTTTCAATGAAATAACCAAGCTCCTTAGGATAAAAAAAATTAGCCTTGAAGATCATTTTGCTCCTCCATTTTCATATATGCCAACAAACTTTAATAAAAAACTCACACCATTTCAAGCCACTGCTAGTCATCATAGAACAGTGCAGTTGAGCCTTAATCTATTCTTTTCAATCCAACACAAAGGACCTTCTAGTTTGTAGCAGGCATCTTAATGGTCCTCCATACCTTCTGAGCAACAACACACTGCCTAAAGAGATGCATAAAAGATTCATCATCATCATTATTACATAAAGAACATGTAGCAATAATAGTCATATGTCTTCTGCAACGCTGGACATTAGTGAACGACTTATTATGAAGCATTGTCCAAGAGAAGGTCTCAGCTGTAGGAGGTATATGCATACTCCAAATAAGCTTCCATTGAGGTTGAGCAGAATTAAAGTCAAAGAATGAAGCATAAGCACTCTTCACACTAAACACTCAATTTGATGCATGTCCCCAAATTTGAGTATTTGCTCCACATCCCTCAAAACCAGGAGGAATATTTAAAATTCTCAAAACAATGTCCTCAGGCAAGTTGGCATAAAAGATATCAACCTTCCAACCAAACTGATCCCACATCTCATAGACCAGTAACTCAGTATTAACCACATCAGGCATGACAGCAAAATCCTTTAATTTCTTATGGAAAAACTAATAGTCATCCCAAAATCTAACTGTTTGACCATCACCTATTCTCCAAAGTAAACCCTTTCTAAGCAGCTCTACCCCATAAACAACTTTCCTCCATGTACTTAAGCAATCAGAAGGACAATAATAAGATGAACTCAAAATAGATTGATGCTGCATATATTTGTCATGATAAAATTGAGCCCAGAGACCAACATCATGCTGACAGATTCTTCAACTAGCCTTAGCAAGTAAAGCTTGATTCATCTGAGTAGTATTTTGATGCCTAAACCACCAAGGCATTTAGGCTAACACACTACATCCCAGTTAATGAGATGAGTTTTCTTCTGATCAAAAGAATTTTTTTTTTTCAAGTCTGCAACAAATGAGATCGACTCCCTCTAGTGCAGCAATAATGATAACTAATCGATTGATTTGAGGATAATTCTTAGGTACCAAAGGGTATCCTTTATCACTTCAAAATAAATTGTATGGTCATCGTAGTAATCTGACTTATTATTTGTATAATTTTAGTTGTATTTTAGGTAATTACTTTATTTTAAAATCTAGTTATAACTTTTGAACAAATTGTTCTCAAAGTTGTAAATTTGATTCAATTAATGGTAATATCATAAATAATCATAAAAAATATGTGGTCATTGTGGTAATATTTTTCCTATAAATTCATATTCAAATATATTATAATTTTTGTTCTCAAGAGGTAAATAAAGTATAACATACCCTTGGGTACCCAAGAAGGTCGCTTGATTTGAAATTTTGATTCTTTCTATATCAAATGAATCCTGATATTTTGTAATGTTTATCGCGTAAAACTCATGGGTTCTTGAAAAATTGGCCAGAGAAAATGCAGAAAATCAATTAATTAATATAAGAGTAAGCCGATTGTTTAGCAAAATTCTAGGGTGGAGTGACTCTACCATAGATTTTATTCACTAATTTTGTTGTTATTATTGTAAAATGAGATGATTTTTTAGTAATTTCGTTCAATTTTTTGTAAATATTCCAACAAACACATTTTTACAAATTTGAGAAAAAATTGTTGTTAATGTTGTATTTTAGTTTAATTATTTGTAAATGATAAAAAATAGTTGTAATTTGGTTCAAGTAATTGTAGATAAATATTTATGGTAGATTTTCCCTACCATAGTCTTACCTGTTTAGACGTTGTTTATCTAGATCTATGTAAATACCAATCACAACTAAGTTCCCTAGAAAACCAAAAGAATAGCAAACTAAAGATGATAAAAAGCTAATTAGCCATCATATCATAGCTAGCATGCCTTCTTGGTACTTCAATTATCTGTTTTATTTTGAGGTCGAGCAAGAGAAAAATTGAGATGCTGATGAACCTCAACTGAAAATTTGGGATGTTAAAAACATGAGTTTGAAAAAGTTCCAAAAGAAATAGTTTTTTTTTGTACAAGGGTAGTTCGGACCCAATCTGATTTGACCCGTTTTCCATGCTATGACCAGTTTTACAACCCGACTCTATCTGAATTCGCACCCGCCGAAAAACGCCACCGTTGCCAACTTTTTAGTATGGTTTTGAAGCTCTTGCTTCCCTATTTTGATTCATGTATGTGTTGTGGGCTTTTGGGATTGAATTGAGTCGAGTTGCCTGTGGAATTTCGGGTTTGTTCGCTGGTGGTGTTCCGGCCACTTTCTGGTGATGGCGAGGGGTGGAGTACATTGGATTTCACCCCAAGAGTCGAACCACTATGGGTTTGGGGACCGGGAGGGACAACGGCGTCGAAATCGATCGAAAATAATTTTCAACGATTTTCGGGCTGTGGGTTTTAAGGACGATTTTCGGCCAAATGGTGGAGAGTTGGGTTTTGGGCTAGTTTGGAAAGTTATTGGTCTTGTTGTGATCTTTTCAACAAGGATTCAAGCACTCCTTTTGGAGCAGTTTTCACCATAGGCTCATGGCCCTCACGACGGGGCTCTGGCGAAGCAAAAATTCAAAATTTACCGGGGGGTTTCTGGGATAGTTTTTAAGTTGATTTTCACACATATTATCGAATTCCAGTATTAAATGAATCTGTTATTTATTCAAGAGACTGTGATCAAGATTTTGGCGAGGTAACTTCTGCCGGACCACGGAGCTAGCTGTGTATTGTGATTCGACACTTTTATTTTCATAGTTGATTAGCAAGTCTATTTATTATTTATAATCATCTCAGTTTTCAGTTATAGTTTCAGTTTCAGTTTCAGTTTTGGAGGCTAGATATATATATACATTCACTATTCTCATCGATGGATTATATTGGTTGCTCGGCTGATCCCCGAGTGGCTCCAGGGGAAGGATTGGCACTTCACCCCTGGCATTCACGTCATCGTTGTGTCAGAAGTCACCGGACAAATTTAGGTGGCTAGAGGTTTTGAGATTCTTGCCACCGGCTCCACTAGCACATGATACTCGAAAAGAGTCAAGAGTCCCCTTGACATATCTCTTGTATTGCTTTTACAGTATTCTTGACTCGCTACTAGTCTTAGAAACATTATTCTCGAAAAGGCATATTGTAGATTTTATTTTATATATATTAGATTTATTTTCGTCCATTCACTCTAACAGTTTTATTATTTTATATGCCTTTCCTTGAGTTTTTCGGTTTCCTCCACTCAGTTTGTAGTTTGTATTCTGAGATTGCACATTAGCGACGGAGGCATAGAGCTCGTGTCACTGTACTCATTTAGTAGGTTCCTAGCTTAACTTGCTAGTCATGTATATTATGTAAATTAGAAGTTGCTCTGAATACTGTATAGAGTTTACTTCCGTTGTGTTGTATTTTCCCATTCAGTTTTCGGATTTCTTATCGATCACCTTCTGTAAATAGTTTATATTTCTAGTAGATTAAGTGTTTGGTTGATTTGAGAAATCTGGGTGGGATTTAGTGAAAGGACCCAACCCCGATTTAGTTTTCTAAACCGGAATCAAACCCCTTCTGAAAACACGAACCAACAAAAACCATAAAAAAATTCGGCAGAGTAATGCTACTAACGCGGAATTGTCATTACCTACACCCAGAAAATACATTTCATCCTATGCCACAAAAATCAAACCGTGGGCACCAATCCCATCCGGATTTCTCAATATATCAATAATAATGTAAAGTAGTAAATATAACTATACTTTACAGAAATCCGTAGAAAATCGTATAAGAATACACATCAGAATACTCAGAGCGACTTCTAATATAGATATACAAATAGTAGGCCAAACCAAGAACCTACCATAAAAAGAAACATCGCTCGAATACTATGCCTCCGACCACGACGTGCGACACCAGAGTCCGAACTGCAAACTGGGCAAGGAAACAGAAAAGCCCAGGGGAAAGGCAAATAAAAACGTTAGAGCGAGTGGACGAAAATAAACATATGCCTTTCACCAGTTTATATACATAATCAATGTAAAACAGTGCGAGTTCGGAAAGCATATATATGGAGGTTGTCAGGCGAATCTCTCAAGCCCGACGTCAGGTGAATCGCTCAAACCCGACGGTGATAGGCTAGGGGAATCTCTCAACCCCGACGGCATACAGGGGAATCTCTCAACCCTGCCCAGAGGAATCTCTCAACTCTGGTCCAGAGGAATCTCTCAACTCTGGCGGACTACCGGTGATCAGCCGAGTAGCCGAAGCATCGATGCAGTAATGCCATCGCCAATAAATATAAAACAATACCTCCGAAAATAACACATAACTCAATATCGTATAAAGTAAATACGAAAAATCACAATAAATCACGAACTCGCAAACAACTGTGAAAATATAAACGTGTCCACTCACAGACTAGTGTAACGCAGTTCGCGTTAATCCCGTGATCCGGCGGAAAATCCCTCGCCAAACGAACGATCACGAACCCCTGAATAATCACAATATCCATTTCTCAAAATCATAACTCGATATTTCAAATCAACTCACGAGAAATAACCGTTCTCGGAAACACATAATTCAAATACGACGAATCATCGAAAATCCAATAATCACACCTCAAAACCTCGATATAATTTCGGACGCTCAACTCGAGAAACAAACCTCACCACTGCGATCGGGGCGCGATTCCGAGCGAAACGACATACAACTTGTCGAAAACCCCGAAAAGTCAACCTTTGACCACCGTTGACCGCCGGCGGCGGCGCCACCAGCCATGAAATTTCTCGGCGGAGCAGCACCTATTCCACTTAAAATCATGTAACAAGCAACTTTCATAACTGCACCGAAGTCCAATTCTCACTCTAACTAGGTCAATTTCATGAAGAACCGAAATCAAACTAAACTTTCAATTCAAGAATTCTCCAAGCACAAGCAAAATTAGAACTCCATACTTACATGGTAGCTTCATGGTGATGAGGGCTACAAAGCCCAGTCCTTTTTGCAGCTCAAATCGGCTGGAATCGGTTCACCCAAAAACCCTAATTTTTCTCCATTTTTGGCCGGAATTTACTCTCTCCTCCGGCAACCTTGCCGTGAAAGGAGGCTGGAAACAGGTTGAGGAAGCTAGGCCGAGTCGTTTGCGCCCCCAGCCGAGGTGGGAGGTGGCCGGACGGCGTGCCACCGCCGTGAGCCGTGGAGGACCATCGCACCTCCTCCTCCTCCACGTGTTGACCAAGTCAACCCCCATTAATGACCCAGTTTTGACTTTCCTGAAATAGAAGCCCACATATATACTTTCCCAATTTGGAAACTTCTATAATTACACTTTTCGGTAAACTTCAAACACCCGTAACTTTCGCGTCGTAAATCTGTTTTCGATAATTCTCGCAGCAACAAACTCAACTCAACATGTTCTTCAATTTCCACCCGAAGTCAAACACTTCGACAAATCCAATAAAAAGTCAACGGTTCAACCCAACACATGCTTATCCGATTAAATAATCCACGATCGTAAATATTCATAACTTAATCCTCGCAACTCGGAAAAATCCTTCGGAAGTTCCCACAAGCTCGAAATTAAATTCTCAACAACTTCCGCGAAGGATCCGAAATCAAATTCTCGTCCGGTAATTTAGTCGCGTACAAGTCCGCCATTTTAAACCGATTATGTCAAAACTTCAAATATTCGTATAATATTCCTCGGTCGTCCAAATAATGATCCGGAACCGCCCACGAATTCGAAATCACGCGTACAACGACTCTTGAGAAGAGACCCAGCTCAAATTCTCGGCCAATCATTTAGTCGTGATCAAATCTGGCGAGTAAATCAATTATCGGAAATCTACGATGATACGCTAACTCGCGAATTAAGCTGATTACTCTTACTGATTCTGTTTCGGGTCGTCACATTTAGTGCCCACAGTTTATTTTTGTAGACATTTTAGAATTGTGTTTTGCTTGCAGGTTTTTGGGTTTTTTTATTTTAGATGAAACTCGTGCAATTTTTTTGTAGATTCAGTTGTCATTTAGGCTTAATTTCAGTTTAGGCAACTAAATTGGGATCGGGTTCTTTCATCTATTCTGGAGGACAGCCTGAATAAAGATTAATTGTTATCATGGAAGATTCATCATGAGGATTGATGATAGGAAGATTCGCTTCAATATTTTTGAAGCCATGAAGCATCCGGGTAATGCTAGTGATTATTCTTGTTATTCAATTAATGCATTTGATAATTTCATGCAGGAATATATCCGATACTCAATGAAACAAGATGCTTTGAAGATGACCATAAAAGTTGGCAGTGAAACCATTCCAGCAGCCACTATTTGAGTGGATGAGCTTGAGGCCAAATTGGAGTATCAACCTTCAAGTGTGGGGTGTGGAGATGATGAGTGTCTAAAGATTGAGTCTTTTCAAGACTTGGCCATGAAGGATGAATTTTATGAAGAGATTGTTGAACTGGAGTCCAGATCATTTATGCCAATAGGTAAGGGTTCCAAACCCATTCCATTACCGATCTCAGATAAAACTCTTCTCCCTTCTATTGAGGTAGCCTCTGAACTTGAACTTAAGCCATTACCTGAGCATTTGAAGTATGCACTCTTGGAAATCGGTGACACTTTGTCGGTTATTATTTTTTCAAAGATAACCCAATTGTAGGAAGAGAAATTGCTAACTATTCTCAGAGAATAGAAAGAAGCAGTTGGTTGGACCATAGTAGATATTAAGCGTATATGTCTTACTCTTTGCACTCATAGAATATATCTTGAGGAGGGAGCTAAACCCACAAAAGAAGCTCAATGCAGGCTTAACTCTCCAATGATGGATGTTGTGAAGAAGAAAGTAATCAAGCTAAGAGACGCATGTATCATATATGTTATTTCTGACAATAAATGAGTTAGTCATGTGCAGGTTGTTTCAAAGCGTTCTAGCATCACAGTTGTGAAAAATTATGAGAATGTGATGGTGCCACAAAGAACCCAAACCAGATGGAGAGTTTACATTGACTATCGCAAACTAAATGCAACCACGTGTAAGGATCACTTTCCCTTACCTTTTATTGATTATATGTTGGAGCATCTTGCAGGTCATGCTTTCTATTCCTTCTTGGATGGCTATTTAGGTTACAACCAGATTGCCATACATGAAGATGATAAAGAGAAGATCACCTTCACATGGTCATTTGGCACTTTTGTCTATAGACGAATGCCCTTTGGCTTGTGCAATGCACCAGTGACGTTCTAGAGATGCATGATGAGCATATTTTTAGACATGGTTGAGAAAATCATTAAGGTATTTATGAATAATTTTTCAGTTTTTGGTGATTCTTTTGACATGTATCTGCATCATTTATCCATGGTTTTGAAGAGTTGTGTTGAGACTAACCTTGTGCTGAATTGGGAAAAGTGTTACTTTATGGTAGAAAATACGGTATAGTTTTAGGACATGTGGCATCTTCTAGGGGCATTAAGGTTGATAAAGCTAAGGTTGATATTGTGTGTAGTTTACCCTTTCCTTCAACTGTGAAGAAGGTGAGATCTTTTCTTGGACATCGCAGGTTTAACAAAGATTTTTCCAAGATATCCAGACCATTGTTTGCATTGCTCCATAAAGATGTAGCTTTCAACTTTAGGGATGAGTGATTGAAGGAATTCAACAAGCTGAAGGAGCTTTCATGCAACCGTACCAATCATACATGCACCTAATTGAAATTTACCTTTTGAATTAATGTGTGATGCTTCTGATTATTCAGTTGGTGTTGTTTTGGGTTTGCCAATGTTATCTATTATGCTTCCAGGACTTTGAATGATGTACAGTTAAATTATTCAACTACAGAGAAGGAACTTTAGGGATGAGTGATCGAAGGCATTCAACAAGTTAAAGGAGCTTTCATGCAACCGTACCAATCATATATGAACCTGATTGAAATTTACCTTTTGAATTGATGTGTGATGCTTCTGATTATTTAGTTGGTGCGGTTTTGGGTTGCCCCATGTTATCTATTATTCTTCTAGGACTTTGAATGATGTACAGTTAAATTATTCAACTACAGAGAAGGAACTTTAAGGATGAGTGATTGAAGGCATTCAACAAGTTAAAGGAGCTTTCATGTAACCGTACCAATCATATATGCACCTGATTGAAATTTACCTTTTGAATTGATGTGTGATGCTTCTGATTATTTACTTGGTGCTGTTTTGGGTTGCCCCATGTTATCTATTATTCTTCCAGGACTTTGAATGATGTACAGTTAAATTATTCAACTACAGAGAAGGAACTCTTAGCTGTGGTATTTGCTTTGAAAAAGTTTAGGACTTACTTGTTAGGAACTAAAGTAATTAATTTCTCTGACCATGTTGCTTTGAAATATTTGATGACTACATAGGAGGCAAAGCCCAGATTGATTAGATGGATGCTACTACTTCAGAAGTTTGATATTGAGATCATAGACAAGAAAGACACTGAGAATGTGGTGGCAAATCACCTAAAAAGAATTATTCATGGATCCAACGCAAAGTAGAACTCATTGCCTCTTCGTTATGGCTTCCCGGATGAGAAACTTTTTGCTCTTAATGTTTACGAGCCTTGGTATGCGGATATTATCAACTATCTTGTGTCAGAAAGAATACCAAGTGACTACTGTAGAGCTCTGAAGAACAAATTGGTGAAGACAGCTAAGCACTACGTGTGGGATGAGCCTTATCTATGAAAACATTGTCTAGATTTATTGATAAGAAGGTGTGTGCCTGGAACTGAGTTTCAATCCATTATATCTTTTTGTCACTCACATATAGGTGGAGGCCACTTTGCTGGAAAGAAGACTACAATGAAGGTACTTGAAAGTGGTTTCTTTTGGCTAACTTTGTTGAAAGATGCACATGAATTCCATAAGTCATGTGAGAGGTGTCAGCTCACAGGTAACTTAGGTCTTAGAGATCAAATGTCCCAGCACCCAACTTTAGTTGTTGAGATTTTTGATGTATGGGGTATTGATTTTATTGGTCTTTTCCCTAACTCCCAACAAAATGTTTACATTCTACTTGTTGTTGTTTATGTTTCAAAGTGGGTGGAGGTAGTGACCACTCAAACTAACGATGTTGTTGTTGTTTTGAAGTCTTTAA
Organism: Geum urbanum; assembly: GCA_946800695.1. Lineage (NCBI taxonomy): Eukaryota > Viridiplantae > Streptophyta > Magnoliopsida > Rosales > Rosaceae > Geum > Geum urbanum. The sequence goes on along the minus strand of OX327007.1, from coordinate 6,892,279 downwards.
ATTACTATTTGTTAGATTTGGTACTCCCAGGTACATCATCAGTAATGGAGATTCCCACTTTTGTAACAAGTCTTTTGCAGCTTTGCTACAAAAATTCAATGTTCATCATAAGGTGGCAATACCTTATTATCCTTAGACGAGTGGGCAAGTAGAAGTATCCAACAGGGAAATCAAGAAATTTTTGGAGAAGACTGGCGGACTAACCCAGAAAGATTGGAGTTAACGCTTAGATGAGGCGTTGTGGGCATATAGGACACCGATTAGGATATCTCCTTATCAAATGGTGAATGGAAAACGATGTCATATCTTGGTGGAGCTTGAACACAAGGCATATTAGGCTATTAAACAGATCAATTTTTACATTGATGCTGAAAGTGTTCATAGGAAGTTACAGTTGAATGAGCTTGATGAGATAAGGAACAATGCTAATGAGTCTAGTCGAATTTACAAGGAAAAAACTAAGACATTACATGATAAGATGATTAAGGGCAAGTCTTTTGTTGTGGGACAAAAGGTTTTGCTATTTAATTTCCGTTTATGGTTATTTCCAGGTAAGCTTCGATCTAGGTGGAGTGGACATTTTATTGTATTCAATGTGTTTGCTCATGATGCAGTGGAACTTCGAAATCCAAGGAATGACACTAAATTTAAAGTGAATGGCTACAGGCTCAAGACATTTAATGAGCCAGTGATGGGAGATGCGGAGGAACTACCTCTTCAAGATCCTTCATCAGAGGATTAAATCTGGACTGCACCGTCTGGCTGAAGACATTAAACTTAGCGCTGCTTGGGAGGTAATCCATGTTGATGGAGAAGCGTGGAAACCAGATTTGCATTATTCACCCTTCTCCTTTGTTATTTTTCTCCATGTTTAGTTTGTTTTGTGATGTGTTATGTGTTTCATTCCATGCTTATTTGATGTGTTGCATGCTTTAGTTTTGTCTTACATTGAGGCAATCAAAATTTCAAGTGTGGAGTGGGTATTTATATCATATCCTTAGCAACTATGTATAAATTTTTCATTTTGAGTCAAGTTTTTTGAATTTTGGAGTCACTTTGGGGTTATCCTGAAGCTTTGTTCAACTTGTCGAAACCAGTGTTCGACCCATGGAATTCGTTTTAGGTTTTTCTTGATTTTCATTATCGAAGTCTAGACTCATCAAGAATTTTGCTTGACCCGTCGAAAATTGGTCCAGAGTGAGACAGTAGGTGTCCTTCGACCTGTCGAAGATGAAGAGGTCTTTTCAGACAACTAGTTCGTCCCTTTGTGTCAGTTTTTAGAATTTTTGAGTTTATTTTTTCATGTGTGTTTTGATGTCTTATATGAAAAATAAAATACAAAAATAAATAGTTTCAAGGAAATGTAACATAAAAAGAGTCTTTTAGTTTATTCTTTGAGTCTTAAAAGCCCTTAACTAGTCAATGATGTTATTATATTTTCCGAAATTGTGACTAAGAGATGATTTGTTACTATGTTTCTTAAGTTTCCTTGGTTAATCTTGATGTATGATGCATGGGCTGATGTGTAGTGGATGTAGAAATAAGTTAACATGGTACAGATTAAGAGCATGCTTAAACATGATTGAGATTCATTTAACCTGTGAACGATTGAGCCTATATGTGATATACATGCTTTCTTTGAATGAGTATCAATTGCGTGCCGCAAATTAAGTTAATGGACTCTAGAGATTACTAGAACTTACTCTTGTGATTTTCAAAGCGTATAGTCAATATATGTCTTGATTGAGGAAGTGAGTAAAGACACTTTGGATCTACCACCATTGTCATATGTAGCATGTGTCCCATATTTTGTGTACAAAAGTTGTTGTGCACCACTTAGTTAACTACTTTGAGCCTACATGATAGCCTTTTTATCATCACCTGCATAACATTAACCTTGAACCTCAGAATAGTTATATTTCTACATTTGTTCTAGGACTTAGTAGAGCTACACATGAGATAAGTACATGAAGACGGAGGTGACAGTTTATAAAGGTGATACAAAGGAACAAGTGTGGAGTATCAAGCTAGTTATGTTGTATTGAAAAAAAAAGGGCTGAAAGAAAAAAAGAAGGGGAAATCAGCAATAAAGTAAAGAAAAAAAATACTTTGTGAGTTCTAGCTTAATACCCCAGGTTAACTGTTGATGAAAAGAATGATGCGAAGACCCAACAAGATGAAATCTGACCATAATGGTGACGCATTATAAGTGAATTCAATGTTGAAGATGCTTCAATAGTTGCAAATTTTGATAAAAAAAATCTCTTATTTATGGTGGTCTACTAGGTTTTAGAACTTATGCTTGAATTCCATATCCTTTTGTTCTATAAATCCATGAACTTAGCCCTATTACAACTTTTGAAAGACCTTTATGATCTTCAAGATATGCAGCCTTTGATCTGTGGAGATTAGTCATAAAAGTTGAGCATATGGTTTTGTCCATTTTGCAAGTAATTGAGTTGAGTGAAAACCTTAGACATATTTTGAGTAAAACACTTTTGAGAGCATTTCTATGTGAGGTTGGATCTTGACTTGTTTACTGCATGCTAAACTTTTTATTCACCATGATTATGTCCATGTCCTACATATTACCTGTGTCATGCGTTGATATTAATCTTTGGAATTCTTGTGGATTGAATTGAAATATCATGTCAACTTGGTGTTGCAATATTAGGAAGATTGCTAAGAAAATATATTAAGGGCGTTAGAGTTTTATAAATTTTGTAACTGTTGAGTCTTTCCAGAGTCTTAGTTTAGTGTTTTGCTCGAGGACTAGCAAAAGTTAAGTATATGGCATTTTGATAGTTGCATAAATATTCAACTCTCGTGCTAAATTATTCCGAAAATACTTGATTTATTTGTTTAGCTTTTAGTAATTAATTATATTTTTATTTATTAATGTTATTTGGAGAAAAATACAAAAAATGAACAATGAAAGAAGGATTTTATCGAAATAAGGATTGGTGACTTGGATAGTCCTAGTGTCGATTTCTCAACCCTAAGTTGATGAGGAGAGGCCCAAGATCATACCTATATAAGCCAAACTTTTAAATAAATGTGGGGTTGTTGATTTTCAGAGAGAGAAGTCTTAGAAGAGAAGAACGTTGCTGTCAAGGAAGTCCCAGCCGTCGTCGATCATTCGACGGGTCAAGACCTGACTCTCAACCCTTCGAATTTGTCCAACCAAGAATTCTCAGATTTTTGGTTTCTTCTTCCTTCTCCATCATGTTTTTCTATTATATTCTTTTGATTGTGAGTAGCTAAACTTCCCTAGTTAAGGTTGATCGGAGCCCTAGATATGTTACAATTTTGAACCCCTTGTGATTTTGACAACTTGTGAATAAGTTTTACTTTACTGTTTAATCATTGATGATTTCTATTATATGTCCCTTTGGTGACCAAGTTAGATGCATGTGTTAGGATCTATTGTCTTGGATGTGTACATGACCATCATATCATTGCATATTGGTTATAAATAAAACAAGCTCTTGTGTGAATTAATTCCTAGGTGATGTAAGAACACGCATCATAGTAGCTCTTGAAATCTTGTTGTTTCTCAAACACTATGAATTTTAATGGCTTAGGTTAGGTAGATTTGGACTCATCAAAGTACTATGTCTCCTAGTTTAAGATCACGTTAAGCCAAGTAATCAATCCGGAGAACATGCCAAGTAAGATAGTGTAATATGTATGTGACTTAATCATAACTCATGTATGGGAAACATTCATTCGTGGTTGTTAGAGTTGGGTTTGGGGTAGATCAAAACTATTTAGGGTAAAGAGAAGTTTCTAACGTTGTTCACTATTTGATTTCTTCAACAATTTACTTTTCTGAAATGTATATTTTTTTGCATGAACTGTACTTTGGCCGAATTATTTCAGCAACCAAATCAACTCTGAATACCCTGAATTTTTGTGTGGTAGTACATCACTGAATCTAGTGTCTTGTTTTAAAATTTCGTGAATTTAGTTTAGTGTAAGTACTGTACGTAAATTAGTTTATATCTAGTGGTCGAGTCTGCCAGTTTTCTGGTTTTCACATCTTTTAGTGTTTCTTGTGTTTTTGAATCTTAGTTTCACCAGTCCTCTAAAAATAACGACCCCTATTTTCCATTAACTACATTGAAATAATTCTCAAGAATAGAGTTATCTTTGATGGTAGTTTGTCACCTATCTCAAGACTCTTCAGGTGAGATTACTACTTCTTTTGAATAGTTCTAAGCCAAAAAACGATTATAGTGATTTTTTACAGAAAGGAATAGATTCTCACTTTCAAGCTGAGTTCAATAAGGGGGAATAATAACACATGTAATTATGCCTTTTCAGATTTTATTGGATCAAAGAATACATATATTATTACCGCAGCAAATACATATGTTCAGGTGTCTTTATTATTCTTTATTTGCTTTTCTCATTAAGTTTATTTTTGGATACTACACTAGGAAATTCTTCCTGTATAATTTATAAACTGTAAAACTATCTAGTTGGTGGGACACTGATACCAAACACTATGCCAGGACTATGCAAAGGCTTGAACACTATTATTGATAAAACTGTTTTACAAGAGTCAATACAAATATAGAGAGAGAGAGAGTAGAGAGAAGGCGGAGCTAAACTTAAAAGGAAATCTAAAACTTGAGACTTCAGAAGGAGAGAGGCCTCCTTATAAAGACTCTAAAAGGATTGCCACCTGCTACTGGAGGCCACTACTTACAACAAACAAACAAAATGCCTAAACAATGGTCGACAAGGACAAAAGAAAAGCACACAAAAGGCCTAAATAATGGCCGACAAAGACAAAAGAAAAAGCAGCCAAATAGAATATAGTCAAAAGAAAGATTCCAAAATTTAGTGCCATGCCGGGTACTCATTGGGCCCCATCGATCACATGGAAACACTAAAAGAAAAGGGATCCTTCAAAAAGATTACAATAAGAAAATGAAAATTTCCCTTGCTAACTAATTTGTTTCCATCTTTGCTTTAGCCTTTTTCTTCTGGGAGCTCTTAGGTAAGCTATCATTTAGTGAGCTCAAAAATTCTTTGGAAGGATCTAGGAATGGGACAGCGCCCAAATAATCTTCCAAATCTTCATTAGGTTGAGCACCATCATTTTCATCTACATCTTCATCTTTAGCTTTTTCTTCTTCTTCCATGGAAGCTGAATTTGAAGAAGTCATGGATGAAGAGCTTTTGAAAAGGACTGGTACATTATCGTCTATTTGAGACGAAAGCTGTTGTAATAACATTTCCTTAAGCTCTTTGGGAGAAGCTGTAGGAAAAGCAGCTTTTAAACCTGCTAAGGAAGGGATGACAAAATCCTTCTTGGAATTATCCTGAGGAGTATATTCCTATTTCATTTTCTTGAATTCCTCAATGCATTCATTATTTTTATTAAATGAGGATTGAAATCAAATTTAGACCACCATTTGTAAAAGAATTGGCGGTTAAGGGATAAGACCCCAATATCTATCTGGCTAACAGAAAAAGTCCATTGCCAGATCCAAGGAAGACTGAATCTTGCCAGGAACCGAAGAAGATTACTCCCACTGATAACCCTTACTTCTTGCTGTTTAGGATTACATAATATATAGCTTTTATAAGCATTAAAAAGCTCCTCAGGGAGGAAATCTTCATTTGGACCCATTCTGTCGAACCAATTATAAAACCAGAATGGTAATTCTTGCTTAAAAATAGATGGTTTAATTCTAATAAACCAAGTATGTTTTTCAGCTTTGTTTTGATAATAGAAAGCTTTATTCCATGCTTCTATATAATCCCAATAATTAAAGCTAGCATGAATGAATTTCAAATCTATAGATTTGTTAGGGTTTAGTCCCCATTCAGAAATCTGAATTACGCGTTGAATAAACGCTTTACCGAAAGAAATATATTCAGTATGTTTGTTTTGGTTCATATGATGGAATTTTACTGAACCTGTTTCAATAAGAATGATCTCATAATATTTCCTATTCTTTTGGTCAAAAAGAGGAAAATTGGCTTCTGGTTCGAAATATCTTTTAGCCAAAGTATTAGGAGAGCTAAAATATCTCTCATCTCCTTTTTGGAGAATAATAATTTGCTCTTCTAGAGTCTTTTTATTTGCAGGAAGAGTAGGTTCCTTGAGAGCAGCAGAAAAGCTCTCTTGAGAATTTCCGGTGGATAAATAATCCGCCATATCTGCCGGCTCACTCCTTTTTTCTCTAGAAGGAGGAGGGGAGTTAGAATAACTTTTGGAGTCTGTCAGCATAGGGAAGCTATAGTCTCTTCGACCTCTTCCACGAGAATAAGGCCCGTCTCGCGAGCTGGTGCCCCCTTGGGAGCCACGACTGAACTGGCTCATTTGGTGCTTATAATAAATTCCCTGGTCAAAAAATCAGGGAGAGAGTTAGTTTCTCCTTTAATAAATTCAATTTGAAAATAAAATATAGATAATATAGATTGCCATCTAGCAAATATTTGTTTTGAAGCTAAGTTTTTAACATCTTTTTCAATAACATCCTTACCTGCTTTACAATCTACTCTTAATAGAAATTCCTGATTTAATAAATCGTCTTGGAATTTGGTAATACAATTAACAATAGCCAGAATTTCCTTTTTTATATTGAAGTAGTTTTTCTGAGCATCATTCCACCTTCCAGAAGTATATCTGGATAATATTTCCTTTTCTGAATTAAGAAACTTTTGTTTTAGAATTCCTTCATATCCTATGTCTGAGGCGTCTGTCTCAACAATTTTGAAACTGGTTAGAGAGACAAGAGCTAGACATGGGAGACTTTTTACTTTAGACTTAATAAGTCTAACTACTTTAGTATGGATTTCTCCCCATGGAGGAGGATTTTTCCTCAGTCTTTCATAAAGAAGAGAGCTGTCAGCAGATAAATTTTTATAATAATCTGCAATATAATTCAAGCTTCCTAGAAAACGTTGAAGCTGGGTTTTATCCCTGAGTTCATCTGGAAATTTTTTTGCGAATTGAATGGCTCGCTCTTTGGGGATAATTCTTCCTTGTTCTATTTCTTATCCAAGGAATCTGATTTTTGTCTGAAAAATAGACATCTTTTTGGCAGATACTACTAAACCTGCTTGTTTAATGAGGTTAATAAATACATTTAGATGCTTGAAATGTTTATCAAGCGATTGGGAAAAGATAAGAATATCATCTATGTAAACAATTGATAAAGAAGAATAGGGAGTGAATATATCATTCATTATATTTTGAAATTCAGAAGGGGCATTTTTTTAACCCAAATGGCATTACATTCCATTCATAATGACCAAATGGAATAGTAAATGCCGTTTTGTACCTATCATTTTCTGCTATCTGAATTTGCCAATATCCAGATTTTAGATCAAAATTTGAAAATATTGAAGCCTCTTGGAGTCTTACCAAGAGATCTTTTTTATTTGGTAATGGATATCTAATCCATTTAAGAACCATATTTAAAGGTTTATAGTTAATAACTAATCGAGGAGTTCCTCGTTCAATTTCAGCATTTTTATTCACATGAAAGGCTGTGCAACTCCAAGGAGAATAAGATTTTCTAATTAGATTTTTCTGTAGAAGAGAATTTATTTCTGCTTTGCAATATTCAATAAGCTCAGCATTCATTTGAGCTGGCCTAGCCTTAGTAGGAATGTTTTGTTCCTTAAAGTCAGGCTCATAAGGAAGGGTAATAATATGCCTTTTCCTTTCCCAAAAGGCATTAGGAAGGTCACTACATATTTCCCTTGTAATTTTGTTGGCTAAGATCTTGATTTGATCTTGACGAGAATTGATTTGGGTAGAAATACTCATAATTTTTAAATCAAATTGGATATAATTTATCTGATTTTCTTTAAATATAAGAGTATTTTTGATCATATCAATTTCACTTGTCTGTGGTTTAGTAATAAAGCCAAAGATAATTTTTTGACCTTCAATATTGCAGACAATACCTTCTGCGGTTTTAGTGAAAGGTTCAATAAGACATAGGAACAGAGTCCCTAAAATAATTTGTTGTGTTAGACCTTTAACCATGACGAAAGGGGTCTTAAAACATATCCCAGAATTACAAACATAAGCATTAGATAGCTTATATCTAATTCTAAGTTTTGAATCATCCGCAGTATTTAAAGACTGTGATGATTTATCATAGTATCGTGTAGGAATGATTCCTTCACTGGTACAGTTTAAATCTGCTCCATTGTCAATAAGAGCAATGCCTTTGAGAATATAATCTTTATCTATCACTATGGTAACTTGGGAATACCATTTCTGGTAGGTTACCATATTGATAATATTAAGAAATTTTTTATCATCCTAGGAAGAATATTCTCCATGATCAGGTTGGACCTTTATAATGGAAGAAAGTTCTTCATTGTCAGGAGTTATTTTTTCAATAATTTCTTTGAGAATTTTAATTTCTCTTTTTAGAATATTAATTTCTGTTCTTAAATCAGAAATAGAAATTTCTCTTTCTTTAAGAACGTTTACTTCCATTTTTATGGAGTTGACTTCTTCTTGAAGATCAGCAATAGACAATTTTTTTGAAGAGGGTTTTTAACCCATTAAAAACTTCTTGAAGAGAGTATGACTCTTTTGGAATAAAAGGGGAATCTTTTGGATTATTTTCCCTTTTAATCGTTTCTAAATAATGCTCGATCATATTTTTCTTGGTTTCAGGATCTTGGATCTCATTGATCAAGTCAAGAATAGTTTTTTCTTGGGATGTAAGCACGTTTATGCTTAAACCATTCATCTCAAGAATAGCCTTGTAATGATTGGCATTACAACCACAGTCTGACGAAGAAGAAGACTCAGAGTCAGAACTGTCAGATTCTTGGTCAATGATATTGACTTGACCTTCTGATTCACTGTCAGAAGAGCTTAATAGAATAGCTAGAAGTTGTTTTTTCAGACCTTCATCTGAAATCTCATTAATTTTCTTTTTAGTCCAACATTTATTAGCATAGTGGCCTATTTTACCACATTTTCTGCAAATAATGTTGCTGGAAGAATTCTGGGAATAATTCTTCTTATAATATGGTCTTGAGCTTTGTTTCTTTTTCCTTTCTGGAGGAGCCGAAGATTTTTTGTCGAAGCGTTTTTTATTTTTCAAATAAGATTTTGAATCTGATCTTTGATGATTTTTTGGAATCTGGAGATCAAATCCAAATTGGTCACAAAATTCACCAATTTCTTTTTTGCCAGTTAAATGTTGGCGTTTTAATTGGGCTTTTAGTTTAATGTCATTGCAAAGGGATAAACCTTCAGCAACACATTCACTAATAAGCTGGCCATAAGTGTAATCGTGATAAGGAATAGAGTTTCCTCCATGTTTCCTTAAAATATGATCTTTAACTTTTTGAGCAAATAGAGTAGGAAGTCCTGCTATGAACTTCTCTTTCCAGAAGTCTGCATTAGCATCTGTCCTTATCATAACTTTGGATAAAAATACGTCCTTATACCACCTAAACTGTGTTAAGGTGAGACATTTTAGATTGACCAATAAGTCTTTATTGCGTTCGAAGGATACTGGGTTGGATCCTACGAAGGCTAACAGAATAGAAGTAAGCAGTGTATAAACTGCATTTGGAATTGCAGTTTCAGTATACATGATACTGTCTTGACCTTGTTCATCTTTTATGGTCACTGGTGTTTGAACCAATTTTTTTCGCATTTAGAATTTGTTGCTGCTGATCTTGGGTAATAATATTATCCCACCAACCTCTTAGTTGTCCAGCAAAACCAGCAATAATATATTCTGCAATCTGTCGATCTGTATTATGAGCAGAAATACAGACTGTAGAATACATTGTCATTCTATGGAGTAACGTAATTATCTGGTATTCAAATAATCCGTCAATATTCCATTCATAAATGGTTCTGGCACTATAATTGGCTGTAATATTTGAATTTTCTTCTTCAAATAATAAATCCTGTGGAGTCGGACGAGTATAATAATGTCTGGTCGAAGCAGTAGGAATAGATTTTCTGCCAAAAGCAGTGCTTCTTCCAAAAACATTTTGGTTAATACTGGGAATTTGATCTTTGTTAAGATCATGTTCCATAGCAAGAATTTGTTTTTCAAATTCACTAATATTTGATTCTTTGTCAAAATCAGAAAATGTTTCAGAAAGAGTAGCTAATTGAGCTTTCTTTTCTTTTGCTTTATGATTATTGCCAATTTGTAAAGATTCTAATTGTTGTGTTAGAATTGAAACAATATCAATATCCTTTTTTTCAGGGATAGTAATATTGATACTTGGCTTAATAATAGAAGGTTCTACTATTTTTGGAGTAGATTGAATATGAGAAGAAGATAGTATTGGTTTGCTATCTTGTATAATTGGGGACGGAGGAGTTTTTTCAATTTTTCCCTCAATTCTCCCAAGTTGAGAACACATAGTTTGAAGAGTCAAATTTGTATAATTATGCTGTTGTTCATGACTGAAAGCAACTGACTCAATAATAGTTTCTCCAGCCTTAATTTTTAGATGTTCCGAAGGCGCGCGAATGAATAGAAGAAACAATATTGCCTTTTGCTGTAGTCCAATTTTTCTCAAAAGACTTAAGCATATTTAGGCAAGGAGAATTTTCCTTAGAACAAAGTTCTAAAAACCATATAGGAAAAGAGATAATCTTCTCTGTGGCCTCAATGGTGCCGTAATAAAGATTTTTATAATTTTGTTGTTCTTCTTTAGAGAAAGTAGAGAAGAACCATAATCTAAACGGAGTATATTTGTCTTGTGCAAAATCTGCATTACAAGTTTTTCTATCATAAGTAAAAGGAATAGAAATGACATTTATCGAAGCAATATCATTAAACTCCGATAAAGTTTCAGGTTCCTCATGATATATACCTTGAGGAATTTGTTGAGAATTTGTACAAGTTCCATCAAATACTAGATTTAGAATTTTGGTATTTGATGAAGAAGCTTTCATGGATTGGTTTGGAGTATAATATTTTTGAGACTGTATATTCTCATTTTTCCTTGATGAAATAGAAGATCGACTTTCTTCAGAAAAAGATAATCTTGTAGATCTTCTATTATTGTCAAATTTTATAATAACATCTCCATCATCAAACTGTAGAATTATTTCTACTTTTTTCTCTTCTAACGGTTTGTGAGGAGAAACAGATTCAAGCATCCATTCCTCTGGAGTTTGAATATCTTGCCATTGGATGGTCTGTGGAATAGACACATCTGATTTGAGTAAATTGGTCTCAATTAAGACCGTTTTTCCCTTAGTGTCATAATTTTTTGCCCTTGGGTTTAAAGTATTCATGGCTTTATAATATACCCTGTAAGTAATATTTAGAGGTTCAGATCCCTCTTTCAAATTATATCCACTTGTTTTAACATTTAATGTTAAAACATCTAGAATATTTTTGTCTGTTAAAAAGACACAAAAATTGGGAAAACAGTTAAAATAAACTGGTTTGGATGATTCCTAATAAAGAATCATTGAAATTGAGATAATGGATGAAACTATCTTAGTGTTTGGTATCAGAGCCAAAACCTAATCGCACAACACCTAAGTCGCGGTGGATCTATCCTCAATTGCGCGAAGAAAGCGCCTTAGGGTAAGTAATCCGTAAGTCGTTGACAGTTGTATTAGGAATAACACCGAGACAATATTAATCTAAGTGTCTTTATTATTCTTTATTTGCTTTTCTCATTAAGTTTATTTTTGGATACTACACTAGGAAATTCTTCCTCTATAATTTATAAACTGTAAAACTATCTAGTTGGTGGGACACTTTTTATGAGATATGTAAAAGATCTGGAGGAGGAGAAAGCTGATGCGGGTTAGAAATGTATGGATTAATACCAGAACTACAGATTTAAAAGTTGCTATTGAATGATTGCTTTGCTTATTCCTGAATGTGATAAATGTGTACATCCCTAGAGTTGCGACTGATAGTTGTGGTTCACTTTTTGTCTTGTCCTCATAATTTGACCTAATTCTACTGCCTAATGAAAAACAGTTTTGTCTTGCATGATGAGTGGTATTCCTATGTGAGTCAATACTTCTGGAGGAGTTCATGATGTTGACATGAATTTCTACCCCCCACAAACTTATTACCGAATTGTTGTCGTGTGATCCTCCCTATGCACAAATGATCATTAGACATATCTATCTATAAGTGTAATGAAACACAATTTTGTTGTTGGCAGATACGAGGTTTGGCATGGCCGACACTTCTTGTTGGTTGGGTAGCTCAGAGTGCAATGTTAATATACCATCTTTAGAGCATAAGTAGAGTCAATAGCATTAAAATATAGAGATGTTAAGACTCTTGCGGACTGTTGGGTTGCAGATTAACTGCTACAGAAAAGAAGTACGGGACCTTTAAAGCATTGCAAATCAAATTCTAGCAATTTTTCGAACAAGTAATAGATTAGCATATCGATTCTAGCTTGAAGCACGCAATATTATTTTACTACAGTTCATTACCCTGTCCAAGTAATCCTCAAATTCTTTGTTCAAAAGATTGTCATTAGTTGTACTTTCTTGTTCGTACTATGATAAACTCAATACGTTTTGTAGTCTTGGCATGAAAGATTCATGGGGTCCTTTGAAGGCTTTGGCTGCAGCAACTGTTATAAATGGTGTTGGGGATGTACTGCTCTGTAGCTGGTGCAGCATAGGCAACAATGGTGTCACAGGTATGTTGAAGGGAGATACTAAAAGACCATATATGGGTTGAATTTTATCATATTTCTTTTCGCCACGTTAATTTTTTCTTTTCTGTTTCCAATAAATAACCAGCTTAAGTTAGGTTGTTGAAGGGTATATGATGATTGAAGCTCTGAACAAAAAAGGATACAATGGCTACGCCATTGCTATTCCATCATTCAAGGAACTTCTAACAGTGCTTGGGCTTGCTGCTCCAGTATTCGTTACAATTATATCAAAGGTTACAATATACTCAATTGAATTCCCTCGTATATTCTTATGTGAATGTTTCATTATTTCTGACATTCATCCTCATACCATTTTAAGAAAGTGGGCAGTGCTATAGTCTTAAGAGCAAATGCAGTGGCACCCATATAAATTGGGTTATACTTGTCTATAGACCATTCAAGTCAAGTCATCTCCAGTGGTACCCATATAGACTTTGTAAGACTGTATCTGGATCAAATTGCATCTGCATCAGTGTTGGGATTGTCATGAAACATCAGAGTTTCGGATATCAGTAGAAGAAGAGAAATGGAACTCTACTGCAGTGCTTATCAGGTTGTATATCACTAGATAAACAAGACAGATTCGTTAGTTAAACACCTGATTAACATTAGGATGAATTGTGATAGAATAAGGCCTCTTTAGTTGTTAAGAAACTGAGTTAGAGTGTAACTCTTTTATGGGAAAGAGTGGCGCATCAGTATAAATACAAGGCTGAAGTCCCTGCGTCTTCACTCATTTTTTTTAGCATTTAGAAATCAGTCCCATTCTGTGCTTGAGTGAAGAACGTGGAAGACTTGCAGCTGAGTTCACCAAGATGGCTTCAAGAAGGATTGTTGTTGCTGCTGGAAGTTTCAACACAGAACCAGGTAGCTTTCCTAGTTTGTTTAGGAAATCTGTTTATGTAATTGATGTTAAGGAATTGTAAATGTATGATCATGAGATTGTGAAACAGATCCTTATGTATTGTTGATTGATGATTTAGGAACCTCATTATGCAGTTCGACAAATGGTATCAGAGCTTTGAGTTTCACAAATCATGAATTATACATACAGTACAGAACTACAGTAAAGAATTCAAACTTCTGCATATGAAAAATTAGTTTATCAAATGAAGAGTTAAACATGTTGTTAGGTCATTTCATTCTCGTTCTATAATCAGCAAAGGCAAAAGTAAGGTTCTGTGAAATTTTTAAGCTTCTGAACATGCTTCTTTGTTTTATAAAGACTGTGAACTATATGATATGCAGCAAATCTCCCATTTAGTAATCAACAGTTTCAAATAAAAGTCTATTCGTAATATAACTGATCTAACAGATCAATTTTAGATACTCTAATATGTGTTTTGTTTTAAAATGGATCACTTGTTAAAGTCTTGCACAAAGCAAGCTTAACTTTTCATACATCCGGATTAAAATCTGATAAGAACACAACTTGTGCATTTTTTCAAAGCATTATTCATGATTATCTTCCAAAGAAGGTCTTGAGTAGTTTTGTTATATATGCAGCAGTATAGATATATGCAGAAACTTATTAAGATTTTTTGAACTGATTTTGTCCAAAGACTTTTGATGATTCATAAAATACTTAGTTCTGTCAATATGCAGTGTACTGAATAAGACTACAGGATATGAGTATTTATGTCACAAAGGCATTAACTTGCATCAATTAAGTAAAAGGGATGATATAACATACATATATATAATTCTGGAACATTTCTAAATCATTTTGATATTCATAATAGCTTCTGTATGATTGTTACAGCACTTGAACACACAGTTTTCTTACACACTTTTTATTTTCTCTTCTGTAACAAGGTGTTGAGATTGCTATGCTAGGACAAGTAGAAATGCTGAATGGGAACAACTATAGAAAATGGAGAAACCAAATAGATTTTTACCTTTCTATGCATCAGAATATGGATTATTGTCTTTTAGAGGAAAAACCAAGTCAGCTAACTGATGATGCCACTGAAGATGATAAATGGCACTTCAGGGAGTGGATCAGAACCAATAGGATGGCAAAAAATGTCATTAGAAACACTATGTCTGAAGTGATAAGAGGATCCATTGAAGAACCTGCAGATGCCATTGAGTACCTAGAAGCTATAGTTGAAAAATTTGTAGCTAGTGAAAAAGCTGAAGGGGCTAGGCTTTCCAAAAAGTTCAATTCATTGAAATATGAGGGAGTTGGGAAAGTGAGGGAGCATATCCTAGAACTCATTGACATTAATGCCAAACTTAAGGACATGCAGATGGGGGTAACTAATACTCAGGTAGTTCATATTGTTCTAGAGTCACTGCCTACAAGCTTTAGCCACTTAAGAACCACCTACAATGCGTCTGATGCAAAATGGGACCTGAATAAGCTGATATCAATTTGTGTTGATGAAGAGGACAACATAAGAAAGGTATCTACACCAACTACAGCAATAAATCTGGTGGAGAAAACCAAATGGAGGAAGAAAGCTAATAATTCAGCTAAAAAGACTACAAGCTTTAAGGGACCTGGAAAACCTGCAGAACCAAAAACTGACAAACCATTCAAGTTCAAGTGTTTCTTCTGTAAAAAGACTGGACACATGAAGAAGGATTGCAGTGGTTTCAAAGCTTGGATGATTAAGAAGGGTAAGTCTTTTCAGAATTCAGTTTTTTCCTTGGAAGTTAATTTTGTTAATGTTAGTTCACACACATACTGGTTAGACTCAGGCTCACCTATACATATCACCACTTCCTTACAGGGTTTAACAAAGAGGAGACTACCAAGGAGTGATGAGCAAAACGTTTGTGTGGGAAATGGGCAAAGAGTAGTAGTAAAGGCTATCACTACCACATTCGATACCATTGCCGGCGACTTTAAGTCGCCGGCCTTGTTTTTTTTCTCGCTGGAAATTGGCCGCCGGAGATAGCATTGCCGTGGCCGGAAAATGAGTCATTGTCGGCGACTTTGGTCCAAGTCGCCGGCAATGGTTGGAAAAATTAGTAAAAAAAAAGCCTGTTCTAGATTGGGCCCAATTCCAGAACCTGCATCGAAAGACATAAATCGTACAAATACAACTTCAACAGTACACACATAATTGTCCAACGTACAGTACAAATAGCAACGATATGAAAATAAACTACAACTACACGTCAGGGTCGAGGAACTTGCGGGTCAAAGTCGAAGAAATCCATGTAGTCATTTGAACTCCGGTGGCTACCCTGGTCTTGCTGTAGAGGTGACTGGTGCAGTGGTGGTGGTGGATAACTAGGGAACACAGGGACCGGGAGAGGTGTGGGGAGCGGTTGTCCGGTAGTCTGAGCCGCGTACATCGTCTGCATCCATGTGAATATTTGTGTCTGCTGCTGGACCATGAGTCGGTGTTGCTCGATCATCCCCCGGTACTCGGCATCTCTGACTGCCTGTTGCTCGGCCATCTGCCTCATCTCCTCCATCTGCCTCCTTTGCTCCTCCAATTCCCTCTGCGTCCTCTGCAGCTCCGCTGCGAGGTTACGACTAGAAGTTGAACTTCTTGACCCGGTAGAGTATTCTGAAGTGTTCTTCAATACTCCTTCGCCCGCCGAGCCCATTCCCCTACAGTAGTAGGTATTCTTTCCAGTCCCGCACGCTTTTGCCATGATCTGAGCCGCTATAGGGCGATCAAGTGGATCGATCTGAGAGGCATACTGGGTCACTTCTTCCTCGGAGCAGTCAGGATGGTTGTTCCGAGCTATATTCATGGTCACTTCTATGGTCGCCTCCTCCACTCTCGCCTAATTGAAAAGCGAATATGAATAACGTATTATTCCCCAAAATAAATTAATATCGAAAAATAGTTTTATTAACACATGCATATGTGAAGTACAAAATACAGAGGTGAAAGACTTACCGCTTCTTCAGGGTACTGCGGATAGAACTTCTGATGAATATACACCAACGGGTTCACTTCTTGTTGTTGCTGCGCCTTACTCGACCAACCCAAATAGTTGAGTGAACCTGTATGATGGGCCCTGGTGTTTTTCAATCTATTCACCCGGTTCGTCTTTGAAATCGCCTTGTTTGATAAACATATGTAAAAAAATTAGTAACTAACTATTGCAATGTGATACGATACATTAGGCTTGTAAGATATATTCAGGATGCATACCTTCGCTTTGGGGTGCTCGAAGTGGGCTATCAGCCACAGCCACTCGTACTCCCTAAACCGGAATTCGCTAGGGGTAGAACCTCGGCCTAGCTCCTTGTATAGAGTGTAATGTGAAGAAAGCTCGTTCTTCCACTCTTTATACCTATATTAACACCAAGAAAAAAAAGTTAGAGATATTAAAACACTTGATAAACAAAAATCTAACTCGATATATACTCAAATAACTCGAAGCACATCACCTCATATGTAGTTGACGCTCTACCCACGTGTGAATAAGGCATTCATCCACGTCAAACCACACCTGCAATATGAATATATAAACGGTAAAATTATATATTTATTCGGACTTAATTAATAAATGTAAAATTTACGTAATGAAAATACGATTTAACTCACACTCAGTGCATTATGAACTTGCATCTTCACGTAGATAGGCACAGATTCCCAGTCTGGCCAAAGCATTGGGACCTTGTCCCGCACGATGGCCCTGGCCATGCTGACATATTTTTGCGTGGTGTCAAATGCCTCGATCACCTCGCCATCCTCATTGGCCCTAATAGGAGTTTTCCTTTCCCCGGTGGCCTACTTAAGTCTCTTCCCGGTGCAGGTGCCTCTAGCCCCTTTCCGTTTTCCAGTACCATTAACGAAATTGCCTAATAATACAATGTCAACAAATTGATATCATTAATTGAACCTATCGTAAGTCTTAAGTAATAATTAAGTAATCAATCTTGTTATATAAAATTTACCTGCATCGTCCGTTTGCTGATTTGTGCACCTCACACTCCAAAGATACACGGGGTCGAACGGGATGAAGTTGTACGTTTTCTCCACGCTCAGGAACTCCGGCCGTCCAACATAAATAGGCATCCCCCTATCATCGAATTCAGGGATCACAGGAATCTCGTCGGGCAGGAAGTGACCGGACGGCGGAGATAGACGAGGCCTGGACGATGAGGCGCCAGCACCATCTGCCTCAGATGATTCCCGTGAAACGGGAGTAGGCACCGGGCGAATAGGGGGCATTCGGATTGAGGGAGTTTCTGATGCCCCCGTTGACTGTCGCTCGTCTGAGGGTCTGCTGACGGAGGGTCTGCTGACTGAGCGTCTGCTGACTGAGGCTCGAGGCTGGACTTCCGGTTGCACGGCTCCGGATCGTGCAGCTTCCTCCTCTTCTCGCGCAGCTAGCAACATTTGTATGCGAGCATTCATCATTGGCCCACTGCGCGTGTTGCTGACTGCGGCTGAGGAGGAAGCTTGACTACTGCTCCCTCCACTATTTCTACTCCCTCTCCGTTTGATGCCTCAAAGCCAATTTGCCGCAAAACCTCCTGGACACCGTAATAGTCATGGATTCGGTTCTATAACAAATCGGAACCGGAACCGTTTTGAACCGGAACCGTTTGAACCCGGAACCGTTTGGAACTGGAACCGTTCGGTTTCAAAATGGTTCCTCTCAAACAGTTCCGGTTCCGATTTTTCACCTTAAATTATACCTTAAATTAACAACTATATCACCTTAAATTACCGATATCAATGAATCCAAACCCTAAATTAATTTGCCCATATATGCAACACCTTAAAAATACAATATAATTATGAACTATATATATATATATATATCAATTAATCCACCCATGCCAAATCCCCTTAAATTACGTAAATATTTTTCAACATTGCATATAATTACGTAAATATTTTCCACATTTTTCAACCATACGTATATGATCACCCTAATTAATTTTCCACATTTTTCAACCATACGTATATAATCACCCTAATTGCATATAATCACCCTAATTAATTTTCCACATTTTTCAACCATACGTATATATATACATTGCATATAAATTAATCCAAATCACCCTAATTAAATTTAATTTCCACATCACATATACGTACATTGCATATAAATTTTCCACATACGTACATACGTATATATATATATGCATAAAAATAAATAAAAATTGAGAGAGAGAGAGAGAGGGAAAGAGAGTGAGCTTGCATGCACCTGCCATGGTGGAACTCGAGTTGAATTTCCGGCGACGGAGGTGAGGGGAGGAGGTAGAGGAGGAGGGGAGGAGGAGAGGAGGAGGGGAGGAGAGGGAATTGAGATTTGAATTGGGGTTTTTTAGTGTGGAGAGAGGAGAAGGAAGAGGAGGTGAGAGGAGGGGAGAGGGGAGGAGAGGAAGAGAGATTGGAGGAGAGGGAGGCGGAACTATTTGGGGAGGAGGAGAGGAGGAGTTTTAGGGTTTGAGATAGTGAGAAATGAGCTCGGGCTCGAGCTGGGTTCGCCCATATTCAGTAAACATTGCCGGCGAGTTAGTTGCAACTCGTTGGTAATGTCATTACCAACGAGTTACCAACGAGTTAACTCGCTGGTAATGACATTACCAACGAGTTGATAACTCGTGGGCAATGTCATTACCAACGAGTTGCTTATCAACTCGTTGGTAATGTCATTATTTCCCGAAGAATATCCGACTACAATTTCCGACTACGATTTCCGACACGATTTCTGACTATAATTTCCGACTACAATTTCCGACTACAATTTCCGACTACAATTTCCGACTATAATTTCTGACTATAATTAAAATATGTACATCATTAACGTACAAAGGATGATAATCGTAATCATCTTCATCACTTGAGTCTGACTCGGTTTCATAGGTAACCTCTAGTAATATGTGCCGCTCCTCGTCATCTGAATCAGCTTCAACTTCATATGGATTAACATCGAGAAGTTCTGCTCCAGTAATTCGAACCACACTCCCAGATCTCACATTATTAAGGCAAATCGTAGATGATTCCGGAATGTCAAAAGCGTTCGGCTCTTGGTATGCAGTAACTTCCTCATCATCTGCGGTCTCACCAAGTGTGGCAGCACTTCATATGTTTCTATGAGCAACATGGTTAACCACCTTCCACAGGACTTTGTTCAGAAGATCGTCAAGGTAAAACACTTGTTTTACTGATGAGGCAAGAACGAAAGGGTCTTCTTCATACCATCTAGTAGCAGTATTCACCGAAAATGTTCCGTACTGATCGGTCCTTGTGTTCTCCGGGCTAGTATCAAACCATCTACACTTGAACAAGTGCACTTTCATGCGGTTCCCATAAATTAGTTCAACAACTGAATGAAGGACACCGTAATAGTCAACGCCATCCTGCCCACCATGGACCATCACCCCACAATTCTGTGTTTTCAGTCGGTCGTCTCGATTTTCACATATAAATTTCACGCCATTGACCTGACACATCGAGTAAACTTTTGAAGCTATCAGTTTCATCGCCAGGACCCTCAATTCGTTTGACCACTCTGGGCAACCATCATTTGCTACATGGTTCATCTGAAAACGATAAGAAACCACACAAGAAATTATGAACATAGAAACCACAAAACCACGTACGTACACACATGCTATAACAGGATATATATAAAAAATAGACATATACACATATACCCTTACCCATTGACCAAAGTAGTTTGCAAACGTCCTGTTGTGGTAATCAACATTTCCGACAATAGCAGGGCAGTGAAGATGATAGTTTTTCCAATATTGTACTTCTTGACAGTTAATCAGTATCGACCAGTGGGCAATGGCTACCTCATTTCCATCCAACTTGTACGACTTTAGCAAGCTTCCCTGTACTACCACGTCATTGGAGATGATAGAAAGGTTGAACTGGGGTTCATCTATCGGCATCTGTTGTTGGGGGTCCTCAAGCACTCCCAAATACACTTTGGTGTACGTTACACACTCGTGCGCAACATATGCTTCAGTGATACACCCTTCAGGTGCATATTTATTCTTCACATAGTCCTTGTAGGCTCCCAATTGTCTACATGTTAACAAGTGCATGTTAACTTACTTAAAAAATAAGATTTTTCATATAAAAACAGAGGCAAACCAAATGTATGAATCATTTGTACCTTTCCATGGGATACATCCAAGTGTAGTGTACGGGACCGGTAAGCAACAATTGTTCGGGAAGATGGATCATCAGGTGAGGCATGATGTCGAAAAAATTTGGGGGAAATATCCTCTCAAGCTTGCACATGATAAAAATGATGTCATCTTGCATCTCCCTGAGATCTGATTTTTTAACTTTCCTGGTGCATAACTTCTGAAAGAATCTTGACAAGGCCACCAACGGCTCCACCACCTCTTTGGGCAGGTACCCTCGAATGAAAATAGGGAAAATGCGTTGAAGCAGTACATGGCTGTCATGACTCTTTAATCCGTACATCTTATTGTCCTGGAAGTTAACACACCTGCTTATATTTCCTGCATAGCCATAAGGATACCTGCATATATATATATATATATGTCCATAGGCAACAATTATATTTCTCGCATATAACCATGTTCCCATAAAAATTTAAGGCCAAATTCCTGCATAGCCATAAGAATATATACCTGACATTACTCAGCCACCGAAAAATTTCATGCTTATGTTTCGGCTTTACGGTGTAAGGAGCTTGTGGCATTTTTCTCTTACCATCTCTTAACCACAAATGTTTCCGCAGTCCCATAGCTTTCAGATGAATGCGTGCCTTAGGGATGTCTTTTGTTTTCCCCTCCAAGTTAAGAACTGTGCCCACCACACTTTCACACACATTCTTCTTTATGTGCATGACATCTAGGTAGTATCTTATAGGCAACCTGGGCCAGTAGGGGAGTTCCCAGAATATGCTCTTGTGTGTCCAAAACTTATACATTTCGGGCTTGTCTGGAATTGACGCCACAATCTCAGGATGATTGCTCAGCTGGCCAAAATCATATTCATTCAACACTTCCAAAATTTTTTCCCCTGTCCATCGCCTCGGTGCCACACTTGTTTCCACAGTCCCATCAAACGTGTCTGGATCCTGCCTAAATGGGTGATCATATGGAAGCCAACAACGGTGACGTATCTGAACAATTTTACTGCAATGAGGACTGCAACAATCAACCGTCATGCACTCTGAACAAGCCCTGTAATCCCTGGTAACGTTGCCCGACAACATACCGTGGGCAGGAAAATCACTGATGGTGCCAACAAGCATGGCATGCATCTGGAACATCTCATTTTTGAACCTATCGTAAGTGGGGTGGCCACACTCACTCAGGTACTTAAGCTCCTCAATCAAAGGCCTCAAATACACATCGAGACACTTTCCTGGATAACCCGGGCCCGGAATTAACAGAGTGAGCATATTATATTCCTTCTTCATGCACATCCATGGTGGAAGGTTGTACGGTACCAAAATAACTGGCCATATACTGTATTGAAGATTCATGTTGCCAAAAGGGTTAAATCTGTCAGATGAGAGCCCTAGCCAAACATTTCGGACCTCTGCTGCAAAATGATCAAACTCCCTGACCATGTGCTTCCAAGCCTCTCCGTCGGAAGGGTGTATAAGGGTGTCATCGTCAGGCAAATTCCTCTCAGCCCACCATCTCATAGCTTCGGCCGTGAAAGTACACATGAACAACCGCTCCAACCTATCAATGAGTGGGAAATATCGAAGTATCTTCACAGCTTTCTTGTTCCCTGTAGGAGTAAACTTATACCTTTCTGTAAAACATACCGGGCACGCTTCAAGATCTTCAAGATCTTTTCCCCAGAAGAGAATACAATCATATCTGCATGCATGGATTTTGATGTAGGAAAGCCCAAGATCTTTCAGAATATGTCGCACCTTATGATGAGTGGTAGGAAGATGATGACCAGGTGGCAGTAGCGAAGCAGTCCACTTCAGCCAAGAATCAACAGCTTTGACAGACATTTTGTTCTCTATTTTGAGCTGCATCACTCCCATCACACTTTCAAGAACAGTCTTACTACAACCGTCGTACAACGGAGTCTGTTGCAATGCAATCAGGTTGTTGTACTTGTCCATACCGCTTGTGTTGACGTGAGCTCCAGGTAATGGCTCGACTGGCTCAATATGGGGGAAACCCTCAACGACGGGAGAGACATTTGGTGCTTCATCAGCAAATACACCGCTCTCATGAGGAAACATATCATTGATTAACATCGATGTTGGATCATAGGATGGACTGCCCCTCTCAGCAAAATGTCCATGATCATAGCATGGACTGACCCTCTGACCAAATTGTCCATGATCATGCAGACCCGCTAACGATGTTTCATCGTGATAAATCCAACAAGTGTACTTATCCCAAAACCCGTATTTACTCAGGTGCTTCTGGACTTTATCAATGGGAAAACGAAATCGATCGCTACGACACTTACATTCTTTACACAGGCAATAATGAAGTGTAGTGTCTCCACAATTAGCCTTCACAAAATTCACAAAACTCCTAATTCCCTGGTGATATCTCACATCCCATCTTTCAAGGCTCATCCAACTCTTGTCCATCCTGAAAATTCTAACAATATTACGTACTATATATACACACACATTCACTACTAATTATAAAATAAATCATCATTAATTACATTCGAATTCATCCGATTAATTAACAAAAGTCGACCCATGCATGCATATAAATTAAAAATATAGCCACTCTATTTGCGTATCAAACCAATAATTAATCAACGCGATATCTCAACTCTATATCAACAAATGCATATATATATATATATATATATATATCGATCTAATTAAATCGATCAACACACACACATATATATATACATACACATATACGTATATACGTACCTATATATATATAGCTTCCCGAGTGATCGATATCGAGTTTTCGACGCCTTTTGACAATTAATACCGAAGGATTTCAGAGCGTTTTCCTTCTTTCGATTTCACTGGATTTTTTTCTATCCAAATGAATGAGCTGCTGCGATATGCATCTGATATAAGAGGCATTGCCGGCGATTCATTACATCGCCGGAAATGGAGTCATTGCCGGCGAAATTCCAGCGAAAAGTCGCTGGAAATGTGTCAAAACATTGTCGGCGACCTATTCCATCGCCGGCAATGAGTGGGCCACCATTGCCGGCGATTTTCCGGCCGGAATTTCGCCGGCAATGGTGGCCCACTCATTGCCGGCGACAGAATAGGTCGCCGGCAATGTTTTGACACATTACCGGCGACGAAGTAAGTCGCCGGCAATGAACGACATTACCGGCGACTTTCCCGGTCGCCGGCCTTGTTTTTTCAAATATCGCCGGTAATTTGCTCGAATGTGGTAGTGTATAGGGACCCTGAAGATTGACTTAGGCTTAGGAAGATTTCTTTTTCTGGACAATGTTTTTTACATTCCTTCTCTTAAGAGGAATTTGATTTCAGTAGGGCTTTTGGTTGGTATTGGCTGCAAACTTATCATTGATTTTCATGGAATTCAGTTATTTCAGCATTCTATTTATCTTGGTTGTGGTTCATTTTCAAATAATTATCTACGTTTAGAATGTACTACAGCTAGAAATGAGATACTTTTGATTGAAAACAATGAAGAAACCACAACTGATAACACCACAGTTGGTGTTAAAAGACCACAGATGTGACGACCCCGACCAGAATCAGCAGTATGATCAGCTATATACGTGAGTTACTGCGTAGTCGCAGAGTTCTGACATTATTTGAATCGCCAGGTTTGATAACGACTTAATTATTGGCCAAGAATTGGAGCTGAGTCTCTTCTTGAGAGTCGTTGTACGTATGATTTTGAGTTCGTGGGCGGTTCCGGATCGTTATTTGGACGATCGATGAATAAATTATGAATATTTGAAGTTTCGACGGAAACGGATTAAAATGGTGATACTCTTAGTGACTAAATTACCGGACAAGAATTTGGTTTCAGCATCTTCATAGAAGTTGTTCAGAATTTAATTTCGAGCTCGTGGGAACTTCTGGAGCATTGTTCTGAATTACGAAGATTAAGTTGTGAATATATCCGTTTTTGATTATTTAGTCGGTTTAAATATGTGTTGGTTTGAACAGTTGACTTTTTATCGGTTTGGTCGATGTGTTTGACTTTAGGTGATAATTGAAGAACATGTCGAGACGAGTTTGTTGCCGCGAGAATTATCGGAATCGGAATTACGACGAGGAAATTACGTGTGTTTGAAGTTTGTCGTAAATCTAATTTTGGAAGTTTCCTAAAATAGCAGGTATAAATAGTGGTTGCCATAAAGGGAAAGTCAAAGACTGAAATGAAGTGGCTTTGACCCGGTCAACTCGGTTTGACCGAGTGGTGTGCGACGGTGGCGACACCTCCACGGCTCGCCGGCGACGAGGCCTCGTCCGACCACCTCACGGTGCGGCACCGGTCCCATTCGATTCGCTGTGACCTCCTCGTCCCGCCTCCGGTCTCCTTTCACGGCATAACTCATCGGAGCAGGAGTTATTTCCGGCCAAAAATGGAAGATTTTAAGTGAATTCGGGTTTGTATTTTCCGGCCGATTCGAGCTATGATTTGGACTGGGTTTTGTAGCCCTCATCACCATGAAGCTACCATGTAAGTTTGGTGTTTCAATTCGATGTGTACATGGAGAATTTTGGATTTGAAAATTTGGTAGTTAGAGATTGAATTGGCCTTTGTTGCAGTTGTGAAAGTTGCTTAGTGGATGATTTTGAGTGGAATAGGGGTGGCTCCGCCGTGGAATTCTCCGTTTGGGTGGCGGCGGCGCCGTTGGCGATGGTCAACGGCGGTCAAAGTTTGACTTTTGGGGTTTTCGACAAGTTGCATGTCATTTCACTCGAAATCGCGCCCCGATCGCAGTTTGGAGGTTCGTTTTTCGAATTGAGCGCCCGAAGGTACAGCGAGGTATTGAGGTGTAAATATCGGATTTTCGACGATTCGTCGACATTGAATTACGTGTTTCCGAGAACGGTGGTTTCTCGTGATTTGGTTTGAATTGTCGAATTATGATTTTGAGAAATGGGTTTTGTGAATATTCAGGGGTTCGTGATCGTTCGTTTGGCGAGAGACTTTCCGCCTGATCACGAGTTAACGCGAACTGCATTACGCTAGTCTGTGAGTGGACAATTTCTTTTCACGGATTATTTGCGAGTCTTATTATACGTTTTACGAACTTGAGCATGCTTACGAGATTTCGATTTATATGAGCATGTGTTATACGATTATATTACGTATATGCATTCATATGCTGTTTATTGTATTTGCATCGGATTATTTGTGATTTGATTTACACAGAGTACAGTTGTAGTTCATGTTGTTGTATCGATACACACGCATCCCGGCTGATCACCGAGGGTGCCTACCAGGGGGGTACCGTACCTTATGCCGATGTAGTTCCGGGTGGGTACTGGTTTCTGTATCTTGTGCCGATGTATTTCCGGGAAGGTACAGATGTCTGTTTCTTATGCCGATGCAGTTCCGGGTGGAAACAGATACCTTGACCTGAGGTCTTTCTGGCTCGAATCACGTGTGGATCTGGGATCCCGTGATTCGGATTGTACTAGCACGGTCGTGTCCATGAGTGACCCCGTGGGATTTTTACTTGCATGCTCTGTACGCTGGAGGAGTATGAGTTTACCTCGCGTATTTTATTATATTTATTCATTTGGACTCGCATATATTTTTATAACGTATATTACTTGGTGAAAGACATTTATTTTCGTCCACTCACTCTAACAGTTTTCATGTCTTTCCCCTGGGCTTTTCGGTTTCCGTGCCCAGTTTGCAGTTCGGATTCTGGTGTCGCACGTCGTGGTCGGAGGCATAGTGCTCGAGCTACCTTGTTTCTTCCAGTAGGTTTATTGTTCTACCTACTGTGGTATACGTATATGATTATACATTAGAGGTCGCTCTGAGTATTCTGTTGTATATACTATATGATTTTACACCGGATTTCAGTAAAGTACAGATATATTTATTGTTTTACTTTACTGTTGATATATTGAGAAATCCGGATGGGATTGGTGCCCACGGTTTGATTTTTGTGGCATAGGATGAAGTGTATTTTCCGCGTGCAGGTAATGGTAATTCCACGTTAGTAACGAAACTCTGCCAAAATTTCTACGGTTTTTGTTGGTTCGTGTTTTCGAAAGGGTTTGATTCCGGTTTAGGGAGCTAAATCGGGGTTGGGTCCTTTCAGCTTGGTATCAGAGCATCAGGTTATAGGTTCTGTAGACTTCTGTAGTCGTGTTTACTAAGGATATTTGAGAATGTACAACATGTCTGGAATGGTGACCCGACCGGCCGGCGGATACTCATCAATATTCCGGGTGTTGTATACTTTCAAATAATTGAAGTTCCATGATTACGTTCCACTTGTTGTGAACGATGTTTATTCAATAGGATGCCTCCTTGACGTGCTTTCCATGTCGGTACGGTTGTGGATCCTATTGAGGATCAATCGACGCGCAATTTGCCAGAGAACTGTGGATTTGGAGGAGTATTCAGAGTTCAGGGATTTGTGTGGCACGGTTTGCCTGGTTGTGTGTATATGAGCGTCTATATGTTGCCTCAGAGCTGAGAATTGTGGCAGTTGATATTTTTTTTGCCTGAGTCAGATTGTTGTATTTGGTGGGCTGATATTATGTGAGTTCCGGTTGCGACTCCATGGCCTACATTCAGAGTGTTGTTTATACGGTAATGGTTTTATCAGGTTACCCAGCAATCGAATGTGAAGTGTTTACCCACCTGAGGCAGAGATGCATTGTCTACATGTTTGTCCCTATTTGCACGTGTTATGTGGCTTCAGAGGAAGCAATGCACGAGGTTCGAGATGAATTTGAACCTGAGCATCAGAGGGATCATGATTGATGTGCCTCGAGTTATCCGTGAGGAGCTTAGTGTGCTGCACTCAGTGGCGAGGCTATTGAGAAGGAAAGACGTACACGGTTTTCGATGTAATGATTTGAGGCAAATGGATTCAGTCGAGATGTTTTGATGAGGTTGAGTTCTGGCACCTCGGAATCAGTGACTTCATTAGGCTGTGGCCTTTTCGATTATGTTGAGGGTCATCAGATCAAGCAGAGGATCCGTTTGGTGGTGGTGGAAATCACAGAGTAGCGGACTTGTTTCTGTGGTATGAGTTGGGGTGATCGTTGGTGATCCTTTCACGCAGCAGGTGTTGCAGTGAATTGTGTTCGTGGAGCACTTTCAGTTGCTGTTCGGTGACCAGGAGGGTCACGTTACGAGGGAGCGCCCTCAGCCAGTGGTGTTTGCGATTCGGCAGCTCAGAGCTCACCAGGAGATCCTCATGTTGTTCCAGAAGTTTGATCAATGTAGCCCTTTTGACGAGTTAATCAGCAAGTCGTAATTGATGTGGGCGGCTAGTTGAGTATGTTGGAGTTCGTGCCATAACCTTGTTTGGGGACAGATTTTTCTCCGAGGTTACTGTTGTTTGATATCCATGGCTATTGTATCTGCATCTCCACTTCCGAGGTTTTGAAGAGTATTGCATCCATCCGGAGGTTGCG
Source organism: Geum urbanum (assembly GCA_946800695.1). NCBI lineage: Eukaryota > Viridiplantae > Streptophyta > Magnoliopsida > Rosales > Rosaceae > Geum > Geum urbanum. Next base: position 6,864,121 of record OX327007.1, on the reverse strand, counting down.
AGATCCTTGGTGGAGGATATGGTTTAGCCGCGGATTTGTTCTAGCTGGACATCGTGGCTTTGATGTGATTGTGAGTATGGAATTACGGACGACGCATTTGGTTGTGTTTGAGTGCCTCGAGAAGGAGGTTGTGTTTCGACAACCAGACTTTCCTCGAGATACTGTTCGTGGTGATGGTCGAGCGGATGATGAAAAGAGTTATGTTGTTGCTTAGCTCATGTTGTGGATACTGTGGTTGCTGTGCCTGATATTGGTGATGTTGAGGTGGTTCCCGAGTTTCCAGGTGTGTTCCGGAGGAGTTACCAGGTGTTCCTCCAGTTCGGGAGACTGACTACACCATTGGGCTTGTACCGGGCGCTGGACTCATTTTACCGGCATTTTGTCGTTCGGAGCCAGCGGAGCTGATGGAGCTACAGTTTCGACTCCAGAAGTTGCTGGAGGAGGTATCAGGAGATTTTATGCGACCCCGCGTATTTGCGTGGTGTGCTCTTGCATTGTTTGTACGGATGATGGATGGTTCGACGAGATGGTGCACTGAATACCGAAGCCTGATTCACTTCAGAGAAGAGTGAGTATCCTCCGCTTCGGATTGACGATTGGTTTGATCAGCTTGCGAGACCTTCAGTCTTTTCGAAGATTAATTTCGGGTCCGGATACCATCACTTGAGGATCGATGAGTCAGATGTGGCTATGTTAGCTTTCAGATCATGGTGCGGGCATCAGGAGTTCTTGGTCACGTCATTGGTTGACCAATGCCATGTAGTTTTTACGGACTTGATGGACCAGGTGTTCAGACGATTTTGGACCAGTTGCGGTCATGTTTGTTAGCAACATCCTGATTTACTCCAGGAGTGTGGACCAGCACCTGAAACAATTGTGAGCGGTTTTGCGGTCCTTATGAGATGATCAGTTGTTGGTAAAGTTCAGCCAGTGTGAGTTTTGGCTGATTAGCATGAAGATTTTGGGTTGTGTGATGCTATCTGAGGGAGTCGGCGTGGATCCTGACCAGATGGAAGCCGAGTTGATTTGGGGTTGACCTACCATTGTACCAGAGATCCGAAGTGTCTCTTGGGTTTGGCAGGCTATTACCAACGGCTTGTGCGGGATTTTCCCGAATTGCCACTTCACTTTCCAGATTGACGAAGAAGTGTCAAGTTCGAGTGGTTCGATGCACGCGAGGAGAGTTACTTACTCTTGAAGGATGGTTGACCGTTGTTTCAGTTTTGACCATACCTGACGATCGTGATGAGTTCGTGGGTTATGGTGATGCATCGAGGTTTGGATTTGGTTATGTATTGATGCTGTGTAGCAGAGCGGTGGCTCATGGTTTCGGGCAGTGGAAACCTTATAAAGCTACGTATCCGGTGTTTGATTTTGGGTAACTGTCTTATGTTAGCATCGAAGAGTTCGAGACACTACAGCTATGGCTTGCAGCACGGTGTAGGATGTACACTGATTACTTGAGTTTCATCCACTTGCATTCTCGGCCAGATTTGGGCTTGAGGCAGTGTAGATGGTTGAGGTCGACTAACGACTATGGCTGCACCCTTGAGTTTGTTCGAGAAAGGCTAGGGGTTGTACTTTGATCATCCATCTGGGATGTTGTTGCTGATGTATTCAGCTGGATGTCGGGAGCTTCAGTGTTTCATGTGTGTGTGTGGCTCGCGTTTCCGTGTTAGCCGAGTTGCGAGCTACGGGAGCTGTGTTAGAGTGTGATAATGTGAAGCTCATTGTTTTACGCGCATTTGGCGCTAGTGGTGTGGAGATGTGTCTGATACTCCGAGTTTACTACTCGAGACGCAACATGAAGAGCAATATAGCAGCTTGTGTGTGCGCAGCATGTGTGTGTGCAGATGTCACATTTGTCAGCTGGCCATGGCTTGGAGGCGGAGACTTGCCGAGAAGTATCAGCCATTTGAGATTTCCGGTTAGACGTGGCAATTATGGCTGTGATTGTGTATGTTTGTATGCACTTGGGTTTGTGATACCAGTTGTTAGGCCATTATGGATCGTTTGACTAACTCAGTACATTTCCTTATACTTTCCGGTACAGATTTCGGTGGCAGGCTTGCATAGCCATGTTTGATGAAGGTTGTCCATTTACATGGTGTACCTGTGTCCCAGATTGCTGATCGAGGTAATCAGCTACAGCTGAGTGTTGGCAAACGTTGCAGAAAGCATTGGGGACCAGATTACAAGTTAGTACCGGTTCTTATCCTCGGATTGGCGAGCGATCTTTGAGGATTATTCAGACCTTGGAGGGCATATTGTGGACCTCGGTATTGAAGTTTCGGAGGATTTGGGACCAGCAGTTTCAGCTGTTCGAAATTGCTTGCAGTACCAGTTTGTTGACCACTATGATTTTGATGTTGGTTGATGTCATTTTGAGGAACGATGTTGTACTCCATTGTGCTAGAGCGAGTTTGGTTTGAGTTTGAGTTGATGTTTGATTCTGATTTTGTGGAATGTGCTACCACAGACTTTCGGATTAGCGGAAACAGGTTAATAATTGTCCGAGTTCGATGTTGAGTTATGTTGATGTATGTAGGCTGAGTTGTGAATTGCCATGTTGTTTGATCTGTATGTGGTCATAGGCGAGTTTGTGTTGTGCCGTATAGTTCGGCATCGCCTATATCATTGGCTTTTATGTGTGTTGTGTTCCGTGTTGCGGAACTATGTTTCAGGTTTGTTACATGTTGTGTACCCTATCTGTTCCTTATGCAGGAACACTTGGCTATTGTGTGGAGCCAGTTCAGATTCCAGATTTGAAGGTACATGGATTTCAGCACGGAGCTATCTCCTATTGTGGAGTCAGTTGTCAGAGTTGTTTAGTTGAGGTTGCCATTGGAGAGTTGAGTAGTATGCAGAGGCAGTGCTCCTACTTTTAGTCGGCAGACTCAGAAATTTTGAGGTCGAAATTTTTTTTAAGGGGGGGTGGATTTGTGACGACCCGGACCAGAATCAGCAGTATGATCAGCTATATACGTGAGTTACTGCGTAGTCGCAGAGTTCCGACATTATTTGAATCGCCAGGTTTTATAACGACTTAATTATTGATCGAGAATTGGAGCTGGGTCTCTTCTCGAGAGTCGTTGTACGTGTGATTTAGAGTTCGTGGGCGGTTCTGGATCGTTATTTGGACGATCAATGAATAAATTATGAATATTTGAAATTTTGACGGAAACGGATTAAAATGGTGATACTCTTAGTGACTAAATTACCAGACGAGAATTTGGTTTCGGCTTCTTCACGGAAGTTGTTCAGAATTTAATTTTGAGCTCGTGGGAACTTTCGGAGCATTGTTCTGAATTACGAAGATTAAGTTGTGAATATTTCCGATTGTTGATTATTTAGTCGGTTTAAATATGTGTTGGTTTGAATAGTTGACTTTTTATCGGTTTGGTCGATGTGTTTGACTTTGGGTGATAATTGAAGAACATGTCGAGACGAGTTTGTTGCCGCGAGAATTATCGGAATCGGAATTACGACGAGGAAATTACGTGTGTTTGAAGTTTGTCGTAAATCTAATTTTGGAAGTTTCCTAAAATAGCAGGTATAAATAGTGGTTGCCATAAAGGGAAAGTCAAAGACTGAAATGAAGTGGCTTTGACCCGGTCAACTCGGTTTGACCGAGTGGTGTGCGACGGTGGCGACACCTCCACGGCTCGCCGGCGGCGAGGCCTCGTCCGACCACCTCACGGTGCGGCACCGGTCCCATTCGATTTGCCGTGACCTCCCCGTCCCGCCTCCGGTCTCCTTTCACGGCATAACTCATCGGAGGAGGAGTTATTTCCGGCCAAAAATGGAAGATTTTGAGTGAATTCGGGTTTGTATTTTCCGGCCGATTCGAGCTATGATTTGGACTGGGTTTTGTAGCCCTCATCACCATGAAGCTACCATGTAAGTTTGGTGTTTCAATTCGATGTGTACATGGAGAATTTTGGATTTGAAAATTTGGTATCAATTCGGTTTTGCATGAAATTGAGCTAGTTAGAGATTGAATTGGCCTTTGTTGCAGTTGTGAAAGTTGCTCAGTGGATGATTTTGAGTGCAATAGGGGTGTCTCCGCTGTGGAATTCTCCGTTTGGGCGGCGGCGCCGCCGTTGGCGGTGGTCAACGGCGGTCAAAGTTTGACTTTTGGGGTTTTCGACAAGTTGCATGTCATTTCACTCGAAATCGCGCCTCGATCGCAGTGGGGAGGTTCGTTTTTCAAATTGAGCGCCCGAAGGTACAGCGAGGTATTGAGTTGTAAATATTGGATTTTCGACGATTCGTCGACATTGAATTACGTGTTTCCGAGAACGGTGGTTTCTCATGATTTGGTTTGAATTGTCGAATTATGATTTTGAGAAATGGATTTTGTGAATATTCAGGGGTTCGTGATCGTTCGTTTGGCGAGGGACTTTCCGCCGGATCACGGGTTAACGCGAACTACGTTACTCTAGTCTGTGAGTGGACAATTTCTTTTCACGGATTGTTTGCGAGTCTTATTATACGTTTTACGAACTTGAGCATGATTACAAGATTTCGATTTATATGAGCATGTGTTATACGATTATATTACGTATATGCATTCATATGCTGTTTATTGTATTTGCATCGGATTATTTGTGATTTGATTTACACAGAGTACAGTTGTAGTTCATGTTGTTGTATCGATACACACGCATCCTGGCTGATCACCGAGGGTGCCTACCAGGGGGGTACCGTACCTTATGCCGATGTAGTTCCGGGTGTGTACTGGTTTCTGTATCTTGTGCCGATGTATTTTCGGGAAGGTACAGATGTCTGTTTCTTATGCCGATGCAGTTTCGGGTGGAAATAGATACATTGACCTGAGATCTTTCTGGCTCGAATCACGTGTGGGTCTGGGATCCCGTGATTCGGATTGTACTAGCACGGACGTGTCCATGAGTGACCCCGTGGGATTTTTACTTGCATGCTCTGTACGCTGGAGGAGTATGAGTTTACCTCGCGTATTTTATTATATTTATTCATTTGGACTCGCATATGTTTTTATAACGTATATTACTTGGTGAAAGACATTTATTTTTGTCCACTCACTCTAACAGTTTTCATGTCTTTCCCCTGGGCTTTTCAATTTCCGTGCCCAGTTTGCAGTTCGGATTCTGGTGTCGCACGTCGTGGTCGGAGGCATAGTGCTCGAGCTACCTTATTTCTTCCAGTAGGTTTATTGTTCTACCTACTGTGGTATACGTATATGATTATACATTAGAGGTCGCTCTGAGTATTCTGTTGTATATACTATATGATTTTACACCGGATTTCAGTAAAGTACAGATATATTTATTATTTTACTTTACTGTTGATATATTGAGAAATCCGGATGAGATTGGTGCCCACGGTTTGATTTTTGTGACATAGGATGAAGTGTATTTTCCGCGTGCAGATAATGGTAATTCCACGTTAGTAACGAAACTCTGTCAAAATTTCTACGGTTTTTGTTGGTTCGTGTTTTCGAAAGGGTTTGATTCCGGTTTAGGGAGCTAAATTGGGGTTGGGTCCTTTCAACATATCAATTCTAAGTCTGCAAACCTTTGGCACAGAAGGTTAGGCCACATATCAAAAGAAAGATTAAAAACACTTGAAAAGAAGAAAATCTTACCTACACTAGACTATGGTGATTTAACAGACTGCAAGGAATGTTTCAAAGGAAAATTGACAAACATCAGAAAAACTTCAGCCTTAAGAAGTCAAGAAATTCTGGAGCTCATTCGTACAGACATATGTTGTCCTTTTAGGCATAAAACATTGTGTGGAAATTTTTACTATATCACATTCATAGATGACTATTCAAGGTACTGCCACATCTTCTTACTTTCAGAAAAATCTCAAGCATTAGAAGCTTTCAAAATTTACAAAACTGAAGGGGAGCTGCAGCTTGAGAAAAAGATAAAAACAGTAAGATCAGATAGAGGAGGAGAATTTTTTGGGAGGCATACTGAAACAGGCCAGCAAAAGGGGCCATTTGCAATGTTCCTACAAGAACATGGCATCAAGGCACAGTATACTACACCATATAATCCTTCTCAAAATGGGGTGGCAGAAAGGAAAAATAGAACATTGATGAACATGGTTAGATCCATGATGTGTACTTCAGGTTTGCCTATATTCTTGTGGGGAGAAGCTCTTAAAATAGCAAACTATATTTGCAATAGATCACCCTCTAAGGCTGTAGAAAAAACACCATTTGAGTTATGGTGTGGTAGGCAACCTAGTCTGCATCATTGCCATGTATGGGGATGTAAGGCTGAAGCAAAAATTCCAAATGCCATAAATCAAAACAAGTTAAATCCTAAAACAGTAAGCTGTCATTTTATAGGATACTGTGAGAAATTAAAAGGGTTCAAATTTTATACACCCCATGGACCAACCAGAACTATGGAAACAAACCAAGCAAAGTTTCTTGATGAGGAAGATTGCAAAGGCTTGATTCAGGATCTATCTTCAGAACTGACTGAAATGGTGGACCATGAGGATTTGACACAAAACTTGCCCTTAAACACAGATCAAAGCATAGATTATCACAATACAGTACCCATAAATCCTGCAGTACCTCAGAATCTTAATCTCCAGGCTGATGTTGCAACAGAGAATTTGGAAAATTTAGAGCATATTGAAAACTTAGAAAATCCTGAGAATGTGGAAAATCAAAATGAGCCTCATATCAGAAGATCCACCAGACCAAGAAGACCAGTTTTTAGTGAGAATAGTGATTTTTTAGTCTATCTGCAGGAACTTGATGTTCTTGCAGAAGATGATGACCCCTTAAGTTTTAAACAAGATAAAGACAATAGCAAATTTAGCTACTGGCAAGTAGCCATGGAAGAAGAACTGAATTCCATGTCTAGAAATCAAGTTTGGGAGCTGGTTAAACCAGATAAAAATCACAAAGCCATAGGTTGCAAATGGGTTTTCAAAACAAAAAGGGATGGTAAGGGTAATATTGAAAGGCATAAAGCCAGACTAGTAGCTAAAGGATTCACACAAATGGAAGGCATAGACTATAATGAAACCTTCTCCCATGTATCCACAAAAGATTCATTCAGAATCATAATGGCACTTATAGCACATTATGACATGGAATTGCATCAAATGGATGTAAAAACTGCATTCTTGAATGGGGAGCTAGATGAAGTCATTTATATGAAGCAGCCTGAAGGTTTTGAAGAATTAGGAAAAGAAAATCATGTCTGTAAACTGAAAAAATAAATTTATGGGTTGAAGCAGGCCTCAAGACAATGGTATAAGAAGTTTGATACAGTGGTAACTTCTTTTGGCTTCACTGTAAATATAGTTGATGAATGCGTTTACATCAAGTCGGACAAAACTGGTTTCATCTTCCTAATTCTATATGTAGATGACATTCTTTTAACTAGTAGTAGCATGCAGCTGCTTAAGGAAACTAAAGCTTTTCTGTCAAACAATTTTGACATGAAGGACTTAGGAGAAGCCTCTTTTGTCTTAGGAATTGAAATTAAGAGGGATAGAAAACTGGGACTATTAGGCTTATCTCAATACAGTTACATTTAGAAAGTATTAAAGAGATTTGGTATGGAAACTTGTTCAACAAGTGAAGCTCCCATGTCTAAAGGTGACACCCTGTCCAAAATTTCTAAAAAGGGGGGGAAGATGACTCCTATGGATAGCAAACCTTATGCAAGACTTATAGGAAGCCTCATGTATGCACAGGTCTGTACAAGACCTGATTTAGCATTCTCTGTAGGAATTTTGTCCAGATTTCAATCTGCACCTACTCAAGAACACTGGATTGCAGGTAAAAAGATCCTCATGTATCTTCAGAAAACTAAGTCTCACATGTTAGTTTATAGAAGAGAGAATAAGCTGGAGCTATCAGGATATACTGATTCTGATTTTGCAGGAAGTTATCCAAACTCTAACAAATCAACATCAGGCTATATATTCATGCTTGCAGGAGGGGCTGTGACTTGGAAAACTTCTAAGCAGTCAATAATTTCCACTTCAACAATGCAAGCAGAATTCATAGTTGTATATGAAGGTGTTTGTGAAGGGTTGTGGATCAAAAAATTTCTAATCTACACTGAAGTTCTCAGTCACATAGTTGCAGATGCAGTTAAAATTTTTTGTGATAATGAAGCTGCAGTTTTCTTCAGTAAGAACAGCAAAAGATCAAACAAATCGAAACATATTCATTTGAAATACTACAATGTGAGGCAAAGAGTCAAACAAAATGAAATCGTAGTTTTAAACATTGATACAGATTCCCAACTAGCTGATCCCTTCACCAAGGCCTTGTCAATATCATGCTTTAGGAAACATGTTGAAAGAATGGGGATACTTCCAGATTTACATGCTTAGGTTCAGTGGGAGCTGATAAACAGGTTACAGTAGTGTCAGGATTAATTGTTAGCTAGTTAATGCCAGATGTAAACTTATTTTCGAGAAATACTTGTAATTTTATTCCAGCTGATCAATAAAATTGAGACATTTCAGTTACAAGCTTTTCCATAATTTTGTTGTTTATGTGTGATGATCATGGAACAGAAGCTGATATATATGTATAAATATGACATGATGAATTGTTTAGCAGGCATTTTTATCATTTTGGTTCAGTTGAGATAAATTGCTGTATGATTTTGATTTTAATCGAAGTCATTAAGTAGGACTATGAGTTTTGACACCACAGGTGGATATACTTGTCAAAATTGCTCACACTATCACTTTTGAGCTTATGTGGTGACAGTGACTGATGTATGTGATCAGTAATCGTGTTGGCTATGTAGACCATATGTGATTCTGGTTCTGCATCAGGAACTGTACACTGACCAAGCTGCCTGAATCTAGAGTTTTCTTTACTTCAAGTGCACACTTAAGATGCTGGTTGATACAGTGACGTGTTCATGCTACCCTCTGCAGCTGCATTGGTCCAAGTGGGAGATTGTAAGACTGTAACTGGACCAAATTGCATCTGCATCAGTGTTGGGATTTTCATGAAACATCAGAGTTTCGGATATCAGTAGAAGAAGAGAAATGGAACTCTACTGTAGTGCTTATCAGGTTGTATATCACTAGATAAACAAGACAGATTCGTTAGTTAAACACCTGATTAACATTAGGATGAATTGTGATAGAATAAGGCCTCTTTAGTTGTTAAGAAACTGAGTTGGAGTGTAACTCTTTTATGGGAAAGAGTGGCGCATCAGTATAAATACAAGGCTGAAGTCCCTGCGTCTTCACTCATTTTTTTTAGCATTTAGAAATCAGTCCCATTCTATGCTTGAGTGAAGAACGTGGAAGACTTGCAGCTGAGTTCACCAAGATGGCTTCAAGAAGGATTGTTGTTGCTGCTGGAAGTTTCAACACAGAACCAGGTAGCTTTCCTAGTTTGTTTAGGAAATCTGTTTATGTAATTGCTGTTAAGGAATTGTAAATGTATGATCATGAGATTGTGAAACAAATCCTTATGTATTGTTGATTGATGATTTAGGAACCTCATTATGCAGTTCGACAGACTTGGCTAAACAGAAGCTGCTTATTAGGGAAGGCTAGAGTGAACCAAGATTGAGACTAGTCTGACTGTGCGGCTGAGCATATGCTTCACTAAATCAGTGGGATGCATCTCATATATAAAGAGAGGCCGAGATTATATCAATTCGATAGAAAAGTATACGTAGAATGTAGACCTCATTGGTGGAAACATAATAGTGTGGACGAGTCTAAAATTATGAATACTGCAGTTTATTTAGGCTTAAATTGAATTAGGCCTTACCTATAATGGAGCCAAAACAACACCAAGTGGGCAACCAATATATTCTAACTTGGAGAACTAAAAAAACCCTAGGCCCCGCTTCTTGCTCTATTTCGCAAGAAACGTCACAGCACCATTTAGCCATGGATCATGGAGCATAAAGAAGATTTGCGGCTGCTTTCACCGTCTCTGAGAGAGGGAGGACCTCCCTTGGCGTCACCGACGTCGGCAATTCAAAGCATTACGCCGTAGGGCGTCTCTTATCCATGAAGCAGGGAGTTAATCCCAAAGCTTTTCATGGTACCATAGTGGGAGTGTGGGAACTCCGGAAAAAGCTATCGATCAGGGATGACAGGGACCGTATCTTGAAAGAGGGACCCTGGTTCTATGGGAAATCCAACCTGGTATTGAACTCCTATGATGGAGAAGGGAATGTGATGAAAGTGTTGTTGCAACGTATACCGGTGTAGGTTTACATCTCGGGGCTTCCAACGTGTCTCCAAAAGGTGAAAGCAGTCGGGTACATCACGGCAACCCTAGGTGAGATTATCCGTTAGGACGAGTCTGGGATACACAGTTGGAAACGTGTGAGGGCCAGGATTTGGCATGATATTCAATCTCCGGTGAAGCACGCTTACCCTCCACAAGTTTTTGAACTTGACGGAATTCTGGTTCTGATCCATTTTCGTTATGATCGCATGTTTGGATTCTGCCGAGTCTGTGGCATGCTGGAACACGAGTCCTGCAGTGGACCGCAGGATATGTCGGCGGCAGAGGAGATCATGGAAACCATTAATGTATCAAACCCTAGTGTGAAGAAGAAGCTAGGTGTCAGGGCTGTTGCAAGCAATCTGAGTCCAACTAGCATACCTAATCTCACTAGGACTCCCAACCCGAGTGGGGGACTCTCTCTGTCAGCTCCAGGCTTGACCTTTTCATTCCCAGGGATCTCGGCTGTGGAACTTGCCAAGCAGCTTAGTGCCTTCTCTTTTCGCACTCCAGAACAGACGTCGCCTGGCATTAGATTTTCAGAGCAGAATCGGCCTACAATAGGCACCAAACGGAAGGAACCTGAGGACCTCCCCACTTCCATACCAAGGGCTATTAAGGCCTTCCAGAGGCCGGACACAATGCCACCACCGACACAAACTACTGGGGGAGAAGCTCTATGCAATGCGTTGAGTTCTTCGCTCAATGGTACATTTGGCAACATACAGGTTTCCCCACCTAAGAGGAAAAGAGGGCGTAGAGCGGGGTCTAATAACAAGCCAAAGGAGGATGTGGCTGTTCTAGGATTTGGTCAAGTGGCGGGCTTTCCAAAAGTTCACAAGAGACGCGATATAGGTAAGAAGTTGATTATGAGCAAGGTGGAGGAGCCGGATCCTGAGGCTTCTATGAGTGTACCTCCATCTGTGCAGGGAAATAATGAGGTCCTGACTAATATGGTCGTGGAGAACCCTGCAGAGTCATCGAAGTAATCCGGCAGCTTTTAGGCGAACATTACCTTGGTTTACCCGTGTTGGTGTTCGTCTCTTGAAAGACATTGTCCTGGTGTCGTGTTTCGTGTTGGTCTTTTATTCAAGCATTTGTTCTTGTATTGATTTAGGCTTCTTAGGTTAGTATGACGGTAGTTCAATTCTCTCGAGCCCAAACGGGTGTTCTACCATGTAACAAATATTTTATCTTTTGTTTAAGCAAGGCCTCTCATTTTCCTGTCAAAAAAATATATATATTCTAACTTGGAATAATAGAAATTACTTCTGTTCTCTAAAAGAGATACTGTTATGTACATGCAGCTTTCTACTCTCTCCTTATTTATTTTGCAACATCTATGGGAACATATATCATGGCTCCTCATCAGGTTAGTTTTGGTCAAACTTGTTGTTAAAGGTGATCCTTCCTTTATGAGATTAGTGAGTTATATTTATTGATGACTTACACTTACCTTTGGTCATGATTCAAACATTCTGCATGTGTACAGTGTGGGGTGAACCTCTCTCTCCAACTGCGCAGTCGTTTATGCCGGAACTCCTATTTGGATTTGGAATGAATCGTAGTTTGCCTAAGGTTTATCTTTCTCAAATTCAATGAATGTTATAACATTCTTTCTCTGATACTTTTTATCTTTCCCTTCTATGCTAAGGAGGTCCTTAATATAAAAGTGTGGCGGTTTTTCATTTTAAAATAGTTAATAATCATATTTTGATAATCAGGCCACCCATATCATTTGTGATACCTATTAGTTTTGAGTCCAATTAAAAACTGTTAATTTGGCCATATCGTTAGCCACTTTTATAGTTGTAGTCTTTATCCCACGCTTCATATATGTTTGCATAACTTTTGTTATTTTTGTGTGTGACTAAAATTGGCTAAAAATTTTGCATAACTACTTATGAAAGAGAAATCTGAAAGACTGACGATTTAAATTGTTGAAATCAAGTGTGTGAAATTCAGATTATAATGAAATCAATTTCAGTATTATATTGTTGACATATGTACTCTTTAGTGGAGGAAATCCTACTTTCAATATTGTTTAAGATTCAAGTGCTCAAGTATATTAATAGTTGTGACAATTAATGCTTGTAATTCCTGCATATCAGGAAAAATAGTTTTTATAATTCTATCAACGAAATGTATTAGTCTCTCTTTGTTTGTTTGTAGTTTTCTCTAAAAACAATTACATTGTAGTAGCAGTGTTGACCTCCGTTGAAGCTGCAGCGGCTTGACGATCCGCCTCCACCATACTGCCATCCGTAACTGTGCCCCGTCGCATCACTCCCTCATGTTCACTTTGCTGCCTCTGCCCTCATGCCACCAAATTGGAAAACAAAAATCATAGTAACAGTTGGCCTCCGTCGCCATCCATGACCTCGCCCTCATCGACCTGCCCTCCGCCGCCATCCCTAACCTTGGACGTGCCTCCTCCCCAGCATGTCGTCCTTGCACCAGATCAAACTCAATCGCTTAGTAACAACTAGCCTTGCACGTCGACGCTCATCATCGACTTCCCGCACACCTTTGGCCGCCAGCCAAAGCTTTCAAGTACGATTACTATCTCTTCTACCTAGATCATATTTTATGTCTGATTATATCAATTGAATCTGTGGGTTTCATTGCAAAACTAAAGAAATCATTGTTGTATTATAGATCACGAGTTGTAGTCTTCTGCTCATATATTGATCGTTGATTCATGATAGGATAATTTCAATTGCTCTAGTATTGCGCACAATGAAAAATAGTTTGATGTTCCTATGAAGATTACTGTATGGTTTGATAATGTTTTATCCCTCTAGTGTGTGAAATTAGCTTCAAATTAAGCTAAGTTGCCTATTGTGATAATAAAGGTTTGACAATGTTCATGCAATGTTGCCTCCTTCGTAGCCCGTTGTTGATGTCCTCGAACTCAGCTAATGCTCGCAGCCTTCTCATCAAACAGCCACCCTCGGTCTCCACAAAACCCTTTGCAACATGCACAAACTCGTGCAACACACTACCAACACTTTAGAACTCAAAGAAGCTATTTGAAATTGTTGATTGCCATTAATAGATGACATGTCGATCTTATACTACTTAGAATTAAAACTGCTACACAAATTCAAATGTTTGTTGATATTATTATTTTTGTGTTTTTCGGAAGTGCTATTGTGTTTGTCTCAATTTTTATTGTGTTTTATGTTGAGAAAAACTGAGATTTGTTGCACTGATAGTGCAAAAGTAGTGCTACTTCATTTTGGAATATGTTGTTGGTGTTTTTATGTTTCAAACTTGCTAGGAAAATAGTGGTACTAGTACAGTGTTTTTTCTTTGAACATAGAAGCAATAGTTGTAAGGTTTAATTTCAGCATGGAGATCTCTATTTATTTGTGATTTGGATCAGATTTGGTTATCTACTACTGTGTTGATTTTCATAAGAAATTGTGTTATGCTACTGTTGAGATGTTATGATTGTGCTATGCTATTGTGTTGATTTGGTTTACTACTACTGTAGAAAAGTTTTTTTTTGTTTGGCTTTTTTGGTTTAGGGATTTTAGGTTATATGGTTTAGTGGTTTTAGGGTATAGGGTCTACCGGTTTTAGGGTTTTAGAGTATATGGTATTAGAGGTTTAGCAATGTGCGTTATTTTTCGGTAACAATGTGCATTATTAGTAGCAGTATGTATTATTTTTCTGTAGTAGTGTACGTATAAGGGTTCAAGGGTGTTTTAGGATATTAGGGTATAGAGTATTTAGGATTTTAGGTTTAGGGTTTAGTAGCAGAAACAGTGTGCATTATTTTTCAATAGCGGTGGGCATTATTTTCAGTAGCAGTGGGCGTATAAGGGTTATATGATGTTTTAGGGTATAGGGTATTTATGGTTTTAGTTTTAGGATTTAGTAGCAGAAACAGTGTGCATTATTTTTTAGTAGCGGTGTGCATTATTTTTCAGTAGCAGTGGACGTATAAGGGTTATATGGTGTTTTAGGATGTTGGGTATTTATGATTTTAGGGTATAAAGTTTAGTACAGAAACAGTGTACATTATTTTATAGTAGCAATATTTTATTTTTCGAGCAGCAAATGTGCATTTTTTTTCAGTATCAGTGTTCTTTCTTTTTCGAGTAGCAACGTGCATTTTTTTTTTCAATAGTAGTGTGCGTATAGGGGTTATATGGTGTTTTAGGGTTTTAGGGTATAGGACATTAGGATTTAGGATTTTGTTGCAGAAATAGTGTGCATTATTTTTTCAGTAGCAGTGTGTATTCTTTTTCATTAGCAGTATGCGTATAGGGGTTATAGGATTTTTTTTTAGTAGCAATGTGCGTATAGGGGATTATATGGTGTTTTAGGGTATAGGTATTTAGGGTTTTACGATATAGGATATTAGGGTTCAGGACTTTGTTGCAGAAATAGTGTGCCTTATTTAGCTAACTCTCTAGATGTTCCCGGTTTCGGTGGAGAAGTTTTTCAGTAGCAGTGTGAATTCTTTTTCACTAACAGTGTGCGTATAGGGGCTATAGCACTATCAGAATTTCTACTATAGTCGACGACCTGAAGTCGTCGGCCTGTTAACATAAGTCGTCGGGAACACACCGTCGGCTATACTATAGCTAACGATAGGGTAGGGTAGTCATCGGCTAAAGAATGAACTATAGCCGACGGTGGATGAGTTGTTGGTAATACCGTCGTCGGCCATTTTTTCACCCAAGTCAAAATGTTGACCGGTTACGGTATTTTCTAGTATACTATAGCCGACGACATAGGTCTATGTCGTTGGCTATAGGTGGTGCTTTTTTTTATAAAAAAAGCTGCAAATTCTTAATTGGGCCCAATTTCAAAACCTATAATTGCATAATACAACACATATTTTTCCAACAACATATATTATCCAACAACGTATGCATCCATACAAAGAAAACACAACTACACTAAGGCTGATCAAAATCTATGTTGTGTAAGTAATCAAAGTGGTGACTCCCCTGGTCGCATTGATCCTCTTTTGGATGCGGCTGTGGAGCACCGAAAATGTTTGAAGGTAGGGGCGGGATCTGGATTTCAGCAGCCTAAAACTGTGGCATACACTGCTGCCACCATGCCGCCATAGATGCATGCTGCTCGGCTAATCTCTGCTGCTCGGTGAATCTCGCATTCTGTAATGTAATCGCTTGCTCCATCTCCTCCATCTGTCTCTGTTGATCCTCCATATGTCTATATTGCTCTTCCATCTCCCTCGTCTACCTCTGGAGCTACTCATGTAGATGGGAGGTCCTGGAAGATCCTGACTGGCAGGAGAATTCAGGAGTCATCTTTAAGACTCCTTGGCCCTTCTTACCCAAACCCCTGACGTAGTAGGTGTTCTTCCCAGGAGGTATCACGGCTACCATGATCCTCGTCGACACAGTCGGATCAGATGTATCAATCTGAGAGGTGTACAGGGTGAGCTTCTCATCCGTGGTGTTAGGATATCGTTCTCGAGCTACCTGAGTTAACACCATTGGGATCGCCTCCTCCACTCTTGCCTAATTATCAAGGAAATATGAATAACGTATTAAACATACAAAAAAATATAGCGAAAAAATATATGTAATGAAGCAAATATGTGAATTAATTTATGAGGGACTTACAGCATCTTCGGGACACTGTGGATACGGGTGATGTGTAGTAAACACCAACGAAGGGACTTCTGGGTGTTTGGCGGCGGCCACCTCAGCCCAACCGGAATAAGATCTGGAGCCACAATGATGGTTCTTGGTGTTTTTTGCTCGGTTCTGAGAGTTTGTATCGGAGATGGCCTTGTTGGATAAACTAATTTTTTTCATATAATTAATACGACACAACACAAATATGCTCAAGTTGCATACCTTGAATCGCGGGTGTGTGAAGTGAGTTACCAGTCATCGCCACTCGTACTCCCTAAATCGAAACTCGCTAGAGGTACCATCTCGATTGCTGCTGTAATTTTGCCAGTGCTTTTTGAGTTTGGACTTCCACTCCTTGTACCTATATTAATGCAACACAAATGTTAGATACTAAAACTCTTGAGAATCAAAAATCTAACTCGATATATACAAAATAACCGGGAGACATCACCTGCTCCCTTGCACCTCATTTGTCCATGTGTGTCTGAGTATGTTTTTCACGTGAAACCACCTCTGTAATGTATATATAAATGGTAAAAATTGTATATGTATGCGGACTTAATTAATAAGTAGAAAATTTACGTAATGATGTAAAATTTAACTCACCGACAGTGCATTATGCACTTCCAACTTCATGTAGTTCTCCAATCCAGTCACAGCATTGGTACTCTATCGCGTATGATGCTTCCGGCCATTGAGGCGTACTTTCGAGTATCATCTCCCTCAATCACCTTGTCTCCTTCAATCGTCCTAATGACCACCAGCCCATGCCTAATCACATCTTCAAGAAGCTGACCGACGACGGTGCCTTTGGTCTTTTTGGCTTTGCCGTTGACGACGGTGCCTAAGACATGGAAAAAGGATGAAAACATAAGCACTCAATTTAAATTACATATCGGCTATATAAGTTTGAAATTAAATAATCAAATGTTAATTAATATTTACCCGATTCGTCCGTCTGCTGTCCCTTAATCCGAGCATTTCAAAGAGGTGTCTCGAATGGTACGTACACCATACACTTGGTCCACCATAAGAAAAGGATCATGTCCTCCAATAGGCCTCTCCATATCTTCAAAAATAGATATGGCAGGTATCTCGTCGGGCACAAAGATGGTGGACAGCGGTGATAATCACACACCAGCCTTTGAACTACCTGAAGCACATGCCTCAAATGATTAGTCTATAGGGGGAGCAGGCGTCAGCTCGGCAATGTGCGGCATGCACATATGAACCGACTGTTGAGATGTGCTGCTCGTTAAGGGTCGGTTGGTTGCCTGTTGTGGCATCGCCTCTTGATAGAGCCACCTCGCGATGGAGGGTCGGTTGAGTTCCTGCGGCTTCGCATCCTCATCAAGTAGAATACGTTGGCGAGAGGTGATAGAGCCAGAATAACTATTGCTGATCGTAGCCAAGCTGCTACTCTCATTTCCACCTCGGGATCTCGACCCGGATCCCAAGGAATATTTTTTGCGAAAAAAATACAAATTCATATCTAAAAATGTATATTAATTCACATATAATCTATAAACCCAAATATATTCAATAAATCACATATTCAATTATATATTAATATATTCATCTCACATATTCAACAAAATAACAAATTCAACAAAAACACAAATTCATATCCACTGCACATATATTCATCGGTATATTCAACAAATTAAATTATAAAATAAAAAAATCATAATTATGTATACATTCAATTATTTATACTCCTATATTTATATATATATATATATTCACATACTCTATATTTATATATATTCCCAATTATATTCAACCAATTATATTTATATATATTCCTATTTTTATATATATAGTTTATCTATAATGTCACAATTATATATATTTATATATATTCACAATTATATTTATATATATTCACATTTATATATATGCAAAAATTCAAAAAACAAATTATACAAATATAATTATATATATACGGGATGGTGGAGAGAGATACCGGAATCGGTGTCGATGGAGGGAGGAGAGGCCGCTGGGGCGGTGGCGGCGGCGATTTCCGGAGCTCGATTTGGTGGTGGGGAGAAACAAATCCGGCGAGGAAAGAGGAGGGGAGAGAGAGAGGATTCGGCGGGGAGAGAGGAGAAGAGAGAGAGTTGATTAGGCGGCGTGCGGCGGAGGAGCAAGATAAAATCGATGGTTTTTGTTTTTTTTTTGTTCACGTTTGCAGCGCTGTGGGTCACGTCTGGGTCTGCTTATTCTAGAACTATAGCAGACAAAAATGACACACTGACATCGGCTATAGTGTGGAATTTTATTGGTTCAACATTCTCATGTAAAAACATGCATCCCAAAATACATGTTTGACTAATTGATTATTCACATAGTTAGAATCATTACTAATTAAACGCGTTTCTCATAATAATATATACATTTCTCATAGAAACTTCTTTGTTATACTCAAATACGTACATCTCTAACTAAGGCTGATAATCAGAATCATCGCTTGAGTCTGACTCGGTTTCATAGTTAATTTCTGGTAAGATGTGCCGCTCCTCGTCACCTGAGTCTTTGTCAATTTCATATGGATTAACATCAAGAAGTTCTGCTCCAGGAATTCGAACGATAACACCAGATCTCACATTATTAAGGCGAATTGTAGAGGATTACGGAATGTTAATTGCGTTCGGCTCTTGGTATGCAGCAACGTGTTCATCATCTGCGGCCTCACCAAGTGTAGCAACACTGTATATATGTCTAGGAACAACATGGTTAACTACTTTTCACGCGCCTATGTGCACAAGATCATCAAGATAAAACATTTGTTTTACCACTGTAGAAAAAATAAAGGGGTCATCTTTATACCAGCTTGTAGTAGTATTCACTGAAAATATACCGTACTGATCGGTCCTTGTGTTCTCCAGACTAGTATCTAACCATCTACCCTTAAACAAGTGTACTTTCATGGCCTCCCCATAAATTAGTTCAACCACTGAATAGAGAACACCGTAATAGTCAACGCCATTCTGCCCACCATACACCATTAGCCCAAAATTTTGTGTCCTCAGTATGTTGTCTCTATGTTGACATATAAATTTCATGCCATTGACCTTATATATCGGGTAAACATTTGAAGTTACCGGTTTCATCGCCAAGAGCCTTAATGCGTGTGACCATTGTGGGTAACCATCATCTTGTACAGGGTTCATCTGAAGAAAAAAAATATTCACTTTAAATATGAATTGATATTAATTTGTATATATATGCAAGTGTGTCTGTGTGTGTACACACACCCACACACACCACACACTTACCCATTTGCCAAAATAGTTTGCAAACGTCTTGTTGTGGTACTCAACATTACCGGAAATAGAAAGGTGTTGAAGATGGATGTTTTTCCAATATTGAACTTCTGGACAGTTAATCAGTACCCACCAGTGGGCAATGACTACCTCATATGATTCCAACTTGTATGAATTTGGAAAATTTCCATATACTTCAACATCATTGGAGATGATAGAAAGGTTGAACTGGGGTTGATCTACCGGCATATGCTGTGGAGGGTCCTCCACAGCTCCCAAATACAACTTGGTATACATTACGCACTCGTGCACAAGATATGCTTCAGCAATACACCCTTCAGGTGCAGATTTATTATTTATATAGTTTTTGTAGTCTCCCAGTTGTCTATCAAGTTGGAAAGTGCATGTTATGATTATACTTAAATAAGTATTAATATATAAAAACAGAGTTGAATGAAAATGTTGAATTGTATATAGCTTTCCATGAGATACATCCAAATGTAGTGTATCAGACCGGTAAGCAACAATTGTTCTGGAATATGGATCATCAGGTGAGGCATGATGTCAAAAAAATTTGGGACAAATATCCTCTCAAATTTGCACAGGATAAAAATGATGTCCTGCTATATTTCCCACAAGTCTGACAGCTTCATTTCTCTGGTGCATAACTTCTGAAAGAACCTTGACAATGTCATTAACGGCTCCACCACCTTTTTGGGCAGGTACCCTCGAATGAAAACAGGGAAGAAGTGTTGAAGCAGTACATGGAAATCATGACTCTTTAATCCGTATATCTTATTGTCCCGGAAGTTAACACACCGGCCTATATTTCCTGCATAGCCATAAGGATACCTGACATTATCCATCTAACAAAAAATTTCATTCTTCTAGTTAGGCTTGATGGTGTAAGGAGATTCATGCATTTTTTTCTTCCCTTTTCTCAACCACGAATGTTTCCGCAGTCCTATTCTTTTCAGATCAGTGCGTGCCTTAGGGCCACCTTTAGTTTTCCCCTCCTAATTCAACACTGTGCCCATTACACTTTTGCACACATTCTTTTTTATGTGCATGACATCTATGTAGTGCCTGATCGGTAACTTAGGCCAGTACGGGAGTTCCCAGAATATGCTTTTATGTGTCCAGAATTTATACATGTCGGGTCTGTCAAGTATCGACGCCACTATTTCGGGATGATTACTCAGCTGCTCAAATCATATTCATTAAGAACTCCCAATATTTCGGCCCCCGTCCAGCTCCTGGGTTACACACCGGTTTCTACAGTCCCATCAAATGCCTCATTATCCTCCCAAAATAGGTGATCATGGGGAAGCCAATAACGGTGATGCGTCTGAATAATCTTCCTGCATTGAGGTCTGCAGCACTCAACAATCATGCACTCTGAACAAGCCCTGTATCCCCAGGTAACGTTGCCCGACAACATCCCGCGGGCAGAAAAATCACTAATAGTGCCAACAAGCATGACATGCATCTAGAACATCTCGTTTTTGTACTTGTCATAAGTTGCATGACCAAATTCACTCAGGTTCTTAAGCTCCTCAATCAAGGGTCTCAAATACACATCGAGACACTTTCCTGGATAACCCGACCCTGGAATCAAAAGAGTGAGCATATTGTATTCCTTCTTTATGCACATACATGGAGGAAGGTTGTACGATACCAAAATAACTGGCCATATACAGTATTAAAGGCTCATGTTGCTAAAAGGGTTGAATCCGATAGATGAAAGCCCGAGCCAAACATTTCGGAACTCTGATGCAAAATGAAAAAACTCCCTGACCATGTTCTTCTGAGCATCTCCGTCAGCAGGGTGTATGAGAGTATCTTCGTCAGGCAAATTCCTCTCAGCCCACCATCTCATAGCTTTCGCCTTGTGTGCACACATGAACAACCGTTTCAGCCTATCAAGCAGCGATAAATACAGAAGTATCTTCATACCTTTCTTATTCCCTGCAGGAGTCAACTTATATCTGTACCACACACCGGGCAAGCATCAAGGCTTTCAGGATCATTCCCGTAAGCGTCTTCACCCCAAAAGAGAACGCAATCATATCTGCATGCATGAATTTTGACGTAGGAAAGCCCAAGATCTTTCAGGATATGTCACACCTTACAATGAGTGGAAGGAATACGACGACCAGGGGGCAGCATCGAAGCAATCCACTTCAGCCAATCATCAACAGCCTTGACACTCATTTGGTCTCCACTTTAAGCTTTATCACTCCCATGACACTTTCAAGAACAGTCTTATTACACTCGTTGTACAACGGAGTCTGTTGCAATGCAATCAGATTGTTGTACTTATCCATACTGGCAGTGTTGACAGCTCTAGGTAATTGCTTGAGTGGCTCAATATGAGGGAAGCCCCCAATGGCAGGAGGATCTTGTGCTTGAGCAAATACACCGCTCTCATAAGGAAATACATAGTTGATCAACCTCGTTGTTGGATCATTGGATGTACTGGAACTCTCAGCAAATTGCCCATGATCATGCAGACCCGTTGATGATGTTTCATCGTGATAAATCCAACATGTGTACTTATCCCAAAACACGTATTTCTTCAAGTGCTCCAATACTTTTTCGGTGGGAAAACGAAATTGGTCGCTGCGATACTGACAATTATTACACGGCCAATAATGAATTGGCATCCCTCCACAATTAGCCTTCACATATTCCACAAAACTCCTAATTCTATGGTGATATCTTACATCCCATTTTTCAAGGCTCATCCAAATCTTGTCCATCCTAAAAATTTCAACACTATATATATACACATGCACTAATTAATTAAAAATTCACCATTATATATATCGATCTCTAAACTACAAATTACATGATTTAATTTTTCTACTCCCAAATTACAAATTTACATATATATATATATATATATCGATCATATATATCAACATACAATTAACATATATACATATATACATATATATCAACAATCAAAAATTACAAATTTACATATATATATATATACATATCAACAATTAACCAACAAATTTACATATAATTATATATATACATATTTTCGTCGAATTCAACTCAATTATATATAAACATATTTTCGTCGAATTAAACTCAACTCAAAATCAACAATCAATATATTACTCAAAATCAACAATCAATTCAACTCTACATCAACATTAATCAATGCAACTCTAAATCAATATATATTAATTAATCAACACACACACACACACACACACACACACACACACACACACACACACACACACACACACACACACACACACACACACACACACACACACACACACACACACACACACACACACACACACACACACACACACACACACACACACACAAATATATACGTACGTATGTACTTAGCTAGCTAGCTATATATATAGCTTCATGAACATCTCTTGGACAGCTTCCGACAACATCCAACGATTTTAGAGCGTTTTGAGTTTTTCTCACCGAATTTTTTTGGAATGATTGAGCTGCTGTGAAATATATCTGATATAAGAACTATAGCTGACGACTTACTCAGTCATCGGCTATAGTTAAAATCTCGTCGAAAATTGTAGCAAAACAGTCGTCGGGTATAAGGTGTACATATAACCGACGACTTTATAACTATAGTGAACGACGAGGTCTGTCGTCGGCTATAGTAGATTGTAACTGACAACAAACCTTGTCGTCAACTTATTTTTTGTCATCTCGTCGGTTATAGTAGAAATTATGGTAGTGTAGGGTTTTAGGGTATAAGCCTTTAGGATTTTAGGATTTAGGTTTAGAAATAAATTCTATATCAACTCAGAACTCAGATGTAAATTTAATAATTATTTCGATACAAACTCAGTAGCAGTTTAGATACAAATTTAGTATTTCATTGATAATTTAACTAACACGTTTAATAAAAACTCTAGTAGCAGCACTGGCGAGCAATTTAGTGGCGACATCGGCGAACAATTCAGTAGCAGCTCGACAATAAAATTGATAGTAATATTGATATAATTCAGTCCAGAAATACACAATAGCAATCATCGAAAATGCAGTAGCACTCTTGAAGACACAATAGAAATCTTCTAGAGAAAAATGCAGTAGCAATTGCTGAACAAAAGTTGCAATAGAAATCCTTGAACTGAAAATAGGAATCAAAGTTCAGTAACACTTTAGTAGCAACTCGACGAATAATTTACTAGTAACTCAACCAACGATTCAATAAGAGTTTGAGAATGATTAAGTAGCACTACCAATTGATAGTGCAAATAGGTTTTCCATAAAGAAAAGAAAGTACCACCGTAAAGATCTCACATTGCATAAAGAAAGTTAGTTTTCATAATGAAGACCAACTTAACTGATGTTCTACTTCAATAGACAAAAACACATTGTGCTTAACATTTGCTAAAATAAACTACTAAACTAGTACTCGCAAGCGTTATGAAGGAAAAAAATCCTCATACAAGATGGTCAGTGTACAAGTGCAAGTAATTTTTTCATCTTTTCAGAAAAGAGTCAAATAAAGCTCATAAACTTCTCCTGCAACCTGGTCATAATCTGTCTTTAGTTTGTCTTGTTTATTTGCGCCAATGCATCCTTAGAAGGTTTTGTTTGCACCAGATCTGGATGCAGCGTCTACGAAGCCGAGGCAAGTCTCGTTGTTCTACAGCAACGCGAGGCAGAATAGAGGCTACAGTGGCCGATCTGGATTGCCTCGAGGGCTGAAAAAGTAGTCGTGTGACCAGGAGACGAGGCGTCAAGCTCTCGCCGAGATTTGACATCATCGTGAGACAAGCAAACGTCGTTGCGAGTTATAGGGCGTGGCTATGCTTCAGCGCGAAGGCACCGTGAGCTAGGGTACAGAGGCTAAGTAAAATTGAGGAGTTATAGGCCAAGAAACCGCTGGAAGCTTTGCAACGGTGGAGGCCACTTTAACATCCCGTACCAAGAATTTTCTTTATAAGATTCGATTAAGATTATTTGAGAAAAATAGTTAGTTTTTACAATAAGTAATTATGGAAGGCATTATAGAGTAGATATTTATTTGTTATGTTTTTCAATAAATTTTATGCAGGAAAATTGTAGAGTTCATTGAGACGATTTTATGGCCATATCAAGAGTTAAAGACAGAGTTACGATGAAGAAATTATGATCAGCGGAAGTTTGGTGCGATTTTACGGTTTTGGTTAATTGCAAGTCACATGTATAAATACATTATTCCAGAATTAAAAAGTCAACATTGCCATTTTGGGCGTTGACCTCACCACACAATTCTCTCCCCTCTCTCTTGACTCTCTCTCCGCGTGGCAAAGGTCACCGGCGACGGAGCTCGCCAGACGGCCACCCAATCGGACCACAGAAGGTATCAAACTTCTCCTTTTAACCTCCTCTATCATTTCCCCTTAATATCAACACTCATTTCTCCTTTATTACATTCGAATTTGTGGAAGAAAGTTCAAAATTAGCCAAGAACCCTAGAATTTGAGGACGGTGCTATCTTGGTTATATTGATCGAAGAAAGTCACTGGGCTTTGTAGGCCTCATCAACATGAAGCTATAGACACCAAGGTCACATTCCAATTCATCCTGAGAAAGGAGAATCAATGATTTGTAGTTTTTGAGAAAAGTTGGTGTTCTTGACTTCAAAATAAAATTCGGTGAGTTATAGTTAGAATTGGACTTTGGTGTAGTTATGAAAGTTGTTGTTGGGTTGATTTTGCATAGGTTGGTATTCGAGTCGTCAGAAAAAATCACTGGCGCCAGCGGAGGATTTTTGACAGAAATTTATACCGTTTTGCTTGTAGTTACATACCTATTGTAATGAAGAGGTTATTGATTTGATTTGGATATAGTTTTGTAAGACTTGTGTTTAATCAGATATTAATTAAATAATTTTACGATAGTATTGATTGGTCGAGTCGAATGTCGATTCGACTTCGAGTCGCGTAACGTTCAAGGAGTGTGTTATGACTTTTAAAAGGATTCAAGATTTAGAAATTGAAATTAAATTAAAGCTTGTATTTAGTTTGGAAAGCATGATATTCGAGAATGCGATGTTCTCGATGGTAATATTCGTTGGTGAACAAGGTTAATTATTCCATATGACTTTCGGTGATTAGTTATTAAATAATAATAGTTGTTTCAGAACGATGAGTTAGCAGCTAATGTCATACGTATAGAAACGCCGACAGACAGGCTTTGGCCTTGTGAAAATCATGGCACAGTACTGTGAGGGGACATTTAATTTTCACAGCCGTTTAGCGAGTCTTGTTATTTATATGTTCATTCAGGATGAGTTTAATTTTTAGTTTTGGAGGCTAGACATGATTATAGATAGTCAGTATTGCATCGATGCATCAGTTACTCGACTAATCCTCGAGTAGCTCTGGGATGAGTTAGGTGGCTCTACCCCAGCATTCATTTCGTCTGAGTTAGGTGGCTCTTGACGATTTTAGATGACTAGAAGTCTAGTTACTCTAGTTACCACTTCACTTTGATTTGTTTCCTCTTAACGATGCCTCCATTGCACGTTACTCGAAAAGGGTTCAATGAGCTTCTCTCGATGTATCATTTTCATTTTCGAGACTTTACGGATTCGCTTACTAATTTATTATTAATTATGTCGGAGGAAGCACAGTTATATTCTAGTTTTTAGTTCAGTTTATTTTCGTTCACTCACTCTAACATTCTTAAACTGTGTTTCCTTGGGCTCTTCGATGACGGTGGCATGGACAACCTTTTGCTCTTCTTCTATTGTATACAGAGAGAGAGAGAATCAGAAGATTGAAAGATGGGGTTTTGGATTTAATTATATAGGAGGGTAAAGTCATCTTTTAATTAAGTTTAATGGGTTGGATCAGTGATACTATGTTTTGGGCTTCTGGCTCGAGTCCTTAGTTGTATAGAATAAAATATTTTTATAAATATCCTTAGCCGTTGATTTAATAATCTATATGTAATAAATTCGACGACTTAGAATATTTGATCTCTTTATAACATATTTTTTCTTACCATTTCAAGATTTATGTTGTTTCCTTTTTCAGTTTTCTACTATATTATGTCATTCAATACAATTGAATCAATGGTGCAATCAATATTTGAATTTATTTTTATTTCTTTTTTCATATCTGTAAAAATATGGAAACTAAAATCAAATTCAAATCGTTGAATAAGAGAGAATTAATTCATTTGTATAACAAAATCCAAAAAATTGAATCTTTGGTATTCAAATTAATTTTTTTGACGAATTAAGAAACAACTAGCTAGAGTTGAAAGGAAAAGATGGAGATTGAAGATAATTGAAGAAGAAGAATAAAAGAAGAATGGTAAGTGACTGATCAAACATGCATATATTTCACTATTGATATCGTTTTTTTATGCATATGATTCTTAATCATTTTGAATTGATGAATAAGTTTATTGTGTTTTCAGATGTGAAGTATAGTTCCATCAAAAGAACTCCAAATATGTGGTGTGCAAGCCCAATCACAGGGAAGTAGAAAGAGTGTCGTCAATCATATGGTACAAAATGAAATTACATATCACAAATTATCTTCAGAAGACATCATAGGCAAGGACTTTGAAACTCTTGAGGATGCGGAAACCTTTTACTATGCTTATGGAAATGTGTTGGGTTTCAATGTTTGAAAAGATGAGAAGATATTAAGTGCAAAGACCGGAAGAGTCACTATTCATCAATTGGTTTGTTCTGTAGAAGGGAAGAGACAAAATAAATATTTGAAAAACATTGACAGAGTTCGTATGCTAAGGAAAGAAACATGGTGTTAATGTCCATGTTTGTTCAAGGTAAGGTATTTGAGGAAACTAATTCATATGTCGTGGTAATGTTTATTACAAACCACTCTCATGCTCGTGCACTGACACACATGTCACATCTTTTCCGCTCACATCGATACATTCCAAAGGCTCAGCTAGAATTAACCAAATCTATGCGAAAAGCATGCATCAAAACTTGTCATGTGTACAAGTACATAGCTAATGAAGACGGAGAATATTCGAATGTTCCATTCACTACCAAAGACTTGTACAATAAGATGGGCTCAAGTCGTCAAGATATTCTACTTCATGGAGATGTAATTGTTACAATTGCCTATTTGGAAGGAAGAGAAGCTACAGACAAAAAATTATTTTACAAGTACAACATCGACGAGGATAACAGGTTAGCAAACTTGTTTTGGAGGACTCAAACTCATTTGTAGATTATTGTTGCTTCGGAGATGTCTTGGTTTTTGATAGCAAATACAAAACCAACCACTATGGAAAGCCTTTGGTATTGTTTGTGGGTTCAAATAACCATTTAATGACGACAATTTTTGGTTTTGCATTACTAGTTGATGAAAAGATCGAGACGTACACATGGATTCTACAATTTTTTTTATAGTCCATGGAGAGCAAAAAGCGTATTGCAGTTCTTACTGACGGTGATGAAATAATGATAAAGGATATTGATGTAGTCTTTCTAGGTTGTCCACACAGGTTGTGCACATGGCACATTTCGAGAAATCGAGATAACTTGCGTAACAATAAAGTACTTACAGAATTCCGAAGATGTATGTTCGATGAGGTGACTCCATATGATTTTGAAAAGAGTTGGAATGATACGGCGAATAAATTTGGCATTCACGATAAGATTTGGATGAAAATGATACCGCTGGAAACACTATAGCCAACGATTTTTTTTAAAACTATAGCCGACGAGATAAAAATCTCGTCGGCTATAGTGAAAAATGATTTTTTTTAATTTTTTTTAATTTTTTTTAAAACTATAGCCGACGAGATAAAAAATCTCGTCGGCTATAGTGGAAAAAATGATTTTTTTTATTTTTTTAATTTTTTTTTTAAAACTATAGCTGACGAGATAAAAAATCTTGTCGTCTATAGTTTTAAAAAAATGATTTTTTTTTATTTTTTTAAATTTTAAAAAAAAATGATTTTTTTTATTTTTTTAAATTTTTTTTTAAAATTATAGCCGACGAGATGAAACATCTCGTCGGCTATAGTTTTAAAAAAATGATTTTTTTTTATTTTTTTAATTTTTTTTTAAAAACTCGTCGGCTATACTATTACCAACAGGTTTTAGCCAGCGACTTTAGCCGACGACCCTTAAAAATCGTCGGCTATAATCTCGTCGGCTATAGTGCGTCGGCTATACTATAGCCAACGATGTTTTTGCCACTTTTTGTCGTCGGCTATACTATAACCGACGAAAAAAATCGTCGGCTATACTATAGTATAGCCGACGAAAAAGTGGACAATTTTTTCACTTTTTCGTCGACGATTTTTTGTTGATTTGTCGTCGGCTATAGTGGAAATTGTCCACTATAGCCGACGACAAAAAATCTCGTCGGTTTTTTTTTTTTTTTCGTCGGCTATAGTGAAAATGCTAGTATGAAAAATGACAAAAGTGGGCTAAAGCATTGGTCACTTTTACATGATCTATATCGTGGCTGATATTAAGGAAGAACAATTCAAAACTAATCTGCACCCTACAAACCAAGGTTTATTTCAACAAAGTAGAAACTAAAGAAATCTATTAGACTTATTAGTCAGCTAGTAACTAAAAGTACCTGTCAAAGTCTATATCATTCTGGAATGACCCGTGGCTGTCGAGACCTCGCTCATTTTTTCAAGGTATTAATTTTCTACCCCAATGGAGGCGACACAAGAGTTCAAAGTTGCGGATGTAATCTATGCAGAGGAAAGGGAGTGGATTGTTTCTATGATTGATGAGTTAGTGACCAGGGAGCTGAGGAGCGTGATCTAATTAATATGTGCTATCCCATTAAGCGTTTAACAACAAGAGGACAGGCTCGTGTGGTACTTTGACAAACGCGGCATGCATGCATGTTCTCTGTAAAGAGTGGTTATCATGTTATTCGCAACTGGCAACAAAATAAAAATGATCGTTTGGCTACAAGATCTTCAAATAGTGGTGGCCTTTCTCGGTACTGGAATAAAGTGAAAGTGTTTGTGTGGAGATTGCTTAGAGTTATTATCCCCTCCTAGGCTGGGTAACTTGATCAAACGGAAGATTAAAGTTCATGATGCTCGATGTGTGTTTTGTGAGGATTCGGTGGAGACCAACATGCACCTGTTGTTCACTAATTGTAAGGCTCTCTCTCTCTCTCCCCTATGTTTTCATGGAAGTCAAGTAGAGGAGAGTGATATTTTTTTCATGGGTGTAGGACCTAATTGACCAAGTGGGGTTAGAGCTATTTGACTATTTTTGCATGGCAGCTTAGAGTACTTGGTGTACACAAAACAATATAATTTGGCTGGGGGAACACTTCAGTAGCAACAATCCTGCAATCTGTTAATCAACGACTAGTTGAGTTTCAGAAATACCATCTGAAGTCTGTGCGCAAGAAGCAAAGAGTTTCATCTCTATGGAAGTGTCCTCCCTCGGGTCGCCTCAAAATCAATGTAAATGAAGCGTTTGATGCGTCTACGAGATCAGGAGGTATTTTCATAATGATCAGGGTGTTGGCATCGTTGCATTTGCTCGTCCCATTTCACATGCTCTCTCTACCCTACATATGGAGGCGAAAGCATATAGAGTGGATCTCCTCCTTGGTATTCGTCAAGGATGGTCAGAAGTTGATATTGAATACGATTGCGGCCCAAGAGAGAGAGGAGATGGATTTGTCAGAGGTAGGTCTGGTGGTAGAGGATTGAAAAGGCTATCTAAGAGCCTTTCACTCGGCTAGTGTTCGACATATTTTTCAGGAAGTAAATTCCGTTGCTAATAGACTAGCTCAGGTTGCTAAGAGTGGTGTTGATGAGTTGTGGTTAGACGAGACTCATGTTATTATTCAGGATGTTCTCTATGAGGATATGTGTAAGGCTTCCAATGTAGGCCGGTGTCTAGGGTCCCCTCCCCCCTCCGAGGCCTAGTATTGTTTTACATCCTTCTACTAATACAAATAATGGATATGGGTAATTCTTACCCTGTCCCAGTTCAAAAAAAAAATGACATGTATGAGTGTCTCGACACTATTTATATATTGTTGTTGTATGAAAATTCTAACACCGGTACCAAACTCAAGCTTGCTGGCACAAATTTACAATATAATAAAGTTGGTCTTACTGTTCGTACTTACTATTCATGAGAGTATTTTGGTCTTTTTTTTATTTTTTAAATAATTTTAATTTTTTACTTATCTTTTTAACTGTTTTTATATTTTATATTTTTATATTTATTCATCTTTTTAACAATTTTAACTTTTATATTTTACTTTTTAACAGCTTACACTTTTTACTTAAACTTTACCTTTTTATTTTTTTACTATTTTTTAAACACTTTTAACTTTTATTTTATTTTATCTTTTAACTCTACTTTTCATTATTTTTTTTTACGGTTTCATCTTCTGCTTAAATTTTGTTGTAAAAAAGGTTTATCCTAAAT
Source organism: Geum urbanum (assembly GCA_946800695.1). Lineage (NCBI taxonomy): Eukaryota > Viridiplantae > Streptophyta > Magnoliopsida > Rosales > Rosaceae > Geum > Geum urbanum. The sequence goes on along the minus strand of OX327007.1, from coordinate 6,833,569 downwards.
TATAATCTCACTTAAACATCTCTCTTCTCATATTTACCACGCTTCTGGCACGGGCTTCCTTTTCTAGTCTTGTACAAATATATGACACTTGATACTTCCATATACCGAATATGTACATCAAATCATGCAAGTCGATGTTGAAGCTGAATAACACAACACAACAAATTCTAATAACGGGCAACCAAGAACAATCTGTTCCACTCCAACAGGGTCAGCCTTTGGGTCGAGCAACCCGTTCAAATGCATGGGGCCCCATATTTTCTAGGCCCCAATTTTTTTTTCATATATGGATAGTAAGTAAAAAAAAACATATGTTAATAGATGAGCTTGCAGCTCAATTAGCTAAGGGGTTGCATATTAGCCCACTCGACCCAACCACCAAACTAGGTTTGAAATATCGCTCTGTTATTTTTTTTCCTTTTTTTTCAGCGAATTACGCTTTAATTTGGTTTTTTTCTTTCCTTTTTTTTTCAGCAAAAATTCTTCTTTTTTGGTTAGTATTTTCTTGTAATGTTAATGTAGATGCTTAAATTTTAAACTTTCGTACTCTTGTTTAGGGCTAAATTATATTTTGATGAGTCATATGAATACATAAAATAAAAGAAAAAATAAGACCTCATTTCAAATTTTGCACAGGGCCGGCCCCTTCACTCCAATCACGAACATTCAATAATTAACAACTCAAATCAAGCATTTCTGAGGTGTCGCTGTCTTGAGCAAGAGAAACTATATGTTCTTGATTCTTCTCTTCACTCTACTTCAAAGACTTGAGGGATGGAATTGCAGAGACTGCTATAAACCGTACCCTACGCCAATATCTACAACGTCCAACAGCGGCGATCAAATCAAGTTCTTCCAAGCAAGCCTAATTCTGCTAATGTGAGAGGACCAAAATGATTGATGCTCTGCAGTCACTAATTAAGGCCCAACTTCTTCATGAAGATCCAAGACCCAATTGCGTCAGCATCCTTTTCACTGATGGTGCACATAGCTTTACACCTGAATTTTAGGGACTCGGATCATCTCCTAACTGAGAGGTTTCTAACTTTTGCCTAACTCTAATTTGAACCGTCCACATCAATTGTATGGATAAGATTCGATTGCTACATTCCCCTCTTTTACACCTTCTCTCTATCTATCTATCTATCTCTCTCTCTCTCTCTCTCTCTCTCTCTCTCTCTCTCTCTCTCTCTCTCTCTCTCTCTCTCTCTCTCGCAGTGCAACATTAAGGTCGCCTTAGTTTATCTGAATCATCTTCTACAACTTAACTGACTCCAACCCTGCTCATCGAAACTTTCCTTTCACATTAAGGTCGCCTTAGTTTATCTGAATCATCTTCTACAACTTAACTGACTCCAACCCTGCTCATCGAAACTTTCCTTTCCTAATGTCAAGATTGGAGAACGACACAATCATATCTCGTTATTTGGTGTTAACTTTTTGGTCTATTGATTGCTTGATTGAATTGAATACATTGTTTCTAGGTGGATTTATCTCTCGGGTTTCCAAAATTATGGGTTTGTTGGTTTAACTTGGATATTAATTTAATTGTTTATCGTTGTTTGAATAGTTGGGTGCAATAAGTGTTGATCTTATCATAATTAAATTGATGTTTCTAGTAACTGGGTTATGATGTGACTCTACAATTGAGGATCTAATACTATTATGACTAGGAAGACAACTGCTGAGAAATTGTTTAGCTTCTCAATTCCTATTAAAATCAATCCCCAATCAAATTAGAGGTACTACCCATGGCGTGCTTCCCTAGGCATAAAGCTTTCGATTCTGATATGAAAGAAGCGGTTTCAATTGGACGATTGTGTCGCCGGCCAGCGGTGGGTGATGACGAGCTTGATGGCACACAATAGAACCCAACATTTACAAGGACACTGTGTGAGAGACTAACTAACTGGGAGAGAGTGATGACTCTGCAACTCGGCATGAGGAAAAAAAAAAGGCAAGAAAACGATCTTAGCCTCACATATGTAATTGACGGTTCAGATTATAGGGTTAGACAAAAGTTAGGTAACTCTCGGTTAGGAGAAGATCCGAGTCCAAATTTTAGGGCATGCATGCATGTTTTCCACTACAAGTGTTCGAGGTGGGTCTTTACTTGATCAAATACCATTTCTTAAATCTTAATGGACGATGGACAGAGGTAAAATTTAAAATCTGTCTCAGAAATTGGCATTGAATATATAAACTAGCAAGTCTTGTGCAAATGCACTACCACAATGAAACAGTTACAAAGCAATTGGTTTGTTGAAGAAAATGGAAAGGCGCACAAACTTAAGTATAAAAACAAACAGGCATAACATACTACTAAGAAAACTCAACAACTCATAGGCTATCGATGATCAACACTTCCAAGCCAGGATTTGTGTGCTCAACATCAACATGTTTTTACGTTAATTAAAAAGCAATGACCCACAAATTTATTTCAGCCACAACTTGCTTGAATATACCTTCAACTGAAAACATATCCAGAAACTGATTGTCTGGAGCTCTGCTTGCCTATTACAAAACACTTGCATTAATTTGACATGCATAAGTATATATAAATCGATCCTTCAAAAAAAGTATATATAAATCAAAAATAAAAATTATACAGTATGCAGTTATGAAGTTAAAGACTGTAAAGAAGTACTAAAATCGAGTTTCAAAAACTGCTGCTAGTCATATGTTTTCTTTACCATTACAAAATACTTTCCCAACGACAGTGAAAGTGTATATGGTACGTACAATGAGAAGCTCTACTAGCTAGGGTTAGACTACATTATTGTAAAGCACTCGATTAGCTGTAACTAACCTCGCTCACACATGCAAGGGTTTTATGCATTCATATTTGCTCTCAACAAAAGCGTTCATCACAATAGGCTTACCTCCTAGAATCTCCCAATAAAATAGAACAAGAAGAAATCTAGCCATTAACTGAATCATCTTACTATCTTGTTTAGGAATAAAATTGAGAGCCTCTTTCACGAAACCCCTTTTCAAATTTTATACGCCAACATGTTATCTATATATACAGTCTATATTCAGAGCAGAGCAGAGCTTTGAAAAACTTTATAAATCTTGTGAAAATCAAAACTTCGCTCCGGTTTTTCAAAGCGAAGCTCCACTCTGGATAGGACTATATATACATATATATATATATTAGTTAACCTTCCTAAGATCATGCTTTTGTGTTTCAGGCCGGTATTAGATTAGATGCGGGAATAAAAGAACAATAAAGATAGATTCTAATGATTAGGAGAATGAGGATTCTATAAATATACATGCTTACCTCTACCTGAATCATGTAGATGCTACGGTGAAAGTCTGAGTTAATATGAGCTGAAACCACCACAAGTTTGTACTTTTCCAAAACGTAGCAAATCTGGGTAAATATACCACTTTTCTTTGGTGTGCAAACACTAATGTGTGCTTCATTCCCACACATGCTCAACACGGCATTGGATGAAGTCCATGTTTCAAACCCTATAGGTTGGATAGAATGCGAGTTGTTTGAGAGAGCATTGTTCAAAGGATAATTGGGACTTATGTTGAATCTGTTTGCAGTAGTAGAAGCAGTGACCAAGTTACTAAATGAAGCATGAGTGTTTAAGAAGGGGTCTCTTGAGTCATAGGCTGCATTTTGTGGATTAATAAGTAGCGATGATGGGTTATAATTGACTGGATTGCTTCCTGTGAGGCTACGGATCTGATCCCTCTTTTGTTGTTCAAGGGATTGGAGATTGAGTTCTAGCCTTTTTATGTAGCTGACTGCCTCATCAACAATTGTGGATTTGTCAGCCTGTAAGTGTTCAGAATACAACTCAGCCTGGTTAAACCATTTTATTCTTTAGATGAAACCCTTTTGTGTATCATGAAATAAGTTTTTGAATCAAAGCACCAAATCATTAATTAGTACATGCGGAAATCTCTCTTCAAAGAGCAATGAACTGAAAGGAGAGAATGGGGTGGGGGAGGGGATGTGGAACAAAACTTTATCTTTAAAATCCCCATTACATGCATAAATTAAAGTCTTGAAATTGCTTGATTTCTTGATTTAACGAACACTTGTAACAATTGATCGAACTGTTGGACCGACAATAGAGGGAGGTAAGGGCTAGGAAATAAACGAAAGAGAACACTAGCTAGCTCAAGTAAGGGACTAAGACATGATGCAAATATATGATAAAAAAACCCTCACCTTATATGTGTGCAATTTATACATATCTTAATTAATTAGAGAAATATACCTTGGAAGGGAGTTGAGGAAGCAAAGCATGAAGGTTGGAAAACATGTTTCTCATCTTCTTCCTCCTTTCTCTCTCTGTGTAAATATGGAGCTCATGATCATCCTCAGAATCACCGCTCCCTCCTTTTCCTGCTTTCACCGCCTTATCACTACTCCCCTTCCATTTTCTCTTTCCCTTGGTGCCCTTCCCGTTAGTCTTCTTTCCCCCGCCTATCTTCTTTGCCATCGGAATCTTCTTGACCGGAGCTGAACTTTCTGGTTGCTCCTGATCTTTCGCCTCCATCATTTCTTTCTCCTTCTCACCCACTTTGTCCTCGCCCTCATTTCCATTGCCGGACAAATTCTCGGAATTGGAGTTTACCAAGAAATTGTCAGTAGAATTGGACAAATTAGCCCAGGTCAGGTTTTCCCACAAACCACCATCAAAACTTAGAGAACCACATCTTCTTGTTTCTAGTTCAGACATGGCTGGTAGCTAGCCACAAACACATACCCAGATAAAAAACTCAAGTCTTTAGAGAGATTAGATAAAAAAAAATCAAAGAGAAAGAGAGTATGGATGGAGGAGGAGGGAGAGGGTTTGGGGAAGCTAGGTGTGAAAAAATGTGGTGCATTCGGCTGGTAAAGGAACAACACAAAATATAATCATAAGGGTTTGCCGTTATTCGGCTTAAAAACATAAACGGATAGCCTAGGGGTATATGAGAATTGAGACCAGACCATATGGTTACTCTGATTTAAAATAGTCATATGTTTACGCTGGATTTACCTCAATGGTTTCAAATTAATTTTCTTCCCTCATGAGTCATTTATTTTGGAGATGTATCTAAGACCATTGCAAATGAAGCATATGCAAAAACATATTGATATTTATGAGATTTACTTTGTCATTAATTTCTAGGTGCAGAACCAGGATAGATTGGGAAAGTACATAAGATAAGATTCATAACTAGTTTTAAAAAAAAAAGAAAAGAAAGAAAGAAAGATAAGATTCATAACTGACAAAGAATTTTCTTGATTTTAACGAGACTTGATTTAGTATAACGCTTTGTCCATCATGTTCTAACACTATAGCCTAATTTGGTCGTTGAATGTTCTTATTGCATATATGATTAAATTATTCTTTTTTAAAAAATCATTACAAATTAGAACGATATAATAATAAATCGGTCGAATGATTTTGACTACATATCCAATTTCATTAGTATAAAACAGTCCACTTCCATGTTTTCTTTTTTTGGACAAATTGTTTCTAATCAATATTGATCGTAGAAAAAGAACAAAAAAAAGCTAACTAGGGCTAGGAGCCAAATGTGAACTGACTTCAGTCTCCATGCCAGGTTATACAGAAACAAACTCCGGTGGCACTGAGCAAGAAAACAACACCAAAGAAACCTTCTTCTTTGTACTCTTGTGCGTCCTTTGTCTTCTAACGCTTGCTTGTCATAATTGAAACGCAGAGATCGAGGGATAGCTTGGATCTTCTGGTTTTCGGAATCTATATGGTTTCTCAGGTGACGTGGTTATCCGATCCTGACGCAACAACAACAATAATAAACAGCTACTGTCGTCGTGTACACATGTATGCATGCAGTGAGCTCGAGATGCAGTAGCTAGCTTCTCTAAGTTGTTCTTCTTCTTCTTGATAATGGCGATGGCCGGTAAAGGATGCTCAAAGAACAAAAATGTAATCATGTCATGCACTGTAAACAAATATACTGGCCGCTCCATGACATACATGGCAGTTACACACACGCAAAAAAAAGGCCGGTGCTTACGTTAAATATGAATAAAGACAATTTTCTGCATTGAAACTGCTTCTGCAGAGAACTTGTTGCTCACTCCAGGAAAGAAGCATGTATACAGACAAGAACCCGGCTGCTAGCTATCCTTCCCTCCTTCACTCCCTTGGGTGCATTATTCGATTGGTTCCATCTGTTAACAGCGAACATTCTTTCAAGTTTGTAGCGTACGGGACATTCTTGGTATCCGGGTTTTTCATCCCCTTATTTACAATTTAAAAACTAAAATTACAATATATTTCAACAAAAATTTACAATTTTTAAGACAATATTATTATAATGACCACATTTTTTTCTGATAATTTATTATGTTTACAACTAATTGAATCAAATTTATAATTTTGAGAACAAATTATTTCAAAAGTTGTAACTAAATTTTAAAGTAAAGTAATTATCTAAAATACAACTAAAATTATAAAACTAAAAACTCAGATTACAACTATGATCATAAAATTTATTCTCAAATAATAAATGATACCAATGAATACCTAAGAATTATCTTTAAACATATATATATATGGGTCGATCAGTGAATTAACACATTAATATAGATTAATATAGTAAGAAGTATATGCTAAATTATTTGGAGAATGTTTTATATTGGAAACACAAAGGAGAATATTGAGTAGAAGAGTGAATTAGCACATTAATATAGATTAATATAGTAAGAAGTATATATATGCTAAATTATTTGGAGAATGTTTTAGATTGGAAACACAAAGGAGAATATTGAGTAGAAAAGTATGATGAGCAGTACGTTGCTAGAAAACCAGGAGCTCTTGGGCTTAGGGATGGCTCATATTCATTATCACGCATATATCATCACTGGATGTTAGGCTGGGCAGCAAATTTCGAACCAGTCTTGTTCTGCATATTATACTTTGTAATAATTGTTTTAATAAAAATTAATGTATTAAATTATCAAAAAATTAACATTATTCAATCAAAATAAAAATTATTCTACAACAATCAAAGTCATACACTATTAATAATATAAATCAAATGCATCAATGAAACATGAAATAAAATTACTTATAATTTTATTTTTTTAATTAAATATTAAATAAAATGGTATTACATACTTAGTTGTAGACTTCTAGGTCTTATTAAACTATGTTTAAGACTTCTAGGTCTTATCAAACTATGTTTATCTTATATTGAACCCGAAATTTAATTCATCTCGTCTCATTCGAATTTTTGTTGTTAAATACTATATGAAATATTCAATTTAAATTGGACTCAAAATTGGACCCGTTCCATCCCATCTTGTTCAAGTTTTGGGCAATCGGAACAGAGTTTTAAAATGCTCAATCTCATCCTATCTCGTCTCGTTCCGTCTTATTCGAGATAAGAATATGAACAGCCAAAAATTGACTCGATCCTTCACGCGCAACCCCTACTGCATGTGGTTAAAAAGTTCTCATGCAGAGATTGTTGGTAACCAAAATCAGGAGTTCCGATTATTAACGTTTTGTGTACGTTGATTTTCTTCTATGCTTATCAGGGCCAATAGAGTTTTAAATCCTCTACTGGATTGATTAATGTACACCAGCTGGTTTTTGTGAAGCTAATAATATTGTCCATCGACACATTTAGCTAGTGCTTGGTAATCTAGAACTTTAGGTGACATATGCTATGAACATACTCTATTTGTAGTGTTTTATTTTTTGGAGTTTTGGTGTTATGTCCCCTCTAGTATATACGTACATTTTATGTTGAATCAAAACAGACGTGGGGATATGAGTCTTCAAGTTTGTAGGCCGGTATCGAACCTTTTATGAAAAAGGATTAAAAAAACAAGCCTCTCCGCTTCACTTGTAAATTTTTAACTGAACTTCGATCCAAAGAAAAAGGAAACTTTTAAGTGAACCGTGGTTGTCAATTGGTTAGCTAGCTTAGTTCTAGGTTAAGATCGAGTTCGTGTAGTTTAATTTTGAATTTAAATGTAATTGGTATCACAATATAGGTAAATAAATTTTGGCATCTAGTCCGAATTAGCGTTCAACATGTGTGCATTTTGAGGGCTTCATATGTCTGAGTGAGAGAGTATTAGAACATTAAAATGGGCACACATTCGTATTCGTAGTGGTAGACTTGTGGTGCCAATGGCTAAAGTGAGTGCTTTGTACTGAAGCATCGCTTTCACGTTATTGTTAATTTATTATGAAATGAATATTAAAGTTGGTTGTATCACATTCTTTGCTTTTTTTTAAAGAAAGAGCGGTAAAGTAGTCCTCAAGTTTTTTCTAATAAATCGTTAAGTACACAGGGGATTTAAAATCTGAACCCTATATTACATTGAGCACACATAAAAAATCTCAGATAGTCACAAAATATCCTACAATAACTATGTAATTAAATATAGACCATTTAATAGAGAATACCATACCGGTTATTCCATCTGCTTTACAATTTTGGCGACACACTGGAAATATCCAACTGTTACTTTCCCTGTGAAAGCATGTCAATATCAATTTAGAAACATCTTTCCTAATATGTTGCCAAACGACAACTAAATCGTTCGACATACAAAGTGCAAGCACATACAGCCCACCTAAGCCGCCTGACTTACCTTAGCCACATAGCATAGGCATTTATGCCTGACCAAACTATACTAACATCTAAAAATAATAATAATAATAGAAAATACTTAGGAAAATAGAACTACTTTGGCCTAGGATATAAACCTAGCCCAACACCACCAAAACTCAAAGAGAACAAAGCAATGGGCCCTAGCGTAGGTACTTATTATGGATAACACAATACTGACTGCTAACAAAAACCAATAAAAGAAAATACTTAATAAATAAAGTACCAGGGTCTAGGGTAAAAACCCTAGCACAACTCCACTGGAGCCCAAAAAGGAAACAAAATGCCCAGATTTTGTCTTGTGGCACTCGCGCCACCGCAAGCCTTTAACCAACGCTCGCACCGTCAACAAAAATTTGCCGACCCGAACCGACGCAATCAGACCAGATTTGTAATGCATCTAGATTTATCGCCTCCTTCCCAACGTCATTTTCTGTTATACCCAGAAGCCACTACCAAACCGTTCGAAAACAGATTGAACACGTTCCAGGCCATGGATTTCTATGCTCCATCCAAGATGCACGTTGTGAAAAGGTTTTAGGTCGAGCGCTTGCCGACCATGCATCCCCTCGTTGCCAACACTCGCCACCAATCTGCTCCAAGATCCTCCCAGCGACACCGCAAAACCAACCCAGAACCCATGCTCCTGATCAACCTCCGGCAACTACTATTGTCCATCAACGAACACATAATACACTAGGAAACAGAAGCCTCGTCCGGCCTCACCCACAACTCGCCGGCGAGGCCAGAGGCCAACGACAATGTCGGGACCGCCGGACGAGAAGATTTTGCTATTTTAGAGTAAACTATCGGGTGCGTTCCTCCCAATTAAGGAATAAAATATCGGGTATCGAGGATATATCGACAGTCCAAAATTTAGATATATCGACGAAAATATCGACGAAATATCGATCTACTGAAAATTTTGACTGAAATGACGGAAACTAATAAAAATATATGGAAATTTGTAATGAAACTTTTGGAGGTTGTTATATGATCAATTACCTACCTTATGTAAAAAGAAAATATTGATCAAACATCAAAACATATGAATTTGCTATATTACTATATGAATTAGTATGTGTTAAGTGCTGATAACTATTAAAATATAATTTAATAGTTTTATTTTTATTTTTTTGATGGCTAAACTTTAATGGGAGGCTAGACCATCACATTTTTGTACAATATGTTACACATCACACATTATAAAATCAAATATATAAATACTTCAAAACCACATAGAGGACCTATGAGGTTCGAAATTCACACTATTTTCCTCATCTCTCTGTGCAGAATCATGTGTGTATTGTGAAGAGTACTCATTAAATGATTGCTCTCCCATGTAATTCTGCACGTATTGACTTACATGTCAACCATATGGGTCAGGGGGCGGTCTTTGAAGATTTTGGAGCTCGTAGTATGAACCAGGCATTGCTCGACTTTCTTCATTGCTATCATCATTTGAGGCATTTGTTTGTGATTGTAACGATAAGTTATCACTTGTTGGAAGACCATAAGGCATGATATATGAAGGATAAGACATTGCAAAATTTTGACAAGCTTTTAATTTTGTTAAATTAAAAAAGTTACTGAAAATTTCAAAAATTTCGGTAAATATCAGAAAATATCGGAAAATATCGGAAATATCGGGGATATATCGGAAATATCGGAAAGTTTCGGAAAATTTCGGAAAATTTGGAGATATATTCACGGATTTTTCAGGTAAGTTCAAAAAATCGAAATATCGGCGAAATATCGCCGATAATATCGATTTTGCATTCCTTGGTTCCTCCAACTCGTGCGATATTTACAAGAACACCATTATAAGAACATTGCATCACATTCTTTGCTATTTTGTGGGCATTTGAACGCATAGAAGTTTTGACTAGCTAGGCTTCTCATTCCTCGAGACTCTGCTTGTACTCATTACTCTCTCTCTCTCTCTCTCTCTCTCTCTCTCTCTCTCTCTCTCTCTCTCTCTCTCTCTCTCTCTCTCTCTCTCTCATTTTTAGAGAATTCAATAAAGAAAAAATAACAATAACCTGGCAATTGAAAAGGTTTGGTTGGCTTGTTAGTTTGCTATGATAATTGAAAATCTCTACTCATGGGAGATATAATAATTGCTTGATAGATCTGATACATCATCTCATCATCGTTGTGTCTATAATAACATGCATGTATTGTTCCATCGCGCACCCATGAGGAAAGACAGTACGATGTTACGATGTTGTTGCATATAGTTGTAGTGTAGTGGACTAGTAGACATACCTTAATATCTAGCAACTTTATCGACCATCAATCAAGTCTATAGAAAACGATATATGCCTGAATAAATTATTCATTGATAGTGAAGTCTGCTATACAGAACATATTACAAATAGAATGCTACAAATTAAGAGTCTCCTCAAGTTAGAAGTCGGCTTCTAGTGTTCTACACGTCAAGGCTCTTACAGGATAACATACAGCTGGGAAAGGATAATTACAATGTAATCAAATTAATAAGAAGATTGAGACCAAGTTATCAACAATTAATGTCCCTTGAGGTGATTGAGAGTGAATGTCAAGAACTTCTAACTTGTGTATAAATGTAGTACGTGACCTTTTCTCTCCTAAAAGTTTCTGTGAACTCATTTGCTACGTTGTTGCAATGTTCTATCATGTCGCGAGTAACAACCTTTTCTTCTCAAAGAAAATGTTTTCTGCCTCTTAGACTCTTAGCTATCCATGAAATAATCAAGAAAATTTCCAAGGAAACACAATAACTAAATGAAGCTCTCATAATTAATATTTAAGGGGTAGCTAGCCACTCTTATAAATGTTCGATATTTGAGACTGATGAAAAAACAAACCTTCACTAGGAGATTATTTCAAGTATCGAACATTTATAAGAGTGGCTAGCTAGCTACCATATGCTGCTGACGAGATTATTCCCATCGTCGATACATGCATGTACGTATTTGCATGCATGGGACAGTTTCAATGTGACAATATTGTTCGTCTCTCTCTCTCTCTCTCTCTCTCTCTCTCTCTCTCTCTCTCTCTCTCTCTCTCTCTCTCTGTGGTTCAAAATTAATGTTAGGTATATCTGTACGTTTCACGTTGGGTTAAAAGGAAAAAGTTAGAACGTACATGTTTAACAACATAGAAGATAGAATAGAGGATTGTGGCATGCTAGTAGTCTTTAGAACTATGAATTTGTTGGTACGTCGCAATTGTTCGATCTCGAAATACAAAGATGTACGTGTGACATGCAACTCATGTCTAAGCAAAAAGTGGAAACAGATGCTAATTTCGTGGTAGCTGAGTGTCGAACTTTATTATATATTCTCCCCATTTCCATGTCTTTCGTGCTCGAATGAAAATCTTGAGTCCCGAAACTAACTAATAATGTCAACTCCACATGCAATGTTTCTATCATATCACTTTGACCGGCCAGATCACCTTCATTACTTTCTGGCATGGAATCAATTAAGATCATTTTCGAAGTGGTTAAACAATCTACGATAACGGAATAGACGTGCATATACATAAAAATGGAGTGTTGAATTTCTGAGAGGCCTTTATCCTTGAGATATATGAAGCTTAACTTACAGCCAAGTCCTACATGTAGAAATTAAACTTTCCCGGACAAAGAAAGAGACTTACAATCTGTAATAATGTGTGAACCTAAGAAAACACAGTGTCAATCTTGTGCCGTTGGTAATTTCGAATCAATCTGCATCTGTATCAATGAAAACGACCCTGCATCGATCTTGCATTATAAATTCAGTTAGCAAATTAGAACCTTTCCATGGCAATTACGTAGCAAAAGCGGAAGAAATAGTTAATAACGTACTGTGCATGAGATTGTGTTTCAGTTCTTGTTAGCAAAACTAATTAAATGATGAGGTCTAAAGAGTGGAACTTCGCCCTGCAGATTTTATCATTTCTACTACTCTTCGTTCATTGCCAAGCTCGGACAGATTACAACTGGGTTGTATGTACTAGCTAATTACCTCCTCGACTTGCATATATGCAATTTAATTTAATTAACTGTGTTTTGAAATTAATGTTCATTACTTTGGTGACTGAATTATTAGCTCGATCTTGTACAGGTGAAAGAAGCGACATACACAAGGCTGTGCAGCAGTAAGAAAATACTGACAGTTAATGGAAAGTTTCCAGGACCAGTTTTACGAGCTTACAGAGGAGATACAATATGTGTCAACGTTCATAACGGAGGCAAATACAATATCACTCTTCACTGGTAATTTGTTTAACTTATATATTATTTGATTTACTTTGAAGTACGTACGTAGTGTTTTCTCTTACTTATCTAAGCCTCTATAATTGGTTGGGGACAACAGGCATGGAGTAAGGCAACCAAGGAATCCATGGTCTGATGGTCCAGAATACATCACACAGTGTCCTATTCAACCTGGAAAAAGTTTCAACCAGAAGATCATATTTTCTACCGAAGAAGGTACCATTTGGTGGCACGCTCATAGTGATTGGTCGCGCGCAACGGTTCATGGAGCAATCTATGTCTATCCAAAGCCAGGAACTAGCTACCCTTTTCCCAAACCCCATCATGAAGTTCCCATTATTTTAGGTATCTCTTCTTTAATTAGCTCATGATCGAGTATAAATCCTTGTGAAGTCAACAACTGTTCATTTTATTTCTACCTGAACCTAGCTAGCTAGTTGTAAGTTTAAGCATGTAATTTTGCAGTTGTGGAGATGATCGACAGGTATTGTGAAACGTCCTCGATCAGAACTGAAAACTAACACATAGCTAGGGATCTGTTGAAAATGCAGGTGAGTGGTGGAAGAAAGATGTCATGGAGGTTCTGGATGAGTTTGTTAGAACCGGAGCAGCTCCTAATGTTTCTGATGCATACACCATAAATGGTCAACCTGGAGACCTCTATCCTTGCTCAAAATCAGGTATATATATAAAGCGAAATGTCCCCATAAACTCCCAATTAAATCTTTAATTACTTAGCTAGCTATTTGCTTTGTATGATCATCAATAATATTGTGTACGTACTTTGTACGTTGTTTGTGTAACACAAACAATTATGCAGAAACATTCAAACTCTCTGTGAACCGAAACAAGACCTACCTGCTCCGTTTTGTCAGCGCAGTCATGAACGAGATCGTTTTCTTCTCAGTGGCAAACCATAAGCTCACGGTTGTCGCCATAGACGCAAGCTACACGAAGCCAATCAAAGCAGATTACATCACAATAGCTCCTGGCCAAACCATGGATGCCTTGTTGGTCACGGATCAACAACCCGGTAGCTATTACATGGCTGCTAGGGCTTACTTAAGTAACCCTACGGTTGATTTCGACAACACCACCACCACAGCAATTGTTAAGTACAAGAGTGATAGATCCAGTACTCCAGTACAATTTCCGAACCTTCCTTCCTATAATGACACAAACGCAGCCTTTGGCTTTTTCAATAGACTTAGAAGCTTACCCGACGATTCGAAGCCAAAAGTCCCGACAAGCATCACCACTCGAATAGTTTCGACTGTTTCGATCAACGCATTTCCTTGTGTTGGAAACCAAACATGTCAAGGACCCAACGGGACGCGACTAGCTGCCAGCATGAACAACATAAGCTTTGTGGAGCCAAATACCGTGGATATATTGGAAGCTTACTACTACTACATCCATGGGGTATTCAAAAAGGGTTTTCCAGATTCACCACCATACAAGTTTAATTTCACAGGTCAGGACCTGCCTCTGGCTCTGCAAATACCAAAGAGGGGGACCAAGGTGAAGATTTTGGAGTATCGGGAAGAGGTGGAAGTTGTGTATCAGAACACAAACATAATAGCTGGCTTAGATCATCCCATGCATCTTCATGGCTATGACTTCCACATTGTTGGAACTGGCTTTGGGAATTTTGATGAAGAAAAGGACCCCTTGAGCTACAACCTTGTTGATCCCCCTCTTAGGAACACCGTGACTGTGCCCGTAAGTGGATGGGCTGCAATCAGATTCAAAGCCACAAATCCTGGTACGTACTAAACTCTCTCCAATTTGTGTAATTTAGATAGAAAAGGATCCCATGATCCTGAACCGATCTTACTTGGGATCGCAAATCCCAAGTTTGTCTATGAAGAACAGATCTAATTATATTAGTGTCTATAATTGATTTCTTCTGTGTAATACTAATTACAATTTTTCAAGCTAGATCTAACTACTATTTTTCTATTACAGGAGTTTGGTATTTACACTGTCATTTCGAGCGACACCTAACATGGGGAATGAACACAGTTTTCATAGTCAAGAATGGGAAGGACAAAAACGAAAAGTTGCTGCCTCCGCCGCCGGATATGCCACCGTGCTAAGAATTTGGCTTGCTAGAACTACTGAACTAGCATATACCTAAATAAGCTGTGGTATCTGATTTTGTGTACGACGAAAATCAAACATCATGGTTTTTTCTCGTGTAATGTATGCAATTCTTGGAGCCTACACGACCTACCTCATGGCATTTTCTCTTGTTCCAAGTTACGTCTCTAATGATGAAATAAGGAGTACATATATAATGTATACTGTACAGAACACAAGTGTGTGAGACACTTGTCATAATCTCAGTTGTATTGGGCATAATTGAATAATGTACGTATAAAAAAAACTAATTATTCACTTGTACATTTGTGTTCCCCACATTGTAAAATTACTCATGAAGTAAGCATTAAGATTAAAACCAAACAAGCTCATGAATCATGATAACTTCAGAGGCGCATGTTCAGTATCCTTGTTTACCATGCTCATTCCTTCACAATGCGTTTAATCTATGCCAACAATATCGTAGATAATCACTAGTATGCAAGGAATGAAATATCGATAATATTCTCGATATTTTCACGATATATTCGTTTTTACTTCCCGATATTAATCTTACATATCAATATATCTCGCCCGATATATCCTGAGATATTCGATATATATTTTTCAATATATCGCCAAAATTCTCGATATTTTTAAATTTATCCAAAATTTTGACTTTACATATATGTTGACCGCACTAAATTCAATGCACAAAGTTACAAGATTGAGTGATTTTTCTTTTATAAGGATTGGGGTTTGAAGTTTCATCTCAAACTATCCAACTATAACCTTAACCAAGGCAATATGCTCTTTGTTAAATGTAAAAGTTACTTATTTTAATATATATCTACAATTTCAATTTGAATTCTAATATTTTTCTCTTATTTTTTTATATTTAATATATGATTATAGTGTCTTAACACACTTGTAAAAATTGAATCTCTGCCATTAATTATTTCATATAAGAATTTTCTAATTATAGGCTATGGGTAAGAACCAAAATAACTTTATTAAAATTTCTTAAGATATGTGAAATAACTTACAAAAGCCATGAGGGTACGTTTACCATCATTTCAGTTTAGCCATCGAGATAGAATAATTCATAAGTATTAAACTATATTTTAATATCAGTATTTAGTACGTACTAATTCATCTAACATTATCATAAATTTATATGTCCAAAATATTTTATCAATATTTTCTTTTCAAATGGTAGATAATTGATCATATAAGAATCTCATAAAGTTTCCATACAAATTTTCATATATTTATCTTAATTTCCGTCAATTCTATCAATTTTTTTACCGAATCGATATTTCATCAAAATATCCGTATTTTAGATCGTCGATATATTTTCGATATTCGATATTTTACTCCTTACTAGTTTGCCACACCATCAACAAATCAAAAATCGTATTTCTCGGTCTTTTTTCGGATGGTTTACCCAAAACTTGACATCAATAGCCTTAAATAGGATCAGCTTATGTAAATAGGAAAAACACTGATTACTGAAAGGATGAGCACCCTAAACATAATATGCTAAAACTCCGATGTTAATATATAAGTACCCTGACCATTTCAGTTTCAGCTTCACAATGAAAACTCACGTTTATCATAAGAGATACCACAGAAAGTTTAGAGAAGGGGATACTACACTAATACTGTTGAAATAAGGTAATAAGAGTCTTTAGTCCAGTCACATCAGTTGATTCATACATAATATTATTTCAGTATATTCATTATTGTCAAAGCACTTACAAGGTATATAACAGAAAAACACATCTTTTATGATCAATGTAGCAGTCTCTTCTTTTTGATTTTTTTTTTAATGACTTCTTCTCTTTCGCTTTTCCATCAAACTGAGCATTTCATACATATAAATAGCCTCGATAGGCATAAGGAAGTAGATTCTCTGCCAGCCTTTGGGTTTAACAATACAGTAGCAAGAAAATCAAAGTGCAGGTTGGGACTCATTGCTCTTCCAATTCATGTCTGCAAGGCTGGCGTTTTACATATTGGGCATAAATTTTTCTGCGTTAACCACTGCTTGATGCAGTTGGTGTGGAAATCATGCCCACAATCTAGTTTGCCAATATTATCCCCATCAACATATTGCTCCTGCCATATTGAGTGTGAAAGAAGTTAAAACAAGAAATCAGAAGCATAATACCCCTGAAATAACAATGCACTGTAGAGTTGGATAAAATTTCATACCTGACAAATACAGCAGGGTTCCATATCTGCTGGGAATTCTGTTGTAACAGAGAGGCACGTTCTCTGTTTCATCAGCTTCAAAATGGTCTCCTCACTCAGTCCAGTACTAACATCTCCAATACGTTCCTCCAGTGCCAACAGTTCCTATTATTCAACAGCTTAGTTATGGAAACAGTTTAAAAGCAAAGATCCTTCGGGAAAATACTTGCTCCTCTTTTACCTCGTAAGACATGTTATCAACATCAAGGCGCATGTCTCTGTGCCTATCATGCATCTCGGCCATGCCATGATATATAAATGGGTCAAATAGCACATAATCCTGAAAAGCATCATACAAAGCTCGAGTGTTAAAGATATATAATCTGTTGTATATAAGGACAAGCAAAACTTCAGAGAATATAGATGCAAACAGAACCATCATGTGTGTACCTTCTCCTAACAACAACATTTTCTTGGAGCTCACATATGGTGCACTGATTAGTCATTATTTTAAATATTTCTCCGAACTATATAACTACTCTCTAGATACCAGTATTTTCCTTTGGAATAAAAGCCAAAATACAATAACCATTGAAAGATGGAATAAAGTAGGCATGGAACAATATGTTGCTCTAAATCCATTAGATTTGATTCCATTCTTGACACTTGAAAACAGATTGAAAGCAGATCGAAAACACTATAGCATCATCATGATACAGAATGAGTATAACAAGAAGAATAGACCTGAATTATAAAGGCTTGGAACAATTGATTACCGCAATTTAACTAAACCTTATCAGCACACACTATGCTTGATGTCTTTACTGTTATGGCTACCTACTAGAAATTATGGAGATTTAAAAGTAAATTTAAGATCATTCATAAAGAGAGAACATCAGTTTATTTCTTTAAAAGGATAAACTTTAGATACAGAACTTCAAATATATATATAAACAAATTGAGGAATTGAAATAGAAACTAAGGTAGAGTCAATATCAAACCTCAACTCGTAAGTTCTCACCCCTGCGCATGGCATTCAAAACTTGTCGAATCTAGAAACACATGGAAAAGAATGATTATTAGTTCCAGAGAGGATATGACTAATGCAAAACTTGGTGCATATCTTAAAAAAAATAAAAAGTAAAATAAAAACCCACTCACACACAACTAAAGAGCATTAATAATATTTCAGGTCAGAGACAAGAAATGAAAGAAAATAAGTCAGTATGTGCAACCCTCTTCAAGAAATTACTTTTCTTATAAAGTCAATAATTAATGGTGTGCAAGAGCAAATTGTAAAATAACACCTATTCAAACAAGAGGCAACTTTTAATGTAAAAACGATGGGAGGTAGAAGTACAACAAATGGACACACTAAAACTCAATGCCACACTAGAAAGTCTCAAAAGTGAAATTGAGACTTGCTTATGGAAACTAAAATGGAATATGCAGGCGAAAAGAGAAACCCAACACAAACCTCAGATATTAGTCGGCGCCTCCCATCAATATCAGCTGCCAACGCCCGAAGTGAATGGGACATATTAAGAACATCATCACCTTGTCTATCCAACAATGATGACCTAGAATATGGTTGTTGATGACCCTGACTATTAGGTCCAGAAGAATTTGCAGAATCCTGTGATGAAACAATTGGTCCTGATTGTATCGGATTATAATGATTATGACCTCCAGGATGAGAATCTATTGATGGAAACAAAGACCAAGGAGCAAATTCAGTTATCCTTTGATGATTTTCGGTTGGGGGATTGTTGGGAGGTATCCATGAGGGCTGAAGCAAAGAATGAGCGCTGGAAGTGGAGCCAAATCTTGAAGATGAAGGAGCACCTGCAGAAGTGCCTAAATTTCCAGGGGCTAAACTCCAACCTGTTGGATCTGAACTTCTCACATCCGTAACGGCTACAAACAAGGGATGATCCACACTGTTTCTAGGAATGGTTCGTGAACTAGCTTCTTCTCTCAATTCAGCACCTCTATATCCAGACATAAGAGAACCTGATAAGCTGCCCACCCGTGAACTGGAAGCACCATTCCAGGGAAAAGGAAGCATGCTTGTTGCCGAACCACTAGTATGCATAGGGGGTGACTGGCTATGAGAACCACCTGAGTTTGTTGCAGCTACTGTTGTGGATCTTCCTGCTGATGATAAATTTGATGGTGCAGAATCTTGCTCAGACCCAGTACTACAGAAACCCCTAACATATTGTCTCAGTGGGCTTTCTGCATTTCCCGTCACAGTTAGTGAGGGAAAGGTATCAGAACCTCCAACTCTCAAACCAAGTCTGGTTCTTGAGTTCTGTGGCTCTGAAGGAATGCCACTAGAGGAATTACGCAAGGGTGTGGATAAACGTAAACTACTAGAAGGATTATAACATGCAGCAGTGGTGTTCCATGCTCGAACATCAGGTTGTGAACTTGAACTAGAACTTCCACCAAGGTAAGACTGCTCAGACGTACCCTCAAGGGCCTTTCGCTTGCAGGATAAACCCCAATTGCCAAAAGAAGACTCCGGACTACCATCATTTTCCCCAACCATATAATCAGAGCTTCCAGATGAAGTCCCAACAATATCAGGTGAAGCACTGCCAGGACATGTCTCCTCTGCTTCTACTCCACTCGAGTTGTAGAACTTTGGTTCTGTATTAGCTTCCATACCATGCTGAGCAACATAACTAGAGCTGGAGCCTTCAGAAAAAGAAGGTCTGCTTTGAATCCGATTGCCACTGATGCCAATAATGGATCTACCAGGAAAGAGGATATTCGATTCAATTCGTCTGTCTTCTGATCTTTGAGCAATCACAGGACAAGCACTATAGGGACTCGACCAACTATGTTCCATTCTTGCCCCATCATCATTGACTGGGTTTTGCAAATTCAACCTAGAGCTCGGTGGTTCACCTGAACCAATAAAGCTAGGTGTTATGACTAGAAGCATCTAAAAATCTAATGTCACTATTTAAAAAACAACAAGTTTTTATTGAAGAAACGAAAGAAAGAAAAAATTCAAGGAGTCTGCTTTAGAGAACTATAGAGGCTTGAGAACTCGATTTCTACAGGATTTAGCCAATGGTTTACATAACACTTCTAAATCATACCAGTGCTGTTGGATACAGATCCAAGGCCAACATCAGTGATTTCTGGGAAAGCACCAATGCTACTCCCTTGACCTTGCATTAGGGTCAGGAACTTCCACCTGATAACCTGATGAAGCAGAGAAAGCACAATATCGTATCCACAGGGTGGGTCAGATTAAGCACTTCCCCAGCACATCTGGAATCTGTACATAGCAGCATAAATGATGTATTTCAACTCAAAGTGGTAGCTTGAATGTATACAGTACAAATAGTAAACAAAAGCAAGAGATCAAATGGGATTCAGAGAGAGAGAGGGGACCCATTACTTACTAGCATAGATCCGGTAATACAAGATCAATTTCTTGCATTAGGTGCATGTCTTCATCTGAAACCCTGAAAAAGAATATGAAAAGAAGACGATAAAACAGTGCAATTACAGAGTTAGAGACATGATAAATTCTTAGTCTATCACAGAAAAAGAGCTGGGTTGAGAATACCAATAAGTTTAGACAACAGATTTAGTCAAATTCAATCATCAATATTGGAGTATTCCATATATTCAAAAAGTAGCTTCAATCCTCGAACATTACTAAAATTCTTTTGTTATAGCGTCAAGGATGTGATGCACTATAATAAAGAGAGCTGCTTGGAATACTGCCTAGTGCCTAGTTGGTTATCGGTTTTGCACTCATATGCCTAGTGCCTATTCAACTATCCTAACAGCAAATATCCATCGGTTTTCCAACCATATGTAATCACATGACCGTATAGAAACAATAAGGTGATTCAATTTGCAGCCCAAATGCTATATAACCCAAATGCCCTAATAGTATTAGGTTCAGGCTTTGGCACGAAAAGGTCATAGTCAAATTGAAACAATGCCAGCCAAATTCGATATTAACTCCATTCATAATTCTGCATCACAATGTCACTAGTCTAACAATTATCAATGAACAGAAATGCACAATCTAGAAGGTATGATATCCCTTAATCGACAATCTAATCAAACACATACATAAAACTCAAAAAGGACAAAACTCGGCAAAATCGCCCATAGTTGAGCTGGTACCCAAGTCGATCTTTGCAATCCTTAACCCAAAAAAAACCTCAAAACTCATTCAAGGAACGATCATAGAGCAACAATGACCCTCTCACAAAGACACACACAGAAACCAATTGGTAGGTTACCCAATAAAATTAAACAAAAATGACGAATTGGGTCGATTCCGATCCTTGTGATTCTCTCAAATCTCCTCATGAAAAACCAAACACCATCACCAATTTCCCCAACAAAATAAAGAAGCAGAGTTTGGAAAATGGATAATCAGAAATGAAATGAGAGAGAGAGAGAGAGAGAGAGAGAGAAGTACCGAAGGCGAGTGAGATGATATGATGGAGATCAAGTATTTGGTCTGCTACAGGTTTCGTTAGCTCTTCCCTTGACTCTTCTTGCTCTTCTTTTCTCTTCTTACTTCCTGGTGGTCGGTCGGTCCGTCCTTGTGAGTTTGTTACTTTTTTTATTTAATATTTTTTTTATTAAATTGAACACTGGTCGGGAACAGATAACCGTAAAACGACAAACGCACTGAAGAAACGGATGTGGGAGAGAGAGAAGTGCGAGGTGTGGCGTCTTCTCTTCTTCTCAGTGCTTCACAGAGAGAGAGAGAGAGAGAGATGGATCCCCATTTCGATGTCCACACAGAGAGCTACCTAGCTCAGCTTGCATGCCATGTTTATTTTAATTTAAGGAATATCTGATGTGCGAATCGTTCCCGTGTTCCTATCGTCCTGTGTAGACGTGGCCCGTAGCCGTATAAGCTACTACGTTTAAATGGTGAGAGCGCCGAGCGAGGGGTATAGTAGACCTTGCCATTCAGCCCATTCTTGCGTAAGGCCCGTCGGGTTTAGGTCAGACCGGATTGGATCTTCACGAAAAACTCAAAATTTGAGGTGGGCTATCTATCAAATTTTTAACAAGTACTTGGTAGGTTGGGCACTAATTCCATAAATTTTGAACTCGATCCAATCTCTGTGACCGGACGAAAATACAAATTTTACTATTTCGTTTTATTTTTTATGGACAAGATCGGGTCTTAATTTTAAAATTCATATAGGCTTGTCCCGTATAATATTTTTTATCTATTTTATCATTGTTTTATTAAGAATTGACGTATTAAATTATCAAATAATTAACAATATTCAATAAAAAAATTTATTACTTTAGAACGATCAAAGTATTACACTACTTTTGTAATATGATCTAAATATATCAATTAAACATGAAATAAAATTGTTTGTAGTTTTATTTCTTTTAATTAAACATCAAGTAAAACGGTATTACTTTGTGTAGTCGTAGATTTTTTTAGGTCTTACCAAATTATGTTTATCTTATATTGAGCCTAAAATTTGGTTCGTCCCGTCTCATTCAGATTTTTTTTTGTTAAGTACTCTATTAAATGTTCATTTTAAATTGGACTCATCTCGTCTCATATTGTCCCGTCCTGTTCGGGTTTCAAGACAATCAGGGCGGACTTTTAAAAGGTCCAATCCCGTCCAATACCTTTCGAAATAAGGATATGAACGGCAAAAATTAACATGACCCATCGCATGCCCACCCCTACTTTTTGGGTTGACTCGAGCTAAGCCCATTAAGCCGAAGCTAGGTGGAGTTATTATGTATAACTTGAAATTACAATTGAACATTAATAGTATCAAATCGAATATTATAAGAGTAGTGCTACAGATACTAAAATGTTGTACAAAAAACTAATACCAAATGATGTGACAATTGCAATGTCATCATTTTTATTCAATTATAACTTAAAATTAATATCCAATTTTCTCTTTTACCCAGAAATTTTTTTTTATTGCAATCCAATGGTTTCCCCGAAACCTTAGTCGTCGTTTACCTCCACCATGTCCTCCTACTCATCGTCGTTGCCCACTCACAGCCCAAATTATGTAATGGCCTGCGAGCCTGGTACTCTGCCTGAGTTAGAATTTGGTTGTTAAGGATGCGTGGAGGAACATGTCCATGCTGTGGATGTGGTGAAGGAGGAGCTATAGGGCCATAGGCGGGTCAGGCCACTTGAATGGGCTGAGGAGCATGGACTTGTGGCGATCTAGGTGGCCCATTATTCTGGGGATGTGCCAAGGCCCTTTGAGCTTCAAGTTTAGCTTCAAAACAACGCATAATCTCGCATGCCTCATACAGCGATGACGGATTCTGATTCCGAACGTCATATTAGATCTTTGGTCAAAGTCCAGCAACAAATTAATTGACAAGAAGTTCATTGGAGAAGCCTTGAACTCTTCGCAATAACCAGGTAAATCACCCACGATACTCCTTTATTGTAGTAGTTTGACTCATCCTGGCCAGCTCTGCCTGTATACCATTCTGGTTGTTTATGATGAACCTTCAAGCATTATTAAATCACTCATGCCACACCATATATTGGAACATACGTGTTTGAACAAGAACTAGACATCTGAGGCCTGTCTAGACAAATGCATTGCAACTAAGGCAACTTTTCGATCCTCCGGAATCCGGTAAAGTCTAAAATATTGTTCGGCTTTGTGCAGCCATTCTATCGGATCACCATTATCAAATGAACTGAAATCCAATCTCATCTGGCAGATAGTAGGCAAGGTGGGATCAACATGCTGACCTTGCTGGTGACCAAGGGTCGGTTCAACACAAAAGAAGTTCTAAGCTAGGGTTGGATCATATGGCTCAGGAATGTGTTGTCTGGTGGTTGATGACGAGGGTTGGTTAGTTTGAGGAGGTGGTGGTAATGTAGAGATCGAAGGGGCATGGGCTGTTTGAGGTGGTGGTGGTAAAGTAGAATGGGTCGTCGCCAATTGTTGTTGAGCTTGGACCATGGCCATATAGGCTGTGACTGGTGTGGGAAATTGTGGGTACCAAGGGAAAAAAGACCAAGCATATGGGTCACGTGTGTCTGCTCCACTCATGGGCCATATGGCCTGACCAGATCCAAATGGCCCAACTGCAAAAGGCCCAACAGATTGGAATGGATCTCACAGGTGACCAGATCTAAATGGCACAACTGCAAAAGGCCTAACAGACTGGAATGGGGTCTTGCACGTGTTGTGGCATTGGCACATGTAGTGGGGCTGAGGGCTGATTGAGTGGTCGATACAATTTTCATGCATCTCCCATAAAATAGGGGCCTTCGGATTTGAGAGGGGGGTCGCATGGATCCTCTTCGACGACCACTCTGTCGTGATAACATTATGCAGCTACAGCATCCCATTCAGTGCTCTCCTCCGAAGAAATGCATTGGGGTTCCAGATCTGTGAGATGGGGAGTGGACATACTTGGAGCCCGACCTGGTTTTGATGCAACCAATGTCAGTAGTACTAATGGAGAACGACTACCGAATTGCAACACCGCCAGCTTAGCTTCCCGTGCGTCCGAAGAAGTCTCTGAGGAAACTTTCAGAGTCGTGATAGCAACCATCAAATCTGAGAAATGAGCTTGGCTCTCGACTTGTATAACTCTGGTTTCCTCCCGAACATTGGAACGATTGTCCAGTTGGAGTTAGATCTCCAAATTGTGGCCGCTAAGAGTAGTTTGCTCATGTCGGATAGCCTTGAAGCTCTCTTGGAGCTGTTGGATGTTGGAGCCAACTTCCGATAGCTGAGCGGTGTAGCCTGCTGGTAATGGATCTGGCAATTGGCGTAGTTTTGGTCTCTTCGCACCGACTCTGGTACCAATTGTAACAGGCATAGTCGTTAAGACAAGAAAATGAAGAGAACTAATTAAGGAAACAAGATTGATTGATGCTCCAAAGGTTGCGTAGCTACAAATTTATATGCTCATAGTCAACTATGAGAGGACGACAAGTGTCCATCCCACAGTAACCCTAGAAGCTACAAAACTAAGCTGATAAAAGACTCATTTCCCTACTACGACATGAGGAGATAAAACGACACTACATTATCATTCTGTAATTACATGAGTGCCATGGGCTATTTCAAATTCACAAGCAAAACCAAATGGAGGTAGAATTCAAAGCTGCTATGAAACTATCTAGAGACAAAAGAACTAAAAATCTTCTAAAGAAATCAGATATCCTAAAACTAATGTCAAGACCTATATGGTGGTTCTTCAAATTATCCCAGTCATGTGCTAGTTTCTTTGATCTGGTTTCCATGGGCTTGATGGCGATGATCTTCTAAAGAAATCAAAATTAATATATAACATTTAGACCTAATATATTATATGAATCGTACTTAGCAATTCAAAGCAAAAACAAGAACATGGGTGGAAGCTGTAAAAGAAGAGCCCGGGTGCAATTCAAAGTAGATCTAGAGGTGGCGCAAAAAAGAAAAAAAAACAAGCATTGCCTTATCGACATCGCTGTCATAAAGGGTAGTCGAGCTCTACCAAGAAGGCTCGCTCACATCCCTATGTCCAGCTTATGGGATTGACCCGCCACCATCTGTCTTTCATTGCCGTCCTTTGGCACCTCCGCCTTGTCTGCTCATCCTCGCCCTCGCTGATTGGCTTAAAAGTTGAAATCAATAGTCAAGCCACAATCTTACTATTGAATTAATTTAATATAAAAAATAGAAGAAATTCCCCCTGGAATACAGTGTGGCACGAAACGGTGAGGTGATAGTTGCCAACTCATTTGGTATCACTTTTTTGTATGAAGTGTTTGTATCTCAAGCATTTTTCATATTATAATCCTCTTAAAAAAAATTAAATTTTTTTAAAAAAATTGTTAATATTATTTTGTATCGGACAAAATAGAAAATCGTATAGCCACATTATCCAGTATCGATAGCCTGCACGATTTGCATCAGTAAAGTTCAAAACGCCTTACTCCACACTCATAGTCATCCAACAGATGTCGATAAGAAGAGTGAACTACGCTAAATGCAAGTATGTTCCATTAGAATAGAAGCTAAAGCGATTAACCATTATCGGTTAGCAATAATCTTGTTGCACAAAACTTCAACAATGATGTGCTAGTGTACATAGGTGATAGTAGGCCTGGGCACGGATCGGGTTGGCCCAAAAAAGGACGAACCCGAATCAAATACCCAAACACATAAGAACGGATCGGGTTATGCAATTTAAACCTTCAACCCATTAAGAATCTAACTCGAACGGTTTCGGATCGGGTTCTCGGGTTCTCGGGTTCTCTACTTTTGACCTTATTTTGTAAAGCCCTCTATCAAACCTAATATCTAACATATCAGTGTACGCAAGCGACCAAATAATCCAAATAAAGCAGTAAGTGGACCGAAACTCACCGTTAAGAGTCTTAAGACAACCAGGATGCTTTGCGGTTTATGAAATTGGGGTTTTGATTCAAGGCTAATTTGAAGGATTGAAAATTGCTAGGATTTTGATTGGGTGGTAGGAGATGAATATCGATTCATTCAATTGAGGATTTTAGGACATAGGATGAAGTTTTGATAATCATGATTTTAGGACATGGGATGAGAAAAAGAGAGAGAGTGTTCGATAGCTAGCTTTGGGCTTTGGCTGCGGGAGAGAGTTAAAGATATAGGGTTTTTTTAGCTAAAGTTGATATATATATATATATATATATATGAGCTTATAATCAAGTACATCACAAACCACTAATATAAAGACATGTGGTATTTTAATGGATTGAACGGATCGTATCGGGTTTTGAAGTTCAAATATTTGCAACCCGCGCATGTAAACCGTCTATATATAAACGGTTCGGGTCTACACTATTATTGATTTTTCTCTCTTAAAACCGAACGGATCCGTCCACTTTCGGATCGGATCGGGTCGGATATGCGGGTTCCGGATCCAAATGCCCAGGCCTAGGTGATAGTAATATGAAACTGTGAAAGAGAAGCTCTCTTTAGTTTTTTTTATTGATGAAAGTGTCAGATTACAAGAATTCATCAATAGTCTGGCTCGATCAAACGAATTTCCTAAAGCAATCTACACTTAAACAGTTCAAACAAGTGTTAAACATAGCTAGATAGTACAGACGTAAGATTCAATAAAATAACTTAACTCCAGATCCTATCTAACTCTACGCCTCAAAACTACAGCAGTGTGAGATGGCATCGTCAACCAGCACCTTCAATTCAAACAAGTCAAATCTGGCCCAATCCCAAAAGAACATAATTTCAGTCTAATTCCAAACAAACAACCATAACCCTAAAACCCAACTTAGTTAGGGTTCCGGAAGGCCTAGTAGGGTTTGGATGCTGACCAAACCAAATCTAAGTTGACCAACAAGCAGCCGCGCAACAGTCGATGAGGTCATCCCAGTGACAATCGAGCAGATTCTTTTGTCGGCCAATACCAAGACGAGCTACAGCAAAGCCCAATTAATCTGCCTTTACCACCAGGCTTCCTTCAGGCCAATAGTCCTGGCCATGATGACCTGCAATCAAAGAATTGTACAGCCGGCACGATTTGTCGCACTAAAGTCTAAAACGCTTGTTCCACCACTCTGGTCATTCAACGCTTGTTAGCCAAAAGAGTCAACCGCGCCAAGTATAATTATACTTCACTAGATTAGAAGCTAAAACAACCATTAGCGATTTAGTGATAAGCAACAGTCGTAGTGCACAGAACACCAATAGTGATGTGCATTGTTACGTAAGGAATGACCGCGCGAAGCCGTGGAGTGAATTTCTTTTCAGCTATTTGTATTTTTCTAAATTTTTCGTAATTCAAAAAAAGAGAAAAAAACAATGAAGCATATTGTGAGCAATTACCGACAGCCATGTGTTGCCTTCCTATTTCTTCTCCCTGATTAGAACACGACTCCCAAGAAGAAAATCAAACTCAAAACCCCAAACATGAACAAAAATCAAATGGAATCTTCGATCCTTGTAGCTTTACTCTCTTCAGTCTCCCAACTCATCCTCCTCATCCTTCTCCTCTCCCCCAACTCCTCCTCCGCCGCAAGCAATGCCTTCTCCGCCACCCACCACTTCCTCTCCTCCCAAGAAATCGCCGCCACCCTCTCCCTCCTCTCCCTCTCCCGCAAACGCCGTAAACGGGCCCGCCTCTCCGAACCCGACCCAGAACAACCCCAACAACCCGGCCTCTTCAATCGGACTCCCGACTCGTTCAAGACCTCTTTCCTAATGACGTCTTCAACCTTCGAGTGGCTCTGCGCCTTACTGGAGCCGTTACTCGAGTGCAGAGACCCAATTGGGTCTCCTCTTAATCTCTCCGCCGATCTCCGTCTCGGTATCGGCCTGTTTCGGCTGGCTAAAGGAGCTAGCTACCCCGAAATCTCGAAGCAGTTCGGGGTTTCGGAACAGGTTTCCAGATTCTGTTGCAAGCAGTTGTGTCGTGTTCTTTGCACTAACTACCGTTTCTGGATTGAATTTCCCAATTGGAATCATCTCGAATTGTTATCAGCGGGTTTTGAAACCCAAACGGGATTGCCCAATTGCTGCGGTGTGATAGACTGTGCAAGGTTCAAGATTGGTAGTAGTACTAGAAATGAATCAGATGATGATAATGGGTTTGATGATTTTCAAGAAGCTACAACTATTGCAGCGCAAGTGGTGGTGGATCGGGAGTGTCGAATCCTCAGCATTGTGGCTGGTTTTCGGGGTGACAAGAGCGACGCGAGGGTGCTGAAATCTTCGACATTGTATGCAGATATCGAAAATGAGGAGTTATTGAATTCGCCTCCGGTGAGTGTCAATGGGGTGCCTGTGAATCAGTACTTGGTTGGAGATGAAGGATACCCTTTGCTTCCTTGGCTTATGGTGCCCTTTGTTGATGCAATGCCGGGCTCCAATGAGGAGCAGTTCAATGCAGCACACAGACGAATGCACCTTTCGGGGATCAGAGCCATTGATAGTTTGAAGAATTGGGGTATTTTGAGCAAACCGATTCGTGAGGAGTCGAAGATGGCTGTTGCCTATATTGGTGCTTGTTCGATACTTCACAATGGTTTGTTGATGAGGGAGGACTATTCTGCTATGTGTAGCGGAACGGATGATTGTGATCAGAGCGCTCAGTATTATAGGGACAGTACTAGTTTGGAGGAGGAATCAGTTGAGAGGATAGCTTCTGTTATAAGAAATGCGTTGGCTACTAAAGCAAGAGAGTTTCAAGACTCGATTTTGTCGACCAATTCTAGCTCTTTGCAGTCATTGCAATCAACCTAGGAGATTTGTTCAAAAGAGAGCTGATATAGCACAATTTATTCTGTCAGGTACTTATAGTCATACATGAGTTTTCTTTTATAATCGGTGGTGTCTTTTACTCAGATTAAAGGTCTCTTGCTTGGATTAATTCTTTATTTGAAAAGGAATTTTCTTTTTAGTTTCTGCAGTCATATACCTTTTATTTTTCAGATAGACCAGTTTAGCATGTTCAATAATGTTCAGAGTACAAAGAGGAGAGCTTTGTTCCTTGAGATTTAATGACTGTTTGTTCAACAGCATTATCCATAGAGTGATGATGTAAAGGCTTAATCTTTTCGGTGTGGCTTCAATAAACTAAGACAAAATGGAACTTGCCTAGGATAAGATTAAGAAACCACCATTTATGAAAATGCAGAGGTCAAGGTCTGTGAGCTGCGGAACAAAGGATTACTAGACTAATTTTTGCAAATGTAATCTGTTAACCTTAGTTCTGCACTGCATATATAATTATTTATATTGTCATTACAGAATGTCAGAACCTGAATCATTTAACTAATTTACCCTCGAATAATAGCCCAAAGACATTATTAAATATTAACTGAATCTTGCAATCAAAGTTTCTGACATAATCTGAATGTAGTAAACTATTCTGCTTTGTAGTTGACTGTTCAGTATAGCAAATTAGCTCACAGAACATAAATATTGTTAGTTTGCTTGAGTTGTTTGTGTCTCGGAACATAGTTGTTAGTGTGCTTCACAGATCCCACTTGAGGTGTAAAATATGAGCATTTGCTCAATTTAATTGCCACTAGTGTTGCTCATATTTATAACAATAGCAGCAGCCTAACTTTCTCTAACTCTTCACACTCTTATGCGAACTGTTAATTGGTTCTTGGGGTGTGATGAAGTACTCAGCCTTCAGATGATCTTTGTCCTTGCAGTTCAATAGTGGAACTCAGAAATTGACTGGGGTGGTAAATACTGACCAAACTTCTTATAGTTCACACCCCTGTTCTACCACACTATGATATACACAATCGTGACACACTATAATCTATGGGTCTTTCTCCTCTCATGCATCTGTAGATAGGTTTCAAAGCAGTGTAGTACCTCTTATGGCTGTGCCCATATGTTTCAATCCATTCGTCTAGCTTAGTTTCAGGTTCTGTTTGGATATGGATTTGGTCTTTAAAATCTCTCCAAGATCAACAATTTCCTGTGGGATGCTTCCCATAATGTGACTGCAACCAAAGCCAATTTTCATTATTGCCATCTCAAAGCTCTCCCAATGTGTGCTTTGTGCCATCATTTCCAGATACTATTTCACATATTATTTTCGCTTGTCCATTGGCAGTGCTTCTACCGGATTACGCGGGACGTAATCTAACAGAAGCAAGTACGAATAATCCTCTCGCGTCCGAACGTTCGGGCTGTTCGGATGATCGGGTGCTTCCTCTCTCTTCGGGTGTTCGGGTTATCGGACTTGCGTGAGTTTGGCCTCAGCTGTTAGAAAAATACAACAACAAACGGGCGGTCAGGTGGTCAAGACAGGGTCGGCCTGCCTTTAACGCTCCGATGCCTAAGTTAGAAGATGTATTGGATATAACAGTCGAGCGAACATATAAGAAAGTAAGTAAGAGTATTTAAGACTGATTAGTGATGATTGAGTCGAATTGAATGCCCTCTTACCTGTAGTAAATGTCTTACCTATATAGGTGGTTGGGATTGTTGCTTACTTGTGTTCTTCGATCTGGGATAGAGCTGTTTTGCTGTCATGTGTTCCGAGCATTCAGATGTGCGCTTGTCGGGCGCGTGCCTGGTCGGATGGGCTCGGTTTTGCGGGTGAAGTTGTAGCCTGCTTGGTGGTCTTTTGGGTGGTCGGGTAGGTGTTGATCACCTGCTTAATTGGGTAAGTATGTTTAATTAACGAATTAATGCTGCTATATTAACAAGTCCCTCAAGTCCCCAAGTCAAAGAGACCTTTCTTGATTGGGGAGTTGAAAAAGGGTTCGTGCGATTAAACAGATACTTATCCAATTGAGCAGTGATGCGTGGTCCTGTAACCCCCAAGTCCCCCAACTCTCCGGTCAAGAAAGGGATCGCCTGATGGAGTAGGTACCTGTGCGTCCGATCGTGTACCTGTTCGGGTGCTTTTGTATCCGGGTGTACGTCTCCCAAACGGATGTTGCCATTTGGAGCCATGTGCCCGGGTGTGCGCCTGTGGAGTCATGCGGATGGATATGTATGTTGTGCATGCGGATGTATGTTAGTATGTAGAAGATGTAGGAGTGAATGTTGTACAGATATATAAGTAGGGATGAGTATGCGGATGTATGTGGATGTATGCGAATGTATGTATGGTCGTGCGATATGTTTGGGTGATTGAATGTGTTGATGTATGTGTGTATGCGGATGCATGGATGGTTCCGAGCTAACCCCGACTCCCCAACGAATCGTACTGTTTAGAGCCGTTAAGCATCGGAACGGTCTTTCTTGAAATGCATGGGTGGATCCGAGCTGACCCCGACTCCCCAACGAATCGGACTGTTTGGAGCCGTTAAGCCTCGGAACGGTCGTTCTTGATGCATGGCCATATCTGAGCTGACCCCGACTCCTAAACGAATCGTGCTGTTTGGAGCCGTTAAACCTCAGAACGGTCTTACTTAGGTGCCCGAGAGGAGATCCTCACTCTTGGCGCCGACCTATTGTAGCGTCAATGGTGGGGTGCCGACCTATCGTAGCGTCAATGGTGGGGCCCCGACCGTTACGTACATGTGTTGCAGCGCGCACGGAGGGACAACGACAGCATGCCCGTGCCGCTCATCGGTTTAGCGCGCGCATGAAAGGAACTTGCCGCTATCGTGCTGCCTAATTCGGCGAATGGTAATGTTACGCCCTCGGAAGAAATGGGACCACTCCCGAGTAGCCCATCATTCGGCGTGCGCTCCAAAAGGTGCGTGCCGCTTTCGTGCCGCCCTAATTCGGCGAATGGTAATGTTACGCCCTCGGAAGAAATGGGACCACTCCCGAGTAGCCCATCATTCGGCGTGCGCTCCAAAAGGTGCGTGCCGCTTTCGAGCCGCCCGAATGGTCCTGCTGTTGGCGCGCCCCGGAAGGTAACGAGTGACGTTAGCCACTTCCGTGCCGCGTAGCCCGAACGGTGGGTCACCTCTTACTGGGAGTCTAGGCGCGGACTCACAAGCGGCCGCTTGTGCTCCGGCTTCGCCAACAGAGCCAGGGAGACGATACCAGGCGCAGTCTACGGTACATTTAGCGCGCGCACGCCGAAGAGCGGACGATGACCGTCAAACTCATTCGGGACGCCTAAATGGTCTTGCTTTGAGCGCGTGCACGTCGAAAGCAAACGAGTGGCGTTGACCTCTTTCGGGACACCTCAATGGTCTTGCACTAACCTGGTGGGGTGGCGTCTACTTGCCCGTGAGATTGTGGAGTGTTTGATCGTGTTGGTCGTGCGGGCGATAGTCCGAATGGCTGGAGTCGTGACGTGTGTTTACGTGCCTTGGGTGGGGTGATATTCTGTCTGACGAGACGCTTGAGGTGACATTCATTTTGACTTCTTCTTGGGAACCGTTGTGTAATAAATGCTAGCCGGCGCAATAAATGCTGGCGTGTCCTGTGTATTTAATGTTGGTGATGTAGTAACTGCTCGAAGGTCAGGCGTCACGCGCGTGGGAGCGTGTGGTGCTGCATGGCTGACACGTGGTGAGTCGTGGGAGATCGTGCTAGGGTTTGAAACCGAGTCGGGAAGCCGAAGGGTGAGCGCGGTTACTTAGGCGGGTAAGTAAACCGCCTCGCTGACACGTGTCACAATCTGACGGTGGACACACGAAAAACGAACGACTGGCGTTCATTCGCGTATGTCGTCGGATCAGTATAAATAGGGCTCTCTGGTGTCGTCTTCCTCCATCGTTTTCACTTTCACTGAAGCTCTGCCAAAAAGTTATCTTGCCCACTGTTCATCATCTTCATTCTGTGTTGTTGCTTTCTTGCCGGAGTTTTTTCGTGGATAATCATCTTCTCGAGTTTCAATCTCAAATTCTGGTGAGGGTCTAACCTGTTTCTGTTGTTTTTTGTTCTGTTTCTGTTTTTCTGGCGTCCTTGTCGTTTCTGTTTTTCCTTTTTTCTGGGCTTTTTCTGGGTTTTATCTCAAGAACAAGGCGTGTTCTTGAGGTAGGGCTGTTTTGATCTGTGTTGAGGTGATTTCTAGTTTTTTTTTCTTGTTTTTGGTAGGATTTTTTTCTAAGTGTTTGTGGGTTTTGCGTGCGTGCGTCTAGGAGATGGAACCGATAGAAGTATCGAGCGACATGTCGCGTGAACGGGTGTACGTACCGGGGGTGGGGTGGTTTAGCTGTAGTCCGTGCACGAGCGGATCGGACTCCTCGTCCGACTCCGTGATGAGTGTGACACCCTTGCATTATATCCCTAATGTGTCTCCTGTCGTGCAGCCGATGGAAAAGGGACGCGTACAAACGGCTGCCGAGGTGATCGGGTTGGGGGATTCTTCTTCTTCGTCGAGCTCGTCGGGTGGGTCTTCCTCATCTGGGACGTGGGGTGAGGAGCATGCGCACGAAAATGGTCCCTTGCCCCAATTGGCAGAGGGTGGGCGCGTTCATTGGGTGCTTCCGGATGGAGTACCTGTGCAGGAGCCCGAGCGTGCGCCCTCGGTGAAAGAAATGGCGCGATGGGCGCGCGACTACCATATCCTCTCGTCCGTGAAGCTGAGGGTCCTGGGGAAGAGCGAGACGTTCACGTGGCCCCCGCCCGGTCACATATGCCTCAACGAATTCCATCTGAAGGCGGGTGTCAAGCTCCCTCTGCACCCGTTCTACCAGTACATGTTGGCGTTGTTGCGGATCACGCTCGGTCAGTGTGGGCCCACGTTGACCCGAACGCTCGTGGCCTTTTTCAATGTCTTCCGCCTGAGCGGCCTCGACCACCCGACGCGGGCGGAGTTCCTGCACTTCTTTCGCCTCAAACACTCCTCCCGCCGCAGGGATTCGGGCACCTTCACCGTGGAGCCTAGGGTGAAGTGGTGGTTGGTCGACCCGTCGAGCTCGTCGACCTCGTGGCGCACGATCAACTTCCTGGTCGGAGGTGACTGGGAGTTTGGGTCCTTCCCCCCGAAGTTCGCGGCCAACACCCACCACATTGATCGAGTCCCCCAGTGTTTCTACCCGCTGAACACCAATGAGTACCCGATGACGCCTGTGGAGGAGGCCAGGGTTGCTCGCCTGAAGTATGTCTTCGACCCGGCGCCCGAGGCGAGACACTTCTGGGTGGCGTGCCACTGGGACTTGATCGAGCGCACACGTCTCGCCTGAGCACCCAATCAGTTCGGGCTTCGATACCTGTTATAATTTTGCATGCATGTGTAGTGTACTTTTGATAACTTGCTTACTAACCTTTCACTTGTTTGTCTTGCAGCCAAAATGACCAAGTCCAAGGCCACTGAGAAGAACGAGGCCCTCTAGCGCCGAATGGAGCTCCTGCTATCTAGCGCTGAGACCGTGCGCCGGGTTGTCGACGACGGGCACGGTGGGCTGGTTGTTGGGGATACCATTCAGGCAAGGATCCCTACACCTGATGTGTCTGATCACGCCCCTGCTGTGCGGACGCCTGCTGTCATCGTCCCCCGGGTGCCGGTTACCGTTGCTGCTGCTGAAGGGGCCGTTCGTCCGCCTCCCGGAGGGTCATCTGCTGCACGGGGCCACGACCGTTCGGAGCGAGAGCGACTTGACAGCGAAAAGGAGCAGAGGCAGGTCGAACGCGTCTAACGGCGTGTGGAGCAAAGGGACTGGCGGGAGGCCTCCCTGAACTCGGGCTCACAAAATCGGGCTTCCAAATCCAGTGGTGCAGATCTCTCTGCTGGGTCGCTCATTCCTGAAGGCGAGTCCTCCCGTCCCCAGAAGCGTGCGCGGGCGGATGCTGTTGTTGCTGCCGGAGAGGGTGATACGGTTGGTCGTGCTGTCCAGGCCATCCATCAAGCGCTTGGCGATGGGGTGTCTTCGCTCCAGCTGCTGCTCTAGTCGAGCACCGGCCCTGCTCTCGACAACCTTGAGCGGGTCTTCAACGTATGCACCAACCTGCAACACCAAATTTTTCAGCTGCGCACGCAGGAGACCTCAGTGGAGCATACGAGGTTGAGAGCCAAAGCTCGCGAGGCTGTCGCGGCCCGGGAGAAGCTGCAGGCTGGGCTCTCCAAGGCCAATGAGCTGGAGGAGCGGAAGGCCACCCAGGTGAAGACCCGGGAGCTCCAGGAGGTGGCTGAGCGGGCGGCCGTGCTGAAGGCCGAATGCGATAGCGCCCTTGTCGAGGTGGAGAGTGTGAGAGCGGAAGCTACCAACCGCGTTGTAGAGATGGAGTCTAGATTAATGGAGGCCGAGCGTTGCGCCTGTACGCCGGAGCGGGTCGAGCTAACCCGTGCTGAGGTTGTTGCTGCCTTCAAGAAGTCTAATGATTTCTTGGAGTTGGTGACGATTGAGGCGGAAGAGCAGGTAACTGCCTTCCGGTTGGCGGTGGCCCCTTCATCGATATGGCACGCTACCGGACCTACCTGAGCGAGCGCGCGGGTGGAGCTGATGGTCCCTCCACTGAGCAGCAAGCTGAGCAGCAGGAGCAGCCGATGGAGCAGGCGGATGCGGGTGAGCAACCAGAGCAGCAGGCGGAGGCGGGGCAGGGAGAGGAGCAGGCGGACGTAGAGTAGTTTTTTCTTTTCTTTGTAATCGTGTAGGTTTTTTTGTAATTGGCCTCGTGCCCTTTTATCAATAAAGTTCTTTTCCTTCCGTATGTGTGTGCCTTCTTTTTTTACACAGTGCACTTTTTTTTTTCTTTACTTTTTTTGCTTTTTCACTAAGTGTTACATCAGTGCGAATAATCGATCCCCAGTCCCCGAGTGTACGGATGGGCGGATCAGGAAGATACAAAACATAACAAAAGAACTTTAATGAAATAAGTACATAACACAACAAGACTTAATGAAAGTACTTCCTCAAGTGTTGGATGTTCCACGAGTGTCGCAGCCTTTGACCTTGCATGTCTCTAAGGTAAAAAGTGCTCGGGCTGACCACCTCGTCCACGACATAAGGGCCCTCCCACGATGGACGGAGTGCCTTGACTTTCTGTTGTATTGCCTTCATGACCCAGTCCCCCTGTTGGATCAGTCGAGCTCGAATGTGCTGGTTGTATAATTGGGCGATTCTCTGCTTTTTTGCGGCATTGTGGAGATGTGTCGTGTCCCTCCTTTCCTCCAGTAGATCGTTGTTGAGTCGTAGCCCTTTCTTGTTCGTGTTCTGATCGTACCCCTTAATCCGTGGGCTCTGGTGGGTGATTTCTAAGGGTAGCACTGTTTCGGTTCCGAACGTCAGGCTGAACGGGGTTTCGCCTGTGGCTGTGCTGGCGGTTGTTCAGATGGACCATAGGATCTCTGGGATGACCTCGGGGCAGCGCCCGTATCCCGCATCCCCCGGCTCGATGTCTTCAATTTTCTTCTTAATGCCTGCCTTGATAATTTTGTTTGCTGCTTCGACCTGTCTGTTCGTCTGAGGATGCGCGGGTGACGCGAATACGAGCTCTGTTCCCTGCCGCTTGCAGAAGGCTGTGAGTCGAGGATTGTTGAATTGTGGCTCGTTGTCCGTGATGATGCTGATCGAGGTCCTGTAGCGACAGAAAAAGAATCGCCAGAGGAAGCGTTCGACTTTCTCTGTCGTGATCTTTATCATCGGCTGAGCCTCGATGAACTTGGTGTGATAGTTGATGATAACGATTAAGTACTTGTACTGCTCCTTCGACTTTGGGAGTTTTCGATTAGGTCCAGTCC
Organism: Geum urbanum; assembly: GCA_946800695.1. Classification (NCBI taxonomy): domain Eukaryota; kingdom Viridiplantae; phylum Streptophyta; class Magnoliopsida; order Rosales; family Rosaceae; genus Geum; species Geum urbanum. The sequence goes on along the minus strand of OX327007.1, from coordinate 6,796,344 downwards.
CCATTGTGTGAATGGAACTGGTGACAGGAGGATTGAGAGTGGGGCGGCGGGCACGTGGTAATGGTGTGTGTGCAGCTGGCACTGGTGGCATTTGCTCGTTAGCGTCGTGGCGTCCATGTGGATGGTGGACCACCAGAATCCGCACCGGAGGGCCTTGTGCGCGATCGATCTTGCTCCCGCATGGTGGCTGCACATGCCTGAGTGTATTTCTTATAGAATTGTGTTGCCCTTTGTTGGCGTGACGCACTTGAGGCTCGCCCAAGTCTTCCCTCGCCGATAAACCGCGCCGTCGCGCACGTTGAAGTTCGCCGCCCGTGCGACGATGGTCCTGGCCTCTCACTTGTCCTCTGGTAATTCCCCCTAGCCTTGTACGTGATGAGTACATCCATGTAGCTTCGTTCATGCAGTTCGATTGCCAGGATCTGCTCTGCTCCCGAGATGCTTGGTCGTCGCAGTATTTCGACGATCCGCTGCCCTGGTCCTGAATGGACGGGAGCCGTGGCTAATCGGGCCAGCCTGTCGGCCTTGGCGTTGAGTCCCCGGTGTATGTGGTTGATATTGACGTATTTGAACTTGCTGATAAGTACTTTCACGTGTTTGAGGTAGGCGATCATGGACTCCCCTTTTGCTTGGAATTCGCCCTCGATCTGACTCACCACCAACTGTGAGTCGCTGAATATGTTTAGGTTGGGCGCCTCCGAGTTTTTGGCCAATTGTAGTCCTGCGATGAGCGCCTCGTACTCTGCCTCGTTGTTGGTTGTCTTGAATTCGAATTTGAGGGCGTACTCCGCGTTGACCCCTCCTGGCCCTGTTAGGATGATCCCGGCGCCGCTTGTCTTCTTTGTGCATGATCCGTCGACGTAGAGGTTCCATTCCGACAGTGGTCCTCCCCTGACCTCTGGCTTGTCGGATGCTTATACCGTCGGGCCCCCGGGTGCTCTGATTGGGGTTGTTTCTGCCCCCGTGTACTCGGCGATAAAGTCTGCCACTGCCTGCCCCTTTATTGCTATTTGGGGTTTGTACTGGAAGTCGTATTCGCTGAGCTCGACCGCCCACTTTGCCAGGCAGCCACTGTGGTCGGGCGATTGCAGGATCTGGCGCAGGGGCGCGTTCGTGAGGATATGGATGTTGTGTGCTTGGAAGTATGGCCTCAGTCGTCAGGCGGCGGTGATGAGTGCGAGCGCCATCTTCTCGATTGTGGGGTATCAAGTTTCAGCGCCCGTCATGCCCTTCCCTGAAAAGAAAACGGGCAGTTCCGTGTAGTCTTCCCTGCGGACGAGGGCTGAGCTAACGGCCGTGAGGGAGACGGCCAGGTAGATGTATAGTACCTCCCCTCGGACGGGTCTGGATAGGAGTGGGATCGAGGCCAAGTACTCCTTGATCTAGAGAAAGGATGCTTCACATTCGGGCGTCCACACGACCTCTCACTTGTTCGTCGTTCAGAGGGCTTTGAAGAACGGGGCGCACTTGTCCGAATAGCGAGTTATGAACCTGTTCAGAGATGCGAGTTTGCCCGTGAGGCTCTGTAGGTCTGCTTTCTTGACCGGCGGCTTCATGTCGATGATTGCCCTGACTTTGGCGGGTGAAGCTTTGATTCCCCTCTGGCTCACAATATACCCCAGGAATTTGCTGTTCGTGACCCCGAATGTGCACTTAGCCAGGTTTAGCCTCATGCCGTTCCTGATGAGGACGTTGAGCACAGTCCCCAGGTTTTGGATGTGATCGGCCGACCGAACGCTCTTCACCAGTATGTCGTCCACATAGACGTCCATAATGTTGCCTATCATGTCATCGAATATTGCGTTCATGAGCCTCTGGTACGTGGAGCCTGCGTTCTTCAACCCGAATGGCATAACGATGTAGCAGTAGAGGCCCTTGTCGGTGACAAAGCACGTCACCTCCTGGTCTTCGGGGTCCATGAAGATCTGGTTGTACCCTGAGTATGCGTCCATCATCGATAGGAGTTCGTGCTTGATTGTCGCGTCTACCAACTGGTCGATCCTCGGTAGAGGGAAGCTGTCCTTGGGGCATGCTCTGTTGAGGTCACTGTAATCGATGCACATCCTCCATTTCTTGTTGTTTTTCTGCACCATCACGGTGTTGGAGATCCACTTCGGGTAATCCACCTTTCGGATGAACCCGATGCCCAGCAGTCGGTCCACCTCCTCGTGCATCGCTGCGTATTGCTCGGCCTTGTACGCCCTTCATTTCTGTTTCACCGCCCGCATGCTGGTGTTGACGCTCAATTTATGGGATATGATGTTCGTGCTGATCTCGGACATGTCTTTGTACGACCACGCGAACACCTCATGCTTCTCTTTTAGTAATGTGATCAGTCCCTCGGCTATCGCGGGCGCCAGTTGTGCGCCGATCTGGATCATTCTCTCCGGATGGTCGGGCGATAGCTGAATCATCATCAGCTCTTCGCGTTCGGGGACGGGGGATACCGCCATCAGCCCGTCGCGCGGGTCATCCGCTGTCTTTGCTTCCGGCGCCAGTTCTTCTAAAGCCAGGACCTCCTGCCTATTCCTGGGCTTTGTTGCTTCCTCGTAGTCGTAACCCCGGACGTGCCCGACTCCATGCTCCGTCGGGAATCGGCCCAGCAGCATGTGCCCCGCGATGATCAGTTTCAGCTGGCTGATTCCCGGTTTTCCGAGTATGGCGTCATATGGGGAGGGTGTGTCCATGATGATGAAGTTCGTTCGGACCTCGCTATGCGGGGAGTCGGGGGCACCGATCCCGACCCGAATGCTGTCGCTCCCGATTGGGTATGATGTTTCGCCGGTGAAGCTTGCGACGCACTTGTAGTCCTGTGTCATCTTGTGTGCGGGTCTGCCCAGCGCCGTGTACGCGTCCAGGTAGATCACGTTCACGGACGCCCCATTGTCTACCAGTACTCTCTTCACGAGGAATCGGTCTATGATCGCATCTATCACAAACGGTAGGGTGCTATTCCTCGGGCTTCTTTCCTTGTCCTCCGCCGCGAAGCTGATGGTTGGCGGCTCTCTCCTTCCTGCTTTGTTCATTCTTCCCGTCCCGATCGTCAGCACCTCCCTGCTCGGACGATCGGGCGACGAAGTCCCCTCCTTGCGCTTTCCCCCAGATATCGTGCTGATAGTTCCCTTGGTCTCGATGTTCGCCTCCCGTGGGCGCTCTTCGGTTCTTGGGAGGGCGATCTGTCCGTCTCCCTGCATGTCCCTGAGTACCTTCTTCAGCATCACGCAGTCATTGGTGTGGTGAGTGACGGTGTGGTGGTACTCGCACCATCGGTCCGGGGTTCGACCGATCGGGGTCCTCTCCTTTGAGACGTTGTTTGGTGGTTGGATCTGGTGTCGATGCTGGCGGAGTAGCTGCTCGTTTGACTGCCGATTGATCGCGCAGACTTCTTGCTCGACCGGTCGGTACCGGGGTGCCTCTCGGGAGTGGGTTCCTCGCGGTGCTGGTGCTCTTGCTCGGTCGTTTCGGGCGCCCTGGTGGCTGTGGTAGGCCGGTCTCTAGTTATTCTGGCCGTTCGTGTCCCGATTTCGCTTGTAACTTTCACTTGGTTCTTCCCTATCGTCGGTGCTCTGTTGTGGTTGGATGTTCACGCTCTCTGGCTGGTCGGTGTTGGGTTTGGAGGCGGTCCCGTATACTCACGTTTCCACTAGCGCCTTCTGTACGATGAGGTCCATGATCTCGTCGTAGTCGAGATGTTCATTCCTTACTAGCTTCTCTACGAACGATGTCGCAAGCATGTTGTCCATCAGGGCGACCTTTGCCACCTGCTTGTCGAGACTCCTGCACGTGCTCGCTAGCGCTCTCCATCGGTTGATGTAGCTGGATAGGCTCTCATCCGTCCCCTAGCGGACCTTCAGGAGGATGCCTGTGGTGTTGTACTTGCCCTGGAGCCTGTAGCGTCTCTGGAAGCTCTCCGCCAGCTCGAGGAACGAGTGGATGGAGCCTGGCGAAATCTCGTAGAACCAGCTCCTCGCCTCTTCGGACAGCGTCTCCTGGAATAGGAAGCACAAAGTCGAGTCCGAATACCTGGTTCCATCCGTGGAGGATCGAAATTTGTCGATGTGCGTGCGGGGGTCTCCGCTTCCGTCGAACCGAGTGACCTTCGTCGTTTTTGCGTTCAGGTCCCTGCCCCTTTCCAATATGTGCGCCGAGAACGGACTGACCCGAGGGGTGAACATCCCACCTTGCCCAGCAAGCTTGTCCTTCCGTAGGCCCGAGACCTCCTCCGCTAACTCCTCCATCCTCCGAAGGATCAGGGTGTTGTCTGTCGGGGGTGCCGATTCTCCCGCTAGCGTGGGTGCTCGTACCGTTCGGGGGTCGGTTTTGCCAAACGGGTGTTGCTCTTCGTCGGTGGCGGTTTCTTGGACCCGTTCACGTTGTATCTGTTGTTGGTTGACGATCGTTCTTCCAGCCTTTGCCGGACCTGGCGCTCATGGTCCATTTCGAACGCTGCCTCTCGCAACTCCTGGAGCAGGAATTCGATGCGTTCCTTGTCGCTGCTGCTCGTCCCCAGCTCCACTACTTGCCGCGCCCGTGCGCTTGGGGGTGTTTCTTCGACGGGTGTATCACTGACGTTTGTCTCCTGGGTATGCATGTGGGCCTTTGGTTGGTGGTGTTTATATGAGGTTTGCAATTTGTAAGCTTCCCACAGACGGCGCCAACTGTTTCTACCGGATTACGCGGGACGTAATCTAGCAGAAGCAAGTACGAGTAATCCTCTCGCGTCCGAACGTTCGGGCTGTTCAGATGATCGGGTGCTTCCTCTCTCTTCGGGTGTTCAGGTTATCGGACTTGCGTGGGTTCGGCCTCAGCTGTTAGAAGAATACAACAACAAACGGGCGGTCAGATGGTCAAGACAAGGTCGGCCTGCCTTCAACGCTCCGATGCCTAAGTTAGAAGATGTATTGGATATAACAGTCGAGCGAACGTATAAGAAAGTAAGTAAGATTATTTAAGACTGATTAGTGATGATTGGGTCGAATTGAATGCCCTCTTACCTGTAGTAAATGCCTTACCTATATAGGTGGTTGAGATTGTTGCTTACTCGTGTTCTTCGATGTGGGATAGAGCTGTTTTGCTGTCATGTGTTCCGAGCATTCGGATGTGCGTTTGTCGGGCGCGTGCCCGGTCAGATGGGCTCGGTTTTGCGGGTGAAGTTGTAGCCTGCTTGGTGGTCTTTCGGGTAGGTGTTGATCACCTACTTAATTAGATAAGTATGTTTAATTAACGAACTAATGCTGCTATACTAACAGGCAACATGTGCTTTGTTCGCTCATTCTGTGTTCCAGAGTTCCTCTTGCTCGTATCTCTCCAGTGGGTAGATGGATTCAGCAGATTTTTTTCTCTAGGAATATACTGAAGATGTGTGCAAGAATGGTTAGAATTAGCAGCCTGGGGCATAATCTAAAATGTTAATTAAGGAGTCCAGTGTTTTAGAATAGCTATGTAGGGAGGTATTTTAGGACGGACCATATCACCATAAGGTGTGCCTAAGACAAAGAATCTTATATATATATATATATGATTTATAATTCTGAGTGCAAATGTGCCACACTGTGACATACATGTTCAAATTAATTTCATCAATTACTTAAGTCTGCTGGGGAGATTTTAAAATCTTGATCTGAAAGGGATTTGTTTAGAATTTTATATTGCTAATATTGTTTCATTTGTTTAAACGAAATAATTGTAGAATAGATGGTTTGCAAATCAACATGTCTATCTTGATCTCATTCTACCTCGATCACTCTTCATTATCTTCGATCACCAAAGTTGGACTAATTCTCCTCCTCTGTCCTGTCCTAGATCGATGGATCGAGTAGCAAACATGTTCCAAAAAAATCATTGTGATTCTCATGATGATCTTCCTCTCTTTACTTCTCTGGTTGTCATAGTCATCCTAGTTTTTCTGAATCGGTATTGGAAGAAGAGTCCAAATGATGATGGTCTTCTTAGATTACCCCCAGGGCCATGGAAGCTGCCTCTTATCGGAAACTTGCATCAGCTAGCTGTGTCTATTGCCGTCTCTGTACCACATCAATCCATGACCGACCTGGCCAAGAAATATGATGATATCATGCACCTGAGATTGGGACAAGTATCAGCCATTGTCATATCATCAGCTGATTTAGCCGAGCAAGTCTTGAAGACACATGAGGCTTCAGCTTTCTCAAACCGACCAAACATTCTTGCCATACAAGTCATGTCCTACAATCTTTCAGGTATCGTCACTAGTCCTTGTAATGACTACTGGAAAGAAATGCGCAAGATTTGTATGTTGGAGCTCCTCAGTGCAAAGCGTGTGCAGTCGTTTGCATTATGAGACTTGGGTTGGGTTTCGGTGTGCCGGATTTGTTTCCCTCACTCAAATTCCTACATCAGGTCACAAGTACCAAGTCTACCGTGAACAAAGTGCATCGAAAATGGACAGGATTCTTGATGAGATTATCAACGATCATAAACTAGTAGTCATGAACAGAAATATCAGCAACAATGACGTCAATGAATCAGCTGGTGAAGAACAAAATCTAGTCGACGTGCTTCTACAGCTTCAAAAGTCTAGTGACTTCCAATTTGAACTCACAACCAACCATGCATGTCAAAGCTGTCACTCTGGTATGATACATATATCTATATATAGTTCAATTTTACATATAGATATATGTAACTAACTCGATCGATTAGCTGAAGAGATGGACCTTTTCGGTAAATTTTCAGGACATGTATGCTGCTGCAAGTGAGACTTCAGCTACTACCATAGAGTGGGCGATGTCAGAACTTGTTAGAAATCCAAGGGCAATGGAGAAAGCGCAGTTGGAGGTTCGACAGGTTCTTGCAGGAAAGGAGAATATTGAGGAGGTTGACATCAAGAAGCTAGACTACAGGAAACTCTACGGTTGCATCCTCCAGTTCCCTTAGTCCTAAGACAAGCAAATGAAATATGCAAACTTGGTGGCTATGATATACCGATTGGAGCCAAAGTGATGGTCAATGGTTGGGCAATGGGAAGAGACCCTAAATATTGGGGAGCCAATGCTGATTGCTTTGAGCCAGAGAGGTTTCGAGGTTCTTCTATCAATTTTCGAGGGACTAACTTTGGATTTATTCCCTTTGGGGCTGGTAAGAGAATGTGTCCAGGCATTGCATTTGCAAATGCAGCTATTGAACTGCCACTTGCTCAATTGCTTTATTTCTTCAACTGGAAGCGCTTCCAAATGGAAAAAAAATCACAAGAACTTGATTTGACTGAATCTTTTGGACTAACCGTTAGGAAGAGGAACCAACTGGAACTCATTCCCATTCCATTCGGATTCTCTCCACAATCTTTTCGGGTTATATAACTTTTCTCATATTTAATTAAACTACATTCGATCATGTATGCCTTCATTTCAGTACGTTCAGCAATTCAAACAACCTTTATAACATTTCTGTATATATCAATGATCGATATGTAATGGCCTTAGCCTGCTAGCCTGTCTTGATTGTATGATCACCTTCATTCTGTTCTAGTACGTTGTAATTTTTGTTGTTGTAAATTAATGTGATACAATCTTAATTTAATTTGTCCTGCAGGTCTGCATTTCTATCTTCATCAATCTTTTACATGAGTACGTTACATCTTCACCAAACTTTGACCCTTCCCTTGATCTCACGATGACCTTCCTGATGAGCTCTCTTTACTAGCTCTTACATCTTCGCCTACCTATATATATATGGGCACATTAATTCAGCTCGAGTTTGCCATGTCGAGTATATATGCAATAGGACGTCTGTATTAGCAAGTAGCAAATGTATTGAGCTCAATGTTATCGAATGTATATCATAGAGAGTACTTTTGGCAAACTCCATATATCAAGAGCTCAAGGTAGACACTCCCTATATGCAGAAGGCCGATGACATGCATATCAGCATATGCATCAATGCATGCCTCTTCAATACTTCCTTAACCAGCTAGACAATGGGGTTGGTGAGCCTTGAGAAGAATATGAAGATCGAGAGCTGAATTTGCAGGATAGGGACACAAGACCTGTTCTTTAACACTCCATGTGTCACACCAGGCTCACCAGCAAAGATATAACTGCGACGCAGACGACTAGACCTAACATATATCCTCGCCAAAATACGTTCACTCTTTAATCTATATATTTCCAGTCCAAAATTAGCTTTCCTACATGTTACAAATCCTTCTGACATATATAACAACTTACTCGATCGATCTTGTTAGGTAAACAATAATGCGTAAAGATGGCTACAACTGTATTCGATCATATATAGGGCAAATGGCAATGCTCGAGTGCAAGTGTACGTAGGCAATGGACCTTTCCAGCGGCTTCTTGGCAGAAGAGACGAAAAAGGCTGCCCAACTACGCGAGAGCTAGCTAAAAGCAAAGGATGCTCGGAAAGAGAAGCTGTACATAAGCATCTGAACATTAAATAAACGAGAAGTGTTCATATATTCCAGAAGAAAAGGTTTGAGTCAAATATATTCTTCGATCTGCTACTTCAAAATAAAAATCAACTTCTTAACAACAAGAAAGAAAGAAAAAAAGGTCACCTATAAACATACAGCCAAGTTCTTATAGTATTCTTTGCTCACCAACCCCATTTTCCATTTCCTGCCGCACTATGCAACATGCAACCCTTTTGCTTTTTTTCTTATAGAAAAGAAATTTTATAGAAAAAGAAGAAAAAGAATATTGGTAAAGAATATAACTTTGAGCAAAGAATTGTCGGTAAATTAAAATTTCATTAACAATACTCTTTAAAATTTCTATAAATTTTTTCTTCTTTTTCTTCTAATTCTATAAGCCTTACCAATATTCTTTAATTGTTGGTAAATTAAAATTTCGTTAACAAATTTGAGTAAACAACTATCCTTTATTAATCATGTCACATTGTCAACCAGCAAAAAATGTATATATAGAAACTATGTCAATTTTTCATGCGTTATCGCGTTAACTTTTCATTACTATGTCGTCATTCATGTAATGCAGATGAAATAGCAAATGCTCCACTCTTTGTTATTTGATGTAGTTTATGATACAATATTTTAGTTGAGTCTCCTGACAGTATTTTTGATTGTTCTTTTTTTACAGGGTTTAGGCTTTATGTCCCCCCCCCCTCCCCCGTATTCTATTATTTCATTAATCAGGGTTCAAGGATGACCGTAAGCTCTAATTAGAAAAAAAAAAAAAAAACTATGTCAACACATGGAATAATAATCAGAAGTTCAAAACTCTTATGTAGTTACCTTTCACATGGAATAAAAAGTGATTTCTGCTGTTATTTTCTTATCTTAAACAAACTTCCTTTGGGACATAATAATTTCTATTATTAGTCTCTTTTAACTCCTTCGGCTTTTCTTCATAATAGAAGATTTTTTCTTACCGGTCAAAAACTATACAAATGTGCGGCATGCATCATATGCATGATGGACTTTGTATTTTGCAAATGGACAGTGAAAACTTAAATAAAAAAATCATAGCACATTTTGAAAATGCATCAATATATTAGTCTTACAAGCTATAAAATTCAAACTTGCAACTCTCACCATATTGTCTTTGTGGCAGTCTTATATAAGCCAGAAGAATGAATTCGAGAAGTTTAATAACTGCATTAACAATCGTTGCATGACTCATTGCGCGCCTTTTACTTTAATGATAAATTTTTTCACCATATTTTAGGAGAAACAAATTTCGTTGCGGATACTTTTCAAAAAAATAAATCGTTACGGATAAGCTTATTAGTTAGAATTAAAGTTCTCACTGCAAACTCTTTGCCACCCTTAGAAGGATAGTTTGCCTTTCGATGCAAGGAATGCTTTCTACTTGATAGATTGAGAGGATCCCAGAAGATATTGTTTTTGTCCTTTTTCCTTTTTATATCGAACAATAAATCTCTCATAACATTATTAGGCCATCTCCAATGGTGGGTTGCATATTAAGTTTTGCAACCCATCTACAAAATTTCATCTCCAATGATGTATTTGCATACCCAATTTTTTAGAGTTGGGTTGCATAAGTTGCAAAGTGGGTGTTATTTACCCAACCCCTTTTACAACCCAAAATTGGTGGAACCCATATCCATGAGCTTACAGTTTTTTGATTATCAAAAATTGTTTTTAAAATAGTAACTATTTATTATATTTTATGAATATCAATGTAAATAAAAATATGTCTTAAAATAATAAAATAAATTTAGTTCTATAAATTTACATTTTTATCATTGAAGATGGTCAAATTTTAGAACTTTATAAATGAATAGTATCTAATATTATTTTATTTTTTACAACCCAATTTTAATATTGCTCTTAACATTAGAGATGCCCTTTGAAAGCTAATCTCAAGTTCTCAACAAATTAAGAACAAGAACTATATAATTCCTGAAAAATGTGGTGACCTAATATGTACTTGATATAGTGCCACCACTGTCACACCAAGACCCAACCACAACACTCCACAAAGTCTCTACCAGTACCCACAACCGAGGTCCTAACAGCACTTGGGGCCCTTGCAAAAAGTATGAGATTGGATTAGATTGGTTATTTGGTATCGAGTTCCAAATTTCACAGGAACTCAGACTTCACCAACCCCAGACCGGTTTGGTGGGCGGGTCCAACCAACCTTCCGGTTTGAACCGGTTAATTTTCTTCCATTTATACCTTGGTCTTCCCTCTTTTTGCAAATCGGGCTACATCTCAAGAAATCACAAAGCAAAGAAGGAAATCACAGAGCAATGGCAGCAAATGGTGAAGAAAAGAGCAGGCACCAAGAAGTTGGCCACAAGAGCCTTCTTCAAAGCGATGCTCTTTACCAGGTACTACCACTACCCACGATTGAATTAGAGCGCTTTGAAATGGATCAACATCTACAAAAGTTGTAGGAAAGTTGGTGATTTTTTATTGTTCTTGTTTGTGAATTTGGTTGTTTGGATTTGATTTTGTAGTACATATTGGAAACAAGTGTGTACCCTAGAGAGCCTGAGTGCATGAAGGAGCTCAGAGAGTTGACCGCAAAGCACCCGTGGTATGTTTCTTTAGACTTTGATTTGATCTCATCAATCAATTCAATTCCATCAACAATTTAGAGGATACCCTTGTTTTGATTTCTTGTTCAAGATTGATTGATTGGTGTTATGTGCGAAACTTGAATTGAAAACAGGAACATCATGACCACTTCAGCTGATGAAGGTCAATTCTTGAACATGCTTCTCAAGCTGATCAATGCCAAGAACACCATGGAGATTGGTGTCTACACTGGCTACTCCCTCTTGGCAACTGCCCTTGCTCTCCCTGAAGATGGAAAGGTAAATAATTTAAATTTAAGTGATCAATTTATTGTAGTTAGTTATTTGGGCGTATGGTCAAATTTTTGTATTTACTTATTTGGGTTTGTCATAGATCTTGGCAATGGACATCAACAAGGAGAACTATGAATTGGGTCTACCAGTCATCCAAAAAGCTGGTGTTGCCCACAAGATTGACTTCAGGGAAGGCCCTGCCCTCCCTGTCCTCGATCATATGATCGAAGACGTAAGTACTACATTAATTCATTCGGCCTAACATTTTCTTGTTATGTTGACGGAATCGCAATCATCAAAAAGAAAAATATAATGTAGTCGAATATGTCGTATTTCTAGGAGTTTTGCCAATGGATAAAGATTGTGTAAAATGCACCCTAAGTTGCTAATACTTTGTAGAATAGGAAATGAAAATGAAAGTGACATGGTTTGGTTTGGTGGAACAGGAGAAGAATCATGGATCGTTCGACTTCATCTTCGTTGACGCAGACAAAGACAACTACATCAACTACCACAAGAGGCTGATTGACTTGGTCAAGGTTGGGGGTCTGATCGGCTACGACAACACCCTATGGAATGGCTCTGTGGTTGCACCAGCTGATGCTCCACTCCGCAAGTACGTTAGGTACTACAGGGACTTTGTGCTCGAGCTCAACACTGCTCTTGCTGCTGATCCCAGAATTGAGATTTGCATGCTTCCAGTTGGTGATGGCATCACCCTCTGCCGTCGGATCAAATGATCAGGGCCGTTGGTTTTCCCGGTCAATTTATGTATGATAAGAGGCAAACAAATGGTGTTTCTTTTCCTTATTTTCATGTCTACTTTGATGTAATTTGGGGCCAAAAAATGCTCATGTTTGGAGGATTGAAAGACATTACCATATTGAATTGTGTTGATTTAATTTTCTGTCATGAATATAAATATACCACAAAACGGACGGTTTTTCGATTTCGTATTTTCTGTTTACATTACATCTAAAGTTTCAATTTGACTTGAGCCTTTGAGAGAAAATTATGGATAATGATCAGAAGCTTCATAAAGATAAATAATCCGTTTCAAACTAAATAAAATTAAGTCTTATATCTTTTGGGTGATCATGACCTCCACTCCACCGACTGACCAACCCACCAAACTGGTGTGATACTATTCCATCTTAATTTGCTGTTAATATACTACAGTTAAATCACATAACCCTCAGGAGGTTGAAATCTGGCGAACCACTTTATTGTGTATTAGGTATATCCGTGTATGGAATCTGCAGTCCTGAATAAATATGATCTTCGAATCCTTCGATTTGTCGAGTGGTTTTTACGTAAATGACTATCTAACCCCACCACCCTCAAAGAGTCCAACTCTTAAAGACGATCTCCAAATGACCATATACATCATATACATCATATACATCATATGCTGTGACAAATCTAGTCTGGCAGGCTATTCTAAGACTGTTTCGAAGGCTTGCGTTTTATGCTCTTGACAACACCTCCAACAAAAATAAACCAAACGGCCAAACCACAAGAGTCATATGATAGAGGCTTCTCCTCTTTTGGCCTCTGTTCAACAGCGTTGTAAATGTGCTAGAACGTAGTTATAACTTTGATTTCGGCCACGATTCTGATATTCATCACTGAATAGAGTTTGTAAATGTGCTAGAACCGAAATCAACCCCATTTCCACGTCTCTTCTCTTAATCATCCATTCTCATTAATTTAAACCAAGGTTAAAAAGGCACTAGGAGGAATTAGATGGTCGAATTATTGTCTAGGGCGTAGTAGTCTAGGCGGAGTTTAATCGATAATTAGATGGTAATTAGGCGGATTATTATATATATTTAATTAATTATATTTTTATGTCGTATATTATAATATGAATAATAAATAAAAAAATTATAAAAAAATGCATCAAAAGATTCAAAATACATTGTCTCAAAAATAATAATGTCATCAAACAATATCTCAAAAGTTCAAATCCAAATAAAAAAAAATTCAAGTAAAATGATCACTCACTCCAAATTGTCAAACTCAATTATGTCATCATTTCTTCCATTTTCGGTATCATCATCGGAGTCTTCAACATCATCATTAAGTTCTCTAATTGCTCGTGTTGTAGACTCTTCAGTACTATCATCTTCATCCGAAATAAGATCGGACTCAAGATCTTCATCATCAACATTTTCAAGTAGCCATCCTTGTGCCTTGCTAGCATCATTAGCAAGAAGCGGATCTCTCGTTTTTTTCTTCTTGTTAAGGATCTTAGCATTAAATTGCACATAAATTAGATCGTTCAATCTTGTTGTGCCAAGCCTATTTGTTTTTTTTTGTATGCACCTAAAATCAAAATAATTATATGAATTAATTTTATAACTTTATTCATTAAACCAATTCTAAACCAAAATACAAAAACTATTTAGCCCTTCAAAAGTGCTCCACCACCGGATGAATTTGTGGTCAAAGAGAGAATCTTTATAGCCATCATTTGTAATCTAGGTACATCACCTCCATAATTGCACCACCATATAACTAAAGAGGCAAAACCACAATGAATAAGCAACAAATATAATCATCATTTCACATTAACTCAATAAGTGAATAAGAAAAAAACAATTTACATACCCAGATCTTTAGTTTTACCGATCATTTTCCATGCCCTCTCGGCATAAACTTTTCCAAAAGTCCCTTATTTCAATCTATACTTGGGTAACTCTACATTTAACACTTCATCTTGTCCTTCGGCATCATCGGGAAAGAACTTATCCACACACTCAAAAAGTGCATCCATAATAGGAGCCGGAAGAACTCCACCATTGTTTGGAAGCTTGTAAAAATAGTAAGGGTTCAAGTGATAACCAACCAAATGCAATGAGCAATCAATTCTCCCGTTACCTGTTCTTTCAATTACATTTAGGATGGGATCAACCAAATTCGCTTGACCGTTGAACACACATTTGATTTCTTCATTTGCTTGCTGCAATTCTCCATACACAAATCTCATTAAGGGTGTGTCTCCATCAACAATGCGTAACACCTTAACTAGAGGAGAAAACACTCTCAAGCAAGTTGAAACACTACCCCAAAAATTAGGGCTCACCACGGTACTATAAGCGGATTTCCCTTTTTCCGTCTTGTAGTGTTTGCATTTATCCCAATCATCACTAGTAACCATAGCCTTCAATTCAACTTTCTTATCATGTAAGCTTTACAAAGTTAGAAAAGAAGATGCAAACCTAGTAGCTCCTGCCCTCACTAAATCTTGCTCACCCGTGGCCTTTCTCATTATTGCCAACGTCTTGTGATGTGCATACACAAAGATAGTGAAGGCTTTTGCCTTATCAATGACACTTTTGAACCTTAGTTGGTTGCCAATATTTTTGAGCATAAGGTTGATAGTGTGAGTGACACATGAAGTCCAAAATACATTTGGCCTCTTCATCTTCAACAATTCCGCCGCCGCCTCCATGTTGTTAGTAGCATTGTCCATCACAACTTGAACCATACATTGAGGCCCAATTTTTTCTATGCACTCATCAACATACTCAAAAATATATTTTCCGGTGTGTGCATCTCCCGAAACGTCATTAAAAGAATCAAAGGTAACACCTTCTTTGCTATGAACACATAGATTCATGATACTTCTTCTTTTTTGATCGCTCCATGCATCGGTCATGATAGAACAACCATTTTTAGTCCACTCTTCTTCATGCTTCTTGAGTAACTCTTTTTTTCTCTCAACCTCTTCCTTTAATAATGGCTCTTTTAGTTGATATTGGCTTGGAGGTTTGTATCCCGGATCAAATTTACTAAACGCTTCTACAAATCTCAAGAAGCTATCACAATCAATAGCATTAAAAGATACACCAGCTTCATACATCCATCAAGCCAAAAATTGATGCACCTCTTATGTTCTTTCCTTGAAAAGTGCTTCATTGATATTTGGTTGTCGCATCTTTGTTTGTTGACCTTTAGCTAACAAGGAATCTGGATTGATTGGGTTTGCAAATCTATCCATAGGACCAATTGATTGAAAGTGTGCCTTTGGTCCTCGCCCTTCAACATCTTCTTGATCAATTTGAACTTCTTCTCTCACTTCTTTTTCGGATGGTGACAAAGCCAAATGTTTAGCGGCACTTGAAGAAGTGAAGAATAAGAAGAAACATTTGGCTTTGTCACCATCCGAAACTTTTGGACACTTGGACACACTTGCACCGACGTGTTGCTTCAATCTATATATACCCACGTTCGAAACATGTCCACACAACAAGCACCTGACTTTATCCTTCTTATTAGGATCGACCAACTCCCCATAATTCCATCCAACATCATTTGAATTACACTTCAAAGGAAGGGAAGGAGTTTCCTACATTGCAACGGATGCGGAAGAAGAAGACGATATCAGATTACTTTCCATTTCACCAAATTCACAAATCACAAACACATATACAATCACAGCCAAAACTTAAGAACTTCACATTGATAGAATCACATTGAGTCATTGACATATTTTTCACAAATCACAAGTCTATGATTCAAATATCAAATCATACAATTATACAAATCAATGAAATGGTTGAAATCATACAGATACAAATATACAAATATTTAATTATACACTGTCAACTATTCTCTCAAATTCAAAGCTTGAACTGGTATGAAGTGTGGCTGGGATGGCTGCCTCCCAACTAAGTGTAACGTGTGCCCATTTTCTAAATCTATTATAGGTTAAGGATCTGACCGAGGCAAAGAGGATCATATGCCTCACAATAGAATCCATGCCTCACAACTAAGTGCAACGTGTGCCCATTTTCCAAATCTATTACAAGTTAAGGATCTGACCGAGACAAATAGGATCATATGCTGAACAACAGAATCCATCATAAATGTGCTCTCTTTAAAAAATATATAAATAAAAAGCTAGTTGTAATCAAAAATCAACAACACTTCAGTGGACCAGCACCTAAAAAAGTTGGAAGTTTGAAACTTAAAAAAAAAGTAATAAGCAGGCTCCGCGACTTTTGTTCTCTTACCTCTTTGATCAATGGAATATATTCATTAAAAATTCTTTCAGTTTTCATCATAATAACAAAGGTATTACCGTATTATAAACAAAAGATCATAGTACGATACTCAAATCGTTTCTGCAGAATCCAGACCATATCGATTGTATTGAAATCAATACAATCGGTGAAATTTTTTTGATGGGAATAAAGTTTTAACTAAAACAAAACATTCTATCCAACATTGAAAATGAAGGCAGATCAACCCTTGTAATTGACTAATTGCAAATTGAAATCAAACAAAATTGAAATAAAAACAGCTAGCAATCAAAATTGAAATTTCAAAACAGAAGTACAGAACTGACCGGAGAGCAGTGGGCTGAGAGCGGCGGTGATCGGCGACGGCGTCCAAGGGATTTTGGCAGAGAGACCAGTGAGAGACTGAGGGACGGCAACGAATTTTGGTATCTAGACTTAGTAACTCTGAATCTGTTGAAGCTCCTAGATATGAACAAGAGCAAACTGCTCCTAGCTTTGATAGATTCATTTCCTTGGAAGGCACTATCAAAGACCAAGCTGTAGCTTCACCTGAAATTGTCCCTAAAGTGACGTACCAGTTGTTACATCTTATGTCTCAGCAAGCTCAACAAGGAGCATCTACATCCAACTCCCATATCTTGAAGCACAAAAATTACTCCACCCTTCTGCCTTCACTATCCCTTCCACCTGGTTTTTCAAACCCAAACACCACTTCTATTCTTACCTCTTCTGTACACACCATACCCAACCTTTTTCCCAATTTTGGAACCAAGAGAAACTAACCTTAACCTCTCTATTCAAATTTTGGCCTTACTTAACCACATTAACACAGAAACTAGAACCAACAAGACCTTTTTCTTCCCATAAAACAAATGAACCTGGACTTTCCTATTTTATTGGACAAGATCCTATGGAATGTCTCAACAAGGATGAGTAATACTTCAAGCTGTATCAGGTTCCTAAAGAACAGAATGGTGGCAGTGGCTTCAGTACATCTGTTTGGCCTAGATGGGAGTCTTTAGATACTTTTTTGCCAAGATAATGTGGCTACTTGGCCTACCATGGTACAGTTGCTATTACAATAATTTGGAGGCACGACAAGGTGCAATATTAAGCTGCCTTGGCTAAGATGAAACAGGAGGCCACAGTAGCATATTACATTGACAAATTTACAAGGATGTGTATGAAAGCTCCAAGATTTTCTTCAGAGCTCAGATTGGCTTGCTTTTGGGGAGGCCTCAAACCTGACATCAAGGCAGAAAAGCCAACAAGTTTAATGGAGGCTTATGAGTTTGCTCAAGCTTGTGAGAGGAAGATGAACATTATGAGAAGTCAAAAGTGCCCATAGTTTACCAACAAGTTTAACTAACCATCTCAAGCATCTGCACCAATGGGCCATAAAACACAAGCTATAACTACTGTATGAGCAACAAGCCTAAGCAACACACAGATAAGGTCTGGACTCAAAATGAGTTAAGGGAGAAAATGCAAGGCAAGAAGTGTTGGTACTATCCTGAAATATATTTTGCAGGTCACAAGTGTACAAAAAAGGAGGGAAAAGCCCTTTGTATTAAGGGGTTCATTATCAGATAAGAGAATGACCCCATCAATGAGTCACCTGCACCAACTACATTGTTGGACTTGTTGGCTGGTGATGTGCAACCAAAAAATGAGAAGCCTCCACTTATCTATCTCCATTCCTTTTATGACTTTGAAAAACCAGAAACCTTGCAGTTTAAAGGGAAGCTTAATGACACACCAGTCCACATACTGGTTGATGGAGGGGCTACACATAATTTCATCAACCCTAGTCTGGTGCCACAAGTTGAAGGAGAGGTCCTACATGACAAACCAATAAGGATTGTCATTGCTAGTTGACAGATAATGAACATTATGGGCAGATTGTCTAAACTACAACTGAAAGTTCAAGAGCAAGAGATTGAAGCTGATTTTTATATCCTTCCTGTCTTTGGTAGTGGCATTATTTTGGGGGCTGCCTGGCTCAAAACATTAGGAGATATCATCTAAAACTTTGAAAAATTATACATGAGGTCTGTGTTACATGATAAGATGCATTACTTTAAATGCTTTGAGGGTACGGAATTTGAACTTGTAGCTGGTGATAGCATGGTTAAGACTTTACAGAAGGAGAGAGCAGCCTATTTCATAGATGTTAAACTTTCCTCTGACTCACCTAAACAACCTTTCATTCACCCTAAACTGAAATCTCTTGTTGACGAATTTTCTGACCTTTTCTAGATTCCCACATGTTTACCCCTACAAAGAAAACATGACCACAAAATTCCCTTGATACCTAATAGTGCTTCTATTAACACCAGACCTTATAGACAAGCTCATTACCAAAAACAAGAGATTGAAAGGCAAGTGAAGGAAATGCTCTTAGAAGGTACCATCCAATTGAATGGGAGTGAATTTTCTTGATCTGTGATTTTGGTGAAGAAAAAGGATGGAACCACTAGAATGTATGTTGATTATAGATCTCTTAATGCTATTACTATGAAATATAGGTACCCTATTCCAGTTGTGGATGAGCTCATGGATGAAGTAGAATGAGCCACCCACTTTACTAAACTTGACCTGAGATCTGGATACCACCAAATCAAAATGAAGATGGAGGATGTCCACAAAATAGTTTTCAAATCTCATGATGGCCATTAAGAGTTCTTGGTGATGCCATTTGGTTTGACCAATGCCCTATCTACCTTCCAATCTGTCATGAATGAAATCTTTTGAGATATGTTAAGGAAATTTGTGCTAGTATTTCTTGATGATATATTAATTTACAGCAAATCCTTGGAGGAACATAGATCACATTTGCAGTTGGTGTTCTAGAGGCTTAGAGAGAAGAATTTCAAGCTAAAGTTGGTTAAGTGTACATTTCGAGCTGCTAGTGTGAAGTACCTAGGACACCTCATATCTGTAGAGGGAGTAGCAGTTGATCCTTCTAAGATACAAGCTATTGCTGATGGAAAAAGCCTCAAACCTTGAGGGAATTAAGAGGCTTTTTTGGGCCTTGCTGGTTACTACAGGAAATTTGTGAATAATTTTGGCATTATTTCCAAGCCACTCATAGCTATGTGCAAGAAGGAAGGTTTTAAGTGGTCTGCAAAATCAGAAGATGCCTTTAAAAGACTGAAAGTGGCTCTAACTACCACACCAATTTCGGCATTACTAGACTTTTCCAAAGAGTTTACGATTGAATGTGATGCTTTTGAAGATGGTATATGTGTTGTGTTATCTCAAGACAATCATCAAATTGCTTTTTAAAGCAAGGCCATGGCACCAAAACATAAACCATACTCTGTATATGAAGAAGAGATGTTGGCAGTGGTGTCAACTATACAACAATGGAGGCTTTATTTGTTGGGGCGTCATTTTAATATACTGACTGATCATAGGAGTATCCAATACTTCTTAAATCAGAAAATCACCACCCCAACTTAGCAGAAGTGGTTATTGAAGTTACTTGGTTACAATTATTCTGTGAAGAATAGGCATGGGAAACACATTGCAATGGCATATGCCTTTTCTAGAAAGGGGCATCTCAAGGCAACCTCAGGAGTTTCTGTACCAATATCTCAGTATCTATTGGATTTATAGAATGATGTGTCTCTTGATATTGAAGCCTTGCAGAGTACTGGTGAATGCTCCAAAAAGAACTACACTGCTTCTGATAATGATTTAATGTATAAGGGAAGGTTGTATGTGCCTAATGGGAACAATTGGATAGCTAAGATGTTCCAACAATTCCATGGAGGAGTGAATGAGGGTCATGTTGGATTTCTAAGAACTTACAAAAGGGTCACTAGATCCTTCATATGGCCAGGAATTAAAAGGGAAATCAAGAACATGGTGGCTGAATGTGATGTTTGTCAGAAAAATCACTATGAAACAATATCACCTCTTAGTCTTTTGATGCCATTACAAATTCTATAAGGAGCTTGGAGGAATATGTTAGTATGCCACGTGCTAACTATAGGAAGTATGCCTTACTTAGTACCATAATAGCTAAATAACTTCACAAGAAGATAAACAGGGACAAACCGATAAAAATATACACAAGATATGCGCCGCACGTGCCTAGTCAGGCGAGGCGTTGCGCTCATCACTATGCTTTGTGTACGAAACTGAGTACCGAAATACCAAAATACCCTCTCTTACGCAAAAGAGGAATACTAGCATCAGTCCCACATTGAGTAACATAGAGTGTTATCAACATCACCTACTCATGCTAGGAAGACACATACCCCAAGACAAAGGTTAATCTGACATCTCACCAATTATTCCTTTAAGCTTTCTGTCGTACCTCGTACTGACTTAAGCATTGGAGCGTTGAAGGCGGGTCAACCCCGTCTCAACTCCTTAACGCTTATTGTTCATTTTGTAGAATAGCAGAGCGTTTGAGGACAAGTTCTCGAACGTTTTGGAGTGATCCCCACAATATCCATCGCTCTTCAGACGATATCCCTTACGGATTTAGGCTGAAAATAATTGACGCCGTCTAGCGGTCTCGTTTTTTTTTCCACCCACTTAAAAAGCTTTCTTTCCATTTGGTTCTCAAACACCATTCCTTATCGCTATATTGCCCACAGAGCCTAACGATTTCATCACACCCATGGGCGAGCATTTGTCAATGGATGAACTGTTCATCACGCCTATCACCCCGTCTATAGGCAACAATGTCGGAGATGGGGTCGCACCCAGCATTCCCCATGATAACCATGATCTTTTACTACATAAGCTAGCCAAGCTTCAGGCGAAACAAGATGCTACCCTCCTTATCAATGAACGCCTGCACCAGATGCTCGCCGACCTATATGTCTAATAGCTAGAGCTCGGACGCCGCAAGGAACGCTGCAACATGATCCACAGGAACTCTCAGCTTTATCATCCTTTACTGCCAGGCAACCCACCCCACTTGGAGCCTCAATCGCAACTTCCTGATGCCACCGCCTAGATCCTTGCCTGCCTAGCTGAGCTCGAAAGAGAAGTCCGGCAGAATCGCCACCCGAACCTTAACGTTCTATACACACTGCATTCTACACCATTCTCCACGGTCATCACAACTGTGGGACGTGATCCAGTAGTGAAACTTGGAAGGATAAGCATTACTTTGGACGTAGTGACCTGGAAACTCATGTCGACCGGTTCCTTTCTTTCACGGCCGGCCACAGGGACGACGACATAATGTTATGTTACCCTTTCCTTGAGACATTGACGGGCAACGCTCTAAATTGATTTTTTGAGCTCGCCCCAGGTTCTATCGCTTCTTTTTTCGAGCTCACGGATGCTTTCCTCAAGCGTTATCGGCTCCAAGCCCACTACAACACTACAAAATCTCTCTTCTCCGTACGGAAAGGAGGGTAAGAGAACCTTTCTTCCTACATCAACCATTTTAGATTCGCCGCTCAGCTTTGTCGAAATCTCGACAAGCAGACGACGTTGAATACTCTGATCGAGGGATTGCAGCCCTCACTCTTTAAGGGAAAATCATCAAGCATGATTACCTCACTTATGAAGAAGTCTTGGACATGATAGTTGAAAAGGCTGAGGTCCATAACATAATGTTGTGTGGGGTCAACGGGACTGGCAGCATCCTGGATGCGATTCCTCACCTTTATCTCGTCGCCAATCCTTATCGGCATGACGTAATCATCATGGAAAACATAGACGATCTCGAACACCTGAACAAAAACGCAGTCCAACAAGACAAAGAATCCCAAAACATCGCAGATCCTCCGTACAGAACCCACCAAGGCACCAGCGGCCGCACAAGCACCAGTCACATGACAAAACTGTAAATATTGTCATAAACACCGCGTACGCGAAATATTTGCTAACAGTAAACACTTGATTCCTCAGCCAAAGCCCAAGAAGTGAAAGGCTCCACTCAGGCAAACGGGTAGTTGGTACAAGTATCATGCATCTAAGACCCACAATACCGAGGATTGTGGCGTTCTTAAGAAGATAATTCAAGAGCTATTTGACAAGGGAGAACTAAGTCAATACCGAGCAGAAGGCCTAAAGAAAGTGGCGTTCATCGTGGCCAGAGGAGAAATCAACACCATTTGCAGTGGCAGCAAGTCCAACACCCCTCCTTGTGAGGTCCTTTCCCTTGCCTCTGGGTCAGGATCGAAGGCTCTACAACGTTCATAGGACCCCATCATGTTCTCGAAGACCGAAGAGCAGGGGGCCCTGGCTATGGATGCACATTCATCATTGACGCTTTGGTTGACAGATATAAGGTCGGCCGCGTCCTTATTGACTCAGGCTTGGCCGCGATCGTGATGTTTTATAACGCCTACAAATAGTTACAGTGTCCCGACAGCAAGATGACCCAGGATAATAAATCATTGATGAGCTTCTCAGGCGATGTCATCTACCCAATTGGCAATGATTATATGTGTGTGTGCTTGGGCGCTACATGCACTCACCAGAAGGAAGTCCACTAATTTCATTATCGTCGATTTATTTTCTTCTTATAACGTCATCCTTGGCAGGCCGGTTATCAAAAAGTTTAAAGCCATTATCAGAAGCCATATGTTATACATGCAGTTCCATACTGACTTTGGCACATGATCCGTATATGGCTATGCCTTCAATGAGCGTTTGATAGACCCAAGGACGGGACAAGTAGCTCGACAGGAGGTGATGAAGATAGCCAACAAGGATAATAAGGATGCCCAAGCAGCACAACCTGACAATCCCAGAGATGGCGCGTATGCCCTCCGTCCAGCAGGCACTGGGGACTCTCTCATCAAGGTTGAGTTGGACCCAGACCACAAGGTCCGCATAGGTGCTCACCTGGACCCCGTTGTCAAGAAAGAACTGACCCAGCTTATCCAAGAATATCAGCAACTTTTTGCTCTGTCGTACACAGATATGCCACTGATCTGATATCACATCAGGCCTGTCAAACAAAATAGGCGTGCGTACGACGTCGAACGCTATGGCTCTATGCATGCAGAGGTTGATCGGTTGCTGAAAAAGTTTCATACGTCCCGTTCACTACCCAAAACGGATTTTGAACGACGTTATGGTACGAAAGAGCAACGACAGCTGGAGAATGTGCATTGGTTATACCAACCTTAACAAGGCATGCTCAAAGGAAAACTTCTCACTCCTTCGCATAGACCAGTTAGTGGACACTACTGCAGGGTATGAATTGCTTTCCACACTAGATGCCTACTCTAGATACTATCAGATATTTATGCACCTAGACGATCATGAAGCCACCACCTTTACCATGGATAAAGGGCACTACTGCTATGTGTTCATGCCGTTCGGGCTCAAGAACGCTGGATCCACGTACCAGCGTTTCATGACCTACAGATTTAGAGATGTGAATGGTACGGTAGTGGAAGTCTACATTGACGACATCCTGGTTAAAAGTCCAACCTCCCTAGGTCATGTGGTCAACCTTCGCTTTTTTCCTTTCTAGATACTCATGGAGCATGACGTTCGACTAAACCCAGCCAAATGCACATTCGGCGTCATGGTGAGTAAGTTTCTGGGCTATATTGTCAGCCAACGCGGTATTGAGGTTAGCCCAGAAAAATGGACATGAAGGTGCCCACATTAAAGAAGGAGCTTCAAAGCCTTACAGGTAAGCTTACTGCTCTGCACCATTTTATTTGCCACATTTCAGATAAATGCAAACCGTTCTTCAAGGTACTTCATCTCACTAACAACAAGTGCTCTGTTGACTGGACACCTACTTGTGAAGACGCATTCTAGCAAATCAAGCTCTACAGCTTCCATTCTAACTCTATCCACACCTGTATAAGGAGAAACGTTGTACCTCTACTTAGCTATCTTGCTTACAGCTGTCAGCTTTGCCCTCGTACGGCATGACACTGATAACGAGCTCCTTGTCTTTTTTTAGGTAAGGAGCTTACCGGAGCTGAGAAAAGATACCCAACATTCGACAAGTGGGTGGCGGCCCTAGTGATCGTGGCTCTGCGTCTGCGACCCCTACTTTCAAGCCCACAAGATCCAGGTCCTAACCAACCTTCCGTTAAGGTAAGTGCTCCAATCTCCCGACCACAGTGGACACCTCAGCTCGAGATTAGCAAATTTGATATCGAATACAAATCTTGAACGACCATCAAGGCACAGACGGTAGCTGGTTTCATTGCAGAATACACGGATGCAGAGGCAGAGATCGCCTAATAAGAGACCCCTTGTCCTCTAGTCAAAATCCCACAACCGCGTTGGAACTTATATGTGGATAGGTCTGCTAAAAAAAGAAGAGTGGTGCAGGAATCATTCTGACCGGCCTAGATGGTGTTCACGTGGACTACACTCTCAAGTTCTACTTCAAAGCTTCTAACAACGAAGCAGAGTACGAGGCCCTCATCGTAGGTCTTTAGGTTGCACGTTGTCAGATGCTTCTGATATTAACATCTTCAGCAACTCTCAACTCGTGGTGAATCAAGTGAACGAGGACTTTGAGGCCAAGGATGGGTCAATAGCTTCTTACTTGGCTCTTGCACAACATACCTCTCCAAGTTCAAGTTCTATAATATCACCCAAGTCCCCCGAGCGCAGAACACCAATGATGACGCCCTCGCTCGCTTGGTTACAACCCCAATGCATCATTCTCAGTTTCAAACAAAGGTGAATTTTTTGGACAAATTAAGTATTCACAGGAGCTTCTTCGAAATTCTACTAATAACGTCCACAAAGCCAGGCTAGATGGACCTCATCTACATCTACAAAACCTTAGGCACCATTCGAGCTGATAAAGCAGAGGCCAGAACGGTCATGCCCAGAGCGACCAACTTCAGCATCCAAGACGGTCATCTTTACAAGCAAGGACGGACATGACCAATACTCAAGTGCCTTACTAATCAAGCAGGATGTTCCCTTCTTAACAAAATCCATAGGGGAGAGTGCATACATCACGTTGGTGCCTGTTCCATCATGCATAAGGCATTGTGTTATGATTTCTAGTGGTCGTCCATTCATGCGGACGCCTCATAAATTACAAGCACTTGTAATGCCTACCAACTCCACGCCCACAAGGTTCATTTCCCAGCAGTTCTGCTCTCTATAATACTCTTTCCAATACCGTTCACCCAATGGGGTCTGGATCTTATCGGTGAACTAACAAAGGCCAAAGGACAATATTGATACGTGATTATCACCATTGATTATCACACAAAGTTCATCGAGGCCAAATCGCTCATGAAATTCACAATAGAGAAGGTAACCAAGTTCTTGTGGCGAACGCTATTTTGCCGTTATAGTGCTCCAGTCAACATCATAACAGACAATGGAACTTAGTTTAACAATTCATAATTCATCCAATTTTATAAAAGGCAAGACAAGAACGTGCTTTTCTCCTCTTTTGCTCATATGCAGAGCAATAGGCAAGTCGAAGCGGCCAATAAGATAATCAAAGACGACCTCAAATGCTAGCTCTAGACCATGAAGAGAAGCAGTCCAAATTATGGATGCTGGCCGGAACTCCTCCCAGACATCCTCTAGTCCATCCATACAAGGGCCACATCAACCATCGATGAAACACCCTATGCTCTCACGTTCGGCACTGAAGCATTACTCCCTTTGGAACTCATTCATCAGAGTCCAAGGGTCGAAGTGTTTGATTGGAACATCATTTTATGACATTTGACCTTCTGGAAGAAAAATGCAACGCAATCCATTACCATAATGTAGCCAACAAGGAGAAGATTGCCCGCCTATACAACCAGCGCGTTCGTGCTCGCCATCTGCAAATTGGTGATTTGGTAATGAAGGCCATCTAGACTAAGGTTAAGAGTCTCCATTCAGTATGGGAAGGTTCTTACAAGATAGTAGGCATCGCCACCCCATGCATGTTCTACCTCAGTGACAAGGACGACACAGTTCTCTCTCACCCATGGAACTCCGTTCACCTAAGGAAGTGCTATCACTAGGACGATCCATTGATTGGCACTTCATTTTATGACATTTGTACCTTTTGCTTTTATGCTCTTAATGTGTAACGCTCTCTTCATTGCGCTTATGCTAATATTGTGTTGTCTTCTCAAACACCTCGCCCACTATTACGTTGAACGCTAGTATACTACGTTTGAATGATAAAGGCATACACAACTATTCCTAAGTAAATTCATCCATTGCCAGAATACACACAAGAGTTAAAAACAACAAAGACAAAACCATAACGCCAAATAAAATATGTACATAAATATTTAGTTCGTTACATCCAAATAGGACAACGTACTAACAAAAGAAAAATAACAAACAACAAACATAAAGCTACGGCTCTCCTTCATCCTCGACCTCTACCAGTTGGATGTTGCCCGATGCTGAGTCTGCCTCGAAGCATTCACAATTGAAGTAAGGTGAGTTCAGTAGAAAAGCGAACATCGCTTTCATAGCATCCCCTGTTGTGATCTCTTGTTCTTAGGCGTAGGTTGCAGACGCCTTGAACACTCCTGCGGCTTCTTCTTTCAACTTGAGGAGAGACTCCTCGTCTAAGACTAACGCCTTAAAGGACTCCACCTCTAAACACGCCACTCCAAGGTCCACACTTAACATCTCCACCTCCCCTTGAATTTCCTCCACCCTCTTGGCACTCTGGGCACACAGCTCTTCTACAGACTGCTTCTCAACAAGCGTTATATCCCGTTTCATGCCAATCTCATCAATCTTCTTGCCAGTGGATAGATCCTCTGACAACTTGATCATGTGGTCTAGCCAGACACACAGATCACCCTCCATCTTGGAAACCTAGCCAGTGAAGCATGCGTCAACACCAACGCACTCTCCGTCTTCTTGAGCTCGGCCTCGAGCTGCTTGATCCATTCTCTGGTTACACTCATCTCCTCAGGCCCTTCACCAGCTCCGTCTAACAAGAATTGTCGATGCATATCGTGCAGCAAGTGTATGGACTCCACCAGCAAACGAGTCATGGCCTATTTACGACCAAGGCCCAGTGCCCGCTTTCGCTGCATCTGGACCACTTCCAAAGACACAACCATCTTGACAAACGACTGGTACTTTTCCAGGAGGGCCTTCGCAGTTGTCAGATCCACTTGAGGTTCCTACACAATGGGGGTGATAGGCACCATGGAAGACGAGATCTGAGGCGCTTAGGAGGACGGCTCAGCAGTAAATGGTTGAACGTTAGACGCAACTACAACTTCGTCTGAACATGGTGGAGACGGAAGATGCTCATCCCTGGGAGCGGAATAATTTCCCTCATCGTGAGGAGGTGAGCATTCTGGTTATCGCTCATCTGACTCTGAGTCTACATCATTGCCCAGGTTTATGGAAGCAGCAAAGGCAACCCCCTCTTCTAGCATTCACAACTAGAGCACAGGCTCACGAATGGAACCATAGTCGAGCGCGTTCTCATTAACATCTTCAGCAGAAGTCGAGGAGTGCCCGACTTGCCCCTTGGCCTGAGAAGTAGAACTCTTAGATGAGCGTTCTAGATACATGTCTGCCTTCCTCTTTTTCTCTTTCTTCTTCCTCTTCTTTGCCTCGTACATTTGGCAGTCCTGTTTAGACTCCACTAGATGTCTGGCGGCGTTTGGACGCTCATCTTCACCATCAACCTCAGATTTAGTTATCACCTCTGGTTGACACAATTTAGACTCGGGAGGATGATGCAGAACTTTGTGCTTCATGTGACAAGTGCCAACGCAGTGGGAATCTTGGACCAAGGGATCAGATGTCGATGCACTATGTACTCAATGTTGAGATTTTTGATGTTTGGGGTATTTTTGATGTTTGGGGATTGATGTCCAACGGTTTCATCTACATCTTGCTTGTAGTGGACTATTTCTCGAAATAGGTTGAAGCTAAACTATACGCACGAATGATTCAAAATTTGTTGCAGATTTCCTTCGTACTAACATCTTTTTCAGGTTTGGTATGCCTCGTGTACTTATCAGTGATGGAGGGAGTTACTTTTGCAACAAGACTGTGACGGCATTGATGAAGAAATATGGAGTTACACATAAGGTGTCAACGCCGTACCATCCATAGAAAAATGGCTTAGCTGAAGTTTCCAACCATGATATTAAGAAGATTTTAGAGAAAGTTGTGGCGCCTAATAGGAAGGACTGGAGTCCACGTTTAGATGATGTTTTATGGGCCTACAGAACTACTTACAAGACACCTATCAAAATGTCACCTTACAGATTGGTTTATGGGAAAGCATGTCATCTTCCGGTAGAGTTGGAGCATAGAGCCTATTGGGCTGTTAAGAGGCTCAACGTTTGCTATGATGAGGCTGGACTCCATCGAAAATTACAACTGAATGAACTTGAAGAAATCAGGAATGAGGCTTATGAGAGTTCTTGGATCTACAAGGAGAAGACTAAGGCATTCCATGACAAACTGATCAGGAATAAGTCATTTGAATTCGAACAGAAAATACTGCTATTTCATTCTCGACTTAAACTATTTCCTGGCAAGCTCAGATCACGATGGTTGGGACCTTTCCTCATCACGCAGATTTTTCATCATGGTGCCATCCAGATCAAGAATCCAACATCAGGGTCTAAGTTTAAAGTGAACAATCACCGATTGAAACCATACTTTGAGGCTTCGAATATCAAAGATGTGGAGAAGATGCAACTCCAAGATCCTGTCGTTCCATGTACCTGAAAAGTGCATCCTGTCTAGGCTGTAAGACACTAAAAAATTAGCGCTTGTTGGGAGGCAACCCAATGGAGGATCGACGCTCATATTTTCTTTCTTTCCCCTTACTCTTTATTAATTAGTTTGGGAGGCAACCCAATGGTGTGCTAATTAGTTAGTTATTTTTGGTGAATCCCTATCTACATGCTTGATTCTATGTTTCTCACTAATTACATTGAGGACAATGTAGAGTTTAAGTGTGTGTGAGGGGTTTACACTTTATTTGATTCATAAATTGTAACATTGGACGAACAATGGAACTTTCTAGCGGATGATGCCCTAAAAAAATTGTAATGTTTTCGTTGTAATAGTCCAGGTAGATGAATATTTGTGTTTGAGTAAGAATATCCTATGTGATTTGGTGTCTAGAAGGGGACAGTTTCTGAGACAAGTTTTGGATGTGAAAAAAGACAAGTTTGAAAATCACTCTTGTCTCTCTTGGTCTCTCTCACCAACTGGCCATTTCAGTAAGGTTGCCCAAAGAAGACAATGACTAAATCTACAAGTTATTGAGTCTTTTAGGATGCCCTTAACTCGTCGATGATGATATTTCTCTGAGACAATTTTGAGTTCATGGCTTTCATCTTATTAAATTTTTAGAATTTTTTTGTTAATAAAAATGTTTTGATTGCATTGACATGTAGTAGATATAGATAGTAACACTTGATGCAGAATTTCGCATGCTAGAATAAGTTTAAATCATTTAAATCTTAAAGTAAGTTTTTGAGCTAAATCCATGCTTTATTCTGAGTGAAAATTTTGACATATATAGGATATTAGTGTCAGAATTATACATACTTCATATGATTACTTGCCATAGTTTTTAATGAACTAGAGATTGCTAGAACTTACTCATGTAGATTTGCAAAGCTTTTAAGTTGATTTATGCTCTGATTTTGGATATGATTAAAGGTATTTAGGTTTATCACCACTTAACCAAATAGTCGTGTGTCTTTTTTGTGCACAAGAGTTGCGACACCCTTAGATAGTCCCTTTAAGCTTACATTAAACCTTTTCTTTCATTTCCATATAAATATCTAAACACTCAGCCTAGTATAGAGTTTCCTACCCTTGTTTTAAAGACTTGGTGATGAATTTCGAAGCTAGTACATGAAGATGGCGTGAAGATGATGAAAGAATGAAAATCAAGAGAAGACTTGTCCAAAATAAAGAAGAAGAAAAAACAAAAGAAAAAAAAGAATTTCGAGAGAAAGAAGAAAAGAGAAAAAAATATATACTGCTCTCTGAAGATTAAAGTAAAGTTTAAAGTAAAGTTAGGACCCAAAAAGATAGAATTTGGTCATGTTTTGAAGATTGACACATGAGAAAGAATGAAGCTTGAATTGATGAAGTGTTGACTAAGTCTTTGGAACGTTTTTATCACCACATATCTAAATTTCAAACGCCTTAACCTTAGCCCCATTACAACCTTTCTAAAAGTCATTTATGATCCTTAAGATGAGTAGCATTCGATTGGTTGAGTAAGTTACATGAGTAAGCATATAGTTTGGGTTCATTTATGCAAGTAATTAGTTCCATTCATGAGGATTTATTGATTTTCATATACATATCTTGAGTGAAATCCTTTTTCTTGAGTGCAAAGATTATGAGTGCATCCATGTGAGGATTTTGAACTTTTCTAGTGCATGCATAACTTTTAAATCACCATTATTTTCATCTATATCTCACTTGTTCATGAATAAGAATATTTTTACTAACTCTTTAATTCCTTGTGTTTAATTTTGTGATTTTCCATGGAATTTTTGAAATATTTGTTAAAGGGATTAGTAGTGTTATATGTTTACAAAGTTTTTGAGTCTTAGATTAATTTAGTATTTGCTAAGGGACTAGCAGAGTCTAAGTGTGGAAAAATTTGATCTACCCATTTTAGGCGTGTTTTTTAGTATTTATTTCCCTATATTTGTGCCTTGTTAATTGCTTAATATTATTAATTTTATTAGTTTTACTTATCTTTACTATTTTCAGGTGTTGACCAAAAGAGACGGAGTAAAATAGGTCTACAAGCATTCAAGGGCTAGAAAAATTGAGAGAGGAATTTGGCTATGAAATTCGGCAAAAAGAAAGGAAGAAGAAAAATGAAGAGAAAAAAAAAATCATTAGTTGACTAGAAAAACTTTTCCTATGTCGACTAGGATTTGGAAACTTCCGGAAGGACCTTGAAGAAGAACAAATAAAAATGGGTCCAATTAATTAGAAGACCATTTGGATGACCCAAATATGAATATCTAATCAACCAATTTCGTGGAGCACAAGAATATGACAAGAAGAGGATTTCTAAGTTGTGTTGAAAAAGGAAATCATGAAGAATAAGGAAAGCAGAATCTGCTTGTACAGATTGGCCAACTTCAAATGACGACTGGGAACAATCCAAGAGGATTTAGATGGTGATCGGCCAATGGTTAGAAATATCTTCGAATCTTCTTTCCAACGACACCAAAATCATAATTTTTTGAGGTCTAAAACTGTAAGAAAGTACGATTCTTTGTATAGTGCCAATTCTACCCGGGTGGAGCTAGGAAAACTATTATGTAAAAGCCTGTAAATATAAGAGGCTCGTCTCTAATTGAGGCATCACTTATTCTCTAGCCTAAGCTCTGCCAAATACTCTCCCCCTCCCCGCAAATTAAGTTGACATTCTCAAGAAGTCGACCACGCCATCAAATCGCTGCACCTTCATCTTCGCCGACGTATAGGGGATTCCGAGCGTCATTCACCAAAGAAGTCACGTTCTCTTGAGTATCCATAGGGGATTACGAAGATATAAAAGTGTAACCATGACCTCTTTACTCAGTAGTCTCTTTTTGTTTATGAAACTTGTTTATGTGTTTTGGATGATTTTATTTCTGTTTTATTACATGAGTAAATTTCAATAACTTTTCCATGTGTTCCTTATTCTAGATTTCAATTTGTATGAAATTAATTGGTTCTTAATGATTTGGTTTTAATTTAGGGGATGCCTAGTCTAGATCAATGGTGTTCAGGGGATACCTAGCACAAAATATAAATTATGCATGTTTAATCGGAGTTTAGGGTTATGGGATTTCGATAGTGTTGTTATTTGCATATGTTAATAAATGAGCTAGGTAAAGGAATAGGTTGATCACTTGTATACAATTAATTAGCTTTTATTTTTGTCATAACATGAATTAGTATTTTTAAGAGTCTTTTATGTGTTGTTTGTCTATGAGTTTATGCATGATAGAGTCTTAGGAATACTTGGTTATGTGCATGACGCTTTTAGGTAGATAAACTAGGTTTAAAAACAACTCATTTTACCCCTTTTTATACACAAATATTCCATGCACCCTTCAATCTTCAGTTTAGAACGATCCCTACTTGCTTATATTATACTACATCTATAGGGTTTTAAATTGCATACGTGTTAATTATGTGTTTAATTTAATGCATGTTTTTAGCGCATCATTAACCTAGTGGCTGGAATACTGCAGGCACCCTGGGATAATGATTCACTCTCTAACGGTCTCCAAACTCCCATTTGCCACCTACTAAGAACACCCTTCAGCGCCAGACGCCGGCAGACGATTGCGTCTTCTGGAGCCACCACATTTTCTTCTCTTTCGAGGCAAATATGATCGTTTCGTAATCATATTCGCATATGTCATAAGTGAGATGGAAAAACCAGGTAAGCTCAGCCATCATGGGACACCCCAGACGCGATAGCTTGAAAATGTTATATAGCGCGGCCAACACTCTAGTCATTATTGGACTACACTGGCCTTAGGACACTTTCCAGTGGGACAATATGAACTCGAAGAACGGGTGCAATGGGAGGTTCATCTCGTTCTTGATCTGCCACTCGTACGTACATGTAAGGCCTTCGGGCAGATCCGTGAACGTTTCCTCAGGACCTAACGGCTTCATGATCACTGACTGAGGTATGTTGTACTTGGTATAAAAGCGCTTCTATTCCTTAGCGGTACATGACGCTTCAGGCTCCTGAACGGGCTTGCTATCTTCGAAACGCCTTAGCACAACCCCACCCTTGAATGATGGCAGTGCTCCTTCGTCCCTTCTCTCAGATGCCACGGATGCGGACGCTCCACTTTGTCTTCTTACAATGTTGACTGCAGTCTTACCCATTTCCATTCGAATAGGCCATCTCGGGTGCTGCGGTTAATAACAGAGATTGAGCATAAGCATGATATACAACATTAAGTGGCTCAAGACTAAGTGGCTCCGAACGGGACGAGTCACTCAATGACGACATCGTTGTCGTCTGACTCAAACTAAAGGAACGCATCAGAACGCCCAGCTCCCTGCTTAGTTCACTCATTAACACATTATCCCTAGGACACCTCTATTTACCATCTACAAACCTACATGATTCCTCACTTGATATCTCAACGGGAACAATGGACTCATGATACCAGTACGAACGGCTTAGCAAAAAAAACATATGTATCAAGACTAGAACACATTGAGCACCACGAACCCATCGAAAGCTCTCCCTCAACATATCAGGCCCAGCCCACTAATCCCAGCACACTGCCTACTCACATATGAGCATCAAGGATACAAAATCTAGCCTATTCCAAGATTCAACCAAGTACATCTAGCAATATAAAATTTTTGCAAGAAATAGAATGTACACAAGTATCTACACAAACCCAGAAACATTCAAATCGAAGAACCCAAAAACATTCAAAACACATGTTATAGCCCTCAAGCACAACAAACCAAGAAAACAAAGAAAAAATAAACTAGTAGCTTTCAACATCAAAACATGGAAAATGTGGATGCAAGTACGTAAAGGCATCACCTTTAGACAAAAATCAAAGGTTGGAAGAAACTCAACACTGTAAAATCTCTCGAGCACTATAACTTCTTCGATCAAAAAGCGATCAAAATCCCTCCAAAATACAGCAGAATCTCCAAAGAAAGAAGTAGTATTGCAGCCAAGGTGAAAAATACCTATTTATACAAGGCAGGGGATAACCCCCTCACATCCTAGCCGTTCATATTTCCACCCCAGGCACCATCGATCTATGACACGTGCCCCACGTCGTGTCAACTTTTAAATGGGAACGTCTCTTCACAAACCCCAGTAATGATGCAATCATGGCACGTGCTCTGCACCTTCTCCTTGACCTCTCGAGACCCGCATTGACTACCACGTGTCACGCATGCAGAGGCTTAACCCAATGGTTACCCCCATAGTTATCCCCATGGGATATCACTCAACACATGTCACTCGACACGTGTCACTCGAACGTCCCATTAAGTGGCATATCTAAAGCCATAAAACCTCTAAAAATGATTGCATTCGAATGGCCTTAAAAAAATGCGTTTTGCCAAAATGCTAATACACGGCAGGCAAGGGCATACAGGCTCATGAACCACGTGTCATTCACTCAGCCCAAAGCATCTGAACGTAATGACCCCCAGATGTCAATCAAAACTCAAAATGAACTTCTTTACTGACCAATCACCCTGAACGTGACGTCCCCTAACAGGGTCCTAAACCTAGTGGCATTGGCCTACCTAGGGACTTAACCTCCCCCTCGGGCCCAAAAAATCCCTAGCTTTGTTGATCGTCAAGAGACCTCAAACGGCCAGGTCGCGCGCTGCTTTCCTCATGCCGTCCAAAAATACAGACCTCCTTAGTAACTGATCCTCCTAGGAGCGTCTCCTAACGCGGAGGCCTGACTTAGTGGCATTGACTTCCTGGGGACTTAAACTTCTCTTGTGCCCGAAAAATCCTTAACTCGATCGCTCCCCATTAAGCGGTCTCTAACAACCCGAACGCGCGCTGGCGCGTCTCACACTGTTCATCCATACGAGTTCACTATACCAACATGTCGAACGCCATTAGCAGCATCCCTCATCCCGCACTCCTGCATGATCGGCATCCTCGTATCCTCGTTCATCCCCATGACAGGCAGTCGCCCAGGGGTTGGGCGATGAACGCACACGACTCAAGAAGGTCGTCCTCGATTAGGAAGTTGAGGGGACTTTGGGATACATCACAATGCCCCACTATAACGATGCTAAGTAAGAACACTTTCTGGACCTCAATTTTTTTAAACTCCCCAATCAAGTTCAGTATCCTTGACTCGGAAACTTGGGGACTTGTTAGTACGCCACGTGCTAACTCTAGGAAGTATGCCTTACTTAGTACCATAATAGCATAGCTTCACAAGGAGATAAAAAGGGGCAAACCGGCAAAAATACACACAGGATATATGCCGCACATGCGTAGTCAGGCGGGGTGTTGCGCTCATCACTATGCTTTGTGTACAAAATTGAGTATCGAAAGACCAGAATACCCTCTTTTGCGCAAAAGAGGAATACTGGCACTAGTCCCATATTGAGGACCATAGAGTGTTATCGGCATCACCTACCCATATTAGGAAGACACATACCCCAAGACAAAGGTAATCTGACATCTCACCAATTATTCCTTTACGCTTTCTGTCGTACCTCGTACTGACTTAAGCATCGGAGCGTTGAAGGCAGGCCAACCCCATCTCAACTCCTTAACGTTTATTGTTTATTTTGCAGAATAGCAGAGCATTCGAGAAAAAGTTCTCGAACATTCTGGAGGGATCCTCTCAATATCCATTGCTCTTCAGACAATATCCCTTATGAATTTAGGCTGAAACAAAGTATTGCTATGGATTTTATTGAAGGACTCCCAAATGATCATGGCAAGTCTATGATTTGGGTTGTAGTTGATAGGTTTAGCAAGTTTGCTCATTTCATTCCATTGCCATAGCTCTAAATAGCCAAATCTGTTGTTGAGTTGTTTGTTATAGAAATCTATAGACTGCATGGATTACCAGAATCCATCATCACTGATAGGGACCCAATTTTCCTCAGCAAGTTCTGAGAATCTTTCTTCAAACTACAAGGCTCAACCCTCAACAAAAATAGTGCATACCACCCAAAAAGTGATGGAAAAACAGAAAATTTAAACAGAACTTTGGAGCAGTATTTAAGATGTCTCATCACTGAAAAAGAGTGTAGCTAGGTCTTTTTACTACCATGGATAGAATGGAGGTATAATACCTCCTACCACATAGCTTTGAAAATGTCACCATTTGAAGTGTTGTATGGATATCCCCTACCCAAGACCACCCTTTATGAACTTAATAACATTGTTGTTCATAAAGTAGACCAGGCATTGAGATCCATATATGAAGTGTTGTCTAGAGCCAAGCATAACCTTGAGCATGCCTAGAATAGAATGAACTTTTTTGCTGATAAGAATAAAACTGAAAGAAGTTTTGAGGTTGGAGATTAGGTGTACCTAAAGTTGCATGCTTATAGGCAGCAATATGTTCAAACCAGGGGAAACAACAAATTTGCAGCAAGGTACTTTGGTCCGTACCAGATTATAGAAATGATTAACCAGGTGGCTTACAAGTTAGCCATTTCAAATGATTCAAAGGTCCATCCTGTCTTTCATGTCTCTCTATTGAATAAGAAACTGGGAAGTCATGTGGTGCCGCAGTCCAAGTTACCTCCTGCCTTGGATCCATTAAACCCTCGTCGGTATCCTGATCAGATCTTTGGAAGAAACATATTCAAAAAAGGCAATGTGGCAGTAGCCAAATGGCTTATTCAATGGGAAGGAGCTTCTGTTGATAATGCTACCTGGGTGAAGGCTGAAGAGATCATGAATAATTACCCAGCATTTCCTACATATTATGTTGTTTTGAAGAGGGATGGGATGGTTGATAATGCTACCTGGGTGAAGGCTGAAGAGATCATGAATAATTACCCAGCATTTCCTACAGATTAGGTTGTTTTGAAGAGGGATGGGATGATAAGACATTGTTGTCTTATTCTTGGTTTCACTAGGAAATATCCATTTATAGCTTTTATTTATTTCACCTAAAGTAATTACTGTTCGCAGTCTTGTGACATGTGTCTAGAGCGGACCCAATTGTCTTGTTGCTTTGGCAACGACTATATCATGTAGTAGACAATCATTTTAAAATCATCAATGAAATTATTC
The DNA here is from genome assembly GCA_946800695.1 of Geum urbanum. NCBI lineage: Eukaryota > Viridiplantae > Streptophyta > Magnoliopsida > Rosales > Rosaceae > Geum > Geum urbanum. Next base: position 6,759,339 of record OX327007.1, on the reverse strand, counting down.
TCTTTTTCATTTTCTCTCTTGCATTTTCCTCTTTTTTGCTTGCTTTCTTATCTTCATTTCTGGATCATATCTCACCCACTCTTATTTTCTAGCATAAAACTCCAGCACCTTATCACATATCGATTCCTCTCTCTCTCTCTCTCTCTCTCTCTCTCTCTCTCTCTCTCTCTCCCACTCCCGCTTCCGCTCCCTCATCATGGAATCGAGTCATCAATTTCGTCATCATTTTTAGCAAAAAAAGCGTAATGCGATATTGATGCAGATCAAAGTTGATGACGACATTCATAGTGAAGCTTTGCCCGTAAAGGTGCAAGAAAAAAGAAATTTTAGAGTTGTAAGGAAGAAGATGGGGGCATATTAGGAAAATATTTGTTACAAAACTATTGATGAAACAAAAACAAAAATAATAGAAACACTTACATGTGTAAGTAGTTGAAGTATGAGTAGACACATGGTTGAATTTGACTCACTCACCCTCATCGTGAGTTTGAGCATATCACTCCCCATGTTACAAATGCATTTTAGTTCTAAATATATTCTTTAAATATATTTAGAACTTAAATACATTAGTCCATGGTAAAAGAAAACGATTTATTACAATGTAATGTTAGTTATTATCATTACCTATATTCTTTATTTTCGGTATAGAAATAAGGGATGAAATTGCCTTATTTAGAGATTCCCTATTATAAGGAATGTGATAGGCGAGCTACTGGAGTCTAAATCTTGTCAAAATACCAACAATATTGAAAAAATAGATGTTTAAATGATCTGTTGGAATTGCTCTAATATACTCTATTGAAGAGTAATCAAACAATACAACAAAAATATAAAACAAGTATGACACATTAAGGCGCATATCCTAAAAAAAAGACGCATATCCAAAACCGTGGTTATGCCTTTATATTATTCTTTAAATTAGAGATAAAAACTAAATCAAGGAAGCACCACATGTAGTCATTATCACCCGTAACATTTGTTACATGGGGCAAATCTAAATATATTTAATAAATTATATTGATCAACCACTCCAGACTTAACATTTATTCAAATATAACTAAATTTTTAAGTTTTGTTGTTAAAGCAAAAGTACAAAAATTTGTAACTAAAATGACTTTACGGCATACTTTTACACAAAATAAGAAAAATTTGAGTAATACTGCTAGAGATGCTCAACATCTAAGTGCTACGCAAAATTTTAAATTAATTTGTTAGATTACTACAAGCAAGATTATGAGAAACTCGCAAGTGAACATCACAAGAAGACCTTAGAGCATCTCCAATAGTCTTGTTAATTCAAATTTAAAGTTAAAATTTGAGTAATTTCTCAACACCATGTTCCAACAGATATCCTAAAAATAAGTTAAATCTAGTTTTTTGTTAAAAATCGTAGTTATATTTAGAGCATCCCCAATAGTCTTACTAATTCAAATATAAAGTTAAATTTGACTATTTTTAACATAATGGCTCTAACATATACCCTAAAAATAAGCTAAATATAATTTTTTGTTAAAAATTATAGTTATATTTAGGAGATAATTTAACTTTAGTTTAACTCATAGTTAAATTTTCTCTCTTCAATTCTTACTTTTTTGTTTTTTGGCAAATATAGCTAGTGAGTTTGACTTCACTAGTTATATTTTTGCTCTTAGGAGAGAATTCAACTTTGAGAAGAAAAAAAAATTTAAATTCTCTCTTTTCAATTCTTACATTTTTAATCAATTATAACTTATAAATTCGACTTCACTGTTAGGAAGCTCCAATCAACCCACCCATGCAACGCTGCCGAGTAAATGAATTTTGGCCATCCTTCGTTATTTTGTGGTCACGAATTAATGTAACTGTTTTTTCTTTCTTGCACACATCCACACTGTATCTCTGCTCATCATCTACAGTACTCTTTCTGTCACTCGTCTTCTCTCTCTTCTCCGTAACTCAAAGATCTTTTCGCTCTGATTGTACTTCTTTCATCATCTACCCACATTTGTTTTGGTTTTCTAGATATATTTTAACCGAAGATTGCTCGAAATCTTGGATCACTCTCTCCGTATGAAGTTGTTTTCATTTTCTTTGAATATTGGGCTGCAATTGTATATGGAGTTCTGGACGTACAATAGCTATGGTGACTGACGAGAATCAGAGAAAATCGAAACCTTGTCACTCTCTCTACCTGCAACTGAGACAGTGGGAAATTGGTAGTCACATACCCAGGATTAATGTCCCATTTTGTTTGTGGAACTCGATACCGACTTCCCCTCATTCTCTGATTTGTAGCCGGCGGGTTGCTGAAGAATATGAGGCTGGATTTAAGAATTGTTCTACTTCATATTTGGAATTGCAGCAATGAAGCCAGACGAAGGACTGCTGACAATCAATTACTCGGCAGATACTACGTAGATTATACTCGGAGAGGATCCGAGTCCCATTTTGTCTCCAAGAAACAAATTTTAAAATTCAAAAACAAGAAAGACTGAAAGACATGTTCGATTTCAGCCATCCCCTACTCCTTGCAACCTTCCACCACTCCCAACTGCCCAACACCTTCATGGCTTCATATGGCAGATTGAGATCATCTTTTTCACAATATTCACGTAGGATACTCGGTACTCGGTCAGTTGTTAGCATATGAGAAACATACACATTGAAATACACACGAACACGATTCAGTTCAGCTCAACTGAACAACAGAACAAGTAATAACCATCGACTCTGGTTCGGCTCAAGTAATAACCATCGACCAGGTAGTGCCATCAGCTTGATATGAAATACAGATTGACGGCTTAAGGTTCACCAGTGATCATTTGCATTATCACTTCCGAATTCCGATCATTACAGGATGAGCCAGAAGACACAACACCCTATTGAGCCAGAAGAAACATCAATCCCAACTAACCATATATAAACCATAGCTGCTGCATAATTTCCAAATCTTATACATTTATGCCATATCACGTATACCACACACTGTTGAACCAGTGAAAATATCAAACTGAATATACATTTCTGTCATATGACAGAAACCAATAAATCTAAACCATTCCTGATTGTTACATTCCAACCACAATGTCATTAACATCTCTTATTCACAGAACCAAAAATGACCTTTAAAATGAAATTGACAAGGGAAACCTTCATCTGTAGTAACATTCCAAAACCATTCAAACTTGAAAATCAGACTGACCCTTTTTTAAGTCACAATATTCTAAAAAAAGTACGACTATCGTTCAGATTCAACACAGACAAAGGATCGCAAGGAACAGCCTGAATTGCATATTTTTGAACCCTAAACCCTAAAATTTGAGACTGGGAGGAAAGAAATGCAATCCTACAAACAAAAATAACTAGCAACAGGAATGAACATTTTGAGACAGGGAGGAACTAAATGCAATCCTATTAAATTTGCAAATATCAAGTCAGGAGACTCTTCATAACAAAATGACTTGTTGTGAACTTGATAAATGAAACAGACTTAGCTTTATAAAAACAATTTGATCTTTTCAGAAATTGACTTGTTGTGAACTTGATAAATGAAACAGATTTAGCTTTATAAAAACAAGTTGATCTTTTCAGAAATTGACTAGTTGTGAACTTTATAAATAAAACAAATTTAGCACTATCAAAACAAATTGATCTTTCACCAATTGAATGTAAAACCAATACAGAAAGTGAAGTTGAACTAACTGTATATCCGTAAACTCAACCGACCTACAAGACATAGATAGAACAAAACATACATAGCAAATGGTCATACTGAGCTACACATACCAATACCCAATCATTCTAATCTCCCAGAGTCCTAGCAGCAAGCATCAAAACAGCACATAAAACGTCACACAGTTTCTAAACCATCAAATAATCTAAAACAAGCCCATTTCAAACTCGATCATACTACAAAGTCAGGTCTCAAATTACTGAGGAAAATATAACAACAAGCATTTGCATAACATCAAAGTATCGAAAAAACATCAAAACATCTCCAAAAAAAGACTACAGAAGAAATCAACGGTAAGACTTCTGGAATCTGGACCTGGCTCCACGACCACCAAACTTCTTGGGCTCACAGCGACGTGGATCCGCAACAAGCAAAGTCCTATCATACCTGATCAGAATATCCCTGATCTCCTTCTTGCTGACCTCATCCACATACTTCTGGTAAAACGCGACCAAAGCCTTAGCAATACTCTGACGAATAGCATAGATTTGACAAGTGTGACCTCCACCTGTGACGCGGATACGCATGTCGACGTCAGCGAAACGGTGTCGTCCGAGGAGGAGGATGGGCTCGACGGCCTTGAACTTGAGGATCTCGGGTTGGACGAGCTCGATGGGACAGCCGTTGATCTTGATGAGGCCACGGCCGCGCTTGCAGTAGGTTACGGCAACCGCGGTCTTCTTGCGGCCGAAGCACTGGACGGATTCCTTTCCGGGAACAACTGCGGCCGCCATGGTTGAAGGTTGTTGTTTCTCAGTCGCCGTGTGTGCGAGTTGGGGACGTGATAGAGGCTATTTATGCTATAGGGTTTTCTGTATAATGGGCCTATACGGGCTTTATTTTGTTGGTTGTGGATGGGCCTTTTTTAAAGTGGGGTTATAGGTCCGTATGTATATGCCCACTTTTATTCACATCACACCGATCAATCCGATCATACAGTATGGGTATTTTTCTGGCTGAAAACCTAGATAGTTTTTACAATTTCGAATTTCTGGCATTGAGACTTTTACTGCTGGCACCAAGGCGTATGAAAAACTGGTTGCCGGAAACAGTATCCACCGTCCAATGTGTTCGTATCGTTTCGGTCCCGAGGTCCAAGAGTACTAGTGCTTCTCATGGGAAGGCTATAAGATGAGAGACATTGCTACTGGGGTCCGAAAAATGTTACCAAAAACTCCTGTGACGTCATTTGGGTGTACAAATTGTAGAGCTTGCAGGAGGTACAAAAATCTCAAAATAGGATCCCTCCTGGTTATCCCCGAGATTTGGTGCGCTGCGCTGTAGTGTTTTTGAGGAAAACACGTTCATGTGGATCGTCGTACGTCGTGCTTTTGGATCTGGGTTTGGATAGTTGTGTTGGTTGAGTTGAGCTTTCTCGGCCCATTCGCTTGATCGCTTCTGTTGGTGGCGGTGGTGGCAGTTGTAACCAAGGGCAGAGGGCTTGTGGTGAGTAGATGGAAATTCGGGATGAGCTCTTGGCTATTGTGGTCGCTTCGAAGGTCCTTGGGATATCCTGGGGATAACCATCATTTTGACAAATACATTCATGGTTTTATCCGTGTTTTTCATCATCAATGTCATAGTTCATATGGTTTACTTTAATTAGTCACTTTGTTTGGCATGAGCTTAAACAACATAAACAACATAGCATAGCAATGATCTCTATATTTCTCGGTGTCCAAATGTGACAACAGTTGCATGTAAACGGTTGTCACTTTTCTATGAATATGATTCACATTTTCTCTAAAAAAAATTCTTTTTATCACAAACATGGATAAAAAGTTGGTCAAAACATATTTGTAGTTAATGGGCTAAGAAAGATATCGAGGCTTAGAATGGTGTAGTGAGAATTATAAAAGGAAATAAGTAGGCCCAAAATGTCAAGTGATGACAGATGGGCTCAGCATGGAAGAGAAGATGATGTTAAATGTCACGTAGTGAACTCGTGAGTAAGGACAACCGAGTCAGGAATCGTTGATGAAAATTTGGCGAGAATCAAGTGGACCGAAGAGGAAATGCTAGAAAACGTGCGAAAGTGGGTGAGAGGCTTGGGCCTGATACCGTAGAGAAGTTCTCGACGGGCCGTTCTGACTCTTGAGGCCCACGTTGTTATCCCTATTTTGGAGGGACAATTACTTCTATAAATACCAGTTCATGCATTTCATTTGATTCATTCACTTTCTGAGCACCAAATTTCTGCTTGCGAGAGATCTTAGTGACTTGAGCGTCGGAGTGCCTTTTGCAGGTACGCACCCCCATTCTCCAACATTGAAAAGTCAGCATCTGACGTGTCAAATGCGCCGTTCAATTGGTGTTCATTGATTTGTTCTTGTGGAGGTATCAAGTCCTAAATGATTTTTTACATTCTCACAAGTTAGCGCCATCTGTGAGAAACGATCCATCGCTTGTACCTGAGAACGTTGACAACGAAGGTAACTCGTCGAACGAAGCTAAGAGTGAAGAAATCTCTTCGGAATGAACTATCAGAAGAATGGATAAAAGGCCTGTAGAATTAGAAGTCTAGGTCGTCTGTGAAAATTGTGAAAGCTCAAGGAGACCAGGTTCAAGAAGGAGGAGGAGAAGTCTTCCCGAGCAAAATCACAATGCTGCTGACATTCAAAAATTGTGGTTAAAACTTTAGCGCTATAAAGAAAAAGAGAAAGAAAGAAAGCATAGACGAGCATAAGAAGTTGAGGACGATGATGAGGCCTCAGAAGTTAGTTTACCTAAAGATGGCGGCATGTGGGAAGATGATGAATCTTCCAATGAAGATTATGAACCAACGAGAAAAACTCGGAGAGGCGAGGTCAACGCTGATAAAAACTAGTGGTAGAGGCCATGAAAGAAGCGAAGAGGACCAGGCCATGAGATATTGTCGTTGAACTTGTAAGGGGGATTACTCAGCCCTTATTAACCGATTGCATTTTGAGAACGCGAAAGCCAAAACATTTCTCTACCCCTGCACTCACCAAATATACAGGCATGATAGACCATATTGACCACCTCAAGGAATATACAGGGGTAATGAGGATAGAAACTATCGACGAGAGGCTCATGTGCAAGTTATTCCCTTCAAGTCTGTCAGGATACGCGGCCAAATTGTTCAGGGAATTGAAACCCAACTCAATATCCATCTTTGATGAGCTTGCTCAAGCATTCACTACACAATACTTATGTTCGAGGAAGCAGATGAAAGACTTGTCGGTGTTATTTAACGTTGAGCAAAGGCACAGAGAGAAATTGAAAAAAATACTTTGGCCGATTCAAGGAGGAGATAACAAACATTAACTGTGAATCAAATGTAGCGGTTATAGCTTTCCTTGATAAGGTGGATGGAGGGATCACCCCCTCTTTGAAGAACTAACTAAGAGGTCGTCAAAAGATATGGATGACATCTTTGATAAGGTGGAAGGTGAGATACTGTTGGAAAGAGTGAAAAATACTCAATGGAGTAGGATGGCGGAGAACGTCAAGAATAAATCATACCTGAAATCATTAGTAAGACAAGACCGAGGAAGAGCACAGACTGGGGGCGGAGAAAAATCCTCAAAGCACTAGAAAAATTCCAGGAAATGATCAACCATGGTTTACTCACTACTCTGCATACATATTTCGAAGGCATCGGTTCGAATGAATCTTCAAGAAACCTCCACCACAGCCTAAGTCATCAAATGTATTAAAGATGCGACGTTATTGCATTTTTCATGGAGCCAAGGGACATGGCATAAACATAACCCCTTGTGAGGGAGATACTGACTATGTGTATGGAGGACCGTCAACTTTATGAGAAGAGGAGGTTCGCTTTCGTAGCAAGACGCGACAAGCAGAAGAAGAAAAAATAAGAAGAATTTGTGAGGTAGAGAGGGGGTCTGTTAATGAAGAAAAAGTAGGCCCCGAGCCCGCAATAAGCTTTTCCAGCAAGGATGCGATTGGGATCAAATTGAAAGGACCCGACTCCAATTTAATTGTCTAAACCGAAATCAAACCCTTTCGAAAACACGACCTAAAATTTTTTTTTGCCAGAGTTTACTTTGAAACGGGACATAGCATTATTAGAACCTGCAAAGAAACACACTTCGAATATTCCACAAAAGCCAAACCGTGGGGCTCCGTTCCCCATCCAGATTTCTCAAATAAATAATAAACTCAAAGGTTTACAAGAAATCCAGAATCATTCAGGAGTATACTCAACTGAAACACAGTATAAGTACTCAGAGCGACGCCTATATACAACATTTACAACGAGTAGGTCAAAGAAGAAACCTACAGAAACTGAAGAGTAATCCGAACTCTATGCCCCCACAGTCGACGCGCAACACTGGATCCTAAACTGCAAACTGGGTAATGGAAACCGAAAAGCCCAGGGGAAAGGCAAATAAAATTGTTAGAGTGAATGGACGAAAATAAACATATGCCTTTCACCATTTATATAGTCATAAAATAATGCGAGTTCAATAGTACATAAAAGTCGCCACTCCGGCGGATTTCCTTGCCAGAGTAACAGGTCGGGTGAAATCTCTCAAACCCGACTGTGATAAACTAGGCGAATCTCTCAAGCCTAGTTGGCATATCAAGCGAATCTATCAAGCCTGATAGATGGACTACCGGTGATCAGCCACGTAGCCAATGCATCGATGCTAGCTAAATAAATAAATGCAATCACCGATAAAATAAACAATACTTTTCAAACGATAAATAATCTGAACACTGTACAGGAAACAAATACTGAAATCAAGAACTCACAACAACAGTGTAAATAAATGTCCACTCGCAGAGCAAAGCTAGCCCTGAGGTCCGCCGGAAGATCCCTTGACAAGACGGTTTAACACCTCTCAAAGATACCATATTCACAACCTGGATATATCAATGTAGTAAGATAAATAGGGGTTATCGAACACGAGGAATTGGTGAAACTAAATCCTAACACACTACTATGCTGACAGACTCGACTACAGTACACTAATTATATGCGAACCTAAGCTAGACAGACTCAAATGCTACGAAATTTTGCAACAATAAACTAGACACAGTGGTGGACTACCACACAAAATTTGAGGGTATTCGGAGTTGATTTGGTCACCAAAATAAATCGGCTAAGCTACAGATAATGCAGAAATCAGTAAATTGCAGAAAGTAAATTGTTGTAGATAACTAATGAGATATGAATGTTAAGAACTTCTCTCCACCCTAGACATACTTACGACCTCCCCAATATAATTGAACTAACCATGGATAAATACTCTCCACACAAGAGCTTTGGTTAAGTCATCTTATGTATTACACTCTCTTACTTGGCATGAAAGAGGGAGGGACAATCCGCTCGATCTTGATCCTCACTTAACCGACTTATACATATGGTGATGTAAGCCTAGAGAACTGAAGTCATTACGTTCTAAGAATGTTTGAAGAATAACAGAGCTTCAAGGGTTGATAAGGTGGTCACCCTTTCATCACTAAGGCTTGTTTCACACAAATTCATGTTTGTCTCTAGAGAATATGCAATGATAAGGTGGTCATATACATAATCAAGACTATATATCCTAAGCCATGCATCTAAGCGTGCACTCAAAGAAACATGAACATAGAAAACATACGGTGAGAAAACAGTGAAACAAATCTCATCCAAATAATTAATAGAATCAAAAGGGGCTCAAAATCGTAAGCATATCTAGGGCTTCAATCAGCCCCTAACAATGGAAATTTAGCTACTAAAAGTCATAAATAATAACATCAAAGAGTTCATGAAAAATAAATTAAATAAAGGAAAAAGAATAAACTCTTGACGATGACGGAATCGGGTTAGGCTTCTTGCATGAGATCTTCCCTTTGTTTTTGTTTCTTCTTGTTTCTTTCTTTCTCCTCCCAAGAATTTCAGCCCCCAAAAACCGTCCTCCTTATTCTTGTAAATAGTTATATATATAAGCATGCAACTAGGCTATCAAGCTAGCCCACGTGCATGCAGGACTTTAATTCCCACTCAAACTCTAATTCTTCTTTTCTTTGTACTAAGTCAAGCACCACTTCTTTATTAATCTCTCCTCTCGCCAACCTTGCCAATCCTAATTAAACTCCACTTCTGTCTCTCACCAACCTTGCTTGCCAAACAGCAAAATATATCACATGCTCGCAAGACTCACGTGTTCCTCTTCTACAATTATCTCCAAAATATATAATTTAATCTCATTTTCTTCATTAATCCCCAAAACACCTAAAAATAAATAAACATAATTAATTCACTCAATTAATAACAATAAACTAAATATAGGGAACAAATTAAATACCAAATAGACGCATAAATATGCGACTATCATCCCTCGCCAATTGCTCGATCTCGATCACCTGAATAACAGGGATATGATCAATACATAAAGAATCACAACATACGGAGCTAATACATCGAGAACCCGGCGTTCTCGAAAGACGTATCGCTCGAAATATCGACGAGGATAACAAAATTCTCAAAATATACCCAATTAACCCTCGTTCCAAAATATAATACTCAAATCAACCCAAAAACCTCAAGACTATGCTCGGAACGCGATTACGAGTAAAACGGTATAAAACTTCCCAAAAATCCCAAAAAGTCAACCTTGCCGGAGCTCCGCCATTGACCTTCGTCGTCGTCAGCGGCGCGGCATCAACGATGACCAATTCCGGCGAAAAATTTCAAAACTCTACTCCTCCTCAAACCCAACAAATTTTCCTTCTACACCAACCTCCAATCCGAAACACACCGGCTGGAATCGAGTTCGAAATCTCACGGCCTTCATGGATTCTGGCGTGATTCCGGCGAGCTCCAAACGTCGTCCAATTCCAAAATTCTTCCACTCAAAAGCATCAAGGGGTTGAGGGGAAGCAAACCCCCCACCAACCCGACGTCAAATCTCGCCGGAGCACCACCCCCCCCCCCCCCCCCGACGGCGGCGAAATCCCTAAACTTCACCAAAACGGAACTATCCCAAAACACAACCGATTTCACTCAAATCAAGTTCAAACCAATAGGAAATCTCAAGAGGAATCTAACCATACCAAAATCATGGCCGGAGGTGGCTGGAAACACCGAGTCCGACTGCGGAATCAAACCGGGTCAACTCGACCCAACTCGGTCAACGGGTCAACGCGGGTCAACTTCGGTCAACGCTAGTCAAACGGCCCAAATGCGACTTTTCAATAATTTTACGACTATTCCGATATTTATAGGCACGTCCCAAGATGATCGACGGTCCAAAATGAATCGAAACCAAAACGGATAAACACGGCTAAATCCAACGGTCGGAAATATTCATAACTTATTCCTCGTAACTCGAAATAATCCTCCAGAAACTCTTACAAGCTCGAAATTACGTACACTACAACTCTCGTGAAGAAAATCATCTCAAATTCTTGCCCGATAATTTAGTCGGAAGCAAATCTGTAATATCGATAATTACGATAAATTGCGATTATTCGTGAATCTCGCGAATCAAGCCAATTAACATACCATTCTGATTCGGGTCGTTATAAAAAAGAGATAATTAAGTTTCAGAAAAGGTTTGAGAAGTTATAAGGGTTTACAAGTACACTATGGGCGTGTCTTGCTAGACCTAGAGTTTCAATGACCCGACGAAATAATCTATCCGGTGTATCACTATAGAGAATCCAGTGGAAGAAATTATTTTCATTCGCCTCTATCTTATGAAAATAGAATCCTATCATGCATACTAAGTTGCGCACCAAAGTAGACATACAAGAAATTCATCACTGAACCACATAGAGAAAGAAACCTCATTCCAAAGAATATGCAAAATTAAGTCAAAATGTATGCATCAAAACGACTTCATGTATGGGGCTTCAAGCAGCCCCTTAACAAGGTATTTAACTACTCATAGTCTTGGATAATAGCATCAAAGAATACATGATAAATAAATTAAATGATGGAGAAGAATGAACTCTCGTCATTGTCGGGATCGAACTTGCAGGTTTGCAACTTACTTTCGCACCTCTTCTTTCTTCCCGTTTGGCTTCTCTTCTTTTCTCTCTATTTCTTTTTCTTTCGTCTCTCCACAATTCCCAAAAGCTAAAAATTCTGCTCCTCCTTCCTCTTTTAGGTATATATAGCTAGTTAATTAACCTAGCTCTACTTCCTCACGTGTTGCACCACTTTCTCATTCTTGGATTAGGATTCTTCCGCAATAATATTCCAAATTGAATTGTTAATCCCCTTTTCTCCATTTAACTCTAAAATACCTAAAAATAATAAACATAATTAATTCACTCAAATAATAACAATAACTCAAATTAAACATAGTATAGACGCATAAATATGTGACTATCAGCGTCGACTAAATCTCGACTTTGAGAGATCACTTTTGGAGAAATGGAGTTATCATTCAATAAATATATCTCGGCCCCAAGAGTTGGGAAATTTGGGGACGAGATAATATTAGTATGACCAAAACACCAAGGGTAAAACGACATTGACGTGGCCAAAATATCAAGGATAAAAAGGCACAGGTTAGAATACAAATGGTAAAAAGTCACAGTCTAGAATACCAAAGGTAAAAAGGTACAAGCCAAATTACTAAGGATAAAAAGACACATGCTAAAATACCAATGGTAAAAAGACACAGGCCAAAATATCAAGGGTAAAACGGCATGGTCGAAATACCAAAGGTAAAATGGCATGGTCGAAATACCAAGAGTAAAATGATATTAGCATGGTCAAAATACAAAGGGTAAAATGACATTGGTGTGGCCAAAAAACCAAGGGTAAAATGGTATTGGCATGATAAAAAAAACCGAGGGTAAAGTGACATAAGCATGGGAAAAATACCAAGAGTGAAATGACATTAGCGTGACCAAAAAATGAAGGGTGAAATGACATTAGTGTGACAAAAAAAAAACCAAGGGTAAGATGACAAAAATATGGCCAAAAACTTTTGGAGAGATGGCATTGTTTTGTTTTGAAATTGCCAAAACTCTTGAAGAGATGACATTGTTTTATTTTGAACGGCCAAAGCTATTGGTGATATGGTGTTAATTTGTAAAGAAGATTAAACTATTGGGAAAGAGCTCTATGAGGTCCCTATTTGGGCGAGCAAAATCTCAGTCTATGAACGATGAGTAAAGCTCGATGTGGAAAGTATCATCCATAAAGAAGAAAATGTATGAAATGTCTTATGCCAAGTGTAACTTGACAAAAATCCACAGGGGTATGAATAAGTGGCGACCGAGTACAGTTGAAAGCCACAAACAACTATGGTGGTTAAGCGAAAGAATGTGTATCAACCTTGAGGGGGGTTGAGAATAAAGTCATTGGACAAGAGAAATAGCACGTTGATTATTGGATGAGCGTTATTCAAGGTACACAATTGAGGAAGCATGTGACTCGGAGAGTTAGGAAAGATGCATGGTAAAGGTGCAGTTATGGAAATTTGGAGTATGTGATGAGGAAGAACTAAGGCATGTAACATCGAGTTGAATTGAATCTTGAAGCAAGTTGAAAATTCTCGAAAAGTTGTCAGAGTTGAATACCGAGAAAGTCTCAAAGCTAAATGAAACATCCAGTTGGACCAAGAAATATTAAGGAACAATAGTAAGGTCGGGATGAGATGATGTCGCTCCCTCTGCGAGGCAATGGGGCATGTAGAATGCATGTGGGAAAGTCTGTGAGTAGCAATCCATGAAGCACCAAAGGTCAAAGTTACATTACCTCACGAGGCTTGAGATCATTGTCATGATATTCTTCAAGGAAGAGACATCTTGAGCGAGATTTAAATTGCCTCGTGAGACTCGGTGGCATTGTCGAGATGATCTCGAAGGGAATATATCATGAACGATGTTTGTAATGCTTCTCGTGTATTGGAGGTATCAAGGTGGTGGTCTTCAATGAGAAGTTGATCGAAGTGATAAGGAGGTCACATGTGAAGACAAACCAAAGATGCAGCTTTTCGGGATCGCCGACAAGCGAGGTGATGAGTTCGTCATATACGGTTTGATTTAATGCTTTTGATATACATGTCTTTATGACCAATAAGTGGGTTATGACTAAAGACATATGAGTAAATGTCCATGAGAAAATGAATGGGCATTGGCTACAAAACAGAAATTTTTTCTTTGGGCCAAAGAATTAGGCCCGAAAGAAAATTTTGAGGACATTTGTGGGGGATAAAAAGTTGGTCAAAATAATTTTGTAGTTGATGGGGTAGGAAAGATATCGAGGCCCAGAATGGTGTAGTGAGAATTATAAAAGGAAATAGGTAGGCCCAAAATGTCAGGTAAGAATAGATGAGCTCAACGACGAAGAAAAGATGGCGGTAAAATGTCACGTGGTGAACTCGTGAGTGAGAACGGCTGAGTCAGAAATCGTTGATGAAAATATGGCAGAAATCAAGTGGGTCGACGAGGAAATGCTAGAGAACGTGCGAAAGTGAGTGAGAGACTTGGGCCTGATACCGCGGAGAAGTTCTCGATGGGCCGTTCCGACTCTTGAGGCCCATGTCGTTATCCCTATTTTGGAGGGAGAATTATGCCTATAAATACCGGTTCATGCATTTCATTTGATTTATTCACTTTCTGAGCACTGAATTTCTGCTTGCGAGAACTCTTAGTGACTTGAGCGTCAGAGTGCCTTTTACAGGTACCCACCCCCATTTGCCGACGTTGAAAAGTCAGCATCCTACTTATCAAAGACAAGATCCACTTGGTGTTCGTTGATTTGTTCTTGAGGAGATATCAGATCCCAAACGATTTTTTACGCTCCCACAATATCTAATTAAGGTGTATGGTAACCTAAGACAAAGCACATGTATTTTACTATTTGATCGAGTAACCTAGCCATATCAAACGTCTGTTTTAGTTCTATGAAATAGTTTGAGATCTTTCATATACAAATGTACAATTAAGTGTTGTGTACGTGTTTTTGTTTTCAGGTGATCTTTCAGAATTGAAGCGGCATAATCTCTATTAACAACTCTGTCTCATCTGGTTTGCTCAAACTACTCCAAGTTAATCATGATTGATAAATAAGATCATGTGATAAGAGCTGATTAATTTGATATGATGACCACTTTCTTATTGTGATGGGCAAATTTCATTCATTTCATCTCCCTATATGTCCCTACAGTTTGTCTCTAGCAAAAATAAATAACCACAGAAGTCGCAACATATGAGTGACCAGTAAGGTGTAGGGTTTATTCTTTATTTGATAAGGATATGTAACAGCGACTATAACCTAAAACGAATCGGTAGCTCCTCCTCTCGTATCTCCCATTTTCAATTTTGGAGTACCACAAAACGAATCGTCTTCCTTTCTCAGCCCAGCCCAATCACAGCGAACCGATCCAGATGATGAAGAAGATCGAAGAATCCACATTGTTTTTCTATCTCGCAATCGAAATTTTCAGAGTCCTTAAGAGCATTCCCACTCATGGAAGATGTGAGGAAGCCCCATTTTGAGGAATTCCTCAGAATTTTGAGGAATTCCTCAGAATAGGAAGTCCTCAAACAGTTTTTCGTGCAGCGGTGCCTGTTTGAGGACTTCCTATTACTATTCACGAATAATTAAAATTTTGAAATTTTAAATATCGAATATTATTTTCACCCAATAACTAACCGACACGTGTTATCCCAGAACATATAAGTGGTTACGGATTTACGATAACATTTTCGACAAGTTATTTTGAGACACGTGTCATGTATACGTGTCGGTGTCGGCAAAATCATTGATTAAGATAAGACGGTAATATTTCCTGTAAGATTGCGGTCCAACGAGAATGAGACATGTGTCAGTGTCGGGAAAATTATTGATGAAGATAGGACGGTAATATTTCTTGTAAGATTGCGGTCGAACGAGAATGTGACACGTGTATTGTGTACGTGTTGGTGTCGGCAAAATAATTGCGAAAGATATTCGGTAAGATTTTCAACCAACCGACGGTCGACACGTGTCGTTATCTAATCTAATCTGGTTCTTCAAAATGACTATAAAAGAATGAGCTATGGGAGTGGAAGAACTCACACCAACACTTCTTCACATTTCTTATCATCCTCTCTAAACACTTCATCACATTTCCCTTTCCTCAAGATGAATCCTATGGGTTTCACTAATTTTTTCAATAGGAGGCGACAACAACGCCGACAAAATGCTGAAATTGCCAATCAATTCGTTATCGACGCGGTGGCGGTTGATGCAACATTCGATGATGATCCAGCACCATGCCGCCGTGCAAATCAACCAAGGCTGAGGGATGAGAGGGGCCATAATCTTATGGAAGATTACTTCATCGAACGATCGGTCTTCACCAACCACGACTTTCGTCGGCGGTTTCGAATGAGCCGACATATATTCAACCGTTTAATGACGGACCTCTGCAACAACGACCCATTTTGGCATCAAAGAGCCGACGCCACTGGAATGGTCGGACTTCTTCCCCAACAAAAGATGACCGGTGCTCTTCGGATGTTGGCATACGGCTCAGCTGCAGATCAGTGTGCCGAAATCACAAGGATGGGGGACTCAACAACTATGGAGTGCATGAAGAAGTGGTGCACCCAAGTGGTTGAGCTTTATGGTACTCGTTACCTCCGTGCTCCAGATCAGACAGACATCACTCGGCTTCTAAGAAGGGCTAAACAACGCGGATTTCCTGGTATGATCGGCAACATTGATTGCATGCATTGGGAGTGGAAGAACTGCCCAACTGCTTGGTCCGGGGCGTACTCAGGGAGGAAAGGTCGTCCAACAATCATCTTAGAGGCAGTGGCCTCATATGACACGTGGATCTGGCATAGTTTCTTCGGGGTACCAGGAGCTCAAAATGATATCAACGTGTTGTATCAATCAGATGTATTCGATGCAGTGCTTGCTGGAAGAAGTCCATCTGTGACTTATAAAGTGAACGGTATGACATACCGTAACACCTATTACCTTGCTGACGGGATATATCCGAGGTACTCTTCGTTTGTCAAAACAATTTCTAATCCTCAAGAGCTTCCACAAAAGCTTTTTGCGAGAAAGCAAGAGTCGTACAGTAAGGATGTGGAGATGTGCTTTGGCATCTTACAAGCTCGTTGGGGGATAATTCGTCATGCAGCTCGGTGTCACCGCATTTCGACGTTAAAAGACATCATGTTGGCTTGCATCATAATGCACAACATGATCGTTGAGGACGAGTTCGTGGAGGATGAGTTTGAGGAGAACCAAGAAGAAGATCTCCAAAACCCATCTACCGCATTCATTGCTTATGATGGGCCAGTGGATAAAGGGGGGAACCGTATTCCATTCGAGCCGGTTGGAAGATATGGAAATGAACAACGGTTTAATGAGCGTATTGTAGATCTCCAATCAGCTTACATCCATGGAGAGCTTCAAAAGGACTTAGTTAAGCACAACTGGTTTCTTGAGACCGGTGAACAACTATAAAAATGTTGTCTTAATTGTTGTATTTTTATTATGTGTGTTTGCATTGTTGTGTGTTTGAATTATGTGTGTTAAATAATTTTTGTAATGTGTGGGAACTTGATGGAAATAAAGAAATTGCATTTTTATTTATTTTAATGGGAAACTACATAATTTAAATGCTTGAAGGGAAAATACTTGAAAAAAATACAAGTGGGTAATTTAATTTAAGAGCTTGGAAAAAGGGGGCGATAACAATTGGAATAACCTTCTCCGCTTGCTTCATCTTCAACCTCATCCATTTGAGAAAGGATTTCGGCTTTCCTCTTGGTAAAATACTTCTTGGATTTAGGAGTCATAATCTCGGTATCCATTGACATGATCCGAGTCTCTTCCGCCAAAGCTCTCAAATCGATATCTCTTTTTTGAAGCGCGATTTGCTCTCGAAGAAGGGAAACCTCAATTGCATCATTATCTTTTTGATTGCGACCATAAGCTTCTTGATTTGTCGCAATCCTATTCAAAGCCTCGGCTCTTTCATTTGTTGAATTCATGCCTTTTTTTCCTTTCTTTTTCCCTTCCTTGGCCGCTTTCACTCCCATAGGACGCTCCGGAGAAGAGGGAGCTTGATTGCTCATTGGTGTGGGAAATGCATCATCCTCATCCAAGTTGACGGCGGAGGGCATTGAGCTTGCGGGATGTGTTGATGAGTAAGGCGGAGTAGAGGATAAGTAAGGTGGAGGTGTACTAGCTTCGACATGGATGAAGTATGGATGATTCTTCACCACATCCCAACAAGCAAAGTCCTTAAACTCTTTCTTCTTTTTGGCAACATAAAATGATTGAGCACTTCTCATCTAAAAAATTAAATAATTAAAGAACATGCCATAAAGAAAATTAAATAAAATGGACATAACTTATATTAAATATTTTTTCAAAAATAACTTGCAAAAAAATGGAGATAAAAAACAATACCTCATCGTGTAAGTTGGAGCCGGAAGATGCATTTCTTCGTGCGAAAGAAATAGCACTACCCCAAAGTTTCAAATTCGCCTTCAACTTTGCGAATCGAGAGGATAATGCGTTTTGGATCCTAGTTTCCGGCATTGATTCACCATAACCTAGCTCCCAATTCGCCTTGAAATCGCCATGAATCTTTTCCCATAATTTGTCGACCTTTTGACGATTTCCGGTAATCGAATCAACACTAAAACGACAATAAGATATGCTTAATTGCACATCTTCCGAAAGAAGCCAATTTGTTGACATTTTTTTCCCAAAAAATAAACAAAGGATTTAGAGGATAGATGGAGAGATTGAGAGGGGGAGAGAGTGAATTTGTTGTGCACAAATTGATGTAAAAAATGAATGAAATGAAGGTAGTATTTATAGAAAAAAAATATAGGGGGTGATTTGCAATTTTTTGGGATTTTTTTGCAATTTTTTGGGGTTTTTTTTGCAATTAATTGATTTCTGGCCGAAGTGGCCGTTGCATATGAATTTGGGCCGTCGGATCAGTTTAGATCCGTTTGAAATGGATGGCTGAGATCAACATATCCGTTGGTCTGTCAGCCTCCCAGAAGCTGACACGTGTCAACTTCTGGTTGGCTGACAGTTTTAACTTTTACTGTTTTACTTTTTTTTTTACCCTAAAAAAAAATTTGAGTCATGCTGACGTCACCCACGTGGCGTGGGTCCCGCCAGCGGGACGTTCCGCTTCGCGTGCTCCGCCGAGGACGCCGCTCGGGACGATCCGTGGGTCAACGGTGGGTCGCCGCTGCTCCTTTCTCCCGTTGCACGCATGCCGATCGCCGGACGTCCCCGAAATGGTGGGCCACCCCCCGGACGTCCTCGCCGTTCGGTACCGGTGGGAATGCTCTAAGCGTCGATTGCCCTAATCAAGTTATTGCTTGGATCCCACGCCAGGTGGCCACGTTAAACAACCATTAATTCCTCCCTTCTTCGTTCTTTCCCGGTTCTTTTTTGTTTGCTTTCCATTTTCAACTCCCACGACCTACGTCCGCATAATCAAAATGGGTTCATCGTCGGCGGCGGCGGCGAGTGAGTCCGACGAGCCTCTGACTCCGGCGGGGCGTATGTTCATTCAGCCACAAATGAACCAAATCATTCACTGCGTAATGGGCTTCAAAAACCCCATCGACGTCGACTCCATCAAATCTGAACTCAACTCTTCCCTCATGCTCACCCACCCTCGCTTCTCCAGCCTCATGCTCCGAGACTCCTCCTGCCGACCTCGCCGCATCATCGGGGCTAGAAACCGACAAGCCTTTATGGGAGTTTCATCTTCTGCTGGCTCACAAGGTCGTAATTTTCAGAATTCACCATGCTCTGGGAGATGGGATCTCGCTTATGTCTATGTTTCTGGCGAGCTGCCGGAGAGCCGACGAGGGCGAGAAGATGCCGACTCTGAAGAATACCAACGTGAAAACCCAACAACAGAGAAAGAAGATGGGTAATTGTTTGTAGGGTTTGTTGGTGATGGTTTGGTTTAGTGTTGTGTTTGTGGTGGAGTTTGTGATGAGGTGTTTGTGGGTTTGTGATTGGAAGACGGAGATTAGTGGCGGCGAAGGGGTTGAGCTTTGGCCTAGGAAGTTGGTGACGGCCAAGTTTAAGCTGCAAGACATGAAGCCCGTCAAGAAAGCTGTCCCTAATGCGGTAAACATTTTCTTCATTTCTTGTGAACTAGTGGGTTACTTTTGTTTCATCTCTTGAATTTGAATTTGCTTCTTAGTTGTTACTGTGCAGACCATCAATGATGTACTTTTTGGAGTGATTTCTTCAGGGATATCAAGATACTTGGACCACAGACAATCAAAAGGTATGTACTTTCCATTTAATTTGAATCATTTATTAGTGACATTGGATCACCATGAATAAATCCGAGTTATCAAAGTGTTCTTTGCAGCTTTGCCTGAGGGGCAACAAATTACAGGAGTAGCCATGATCCTCTAACACAGCAACCAGGATTGCAGGTTTGTTTTGACCACTGCTTCATTGTGTTCTGATATGTTTCTGTTGAGACCTTGTGGGAATGATTGAGATTTCAAATGAACGGAAATGATCAGGAATTGGCGGATTCGATGAAAAGAAATTCCGGGTCAAGTTGGGGTAACAAATTCGGCATGCTTCTGTTGCCGATTTATTATCACAACTCTAAGAGCAATGGCGGTCCTCTGGCGTATTTGAAGAGGTCGAAGGTGATGATTGACAAGAAGAAGCAATCTCTCGAGGGTTATTTCTCATACAGAATTGGGTGATTTATAATGACACTGCTTGGACCAAAGGTTAGGAACAAAATGAGTTTTTTGATAACAAAAGAACAGGATGTCCAAATTTGTTGTATGTTCAATGTTGAAAATGCTTGTTTCTTTTGTATGCAGATAGCTACCTGGCTCAATTACAGAATTCTCTGCAAGACTAGCTTTACAATCTCAAATGTAGTTGGTCCACAAGAAGAAATTACACTTGGAGGAAACCCTATAACATTTCTAAGAGCCAATTCGTCGAGTTTACCCCATGTACTGCCATATAACTGCTTCGAAATATATGTTTTGATAAAATTGTTTTTTTTTTTATTTGCTGGTTGGTTATGCAGGCATTAACAATGCACATGGTGAGCTATTCAGGTAGGGCAGACATGCAAATTTTGGTGGCCAAAGATATCATCCCTGACCCGGCATTTCTTGCAAAGTGCTTTGAGGAAGCCTTGCTTGATATGAAGGAAGCAGCAGCAGCCATCACAGAAACATAAAAGGACCTCTATAAACTCATCGGACTAGAAGACACTTTAGAGAACATGTAAGGAAGAATATTGATAGATGATTCACATAGAGGATTTGTACAATAATGTTGATTATTACCTATATTACATTTGTGGGTTTCCAGTTTCACTGTTCATTGTCACTGTTTATAGGGGGCTATTTTTGTCATGAAAAAAATTACCAGAACAAAAACCCAGCCCTCTTCTCTGCAACCGAACCTTCACTCCCTCAGCCTCTCTTCTCTTATCATCTCTCCATCTCACTCTCAGACTTTGCTCTTTCCATCTCAATCCAATCCAAGCAAGCAAGGAAAATCGCGCTCTCTGTCTCCTTCATTGGCAACACCACAAGCAAGCGAATCTCCGTCGTTTTCCATCTTTCCAGGTTTGAAATTAAAACCCCTCTTTCTTTCTCTTCGTTTCTGATCTTTGTTGCAGTATGCAAAAACAAAGTGTTAAGAAACATACATCAGCTTTGATCTTTAATCAACTGAAGAAAATAAGATATATGAAGTTACCGATCGAATATGCATCAAATGGGTTTGGAATTTTTTTCGATTTTGGGTTCCAGATTTCTCTGGATTGATTTCTGGTCACTACTGGCACTGCTATCCTTGAATTGATGGACAAACGCATCCACCTGTTTGAAATCTACAACAGTCTGTTCTCTACATGAATAAACAATCTTCTTGATAATATATGATTTCAGATTTCATAGCTCCAATCATATGCGCGCGACAAGTTTACTGTCATTATCAATCTTCATAATCATCTTTCCAGCATGTGTTGTTCCTCTCAAAGACTCAGACGACCTATTTTCTCTGTGTGTCAAATTTTAGAATAGTCAAACTTTATCAATTGGTTTCACAAGAATCATATTTCTGCCTAGACTACAAAACTCACAGAGCCTTGGCCATATTGTTGAGAAGCTTCTCAGAATCTTGAAAGAAGAGAGTGACAACCTCAACCACGAATTCTGGGTTGTTTTCATCCTGAAGTTTCTTCGGTTGTGCAAACTGATCATCCAAGAAACCCTGTTAACCACCAACACAGAAAACCTCATTGTCAAATTTCGTCAGAATTTTTTGCATAAAATCCATCAATACAGCTGCATTACAGGGTTTGAATCAATGGTATATATAGGCATACAATTGGCTATTAGTTTGCGGCAAAAATGCTATGCTTATGCAGCAAGAAAATGCTGCATACTGTAATCTCTTCTGCACTAGCCCATTCAGGCTTCTGGAAAGTATAGAATCATACTTTACATTGTTCACTGAGACTAATATACTCAGTATACTAACTGAAAGGCCATTATAAGCCGAAAGAAAATACAATATTCACAGTTATACTATATGCAGTTTGTTGAAATCAAGCCTGAGATATATAGTTGCAATGCATGGCTATAGAAATGTATCTGAATTAATATGAAGTCAAATAATCTGATTCAATGACATAACTAAAATCCTTAAAATGATAGAAAACAGTTCCCCAGTAACAAATTAACCACATACCAGAAACATACCAAATCAAACGAATCCCCTCGAAATACTTCTCAGTATACCAATATACACTTCCATTCTCTCTATATATATTCCTATGTAAAATGAATGTATAGGACTTTCCATTGCAGTGGGAACAATTCAAATAAAGAAGGAAATTAGTTCATACTCCTCAAGTAAATTTTCCTTGCTTTGACTCACTCACTGATACATTCTGGTGTATTGGTTCAGTTTAGTAATCTAATCATTCAGTTTTAATTACACATATCCAAAAACTTGGCTCGAAAACATTGACAAGATGAGAAAGAAAAAACCATGCTTGGTGTCTCTAGGAAGAGATTCTAATTTGTCCGGAGAACCAAACCGACGCTTAAGAGAAAATGACAATCTTTTAGCTCAAGTATTGTTTTGGGTGTTTATGGGTTTCCTTTTGTGCTCGCAGGAATCAGAGGGCTGTGACGTTGTTGCTCTCAAATCTAGCTCTCGCAATCTTCTCTCTCTTGCGATCTGCTCTCCTCCTCTCTGGACTCTTGGCTCTTTATCTCTCTTACATTTTGCTTCAGGTCAGTTCGCACCCGATACATCTATTTTCCTCTTGCTTCGTTATTCTTTTTTGGTGTGTTCGATGTGATTGTTGCTTTCGATTTAAATGTTAACTACCTCAGAGTAATATATTGCCAATCGTTATTATATTTTTTTCAATCTAAATGCTTAGGAAGATTGATCCGATTGGTTTCGATCTAAATGCTTGAGAAGATTGATCTGATTAGTTTGGGATTCTTATTCACTTTGGGATTAAAGATTGTTTTCTATAGATCTATAGATATATGCTTATGTGTATGTATAGCTACATAAGTGCTAGATATATATATATATATATATATGCATGTAAATCAAAATTTTAAGATTGAAGTGTTTTTCAAATTTCAGTTCCTTGGTCATCCATTTATTTTGTTCATTGTGGATCGACTTTGATATGTTATTTTGTTCGTTGTTGTTATTGATAGTGTTGTTTTACCTTCATTGTCGATCGATTTCGATCCTTTTCAATTTGAAGAAGAATGAGAGAGACAAAGCAGAAGAGCGATCGAGCGAGACAAACCATCTCTTCGCTCTTCATCTTCGCAAAAGATGGAGAAAAGAAAAATAATTTTTGAAGGAGAAGCCTTGGCTCTTGGCTGCTGCATGTATGAAACAGTCCATCTAGAGTGGTATGAAACAGTCCATCCAGAGTGCTATGAAACAGTCCTGAATATATATATACACATATACATATATATATTATTGATTCGTTATTTAACCTGGCCAATTTCCCCTGTGTTCGTTCGTTCGTTCTACCTCAAAAGTATAGTTCATGACGTCCATAGTCTTATCAAATTCTTGGGTTTTGTTTTCTGCAACTTTGTGATAGCTAATCACGGATTCAATTAGAAATGTTTAGAACGAATTTCAGTTTCCTTAAAGACACAGACTTTGGTCGATGAATCTGAGGGTTTAGAGTCTTTTTTGTTTTGTTTTGTTTTTTGGAAATTTTGATTGGGCATATCAGAATATTGTCTGCTATTTCTATACAGTATGATTGTATTAATAGAGCTCTACTGTCAACCCAGCTGCATTGATAGAGATCGATTTGATCAACTGTCAACCTTAGGATCGGAGCTCAAAGTTGTGATGATTATCCTCTTTAAGTCAAACTCTTTCTATGACTTTATGTATGTATATTCTTTGCTTCGTCCATCTCCATCAATCTTTCTCACAAGTCATAGCCTCACATCAATCTTTGCTTCTTGCTCTTTTTAAACTTTTGTTACCTCGATCTGTGTTTCATTGCTTACTATCGATCTGACTTCGGAAATTTTATAAGTTTGATAATTTGGAGTTTTTGAGTGACTTTGTTGTCTAATAAACAGAATCCTGACATGTAGATGTACGTATTTGATTTCTACGTTTCTACATTATTCGAGTAATAGGTCTCTGTATTATGAAATGTATCAAGTTCTGCTTTTGTTCCACTAAACATTTTATTTGTCATTGAATTTATATATATGATGTTTATCAATGCGTAAAGTTGATCATATATCTTTGTACCCTTTGATGCATTTAAAAGATTGATCAATCATGCACTGTATCTGGACGTGAGTTATAAGGTGAATTGATGTTGAAGATAGATTATGTATAGGGTTGAGTCGTGGTAGAGAACAATTGGAATGTTAATTTAGTACAAGTGTTTACCTTTAGTCTTGAATACTCATAGCATTTGGAGATTAAAAGTTGCAATGATATAGGAAGCCTCAATCACATTTAGTGATAGGAAACAAACGTGGTTCGCTATACTAAACTTATATGCTTTCACGTCGAGCTGTTATGTTCGATTTGTGCTGAGGATACGTAGGCTTCAAGCTCCTTTACTTTGTTCGTACTTAAACTCATTTTCCCATTTTGCTTGGTTACGTAGTGGGGTTGACATATGTCGGTCTCTTGGCATGATACAAAAGGAACTGTCTGTGTTGTCCTAAATTTTCTCAAAAAAGTAAAATGTGTCAATATATTTTTATTTTGTGCGTTCCTCTACTGTTTCACGGCTTCAACTATGGAATACCTTTGTTTACTTCGTCTAGGCATAAAGGCAAGGAACCATATAGATGATGATGGTGTAGTATCTTCAATGTATAATGCATTCTTTTGTAGATCGATAAGTAGATGAAAGTTGCTCCATAGTAATGTTATTATCCCTCCTCATCAATTTTGTTGGTTCTGGATATCCCTAAACTCATCTTTTTACTCCCCGTAATGGTGCTGATAGAAGGGGATATATGATAAATGTGCTGAACTCTTTTTGTCAGATTTTTATTCCCAAGGATTTTTTTTGCTTTCAGGGCAACTCAAGATCTTACCAGTTATAAAATACAATGAATGAGAACTATAATTGCTTCTATTTACCAGTTATAAACTACGTACCTCTCCATATATTTTAAGTTTGATAAAACCTGCACAAATAGGCTTCTTTGATTTGATGGTATACTCCAGCTGCACATATACTTGGGGCTCTATTAGTGATGGTCGATTGTGTTACACTATAACTTAAGTTGGTTATGTCTGTGATATTTGAAATTGAGTAACCAAATTTGAACAAATGAAGTAATAAACTGATTTTTTTTTTGTGGAGAATTTTGACAAATTACGAATTGAACTTTGCCTCTATATAGTTGTACCGCATTTGACCTTTAATCAGTAAGATTTCTGTCCAACTTTTTGACTTTTGCTTTATTTCTGAAATGAGTAGTTGCATGTTAATGATACTGGTAATGTGTAGTATATCTATATTGTCTTAAATACTTTTTCCTGATAAAATTGAAAATAGTGTATTTCTTGATTGCTTTTATGGTTAGTTGAGGTGTGAATCTATATCAGCTTTCCTTTGTCTTTTTTTATATTCTCTACCAGTTTCATGCTTGCTAATTCGATGAATTGATTGTTGTTTATGTTGTATGTGAAACTATTGTGATTGTAGTTTTTTTTTATCTTTCCATTCTTTTCATGTATTCTCCAGGTTTTATTTGTTATATGCTAAAAATACTTTGTTGTTTCACAGTGCTGTTGTTTCCTTGACATTTGTCTTTGTCCTTTTCAGTTTGCCATCAATACTCATGTGTGTTTTCTGACGTCAATAGTTATAGTAGAAATATAATGTTAATAAACTATTAGGCTATGAAAAAAACAATGTTATTTATGATGATTGAAGGAATTTGTTTTGGTTACGTAAATTTATAAAAACCTTTTGTAGACATGGTTCGAAAGAGGAATTATGACTCTTCAACTAGAAAGAAAGGTTCAGCAGCAACATTGGACTATCCTACAACAAGTACACCAGACAACCGATGCTTGACTAAGAGACAGCGTTGTTTCCAATTTGCTGAATCTTCGACGTGCCATGAGACAACAACACTGTTGAGCTGTACACATGTAAGAGAGGACAATAGTGAAGATGCTAATAAAATTATATCAGGTAACGTAGGCATACATATAGCCGTTTATTACATACAATAATCGTTTTTGTGTTTATTTCGAAGAATATAATGTTTGATTTGTTTTGAAGAATATCTTTTTTGTGTCTGTTGATGGATTTGATGTAGTATACAATTGGTTGCAATATATTTTACCATTGATTGATTGATTGATTGATTGATTGATTGAAGTTCTAAAATGGTGAGGCAAATGTGCCCATAAGGATTTGATGTTTATCAGTGTTACTCTTGCATTTGTGAGGATCGTACTTCTGCCTATATTCAATTATGAATTGCTTTTTAACTTTAATCCGTTCTGTGGTTCAATTTTTGGCTTTATTGAGCAGACTGATGTGGGTGGGATAGTTTGCTTTGTTGGACACCTGGCTCTGAGTCCTTGGGATGGTTACCCTTGGATATATTCTTCTAGCAACTATTGTCTGGTTACTATTCTTTGTTACTGTGTTGATTCCTCCAAGGATGGTGTGCCAATGTTTGTCTGGCCATTATTCTTTTCTGCTAACGTGGTTTCGGCATTGTGATTTTGTGCATGATTTGATTTTGTGAGTCGTTAAATTAATTTATGTGTGTGTGTGGATATTAGTTGTATGGATGAGTTTGAAGTATGGACATTTTGATTTCTGTTGTGGTGTGTTTGATTATAGCTTTCCGGTTGTCACTGTTGATGTTCATTTCTATTAGTTTGTTTCTTAGTTTCATAACTGTGGTATATGTATATATATTTAACTAATCATAGGTTTATAATTGGTGTGTTACTGTTTAATTTCTCATGTATTGTTAATACTATTTTGTCTATAGTTTTGTATAGTTTCATTAGACAGGCTATTTTCATTTATATGATGTAATTCCAGAATATGGTGTACATGTGATTTTGCCTCCTTTAATATTTGTTGCTTTCTTTTCTTTTCTTTTAGTAGACCATGATATTTATTTGAATTCTTTCGTCATAAATCTTTTGTAGAAACAATAATGAATAGACATAGTGATGATGCAGATCTCCATCAGACTATTACAGGTATTATAATACATGACACATTTTTGAGTCATAAACCATCAGATTTGATAATAAATTCCGTGTGGTCCGTACTATTCAATCTTATTGCTTAGTTTTGTTTTTGTTCTTATAAGATAATCCACATTGTTATTCTCTCTTTTCAATTTTTTTTATGTTTGGATTGTTAGATGGAATTCAAATTGGTTTTTCAGATATGATGTGCGAGATGAAGTATGGAAAAGGAATGGTGTCAGATCAAGCGGAACCTTCTTCTAAGAGAACATGTTTGTCTGCTGATAGGTCTCATCAGTCCTTACCGTCTCTTGACCCAGAGATGTATGGCAATGAGAGCAGTGATGAAGCACAGGAGGATAACCACAATGAAGATGTTCACAGAGTTCTATCAGGTGTTTTAGAACATAATTATTTGAGTGTTACTGGTTGGTGTCAGCAAAATAGTTTGATTTTTGTTATCTATATTAGAGCACAAATAACACGTAACGAGTATAGCTTAAATAACAGTTCGGCAAAAATTTGATGAATATCTATATAACAATAGAGCTATTTATGTGCGCTGTAAAAAAAAGGAGTCGCAACATTCCTTCGTTTTCTGTTTTCCTAAGCCAAAATGCAGTCTTTCATTTACTTTATGATAATAATGGGTCATCTATGTGGTTTTGTTATTTTAGAAGTTAAAATTTGTTTTGTAGACTATTGGGTCTATAGATGTTATTACTTTTAAATCTTAATTTAGTTTTGGGCGATGTAAAGGTGTAATCTTCATGATTTTTTGTTCAGTTTGATATTTTTGGTGTTTGGAATCCTCGATTAGCATTTGAATGTGACACTTGGAATTTAAATGATTCATAGGGGTTTATTTGATGACAAACAATAATGGAATGTGTGCAAAGCAAATGGCTATATATTAGGATAATTATGTGTAATTTTTTCTTCATTCAATTTGTTAGTTTTTCCTTCTTCCCTGAAGTAGAATTGGTATGAGTTTAATATCTATATGCTCATATATGAGTTCATTATATGATTTCATTGTATATTCGTAAATTTGTTAAAAGATAATTTAGTAGAACTTCGTGTTTACTAAATCATACATTGATCGTCTGAGACATATACATATGCACTAAAAAATAGAACCAGATTACTTCAACATAGGATTTCCATACATACATATGAATGATATACGTGCTATAGTGATATTAGTAATGTGCAATTATATAATAGATTCACTATATCTATGTTAGGAAAATAGTTTTGTTTTTCTTTTTCTCAACTATTTTGCAGAATTTTCACACATATGTAGTGCAGTAGAAGTAATAATGTGAAATTATATAATATGTTTATTGGCTAAAATTTTGATGATTATGGTTGATTTTTCATTAGCACACCTGTCTTATTTTTCTTGAGTTGGAAATATTGCTTCTTTTAGTATGACTCGAGTTTTTTGAATCATGATATCAGTTTAATATATGGGTTTAGTGTATATTGCTTAATTTGATATAGGATGATCTAGAATAACTTCGTGTATCCTATATCAAATATAGTTTATGTTGCCTACAAGTACAATTTTCATAAATACAAGTGCATGACATAGAGGGGAATTATATAATAGGTTTAGGATATTGTGTTTTTTCATTGTTACTATTTCATGCAAATGAATTGTTCAATATAATGGTCAACTGTTTTGTTATCTAAATGGATCTATGATTAACTTGAAAAAATAGGTTTTCATTCTTATCCTTTATTGATTAATCTAACTAAGTCATTTATTATGAATCATAGGTAGTCATCTTGGATCTTTTGGACAAGCATCATATCAACGAAATCAAGCAGGTTAATAGAAATTTTGATATCAATTATTTGACACTAAATATTCATCAAAAAAATATCTTTGATCATAGATTATCTAATTTATACTATTCTAATTGACATTGCAGATGTGATTGTTGATTACAAGGATTGTGGTGATGATCATTATGCATGTAAGTATTGTGCTGCTTGCTTTTGGTTAGATGAAGCATTAAAAAAAAAAACAAAATAAACAACCAATATATACTCATTGTTGTGAAAAAGGCCGAGTTCAAATTCCGATATCACATCCAACACCTCATTTTCTTGATGAATTATTAAATCCAGATAATGGTAGAAGGAGCGTGTTATTTCGTGATAATATCAGAGTCTATAATTCTATGTTTGCTTTTACATCTATGGGAGCTAAAATTGAACATGGCATAAACAGTGGAGGAGCTTCTTATATTTTTAAAATATGTGGTCAAGTACATCATCTTATGGGTTCAGTTTTACCTTCAGAAGGACAATCTCCAAAATATGCTCAGTTATACGTCTATGACACTGAAAATGAAATTAGAAATCGCATCACTGCTATTGATCCAAATAATGCAAATAATAAGATTGATCATGATATTGTGAAGGGCTTGGTAGAATTATTAGATGAATGTAATGAGTTGACAAAAGAGTATCGCTCTGTGAGAGATGATTTTGAAAATTGTTTGTTGCCAAATTTTGATATAACAGTACTTGATCGTGAAAAAAATGACGGCAAACAATATGAATTACCATCTGTGCCTGAAATTAGTGGATTAATTGTGGGTGACATAGGTGAATTTAATTCTAATAGAGATATAATTATTCGATCTAATGAAGGATCTCTTAAGCGTATTTTTAAAATTCATCCAAAACTTATGTCGTTACAATATCCACTTCTTTTTCCGTATGGAGAGGACGGGTTTAAAATTAAAATGAAATTGAAATCGATGCCAAGTGATGTTGATAATAAAGATAGAAAATTATCCATGAGCAAATTTGTGTGTTATCAAATTCATGATAGACCAAATCAATCGAGCACTTTGTTAAAAGGTGGCAGATTATTTCAACAATATTTGGTTGATGCATATGCAACTGTCGAAGAAAATCGTTTGGAATATATAAGGCATCATCAACCAGAATTGAGGTCTGAAACATGGAATAATTTATCTACATTTGTTTCTGATGGAATTGTCCAAGGTTATGATGTCGGAAAACGAATTTTTCTTCCTGGTTCTCACACTGGCAGTCCAAGAGATATGATTAATAATTATCAAGATGCAATGACAATTTGTAGAGAATATGGGAATCCAGATTTGTTTATCACTTTCACATGCAATGTAAAATGGCCAGAAATTTTGAGATATTTTGAAAAAAAACCTGGATACAAGCCGGAAGATCGTCCTGATATTATTTGTCGAATTTTTAAAATAAAGGTCGATGATATGATTTCTTATATTAAAAATGGAAAACCATTTGGGGAAGTTCATGCTCACGTATGTACAATTGAATTCCAAAAAAGAGGATTGCCACATGCTCATTTATTATTTTGGCTTAAAAATAAATACAGGTGTCATACAACAAGTGGTGTGGATTCTATAATTTCGGCAGAATTGCCTGATAAAAATACTAATCCAAAATTATTTGAAATAGTTAGCCAATTTATGATTCATGGTCCATGCGGTCAACTCAATCCATCTTCTCCGTGTATGAGAGCTAAATTATGTACAAAACATTTTCCAAAACCATTTATTCCGAACACAATTTTTCAAGAAATTAACTCTCCTCAGTATAGACGCCGTGATGATGATTCACGTTTTGTGATCAAAAAAGGAGTTGAAGTTGGAAATAATTTTGTTGTACCATATAATGCTAATTTATTATTAAGGTATAATGCTCATATAAATGTTGAATCATGTTCTCAATCTATGTTAATTAAATATTTATTCAAATACATAAACAAAGGACCTGATAGAGCACGCATATTGATCCGTGACAATGTAAATGACGAAATACAAAATTACCTTAATTGTCGATATTTAACTCCTCATGAGTCTGTGTGGCGTCTTTTTGAATTTTCTATTCACTCTAGGTTTCCTGCTGTTCAATACCTGAAAATTCATTTGCCTAATGAACAAACTGTTTGTTTTCATGGATCTAACTCTATTGAAAATGTCTTACAAGATCCATCCATAGAAACTACGATGTTAACTGCTTGGTTCATTGCAAACAAGACTTATAAGAAGGCAAAAGAATTAACGTACACTCAATTTCCTACTAAACTTGTGTGGAATAATAATCAAAAATTATGGACCCAAAGAAAACAATACTGTGTTCTTGGTAGAATAGCGCATGTGCCGCCAAATGCTGGTGAATTATATTATCTAAGAATGCTTTTGAATATACAAAAAGGATGCACTGATTTTGAGGCAATTAGAACAGTCAATGACATAACATATTCTACTTATCAAGAAACATGCCGATCTTTGGGATTATTAGGTGATGATAAAGAATGGTTTGAAGCACTTTTAGAATCTACTTTTATTGCAAGTTCTGCTCAAATTCGTCATTTATTTGTTACAATTATTTTGTTTTGTAATGTCTCTAATCCTAGAGCTTTATTTGATGCATGTTGGATTAACATGTCTGATGATATATCGCATAGAATGAAATTAAATTTTGGAATGCAAAATATTTTTATACCAGATGAAGATTTAAAGAATGCTGTTCTGCATGAACTTGAAAAATTATTTAACATGTCATCGAGTAGTTTAAAGAATCATCAATTGCCAATGCCAATAATACAACGAATACATGAATTTGATAATAGACTTATTAGAGAAGAACTAAATTTTGATTGTGAAGCATTAAAACTACAACATTCCGACTTGATCGCCAAATTGAACACTACTCAAAAAATTATATACGATCAAGTAATAAGCGCTGTCCAAGAAAAAAATCCAAGACCATTCTTTGTCTATGGTTGTGGAGGTACGGGAAAAACTTTTTTATGGAATACCATAATTTCAAGATTAAGATCTGAAGGAAAAATTGTTTTAGCTGTTGCTTCAT
Source organism: Geum urbanum (assembly GCA_946800695.1). Lineage (NCBI taxonomy): Eukaryota > Viridiplantae > Streptophyta > Magnoliopsida > Rosales > Rosaceae > Geum > Geum urbanum. The sequence continues at coordinate 6,727,036 of OX327007.1, read as the reverse complement.
CAGGCATTGCATCATTATTACTTCCACTAGGCAGAACAGCTCACTCACGTTTTGCAATAAAACCTATTATAGATAAAGATTCAAGTTGTAATATAAATAAAAAAACTAATCTTTCTGGTTTAATTGAAAAGGCTGAATTAATAGTTTGGGATGAAGCTCCTATGTGTAATAAATGGTGTATTGAATCAGTAGATAGGACACTTAGAGATATTTTGTCAAAAAATGAAGAACCATTTGGAGGAAAAACAATTTTATTTGGAGGAGATTTTAGACAAACATTGCCGGTTATACAAGGTGGCAGTAAAGAACAAGTCATTCAACAATCGTTCAATAATTCATACCTGTGGCCTACTATTACAATATTTCATCTTACTGAAAATATGAGATTATCAACTATTGGTTTAAGCAATATAGAAAAGAATGAAATTAAACAATTTGGTGAATGGATGTTACAAATAGGTGAAGGTCGATTAGAATCAAAATTCCCTACAGGTGATCCAGATATGAGTTGGATCGATATACCAAATGAATTACTTACTGATCCTACAATTGATCCTATAAAATCAATTTTTGAAGCAACATATTCCAATTTTTTAAATAGATATAATGATACAAATTATTTAAAAGAGCGTGTCATAGTAACTCCGAAAAATATAACTGTTCAAGAGATAAATAATTACGCAATTAAATTATTACCTGGTCAGGAAAAATCATATTTCAGTTCAGATTCAATTTCATACAATTCAGGTAATAGTAATAATATTAATCTTTTATATCCCATGGAGTTTTTGAACAAGCTTGAATTTAATGGATTACCAACCCATGAACTTATTTTAAAAATTGGCATGCCAATTATGTTATTAAGAAATTTAGATCAAATACGTGGTTTATGTAATGGCACAAGATTGATTGTGACAAAGTTATTTGAGAGATTAATTGAGGCAAAAATACTCACAGGAAATAGCACGGGACAAAAAGTTCATATTCCAAGAATTGTATTATATGCTACGGAAAGTAAATGGCCATTTACATTTAAGAGACGTCAATTTCCTGTCCGACCATGTTATGCAATGACCATAAATAAAAGTCAAGGTCAATCATTAAATCAAGTTGGAATATATTTGTCAGAAGCTGTTTTTACTCATGGACAATTATATGTGGCATTATCAAGAGTTACATCAAAAAAAGGACTCAAAATTTTTATAAACAACAATGACGAAATTCCCAATAATTTTACAAAAAATATTGTTTATAAAGATGTATTGCAAGGTATATAATTCATTCATAATTTTTGTTATAATATATACATTTTAAATTGCCACAATTTAGAACTACGGTAAATATACAATTTCCTTCATCATTTTATTCATATTATAAGCATAAGAATAACACTTGCAAAACAGACTTTTTAGATTGGACTATCACGTTATAAATTAATCTAGGTACATTAGCACATTTTTGTCCTCAAGACGTATATGAAGATCAATTGATCTGGGTATATTAACTCTAATTGATAGAAAAACGTAGATTAACTCTCTCCTTATTAGCATTAATCTGGGTAAGTTAGAAGTATAAAAAAATGCATAACTAGCAAGTCCTTGCCTCATGTGGTATTTACTCTAACTAAGTCGGCGACATTTTGTCTCAGTTATTACTTGAAAGATGGCATCTGAGTCGTAGTTTTCATATTTGCGAATCGCAAGACTCCTCAGCAAGGTAAGATCTGTTTTTTTTAAGTAGTTTTGATCCATTAAGGTAGATTTTGTAGTTTTTTGTAATAGGTAGTGATCAAATATATATATGGTTTGGGTCATGCCTTCTCAGCACTGATCCTCATCATTTTGGGTTTGAATTGTGCAGATTATGTCTTTCCTTTTACAACGATTAGCAAAGCTTGATGCTTTTGAATCGTCACAAGTAGGTAAAGTACTCTGTTGATGGCGATTGGGTTTGGTTTTTTTTGTTTGTTATGTTGTGATTATGAGTATTGATGAGTTTTGGTGATTAATTTGGTGTCATATTTGTCTGTGTGGATTTTAATATGAAATATTGTATGTGAGGATTTGTTGAGTTTTTGGTCGTCTCATGTAGGTTCTGGTATCTTTCAAGTGTGGATATTAAGAAGATTGTGATCTTATGCAACGTATTTGTTTTAGATTTGTATTAAGGGAATTTGAGTCACGATCAACAAAGCCTGATGCTTTGAATCGTCACAAGCATGTAAAGTAATTTGGATATTGTTGTTTGTATGTTGGTACTGTTAATTTGGATACTGACTAAGGTCAACAATCGTGTTGCAGATGTATGCCCTGAATTCGAAATACATGAAAAATAAGGCATAAATGGTTGGTATGTCATGCAAGTAAACATACCAAAATTAAACTGATTGCAAGCACTTAGTTTGATCTAGGTTTATTGTTGTGGCGGTAGGTAGGGGCATTTACTTTGCGTTCCATGTATAATAGTTTAAGGTCAATTATAACAAATTCTAACAACATATATAAAGCAGGGGCCTTTACCTTTTGTATTTCTAAATTCAAGCATAATTCATTAATATAGTAGTGAAAAGAAAGATATAGATGAAAATGCAGTTTGCGCAAAGATTACAAACCTGCAAATTATCAATTCTCAAGATTATATTATCTTTCTAATTTAATTGAAAAGGCAGAATTATTCGTTTGGGATGAAGCTCCTATGTGCAATAAATGGTGCTTCAATAATGTTTTTCTTTCTGTAATGGACTTTGGGTTGTTGTTGTTTTGTTTATTCCGAGAAGTTTGACCTGTTAAGTACCACTGTTTCGTTTGAACCTTATCATAAACATTGATAAAAACTGGAAATAAGGACCACTCTTTAGTTTTTCTTTTTGTTTTGGACTTTGGGTTGTTGTTGTTTTGTTTATTCCGAGAAGTTTACTGGAAATAAGCATTTATATCTTTGTCAAAAATATATGTTTCGTTGTGGAACATGCTTAAATAGGTGCATCTGGGTATGTTTGATTGTTTGTTATAATTTCTGTTTTGGGTATTCTGCGTTCTATGGCCAAACTCTGGGGTTGTAAGCAATTGATAAATCTCAACTTATTGAAGCTTCTCATATTTCCGCTGCTGTTTGAAATCTGGTACATCTCATCTCATCAGTTTTGCTCCTCTCTCTCCAGATTTCGGTGAAATCTTACTGTTATCGATTATCAAATCTTAGGTTAAGATTCTTTAATATAATACACAGGCACATATGAATGATTCTGATGTATGTTGATCGGGATCTCATGGCATCTATGTACTATGATGAACTTTCTTTTTATTTTTTTATGTTGGTCTCTGTATTGTACAATTCTTTGACTTCCCTATATGTTTGTATGTTTACTGAAGACTATTCAAGCTAATATGGTTAATCCATGAAATTTTGGTAATGGCTCCATATTCAGTTCGGCTTGCGCTTCGTGTGTGGATGGCTTGAATGGTGTGAAAGCTTCTTACTTTAGTGGAGATGGGAATGCTGCGGATTTTGTTTGTACATCTAGACGAATCATTCGAGGCAAAGATAGCTGATTTTGGGCTTGCAAAGTTCACACTGGAGGGGCAGACACATGTGAGTACTAGAGTAGCCGGGACACTTGGATATGTTGCTCCGGAGTATGCTTTGTATGGACAACTATCCGAAAGAATCGATGTCTACAGATTGGGAGTTGTGCTTCTAGAGCTTTTGAGAGTGGCAAGAAAGCAGTTGTGGAAGTTGTTGTTTATGACGATAGGCCTTTGTTGTTGGCAGATTGGGCATGGTCACAAGTTAAGGAAGGTGGAGCTTTGAATGTGATTGATCAAGACATGCCGGAGTTAGGTTTGCCACAAGTGATCGAGAAGTATGTTTTGGTTGCTTTCTTTTGTTCCCATCCAATAGCATATGCTAGGCCAACAATGGAGCACATTGTTAAGATGCTTGAAAATGACTATGGCTACTGATTCGTATGACGGCAAATATAGTTGGGATTCGAATAAATCTTTAGGATAGAATTCAGTTTAGGTATAAAGTAGGATGCTAAAACTTAAACTATCTTTAGGATAGAACGCCGATTTGTAATAGTTGGTTGTGCATAGAAGTTCAAAACTTGAATCCAATTATGCTGTTCCATATAATATGTTGTCATGGGGTTATTGTTATTTGAATGTATAATAACTGGGTATGCTTGATGCACTTTCCCATACTATATAGAACATGTGAAATTGAATCGAAAATGTCTCTAAGCTTATAGTTTAGAAATCGTAGATGAGCGAGCAGTCGAGATGTATGTTGCCTCTACTTTGTCGGACTCTACTCTCATTATCTGGGTAAGATTTGTTCTTCCCCAAATTCATTTTCTTGATTAACCAATCCCAGGGCTAATCATTCCATAAATTTCTGAGTTTTTTTGTTGTCATTTTTTCAAGAGCAATTTATTTGATGTGGGACAAATATGTGATCTTCCAATTTCTTTTTCTACTTAGATGGCATATACCTGGTAAGTGTATAAATAATATCGCCTATCAGAATATAATTTATGCCTGGTAAGTGTATAAATATGTGGTCTCTGTTTAGTTACCAGGTATTGAAAAATAATATCGCCTGTCAGAATATAATTTATAGTTATTACAGTTCTAATATATGTATATAAATAGAATATGCAACTCAATTTTTCAATGCAACGTGCCCAAAAAAAAAAGGCATACAAATGTAATGTATGTAATATATGGATCATTTCTGCATTTTTAGTACTCTGCATTCCAATACCTATATTAGATTTATATCTAATATATTTTTCTATGTTCTTTAATTTTCTTTCCCAGTTTCTTCATCCCCTGACAACTTTACCTTCAAACTTAACGTTCATCCGCGCCTTAGGCGCGGGACTTCACCTAGTATACTATATAGAAGATTCATTACCACGCAGGATGGGGAAAGTTTTGAAAGGCAAACATTATGCTTGGTGCTATGTCATTCATGCTTCTTCAAACAAAGATATATACATCAGGCAGAACCAAATTGCAATTGTCACAGCTTGCTCTCTTACACGCTCACATTATGCTAGAAAAGTAGCGAAAGTTCTAGTTATCCAAAGGACTCAACCAAACGACAGAAGAAATCGATAGTAAGTCAAATGCTTCTAGTTCCTCTTACCTCATAAAAATCAAGCTTAGGCTAAGGTTTGTGGTTTCTTGCTGCCTCCTTTCTTCCTTCTCATCAGTAGCCTCTTTAGAAAACCGAAACCTCCCTGTTTCTTACTTGGCACAATAGCCAGATGCTTTGAACCCGAATGTCCTTGCCGTGTATATGCCAGAGCTCTAGGAGTGGACAATGCATTATGACTATCAGAGTGAACAAAGGGTGGTTTCTGTTCATCTGCATTGCTTGCTTCTTTATCCTTTGGAGACTTGACAACCTCTGCTCTGGGATCTTCATCAGCTAGCAGTCGGTCACGTAGGGATGATCGCTGGTGCAAGTTACTATTGGTGGTGTTGGCGGCAGCAGTGGTCGTTGTGAACACCTTGTCAAACAATGCTGCTTCTCTTGGTGTAGCCAGTGCCTTCAGCTGTTTTCCTAGGCTTAGGATGGTTTCTTGACACTCTGCCAACTTCACTGAAGCTGTTGTAATTTCCCATCCCTGAAAGAAAGAATGTCATAGCATACTACCTAGTTAGAAGATTGTATTTAATCACTTAAGACAAGTCAAACTCCTTGTAAAACACAAGTGTGCTCTTATCATTTTTTGAACTAGTTTTTGGTTTACAAAAACACAGATTACTTGGAGATTGTCAATCTTTCAATTTTTTTCATAAGGCACTTAGCTTTATAACAGATTCGGGGTGATTTGTTGGTATCTAACTCCATTAGCTGCTAAGAAGAAAGGTACAAGAAACTTACAGGTCGGGATTGTTTCTCCTCTTTGCTTATGCCACACTCTGGAGTTACTGTCTTTGCAGCACTGAGAATCAGACATTTTCACCAGTTAAAAAAACTGATTTTATCAACAAAAACTACTGCAAAAGAAAATGTTATGTGAAGATTGTTACCTTTCTTGCTGAAGTTGGAGCTCAAGACAAGTTGCCTCTAATTCTTCGAAACAGTTATGCTTCTCCTCCAATTCAACTTCTAGAGATGAGAACTTCTGAAAGACTTCATGCAACTTTGCTTTGGCAATAGTTAGCTGGGTATCAAGATCTTCATTAATCGACTTCTGATTTTCGAGCTGCTCTTCCACCATTCCCTTTACTTCTTTCAGACTCTCGAGCTCGGTTTGTAAGTTTCCAAGGCTTTGTTGTGACTCCTGAAGTTGAACCTTCAGTGCTTTGTTATTTTCCGTTTCTGACTGTAACTTCGCTTCCACTTCGTTCTTTGCAGATTCCATATTCTTCTGCTCATCTTTTAATCTGCCGTTTTCTTCTTTCAGGTTATGATCAACCTTGTTTTGATTTGAAGAAGCAACTAGAGCCAAACACAACGACTTCTCTTGCAATTCTGCTATCTCGTGAGCCTCATGTTTAATGGGTTGTTTCAGATAACCCAAAGCAATTTTGATGTCCTCAAAAAGCTCATCTAGACTTTGTTTTGAAACCTTTTTTTGCTCCAACATTGCTTTTAAAACAATTTGAAGCCAGTCAAAAGAATTCTCAGTTGCTAAGTCTCTTGATTTGCTGTGCATTCTTTTATCACTGGAGCTGGATTGAACTTCGACTGGTACCAGATCCTTACCAGTAGAACTAAGTGCATTTTTAGGAGGTGTATCTGCAGAAACTATGGCCAGTTTCTCCATCTCAACAAAATCATCCATTAAGCTCATATCTGAAACCTCAGTTTCTTTGTGACCATGTGGACTTTTAAGCCTCCCACTTTTAAAATGTTCCAACTCTGACAATAATGCACCAGCCCAAGATTCAGAGGAACTGATCCCATCATCACTGCCAATGTCATACCTTAAAGACCGAGAAACATCGTTTGAAAAAGGACTATATCTTGCCAGCTCCATACGTTTCTCAGCCTGTGATAATCTTGAAGCTATTTGAGAATGCATATTCCTCGAAGAAAGGAGCTCAGAGTTTTTCCTAGTTAATATGTCTCTAAGCACTTTGTTTTCTTCTTCCATATTACGCAGCTGCTCAATCAAGAAACTCATCTTCTCATTTGTAGATTCAGGAGAGTTTCTGATATTTGCCTCTCTTACAATCATATCTCCAGCTGGATTAAGATTCCTTCGTCTTGTCTCTCTCTGACTTCTCCCCATTTTAAATTCATTCTTTCTACCTGACGGCCGTTTTCGCACAAGGAGATGCAGTTTTTGACATTCTTGTTCTAACTCTGTAATTTTCATCATACTCTCTAAATGATTTTTACGTGATTCTTCAGCAGAGCGACAGTTGTACTCCATCTCCTCGCCCTGAATCTCGAGTTCCTTCTCAAGCATGTGAAATTCGTATCTCAAAAAAGAATTTTCCTTTTCTGTGGAATCCAGCCTAGCCATTAGTGCACTAAATTCTGCATCTGTCTGAGACTTTTGTCTATGTAAATCTTCCATATATATCTCCCTTGATCGAAGAGCCCTTGTCAAATTAGTATTTTCAACAGCCAAGTGTGTAATCTGTTCATTTGTGACTCTCAACTTCTCTTCTAATTTTTTCTGAGCTTTCTCATACTCTCTTGATGTAATCATAACAGCATCAAGTATTCTTGGCTCCTGTTCTTCGCGAACAAAGATTAATTGTTCCATGCAATCTTTCAACTCATCATCTGAATGACTCGATCTTTCACTAGCAGCTTCCCCCTGCCTCAAAGTGTCATCTAATTCTTGCTTTGTTATGAATTCTGCTGTAAATAGCCAACATGTAACAAAACGACTAAGAAATGTTGATGCCCATGCAAATTATTCTTCTAAAGAAAAGAATACATTTGAAAAATCAGGGAAAGAGGAAAAGGCAGATAGAGGATCACCTGGTATGGCTTCTTCTTTAACAGGACAGTCGAGAAGGACCGAAGCTAACTTCTCATTTGGATTTTTCCCAGCTCTCTCTGCTTCATTTGCTTTCTCAGTTTGATATGTTTGTACCTAACATGAAGCATTGGCAACACAAATGAATTCAACATCACAACCAAAAGTACAGCCCTACAGGATCTAGCAATGCTATCGTTATTGTAGCGATAAATGCACGCTTACCTCTTCTTCAATTGTTCCCAACGATATGGCAAGTTTGTTAGTTGAAGCAATTGTCTTCTCTGAAGACTTTTTCCTCCATAGCCAAGCCTTGTGGTCCATGATTTCAGCTGCAATTCAAGAACAAATATGAAGATCATTAAATATGCTTTCTGTATTAAGTCCCAGCAACTATCGCAATAATAAAAATGAAATAATCTACGCACTTCTTAGGTAAGGCACTAAAATCACTTTGCATGCATGTAAAATATCTGTCAAAAAATTGCCTTAATGTGCAACCTATGCAGAAATGCAGGTAACATATTATCATACCAGTAAATGCTTACTTCTACCTAATATACAGATAACCCGAACCTTCAGAGACAAAATCAAAGGGCTAACATCAAAGTTCCTTTACATTGAAAGAAAAGGGGCCAACTGTAAACAAATTTGGAGTTGAAATACAAGTTACAGAAACACCAAAGACGATTGTTGTCCTCAAATTCACAATACTTTTACTTGATAATAATGTCTAAGGACAAATCTGAACAACAAGAGGAACTAAGTAAATCATCTACACTTTCTCTTACAAATATACATAAAAGAAGCCAATCACTGATCGCATGATGCGTCCTCACGCAGAAACTGAGGCAATATGGAACAGAGAGATGTGTTAAGAACATTATTCACTGAGTTGGGGTAAATCTCAAGATATCCAAATTCCAAAGTGCATGCAGGATCGATCCAAAAGAACTAAAACTAAAATCGATCCAGAGATGTTAAAGACTATCAGAACTCGGACCAAGTCACTGATCAAGAAGATGATGAGAATGGCATTCTCAGCTCTTCCTCATATTAAGGCTATATTCTGGGATTTCTTAACCAATTTGCTATATTTACATCCTTACATCTACTACAGTACTAATATGTGATGAAAATTATCGAGTCTTGGGTAATTGAATCATCGTGGATATCAACAAATTCTTGAGCAACTTACCAGCTTAGGTTGCCATAAACTTATATCTAAAACTTGGATAATATTGAAAACAGTAAATGAAAACGAAATAAGAAGCTGGCTTAGAGCATATACAAGAACAAAGAGATAAAAGCTGCATGCATGAAGAAATTCAAGACGAACAAAAGAATCGGCCGGCCACCTCTAAATTCAACAGATGAAAGATGATGATCGATATCGGAGACACACTGTGCCTCTCAAGCTAAGAACAACACCATAAGCTAGCTGAAGAAGAAGAAGAAGAAGAAGACAGTTTCTCACCTGACTATAAAGTGAAACACACCCAGAAATTACTGTGCAACGTCTGGAAATGAAAGTCAGAGCACGGGACCGACTTATATCTGCAAGACTTCATAGGATACTCGCACTCCACCGACAGTTACCCGTGGCTGTAATAATTCATGAGAGAGAGAGAGAGAGAAGAAGAAGAAGAAGAAAGTGAAAAGGGGAAAATTAAGGATGGAGGAAAAACCAAGACAAAAGGAGTCAAAGAATCGATGGCCAAAGGTGAAACATGCTTTGCATCTGTTGAAAGAGGGAGAGAGAGAGCTAGAGGGAGCGAGAGCTAGCTAGTGACTGATGTGATGAGAGCGATGGTATTTAAGTAGCAGAATCAAAGACGAGGGCTCTACATATATATCAGAGTAGACACAACAGTAGTATTGGAATTTGGAAAGCTTTGGTGGATCCAAGTGTCTATGATGCTGTGAATGGAGTTGGTGGTGCTATTTAACTAGATTAGATGGGCGCATGTAAACACCACTATATGTGCTATAACAAAAGTTGGTGCAAACGTCTGAAAATATGATGGTGTTTTCAGTAAGTGAGTCAACAAATTAGGACGTCTATCAGTCTATTATATAAACGTATAAACTGTAATGCAATGCTTAATTAATAGTGAGTCACTGCATTGTCCTACTGAGTAGGGGTTAAATCGAGGGTTTTACAAACAAATAAAGAACCTGGTTGATTGATTAACTATAAGTAGACACAGGCTTTAGGCCCCCAATACTTTTTTAGTTTTTTTTTTACGTGGAAAGAACGAATTACACAAGAAAAGGTCCTCTATGGAAAAATTCTAACAATTCCTTGGCAGATCTGAAAAGTTAAAAATAATGTTATTTTCAAGAATGAAAAAAATTTCTCATCAAATCATTGTCTTCTTAGCTTCAGCCATATTTAATTCATATATGAAGCATAATCCTGATCCAATAAAAAGAAGTCACACTACAAAAAAAAAATAACTTAGACGACGAATCATATAAAGTTTCGTCGTCTAAGTAGAGATTATACGATGAAAAAATTAATCGTCGTCTAAGAAAACATATTCGTCATTTAAGTATAAGCTTAAACAACGAAACGAATTTTCGTCGAAAATTTCATCGTCTAGAAAAACATTAGACGACGAAATCGTAGTTCGTCGTCTATGAAGATAACCTTGGCGACGAAATTAACATTCATCATCTCGAGATTATTTTAGACAAATTTAACGTTCACCGACATATTTGTCATCTAAATAATAACTTAAACGATGAATCATAATTTGACGTTTTAGGTTTCATGCCGACGACGAAATATGTCACTTAGACAACGAAATCTTTCGTCGTCTAAGTGAAGTTATTTATACATGTTTCCAGTTTTCAGATTGAACATATTTCAACCTTTCATCTTTCTATCCTCTCCCAATATCTCTCAAACACACCTCTGGCCAAAATTATGAATCATAACGGTGAAGTTTAGATTGAGGCCTCCTAAAGCTAGATTATCCACCTCTCTTCTTATATTTGTAGGTATAAATTATTTTCCGACACCCAATCGCCTCTGAGCCTTACTTCACAACCTCCATGGCGCACTTGACCTGGAAGAGCCGACCCGTTGGGCTCCATGTGTTTGGGTAGTTTTAGTATATGATGAATTCATGGAGCTGAAGGTTTGGTTCAGAGGAGAATGGTTGATATAGTGGCCAATGGGTTGGTTTGGATTTTGACGAGAAGAGGAGAGTGGAGAGAGAGAAGAGAGAGAGGGAGGGAGGGAGGGAGGGAGGGAGGGAGGGAGGGAGGGAGGGAGGGAGAGAGAGAGAGAGAGAGAGAGAGAGAGAGAGAGAGAGAGAGAGAGAGAGAGAGAGAGAGAGAGAGAGAGAGGCGATAACTAAAAGTTCTTTTTTTAGAAAAGTGTTAGTTTTTTTGTTAAGTGTTAGAACTTAAACTAAGATTCAGTGATTTATTGGGCAACCATTATGTTTTTTCTTTTTTGGTATAACTATGTATTAGACATTTGATATTTATTTCTGTTGTTTGAAAATAACTCAAACAACTTAATCTTTTATATTTGTTGTCTGAGTGTTTTAAGTATGATAACATCTCAGACAACTGAATTCTAATCGGTTGTCTCAATGGTTTTATCAGAAATTTCAAACAACTGAAATGCTTATTTCGGTTGTTTGAAATCTTCCATCAATCTCAAAATTTTTCTACATGATAAAACCATGGTTTATACTGTATTCAAACAACTGAAATTTAAAAGATCTGTTGTGTAAATTTTGGGACAACAGACATTAAATTTTTTGTTGTTTGACCACAGTTGTCTGAAACACTTTTTGTACTAGTTAGAGGTTTTAGTTTTTAGTTATTTATTTTCCTTTTGTATATATATATATAAAAAATAGTAAGATCAAACATATGCATTCTTGCAGCGTTTGGATGTAAGGAACCCTCCCATCTTCTTCGATCTTCATAGTTATGACCCGCATTTACAACTCTATCCACAACATAATTAGCCTCACGAAAAATATTGGAGAAACCAATGATGTTAAGGTCTTCTGCAATCTTCTTTATGTCATGAATAATTGACTTGAGCCTCCACGGAACTTCACACTTCTCATGAATGCAGATTATGATGAGAAAGGAGTCACCTTCGACATGAATGTTGGAGAGGCCAAATTGTTTTGTTTGCAGGAGACTTTCTCCCAAGGCCAAGACTTCAACAACTGGGACACTTGTACTGCCAAAACCTTTATCCCCTGCTACAATGATTTTACTTTCAGTATCTCTGATCACAAAACCACCAGCTACAGAACGTCTGTTGCCAGTTTTCACAGAGCCATCAAAATTGATCTTGACAGTGTTCTGATCATGAGGCCGCCACTTGACAACTTTAAGATAACTTTTAGTCTTGCCGGGTCTAGTATTGTTTGTAGCATAGTCTCTCCAAATGTTGGCAGCAACCATGCTAACAGCAGTAGTATTGAAGGTTTCATTCGAGAAAATTAGATTATTTCTAGTATGCCAAATATGTTGACAGACATTCAGAACCATTGCCAGTATAGAATGATCAAATTTTTTTGCATCAACAATATAATAAAATTGCTTGATCCAATCCTCATTCTCTTATATAACCAGAAGGTGGGAAATATCCCAAACAGTTTCAGCAACAATGCAATTACAAAATAAGCGATTAGCTGATTCTTCATGTCTAGAGCACAAAGGGAAAATGTTAGTATATATCAATCATTTTTATTTTCAAGAGTCTATCTCTTGTCCTAAGTCTTCCTCTAATTAATAGCCAACTAAAAAATTTCAGCTTAGGAGGAATATTCAACTTCCACATGTTATTCAATAGAGAAGCATGTTTGTGAGTAGTTATATTGTCATATTGTAAAGCAGAAGCCGCTTGCATAGAAAATTTACCATCGAGAGCAGATCCCCAAATAAATTCACTCTCTTGAGGACAGACAGGAATAGGAATACCACATATAACATTCACAGCATCCAAGTCTAGGATACTTAGCAGCTTGGTTGTATTCCAATTACCATCTAAGATATAATCAGCTACTGTATCTTCAATACTAATCTGCGCATTCCTTGAAACGTCAATGATTTTATAAAGAGGAAAAGCCCAATTAAAATTCTAAAAATTAATGGTTTGCCCATTCCCAACAATCCATCTCATTCCATTTGTTATAAAATCTGTATTCCTCAAAATACCTTTCCAAGTATAGGAGTGTCCCTGTTTTCACTTTGCTTGGAAGAAATTTGTTTTACTAAGATACTTAATGGTCATTATTCTCACCCACTAATTGTTCTTGTTAGTTAACAATTTTCAGCCCAATTTGGCAATAGCTGAGTTATTGAAATTACTTATCTGTCTAATACTAAGAATACTCAAAATAGTTTTAAGCCTCATGTAGATGGGATTTAGACATTTGGTGCATGCTTATGCACTAAATGAATGCTCATACAAAACACAAGAATAACATGAATAGACTCAGAGATGAATAAGTTAAGCATGCCTTCTGTACCTCACGAGCAATGCTACGAAGTCTTAAGGAAGACCTAATTTTGTGACTTAGGGTTTATTCTGTAATTGGAGTGTTGTGTTAGATTCGGCTCTTCTGAAGTGTACTTTACAAAAGTGCAACTAATCTCGTTGCTTTGATCAATCTTATAGTCGAATAGCTGCCGCAACATTAAACTTTTATGTTTGAGAATTTTCGTTAATTGAGGTTAACACTTAAGTTAATCTTACATATTAACAAAATTTATCTAGGGTGTAAACATAAATCATTTGAAATTCCAAAAAATAAATTTTAATGTAGCCATCGATTGGAGCAATTAGATTAGCAAGTGACGAGTATGGTATATGTGGATTGATATTGTACATATATTGTTTCAACCAGATAAAGCTATTGTTGGATAGTTATCTAAGCAATATATTGAATTCACCCGAGTAAAATTTGTATTATGACAAAAGTTACCCTACAACTGAGGGTAACTAGATAAATTAGAGTGTGTCCTCAATGTAGGGTTTGGCAATAGGCTGGGATTGGATTTAACGCATCATCTCCAAAATTCGGACTGGGTCGGGCCAAAAATTTGAAGCCCATGGGCTGCCCATGAGTTTTTTAAGCCCCGGGCCTTGTCGGACTTTTCAGGTCGGACTTTTTCTTGTATAGAATAATTATCAAATATATCAACAATTATATACACTAAATAATATATAAGTCTAAATAAAGTGATAATTAATATAGAATGAATGATATTAAGATAAATTAGAGTGTTTAGAGGTTTATATTAATAAAATAATATATAATATATACAATGAATGGACTAGACGGACTTTAGCCCTACAGCCCGAGTCAAATTGTTTTGAGCCTAAATTCAGATCGAACTGAACTTAAATTTTTCAAGCCTATAGACGAAATGGTGACCCATACCTCAATGTTAACGAGAGGTGTGACGAGATTTGGACTCAAGAAAGTTCGCAGCAAATCTAACCCTCTTTAACCCGGCATCCACGACATTCAATTGAAATAACCGACATACCCTTAAAACGCATGAAGTCCCGCGTGAGGCCACATAGGCGCCGACCATGGGCAATCTCGGAATATAAAAATAAATATCCCCGCACTCGCTCAAGCTCTCCCCTTCTTCCCCCAAAACCAATATCAAAATACAACGCTGACCGAGGAAACCCATCGATCGACAGAGCCACCCTGACCCGACCCATGGAGATCGCTCCGGCGCCGCCTCTCTCCGCTGATCACCGGGATGTCTACGTCGTCCCAGAAGACGCATCCGCCGAAAAAACGACGACGCCGTCGGAGAACGCCGTGTCGTCTTCGGCGGCGGCGAAGTATGATGACGACGAAGAGGAGGAGGACGTGTGCCGGATCTGCAGGAACCCTGGCGACAACGATAATCCGCTAAGGTATCCATGCGCTTGCAGCGGAAGCATCAAGTTTGTGCATCAGGATTGTCTTCTTCAGTGGCTCAATCACAGTAATGCTCGCCAATGCGAGGTTCTAATCTCTCTCAGTCTCTCTTTTGTTTTTTAATTTTGGAATTAGGTGAATGCTAATTAATCATGTTCAGGAATACAGTTAGGGTTCTAGGATTGTTTCTGACAGTTTTAGTCGGTATTTAATGTCCTCATGATCGTGAATTGGAATTGAGGTTCTCCTTGTAGTCGAGTATGACTGTTTGAGTCTGTTTATTACAGACGATTTGAAAACTTGAACTAATTTGAAAGCCTGATTCTTTATGGATTTTTCATTATGCAATTTCAAGTTAGGTCATCATTCTGTTATAGTTTGGATGTGTTAACTCTCCGATTAGTGACGATAAGCGGGTAACTAATCTGATATGGTGTCCCAAGATGGAATTTTTGAGAAAGACTGTGCAATATTGCTGTTGGTTGATAATCATGTTATACTATGGATTTGATAGCTCAACTTTAAGAGACAAGAACCAGGAATTGGATTTTTGGGTTGCTTTTTTATTTTTTTTCTCTCGAGCTGTTGGATGGAATGCTTTATAGTACTTAAGCTTGATTGAAAACCTTGATATATCAGTCTTGAGCTTGTATATGTTGGTATCATAGTGTGGGGTTGTGAGCTCTGTTGAATTTTAATTTGTTTTATTTGAACGAGAAGGTTCCTCTTTGGAAATTGCTTTGAGCCAGCTGCTCTATCAAATTTTTCAAATGTACCTGATCGTTATTATATGCGGTTGGATTTTGCTAGGAGTATCATAATTTAGTTGGTTGCTGACAATGTCTGATTCCAAAAGGAAATTTACCTCCCATTTGTGTGGACTTACTTTGTTTTCATACTCTTACTCATGAACATTTTCTTAATATGCCTGCAGGTTTGCAAGCATCCATTTTCATTCTCCCCTGTTTACGCAGAGAATGCACCCGCAAGGCTTCCTTTTCAAGAGTTTGTTGTAGGGATGGCAATGAAAACATGCCATGTTCTGCAATTTTTCTTGCGCCTTAGTTTTGTGCTTTCTGTTTGGCTCCTCATTATCCCATTCATTACATTTTGGATATGGCGACTGGCTTTTGTGAGGAGTTTTGGTGAAGCTCAGAGATTATTCCTAAGTCATCTGTCAACTACAGTTATTCTTACTGATTGTCTGCATGGGTTCCTACTTTCTGCTAGCATTGTGTTCATTTTTCTTGGAGCCACTTCTCTGAGGGATTACTTCAGGCATTTACGTGAGCTTGGAGGCCAAGATGCTGACAGAGAAGATGAAGCTGAAAGAAATGGTGCTCGTCCTGTTAGAAGAGTTCCAGGACAACCTAATAGAAACTTTGTTGGTGATGCTAATGGGGAAGATGCTGCTGGAGCACAAGGGATTGCTGGAGCTGGTCAAATGATTAGAAGGAATGCAGAAAATGTGGCTGCTCGCTGGGAGATGCAGGCTGCTCGTCTTGAAGCCCATGTTGAACAGATGTTTGATGGTCTAGATGATGCTGATGGGGCAGAGGATGTACCCTTTGACGAGCTTGTGGGCATGCAAGGACCTGTATTTCATTTAGTGGAAAATGCATTCACTGTAAGTATACTTAAACCTTTAGTATATTTTTTTTTTCCCAATATTTTTGTCCTACTTGCCACATGCATCACTGTGTGTCTGTGTTATTTGGCTGAGGTGTTTGTCATGGCTACTTTTGATCCACAATCTATTCTTGGTGTAAAAAGCATTCATCTTATAATAATGTGATTTACATTGATAAGCTTAATGGTTTTATTATTGCAGGTATTGGCAAGCAATATGATATTCCTTGGTGTAGTAATATTTGTCCCTTTCTCGTTAGGTCGGATTATACTCTATCATTTATCTTGGCTTTTCGTCGCTGCTACTGGTCCAGTTCTGTCATCAGTCATGCCACTCACTGAGTCAGCCCTTTCCTTGGCAAATGGAACGCTGAATAATGCAGTAACAGCTGTAACAAATTTATCAACTGAAATTCAGAAAAGTGATGTGGTTGGCCAGGTTGAAGAGATCCTGAAAGTTAACATGAGTGGACTGAATGATGTTTCGAACAATGTGAGTTCACCTCTTTCAGCAGACTTGATGCAAGGGGCACCAATTGGAACTTCAAGACTCTCTGATGTCACTACTCTTGCTATTGGATACATGTTTATATTCTCCCTAGTTTTCTTCTATCTTGGCATTATTGCTTTGATTCGGTACACTAGAGGCGAGCCTTTGACTACGGGGAGATTCTATGGAATTGCCTCGATGGCAGAGACAATTCCATCTCTCTTCAGGCAGTTCTTGGCGGCAATGAGGCATTTGATGACAATGATTAAGGTTGCTTTCCTTCTAGTCATCGAATTGGGAGTGTTCCCATTAATGTGTGGATGGTGGTTGGATGTTTGTACTATAAGGATGTTTGGGAAATCCATGTCTCACAGGGTTCAGTTCTTCTCAGCTTCTCCCTTAGCTAGCTCCCTGGTCCATTGGGTTGTAGGAATTGTTTACATGCTCCAAATAAGCATATTTGTCAGCCTTCTTCGAGGGGTACTGTTCTTTTTCATCTTATTGATATGCCACTTTGCTGTATTTTGTTGGGAACACCCTTTGACATATGCTTTGTGTTCTCAGGTGCTACGCAATGGAGTTCTTTATTTCCTTAGAGATCCAGCTGATCCAAATTACAATCCTTTCCGTGATCTCATTGATGATCCTGTGCACAAACATGCTCGCAGAGTTCTGTTATCCGTTGCGGTGTATGGGAGTTTAATCGTGATGCTGGTGTTCTTACCGGTTAAACTAGCTATGAGGATGGCACCTTCTATATTTCCTCTTGACATTTCGTAAGATAGCTTCAGTGTTATCTTGGCGCCCATTCTTTTAAAACTATATTTTATCAGCTATGCGTATTTCAGTTTCTAACCTGTACCTGTTTCCTCTTTGGCAGGGTATCTGACCCATTTACTGAAATTCCTGCGGACATGCTTCTATTTCAAATATGCATTCCATTTGCCATAGAGCATTTTAAACTACGGGCAACAATTAAATCTCTGCTCCGTTACTGGTTTACGGCAGTTGGATGGGCACTTGGTCTAACAGATTTTCTACTGCCTAGACCTGAGGATAACAGTGGACAGGAAAATGGGAATGGAGAGCCAGGAAGACAGGATAGGTTACAGGTTCAATTGGGGATACAGGATCGGGCTTTGGTGGCTCTTCCAGCTGCAAATGAACCAAATGAAGGCCTTCTTGCATCAGGGGACACACACATGGCAGAGGATTATGACGCTGATGAACAATCTGATTCTGAGTAAGTACAGAGAACTTTGCCAATCGATATGCAATGCTAGATATTACCTTCTATTTCAGATGAATCTAATTTAAGAAGTTTTCTTATTGCACACCCTATAGGGGTGACTATTGAAAATGTGCTGCACTTGGATAGGAGTGACTAATGAAAGTATTTGTATTGTAAATAACGAAAAACAGAATAAATTTTAAGGAACAAAGAGAGTAGTTTTGGGTAGTTAACAATAATGGGGTTAGTTGAGGAGTTTGGAGGTAGTTTCGTTCTACAGAAATCAATTTCATTTCATTTCCTTTTCATTCTGATTTTTCTCATATTTATTAGTTACTACAATACCCACTAATTAGTAAGAGGAACCTTATAAGATCGATAAAGGTGAAAGGGTTATAATCAAAAGATTTGGCAAAGGAAGGGAAACAACCCCTCTTCCATAAATAATATTATAGATTTTAGTTATGCCACCATTTATTTCATGTCCATCTTTTTGTTATTTCATAATCCTAACTAATTCTCTGACTCTGGCCATCTCATAAAATGTTTATAGAAGGTATAGCTTTGTGCTTCGAATTGTTCTCTTGTTGGTGGTGGCTTGGATGACTTTACTTGTATTCAACTCGGCCTTGATAGTTGTGCCAACATCACTAGGAAGAATAATCTTCAATGTCATTCCTTTCCTGCCTATAACTCATGGCATCAAATGCAACGGTAATTCCCTTGTCAAAATGTCTTGTTTTCTACGTCCAAGTTCTGAGATGAGTGTTTAATCTGTTCACTGTTTATTTTCTTAGATTTATATGCTTTCATCATCGGAAGCTACATAATATGGACTGCTTTGGCGGGAATTAGATATTCCATCGAGCATATCAGAACAAAGAGGGTTGCAGTTCTATTGGGCCAGATCTGGAAGTGGTGTAGCATTGTTGTCAAGAGTTCTGCACTGTTGTCAATATGGGTTAGAATCATCTTGGTTTAGTTTTACTGAATTAGTGCTATATATATATATATTAAATTTTAAATAACAAGTTGTTTCTGATCTTTAATGAATTGTTCTGTTCCAGATTTTTGTTATTCCAGTATTGATTGGGTTGCTGTTTGAGCTTTTGGTGATTGTGCCGATGCGGGTGCCTGTTGATGAAAGCCCAGTATTCTTGTTGTATCAGGACTGGGCTTTAGGCCTAATTTTCCTTAAGATTTGGACTAGACTGGTAAGATGCCCATGTTAATGTGTATATATATAACATGTATATATCTTGTGTATAGCCTATGTTAAGATATGTACATTTTTGACTTATTGTGGGTGCTTGTGATGTACTTCAGGTGATGTTGGATCACATGATGCCATTGGTGGATGAAAGCTGGCGAGTGAAATTTGAAAGAGTGAGGGAAGATGGCTTCTCTAGACTTCAAGGTCTTTGGGTGCTCCGCGAGATTGTATTCCCAATTATTATGAAGTTGTTGACAGCCCTCTGTGTGCCATATGTACTTGCCAGAGGATTGTTTCCAGTGTTCGGTTACCCATTAGTAGTCAACTCAGCAGTTTATCGGTTTGCCTGGATAGGGTGCCTTTGTTTTAGTCTGTTCTGCTTCTGCGCCAAGAGGTTCCATGTATGGTTTACCAATCTACACAACTCCATACGTGATGACCGGTATCTAATTGGACGTAGGCTGCATAACTTTGGAGAAGATGTGGTAGAGAAACAAACTGAGACAGGCACGGCCACCGAACTACTGGATGCTAATTTCGAAGTTGGTGGTTTGATTCCACATGATCAAGATGCTGACATTGGTCTCCATTTAAGACGTGCTATCCAACATGATCCTTAGTTACGAGGCAAGGGCTGTTAGGAGGTTTTGGTCATATAAGAGGCTATTATGAAACTTTTAGATGTATACGTTACAATACAACTGGGTTGTACACTACCTCCATGGATGTAAAGAAAGGTGTATTTATAACATTCCCTTGTTAGAGTTGTCGCTCAGTTTGTGCATGTAATGCTTTGTTTGAATTCAGTATATGCGAAATGTCCATAATTCCTACCTATTACCTCTCGGTCTCTATCGAACGTTTTCTTAGGGTAAAAGAGACTGGTTTGCCTGACAAGTTAATGTTTTTAATAGTACTTGGTACCTAACGGCTCTAATTCTCTGAACTATACTGTAACGTTCTCGACGTGCTACATATCGTCCAGAGTAATAGTTATAAAAGATTGTCTGCAATAGCTTGATTTGCTAATTTGCACGGTCTACAGTAGTCCTACCCCAATTTGCTACTCCAATTGGTATTCAATATTAAAGACCCGGAACCCAATATATGCATGAATGAAACATGAATTGAGCATCTCCAATCCGCGGTGATGATGGTAATATCTAAATTGATTCACGCAAGGGTACTACAACAAATGCGTTTAAGCTCTGGAAAACACCATCCTTCAGTCAAATAAATATATAGAAAGCAACAGATGTGCATAGAAATGTTATGCATAAACGCCACAATCTTAGAATTCAAAAGCAGCTCACGAAAGAGAGATCAAAACCAAACCAGTGTCTACCTAACTCGAGAAACTTGGTTTTCAGACTATCCAACCCCACCCAGGAACAACCCTAAATCATACCCTCACTTTCAGCAGTAACATACGCCGCAATCAAATTAAGAAGCAAGATTTTCATTGAGCGACAATGAGGCTAGTTGATCAGCAGCACCACCAGCCTGCTGCTGCTGAGCAACATTCCTCAGAACCTCCATAGCTTCAGCTACCTTTGCTTTCAAAGCTTCAGGTGACTCCAGCAAATGCAGAACCTCAGTCTGATCCATCTCCAAAAGCATGCCTGTAACCTTTGCGGCATTGTCAGGTTCCAGCTGTTCCACCAGCGGGTAAAGGTTCTCACCCAGCATCTACAATTCCCACAGAACAATTGATGATATTAGACCAGAAGGCATTTAAGTGTAATGTAAGAATGCAGCAGTCCCTGCTTATGTTGTAACCAGCACAGAACAATGAGACAAGATGGTAATCTCTAAACACAGGGCATTAGACTTCTATTGCTCGATTGGATACTGGAAAATTAAGACAAATCGATAAACAATTTACCGTCCTTTGCTGCTCTGGTGTAGCATTTGCAAGGGCACTAGCCAATGTTCCAATTGGAACTGGCTGAGACACAGCAGGATCACGCAATGGCATGCCAGCCAAGTCATATGGAACAGAAAACATTCCCCCAGCAACACCAGGCATGGGACCATCAGGTAAACCACGCCCAGCCGGGTAACGGTAGACACGTCCTCTTGGAAGCATCTGTCAATATAAAGCCACTAAGTCAACAAATCTATGTACAAATACAATGTAAAAAAAACGGGAGACAAGTCCAACCTGCTGCTGCATCATTGGAACTGGTTGCTGGTTTGGCTGGGCAGGGCCCGCACGTCTGCCACCGGGGCGCTGTCCTTGCTGCCCCTGCTGAACCATTGGCACAAAGAAGTTTGGCATAGGAGCGCCACCAGGTCTCATTCCAGGAACAAGCTGCTGTTGATATCCAAATCCAGGCTACAAAGAAAACAAATTGAGGCTCAATCAACTTTAGTGAGTTTGTAAGGTTGTATCCGATGATTGTGAGTATGCATGTCAATGAATTAAATCTGAAACCAACCGGATTGCTCAAAGGAAAAACAAAATTTTAGGAACTGCTACATTATTTGTATGAAAAGTCGTAGACGAAGACAGATCTTGAGAAGACTAACTAAACACCTGAGAGGGAATGATAGCAGGTGGGGCTTGGCCATAGAATATTTGCTGTCCCATACCCGGACCACCAGGAGGGTACATTGGCATACGCGGAGCAGCAACTGATGGTGCCATTGCAACTGGCCGCATTTGAGAAAACTGAGCCTGTACAGGTCACAAGGGTGCATGGGATTTGATACCACTGAATAATTCTAAAAAGAGAGAATCCAAGGCCTAAACAAGTAATGCTGTAACAAAAGAGAGCATAACTAGAAAACAGTACACCTCACATTGTTATCATTGATTCAAGAGAGTAGGTTATTGCATTAAAAGAGCTATGGGTCTTTTCAGATGAAATAAGTTATACATACCTGCAGCCTCACTCTTCTATCTTCTTTTCGTTGTGCAAGTGCAACATAGAGAGGTTTGCTCACAATCATTTTTCCATTCATCTCCATGAGCTAAAAAAAAAAAGGAGACACATATCATTATTTTTCTAACAGTATTAAAACACTCCAGCCCAAAAACATCCCCAGAAAATCCATCAATACTCCCCTTAGATTGTTTTTAAAATCATATAAATTTTACACAAGGATAAACTTCCTTAAAAAGGGATCAAATAAAACAGGGAGTCAAAATGGACCCTACACTAATCCACAGAAGATAAAGAAGTACTTACGGCTCTATTTGCCTCTTCAGGAGTCGAGAATGCAACAAAACCAGATCCCCTGCTTACTCCACTCGGATCTCGCATAATCTGCACAAATTTCAAGTAGAGAAGTTTTCACAAGGACATACTTTATCAATAACTTAGGATACTTAAGACAGGTGATTTTCAATTTAAGTTCCTACATACCTTACAAGAGGTGATTGTGCCAAATGGAGAGAAGAGCTCCTTTAGTTTATCATCAACTATACTATCATCTAGATTTTTAACATACAAGTTTGCTCCTTGATACTTGTCTGCTGCTTCTTTCATGCTCTGTTCAAATCGAAGTTTCAACTCATTTTCCCTGTCAGATTTCTTCTGGGCCTTTGCAACATACCACTCCTTATCATCAAAAGTCTTTCCATTCAGAGCCTCAACAGCTCTGGCAGCATCATCTTGATCATCAAAGTAGACAAATCCAAAGCATTTTGACTTTCCATCATTATCTCTCATGATCGCTACGCTAGATATTTTCCCGAATTCCCCAAAAAATTTGGTGAAATCATCTTCAGTTGTTGATTCTGATATATTCTTCACATAAACATTGTTGAATTTTGACTTGTCCGCATTACCATCCCTTTCCTGCTTGCGGAGGAATGGTCCAACATAAACTTTCTTTTCATTAATTAACATACCATTCAATTTCTCTATAGCTTTCTGGGCCGCTTCTTCATTATCGAATTGCACAAAGCCATAACCCTTTGACTGGCCAGTTGAGTCCATAGACACCTTGCATGAGAGGATATTTCCAAACGAAGAGAATGTCTCATGCAAGGCTTTATGATCAAGAGCTTTGTCCAAATTCTGCCAAATAAATACAACAGAAAGTGTCAACAATAAATCAATGAAAAGAGCAATGAGAAAACAAAAATATATTATTGGTTGTATCAATACCTTTATGAAAATATTTCCAGCCCCACTTTTACGAATGCTAGGATCACGGTGAGAGTACATAATCCTAACAGGCCTTCCATTTACCGGAGTGAAGTTCAAAACATCCAAGGCCCTAGCAGCTGTAAGCAGTATCAACACAAAAGGTAAGTAAATTAGAAAGAAAAATAATTCATTTCTCCATCGGTCTTTATTTTAAGGGAAAACGAGTTGATTGAAAACTACTACTAAGAAGAAAAAAATGCACGATCTTAAAATCACAATGCACATAACAGCTTAATCTAGTCTCATTCTTGTTGCGACTATAAATACAGAAGCTTAAAGCTTCTCCAATGGGCTCCCTATCTGAACTCCTTGTTAAATACTAGGGAACAGTAAAAAAAAAAAAATATCTCTCCAGCCATGCTCTCTATTGCGAGCCTAGGGGCTCCTAAATCTGAGGGGAGAGAATAAAGCTCCTAGAATCATAAGTCCTAAGACATTAACTTAACTGATTATTGTTGCAACAAATTTACCAAAAATATGAAATGTTGCTATCTACATATTGAAGATGGTTGGAGCACAATATTTTTGGCTCCCCACTAGTTTAGATTGTAGCTATATTTCTAACAATTTTTTTTGAAAAAATAGAGAGCATCATCATCGGAGATGCTCTTATTACCCGTAAGAACTTAACTTTATAAGATAGATTATTTTTTTCTCTATTTATAAAGTACATAGCCGTCTCTTTATGAAAGAAAAAACTTCCAGCTTGGATCTAAAAAGAGATCCCACCTCAGTGTGCAGAAATATATTGAAATTCAAAGGAACAGAATGACACTCTAATAGAATTCTCAAGTTTACAAGTCTTCTGTAAAAAAATATATATTCAGTACCTCAAGGTCACAATGTGTTTCCAGAAAACATACGTAATACCCAGAATGTAAACAAACTATTGTAATTCATTACGATTTTCCCATTGAGAAAGCACTTATATTAGGTGAATGCCTCATCTCTATACCACAACATAATTTTATGACACTCACAGCTGAAATTGCAAAAACACACTGGCTAAGATCACTTCCTCACAGCAATCTCTCTCATTGCAAATGCCAAAAGTCTAAACTTTTTAACAAGACAACACTCAAGACCACACCCATCACTCAATTGCACACACAAAAATCACAACATAACATGCAATAAATAACCAAAAGTGATTATTGGAAATTGAAAAACCAGTGAGTGACTCACTCACCATCTTGTGGATTGCTATAATTGACATAGCCATAACCAAGCGACCTCCGTGTGGACAAGTCCCTGCAAACCCTAACCGACACCACCTGACCTAGCTGGTTGAACAGGTCGTACAGCTGCGAATCCGTAATGTTCTGGTCCAGATCCCCAACGTACAACGACGTCGTCACAAACTGGTTCGCCCCGCCGCCGTTCGCCGCCGCCGCCGCAGGAGCCTGAGCTTGCGCCATTTTTCACCACCACAAAATTTGTTTTTTTTTTCTTTTTTCTTTTTCTTTTCTGAATAATCTAAATCTCTTCCCTCTCCTCTCAGTTATTGAAACACAACTGTTCTACCAGATAAACCGAAGGAAGAAAAAAATAACCAAAACAACACCACAAAAATCGCTCAGAGAAAATGGAAAAAGAAGTAAAAATTCTTTTTTGTTTTTTGTTTTTTGAATAAATTAGGGACGGGAGGAGAGGGAAGGTGGCGGAGGGATAAGTAGTCGGAGATCCGACCGTGTGCGGCGGCGAGTGAGGAAGTGATGAGAGAGAAGCTCTAGAGAGAGACAGAGGAGAGGTAATAGGGGCGAGTTTGGTTTAATAGGGCAGCTGGGGACTGCGCTAAAAGAGAGAGAGAGAGAGAGTGAAATGAAGGCCTGTGAGAATTTTGATATTAAGGTAAACCCTAGGGACGTGAGGAGATCTGGACCGTTGATTGGGAAGTGGCGGGACCCGATGGACTGAGAGTTGTGGACTAGTGAATGGTGAGGATGTGTTGGGTGTGAGTTGTGAGGTACAACTACTGTGTAACGGTAGATTTTGTAGATAAGGTAGGTTGGTTTGGGCTTTGAGAAGGGGGTTTGGGTGTGGGACCAGTGCGTGGGATTCAGGGACGCGCCACGCGGCACTCGGAGCGCGTTCGTGTTCTTGTTTCTCAACTCCTGCCAGTAAACTATGGAATTTTTAATTTTCTTTAGGGAGAATAAATGGAAATGTTTATTTAATGGGCTAGTATTATTTTATAGCTTTACTTTGATTTTCAGAAAGAAAATCTTTGTATAAAATCAGAAGTTTTATGATATGGGAGTGTTAATGTTTGGTTGTTTTTCAGTTTTTTGTTCTATATCGACAGGATGTGGGGAGACATAGGTTTCAGAGCGTCAAGACTTGACTGACTGTCAGAGATGACAGATAACTAAAATAAAATATAAGGGTGACCTCTACGCGAGTAAAATTGGGTGTGCAAAGCAGCACAAGATCTGTGAGGTTATGGTTGGAGGAAACCTATCGAAGGTGGTGGGTACATGCGGTGCTTATTTGAGAAGTCATGCATGTAGTCATAATTGTCTTGTTCAAGGCGACCAAGGTAGGTGTAGTAAACTGTTGATGACAGTGGAGTTTTCCTATATGATCTTAAAGTAGTTAGGATGAAGGTTAGCCCCAGACCTATTTTGGTTTCACTATATTTATGTTAGTTGTTTATTATTCGCAGTTGTTTCTTGTTTTGTTATAGGATTTGGCGGACAATTTATATGTGCACATTATGTGCCTTGTCTATCCTTGCAAGGGTGAGTATCGTGCTCTAATAGACGCTTCCTCCTTAGATAGGGAAAACCACGTGATAAAGAAATATGGCCACCTAATCACAACTTTTATTTCAAACTTTCATATAATTACTATTAATAAGCGGCGTAATTCTAAAAATATCATTCAAGCCTCTTGTTAGTGGATGGATCGTAAGGACAAGTGACACAATTGTTGTACTTGGCCGAGAAAAGAGCATATAGAGGCGTTAGCTAACATAGATGTCAACGCCGCCACCCTGACATGTTTGGTTGAACTTGAGGCCGACATTCGCTAATGTAAGCTGGCACAACAAACTAGCTTGAATAAAGTGTACCCCGTACCACCTCGTTTTCTAACGCGATAGTACAAGCTGGTAAAGACTGCCGCACCAAGTCCCTAAACGATAGTAGATCGATACTCGAGAAAGGGCGACTTGAGCATGCATGTGAATACGTTTATGTTCGCCATGACAAGATAAAACCAGGATAACTTCACACTATGCTAGCTCTTCCTAAAACCCCTCATGAATAAGGCTTTGAATTGGTTGTTCGAGCTCTCAATAGATTCCATGCACTCCTTTACTAAAATGACAAAATATTTTTGTCAGATGATATCGACTGCATCTGTTGAACCGAGAATAGGTGCTTGGTAAACCGCTACTCAATAATGTATGAATCCAAATAAGAACTCATGATGAGAATGCACCTCTCGTATGGCGAGGTTGTCATTATTGTCATCAAAAAAGTTTAGCTTGAGGCCTTGCTATACAGACTTAAGGCAAGCACTATCACATTATCATCACACCTACAAACAAGGATATATTCTATGATCTATGGAGGTTAGTGGTTAGGTAATATTTTTTTCTAAAAAAATTAGTCAGTAATTTTGATGTCCAATGAGATTCGAACATATAATTTTCTATAATCATGTTATGAGTTATTACCCCTAAATTTAAAAAAATACAGCAGTCATGTGACCAATAGTTGAGTAAGAACATCCCCAATAGAAATTGTATTTTAAAAATAAAGTTCTAATTTGATTACATATTAAATTTTTTTTTTGCTCAAACAGATACCCTAAATAAAAGTTAAATATAACTTGCAACTAAATCTCTTGTTATATTTATAAAAGAAATTAACTTAACGTTTCCATCTCCTGCCTCTACTTTTTTTTTTTTTAGTTTGCATAATATTTAAAATAAGAGAAAATTATAAAAATAATACAAATAAATTTAACTCTTAGATAAATATAACTTTTAAATTTGTCGATATCGTTAGAGCATCTCCAACAGCTCTTGTATAAAATCTCTATTATACAAGACTAAAACACAAAATTTGTATAATTGTTTGGGGTTAACTCCAACAGCTCTTCTATTCTATTCTTAAAAAATAAATGTTAATCTCTATAATTTAATGAGTATAGGGATATTTCTCAAATCAAGTTAATAAATTGTAGGAGAGAGAAAAAATTGATGTGTTTTTGTTCATATTTTGAGGAGAGAAGGTTGAATTGTGTAGGTGAGCAATAAATTTTAGAGATTTTTAGATGGTTATACAAATTTTGAGTTTTCTATAGATATAGGGATTCTCTCTCCTCTTTATCCATTTTCTATAGAATACAAGATAGTTTACAAGGGCTGTTGGAGCCAAAAAGATATACTTTTTTAATAAAATAATAATTTTTGTGTTTTTACAGGATCCGTTGGAGATGCTCTTAGAAATGTTCAAAGTTGACCAATTAACAAAGGCGAATGGCCGATTAAATAAAAGTTAAATATAACTTGCAATTAATTCTCTTGTTATATTTGTAAAAGAATTTAACTTAACGTTTTCATCTCCTGCCTCTACTTTTTTTCTTTTTTTAACTTGCATAATATTTAAAATAAGAGAAAATTATAAAAATAATATAATTAAATTTAACTTTTAAATAAATATAACTTCTAAATTTGTCGATATCGTTAGAAATGTTCAATGGCCGATTAACAAAGGCGAATGGTTGAAAGTTGAAACCCTCTGGGCGCGTGTCGGCGGACGCACACCCTCTCTCCCTTTGACACGCTAAAAGAGGAAAAGAAGAAGTAAACAACACCAACCTGCTCAGCTCAGAAAATCTCCCTTCTCTTTCTTTCTCTCTCCGTCTCAGCACACCATTCCCATTCAAATAAATTAAAGAAAGAGAGAGAGAGAGAGTAGCCGGAGCAGGTTGAGTAGTAATTCCATCAAAATCGGACGCACAGCCTCTTTTTTTATGATGGGCTCAACCTCACTTCAAATCCCAATCACTTTCGCCAATTACACTCCCGCTCATTCTTCTTCTTCGCTTCCTCTATTACCTCTTCGTTCCATACGACGTCGTCTCCTCAGTCTCCATCTCCGCTCTTCGATTCGCGCCTTCTCTCCTGCCGCCGCCGCCGCCGGCGTCGACAACTCCGTGCCGCGACATGGAATCTACACCGTCGGCGACTTCATGACCACCAAGGAGCATTTACACGTCGTCAAGACCACCACAACTGTCGACCAAGGTAAAACCTCCAAAGCCTCCTTAAACTAAGCTGCTTTCACTGATTTGCTTGAGTCTGATTGCTTCTTCGTTTCTTGACAGCTTTGGATTCTCTTGTGGAGAAGAGAATTACCGGGTTTCCCGTGGTTGATGATGACTTTAAATTGGTAAATCCTGCTCTGATAATTTGAGATCGAAATTTTCTGTTCAGTTTTTCGTAATGTGAATTATATGAAATTCAATGTTGCTGCTGCAGGTTGGTGTTGTTTCGGATTATGACCTGTTGGCATTGGACTCCATATCAGGCAATATAGGAGGTATACTTTCGGATTTAGAGGTCAATTGCGTATATTAAAGACTGGAGATGTTGGTTAATGATTTCTGGGAGAAAGCTTAAGAATTTAGATCATAAATAGTATGGTAAATGCAGAGCTTTATCCTATAAAGAGAGTATAGATGTTGGCTAGTGAATTCTGAGGGAAACTAGGAGAATTTAAATCTTAAACCGTAGCTCATATGTGTAATGATAATTGAAGGTGTTGGTTACTA
This sequence comes from Geum urbanum, assembly GCA_946800695.1. Lineage (NCBI taxonomy): Eukaryota > Viridiplantae > Streptophyta > Magnoliopsida > Rosales > Rosaceae > Geum > Geum urbanum. The sequence continues at coordinate 6,697,643 of OX327007.1, read as the reverse complement.
GTGAAAGTCGAAAACATATACAGTATATCTCAAATGCAAAAGTTTAATCCATCAAAAGACTAGAGATGTGTCTTTTATGAATACTGTGATGATCGACAATTTGGGCATTTGCATGAATGACTTGAAAAAAAAAATTGGCTGATTGTATGAGTGTTTTGAAAAGTGCATCATTGTAATGGATTTGAAGTCCATTTCTCTTTGTTTTTTTTCTTCTCTCTGCCACAAATATTAACTATCACTAGAATTTGGCTTCTCTACTTCATTAGTCACAGTGAAGACTTTTTGTCGTTTGAATGTCGCTAAAGTATGGAATTTAAAGACGGAGGGCATAAAGTTCAAATTCTCATGTAATTGATGGCGGCAAAGCATTATAGTGTAACTGATCTTAAAGAGCATACCTGCACACTCTTTTCGTCTATTATAAAGGGTGGCTGAAGAGCAGAATAACTTCAACTCATCATCTATTTCAACTCAAGTGATTGGTCAAATCTGATTTGCACAGTACTGTATCAGCTAATTCAACAATTTCAGTTTTTTGTAAAAAGAAATCAACTATCTGACTTTTGCCTGTGTGATGGGTCTATTCTTGAGTGCTGGTTAGATGTATGGTGTGTGGTCAGGTTTCCTTGACCTTTTGGTATGGTCCTTCTTCGGACTCTACAGTGAGTCTCTCCATACATACGTTTGCATGAAGGAAATTTATCGTCAAGTACCACAAAACAAATATAAATTTCCACAAATACACTGTAGTTTGCTTAGATGTAGTTAGAAATTTGTTTCTCTGATAGAATAGGATCACAAGGAGCTTTTGCAACGACTTGAGTAGATCATTATCTCTGTTGCTTCATAGTTTGTCAAGACACAGTTTGCAGCAACAAAGAAAAAAACATGAAAAATTTCCAACCCCATATTACCAAAATGACATACAACCAATTGGTGCATAGGGTCACCCGAACTAGAATTTCTTGCACTTTTTACATTAGTATAATCAACAGAATTAGCATAAAGAAATATAAGGTTTTGACTTGGTATAAAGAGCTCTCTTCAAAGATGAAATCTGGGTTAACCAGGCGCCAAAGGAGACACATGGCGGTCTTTTGTCCTCAGTAACTTCTTTCTTATTATTTCTTTATATGAGTTTTTTCTTTCCATGAGATTAATGGAAACTTATAATACTGTTATATTTCCTATCAGGTGGTTGTCAAAATGACACAAACCTCTTTCCAGATGTCGACAGTTCTTGGAAGGTATGTACTTTTTTTGTTTGACAATTTTTTTTATTGTCTCATTCTGCTTCATGTGTATATTGCAATTATACTATGGATGTTGCCATTCCCGGTTAAGTAAGAGCATAATGGTGATTGCGCACTGGAAGCATATGACACCGGACTTGGTATAGCTTTTGAGATAATTTATACATAGCATATTTATCTTTAATATTTAGGTCGAGGTTCAATTTTCACTTAGATGCATCAAGAAGGTATGTTTCTTCTATTTGTCAACTTTCATCTCCTTGGTGGTTTCCATTGCGTGTTTGGGTTACCCATTTGCATATTTCTTTTAGTTCTCCCTACACATTTGATGTCATTAAGCCAAACCAGGCTAGTTCAGGACTATTCTGAAAATGAAAATAGTCGACAATAACACTGAGTAACAAGCGGCCCATCCTGATTAGCTTTGCTCTTAGAGTTAAGGTTCTGTTAGATTTTTTGCTTTTGTAGCTACTGGTGGAGGAAACAAGAGAATGCATAAATCATAATGAACTTGCTGGTAAAAGACATTGGTTCCTTTTAGTCTGAATTCACTCATAAGCCATTGGTTATTGCATTGTAATTTTCTCTTTCTATTTATCTAAAATTGACCAGATAAGAAGTTGGGGACGTAGTATTGAAATTTGGTAAAGTATGATGATTTTACAATATATGTCTTATCGACATTACTAAAGCTTTAGATTCTTGCTAGACTTTATTTTATTTGGCTCTACTATAATGATTAGTTTTTTGGGTCCGGATCAAGGGACACATTATTTGACACATATTTATACACACATTTGTGACCTTTAGATCTTGATCCTTTTAATGGTCCAGATTACTTGTTTGAATTATTATAATTATGCTTTAAATTGATCTAAACTTAATTAAAAAATAAATAACAAATTATTATTTCAAAACCAAAATATAAATAAACAGCAAACTGATTGAACATAAACTTGAACAAAGTGAAAAAACCCAGGTAATCGAGAAAAAACTTGAACAAACCCAGAATGTTTGAACATCAACAAACAACAAAATCAATTAATAAAGATAACAATTTTTTTTATACATTGATCGATGCTACTTACAATATGATTGAAGAACACCAAACACAACTTATCTAAACTATAATTTTACATGGAGGAAGCTATATCTAAATCGAAATCAGATCAATCTAATTTGAAGCAATCTGAAAAAGAACTGAAATTAAAGAAGACTGAGATCTCTAACAGCAGATCTCAAATGACAAAGCTCTTTTCACTCCGTCAATCTCTCTTACAGCGGTGGCAAGGTCCTGATGCAGAGTGACCTTGACAAGCTCGCTGCCAAGCTTGCCGCCAAGCTCGACCTCCACTTCGGAAGCCTCTCGAAAGTCTACAACACCGGGTTCCGCAGAAACCACAGCTTTGCCATTGTTGTCTCCAAACCCACAGGCGGCACTCCTTAACATCAGAGACTTGATAGAGGGAATGAAAATTGGCGACCCAGATATGAAGCTTCAAGCTTTGAATAGCTTGCACGACTCGATCATTGAGGACGAGAAATACGTGAAGATTGCTGTGGAGCATAATGAGTTTGTGAATTTGTTGATAATACAGTGAAAATCCAAAACGGTTCTGTCCAAATGTCGTCTTTGATTTCTGGGTTTGGATCATATAGAGGTGTTTTGGTCGGTCGGAGTTGCATTGTTAAGAAGATATTCTCTATCTCTACATAGTATATGTGTTGTGGCGGCTGGGTTAGAGCAAGGTTATTTTTTTTAATCTTTTTCAATTTAGCCAATTTAACATTTAACATTGTATTTAATAAAAAGAACTTGAAATTTAATTCATACAAGTAATCTGGACCATTGAAAGAGTCCAAATCTAAAGGCTACAACCGTGTGTACAAATCTGTGTCAAATTATGTGTCCCTTGATCCGGACCCTAGTTTTTTTACCATTCTCCTTGAAGTTTTTCCCGTATTTCTAACACTGGTCATTTTTATCAATTAACTCTTAAATTTTGAATTTGAGGTTGATTATTCGGATTCTTTTGTTTATTGGTTTGTTTTATGACTTTATCTGCAGTTAATAATTCGGAAGATTTTTAAAAAACTTGAAGGAGATTTATACTGATTGCCTGCCTCATAATGTATTGCTATTGCATTTTCAGAAGTCCAATTTAGTAATGCATTGAGCTCGTCTTTCCACCATATCTCTTGTTAAGTTTATGTTTGAGGTATAACACAAAAACATTAATGCTGCTGCAATGACATCTGTTTATACACCTGATCTTGCTTACACAGGCAGATCAACTGCTATGACATCACATTGATAGCTTTCTTTCAAATGGTCAGAGGACATTGTGATTTAGATCAGCTTGCTGTTCTGTCATTATATCAGTATAACTCAAAAACTTAAGTGAACGCTTCTCTGAAGAAGGTGTTAGACCACACCCTGACAAACTGATATATTTACATGGCTAAATCTTCAAACATCAGAAGTCATGTTTTGCTCTCAATTGTTTCAGTTATATATTTGCTCTGCCACATAGTGACACTGCAGGTTTTATTTCTGCCAGAATGGCTGCTGAAATTAAATTTGAGATGTTGTTCCTGGTGTAGAAGCTTAATTGGAGACAGAAATCTGTCATATTGCTGATCTTACTGATATATGTGGCTAGTTGCTTGATGGAGTACCGCCTTATTTTTTATCCTTTGGCAGACATTCAATGAAATACAGAAACTGCTTAGCAAAACCAACGGGAAAGTTGTTGGTGACTTGATGACACCTGCTCCACTTGTTGTTCGTGAGACCACCAATTTAGAAGATGCTGCTAGGTACTTGATATGATTAAAGATCCGTATTGTTTTAACAAAATTTGTGAAGTATAAGTCATTTCTGGTGACTGCATCAAACATCAGTGATGGTATTGAACAAATATCTCACACTTTTAAACTTGGTGGAAGTTATGATACTGCTTTACCATGCTAAAATATGGTAGCAACTGATAATTCTGCACGCAAATCTGCAGTTCAAGTTAGAAATGGGTCAGCTTATTTGGACTGGTACAGTCTCGTTTAACTCTTTGTAATGTTTTGTATTGTGCTAGGTTGTTGCTTGAGACCAAATATCGCCGCCTGCCAGTTGTAGATAGTGATGGCAAGCTGGTAAGCATATTATACTCTTGTTTGAATAATAAAATGTTAATTATTTGTTGAACACTAAATTGTGATAAATGGCTTCCGAATGGTTTCTTTTTCACTGTTAAAAGGTTGGGATCATTACAAGGGGAAATGTTGTTAAAGCTGCACTACAGATAAAACGTGCTGGTCAAAAATTAGCTTAGTTCGGGGCAACTTTGTTGGAGTTTATAAAGCGTTCACGAACACAAATCACCATTATTTCTGCAGCACAGGCACAGCCTGTTGTAGCGATTTATTAAGAGGCTGATTAAAGTATTGTAAATTGCTCTATAACAGGTTTGTCCTAGTATTTTTCATGTTATATATGTTCTATGTATATTTAGGCTTGTAATTAATCAACATTGTCTAGGCCTCTAGGATCAGACCTGAATTTTGTATTGGTAGCAGTTATGACCTCAGACCATTATCTTGATGCATATTGAATTGCAAGGAACTTGTTCCATATTGCTCATATCACATTGTATGATTATTATCAGAAGCTTTGGATCGTTATCATATCACAGATTAACGAATGTTTTATGATTGGACTGCATTTACCTTAGATGCCAAAGAGATTTCAAAGCTAGCTTGTTTGGATATGAGGTAACCACAGAATTTTAGAGTTTAAAACTTCTTGACCCTTTTGAGAGTCTATCTTCTCTTTATGTAAATTGTTCTAGGGTTGCGACTCCGTTGGGTTGGACTAGTTAGAAGACCGACTCAAGTGCAACCCAAGAGGCAAACGCTATAGGGATCTCACACGTACTAGTTCTCAGCCAGGTCAGGTCTCAATCCGGTTGATCATAATACTGGAAAACGGCACACTATAAGAGCACCTGCAGCGCAGCGAGCTCGAGCAGCTTGGTGTGATCCAATGATCAAATGCTCTTGGTGCTGCAGCATACCCTAGCCCCCCTGAATCCGTGCCTGGGTGTGATCCAATGACCAAATGCTCTTGGTGTTCTAATCAGCGTAATCTGCCGAACAATCGTATTTGCTTTCGCGACGAGAAGGAATGTGTTCATTTTTGTGTTCCTAGCTAGCTAACTAGCTTGAAATGAAATACCATTAAGAGACATGTAATAATTTTCGAATGAAATAAAATGATATACAACTAGACTGGTTTAAGAGTGCAAATTCGATAAAATTGGCAACATTTGGCAAAAATATCATTTATTAGGCCCAACGATATATCTCCTATCAACACTGCTCAAAGTGCTCGCGTGAATAATAACTTTAGATGAATAAATTGGTATGAAGAATATCAATCCTCCATCTGTTAATTGATTGGTTAGCTTAGCTTAGAATTGAAAATATCTCTCATACATGAGCCATATGAGGCTATATCCGCATGGTAAAGGGAAGTTAGCTTGATTATATGCTCTTCTACCCTAAATTTATGCTTATTGTTCTGTTTTATGGATGGTACCACCAGTTTTAGGAGGATGTATTTAATCTGGATTTTGAAAGATTCTTTATAATCTATGGATTGTTTTAAATTCACGGATTGTTTTAATTCCACATGAATTTGAAAAGATTCTTTTGTATTGTTTTATAAAGATTTGGTTGGATTTCTAAAGATTGTTCAAATAATTAAAGTCTAACCAAAACCTCAAATGTCAAAATATATTATCACATATACAAAGACAAAATGAATTATTTTTGATCTTTCTTTCCAACATAATGATTACACTCTTGAATTGACATCGTCATCCTTTTTTCTAATTCACGTTCTCATTATTTTGATTCTCTTTAACATTCATTATTCCATTATCAAGTAATGTTGTCATTTTCGTTTCTTTATTGTTTGAAAACAAGAATTATAAACATTTCTATATGAGGAAGTTTGTATGTATTATAATAAATTACTCAATATTTTAAATTAGAATATACCATTAGATGACGGAGACATCTCATTGCTATAAAAAATAAGATTTTGAGGATCATTTTAATCATATTTATAAAGTCGTAGTAACTAGATCAAGTTTATACCATATAGAAGTTAATTATATAAAATATAGTAGTTGAAGTCATCAATGAAATCAAACCACGAGAAAATGGTAATGAAAGCAACGGTTAAGGACGTTATCTTTTGTTGTGACATCAAAGTAAACGTTTTAAGGACGTATGTAGAAAAAAAAGTTGTGTGTGTGTGTGTGAGAGAGAGAGGGAGAGAGAGAGAGAGAGGGAGAGAGAGAGGGAGAGAGAGAGAGAGAGAGAGATTTAGAAATCCATCAAAATTCATAGAAATCTCTTGGTTGGGAAGTCTGATTTCAAAAAGTCATTTTATGTGTAAACAATCCTTCAAAATTGGCTATTTAATAAAATACTTAAAAATTCGTGGATTGTTGAATAATATACGATTTTTTATGAATTGTTTAAAATATTGAATAAATACATCATATTTTTTAAGAATTGTTTAAGATCCAGATTGAATATATCAAATTTTTTTTTTAAAATATGAAATACCAAACAATCTTACCAAATTCGTGGTTGAATACACCTCATTAATTTGTGTTTTCCTTGTTTCTATGGCCAACCATCACTAACAAACCGCAAAAGGTAGCCTCAACCCTTCAAACCATCGCTAATGTTGATTGTCTCAGCCAAACACCCGCAACCACAATATATCCCATACCCCGCGTCGTTGACCACAACCATCAACATCGTCCAAACAACATCGACCATTTGTGTTTGAGTTTCGTTTTCCTACCATTTTTGCTAACCCAAAGTGACCCGTACGTATGCAACTCAAACATGATTGATCTTAAAACGAGAAATGGCAACGTAGTATCTCTTTTTAATGCGCCACTTATAATGAAGCTTAGAAATGATAGACGATCAAGATCTAATCTCCTAAGGAGTAAAATATCGGATATAAAAGATAACTGTTCAAAATATAGATATATCGGCGAAAATATCGATCCATTGAAATTTTTGACAAAAATGACAGAAACTAATAGAAATACATAGAAATTTTTAATGAAACTTTCTGAGGTTGTTATATAATCAATTATTTACCTTATATGTCATATCTCAATCCACATAGTAAGATATTGTTCGTTTTGGGTCTTACCCGCACGATTTTACTTTTGGGTCTATCCCCAAAATGCATCTTACTATAGGGATGTTGACATGTACATATAAACATATCACCTTCCCACTCCTGGACGATGTGGGATCTCACAATCCACTCTCCTTAAGGGTTCGACGACCTCGTCGACACACTTCCGGCCAGGACAGGCTATTATTCTGTCACATCCCAATCTAGATAGTAAGATATTATCTGCTTTGGGTTTCTCTCGGACGATTTTAATTTTTGACCTACTCTCAAAAAGCGTCTTACTATAAGGATGCAGGTATGTACATATAAGCACATCACCTTTCCACTCCCGGACGATGTGGAATCTCACATTATATGAAAAAAAATTATTGATCAAACATTAAGATATATGAATTTATTATATTACTATATGAATTAGTACGTGTTAAGTGCTAATTATTATTAAAATATAATTTAATACATCTATTTTTTTATGGCTAAAATCCAAATGGAGCCTAGGTCATCACACATTTTGTACATTATGTTACATATCATACATCATAAAGTCAATTAAACGAATACTTCATAACCACGTAGAAAACCTATGATGTTCGAAATTCACACCATTTTCTCAATCTCCCTGTGCAGAGTCATGTGTCTATTTTGAAGAGTAATTATTAAATGATTTCTCTCCCATAAAATTCTGCATGTATTGACTTACATGCCAACCATATAGGTAGATGGACGATCTCTGAGAATTCTAGAGCTCGTAATACTGACTAGGCGTTGCTGGACTTTCTCCATTACCATCATCATTTGAGTCATTTCTTTGTGATTGTGACTATGAGTTGTCACTAGATGGAAAACCATAACGCATGACATAAGACAGATAAGACATTGTAAAGTTTTGACCAAAACTATAAGGTTGGTAATTATATTCTTCCACATCTATTGAGCTAAAAGTGGTGGATGAGGTCCTTGGACTTTGAGCTCGATGAAGTCTAAATTAAAAAATTAGTGAAAATTTCTATAAATTTCAAGAATATTGATAAATATCGACGATATATCAAAATTAAATTTCAAATTTTTTTAAAAAAATTACATTTATAACTATTTTTTTTAAGCAAGTGAAAAAAACGATAATATCAAATATCACTGATGTTATCAATTTTATATTCCTACCCCCCTCCCCCAACTAAATGCTGAGATATTAATTCATCATCAACACACATTCGGTACATCTATATCTAGTTGTCGTTCCAAGAGTTTGTATCACATTTGTATACTCTTCCATCTGGGCCCTATATATATAGCTCACTCCCAAATTCCCAATCACTACACTACACTACACTAGAGCCCAACTCGATCATCATTCTTCCTTCCAACTCCAGCAGTCAGTCAACTCTCCCCAAAGCTGTACCAGTTTACCATTACCAACCATGGCTTCAGAGCCTCCGGTGGAAATGTACTTCTTCCCCTTCGTGGGCGGGGGCCACCAAATCCCGATGATCGACACGGCCCGTGTCTTCGCCGCCCACGGCGTCAGGTCCACTATCCTCTCCACTTCTCACTCCAACGCCCTCCGTTTCCGCAACTCCATCCACCGCGACCAACTCCTCAACCGCCTCATCACCATCCACGTCCTCAACCTCCCTCCTCCAAACGACAACTCCGCTTCACCTTCACCCCTCGTCGACACCTCCATGTCCGCCGCCCCATTCACCGACACCTCCGCCTTCCGCGAACCCCTTCAAAACTTCCTCACACAAAACCCAGCTCCCGACGCAATCGTCATCGACGTCTTCCACCGCTGGGCCTCTGACGTCATCGACGCCCTCGGAATCCGGCGAATCGTCTTCAACGGCAACGGCTTCTTCTCCCGCTGCGTCATGCACAACGTCTCCCGATACGGGCCCCACGAGAAACCAAACTCCGACGACGAGTCGTTTGTCGTCCCGGAGCTTCCCGACAGGGTCGAGATGACGATATCCCAGCTGCCTATTTTCGTCAGAAACAAATCGAGGGGACCGGACAAGTTTGGGGAGACGGAAGAGAAGAGCTTCGGAGTTGTGGTCAACAGCTTCTATGAGTTGGAGCCGAAATATGCGGACTATTTCAAACACGAGTTGAAGAAAAAGGCATGGGGGATCGGTCCGGTTTCACTTTGCAATAGAGACGAAGCTGACAAAGCCGAGAGAGGAGAAGCTGCTGCTTCGGTTGAGCCGTGTTTGAGTTGGTTGGATTCACAACAGCCCAGTTCGGTCGTTTATGTCAGTTTCGGAAGCTTGGCTCGTTTGTCGTATAAACAGCTGATTGAGATTGCTCATGGGCTCGAGAATTCGAGTCACCCTTTTGTCTGGGTGGTTGGGAAAGTGTTCAAATCCGAACAAGGGAATGATGACAACGAAAATGAAGAGAAATGGTTAGTGGGATTTGAGGAGAGAGTGAAGGAAAGTAAGAGAGGGTTTGTGATAAGAGGATGGGCTCCTCAGATATTGATGCTGGAGCATAAGTCTGTTGGGGGCTTTGTGAGTCACTGTGGGTGGAATTCTACACTGGAGAGTGTCTGTGCCGGCGTGGCGATGATTACGTGGCCGCTCTCGGCGGAGCAGTTTTCGAATGAGAAGCTGATCACCGACTTGTTGGGGATTGGGGTTCAGGTTGGGAGTAGAGAGTGGGCGTCGTGGAATATGGAGAGAAAGGAAGTGATTGGGAGAGACAAGGTGGAAGCTGCGGTGAGGAAGGTGATTGGCGGCGGGGTTGAGGCGGTGGAGATGAGGAAGAGGGCTAGAGAACTAGCGGAGAAGGCGAAGAGGGCTGTTGAAGAAGGCGGGTCATCATATGCAGAAGTGGATGCATTGATTTCAGAGCTCAAGTCACTGAAGAAGATTAGGAACTAGTCTCCCAAAGCTAATATCTTTCATAATACTTGTTTGTATGTCTTCATATTATCATATGAAATGTAGGATTACTAGCAAAAAATATGAAATGAAAGATCTTCAAGATATTGGAAATGTAGATGTAAAAATGATGCAAATCTCTTCTTTAGTGCAAGCATAGCCTGGAGAAGCTTGAGCAGGCTTGAAGTGTCACACAAAGTAGTGTTGAACAAAAAGGAACACCAATTCAACTACTCATAAAACACTTGGAACAGAAACTTATTGATTATTGATTAGCTTATCATCTCATTCAGGCAAAATAGATCACTGATCAGTTCTTAAGATCAGTAAAACGAATCACTTTAAACTCAACATGTCAGCGCTTCTAGAGCTTTTTATTCTACCAACCGCCTACAAACCAAGATGCAAGATTGAAAAATTCCTAAACTGTTTGCCTGAAAATGCCAATGTGATACACAACCCCAAAAGATAGTTTTCCAAAAGCAAAACACAAGGGAAGAAAGAAGTCCATAACTTCTTCAGTACTTGTAGTCCTTGACGTGAAGGCTCTCAGCAGCACCTTCTCCGAGTTTGGCATCACCCTTGTAGGTTCCCAAGGTTGCCTCTGAGTTGGCCTTGGCCCTTACAAGTAGAGCCTCCTGGGCAGCCTTGACATTCTCTTTCTTTCCTGACCAAGCCTTGAGAGTGCTGGCCTGAAGAGCACGGCCAAAGGAGAAGGAAAGAGTCCATGGCTTCTTTCCCTTAAGCTGGTTCATGGCATTGAGGTTGAGGGTAGCCTCTTCCTCACTCTGTCCACCAGACAAGAAAACCACAGCAGGGACAGCTGCAGGGGTAGTTCGCTGCAAGGCACGAATTGTGTACTCAGCTATCACTTCTGGCGAAACCTTCTTGGCATCAGATCCGGGAGTCACCATGTTGGGCTTCAATAGAGTTCCTTCAAGAAGAACGTGGTGGTCGTTAAGAGCCTTGTAACATGCAGCAAGGACACGTTCAGTGACATCAGCACACTTGTCGATGGAATGAGGTCCATCAACAAGGATCTCGGGCTCAACAATAGGTACCAATCCATTCTCCTGGCAGATGATAGCATAACGAGCCAAGCCATTGGCATTCTCGTTGATGGACAGCTGGGATGGCTCATTGGGACCAATCTTGAGAACGGCACGCCACTTGGCAAAACGAGCACCAGCTTCGTAGTACTTAGCACAGCGAGCACCAAGGCCATCTAGACCCTGGGTTGTGGTCTCACCATCAGTTCCTTTAAGCTCAACAACACCCTTGTCAACCTTGATACCAGGTAGAACACCACCTTCGTTCAAGACATCAACAAATGGCTTGCCTGCACAACCACACATACTATTAAGATCCAAATTTAAAGAGCAGGTTTTCGATAAGGTACCAATAGCCAGAAGATCGTTAACATGAATGACCTCAAAGGATTTATTAGAGCAAAATAATACAAAGTAATCTATTCACTTCAAGTAAAAGAACAATTATGTATAATCATGGAGCAAACAGATCATCACTAACAAGTTGGCAAGACAGTATAACAAAAACAGAGAATTAGATCAAAATACCTGCAGCTGTCTTCTGGTAGAGGGTTTCCTCAAAGAGGATAACTCCACTGAGGTACTGGAGGACATCAGGAGCAGTGAAGAGAAGCTCACGAAGAGCACACCTGTTCTCCTCGACATTTTCAACATTAATGCTGGCAAAACGTTTTCCTATGGTGCCAGTTGACTCATCAGCAGCTAGAATACCCTTTCCAGGGGTGCCGATGTAGGCAGCATTTTTGATAAGCTCATCTGAAAAAAGGCATGCAAAAGTCAGTTAACATAGACAAGAGAATCAATCACAGATCCACTTTAACAAACAGAAAATATCAATAATTGGTAACAAACACATTCTACGACCTACATGCAGTACCAAACAACCTTGTCCGTAATTTCAATGATCCACAAAAAGATCATAGATCCAATAAGATCGAACCCAACCAACACTCCCAACCACCAATAGTAACAAACTGAGCTACCACTACCCGATTCATGGTGCCCTGAAGTCAATTCAACTACGTAAAAATTAACACCACGAAGTTTAGATCAAATTCCGCAAAAAGATGAACTGATTTGCTCTAATCGAAAATAGAATTGAACAAAACCGCCACAGATCGCTAACACACACACAAACGGATCGCGTAGAAAACTAAGCGAATCAGAATACTAACGCGAATACGATTTTGAAAAACCGAATATCGTAAACAATTAGAGAGCAATCAGATCCACGCAGAGCATATAAACACAGATACACGACGAACAAACAGATCAATAACCAGATCTACTAGATTGGATGTGAAGAACAAACAAAAGGCGACGTAATTTACCAGCGTATTTGCCTCTGTAAGCAGTCATGATTGATGATACTAAGGTCGGAGAAAGCGAGAGAGGTTTTGGTTCTGAGAGTTCGAGAGACGGAGGAGAACAAGTGAAGGGTGCGTGAGGCTTTTTATAGGAGAAAGCTATGTAGCCAAAAGGGCAGACGACACGTGTAACATGGAAAAATACCCAAATGTGCATATGAATAAATCAAAAATGTACAACATTGCTTCATGTTAGTTAGTTGTCACCTTCTCTTAAGAGGACCTGTTACGCGTAACATAAGCACTTTATCACTCTACCATCGTGAATTTATCCTACCTATCGTAGAAAACTATGAATTTTATTCAACAAACTTTGCCCCTTAGTAACTCTGCCCTATCATCACTCAACAAACTTTCAACACTTACTGATAGCATCATCTTGGACCACACTCCACATGCTGTTTTCTCCGTCAATCTCTAACGTATTTGCAATGACAAATTCTTGGGCATGACCCTTGCTCATTAGGTTGCAGAGTCTCGCCACCTATTAAGACCTTAGAAAGTTACAAGGTTAAAACCTATGAACTAAGTTTGTAGGTGACTTGTCCATCTCTTTTACCAAAATATTTGTTGGAGTTATGAAGCCCGATATAAGTTAAGAAAATGGAGAGAGTATATCCCACATTGATAACGAGACTAAATAATAAAGGAGCATAAATTGTTGAATTAATCTTTAGTACCGAAGTTTTTAAAAATAAAATCTCCTACATATTGAAGTTCAGTTTGATGCCCTTCGAAATGACATTTGTCCATGAACTTGCTCTTAGAAAATAATGTGTAGTGCTACTTCACTTTCTGAATCATCTTCATGATCTAGGACGGGTAGAATTTCTGCAGATGGTGCCATCCAATTTAATGAGGTTCTCAAAGTTTCACCCAAAGGACTAGAACAATATAACTGGAGTTGGTCAATACTAGGTAATGGAGGAGAAGTCATTGACAACAAATTATATTCAACAAACAAAACATTACAGGATAAGTAATTAAACCGGTTTGCACTCTTGAATCATATCTATACACACACACATATATATATATAAAGTTTTCATGAACTTCGTGCTGAAACTTCAGTGTGAAGTTGTATTTTACACAAAATCAATAACATAATTCGATCATTGAAGTGAATTATCTTTTAGATACCCATGTAACGATCGAGTTTGCAAAATTTCAGCATAATTGAATATTGTTTAGCCATTAGATTACTACATTCAAGTTTTGAACTAAATCGAACAATCTTTATGCATTGTTAAACAATACCACTATCAAATAGTTAATACATCTCCGATTGAGCTGAAATTTTACATGCTCGATCATTGCATATGTATCTAAAAGATAATTGACTTCAATGATCGAATTATATTTTTTAATTTTGTGTAAAATACAACTTCACACAGAAGTTCAAGTACGAAACTTCGCACTTAATAAGAACTATATATATCTATATAATATTTACATGGGACCTCCGGTGATTCAAGATAGTTTAACTTTATACATCGTTTTATTAAAGTATTAACATGTAACAACCAGAATAACCGTTGTAACCTAGCTGAGTACTCTAGCAGCATACATGTCCTGTCAAATATCAGATTTGGTAATTAGATTTTATAGGAGCCTCACTAGATTTTTCATATTTCATACACAAACATAATTAGCCAGATCAAATTCCTTTGTCATAAGAAAACTCAAGGAAGCTAATTTTATTAATGTTGAAGGAGAAAATATTGATAGACTGAAACTGTAACTCTTTCATTGATAGAATGTCTTAAATATAGGCTGATACAATCTGTTACAATCAATATTTACATGGGACAAGACATACATCGGATGTTACAATCAATATAACAGGAATTCTCTGAATCTATATCAAATCTAGAATGTATCTAATTAGGACAAGACATACATCGGAAGTTACGAAGAATAAATCTCCTTAAACATTCCCCCTTGTGTCGATAGCCTAATGAATGATGCATAATATGTTGCTTCACTAAAAACCTCGCCAAACAAACAAAAACCTTATGGGTAAAACAAAAGCTTGGTCTAAGAGAAAAAGAGTACAACGCATCAACTACAAATGCTACTACATATGTCGTAGACTCCCCTTGATGTCTATAGAAATGTAACTCCCCCTGAGAATACCAATGTGTCTCACATGTTTCACGATTGTAGATTTAGGTAATTACTTAGTAAATAAGTCCACAACATTATCCACCAAACCAACGTGGTTTACATGGATAATCAATAACTGCTACTATTGTTGATTATAGGAGTACTTTGCGAAATAAATTAAGTATGACACCCTTAGCGTAACCCAACTTCATTTGTCCAATGCAAACCGCATTATTCTCAAAGATGTGAGTTGGTGTTGTCGTAGTAGATGACAATCCACTAGACTCCCGAATATGTTGTATGACCGTCCTAAACCAGACACACTCATCAATTGCTCCATATAAAGCTTTAATCTTTAGAATAGTTTGAGGAAGTAATAACAAAGATTTAGTTTGTTGTTCTCCAAGAAATTGTCATGTTCCCCATGATGAATACATAACATGTTTGGGAATGCCCTTTATGTGTGTCAGAGAGGTACCTAACATCAGCAAATTCAACCAACACATCAATCGATGTTTCAAAATAGGAAATTGCATTAAAACTGCTCACAGCAGGGAAGGAGTTCGACGGGTCAAAATTCTCACTCGACGGGTCGAACAAATAGTTTTGTTCGATCCAGTGTACCGGTTTTGATGGGTCGAAACCTTTACTCGATGGGTCAAAAAATGTCCTTAGGTTATCACAATTCACTCACTTCGACGAGTCGAAGGAGTCAAAACTTGTATGCTATGACTCAACCATCCCTTGTCTGGGATTTTCCAATTTCTCTTTGTACTCTTTGTAAGGGAAGAATAAGCCCAAGTCAGTGGGTCACTTCAAGTACCTGAAGATGTGTTTTACTTTATTCTAATCTTTGCGTAGGCGCATACCAACAAGACACTGTCAGGATGTGTGCACCAAGCTATATTTAATCAAGCTCTAACCACACTACGATATGAAATCTTAGCTCCAAAAGTTCCTCACCATCATCCCTTCAGATGAAATTGATATTTTTGGTTTCCAAACCGCAAACAACCATTGGTAAATAAGAATTCAACAAACTCGATATTCCATCTCAAAACCAAGATTTAATCGAGTCCTACTAAGGTCTATCATCTCAAACAACTTGTTCATCTATTGAACACGCATGGGCATAAGTTTTTATTCTTGTATCCCTTCATACTAGATTGTTTCAATCCATATAGTGAACATCTCAAATCTAATTACATGAGCACTCTGTGGGTTATGGTTACTTGAATTGGATAGAACCATGCCAACCGGCACTCTCATGTATCTCAAAATTAAGATCCCCATATAGATATACTGTAATGACATCTGTAAGCTGTATACTCAGTATTTTTGGACAATACCAAACTGATAAGGTAGCGGGAAAGTGATGATGTCCATGACCGGAGAATCCATCTCCTCATAATCAATACTAGGGCGTTGAGAAAATCTTTGCACCACAAGTCTAGCTTTATACTTCATGACTACATTCATCTCATTACCCTTTCGAACAAAAACTTATATGTGTCTAACCGGCATACCATTTGATGGTTATATCACTACCATACCAAAAACTTGCCATGTGTAAGAGAGTCTAGTTCAACCTAGATTGCAACTTTCTATATCAGTCAATTTACTCTACATTAACTGTTGACAATCTGCAACAGAGCAATGTTCCACTTCATCGTCATCAATTCTTGACCGACGGAATAAGTAAATGCATCATCAACGAACTTGGAATGTACCATCCATAATAACGCCAGCATTTGTTTAACTTTGTGAGATTTCTTTGTTTAGTGACATCGTCATTGACTCTGAGGCGTCCCCCAGTGTTTATCAATGTCGATTTTTAGACACATTTACTGTTATAAACAACCTCATGTGTTGATGATAAATAGTTGTACCTTGATGGCTTGCCTTTTTATCGATGGCTCATCAGTGGATTTTGACTGATGCTACACCCTCACTATGGGCAGGAGAAACACTACCTTGCCCTAGTGTTGCGTTAACTTGTCTAATATCAGAAACTTTTAACCTTGCAGGATTTGTAGTGTATATAACCGATCTCGTTACTCACATGATATCAATAAAGAAGTCTACTACTTTTTGAAGATCAAGAATACATTGCACTTCAATCTCATATTGAGAAGTGTGGGGATCATGATGAGACATAGTGAGGACATACCATGTCAATTTCCAACGTTTAACTAGAATGGAAACTATTCGTATCTCCCTCTAATGGTGGGAATTATGTCTCATCACAGTGACTATTTGCAAAACTAGCAGTAAAGAGATATCCTGTTAAAAATTCTAAATAACGGAGAAACGTTGGTGAATCATAACTAACATAAATGCATAATCGTCGTTGATGACCCATTTTTATGCGTAGTGGAAGCGTAGGAGGCACATGTACCACACAACCAGAGATGCGTAGGTGTGAGATATTAGGCTCATATCCAGTTACCAACTGGTACAGACTAAATGGTTGACGGTTTATGAGTATCAAGCGAATAAGCAAAATTGCATGTAATATTGCATATCCCCAAGCAGATACCAGCAAATTAATATGCATAACCATTGCTCTGGCCACAAGCATTAACCACTTGATTTATGCTTCTGCTAAATTGTTTTATGAATGAACATGGGGAAACATGATATTCAACAACAATCTCAATCAACATGCAATAATCAACAAAATATTTTGATAGAAACTCTCCTGTATTAAACCAATCTGAATGACCTAATTGAGTTGTTGGGGTGGTGAGCCCGAAGTTGAATAATATATGCTAGGAGTTTTTCAAATGCAGCGTACCATGTGGATTTCAGAGACGTGTGACCTATACGTCGATGCTGCAATCAAAACCATATATAAACAGTTTGCATACTGATTTAATGGATCCACAAATATATTCTTGAAATCTATGAAAGAATGGAAGTTATGTCTACATCAAAAGAAGATTATGTCTGTAACTTTGCTAATGAACGAGCTTTGCAAAACGAGCAATATGCATTGGATATGGCCATAAAGGCATCTCGTAGGAAGAACGCACAACGCCACAACAGTACTTTGCTAGGATGGTGCTGCACTCATCTTGGAGACCGAGCCTAGGCCAAGTGGAGTAATCTTAGCCCCCCATCTAAACCGATGGTTGAAGATATTCCCACATGCTACTTAATTTTCTCTAGAGAACAGATGTCCATGAGAGAATATCAATATGTGGGTCATCAAAATGCAAAAGCTCATATGAGGGTAAGTCACACATAGTAGTATAAGTGGCTGTATTGGATTCAATGATCCAAATCGTAGTAAGATATAAAATACCATAAATTCTCATAAATTTCTCTAGATTGTGCCATTGGCAGCATTCTACGGAGAATTGACACAAGACTTTGTTTCATTCTCACAATATTATTCCAAGTGAAAATCGTTGGCACAAATGTTTTCAAATCTGAGTAAGGTTTGGATGGCCATTAAGCGTGTATAACACTCAATCTCGTCATCATATATTAACAAAATAATGTCAATCAATATGTTTGAGAACCCAAGACATGGCGAACACTTTAAGTGAATACTTAAAGATTTCAAAATGGTGTAATCCTTATAGAGTGCTAATAAGGTATAATAATATTTAAATACAACCGATGTATAACAACATCTGACCAGTCGAAATGACCGGTGTATATTAAGTTCCATGACATGACAAAAAAAATGATGTAAAATCACATCTTGTGCTGATATCCAGGTTAGTCGATTTAGAAATTTTTCATCTTTTTTCAAGAAAATTGATGTTAGATACATTAAAAACACCACAAAATCGGATATAACTTTCGACGGGTCGAGTAAAACTCTCGACGGATCGAAGAAACCTTAAATAGATTTTTGATTTTCCTATACCAAGTTTTCGATGGGTCGAAGTAATTTTTTCAACGGGTCGAAATGTTGTCCAGGGGCATACATTCGACTGGTCGAGCAAATTTTCGATGGGTCGAAGAAAACCTAAAACCAATATTGATTTTCCGATACTTATTTTTCGACGGGTCAAAATGTTGTATAGGAGTATACATTTGACAGGTCGAGCAAGTTTTTGACGGGTCGAAGAAAACCTAAAACCGATATCAATTTTTCGACATCTATTTTTTGACGGGTCGAAATTGGACATAGTTCGAGATAGAAGCAAACATTCAACAGATCGAGGAAGTCTTCGACGAGTTAAAAAATGTTTAAAACCGATTAAGATTGGAACATTCGACGGGTCAAAAAATTTCGGAGATCAAAATATCCTCTTTTTCGTGTCTCGTTGTTACTGTATCATTGTGACATTATGCCATATAAAATTGTAAAGATCGCATAAGTAGTGAAATAACATTCTCAACACTTTAAAAAATCGAAAAATAGAGAAATTTCATTACTCACAAACAAGGAAAAATTACATCATAAATGTCTTATTCCAAAATCATGACTTAAAACAAAGTCTCGAACCATGACTAAACCAAGTAAAAAAAATAGGGCTAAACATGATTGCAAAAAAAAAACTTGAGCCTAATACATAGACTACTAAAAAAACTACAGTCTCCAGACTTGCATTTGTATTGTCTGCTATTATAAGATTGACTTTACTGCAATCTTCCATCTCATAATCTTCAAATGAAGTTAGTCTCATGTGCCAAGTATCGTGTGTACCTTTTATAGGCATTTTGAATATCTTTGGGTGCATAGCATTGTTTGTGCATGTGTTTGGTAGAACCACATCTATAACAAGATGACAAGCGCGAATTAGATGCAAAATTTGAAGAATTTCTCCCATTCCTAGAACCGGAATGATTCTTGTTAGAGTTATGGCTATTGTCTTGGTGAGTCCAAATCAGGTTCTGACTATATCCTCTACCACGAGTTTTGCCTTGTTCTTCTTTTCCACCAAGGTTATTGTAAGGCTTAGAACAACCGTTCTTCCTATCTTTATGTGTCTTCCCACCAGTGTTGTATGACTCATGGATCTTTTTAGTACCGGTTGGCCAAGCATTATTGTGGAGAAGAAACTCGCGACACCGTTCTTTCTTGGCCAACTCACTCATGAGATCATTAAAGGATCTTAGTCTTCCTTGCTCATAATCTGTGCGATATTGACTAGCAAGTGTGTCCATGGAAGTAGGAAATGTGCTTGAAGACTTCTTGATCATAGCTAGATCTGTCTTTACAATGCCACAACATTCAACTCCGATTGTAGCTCCAACATGCCTTGATTGAAAGCATCAATGTTTAAATAATCTAATATCTGGATTGAATCCCATCTTTCTTGCAGTTCTCGAAGTTATGCTTTATGAACATTATTGAATCTATCTTGTAAAGTCAGCCACAAAACCGCGGGGCCGTTCTTTAACAAATATTATTTTTGTAGAACTGGATGCATATATCGATCGCCTAAAAAACATGAGGGTTTGAGCTTTGCGAGTTGGAGTGGTGGCTCAGTACCAGGTGGTGGTTAGATTGTATCCGTCAGATTCATACTGAGAAACGCGTTCTCAACATCTGACACCCAACAATGGTATTCTGCTCCTTGAGGATCAAGGATATCAAATTCAGGTCGTTCCGACTCAATTGATGTCATCTACAAGAGAGACAAGAGATGTAATTAGTTTACCGATCGAAAGACCACGATCACTTAATATCAAGTTTAGGGAATAAGAACGTGATTAATGATATTTGGTCACAAAAATCGATTATCAATAAACGGTGGCTCAAAACCACAGCTAGAAACCGTGATGAACCATCACATATGAATCGATTTTCCTTCCTTTCTTTTCTTTTCTAAACCGTGACTCTCCCAAGACCGTGACTCATACTCTATGGATATAAGTCCATAAGGACTAGGGCAAAAACATGCAATATTTACAATATCACAATCCTAGATCCAAGGTCTTGCAGAAAGTAAGTTTTATTCCTAGATCTATAGATTGACGGTTTAGAAAGGTTTACCTCGAGGGTGTTATACTTGGTATGAAAACTTTGTTGTGAAAGAAGTTTGAAGAAAGGAAACACGTCCACAAGACTTCCAGCAAACGGAGGATTCCAGTTTTTTTTTTTCCGGACAGATTGATCTTCGTGCACTAAATTGACCATAACTTTATCTAGATGTATTCGAATTTAGATTTTTAGGATGTTCTGGAAACTAGACATCTGGAGCTTTCTATGCATACGAAGTTCTCTCTCTGGTTCGTCTTGAGTTGCTTGCAATACTCTGTCAAAGTTGGATGTTCTACACATGCTCAATTTTAGCTGAAAAATCAGAGATTCTGAGAGAAGGAGATGCCGATTGGTGGAGATCAGCGGTGAAGGAGGAGCTGCCGGCGATGGGAGTTTAGTGTTTTGGAGTTAGAATATTTTTTGTGTGGTGATGTCTGAATATCAACTTAAAGCGTGCTAATAACGTGTTGAAGGAGAAAATATTGATAGACTGAATCTGTAACTCTTTCATTGATATAATGCCTTAAATATAAGCTGATACAATCTGATACAATCAATGTCCCGATATAACAGGGATTCTCTGAATCTATATCAAATCTAGTTTGTATCTAATTAGGACAAGACATACACCAAAAATTACGAAAATTAAATCTTCTTAAGCAATTAGTTAACTAATTAATTCTAATTTGAGTAAGCTAATCTAGTTGCATAAGTCCCAAACAAAAACCAGAATTTCGGTCAAGGCAAGGCATTTTATGAGTATAACATACTTTTGGAACAACTCTAAGGTGCAAATAAGAATCACACAAATAAAATCAAGAAGAATAAACCACACATGTAAATAATACCTCAGCATCCTAGATGTGTATGTTCAATTTTTTTGGAGCAATCAAAATTTGGAAGAAAATTTATCACAGCTGAATAATGTTCGTAGGGCCATGAGGTCTTCAAAACTCTCACTCTAGCCACTATCAACTTTGATGGAGATTCCTCAAAATAAATCTTCGCTTCAAATTTCCACTCAACTCGAAAAACTTCAGATTGAGAGTGAAAATCGAGTTCTCCATAGCTTGTAAGCCAGTATGCAACAAAAGTTGTTTCAACCCCGCACAAGAGATGTTTATATTCTTCAAGTTTTCACATTCCCACGAGTACATTTTGTTATGGTGTGAGCAAGTACAATCCAAATAAAATTTGAAAGATTCGAGATTGCTGGCGGTAATCAAGACAGACTTGGAATGACAATGCATAATCTCCAATGATCTGAGACTGGAACTGGAAACTTGAAGAATATCTCCAAAATAGCCAATACTACATCGATTTAACGACATATGCTCAATGTTGGGGCAACCAGAAACTAAGCTAGAAACGGCTGATTTGACAGCTCCGTACTTCTCATGATCATCCAAGACTAACACATTAGTAAATGACAAAGATTTCAAACAGGGTAGACTTACAATACCATAGAATCCAGAAGTCACATCCATTCCAACTTTCTCCAACTTAGAGCTGTTAAGAATTTTGAACTCAAAACTGCCTTCTGTAGTTTGTTGTACACGGCGTTCTCTTTTTCAAGAGAACAAATATCTAGCTCTTTAACACATCTTTGCAATGCAAACTTTACCCACTTTTGAATCAATAAGTTGACGCGTCTGCTGATCCGCAATTTTTCTAAGACCTTCTGTTTCGAGTTCTTCTCGCATCGTCTGAGTAATAGGACAATGAATTGTTAGAATTAATCAGTCTTTTGTATACAAACAATCTATATGTATAATAACCATATAATCGAAATTGAAATCAATAACGAAGATAAAATAGAAATTCACTAACTTGATCAGATAAAGGTCTGCAACGCAGTATCCTAAAACAGAATTTCACTCCTACTTGTGCTTGTAGTCTGAACGTCTATGTAAATGATACAACTATCTGATTCAAGTTCTAATACACGAACTTGAACCCTGACGAATTTCCTTTATATTTTCCTTAGAATATCGATATGGAGGAAGAAGACGAAGTCGATGAAATTGGATTATCAATGACGACCTGAGGTCCGGTCGTCATTTTATAAGTATCAAGCGTCGTCTTTTCAAAAGTCGTGATCGTTATATCAACTGTCGCTTCTTTTAATTTTATCATGTTTTAATATTTTTCCAAAAATAATAATTCAAAAATTAAAATATTAATTTTTTAAAATTTAAATTCGGATTTAATTAACAGAGCCCAAGAGACCCAAGATCCATCTTTTGACATTTATATATTTGAGTTTTTCTTGGTAGCCCAATATCTAAACTCACACATCCACTAATGAAAGCCTATGCCTAGCTAATCACCAAATTACTTCTTGTCATGTATAATCTTTTATAAAGAGCACATGTCTTACAATTTCTTTCATATTTAGTCCCACGAGTCCCAACATGAATATAGTCGACAGCTGACAGCGTTGAAGTCACCCTTTTTGAGATGGATTACAGGAAACAAGGCCATAGGGATTCCCACTGCTTCAAAACTGTGTTGGCTCGAGCTGCGGCTTTGATGGGTAAGAAAGACACGACGTTATCAGGCAAGTAAGGGCATTGCGATTGTGATCGTGGGTTTTGCGATTGTGATCGTGGGTTTTGATTCCTCATCAGTTTCTTTGTCACTGTCTGATAGTGGGGCTTTGAGTCCTCTGATTTCTCCAATTCTCCGTATCGTCCGCGGGAGAACATTTCTGCGTTTATTGAGTACTGACGGCGTAGAGGAGAAAGGTTATGAATGAAGAGCGCACTTTCAACATAGTAATGAGGAAAATTGACCTGGGCCGGGTTATTCACTGGGCCATTTAAAACCAGTCCATTTTTCTTCAGTTCTTCTCATTGTCGGGTGGGTGTTTCGTAGGTACCAACACTTTCAAATCCCAAATCCCTCTTAAGCTTGTTTAATCTCTAAAACCCTAAACCTTGAGCCCCACATTTCCGATACTCAATCGGTCAAGCAATTCCAACCTCTCCTCGTCGCTGCGCCTTACATTTTTTTCTAAGAGAAAAAAAGGTAAATGGGTGTTACAATTGGTTCTTGGTCTCTTTGATTTTTTACCCATAAGAAGTAATACACTTTGATCGTATCTATATTAGAATCAGTGTATTCAATCACGGATTTGGTATGATTGTTTTGTATTTCAAAAATCTTTTAAAATCTTGATGTATTCAATCTGAATTTTAAACAATCCTTAATTTTTTTGATATATTCATTCTGGATTTTAAACAATCTATAAAAATCCTGTGGTATTCAACGATCTACAGATTTTTAAGTATTTCATTAAATAACCGATTTTGAAGAATTTTGAAGGATTGTTTACACACAAAATGACATTTTGAAATCAGTCCTCCCATCCAAGTGATTTCCATGAATTTTGAGGGATTTCAAAATAGAACATATATATATATATATCTCTCAATTTTTTTCTACATAAGTCTTTAAAGCGTCATCCCTCCCTCAATTTATTTTTTCTACATACGTCTTTAAAACGTTTACCTTGGTTTCACAACAAAGATAACGTCCTTATCCTTTGCTTTCATTACTATTTATTCATGGTTTGATTTCATTAATGACTTCAACTACTATACTTTTAATAATTAACTTCTATATGGTATAAACTTTGGTCTAATTACTACGACTTTATATATATTATTAAAATAGTTCTCAAAATCTTATTTTATAGCAATGAGATGTATTTGTCATTTATCAATCTCTTCTGATTTAAAATATTGAATGATTCATTATAGTATATACAATTTTTCTCATATAGAAGTGTTAATAACTTTTGTTTTCAAACAATAAAGAACTTCATTTTCTACAAAAATGACATGTACAATATTACTTAATAATGGAACAATGAATGTTAAAGAGAATCAAGATAATGAGAACGTGTATTAGAAATACGATGACGGTGCCAATTCAAGACTCAAGACTATGATCATAATGTTGAAAAGATGAAGAATAGTGCATTTCATTTTTGAATATGTGATAGTGTATTTTGACACTTGAGTTTTTTTTATTAGACTTTAATTATTTGAACAATCTTTAGAAATCCAACTAAATCTTTATAAAACAATACAAAAGAATCATTTTAAATCCACGTGGAATTAAAACAATATGTGAATTTAAAACAATCTACGGATTATAAAAAATCTTTAAAAACAAATTAAAATCTAGATTGAATACACTCCCCTAAGTAAATAACCAAATTCCGATCTTTTCGTGTCTTTAATTTTTTTTCCTTTGAATATATATAGCTTCTCTTGCGGGAGAGGATAAATGGCAATGAGAGGAGGACGTGGAGGATTCAAACGTGGTGGCTGGGTTCTAAGAGCATCTGCACCGTGGGGGGAAACGGAGGACGTCTTCCCCAAAAATCCACGGGCCCACCGGCAAGGATGACGTCCGGGGTATTGGAGGCGTGCAGCGGGGGTGGGAGGGGGGGGGGGTGGACCGATCGTTGACGGCGAGAACGTCCGGGAGGATGTTCTGAAATCGATCGTCGCTGGGGACGTTCTAGCTGACGTCAGTCACGCGCAAAGCTGACGTCAGGCGGGAACAAAAAAATTTAAACCGGACGTCAGGTAAAAAGTAATTTTTTAACGGTTTTACCGTTGGCCAATCACAGCGCGCCACATGGCAGCTCATAAAACTATTTTAAATAAATTATTTACTCTAAAACTTAAAAAAATCATAATAAATAGCTCGGACTTCCGAAAAATTCAATAAAAATACGGACAAGTTCATATTAATGTCCTCTATAACTTTCGTGAAGAAAATGAGTCAAAAATCATAACTTAAAAAAACGTCATTTTTGAATCGCAACGAAATAAAGAATCATAATAAACACGTTGTTATAACGAATGCATGCTCAACAAAAAACCTAAGTCCAATATGACTCGGATTACATTTAGCATACAAAATTGATTCAAAGCATATTAACGCATGTCTAAATAGGACTTCCTATTACTTGGAAATTGGTTGAAAATATTACCCGAAAATAAAAAATTAAAATTTTGAATAATAATGAATAGTAATAGGAAGTCCTATTTTTAGCACCGCTGCACGAAAAACAGGAATATGACTTCCTATTTTGAGGAATTCCTCAAATGGGTGAGGAATTCCTCAAAATAGGACTTCCTCTCCATTTTATGGGTGCGGATGCTCTAAATAAGCCCTTTGTTCCGTTTCCTGTGAGTTTTGTGTTTCTATTGTTGCGAATTGAAATAAGTTTAACTTAAGAATGACCAATGTTCTTATGATTCAGATAATAGGTAGTTGATCACAGGTACATTGTTCAATCTTATCTAATCAGTTTGCTAAGAGTACGTTCATGACATACTGGTTGATGAATAATTTTACATTGGCTCTGCTACTAGCTTTCATAATCGATGTGAGTGTTTTTTTGCAGGACATTAACTTGCCCGATGCCGAAAGCATATTGTCCGATCTAGATCAAAAGATAAACAAAGATTCGAAGGAGGAGGAAACAATAATCGAAGAAACTCTGAATTCCAATTGATTTGAGGTTGTGTATATGATAGTATCTTACTTTTGCAAATACGGTGGTTATAATTCACAGGTACAAGTTGTAAATAATGATCTGAACTGATATCTGATTTTATTTCTTAATATGAATCTTATTCTGTTGATGGTATTATGTTGCTGCCTATATTGATGGGTGATGCAGGTTTTCGAGGCACCTTTTTCATTGCTATTAAGCTTACTATATGAGTTGTAGTAGGATAAAAAATTGGTGTTTGAATTCATAACTAGGCGTTGTGATGTAACTGGAAATAATAAATATACATGACTATGATGGTTTATTTCGCTCTAAAGAGTTTATTTTTATTTTTATCAAACTCTAAAGAGCTTTTCAGTCCTTTATATTTGTCACACTATTGAGTTCTGTTCACAACTGCTCGAATTTCTCAATATTTTGAGGACGATGAAGATGACTATAATATGCAGGATGATGGTGACGGTAGGAATTTTCACTATTTTGGGTTTCATATTTGCACTACACTACTACTTTTATTCATCCAACTTCCGAGCCTGTCAGACTGGCAGTGAGCTGACACCGATACATGTATTGATGCAGATGAACCTCTTTTGGACGAGTAGATGGCGCTGCCTACGAGATAGTCAAGTACACTCATCTCAATTTCTCTTCTTGAGATGCTCTAATCGGCCAGTACATATAACTTTAAAATGATAAGGTTTACCATTTTTATTACAGATTTACAGAATTACAGTATATCGTAATTGCCAATGTCAGAAACTTAAAATCTTTTGCTTGGTCGAGTGTTCCGTCTCTTTGTTTTAAACCACATTTCGTTCCAAAGCTCAACCATGCTCGACTCAAATGTAGCTCAACTTTGTACTCTACTTTCGTTCACTGGGCAAGTCGACTACAGTATACATTATGTATGGCATGTTTTAGTTAGTTCATCCGTGTTGGTTTCATAACATATCTGTTAAAATAATATAAAATAGTTACGTAAAAACATGGCTTCAATTAGCCTACTGAAATCTTTAAAAACAATGCTTCAATAATAGTTACGTAAAAAACAAGTAAATAAATAGAAAGCCAAGGTATTTTTTTTTATCAATTTAACTGTGGGATCTCAACTCTTCAATTAGCCTATTGAAATCGTTATATGATGAACCTCCTCGCTTGCTGTCCAAGCTCCCTAGCTCTTCTTCTCCTTGCATGTGCTTCTTTACCCACCAGAATCTGAGTCACAGCTCTCTCAATAGCTTCCTTCTTCAGACTATCCCCAGAGACCCTAATCCACTTCTGTGCACCAACCCCAACTCCAGTCTTGAGCACCTGGGTCACCAATTTCTCATTGTAAAATTGCTCAGCAGACACAGGCCATGTCACCATCGGCAACCCGGCAGAGATTCCCTCCAAAGTTGAGTTCCAACCACAGTGAGTCACAAACCCACTAACACTTGGATGATCAAGAATCAAAACCTGCGGAGCCCAACCTCCGATGATCAATCCCTTGCCTTCCATCCTATCCTCAAATCCTTCAGGCGGCCAATCATCCTGATCCACCTCATCTTTGCCTCTCCTCACAACCCAAATGAAGTCCTGCCCAGAAGCTTCAAGAGCCATTGCAATCTCCTTGAGCTGAGCAGAATTAAAACTAGCCACGCTACCAAAACAGACATACACAACCGAATCGGGTTTCCTGTTATCAAGCCACTTCAAACACTCATGCTCATCAATGGTGGCGTCTTTTCCTCTCCGCACTTTCTCTGATAACATGGTTAAGCTTCAGCAGAGAACAATCAAAACAAGCAGAATTGAAACCTTGAAAATGAAGAACACTGAGAAGATTAACAAAGCTCAGAATTTCATTAGTAAAGTCTTATCCTCTACAACAAGTAATCTGATCCTTATATATGCATCACAACAATTGTGTGCTGCAATGCCAGCTAATATCCTACTGTCAAGATTCTTCACGTGTCAAAATTCAGCTAGTCTATTACATAACAGACTTAACAGAATAACTTATCTACTGTTAGCCACCTCACTCTTTCTGTTATCACTGTTAACACACCCCCTCAAACTCAGCAAGGTCACCAAGCCGAGATTGTTACAATGATAGTTAAATGTAGGACTATGAAGACCTTTGGCGAGTATGTCTGCAGTCTGTTTTGTTGTAGGCACATAATGTAGCAGCAAATCATGTTTTTGTACCCTTTCTCTTACAAAGTGAAAGTCATTGTCCAGGTGCTTTATTTTGGAGTGAAAAACTGGATTTGAAGCTAAGGCCAGTGCTGAGAGAATGTCACATCGAAGTAGAGGAGGTCTTGGAATTTTAACTTGCAAATCACACAGCACATGTTTAATCCAGGATATTTCTGCAGCTGTGTTGGCAAGAGCTCTATATTCAGCTTCTGTTGAGCTTCTGGATACAGAACCTTGCTTCTTTGATTGCCATGATATAGGACATGAATTGATATAGATTATAAATCCAGTTGTTGACCTTCTGTTATTTATTTCACCTGCCCAATCAGCATCACAGAATGCTTTAATACAGACTGCTGGTTCACCAACATGTTGATCTTGATGTTTGTAGAATAGTCCCTTATGCAAAGTACCTTGAATGTATCTCAGAATTATTTTTACTGCAGCAAATGAACTGTAGTGGGAGCTGACATGAATTGACATGCAGTATTAACTGCATAGGCAATATCTGGCCTTGTAAAAGTAAGGTACTGTAATGCTCCCACAATGCTTCTATAAAATGTAGGATGAACCAGGGGTTCTCCATCAGTTTTGAGCATTTGAAAATGAGGAAGACATGGTGTGGTGCAAGGTTTGGTATACTGCATTCCAGCTCTAACAAGCAAGTCTCCTGCATATTTCTTTTGACTCAGAAATAATCTTTCTGGTGTGTATGACACTTCCAGACCAAGAAAATAAGATAGAGCTCCAAGATCTTTCATTTCAAAGACTGAATTCAGCTCTGTGATTATTTCTTCCATCCCTTGATTATCTGACCCAGTTATCACAATATCATCTACATATAGTAGAAGATCAACAATTCCTGCAGTGCTGCTCTTAATGAATAGACTAGGATCAGAATGAGAAAACTTAACACCCATTCCAGGAAGAAAACTTGTAAACTTTTCATGTCATGCTCTAGGAGCTTGCTTAAGTCCATACAAGGACTTCTTTAGCAAGCAGACATGATCATGATGATCTTTGTCCACAAAACCTTGAGGTTGTTTCATATATACTTCTTCCTTAAGATCTCCATGCAGAAAAGCATTTTTCACATCTAATTGCCTTAGTTTCCAGTTGTGAATGGCAGCAAGAGCAAGTATCATTCTTACTGTACTATGTTTTACCACTGGACTGAAGGTTTCATCATAATCTAATCATTTTTCTTGAGAAAAACCCTGTGCAACCAACCTTGCCTTATATCTAGAGACAGTACCATCCTGATTTTTCTTTACCTTATATACCCGTTTACTTCTAACAATATTTTTCCCTTGTGGACAAGGCACAAGGGACCATGTACCTTGCCTTTTTAAAGCAGCGATCTCTTCCTGCATTGCCCCTTCCCATTCTGGTTGTCCTGATGCAGCTCTATAATTTTAGGCTCATGAACATCTGTAATGTCAGTTACTGCAGTAAAACCAGCAAAAAAGGGATACTCATTGTAAAGTTTCCGTTGAACAATAGATGAGAATGTACAGTACTCACTGAATGTTTTCTTTTTGACAATTCCATTTTTGGCTCTTGTCAGCATATAGTGTCTGTTATAGTCCTGATCCTCAACAAATTGATATTCAGGATTCTGAAGTATATCATCTACAGCAGGATCTAAGAAGATGTTACCATTGTTGACAATCACATCTTCTTCATTACCTTGTTCATCAATATTATGAGGAAAATCATCATTGTTTGGAACTTCTTCAGCTGCTGTATTATTACTTCCATCATTGTTTGAAACTTCTTCAGCTGCTGTACTATTACTGCTATAGGTTCCCTGCATGCTAGCTTCATTCACATTTTCATTAGTATCAGTGACAAAATCAGTAGAGTCATTTTGCATACTAGCTTCACTAACAACTTCATTAACAGAAGAGTCTTGACTTTGAGATTAAGCTTGAGAACCATCATTTCCATCATTATCTCTACCATTTTGTGCTACTCCAATCCCCCCTTCAAACAGTGTGGGGGAACCAACACTGGAAGAATACACAGGTAAGGGAGCAAAAAATGTAGCAGATGGAATAGAAGAGGCTAGAGAAGGAACAGAAGAGGGAGTGATGGCAAAAGGAAACACAGATTCTTGATGCAATACATGTCTACACATCCAAAGCTTGTTCTGAGAAATATTATAGCAAAATACCCCTTTATATCCCAGAGCATAACCAAGAAACACACACTGTACAGACCTTGGTTCCAATTTATCCTTAGCATAAGGTCTAATGTAAGGGAAACATGCTGAACCAAAAATTCTCAGATTCTGTACATCAGGTACCTTATGAAATAATTTCTGAAATGGGGAGATAAGATGGAGAGATTTGCATAGCATTCTATTAATCAAATAGGCAGCATGAGATACAGCATGAAACCAAAAGGCTTTTGGTAAAGAGGCAGCTACCATAAGAGTGACAGAAGTATCAACTAAATGTCTATTCTTCCTCTCAGCAAGACCATTCTGTTGAGGGGTACATGGACATGATCTGTAATGAAGAATTCCTTTGGATGACAAAAAGTCTTTGAAAGCATTACTTATATATTCACCCCCTCCATCAAACTGAAGGATTTTAACAGATGCACCAAACTGAGTCTGAACAAGTGCACAGAATTTAACAAAAGTAGGAAAAACATCTGATTTATTTATCAAAGGATAAATCCAAGTGAATCTGGTACAGTCATCAATGAAAGTCAAGTAATATCTATATCCTTCAAGAGAATGACAAGGAGCTGGTCCCCATACATCAGAATGCAGTTTCTCAAAGGGTTGTAAACTATGACTATCAGACTCAGAGAAATGAAGTCTATGCATCTTTCCTTGAATACAATCAGTACATACAGACTCAGATGTATCAGAACTACATTTGATATCAGAAAGGGATAACATTCTAGTTGTGACTTCAGAAGAAGGATGTCCAAATCTTTGATGCCATGTAGTATTTCTGACTACACCTCCAACATAGGCAGAATACACTTCTTTATTTGAATTCTGTAACTTTGGATTTTTGAACAGAAAAAGGCCTTCAGGATTGCTCTTTCCTTGGTACAGCAACCCATTTGTAATCTTGTCCTGCACACATATATCTGTATCATCAAGTGTAATGAAGCATCTGTTGTCCTTGCAAAGTTTAGTTAGTGATAAAAGATTGACTGCTAGCTGAGGAACATGTAACACATTGCTAAGATGAAAAGTATGAGAAGAATGAGTAATATTAGATGCACCAATATGGGAAATAGTAAGACCTGAACCATTCCCAATGGTGATATGACTGTCACTGTTGTAGGGCTGAGCAATGGTCAAGTTCCTGAGGTCAGAAGTCATGTGGTGTGTAGCACCAGAGTCTCCAATCCAAACATCCTGATTGGTTCCAGAAGAGCTTGCCATATTCCCAGTGGCCATAGCCCTTGAGTGAGCAGTCATTGCTGTAAGAGAAGAGGGTGGTTCATCACCTTGATATGCAAAATTAGATCTGTGAGTACAGTTTAGAGCACCATGACCTTTAAGACCACATATCTGGCATGAAACAATTGACTGAGATGGATGGTCTGACCCAACATGAGTTCTGTAAAAGCAATTTACAGCAATGTGACCCTTTTTGTTGCATATCTGACATTAAGGTGTTGAACCATTATCATTTCTGTACACTGGAGGATTAGAGGAGGAAAATGTGGAACCATGAGGAGAAGGGTTGGATGATCCTTTCTTATAGTTAGGATTTTGAAAACATGTGTCAGCAAAATGTCATTTCTTATTGCAGATTTGACAGGAGTGAAGCTGGAAGCAAGTATCAGCAGTATGACCTTTCTTGCCACAGAAGGAACACTCTCCAGTATTGCCTTTCTGTCCCTTGTCAGATTCTCCAAACCCTTTGTCAGAAAATTTCCCTCCTTTGTTATCTCTTTGAGTCCAGTTTCTTTTATGTTCACCATTAGTAGAATCATTTCTTGTAGTCATTACACTTATAGTGGAGTGGGGTCGAAAAATGCCTTCCAAATCTCTTTCAGCTGTAAGTAGCTGAGTTCTGAGATCTCTGAGTGAAATGGGAGACTCTCTTCCCCTTAGCACCATCTTAATCATTCCATACTCTTCAGGAAGACCATTGAGGGCAACAATGATTATGTCTTCATCAGCAATCAGTACTCCAACTGATAGAAGTTGATCTCGAGCACTCTTGATTCTTAGAAGATATCTCTCAATTGAATCAGCTCCTTTCTGAATGGTTTGAAGTTCAGTTTTGAGTTGCATGATGTTAGCTCTGGATACTGTTGAAAATCTTTCAACAAGAGCATTCCATGCTTCATGAGATGATTTGCATCCAATGATGATATCCATTATATCATCACTCAGTGTGGCCATTAGTAAGCTTAAGAGGGCCTTATCTGTTTTCTTCCACAGCTTATAAGCTTCACTGATTTCTGAAGTCACTTCACCTTCTTCAGTCAGATTGTACCTTGGAGGAGATACCTCAGTTCCATCGAAAAAGCCAAACAGCTCATTTCCTTCAAGAAGAGATTGAAACTGAAAGCTCCACTTGATGAAGTTGGATTCACTGAGTTTCACAGTCAACATGCTCAACAGAGAATTGATTGGAACATGACTCAGTTTAGAATCGTTTGCAGTATTACTCAATTCAGCTGCAGAATGCTGACCACTTGCAGACGTAGAAGGTGCCATATCTTTCTGTAATTCTCTTAGCAATAAAACTCAATATGAAGATGCTTGTACTCACACTTACAACTTCACAAAATTTATAGCAACACAGCACTGAGCAGATTAATCACACAAACATAACCTATTAACACAGAATTCTCTCACACAATATACACACTGCTATTCTTCTCAAATTTTATTAACTCAAGCTCTGAATACACTGATTTTTTCTCACTGATTTTCCTTTAAATCAAGTTCTTCTATCCAAACACTATCACAGTCACTCTTCTGAATCAAACTATCACTTCTATACTTCACAATTCAGCACCAGTACTCTATCATATCAGATTTGCATCAGAATAGCAAAAATATAGAGAGGGACTCAGAATTTAGACCTGAAATCTGAGATTTTACAGAACAGATCCAAATCAAGCGCTGCTCACGAATCTGAGATGCTGTTCCAAACCCTTGCACTCGATGCAAAGCAAATCTGCAATACAACAAGTTTTGATGAAACCCTTGCTTTGTTAGTAATCAAACTTACTCAGTCGAAACGTGAGAGAATATGCAGCGGACACTGCTCAAGAGCTAAGATTGCTCTGATACCATGATAACATGGTTAAGCTTCAGCAGAGAACAATCAAAACAAGCAGAATTGAAACCTTGAAAATGAAGAACACTGAGAAGATTAACAAAGCTCAGAATTTCATTAGTAAAGCCTTATCCTCTACAACAAGTAATCTGATCCTTATATATGCATCACAACAATTGTGTGCTGCAATGCCAGCTAATATCCTACTGTCAACATTCTTCACGTGTCAAAATTCAGCTAGTCTATTACATAACAGACTTAACAGAATAACCTATCTACTGTTAGCCACATCACTCTTTCTGTTATCACTGTTAACACTTCGACCTCTCTGTTGCATAGAGAAACAGGGCCTATATGCCACGCCTTCCTCCCCAACCCATTTCTGTAATAGTCTGCATAAACCGGTTCGAGCTCATAGAAACTGTTGACAATCACTCCATAGCTCTTCAACTCCGATTCTCTAGCGGCTTTCAGCAGTTGCGTCATGTCGTTTACAACATTGCCCTTGACAAAGTCAAGGAGTTGAGCTCTTGTCGATGTGATTTCACCAGGCATGTCGGGAATCTCAAAAGACTCTCTCGGAAGAAACTGTGTTATAAGGCTCATGGAGCCTGACGCACTCTGAAGCACAAAGAGAGAAGAAGCCAGTCCCATGAAAAACCAACCTTGGAATATTAAACTTGGCTGCGGCCTCAGTAGCCCAAGGAAAGAACATGTCGGCCTGACCTCCTTTAAAAGCTTCTCCAGCGGTTCTTGAAGCAAGCTTGTGGCTTTGAAGAAACTGTTGACCAATTCCGGCGCTGGAAGCGTGTCGAGATTCTCACAACCTTTAGGGAGACCAGCCTCTTCGCATGGAAACTCGATGGTTTTGATTTCGACATCGAACGCAGAGGAGGGTTTGTTCTTGAATTGGGTCATTTTGGCGAACCTGGCTGCGGTTATAGGAGCAGTGACAATGGTGATCTTGACGCCGCGTGAAGCAAAGAGCTTGGCCATGTCGGATACTGGGATCATGTGGCCGTGAGCCATGAATGGAAACAAGAATATGTGAACAGAGTCATGTCCTTGGCAACCCACACTACAAGAAAATGACCCATTGCCGGCGACTTTTATGTCGCCGGCAATGTTTTTGGACATTACCGGCGATTTTTGCCGGAAAAATCGCCGGTAATGTCTTTTTTTTTTTTTTTTTTTTTAACATTACCGGCGACATAAATGTAAGTCGCCGGTAATCTCTTGCCGGAAAAGACATTGCCGGCGACATACATTTATGTCGCCGGTAATGTAAAAAAAAAAAAAAAAAAGACATTACTTTATGTCGCCGGTAATGTCTTTTTTTTTTTTTTTACATTACCATCGAGAGATTGCCGGCGACGGACATTACCGGCGAAAAAAATCGCCGGTAATGTTAAAAAAAAAAAAAAGACATTACCGGCGATTTTTCCGGCAAAAATCGCCGGTAATGTCCAAAACATTGCCGGCGACATAAAAGTCGCCGGCAATGGGTCATTTTCTTGTAGTGCCATTTCGGAGCTTAATTAGAATGAAAATGATAAATACTGTGTGTTTGTATGATTCTCTGGAGATGAATGTGCACATATATATAGACTACAGCAAACCAGTTGGTGACTAGAAGATATGGATTTCTTTCTTCTTCTTGTGGTTATTAATTTACCATACAGAGAATGCAACAGTAATTTGCATCGTTACGCATGTGAATTCTCTTTATGAATCAAATATTATCATTATAGTAAATGTTTAAATGGTATATAATAGCATACCATGATACATGCTCTGTTTCCATTGAATTATGAAATATAAGGTAAGGGGATAATGTTTTTGGTCAAAGCGAGACAAGGAAGTCCAGGGAATCTTAGCAAACAAGGCAGGAAGAAGGATGTATCAATGTGACGTCATGGGTTACATCCGAAAACTGGATATTCTCCTAGGAACCAATTAGGAAATGTAAGAAATGCCAAAAATTTTAACTTTCTCTTTTCTCAAAAATTCATCATATGTTTTTGATCCTAAAAAGATTTATTCTGTTTTTAAGTATGTAACAAACATTTGTTTTCGTCAGTTTTACATAATTTGTCACTATCTATCTCCCGCATAATACATAACTCATGTCAATTTTTATTTCACATATCTTTCTCTCTTCGTTTTGTCTCTCTTTGTTTAAAAATTACCTTTATCGTGTTTGCTGTCGTGTTACTTCTCGCCGCCGTCATTTTCACTTCTTGTCGTTCTATTCGTTCTCACAGTTTTCGTCGGAGTTCATATTATTTTCTTTCAGAAGTGAAATCTCCGTTCGGAAACCCTAGGTTCTTGTTTTTCTCTGTTCTAAGCAATTTACATGGTCCTTTTCGTGTTTATTTCTATATTTTCAATTGTTGTTGTCAATATTCTATAATTTTTGTTTTTTTTTCATGATTTTTTCTAGAATGTATGTGAGGAGCTTCTTCACCCACAATGGGTGCCATCTCTAATTGGGTTTTGCGGGTGGAAAATATCAGTTCGAAGAAATTGTTCCCGATCGATTGATGTGCCAGACCAGAGCAATCATGGGTGGCTTCAAGTTTTTTCCTATATTTTTGGGTTTATCAATTGTTATGTGACAATACTGTGTATATATGAAATAAGTATTATAATAATGTATAATTCAACCTAAGATTATGACCACAAATATTGACAATTCTTATGGCCTCATAGCACTCCTCTATGTGAGATGGGCAAACTAATGCATGCTGTTATGCATGCCGAGTACGTAGGCACGAAGAATTTGAAAAATGAACCAAAACGAATAGGGAGTAAACAATTCATTATAACAACTTACTGTTTTAACAGCAGTCTTGTTCACGTCATTATCGATCCTTCTTCGTTATGATGAGAACACGGTCAGCGGAAATGTTCAACTCGATAGGGCAGTCACATACATGCAGGTTCTCCGAGGTTAAGTTTTTGACTGTACACGTAACGGAGCAAAAATCTTGTAGACTTGGTAGATTAGAAAGCTCCAAATACTGCAAGCAGCTGAAGGCAATCTCATTTCCCCAGGCATCAGGACCATAATTATCTCCTTCGCTCGCCACTGGTGCTGGGAGAATCCTTTTTGATCTCGTACAGTCATATATGCTTTACTGATTCAAGATTTTGCAAGCAAAAGGGTTTCAGTTGGTCATGACGGGTTAATGTGTCGGCATGTGCTCCTTTAACACTGCTACCTCCTCCCGGGAATTCAAACACAACTTCTAATGATTTGCTGCTGGATACTCATAATGTTTCTCGAGATTTCCGTCTTCCGGTGACACCAGGTAGAAACAGACTTATCAGATTGTCGCAAGAGCTAATGGTAACTTCTCGGAGTCTCTTGAAGGAATCTTGAGCGAATTGAACGTGCCATATTGCCTTTAACTTACTCATAGTCGTAATCTCCAATATCTCCAAGCTAGGAAATCTTACCTGCATGCATTATATTAGAATGTTAATCACAAAATGTATTCTAATTTGACATCTGTATCTAAAATTAAACACGTACTGAAAAGACAGACCCTATGAGATCATGTACATTTACTTTATGTTAATACCCGTCATCGATATGGATATTGGGTATTGAACAAGAAGATCGTATCTTAAATAATGACAAATGTGCTACTAATGCTCTTTGGGGAGATGTCGCTCTTGCTTTACTTTCAATATCGCTATGCCGGTTATTCGAATCCAATTCACTCTCGCTGCTAATATTTAATAACGGTTAAGAAGAGACGGGCGTGACTCGCCTTCAACGTTCTGATGCCTAAGTTAGAAATAATATACAAGCTTTATAGGATAACGACGTGATTGAATATTGAATGCGTACCATTTAATGCTGAGTTGACCGATATATATTGGTGGTTGAGGCTTGGATCCCTATCATTTCTTCGATGTGGGACTGGTGCGTATACTCTTTTTGTTTAGGTGCTGTCCGATTGGTCTCCTGTTCGGCGCGTGGGCGCTATCCTGATCGAGGTGTTGGTGATGTTGGTCATCGGAGTTGGAGCTTTCCCGGTGGTGGTTCCTATCATGGTGGCGGTGAGACATATTTACGATGTATAATCAGGCTGTTAAGTACGTACAAAGATGTGATTAGCTAGGTATATGTACAAGTCCCTCAACTCGCTCAGCCAAGGAGATCAACCTTGGTTGGTGAGTTGAAAGAAGTGATATCGGCGACATCATCTTGTACATGCTTAACGGTGTTGTTACCTTTTTGGAGCCGTGTATCATGCCATGAAGTCCCCCAACTCGGCGACCGAGGTTGTGATGCTTGGCGATGGGTGTACCTGTATGTGTGCCTGCGATCAATATTGTTTTAGTTGGTTAGGGGCGAGATCGGTGAGTAGCTAGTTCACCGTTCTGCCGAAGTATCGTAGGTAATGGTAACCAAGTTTCCTTTCCGTTGAGAGGTTTAGATTGTATCGACCGAGGGGGTCGCTCGATGGCACCCAAACACTCGGCCCTGCCCAGGTCGGTAGCTGCTTTGCGCTGTTGTGGGTAACTCAAACCATTGGGGGCATTATGGTAAGGGGAGCTCGTTTGAATTGGTAACCCTTAAGTCCCCGAGTCCGTTCCTCTGAGCGGCTTTTGTAGTGTCTATGTCGTTATCGGGAATGAAGAGTTTATGTAGCGTGTACGCTGGTGAATGAGATGTTTTGTATAGCGTACCGCTTGGTCAGCGGTATAGTTCTTCTTCAACCGGTGTGGTAGGTGTACCTACTCTGTGATCATTAAATGCCGTCATTTATCATTTTGCCACGTGTTCGCGTAGGGGGTCTCGGGGTTCCCAAACGTCCCGTCGTAGCCATAAAGCGTGATGATTGCTTTTCTTTCGAGGGTCGCGCTTTTTTGAAACGGTGCGTACCGGTTCTCGTTCCGGACCCTTCTGATTCTGGTGATGTCATTCGCCACGTGTGACCATCCGTCAGACTGACGTGTCTTTTTCGAACGGCTGCGATTTCGCCGATTTATATAAATATAACCCCTGGTTTCTGTTTCCTTTGTACTCTTCTTATTGTCATCTGAGAAAATTTTCGTTTTCCTCTGTTGGAGCAGATTTCTTTCGTTCTCTTCTCATCTCCGTCGTGCCGTGGTTGCTTGCCGTTGTTACGCCGTCGTTTCTTTGCTTTACTCCATGCTTTATTCCAGGTAAGACGCCATGGATTGCTCCTCCTCACTTTTGGTTATGTTGGTTCTGTCGTCTCTCTCTCTCCTTCTTTCTTCTCTCTCCCCCCTTTTTTTGCTTTCTAGGTTTTAGACTTGATTCTTGTTGGAATATGCTTCCCTGGTGTTTGATGTGCTAGTCCTAGTTTTCTGAGTGATAGCCGATATCCCGTCGTACTTTGTTGTTGTTGTTGTTTTATTTTAATTCCGTTTTTGCTTTCGCGTTTTCTTTCTCGGTTATACCTGTGTTGAAGGGGGGGGGGTATGTCGTCTGGGAAGCTAGTTGCGGACTGGTGGCCCGATATCGGCAAAACACTGGGTTTGATCTTATCCGTGGCTGTTTCGCAAGTGACATGTCTTCCTCATCTCGATTTGATACCGATACACCTGCTAGTTCTGGAGCTCGCCGGTTAGGATTGGATGGGCCTCTGCTGTGGACCCTGAGGGATGGTCAGGAGGTCTATGAGCCCTCCAAAGCGCTTTCGATGGCGGAGCTGGACAAGGTGAGGTACGAGTTTCAAATCAGTGATAGCATTATCCTGATGTCCCCTGCCTCTGGCGAAGTGTTTTCTAGGTCGCCCAAGGGCTTTATCGCTCTCGACCGGGCTTAACTGCGTTATGGCGTGCGTCTGCCGCTGCATCCCTTCCACGAGTATATATTTGGGGAACTCGGCTGCGCTGTGGGGCAAGTTTCGTCGTTAATGCTTCAAGTCCTGAGCGCCATGTTTACGTTGTGGAAGCTGGCTGACCTGGATTACCCTACACGCAATAAAGTGTTGTACTTCTTCGACGTTTCATACTCGATGAAGAAGGGGTGCGGTGGCATGCTCTCGCTGCGTCAGCGGCGTAGGAGCTCCTTTGGACTCACCGACTTTGCGAGTTCGTGCCCTGACTGGAGGAGTGAGCATTTCTTTGCTAGCGGGTGGTCATCTTTCCCTAATAGCCGTGTGCCCACTCGCTTTCAGTCCCGAGTTGACTCTTCTGTCTCGGCGTTTTCCTGTTCTTGCTTTGCCATATCGTTCTTCTTTTTAACCGTCTTTATTTTGTAGTTACTCGCCAGTTTTCTTTATCCGCTATCGAGAAGCGGCGGTGCCATAGTGTTGAGAGAGGTTTCAGCGAGAAGTTTAAGAGTGTATACCTCCTTGCTGATTACCGGATTATGGAAATGACCGGTCTTGCCAAGACGTTTAGTATGCTGCTTTGCTGTTTGTGCTTTTGTTGCTTGTTCTGTGTGTGTTTCTGCATTCTTCTGTTTTGCCGTGGTGTTGACCCATTTTTTTGTTTTGTAGTTGGCTATAAAAATCAGAAGCGAGATCGGAAGATGTCTAGCTCTTATGGCGACATTGACGAGATCATTGCCCAACTTGCAGAAGATGGGATCCCTAAAAATAAGGGAGCA
Organism: Geum urbanum; assembly: GCA_946800695.1. Lineage (NCBI taxonomy): Eukaryota > Viridiplantae > Streptophyta > Magnoliopsida > Rosales > Rosaceae > Geum > Geum urbanum. The sequence goes on along the minus strand of OX327007.1, from coordinate 6,657,225 downwards.
AAATAAAAAAAATAAAGAAAAAGAAAACGTTGGAGATGGGATCCCTGAAAATAAGAGAGCAAATAACTACAAGAAACTACCCTAAAATAACTTCTCCGAGATCCAAATTCTCATTTTTTAAAAATAACTTCTTGTTTAAGAAGATTTATTCTCAGTAACTTCCAGTGTGTGTCTTGTTCTAGTTAGATACGATTTAGTCTAGATAGAGATTTAGAGAATCTCTATTTTATCGAGACAATTATTATACCAAATTGTATCAGCTTATATATAAGGCGTTCTATAAATGAAAGAGTTACAGTTCTCAGTTATCATATATTCCTCTTCAACACGTTATCAGCAGCTCTTGAGTTGATAGCCATCACCCTAAACCCTAAAAAAAAAAAAACCTAACCCAGTACTTCTCACCGCCGATCTCCACCCATTGGCTCATCCTCCTTGCAATCCTTGTGTAGCATATGCTCAAAGAATCTCCAAATTCGAAAATATTGCTTGACTTCCAAAGAACCGCGTTAAACGAACTCTTCCTCAACATCGTCCAAACTCAATACCGGTCATACTAAGCATAACACCAATCGAGATAAATTTTCTAAACCGTCATTCTTTAGATCTAGGAATAAAACTTACTTTCTTCAACACCCTAGATCTTAGGATTGTGATATTGTGATTATTGAATATATGTGCCCTAGTTCTTATGGACATATATACATAGAATATAAGTGACGGGTTAGAAAAGGAAAGAAAAGAATGGAAAATTGATACTATGTGATGGTTTATAACGGTTTCTAGGTGTGGTTTTGAGCCACCGTTTATTGATAATCAATTTTTGTGGCCATACATCATAGATCACATTCTTATTCATTAAAACTTGATATTAGTGATCGTGATTCTTCGATCGATACTACTTAAATCTCTTTGTATTTTGTAGATGAGTTCGAATGAGCCGGCTAGACTAGAATTTGACATCCTTGATATCCAAGAAAAGGAATACCATCGTTAGGTCTCTAATGTGGAAAAAATATTCATCGAAAAGAGACTCAGCAGTACAATGACATGCCATACACAGATGAAATTAAAGCTCAAACCCTCATGTTTTTAAAGCTTCACATTCATCCAACTCTCAAGAAGTAGTAATTAAAGAAAACCAATCCCCTAGATTTGTGGGATGTTCTGAAGTAGCGCTTCAATAATGTGCATGATACACAACTTCTTGAGTTGACAGCAAGATGGGATCATGGGAAGCCCTAAGGCTTCTTGATTTTCCTAAGATTCAAGATTACTATCAAGCGATGTTGGATCTGCAGTATGAGTTAAGTTTTTGTTGGGTGGAAAAGTTAGAGAACGATATGATCGAGAAGTTGTTAAATACCTTCCCAACATCCATAAGCATCCTTGCTCATACTTTTTTCCATACCCCATGGAACTTACAATACTTTTTTCCTTTCAACTACTCGGCAGTGGGGAGAGGTCCGAAGTCTGCTTTGACGACTCGCATATTGTATAGCTCGTCCAGGATCTCATGAGCCATATTAGCATCATATGTATATGCATCAAACTCTAGCATAGTAAAAGCTACTATCGAAAGCTTAATTGGACCTTTGCTCTTCTAAAGTTTACAGGGTTTTACGACCTTATTTGTTGACAAGTCTACTGCCCCTACTTGTTCTCCTTCAGAATCTGAATCCTTGTTGTTTTCCACATCTTCTATATAAGCCACGGTTCTAGGCTTAAGTCTATCGTAGGACCTAGCAGTATACGTTTCCTTGGACGTATTTCTTCTGTTGTCTCATTCTTGCTTGGTACTGTGGGCTCTAGTTACAGCCATAATAAGCTCATTCAAGGAGAAGCATTTGCTATTAAGGAATAGTTGGCGGTACATATCCTCCAACCCATTCTTGGCCATTTCAACGACCTCTTATTTGCGCAATGGGGTCTTGCATAGATTATACTCTGACGGGAAACAGTGTAGGAAGGTAACTGGCACTACAACATTTTGCTCATTACCGGCGATCAATAGTTTTCCATTATTGCCGGCGATTTTTGGATATTGCCGGCGATTTTTCTCCAAATCGCCGGCAATAATGCGCCGAAAATAGCCAAAAAAAAGAGTATTGCCGGCGACTTCCATGCATGTCACCGGCAATAATAAAAAAATAAAAAAAACTATTGCCGGCGACTTTCCCCCAAGTCGCCGGCAATACTTGCCATCCCGAAGTGATCGATAAACAAGGCCTCCATGTCCTTCCATTCTATAACCGAGCCATTTTCCAACCCCGTATACCAAACGAGGGCTAACCTTGATAGAGATGATCCAAAGACTGTTTGAGTCCTTCATTATTGGTGAACTGTCCTAGTTGCATAGTAAAGTACACCAAGTGAGTCGCTACATTAGTATCATCATCACCAGAGAAAGTCTGAAAGGTCTGATGTCGGTAATATCTTGGCCATTGCCAAGCCTTTGGGTCGTCTTTCTGCATGGGAGGGAATGAAGTTTCGTATGATTCATACATCTTAGCGAGGTGTATGTCACAGTCATTCATAAACCTATTTAGTCTCTACTCCCATGCTGGCGGGAAAGACTTTGATTGCCTAGTCTTCCTGGTGAGGTGAGAGATGTATTTTGTTAAAGATGTTATGTCTCTGTCTGTCCTCTGAGACAGTGTCGCCACTTGTCGACGATATTAAGCTAAACTTGTTTCCAAGGTTCGCATGATGTCAGCCTGCAGTTTATCTTGACCTTCCGCAATGCTTGTTACTTGGGCTTCGATCGCTTCTAGCTCCTCCTGATCCCTGTGGAACTCTACCCCTAGAGCTTGGATTTCGGCCAATGCTGAGTCTACCTTCTCGCCGTGAGTAGTGAGGATGTCTGCTTGTTGTCCGATTCTTTGGCCAAGAGTCGTATAGTAGTTCGTTTGATGGTCATCACGCCTAGCCGCGTAAGCTAGGTATTTCTGGAGTGTGAGCTCCAGGTCTCTGCTTCGCTCAAGGATTTGAACGACACCGTTGAGTGGTATTCTTTAGCGAAGAGGATTTCAGCCGCTTGCTTGCTCAATGAATGACACTTAGTGAAGGTGTGTTCGCAGTATACCGGTTGCGGATGTTTATGACACTGAGGGTATTCCCTTTTGTAAGGATCCCCTATCGTCGCTTAGAGACACAAAAAGAAAGTCCCACTGGGCATGCCAAAATGTTTGACACCAAAATCTCCCTAGCGAGGAATCCGTCGAGAGCATCTTGCAAACTGTCTCTTTTATAAATTTTGGATAATATAACTGCATGTATCAGTTTTATCTTGATGTGCTTCGTGTGCTGGCATGCCACCGTCTCGCGACGGAATGTGAATGTATAGCTGCGTCGCCTGACTTCTTGACTAAGCGATTTAGGCGGGGAGAACACCAACCTCGCCTGAATGGATCCTTCTTACCCAATGTCCTAGGACTTTGGTTTTTCATGTCTCTAGCAGAGCCACGGAAATCGATACTTCACACTCTCTCTGTAAGTGCAAAACAGAGCAATCTTCTTGACGATGTGTTGAGAACACTGGGGTGTTGCTTCCATGGATCTCTAAATTCTCACTCGATCGGTGACAAGCTCTTCAATCTTTCAGTTGCGTTGTTTCCTTTGAAGCCAAATATGAGATATTTATCTCAAACCCAAACAACGATAAATCGCTTAGTCAAGACCCAGCTAGTTTACTCGGGCCGCTCGCCAAATCCAGTCCTCGAAATAAAATATGAGATATTTATCTCAGACCCAAACAACGATAATGTAAGGTCTTAGGGTGTAATATTCGTTGAATCGAAGGTTTCAGATGTAGGCTTCCAAAACGGAGGAGTAAGAAGGATTGTTCGGAGTGTAAATTGCTGGACCGATTGGGGGACGAGAGTTGTAATGGCTCAGAAGACATGAAACAAAGCTCTCAAAGAGCTGAGGATGAAGCTGAGGGGGCATAAGAAATAAATATACCTAAAACAAGAGGAAGGAGTGAAAGCCTTGGACTTGCCGTTTCTAGCATGTTTGATCTGTCGGGAGTCTATGGAAAAGACTCTTTTTATGTTTATCTGGCTAACAACATTTTTATATATAGTATTTTTTTTAGAGTTTTAGAAACACTTTTAAAAAATTTAAAAATATTTTTAAAATCAAGAAGCACTTATTATGTGTTTCTAAAATACTTCAAAATACTTCTAGAATTTTACAAAATAATTTCTTATTTTTTTAATTTTTAATAATCCAAATGTCCTTTTAGTCATTCTAAAAACAATCTCTAACACACCCATAGTCTTAGACATGTACGTGCTTAACTGCTTATTATTTGCTTCTTAAGAAATCTATGTATGCAAGCATCATCAAATATGCTGAAAAACATCAGTCCGTTTTTCAAGGAGTAGTGATCGGCCGGATTTGTTGGGATGAAATTTGCCGACTAACACTCTCTCGTTGGTCATCAGACCAACCAATCTCCTATTGCCACGTGGCTTGTATTTTAACCATGGTTGATCATAGATGAGAGAAAACCAGAGATCACCACAACCACCATAAGCCGCCGCCTTACTCTCCATTAAACTCGCCCACCGCCTTACTTTCATCCAGGCCGACTCCTTCAACTTCAAGCACGTAGTCCCAAATGTTAACCGACTCCGCCAATACAGCAAGTCAGCAACCAAACACACACAACATCGAGTCTTATTCATCTTCATTGTCCAAGACCTTCACTATCCCGCCGATGAAGACCACGCCGAAACAGCAGCAGGACTTTAAGCTCCAGGAGCGATGATCGTAGCCAGAACCATGATCAAACCACATTGATCTTCTATTGTTGTCGTTTTCCAGACTTTTCCCCCTCTTAATCAACCATGGTTACTTACAATCCACGTGGCAGCAACAGATTGGTGAGTTTGATGACCAACAAGAGAGTGTCGATCGGAAAATTTCATCCCGGATTTGTTATCTATTGTATTAGTAATTTCTGTAAGTAAAAAACTCCAGTAAAGCTTTAATACAAATTTCTTTAATGCTAAAGCTTCAAATCAAATAAAGTATACTATTCAGTTGATATGATCAAAGTAGATTACCATTCTTCTACAACAACAGAGGAAAGAATTGGAATTTATAGCTTGGACAATAATGCAAGTTTGATCAACTCCTTCCTCATCACTTTACCTTGTGCACTCCTTGGTATTTCCTTGATGAACATTACACGTCGTATTTTCTTATATGGTGCAACCTGCAAATTCATACATAAGAAAGTTCACATATCGCTATAACAAAAAATTCAATTTGCTACGTTTTTTTGCGACCGTATTCAAATACTTACCAATGGCGACGAAAAATTCATCGTCACGAATGTGGTGACCTTTTTGAGACGGCAAACCGACGCCGTCGCAAAAAGATTCATCAATTGTGACGACATTTTTTACCGTCATAAAAAGTTACATCAATTGAAACGACATTTTTTCACCGTTGCAAAAAGTTTCATCAATTGCGATGGAAAAGAAAGGCTGTCGCAAAATTATTATTGCCAACAAATAATTGTTTTACGCAAAAATAACCGTTAGATGGGATGATTAAAATACTCTAAATATAGTATTAAAAACTTATAATTTTTTGACTTGAATTCGACGTTGATCCGTGCATTAAATCGTTGTGTTCCTAAGTTGTTTTAGACTAAAACTCGATTTGCCACTATGCAAAAAAATTATTTGGGACCAATTTTCGCACATGTATTATCGTGTAACTTATACTATGTTAAAAAATGACCCAAAAAAATCAATTTAAGTACTCTTCCCATAGGAGAATGAGCAAACTCCTTGGAAATGACTATTTTAGTCTTTTGGTAAGATTTGACCTCATTGACCGATCTCTAAACGAACTTCGACGATGGTAAGTTTTTTGAAAACTCTATGTTATTATGAGGTTAATGCATGTGTATGGACACATTTCTCATTATACCATTTCGGTTTCTCATATGTCTTTAATCCACATATAGCTACTAATGTTACTTACAAATGTTTGTTGGTTATATGAAAATCAAACTTTTATAAAACTAAATCACTAACAAGTAATCATTTTGAAAATGTAACCTTTGGATGAGACGATCGGATCAATCTAAGCATGTTGTGAAAAAATTTGAACTTTCCGATTTGAATTTGACCTCGATCTGTATGTCCTACGGTTGTGACTATATTGTCCTTAAGTTTGCCGCCTCGTCAAAAATAATTTGAAATCAAGTACTTCACACATATTCTCGTGGGATTCATATCTATCTTGCCATGTAAAAAACTAAAATTTCCAAACCCTAAATCAGAGACCTAAATTTAAACTCTAACCCTTTTCATAAAAAAAATAAATCTGAACCCTAAGTCCCTAACCCTGAACTCTAAAAGAATAGTTAAAAGAAAATCTTTCAAAAAAAAAGAAAAAAGTAAATAAATTAGGTCATGTCCAACACTTTCATGATTTAGGTCATGTCCAACACTTTCATGCGCCTCCCTTTTAATTTTATCCTCTCTCTCTCTCTCTCTCTCTCTCTCTCTCTCTCTCTCTCTCTCGGGTAGTAGCAGTAGATCGACAGACCGCCGCCATGCTGCCGCCTCACCGCTGACATCACTCGCCAGAGCCGCTCGCTGCTGTCCAAGGATCATTTCGCCGCTGGTCCAAATCCCGCATCTCTGACTTCACGGCCTCGCACGTATCTCCACCTCCCATCGCCAAGATTTCAGATCGACCTGCCTCGCCGCTCGCTGGTCAACCTCTTTTTTCCGCATCGCCACTGCTCGCCTCCTCTCGATTTTGACATTTCGTGCTACTTGATTGTAGATCTTCCTTTAAAACCTCCTCCTCCATTGTATCCCAAGACTCATGAGCCGGTGAAGCCTGAAGATTTTTCACATCTATTTCTTGATGAGTTGATAAAGCAAGAGGCAAGTTGTGAGTGATACATAGATATCCCAGAAGAAGTTATTGATATCTACAAGCTTTGGCACCCAACCCCTCTCATTAGGGTATCTCCAATAGGAGGTCCTAAACCCTAATTTTGGGGTACTAAAAAAAATTGGACTCCAATGGTAGTTTTGTGAAGTCCTAAACCCTATATTTATAAGACTTGATCTCATCCCAAGTCTTATTATGAGACTCCATATGAGACTTGGTCTTATAATTTTGGGCTGGGGCCACTTGGCAGAGGGGAGAGAAATTGGAGGGAGAAGACGCGAGAAGAGACGAGAGTGGAGAGAAGACGTGGAAAAAGACGAAATTGGAGAGAAAAGACGCAAGTGGACAAAATTCATTTTTTTTTAAAATAATAAGATAATATTTATTTATCATGTATAAGAATAGTTTATAAATATAAATTATTATTAATTACAACACAAAATAAAGAAAAATCAAATATATAAAATTAAGACTTTGACTTAAAACCCCTACCATTGGAGATGATCGAAGTGTTATATAAATAGTATCTAAATGAGGTCTCAAAATAGATATAAGACCCCATTATAAGACTTCATGATTGGAGATGCCCTTAAGTTTGTTCAAATTATTTACATTGCAGTTTTTCTTTTGTCTCTTCTCCATCACATAGAATTTTCAGGAAGCATCTTATAACTCCGGTTGGATTCAGGGCCAAGAGATTGGAGAAGCTTCTTGACACATCAGCGCGAATTTATTACAAGTATGAAGGTGGAAGCCCGGCTGGATCACATAAACCCAACACTGCAGTTGCACAAGTGTATTATAATTCAAAGCAAGGCATTAAGAAGGTTGTGACAGAAACAGGAGCTGGTCAGTGGGGTTGTTCTTTGGCTTTTGCATCTAGCTTATTCGGTCTTTACTATGAGGTTATAAAGCTTCACTCTGTCCATTTATGTCTTCTCATAACTCTGATTCTGTTTGTTTTATATAGCTCTACACTTGGTTTTCCCAGCTGGAGTATTTGGCACAACTGAGATACTCTTCCATTCCCAAATGAGATGTCTGCAACTTTTAACAGAACTTGGTTCCGGATTCAGCTGTAATGGGCTTTAACATGGTAAGATCTTTGACAAAGTTCTCAATCTGCTCACTTATTATCACTTTGTTTGGGTTTGAGTTGGGGTGACCCTTTTGTTTGGTTAATGAGATATGGAGGCATGAAGTAAAAGAATCATAAGTTGGGGTTCTGAGTTTATAAGATTCTCAGTTCTGATTGTGTTACGTTTGTTTTGGATGACTTCAGTGACTAGTAAGACTAATCCTTTATTGAGTTGTATGGTTTGAAAATTTGATGTATTTGGTTTGTTTTTTTTCTCTTATAAGAAAAATAGTTCAGTTTAGAAATATGATGTGATTAGTGTCTGTTGCCCTTAATAAGACAATAGAGGTAAGAAATGTGAGTGATTCCAAAACTGTGGTTTTGGGTTTAAGGTTCGTTTTGTTTTGAGGATTATAGGGTTCTATGTAATATATGGTTCTTTTTTTCTATTATGACTGGGGGATTAAATATTGTATATTGTATCTTGAGTTATGTTCTTTAAGGTTCTGAAAACTTGCAGGGAGAGTAGGACAGTTTGATTGCATTATTTTTGCTGTTTTAGTTCCTTGGATGATTGAATCAGAGATACAATGGGTTTGCCACTTAGATTCCATTGTTGTACTTGGAACATGTAGACATCATACATTGATGTTGAACTTAAGGTATGCCTCCAAAGAGCTGGACAAGTTGCAAACTGCAAATTTTGATCAAAAGATCGGTGTGCAAATTATTCAGAATGCTCTTAAGGTTCACAACCCTCTTGTCAGCACTTTGGGTTTTGGTCTTGCAATACTGCAAAAAATGAATTTCTGAGACTATGAATGTCTGGTAATATTTCATTGATTATTTGCTGGACTGTTTAACAAGTAGTAATACCTAGCAGATTCCCATCAGTTCTTTGCTTGATTGTTATAAGCCTGTATTATGTACTCATTTTGTTTACCTCTTCTCTAGATGCCTATGTTCACTATTGGTTCTAATGCTGTAGTTGAATGCATGGTTGTTGTTGGCAAATTATTGGAGCAGGACAATGCTGATCTTGGATATGATGCAGCAAAAGGTATGTTTCTGTTTGTAAACTTCTGTACTGAGTTGAACTATTGTTTAGGAACTATATTTTGGTCATCACATTTGAATTGATTCATTTTCAGCTTACTGGATTGAATATGTATAGGATAGGTGTGTCAGTGCCCTATACATATTAAGTATTACTTATTTAATTTTACATGAATACAATATATACTTCACAACTGTTGAAAGATCTTCAGAAGGATTTGTTTCTCATTTACCTTTTAATCAAAGAACTGGACTTTTACCTGAGGTATAATATCTTCTTCAGTTAGTAGAATATAAATAGTTCTTGCTTTACTAGTTACGTATCTTAGCTTACTATCTCGTGATATATCTGTTATGATATGGAGTTGCATGCCTCATATCTTATGTCTTATATCAGGCAGAGCTTATTACACTGCGAGTAAGAAATTAGATTTAGCTTTTCTTAGTTCCAAATTAAAGGTTCTTAACTTATAAATATGTCATCTTCCATGCCAACTTATTCATTATTGAGCAAGATAATCTTTATGCAGAGGAGGGAGATCCTACAAAGTACTGTTGATCTTTTTCAGAACAATTTAAACTTAGAGGTCATTTCTTGTATATCATTATACAAGTAGTGAATATAGTCTGCTAATGTCTACAACTGTTGTATTCAATTGGCTCATCAAGATTTAGCTATTGAAGCAAGTGACACTGCTTATTTCTTCTGGCAGGTAATTTATGGTGATACGGTTTCAATAATGATTTATAGTGGGCTGGATGGTAGTACAAAAGGAAAAGCAATTGCAGCGAAAGTAATTCAAGAGGTGAGTTTATCATGAAATTAGAGCATTATATAAAGAAACTAAGAATGCATTACAATGTAAGTTTTACTGTTTAACATTCCCCAGGGAAAATCTATATAGAGCTTAAAACTGAATATTACAAGACAATAATAAAAAAATTCGGATAGAGCTTTATTTCCCTGTTGAAGTAGATTCTTTAGTTCCAATTATTGCAGCATCTGTCTCATCAAGAGAAGAAAAATGCTCTTATCATATATAATACTTTACTTATGTCCTGTGAAATTTAAATCTCACAGGTTAACAAGAAGTATAGATGCTTAGAAATTGATCTTGACGATCTGTACAAGAGAATGCTGCTTCTCAAGAAAAAGAAGTATACAGCTGTGAACCTGACCTTAATGCCGAGTCAAGAGTGATGACAACCGAACTTGAAAGAGTTGAGGAACACAGAAGGCATTCAAAGTGAACCAGTGTTAGAAAAACTTAGAAAAGTTGCAGCTAGGGATTGTTGATTTCTTGAAATAGTTATGTGTTGGTGAATTTTCCACCTGGATCTTTATTCATTTTGAAGTTTCCTTCAAGTTAGTAAAGTACTGAATTTTCAGAATTGTCTCCTGGTGTTACTTGTATCATTGTACGTACTGAACAACAGGAGAAAAAGTGATTCTCGTATTGCAGATTTGCATACCAGAATCATTTTTTATTAATAATTTATTCATTTGCGACGGAAATTATGCCGTTGCAAAAGTTTTTTTTTGCGCTGACAATTTACCATTGCAAAAATCAAACAACACTACAGTAACCAAATTTTTAGCCACGGCAAAATTTTGCCGTGACAAATAAGAACAAACGACAGTAAAAGTTGTCGCTATTAGCAATTGCGTCGTCACTTATTGCGATGGAAACGATGTCGTCGCAAAAGAGTATTGCTACGGTATTTTTGCAAAATGTATTTTTTGTTGTAGTGTATACAACTTAATTAATAGGTACATGAAATTACTTCATGCAGTCTATGTAGTAAGGTCATTGAATTGGTATAGTCTGACTTACCTGTTTGGCAATGAAATCCTTTATCTGCGATTCATCAACCACGCCTGCGCGCCTCACTACAAATGCCATTGGTACTTGACCTGCTTCCTCATCAGGGTACCTGTCCATAATTTTCATCAGTACTACACTCGATGAATAAGACGACGTCAGGACGTCATTAATTCACATTTCAGCAAAAGAGATAACAGAAATCACATACGGAACGACAGCTGCTTCAACAATATCCGGATGGGACTGAAGCAGTTGCTCCAACTCGGCCGGGGCAACCTAATGCAAACATGCATGCAGTAGTAAGTTAACACATAGCGTACGTATTACACTTATTCTATTATTCAAGCAATTCATTTAGGCTGTGATGAAATTAGTAGGGCTAGTATCGGTTTCGGACCGACGATTTTTTTCGAGAACTGAAACCGAACCGAAGGAATTTGGTTTGAGTCTGTATGTCGCATTTTCACCGGAGAACTGAATAAAAACCGATCAGTACGATTTAGGGTTCGGTGGGGTCGGTTTCTCGGGTTCCAGTTCAACAATTTCGTACCATCGTCGCCAGAAACCGTTTTTTTTTTCTTTGTCAAATCGATCGGAAACTAAGCGGAGATCGGCGGACGGAGATCGAAATCGTCGAATCAACATAAACTTAGGTTGAATCGACAGAAATAGAAGAAGATGGATAGGTAACGGAGGTCGAAATCGCCGGAAAAACAGAGGTCGACGTCAAGAAGGAGAGAGGCTATGATCGAGTGTGGTCGAATCTATGCAGATATAGGAGATGGGTTCTGATCAACTGTAGTCGAGCCTAAATATGAACATACCAACAACTAATAGGCTATGAACATGTAGCTTTTTGAGTAATTCAGTTTGGGCCTATTTTGTTGGGCTTTTAATTTAAGAACCGAACCCGAACCGATTTGGGCCATTCGGTTTGGGCTTTTCTTGGAAGGCTTCTGTTTTATGAGAAACCGGCCCAAACTTGAGATTTTTGGGTCGGTTCGGGGTTTTTGGTTTGGTTTTACCAATTTTCGGGCTCTAAATCCCAGCACTAAAATTTAGTGTTTGATAAAATAATAAAAATTGTTTATTTTCAACTTTTTAGTTCAAAAATTATTGTTAGAAAAAGTAAGTGAATCGTTATTTTTTCTGACTATGTTTTCTTAAAGTTAAATATTTTCACCTTAATCTCAAATTAAGCCTTAATCAATAACAAGTAATTAACGATTATGTTCACAGACAAAACCTGGTAGCCCTTGTACTTGATCAACTCCTTGATCCGATCAACGAAGAATAAGTAACCTTCATTGTCTATATAACATAGATCTCCGGTTTTAAACCATCCTTCAGGGTCCATAGTTAGAGCAGTTGCTGCTTCATCACCAATGTAACCTACAACAACCAAAGTAACATGAACATAAGATACATCAAAACAATGAGCTAGTAGCACACGTACGTACAGTCTCAATCTATGTACACTACCTTTCATTATAAAGGGTCCCCTGACCCAAAGCTCTCCTGTCTTTGAAGGAGGCAAGGCAACTTTAATCTCGGGGTCAACTATCTTGGCTTCAAAATTCGACATCAGTTTCCCGGTAGCTCCTTCTACTCGGGTCTCATTTGGGCCTACCGTCGAAAACACTCGGCCTGCTGTCTCTGTCAGCCCAAAGCTCTTCACAAAAACCATCGTTACTAAATTAGTACCTCCAAATGTTAAATTTGAAAACTAAGAGGACTAAACTGCAATTTTGAACACGTGGGAAGTGCATGCGTTAGTGACTGACCTGCGCCACTTGTACATTAGGGAGTCGTTGCTTGAGCTTATCGATGACGCTCCTGGAGAGCGGAGCACCGCCGCTGGCGATGACCTGCAGTGACGTCAGGTCGTAGCGTTCCAGCTCGCTACCGAGCATCACCACTGCCACAGCCACCGGCGGGGCCCACGCCACGTGTGTGACCCCGAATTCCTGGATGGCTCTCAGCGTCTCCCTCAGATCGAACCTCCCCGGAAAAGTCGCCAGCGTCTCGCCAAAGGCCGCCACCCTCATGCAGACGAAGAATCCGAACACGTGGAAGAACGGCACCGCGCAGAGCATAACCGGCGTCGGAGACGGCGGAGGAGGACGGACGGCGAGGGCCGACGCTAGCATGCAGATCCAGTTGCCGTGAGTCAACGCGACGCCTTTGACCTCACCGGTGGTGCCGGAGGAGTAGAGGATTGCGGCGGTGTCGGATTGGCGGACGTCGACGCGTGGAAGCTCCAGCGGCGTCGACGGAGTGGGAGACGGACACGTCATCATGGACTCGAAATCGGGGGAGTCGATCAGAACGACGCCGTATTGGAGATTTTTGGGGATTTTGTGAGCGGTGGCGGAGGTGGCGAAGGCGATGACGGGCTTGCTGAGGTGGATTTGGCGGGAAATCTCGGGAGCGGTGCTGGCCGGGTTGGAAGGGGAGACGGCGACGCCGAGGGAGAATAGGGAAAAGTGGAGAATAGGGACCTCCAGGGAATTCGGGGAGCTGACGAAGGCGGTATGGCCATTGCGGAGGTTGGGGAACCGAGACTGTATTGACGCGGCTAGGGTTTTGACGCGGCGCGTGAATTCAGGGTAAAGAATGCGGCGGCGCGTGGAAGGATCGAGGAGGGCCGGGGTGGAGGGCGGAGGAGGAGAGGCTTCGAGTTGGGAGAAAATGTAGTGGGTGACCGAAAGTGGCGTCGTTTGGGGATGAGGGAGTGGGGCTTTCGGCCTGAGGCTGTGGAAAGTGCTGGTCTTTGAGCAGAAGCCGCTGTTGGGATCAATGCCATCAGCCAATTTCATGTTGCTCTGAAGTCTGAAGCTTGCAAGGTAATTGTGGGATGAATTGGGTTTGGTTGTTCAGTTTACAAGTTAGAAACGTCTTTTATGTGAGACTGAGAGGTTCGTACAGCCAGTAGATTTCCAGTGACATGTCCTCCATGCAGGCTGTTGTTGTTATGCTCGGACCACACTGTAAACGAAGCAAGTAAATGGAAGTCTCAATGCACAACTTCAATGAAAATGTCAGTTTTGAAATGGTTCTAGTTGAACGTCAGTACTCTGATGCATGCTAGCAAGAACGTTTTCCATTTTTAAGGCCTCATAGTCTTTACTCATATCTTTCAGTACGTTACTTTTCTTGCTATGGCGACTCTCCCGTTTGGTCGCTGCCGGCCGGCTATCTCGTATAAATTTATATACGTTTTCAATCATTTGCAGAAGGGAATGATGTCAAACTTTTTCCATTACCGAATGATGCTACTACCTGGTTTCCTATGTTGATGATCAATAGCTAGGATATACTTCATTGCCTGTTTAGTATACTTTGTACGTGGCCCCTGTATGTTGTCAATTGGGTAATGATGCATACATAATTTCTGGCCTAGCTTTGGTTGCAGTAATTAATCTTCATTGGTTTTAGTGTCCTTGGTTAATCCTGCCCCTCGTAATATGTCTCAGTCTCCTGACTCTTTTAGAGGTTGGTTACATTCGAACATTTCTGATCAATCTTGATTGGATTGCTAATTCAGCAGCCACTTCTACTTTATGCTTGAGCTGTTAGGTTTTTTTTTTCCTGAAAATTTCAAGTGGATACATATTACTTGCTTTGCTAGATGCATATAGTTTTCTGTACCTCTTAGGTCATTCATCAATCATCAGTAACTCCAATCTCAGGTCATTCATGTGTGATTCCAATATCATTGATCTATTAGACTATAGTGCTCGTCGGTCATCGTACATACGTTTTGTTAGCTTGACTAAGGCCCAGTTTGGGGTGGAGGTGGCTGTGGCTTTTATTGTAGTCAGTTTAATTTAAGCTGGTAGTCATGTTTAGTAAAACACCATTTTGCTGCTTAAAGTGACAGCGGTCCAATGTCCAAGACAACTTACTTATGGTAGTTCCATACACCCGCCTTTCATAAGCTGGGTTTGAGACAGGCACAGCCATTGTGGCATTTTGTCCTTCCTCCCGCCGAGTTGACGTAGAAGTTAATCAAATTTAATCAAGCTAGAAATCCTAGAATGCTGGAGTGGCTGGAAACTATTAGAGTTATTCTTTAAATATTTAAGCTAAACTATAATGTAAAGCAATTATTCTCCCTTATGAATAAATAAATAATGTATTTATAAATAAAGAAATAAATAAATGTGTGTGAGAGATTTTATCTTGATATTTGTTTCTCCTTGAATTACATTAACAACTTTCTTTGAAAAAAGTAATTCAACTATGTACAGTAAAATTTTGATAATTTAATACTTGATTAATTAATGATTTTGTTAAAATAATATTTTTGTTTGTGTTAATTTAAGAATTTGAATATTAATTTAATACTCGATTAATTAATGATCTCGCTAAATTAATAAATTTTATCAATTTTAAAGTTATTAATTTATTAAAGTTTTACTGCATGTGAATTAACGCAAGTAAATATTGTTGTCTTCACAACTGGCTAGCCAGGCCACATGATCGAAGGTGCTTTAAATCTTCAATCAGAGCAATTAAATCTGAGAATGATGAACTGCCTTCCTTAACGGCAGCAACTCCTTCAAGGGTAGAGTTCCACCCGCAGTGTGACACAAATTCTCCTATTCCTTCATGCTCAAGTATCAGTATTTGGGGAGCCCAATCTCGTATGATCATCTCCTTACCATCCATTCGCTTCTCGAAACCTTAAGGCGACCACTCCTCTCTTTCTTTTGTTTCTTGGCAACCCAGATGAAGTCTTGTCCCGAAGCCTCGAGGCCTAGGGCAATTTCTAGTAGCTGACAGTCGGCGAAACTGATCATGCTTCCGAAACTTACATATACAACCGAATGAGGTTTCTTCGAGTCAAGCCATTTCAAGCACTCCTGTTTCTCTTTGGCTTGATAGCTTTCTATTGATCCCCCGTCTACTTTATCTTCTTCTGCCTTGTTGCACAATGAAATGGGACCATGCACAGATCTATTTGAGGGCTATTAGGGCTGCAGCCCTTGTAAGATTTTGGGGGTAAAAATATATGTAGTTATCAATTAGAAAAATAGATATTTGATCTCCCTATCTTTCATTGATGAAAGCAAGAAAAAATATCCTTGATCTTTGATGTTCAACAAATTCGAGTACCAAATACACATTTGTGTTAGAAGTAGTGAATGAGTAGATTTGTTGTGATGATATTCATATGAAGAAAATGACTAAATGACTGATGTTGGCTATGACTAATCAAGGTAAAACAAACGAAAAAGTCACAATTTGAGGAGTAGCACGACTTGGGCAATTCAAATTCTTATCTAAACTGGTTGGTTGGACACTTGCGCAAATATGTCTTAGTAATTAAACTCTAGTTAAATTTGAGGTTTTCTCTTATCTAGCTAGATTATGACAACATTTTCTTTAATGTCATAGTAGATTTTTAGGTTAGCAGAAAAAAGAATTCTATGGTTATGTATAATCAAAATTTCGTTACAAAAAAATTTAGGGTTTAGGGAAGGTTGATGTATCATCATACTTAGTGAAGCACACAATGCGAAGAAATTGGTTCCATGGAATATCAGTCTAAGAATTCCAAACTTGGCAGCAAGACCCGTCGCCCAAGGAAAGAGAGCATCAACAATAAGACAATGAGGACAACATTTGTCTAGAACCTGCTCAATCTGTGGTTGCAGCAAAGTGGTGGCTACAACCAATATTTTAAATAACGAATAGTGTAACACACGTTTTTTTTCTCCGTCTGCTAATAGGTGGAAAACTATCCATAAGCATATTCATATTCTTGAGCAATTTTATCACTGTAGTAAGTGATAAATAGAGGTCATTACCCGCAGAGGATTGGTGAAACTAAATCTTAAAACACTAATTAGATGCAACTGTCAGCAAGCTGACATATTCGACCAAGACACACAAACACAACGACGAACCTAAACTAGACTATTCTAAAAGCTACGAAAATTTAACACAATATACTACACATAGTGGCAGTCTACCACATAAATTTTGAGAGTATTCTGAATTTATTTGGTTACCGAAATAATTCGCCCAAACTACAACTAATGCAGAAACTAAATGCTAAAAATAAATATGCTTATGAATGCAAAGAATTTAAACCAATGGATGAATGAGTTAAGGAATGCAATCCACCACCACTATTCCATCTTTCTAATACATACTTAACCTAATACACATACCTAATGTATAAAAGTTTCCAGGAAGAGTTGATCGTTATAACCACATCTTATTACCTAATCCTTATGCATATACAAGTTTGTCATTGACCTCCCCTACATCTATCTCTTTATGAACCCATAGTCATGGACCCCAAGGTTTACAAAGAAGAAAAAGTTAAGTTCTAAAAAAGGTTTGAGAAGTTACAAGGGTTCACAAGTATACTATGAGCGTGTCCTGTTAGACCTACACTTTCAATCACCTGATAAAATAATCTATCCGGTGTATCACTATAGAGAATCTGGTAGAAGAAGTTATCCCCAGTCGCCCATATCTCATGAAAATAGAATTCTAGAATGCTTACTAAGTTGTACATCAAAGCAAACATACGAGAATTCATCGTTGAACCATATAGAGAAAGAAACCCCATTTAAAAGAATATGCAAAATTAGGTTAACGTGTATGCATTAAAAAAACTTCATGTACGGGGCTTCAAGAAGCCCCTTAATAAGATGTTTAGCTACTAAAAGTCATGATGAAATAATCAAAACAAAACATGGAGTTGATACAAACAAGAAAGGATGAAAAATGAAGATTCTGGTCGGCAGTTCGACTGGTCGAAACTAGGCGTCTGAAATTCTTTTCGCAGCTGGCTCTCTCCTTTCTATAATATGAGCTCTCCAAATTGCTGATTAGCCTTTCCCTAAACTCTAAAGTGAGTTTATATACTCCTTAGTTTGGTCTTTCTCAATTCTTATTGATCAAGGTTTCTTTATTTGCACATAATTCCTTTTTTTCTTCTATTTGCACTAGGAATCCTTTTTTTGTTCACTTTTTAATTATTTCTCCATAAAACCTATTAAAATAATACACATAATTAAATTAATCAATTAATAACAATAAACCAAGTATAGGAGTTCAATTAAACACAATATAGCAACATAAATATGCGACTATCAAAATACCCCACACTTAACTTTTGCTAGTCCTCGAGGAAAACACTAAACTAAGACTCTAAAAAGGCTGAACATAACACTAATTACATGACTCTAACGCCCTTAACATACTGTCTCAACAATCTTTCCACAATTGTAACACCAAGATTAGTATAAATCCACATTTACATTCCATAAAGTTTCATAAGTTAATTCCAATGTATGGCACACAGGTAACATATATGACACAGATATAATCATGGTGAATAAAAAGCTATAGCATGCAATAAATAAGTTATGATTCAACCTTACATAGATATGCTCTCATAAGTGTTTCACTCAAGATATGTATAAGGTTTTCACTCAACTTAATTACTTGTCAAATGGACCAAACCATATGCTCAACTCTTGTAACTAATCTCTATAGATCAAAGGTTGCTAACTTGAGGATCAAAGAGGACTTTCAAAGGTTGTAATGGGACTAACCTCATGGGTTAATAGAATAAAAGGATATAAAATTCAAGCAATAGTTATAAAACCTAGTAGAGCACCAATGTAAAGAGACTTTCTTGAACTCTGCAACCATTGAAGCATCTTCACCATTGAATTCTTTCAAATGTGTCACCATTGTGGTCGAATTTCATGTTGTTGAACCTGCACATCATTCTTTTCATCAACTGTTAACCTGGGGTATCAAGTTAGACATTACAAAAGAACATTTTTTCTTTTTCTTGCTGATTTTTCTTTTTCTTTATTTTTTTTTTCATTTGGCTTGTTGTTCTTTACAACACACTAGCTTGATACCCCACACTTATTCTTTCATATCATCTTCATAAGCTTTCACCTTGGTCTTCATGTACTTGTCTCATGTATAACTTTACTAAGTCCTAGAACAAAGGCAAAGATATAACTAATCTAAGGTTCAAGGTTAAGGTTATGTGGGCGATGACAAAAAGTTTAAACATGCAGGCTCAAAGTGGTTAACTAAATGGTGCACAACTTATGTACACAAAGTCAGGACACTGGCTACTTATGGCAATGATGGAAGATCTTAAGTGCCTTTATCACTTCCTCAATCAGAACATGTATTGACTAAAAACTTTGAATAGCACAAGAGCAAGTTCTAGTAATCTTTAAAATCCATTAACATAATTTGTGGCAAGCATCTGACACTCAACAATGAAAGCATGTATATCACATATAGGCTCAAAAGCTCACAAGTTAAATGAATCTCAACAATGTTTACGCATGCTCATAATCTGTACCATGTTAACCTGTTTCTACATCCACTACACATTAGCACATGCCTCATGTATCAAGATTAACCAAAGACACTCCAGTCACATAATCACATGGTCACTCTTAGTCATAATTTTGGAAGATATAATCACATCATTGACTAGTTAAAGGCTCCTAAGACTCAAAACAAAAACAAAGACTCTTTTTGTGTTGCTTTTCTTGACAATTTCTACTTTTGTATTTTATTTTTCATATAAGATACTAAAACACACAAGAAAAACTCAAAAATATCAAAAACTGATGCAGAAACCCTTCCACGACGAACTAGTCGTCGGAAAAGACCTCATCATCATTCGATGGGTTAAAAAAAATCTCGACCGGTCGAAAGCATGCTTCTGCCCGAAAACTGACTCAAAATTTTATGGGTCGAAGAATTTCTTCGACGGTTTGAATAAAAACCTAAAAAAAATCGATTTTTCGATAAAAAATTTCGACGGGTCAAAATACACTCCCAGGACAACTCAAAAATAGGAGAAACTAAACATATCCACTCACATAATTTATACATAATTAACCACACATCAGAATTAGCTAAAATTTTATGAGCATAAACTAGACACATATATAAGCATTCCCTCAATTTTCAGAATTTTCTGAGACTTGTTACCATTTCATATAAATTACACAAGGCAATATATTATACAGCTCCGATTTAACACCTAAAAAAAATTATACATAGATACTAAAGATATGATATAAACCTTACCCGACACTTAAAATTTGCATTGTCCTCAATGTAAAACAAAACTAAAACATTCAATACATCAAACAAGCATGAAATAGAACACATATCACACACAAAACACAATATGTGGAGAAAAATAAAGTAATGGAGAAGGGATAAGAGAGCAAATCTGGGCGCCACGTTTCTCCATCAACATGGGTTCCCTCCTAAGTAGCGCTAAGTTTAACGTCTTCAACCAGACGACAAATTCAATCAATGCACATTGCTTTCACCCATGGACATAAAAGTAATATATGTTCCATCGACTCCTCTCCTTCTCCACACAGCTTACATATGGGGCTAGTACACAATTTCCTTCTGTAAAGATTGAGACCACATGAAGTTGCATTATTAAAGCACTTCCAAATAAAGAGCTTTACCTTCGGAATAGTATTTATTCTCCATAGCTGCTTCCATAACTCCTTCCCCACGCTTAGAGAATTATTTGATCTAAAAGGCAAGTTTGAAGCAGACATTTTGTGGAGCCTAGGGGTACCCAGTCTTCACTGTATACCGCCCCTCCTTATTCCATGGCCAAATAAGCATATATGCTTCCTTATTGTCCCCAAGAGGAATTAAACTTATCCGTTCCAAATCCTCCTGATTAACCAGTAACATGAGGCCGTTCAAGTTCCATTGGCTTGTATCACTATCAATAAAGACAGCTACTACATTAGGAGAGTTTGTTCCTATCAGTCCAGTACATGTTAACTTCCCAGTGTCACACCCAGGTATCCATGCATCCTCCCAAATTTTGATTCTCTCACCTTTCATAACTTGCCATCTAGCATCATTGACAATGAGATCCCTAGCTTGAAGCAAACTTGACCATCCCCACGAAGCTCTATGACCCTTCTTTGCCTTCTAAAAATCACACTTAGGGTAATATCTCCCCTTCATTGTCTTGGTCCAGAAACAATCTGGTTCCTGAACCAATCGCCACACTTGCTTAGCGATTAGGGCAAGATTAAAATCCTCCAAATCTCAAAAACTCAAGCCGCCCTCCTCTTTGGCTTGTCCAAAAAAACTCCAGCTATTCCAATGTATTTTATTCCTCTTTTCGGTCTGTCCCCACCAAAAATTACTGAGAAGTGCATTGATTTCATAACAAAAAGACCCCGGAAACTTAAAATATCTCATTGAGTATGCAAGTATTGACATGGCAACTACCTTGATCAAAGTTTCATTCCCAGCACTAGATAGTGTCCTTTGTTTCCATCCCTCAATCTTTTGCATGATCTTTTCTTTCAAAAAACCAAGTGCATTTCTTTTCAATCTTCCCCACATGCTTGGTAACCCCAAATAATTCTCAGGGTCCAGTGTCGAGGGAATGCCAAGTAACAAGCTCATAAGAGCTCCCATCTAATTAGGAGTCACTACCAGAAATGGAGACATTACCGGCGACCTGCCGTCGCCGGCCTTGTCTTTTTTTTTCGCCGGAATTGACATTACCGGCGACAAGTCGCCGGCAATGACGTCGCTGGAGATTCCCCGCCGGTGTTAACATTGCCGGCGACGGGAAACGCCGTCGCCGGTAATGTCCGAGACATCACCGGCGACTTGAGTCGCCGGCAATGTCAGCGCCGCCGTGGCCGGAATGTCAGACATTGCCGGCGACTGAAGTCCATGTCGCCGGCAATGTGTGGAAAATTTTTGAAAAAAAAACGCGATTCTGGATTGGGCCCAATTCCAGAACCTGCATTGAAAGACATAAACCGTACAATCATACAAGTTCAATAGTACACATAAATGTCCAACGTTACAGTACAAATAGCAACGACGATACGAAAATTAACTACAACTACAAGTCAGGTCGAGGAACTTGCGGGTCAGGGTCGAAGTAATTCATGTACTCATTTGAATTCCGGTGGCTACCTTGGTCTTGCTCTGGCGTTGACTGGTGCGGTGGTGGTGGTGGATAGCTAGGGAACGGAGGGAC
Source organism: Geum urbanum (assembly GCA_946800695.1). NCBI lineage: Eukaryota > Viridiplantae > Streptophyta > Magnoliopsida > Rosales > Rosaceae > Geum > Geum urbanum. Next base: position 6,635,279 of record OX327007.1, on the reverse strand, counting down.
CGGGACCGGGGGAGGTGTGGGGAACAGTTGTCCGGTAGTGTGAGCCTCGTACATCGTCCGCATCCATGTGTACATCTGAGCCTGCACCTGTGTCTGCTGCATTTGGTACTCGGCCATCTGCCTCTTTTGCTCCTCCAACTCCCTCTGCGTCCTGTGAAGCTCCGCTGCGAGGTTACGACTAGAAGTTGATCTTCTTGATCCGGTAGAGTATTCTGAAGTGTTCTTCAATAGTCCTTCGCCCGCCGTGCCCATTCCCCTACAGTAGTAGGTATTCTTGCCAGTCCCGCACGCTTTTGCCATGATCTGAGCCGCTATAGGGCGATCAAGCGGATCGATCTGAGAGGCATACTGGGTGACTTCTTCCTCGGAGCAGTCAGGATGGTTAGTCCGAGCTATATTCATGGTCACTTCCACGGTCGCCTCCTCCACTCTTGCCTAATTGAAAAGTGAAAATGAATAACGTATTAGGTAACAAAATAAATTAATATCGAAAAATAGTTTTATTAACACATGGAGAGGCGAAAGACTTACCGCTTCGTCAGGGCACTGCGGATAGAACTTTTGATGAATATACACCAAGGGGTTCACTTCTTGTTGTTGCTGCGCCTTAGTCGACCAACCCATGTAGTTGAGTGAACCTGCATGATGGGCCCTGGTGTTTTTCAATCTATTTGCCCGGTTCGTCTTCGAAATCGCCTTGTTTGATAAACATATGGAAAAAAATTAGTAACTAACTATTTCAATCTGATACGATACATTAGTGTTGTAAGATATATTAATGATGCATACCCGAGCTTTGGGGTGCTCGAAGTGGGCTATCAGCCACAGCCACTCGTACTCCCTAAACCGGAATTCGCTAGGGGTAGAACCTCGGCCTAGCTCCTTGTATACAGTGTAATGGGAAGAAAGCTCGTTCTTCCACTCTTTATACCTATATTAAAACATAGAAAAAAAGTCAGAGATATTAAAACACTTGATAAACAAAAATCTAACTCGATATATATTCAAATAAGTCGAAGCACATCACCTCATATGTAGTTGACGCTCTACCCACGTGTGAATAAGAACTTCATCCACGTCAAACCACACCTGCAATATGAATATATAAAAGGTAAAATTATATATTTATTCGGACTTAATTAATAAATGTAAAATTTACGTAATGAAAATACGATTTTACTCACACTGAGTGCATTATGCACTTGCATCTTCATGTATATAGGCACAGATTCCCAATCTGGCCAAAGCATTGGGACCTTGTCCCGCACGATCGCACCGGCCATGCTGACATATTTGCGCGTGGTGTCGAATGCCTCGATCACCTCGCCATCCTCATTGGCCCTTATGGGCGTTTTCCTTCCGCCGGTGGCCTGCTCAAGTCTCTTCCCGGTGCAGGTGCCTCTAGCCCCTTTCCGTTTTCCAGTCCCATTAACGAAATTGCCTAATAATACAATGTCAACAAATTGATATCATTAATTGAACCTATCGCAAGTCTTAAGTAATAATTAAGTAATCAATCTGATGTTAAATAAAATTTACCTGCATCGTCCGTTTGTTGGTTGGTGCACCTCACACTCCAAAGATACACGGGGTCGAACGGGAGGAAGTTATACGCTTCCTCCACGCTCAGGAACTCCGGCCGTCCTTCAATATAAACAGGCATCCCCCTATCATCGAATTCAGGGATGACAGGAATCTCGTCGGGTAGGAAGAGACCGGACGGCGGAGATAGACGAGGCCTGGACGATGAGGCGCCAGCACCACCATGTGTCTCAGATGATTCCCGTGAAACGGGAGTAGGCATCGGGCGAATATGGGGCATTCGGATTGAGGGAGTTTCTGATGCCCCCGTTGACTGTCGCTCGTCTGAGGCTCTGCTACCGGAGGGACGTCTGCTGATTGAGCGTCTGGAGACTGAGGCTCGAGGCTCAACTTCCGGTTGCACGGCTCTTGATCGTGCAGCTTCCTCCTCAGCTCGCGCCTCTAGCAAGGCTCTCGTGCGAGCACTCATCATTGGCCCACTGGGCGTGTTGCTAACTGCGGGCGAGGAGGAAGCTTGACTACTGTTCCCTCCACTATTTCGGGAACCTCTCCGAAGCCAATTAGCCGCAAAACCTCCTGGCATGGACACCGTAATAGTCATGGAAACTGGGGTTCTATAACAAATCGGAACTAGAACGGTTTGGAACAGGAACCGTTTGAACCTGGAACCGTTATATTACAAACAGTTCCGGTTCCAAACGGTTCCGGTTCCAAACCGTTTCGGTTCTATAACAAATCAGAACCAGAACGGTTTGGAACCGGAACCGTTTGAAACCGGAACTGTTTGTAACCGGAACCATTTGTAACATAACGGTTCCGGTTACAAACAGTTCCGGTTCCAAACCGTTCCGGTTCCAAACTGGGGTTCTATAACAAATCAGAACCGGAACGGTTTGGAACCGAAACCGTTTGAAACCGGAACTGTTTGTAACCGGAACCATTTGTAACATAAAGGTTCCGGTTACAAACAGTTCCGGTTCCAAACCGTTCCGGTTCCAAACCGTTCCGGTTCCAAACTGGGGTTCTATAACAAATCAGAACCGGAACGGTTTGGAACCGGAACCGTTTGAAACCGGAACTGTTTGTAACCGGAACCATTTGTAACATAACGGTTACAGTTACAAACAGTTCCGGTTCCAAACCGTTCCGGTTCCAAACTGGGGTTCTATAACAAATCAGAACCGGAACGGTTTGGAACCGGAACGGTTTGGAACCGGAACCATTTGTAACATAACGGTTCCGGTTACAAACAGTTCCGGTTCCAAACTGGGGTTCTATAACAAATTAGAACCGGAACGGTTTGAAACCGGAACTGTTTGTAACCGGAACCATTTGTAACATAACGGTTCCGGTTACAAACAGTTCCGGTTCCAAACTGGGGTTCTATAACAAATTAGAACCGGAACGGTTTGGAACTGGAACCGTTTGAAACCGGAACTGTTTGTAACCGGAACCATTTGTAACATAACGGTTACAGTTACAAACAGTTCCGGTTCCAAACCGTTCCGGTTCCAAACTGGGGTTCTATAACAAATCAGAACCGGAACGGTTTGGAACCGGAACGGTTTGGAACCGGAACCATTTGTAACATAACGGTTCCGGTTACAAACAGTTCCGGTTCCAAACTGGGGTTCTATAACAAATTAGAACCGGAACGGTTTGAAACCGGAACTGTTTGTAACCGGAACCATTTGTAACATAACGGTTCCGGTTCCAAACCGTTCCGGTTCCAAACTGGGGTTCTATAACAAATTAGAACCGGAACGGTTTGGAACCGAAACCGTTTGAAACCGGAACTGTTTGTAACCGGAACCATTTGTAACATAACGGTTACAGTTACAAACAGTTCCGGTTCCAAACCGTTCCGGTTCCAAACTGGGGTTCTATAACAAATCAGAACCGGAACGGTTTGAAACCGGAACTGTTTGTAACCGGAACCATTTGTAACATAACGGTTCCGGTTACAAACAGTTCCGGTTCCAAACTGGGGTTCTATAACAAATTAGAACCGGAACGGTTTGGAACTGGAACCGTTTGAAACCGGAACTGTTTGTAACCGGAACCGTTTGTAACATAACGGTTCCGGTTACAAACAGTTCCGGTTCCAAACCGTTTCGGTTCTATAACAAATCGGAACCGGAACGGTTTGGAACCGGAACTGTTTGAAACCGGAACCGTTTGTTTTCCGGTTATAAACAGTTCCGGTTCCGATTTGTTATGGTTCCAATATCACCTATTATACGTTAAATTAACAACTATATCACCTAACTTAACATATATACATACATCATTTCCGGCTTTAAACTTTTCACACATATATACATCAAATATACACTTTGTATACATCGATCATGCATCTTAATTTCACCTTAATTCACACATATATATATATACATCACATATTAATCCAATTCACCCTAGCTAATTAATTTTCCACATTTTTCAAACATACGTATATATATACATTCCATATATATTAATTAATTTTTCACATATATACATCACATATATTGCTCCTTCACCCCACAATTATCCACATTTTTTTCCCACAATTTTCAAACATACCTTAATTACATTTTACAAATATTGTCCACATGCATACATATATACATCCCACAATTATCAAAAATGAATTAATTAAAATACACATAAAAAAAATTGTGGAATGAGAGAGAGAGAGAGGGAGAGAGAGTGAGCTCAAACCTGGCATGGTGGAGCTCGACCCAACTGTGCCGGCGACGGAGGTGAGGGGAGGAGGAAGAGGAGGAGGGGATGAGGAGAGAGGGGAGGAGAGAGGGGAGGAGAGGAAGAGAGGGGAGAGGGAAGAGAGAAGAGAGGATTGAGGAGAGGGGAGAGGTGAGAATTTCGTGCTAAGAGAGGGAAGAGGGAAGAGAGAATTGAATTAGGCCGAAGAGAAATGGGGAGGAGGAGATCGAGCTCGAGCTATACCGCCACCATTGCCGGCGAGGTAGGTCAACGTCGTTGGTAATGACATTACCAACGACGTACGTCGTGGGTAATGTCATTACCAACGACTTGACTCGTTGGTAATGTCATTATTTGTCGACTATTATCCGATCGACCAATTTCCGACCATTTTCCGACTACATAATTTCCGACTACGTACAATTTTCGACTACGTATAATTTCCGACTACGGTTCCGATTTCCGACTACGTTCAATTTCCGACTACATACAATTTCCGACTACGTACAATTTCCGACTACAATTTCCGAGTACAATTTCCGACTACAATTTCTGAGTACATTTTCTGACTACAATTTCCGACTACATTTTACTACGTACATTTTACTACGTACATTTTCCGACTACAATTTCCGACTACAATTTCCAACGTACTAAGGATGATAATCGTAATCATCTTCATCACTTGAGTCTGACTCGGTTTCATAGGTAACCTCTGGCAATATGTGCCGCTCCTCGTCATCTGAATCAGCGTCAACTTCATATGGATTAACATCGAGAAGTTCTGCTCTAGTAATTCGAACCACACTCCCAGATCTCACATTATTAAGGCGAATCCTAGATGATTCCGGAATGTCAAAAGCGTTCGGCTCTTGGTATGCAGTAACTTCCTCATCATCTGCGGTATCACCAAGTGTGGCAGCACTGTATATGTTTCTATGAGCAACATGGTTAACCACCTTCCACGGGACTTTGTTAAGAAGATCGTCCAGGTAAAACACTTATTTTACTGATGAGGCAAGAACGAAAGGGTCATCTCCATACCAGGTAGTAGCAGTATTCACCGAAAATGTTCCGTACTGATCGGTCCTTGTGTTCTCCGGGCTAGTATCAAACCATCTACACTTGAACAAGTGCACTTTCATGCGGTTCCCATAAATTAGTTCAACAACTGAATGAAGGACACCGTAATAGTCAACGCCATCCTGCCCACCATGGACCATCACCCCACAATTCTTTGTTTTCAGTCGGTCGTCTCGATTTTCACATATAAATTTCACGCCATTGACCTGACACATCGAGTAAACTTTTGAAGCAATCGGTTTCATTGCCAGGACCCTCAATTCGTTTGACCACTCTGGGCAACCATCATCTGCTACATGGTTCATCTGAAAACGTCCATATATTAATACGTACAGAAGAAATTATGTCATCTTGAAACCACAAAACCACGTACATACATACATGCTATATAAGGATATATATAAAAATATACATATACACATATACTTACCCATTGACCAAAGTAGTTTGCAAACGTCTTGTTGTGGTAATCAACATTTCCGGCAATAGCAGGGCAGTGAAGATGATAGTTTTTCCAATATTGTACTTCTTGACAGTTAATCAGTACCGACCAGTGGGCAATGGCTACCTCATTTCCATCCAAGTTGTACGACTTTGGCAAGCTTCCCTGTACTACCACGTCACTGGAGATGATAGAAAGGTTGAACTGGGGTTCATCTATCGGCATCTGTTGTTGGGGGTCCTCTACATTTTCGAGGTACACTTTGGTGTACGTTACACACTCGTGCGCAACAAATGCTTCAGCGATACACCCTTCAGGTGCATATTTATTCTTCACATAGTCCTTGTAGGCTCCCAATTGTGTACAAGTTAACAAGTGAATGTTAACTTACTTAAAAAATAAGAATTTACATATAAAAACATAGGCAAACCAAATTTATGAATCATTTGTACCTTTCCATGGGATACATCCAAGTGTAGTGTACGGGACCGGTAAGCAACAATTGTTCGGGAAGATGGATCATCAGGTGCGGCATTATGTCGAAAAATTTTGGGGGAAATATCCTCTCAAGCTTGCACATGATAAAAATGATGTCATCTTGCATCTCCCTCATGTCTGCTTTTTTAACTTCCCTGGTGCATAACTTCTGAAAGAATCTTGACAAGGCCACCAACGGCTCCACCACCTCTTTGGGCATGTACCCTCGAATGAAAATAGGGAAAAGGCGTTGAAGCAGTACATGGCAGTCATGACTCTTTAATCCGTACATCTTATTGTCCCGGAAGTTAACACACCTGCTTATATTTCCTGCATAGCCATAAGGATACCTGCATATATATAGATAAAGCCATATATATGGACCAATTATATTTCTCGCATATAACCATATATACTCCGCTAAAAATTTAAGGCCAAATTCCTACATAGCCATAAGAATATATACCTGACATTACTCAGCCACCGAAAAATTTCATGCTTATGCTTCGGCTTTACGGTGTACGGAGCTTGCGGCATTTTTCTCTTACCATCTCTTAACCACAAATGTTTCCGCACACCCATTGCTTTCAGATCAATGCGTGCCTTAGGGATGTCTTTTGTTTTCCCCTCCAAGTTAAGAACTGTGCCCACCACACTTTCACACACATTCTTCTCTATGTGCATGACATCTAGGTAATGTCTGATAGGCAACCTGGGCCAGTAGGAGAGTTCCCAGAATATGATCTTGTGTGTCCAAAACTTATACCTTTCGGGCTTGTCTGGAATTGACGCCACTATGTCAGGATGATTGCTCAGCTGGCCAAAATCATATTCATTCAACACTTCCAAAATTTCTTCCCCTGTCCATCGCCTGGGTGCCACACCTGTTTCCACAGTCCCATCAAACGCGTCTGGATCCTGCCTAAATGGGTGATCATATGGAAGCCAACAACGGTGACGCATCTGAACAATTTTACTGCAATGAGGACTGCAACAATCAATCGTCATGCACTCTGAACAAGCCCTGTAACCCCTGGTAACGTTGCCCGAAAACATACCGCGGGCAGGAAAATCACTGATGGTGCCAACAAGCATGGCATGCATATGGAACATCTCGTTTTTGAACCTATCGTAAGTGGGGTGGCCACACTCACTCAGGTACTTAAGCTCCTCAATCAAAGGCCTCAAATACACATCGAGACACTTTCCTGGATAACCCGGGCCCGGAATTAACAGAGTGAGCATATTGTATTCCTTCTTCATGCACATCCATGGTGGAAGGTTGTACGGTACCAAAATAACTGGCCATATACTGTATTGAAGACTCATGTTGCCAAAAGGGTTGAATCCGTCAGATGAGAGCCCTAGCCAAACATTTCGGACCTCTGCTGCAAAATGATCAAACTCCCTGACCATGTGCTTCCATGCCTCTCCGTCGGAAGGGTGTATAAGGGTGTCATCGTCAGGCAAGTTCCTCTCAGCCCACCATCTCATTGCCTCGGCCGTGAAAGCACACATGAACAATCGCTCCAGCCTATCAATAAGCGGGAAATATCGAAGTATCTTCACAGCTTTCTTGTTGCCTGCAGGAGTCAACTTATACCTTTCTGTAAAACATACCGGGCAGGCTTCAAGGTCTTCGAGATCTTTTCCCCAGAAGAGAATACAATCATATCTGCATGCATGGATTTTGATGTAGGAAAGCCCAAGATCTTTCAGGATATGTCGCACCTTATGATGAGTGGTAGGAAGACGATGACCAGGTGGCAGTAGCGAAGCAGTCCACTTCAACCAAGAATCAACAGCTTTGACAGACATTTTGTTCTCCATTTTGAGCTGCATCACTCCCATCACACTTTCAAGAACAGTCTTACTACAACCGTCGTACAACGGAGTTTGTTGCAATGCAATCAGGTTGTTGTACTTGTCCATACCGCTTGTGTTGACATGACCTCCAGGTAATGGTTCGACTGGCTCGATATGGGGGAAACCGTCAACAACGGGAGGGACATTTGGTGCTTCATCAGCAAATACACCGCTCTCATGAGGAAACATATCATTGATTAACATCGATGTTGGATCATAGGATGAACTGCCCCTCTCAGCAAAATCTCCATGATCATAGCGTGGACTGGCCCTCTCACCAAATTGTCCATGATCAAGCGGACCCGCTACCGATGTTTCACCGTGATAAATCCAACAAATGTACTTATCCCAAAACCCGTATTTACTCAGGTGCCTCTGGACTTTATCAATGGGAAATCGAAATCGATCGCTGAAACACTTACATTCTTTACACGGGCAATAATGAAGTGTAGTGTCTCCACAATTAGCCTTCACAAAATCCACAAAACTCCTAATTCCCTGGTGATATCTGACATCCCATCTTTCGAGGCTCATCCAACTCTTGTCCATCCTGAAAATTCTAACAATTTTACGTATTAATTATATATATATACACACATTCACTACTAATAATCGACGTGATCTCTCAATTCAACTCTAATTAAATCAACACATGCATGCATATGTATATATATCGATCTAATCTCTGAATTCGATTCAGTACTCGATGATAGTATTCTCCTTTTTTCAATTCAAAACGTATTTGACTGGGTAGGAGGAGGCTCTGTTAAGCCTGGCTCCGATAACAATACGATAATACCAGTCATTGATTCAGACACAAGATTAACTACAAGCTGTTTTCTCGTTTCGGTGACCGTACATCAACAACATTTCATATATATCTCACGAATTGGATTTGATCAACACACACACATATATATATATAGCATATACGTATATATACACCTACCTATATATATAGCTTCCCGAGTGATCGAGTTTTCGACGCGCGCCTTAATTTTGACAATATACCGAATGATCGATTTCAGAGCGTACGTACGTTTTCCTTCTTTCGATTTCTCTGGATTTTTTTCGATCAAAATGATTGAATGATCGAGCTGCCGCATCCGACATCTAATATAAGACACATTGCCGGCGACGGAGTAAGTCGCCGGAAATGAAGACATTGCCGGCGACTTTACGCCGGAATCTCGCCGGTAATGTTCCAAAATATTACCGGCGACTCCAACCGTCGCCGGCAATATCTAGCCACACATTTTCAGTGAAATTCCGGCCGGAAAATCGCCGGAAATGTTCGGCTTGACATTGCCGGCGACGGTTGGAGTCGCCGGTAATGTTTTGGAACATTACCGGCGAGATTCCGGCGACGGAGTAAGTCGCCGGTAATGATGGACATTACCGGCGACTTTTCCGGTCGCCGGCCTTGTCTCCGGTGATCTCGCCGGTAATGGGCACAAATGTTGTAGTGAGTGTTCTTGCTAAAAACAAGACTAGACTTTTCCTTATTTATGTCCTGCCTAGAAGCCATACAATAAGTAATGCAGTTGCATAAACGTAAGGAAATTCTCCAGGGTAGCCCAAAAAAAAAATAGAGTGCATCGTCCGCAAAAAAAATATGAGACAAAACAGGACACATATTGCTCATCTTGATCCCTACCAACGTCTACTCCTCAATAGCTCTTGTCATCCTTAGTGAAAGTATCTCACTTACAATGAGAAAGAGATATGGTGACAGTGGGTCACCTTGCCTCAAACCCCTATTTGGCCTAAAGAATTTCCTTGGCTTTCCATTTATAACCACATAAAAGCTTACTATAGTCACACAAGACATGATCATATTGATCCATCTCTCATTGAAGTCAAAACATATCATAGCTTCCTCCAAAAAATTCCACTTTACTTTGTTATAAGCTTTTACCATATCCAGTTTCATTTCCAATTCTGGGTACACACCTTCTCTCTTCAACTTCAATTAATGAAAAGCCTCATGAGCCATAAGAACATTGTCTTGAATAAGTCTATTTAGAACAAAGGCATTCTGATTGAAAGAAATCACTTCCATAAGAATATTCTTGAGTCGATTAGCCAGCAACTTCGAAAGAACCTTATAAGAATTATTGCACAAACTTATTGGTCTAAATTGTGACGTACACTCACGATGATGCACTTTCAGAATCAGAGCAATATGAGTATTGTTGAGCTCGCTCATGATCACCCTCCCAGCAAGGAAGTCCATCGAAGTATCACAAACCACTCCATTGACCACTTCCCAGAACTTATGATAGAATAAGCCTGGATACCCATCAGGTTCATGAGCCTTTAGTGCCCCCGATTGAAAAGTTGCCTCTTTGACCTCCTCTACAGAAAATGGAGCCAAAAGATCAGAATTCATCTCTTCGGTGATAACACAAGAAACACCACTAAGTGCATCACCCCAGTCCCTATTTGTCTGCTTCACCTTCAATATTTTATTTCTTTGCCTTCTTTGGATGGTGGTCAAGTGAAAGAAGCGTGTATTGGAGTCACCTGAGTTAAGCCAACTTATTCTAGACCTCTAATGCCAATACTTCTCATCCATACTCCACAAATCCTTCAACTTTTCAATAAGAGCAACTTGCCGCTCACCACTTATATTGCTCTCATTAAGGTGGAGATTATGAAGCTCCTTTGTGAACATCTCGGCTTCTTTCCTCACATTAGAAAATTTTGCTTTACTCCATACTTTAAGCCCCTTGCTACACCGAACTAGATTCCCAACCAGTATAGCTTGGGGAGGCAACACCCTATTGTCTTCCCAATTCGCTTTCACCACTTCCAAACATTCCAGATCATCCGCCCTAAAAGCTTCAAACTTGAAACTCGTTCCTTTCGGAACACACACCGGAAAGCATATACTCGGGACAATTTAGGGGTAAGGTGTGCCACCATATACTCGGGACAATTTAGCAACCACTCAACATTAACTAGCGCCATATCTAGTCTCTCTTCCAACACAACTTCGGCATCCTCCTTTTTTGCACACGTGAATCGAGAGCCCTTGTACTCTACTTCCAGTAACATATTCACATCCACATACTCCTCCAAGTGATGGTGCCTATTGCTAGTTTCCATGGCCCTTCCATTCCTCTCATGGAACCACATAATTTCATTTAGATCCCCAATAACTAGCCATGGAATTTCCTCCTGCCAACTTTGCACTTCCATTGACCTCCAAAACTTGTCTTTCTCAATATAATAAGGAGTTCCATAAACCCATGACACCCTAACCCTAGCACTAGTACCCCTTTGTTGAATAACTGTGTCAATAAGATTCTTTTGAGTACTACACTATCTCAACTTCCATATTGGACTTCCACCACAAACTTCCACCCCCGCTTTCCCAATCGGTGACACCTTATACCATTAGTGTAACCTAAATTCGATCTAACTTTATGAACATACTTATTTTTCTTATGAGTTTCGCTAAGAAAAACCATATCCGGACAATGAGAGTTAATAATAACTCTCATATTTTGAACTATCAATGATTGCCTAAGTCCTTAACGATTCCAGGAGAGGTGTATCATGACGATGATGCAGCTGTTACGGGCCGGCTACCAGTACCTCTTTTGATTGAGTCTTCTGAGGATCGACTCTTCAACACCTTCCTCATGTTTGCAACATTCATATCACTCCCATCTTCCTCTTCCAATCTCTTAAGAAAATTCTTCTTCTTAAGCTTCTTTGTAGAGTTACCACCCTGCTCCACACTTTTAGTAAACAAACGTAGAGAAGTAGCAAAGTTTGTTTTCATACCACCATGATTGCTCAAACACTAACATTTGCCTTTCTTTTCACATATTTAGAGATAGAAGACTGTTCGAAGATTTACACCCCCACACTTAGTAAGCTATTTGCTAACTCATAAGTGTAAGAACGATCTTCACCCGCAAGTATACGGGGACAAGTAATAGTATAGAAAAGGAAATCGAGTGTCGAACCCACGAGGAGTAAGCCCTTAGATTCCTTAGCTCGGGTGAAAAGCACGAAGACGAAAAATAAATAAAATGCGAAAGTGAATCTCACACCACTAAGTCCTTTGGAGACTTAGCATTGCGAGGGATGGTGAGATTAAGATGAGTGATTAATGAAGTTTGATTGGTTGGTTATTATGCTAGAATGCGGAAACTAAATAACACAAATTCAAGATGAGGAAAGTAGGTCGGCTATGGAAATCCCGCTAACCATATGATGCATCAAACAATGTCCCGGTTTATGTAATAAATAAAAATCTGTTCACACAAATTAATGTCCAAATCGTGACCTTTTGGGTCACGTTTTGTCTTGAATCCAAGTTCCTAGGTCATCTCGGACACTAGAAGACTTAACCCAACATTGAAGTATTTCGTGAATCAGAACCAAGACCCATGCCATTTTGGAGCTCGCATCTCGATTGTATGTCACGTTGTGAAGTCAATAAGCATATCATGTGATATATGTGGAAGGTTTGCTTCTCGAATCTCTTTTGGAGAATCTGAGAGAACGTCTAGTTGAGTGAGTTACGAGTCAAGTGAGTCTGCTATTTTCCACAATAACCTTTTGGATTTAATGTGTGCTTGACTAGAGTCCTTCAAGTCTATATAGACTCAAAGAAGCTCTAGTCCATGGTAAGTGCTAGGGAACCAAATCTTAAGATAAATCTCATAGATAATACCTTAATCATGTTTACATACTCATCTATCCTTAAGTGAGTAGCTAATTCATTCAAGGGTTATTTTTAAGTCCTTTAACACATACATCAACTTAGCTAGAGTTAACACATGCATATAAGAGACTTAGACAACAAACTCAAGCATATAAACATACCACAATCACACAATAAACTCATTCACAACATAAATCTTCATAACATACACTAAAACCGTGAAACATACATAATCTAAGACATGATCATCACATCACATGGCTAGGGTTCTAACCCTAGCCTCCTAAAATCTACTACTCACTACCCATAATAAGTATAGAGTCTAGATACATGATTAAAATACAAAGTAGGATGAGAAATAACCAAGAGTCCCTAAAAAGCTCCAAGGTCTTCTAGCTCTTCTCTCCTCCTTGCTCCAAAGCTCCAAGAGTTGAGTCACCCACCAAAAGCTAGAGGAATGGTGATGTAGATGAAAGTATAGTGGTGGTAATGGAGGTTTTTAAGCCTTTTGGTGGTGGTATGGGTGTTTGAGAGGTAGAGAAGATGACTTTTTGAATGGAGAATGGATGGAGGCTCAAGAGAGAGAGAAAAACTATGAGAATCTGAAAATTTAAGTGAGTTATGTTATGATGTTCAAGGGAGCTCGACCCTAAAGGTTTTGGATAGGTATTTTTTTTTAAATAATTCAAAAATAACTTAAGACATGATCCATAATTTTAGGGGCATGTTAGTGGTCCAAAGATGACTCACCCAACATGTGAGTGGCACATGACTCTTCAAAATATCTTCTCCAATTGGCCTTGTGGACTTGGACTTGAAGTCTTGGGCCTTGACATCTTCCGGCAAGGATTCTCCGGAATTGACCGTTGACCGGCCGGAGTTGACTTTGACCAGCGGTTGACTTTTCATCCTTTTCTCCATTTTGCTCATTCTTCTCCAAATGCTTAGGAAACTTGCTTGGCTTCTTCAAAAGTGATCAATCTCCATCTTTTAGCTTGTTTCCTCGCAAACTCTCCATTTCTTAGCGTAACAAAGAAATGTATTAAAACGATGTTTTATTCCATGAAGGCAAGCTTTAAGCATAATGTTAGGTGCATAATTGGAACACAATTATGGTACTAACAAAGACCTCCCCACGCAAAGGATGATTGAATGTAGACTTTGGTATTTTGGTCTGCTCCTTACTGTTCATATTAGCTTTTAGACTTTTTCTCTGTACTACTTATGAATCAGGCTGGAATATATTCAAGGTCTAAGCACTCTTGGGTTTAAACAAACTAAAACGTGTCATCAAATGATTGGATGAATTTTTTAACATTCATTAAATTTGACCGAGTTTACAATAAACTTAGGTCATGGTAAAAACATCTTCCCCAGCAAAACCATTGCCGCCTCTCTCTCTCTCTCTCTCTCTCTCTCTCTCTCTCTCTCCGTTTAGGGTTTTGTGTGCAAATTCGTAGCCATCGTGCCTTCTCTGCCTGCGTCCATCTCTACCACCTCCTCACCACCTCGTCAAAAACCCTATGGTCATTGAAGCTATACTAGTCACACTACTACCGATCATGTGGCCATCGACGAGATATTGTACAATATGCAGCAATGAGGAATGAAAAGTCTAAGAGGTCGATGGAGAGAGGAGGAGGAGAGGACGTTGATGAAGAGATGAGGAGGGGGAGAGGTCAACGCAGAGGGCGACCGATCTAAATTGGTCGTCGCGTGGCCCTGGGTGTCCAAAGAAATCGATGCGACGGAGAGAGGGATGAGGTGGTGGCCAAAGAAAGATAGATGAGAGAGGATGTCGAAGCCGGAGGAAGAGAGGACAAAGGAAGATTGGCCAGAGAGATTCACAATTGGGGGAAAGAGAGATCACCTAGGCCAAGCTTACAGTAAGCTCGGTCAATTTTGAAAAAGTTTGACAAATTTATCTAATCATATGTTGATACGTGTCAAGTTCAGAAAAAAAAAACTAATGGTGAATAGACATAGGGTGTATTTCAGAATTAACCACTACTTATTATACTTGTAATTTACACACTTGTAGAACTATTGAAAGTTATCAAGGAGAAAATTTCTCCACAAACTTTGTGTTCTTGTTTGGCACCAAATTTTCCGGCGGGCCCGGAAGTCTTAAACCATCTCTTGTTTATTTTGGGCCCAAACAGTTCTCATGGATATTTCCATTTATACTGGCTATCATCGTTGTGTTTTCTGTGTGCATCAGCAGCATGGAAACCAAAACTCATCAGCAGCTTCACATTTTATTCCTTCCCTATATGGCTCCAGGCCACACTTTACCCCTCATTGACATAGCTAAACTCTTTGCTTCACGAGGTGTGAAGTCCACCATAATAACAACCCCTCTCTATGCACCAGTCATCACCAAATCAATCCAAACAAGCAAAAACATGGGTTTTGAAGTTGAACTTCTTGTGATCAAGTTTCCATCGGCCGAAGCAGGGTGGCCGGAAGGAATTGAAACTTCTAATTTGGCAACAACTCCAGAGATGAAGGAAAAGTTTCTAAAAGCTATGGCACTCTTTGAACCAAAGGTAGAGGAAATCTTAGACCGACATCATCCTCACTTCCTCATTGCAGACGTTATGTTCCATTGGTCTACAGATGTTGCTGCCAAGTTTGGGATTCCAAGGCTCATCTTTCATGGAACTGGATTTTTCCCTATATGTGCTTCAACGAGTATCATGGAGTACCAACCTCAATTAAAGGTTTCATCAGATTCAGAATCTTTTGTCATTCCTAATCTCCCAGATGAGATCACAACAACCAGAAACGAGATACCAGCTTTTCTTAAAGCAGAAGGCAATACAGAAATCAGCAAGCTGTTCAAAGCATCCAGAGAGGCTGAGCGAAAGAGCTATGGGATTATCATGAACAGCTTCTATGAGCTTGAACCGGATTATGCAGATCATTATAAGAATGTTCTTGGCAAAAAGTCATGGCACATCGGACCGGTTTCTCTATGCAACAAGGCAGAAAAAGATAAATTAGAGAGGGGAAGGGGTAGCTCGGTTGATGAAGTACACCAGTGCTTGAACTGGCTCAATTCTAAGACACCTAATTCAGTTGTATATATATGTTCTGGAAGCATGATCAATTTCACTGATACTCAGCTCCTAGAGATTGCGTTGGCTCTTGAGGCTTCTGGGCAGCAATTCATATGGGTTGTGAAGAGAGAAAATAATGATAAAGAAGAGTGGCTGCCTCAAGGATTTGAACAAAGAATGGAAGGTACAGGACTGATTGTGAGAGGTTGGGCACCCCAACTACTAATCCTTGAGCATGAAGCAGTTGGGGCCTTTTTGACTCATTGTGGGTGGAACTCAATCCTTGAAGGAGTGTCTTCCGGGGTGCCAATGATCACATGGCCAGTGTCCGCAGAGCAGTTTTACAATGAGAAGTTGGTGACTCAGTTACTCAGGACTGGGGTTACTGTTGGTAATCAAAAGTGGACTACAGTTGAGGATAATAATTTGAACTGTGAAGCAAGCGTGAAGAAGGAGGCTATACAAAAAGTTGTCACTGAAATCATGGTGGGTGATGGGGCAGAAGAAATGAGAAGCAGAGCCACTGTGCTCGCAGAGCTAGCAGGGAAGGCAGTTATAGAAGGTGGCTCATCGTTCTTGGAATTAACAGCTCTAGTTGAAGAGTTGAGGTTAGCTAGTATGTCTGCATTTTCAGCACAAATATAGGCATATAGGTAGAGCCAAAGTTGCACACATATATGCAAATAAATTTCTCAAGAGAAAGCATGTGTATGTATCATCTGTTCTGACCAATACATATACACAACCATGCAAATACAAAATAAGTTTTCATCAAAAGACAGCAACAGCAACAATCTAAATGGACTTTCAAAGATAAAAATTAAAAACAGCAACCATATACTAGAGAAATATGGTGATTGCAGTAAAACCGAGTAAAATTTCCCCAAATGGATTTAATCTTAGTTGGTCGAAAGATTGAGTATCATGATGGTTATATCCCTAGTAATAAGCCACCACACTAGAAAATCCAACACACCCTACTGGTATCTATTGGATTTTTTTTTTTGCCACATAAGGTAGTGTCCAGTTTTTATGAAGGTTATTCGTGTTTAGATGAAAGGAGGAAGCAATAAAGATGCCCCAATGGAGCAATTGCTGAATGTAGATAAATAAACGAGTCATTCTTTCCTTGAAAATACGAAATTGCATTAACCGACCAAAATAACAAAAGTAGAATATACAACCGATACACATACAATAAAGTACTAAGTAGAGTGTAAAAAATACTCACATCTCCGCCTTGCGTGAATGTCAAGACATAAGCCGATGCCTACTGCAATTGGTCTAATTTTTTTTCGCCTAATTAGGTATGTTCTCCAATCTAGGTTCGAATCATGAAGTCGTCAAAGTGATCAGACACTATATTGCAATGCACCATTAGACCATTTCACATGGGCTGAGGATCTGTTCTGGGCCTAGGAAACCTTTGGACTACCTTTGACAAAATAATAATTAATAAACTCGAAGAATATCGTTCAGTCAATCCTGCAACTGACAAACAATAATAAACACGACAATAATTCGGCCACCATATTTTTTCGGATTTATGTTGCATGGTTAATGAGTAATAACTCACAATCTTTTAGTGGCCGGCCATTATGTAATTCTCCATCTCCTCCATGTATAAATAGAGGCTCCATCCTCCCTCATTTGATCATCCTATCAGAAGCAATATCCTCTTCTGATCACTTCTCTCCCTCTCTCAACTCAGAGCAAATCCGGTGATAGAGAAAGGTATTCTTCAGTTTGAAGAGAAGTTCTTTTGCTGCGGTACAAAACTTTGAAGTTGTTTTATTATGGGAGAACAATGTCATACTAGCCTGTGAGCGGCGTAAAAATTCTTAAGGAAAGCGTGTGATACACGTGACTCAACTTAGTTCATCTTCTTACCCAGAATTTGTTCTTCGTTCATATATTTATAATTTACTAATTATTTAATAAATATTTCGTATATTATATTTAATTTAATAACATCCACTTATTATATTTAATTCAATATCACTTATTTAATTTAATATCACATCCAAGTTGTTCCTCAGCTTCAACTTCGACCAGTAAGGGAGTTCAAAGAATATACTCTTGTGATGCCAATAGCTGAGATCCTATAGAGGTTTTGGATTGCGTTTCTGTACATCCTTGTCATTGGTAAACACACCAAAATCAAAATAGCTCAACCTCTAAAATCTCTTCGCCAGACCAACTATGGGGTTTGGGATTATTCTCTACCGTCCCATCAAAATAAGCTTTATCTTGTCGCCACCGGTAATCGTGAGGAAGCTATCTACGGTGACCCAAGTAACACACATTTCCCGCGTGCCAATTGAAATTCATGTCATCCAAACATATTGGACATCCATTGTATCATTTCGTTCTGCAGGCTGCCAACATCCCATACGCTTGAAAATCACTGATCGTCCACATTACGGCTGCCCTCATCATGAATATCATGTCAATGAATTTGTCATAAGTTGGGACTCTATTTTTCCACAACAGTTTCAGCTCGTCGATCAAAGGTCTGAGGTAGACATCTAAGCACTTCCTTGGAGATTTAGGACCTGAAATTAGTAAAGTAAGAAAATTAAATTCATTGTTCATGCACGTCCACGGAGGCAGGTTATACGACATCAAAATAACCGGCCAAGTGCTAACGGCAGAGCTATTACTACCCCAAGGATTGAATTCGTCTATAGAAAATCTGAGTCTAACATTTCGAACCTCTGCTGCAAAGTCTCCAAATTCCCTGTCGAAATATTTGAACGCCTCCCCATCTGCGGAAGGTCTCAGCACATCGTCATCTATTCTCTTTTCTTCGTACCATCGCATCACCTCTGCTGCATATAGAGACATGTACAGACATTGCAATCTGGAAATCAATGGAAAATATCGAAGAACCTTCAAAGGAATTTGGTTATTCGAACTCCTCTTATTCCCCTGGTTCTCATATATGCATTGGTCACATACAAGACAATAGTCCAAATGTGCATACTCTTTGTAAAATAGCACACAATCATTTGAACAGACATGAATTATCTTGTACATTAGGTTGATGCTGCTCAAGATCTTTCTAACCTTATAATGCGATTTTGAAAGATTGTGATTATCGGGAAGAAACTTACATATTTGCTCCAGTATTTCGTCAAAAGCATTGTGTGACATTTTGTTCTTCACTTTTATCTGCATTTACTGCATCACATATTGCTACACACTCTCTCGACATCTAGGGTACACCGGGGTCTGAGCTTCAAGTAGCATCCTGTTGTACTTATCCATCTCACTTGTGTCAGTAGCCAAGCTAGCAGCGGGGAATGTGTCATCATGCCCATAAGTGGTATCATAACCTTCGTCTTGGTGTTGGTATCCACCTTGACTAAATTTCGGAAAGGCATCATGGACCAAATCCACAGTTGGGTTCTACGAAGGGGCACCATTACCGCTTGATGAGGCACCATGGTAACTGAAATCTGGTCCAAAGCTTAAGTCTACTACTTCACCATGCTCGCTCCATGTAGTATAACTCCACATCATACCGTTCTCGTACAGATGTTGCGACATAACATTAGCCGTCATAAACTGATGGTTAAGACACTTTTTGCAAGGACACCTAAAACGTTTCTTTCCCTGACCATGTTCCATAGCAAAAACCACAAACTCTCTGATTCCGTCCATATACCGCACATCACTTCTATTCGCCAACTGTATCCAACTCTTATCCATATTTCTGCATGCGTAATAAGTTAATAATTATATATCATATTAATCATATTTTTTCAACCAATAACTAATTAATCTAATATATGCACAACTATATATATATGCGCGCTATAATCTAGATAGCTAACGTACTACGTACCTAGCTTATATTAATATATATATATACTATTAATTAATTAACCTTAATGTACTACCTAGCTTAATTAAACCATTAATTAACACGCTTATAGATTACCAATTAGCTTAATCTAGCTAGCTAACATGTTTTAACTAATTGTATAATATATATTATACTATTAATTATTAACTAATTAACCAATTACCTTACAATTACGTACATTAACAATACAATACAATACGTACAACAGGCTAGTAATTAAGCTACTTAAGATCGCCGGAAACTATGTATTCGTAGGAATATTTCACCGGATTTATGTACGTACGGTATTAAATTCAAATATATGATTCGCGGGAAATGAGTTAATATGTACCTTTACCTAAAAGAAGAGCAGGGGTTGATGAAAAATCGCAATCGATATTTCGTGATGATTTTTTCCCGGCCGGGATCGGTCTGATGGGTAGAGTGAGGAGAGAG
The DNA here is from genome assembly GCA_946800695.1 of Geum urbanum. Classification (NCBI taxonomy): domain Eukaryota; kingdom Viridiplantae; phylum Streptophyta; class Magnoliopsida; order Rosales; family Rosaceae; genus Geum; species Geum urbanum. The sequence goes on along the minus strand of OX327007.1, from coordinate 6,615,111 downwards.
AGAGAGAGAGAGAGAGAGAGAGAGAGAGAGAGAGAGAGAGAGAGAGAGAGAGATTGTGAGATAGCCTGAGGGGAAAAGAAACTGATTGAGCTAATAATTGATCAGTTTCATCACATAAGTCATAAGTTTCGTCGCCTAAGTGGCCACATAAGCGACGATACTGCCTAGGTCGTCGCCTAAGTGACGACCTAAGCGATGACCACACTGTCGTCGTCTAAGTCACTGACATTACGCCATTTTATGTTTCTTCTTAAGCGACAAAATAATGGTTTCGTCGTCTAAGAGGTCACTTAGACGACGAAATAAGTGGTTCGTCGTCTAAAGTATAACTTAGGTGACCAAGTGAATGTTTGTCCCCTAAGTAAACTTTAGACGAGGAAACCTAAAGATTTTGTCGCCTAAGTAGACTTTTCTAGTAGTGCAAAAACCCAAATACTCAATGAACCAGAAAACTAAAAAAACCCAGAAAACCCAAATGGAATCTAACTCCCAGAGCCCTTCTTGTCCAAATTTGACCAAATCACCCTGCATGTTCTTGATGATTCAATGGTTCTTTATATCGAAACAGCTAGAGTATGCCGAAAGCATTGATGCTAATTCTTTTGTTGCGATGTTTGAAATTAATGGATCTCGGAGGATGAGGTTTAGTTAGTTATTTACAATATATAATTTTTATTCTTATGGTTTGGTTTTATATCCCCCATATACGTTTTCTTATATCATAATAACAAATGCGTGAGAATGAGCCTCATGATGGTAACCACAAACCTAAAACAAATAATTTGTGCGCTGCACAGTACAACCTCCCTGGTTTTAAAATCCTGAATCCGCCCCTGATTAATAACAATGTCGTATCGATCACTACGTATTTGTTCTTCATATTCTTGTTTAGTATGAGTTTACGATAGTTTGTAAAATGAACATCTAAAATCTATTTTATTCGATCTAGTCCAACAAAAATCCTTAATGGTACTAGTCTACTACATTATAAACCAGACAAAAAAAACAATGTAACTTCTTTTGTATCAAGTTCCGCCACTGGCCATCACCCAAAGCGCGTTCAGCGCAGCCTCTGCTCGGCCTCTGCCTCGCCCTAGCTTCTCCTCGGCTTCATCCATTGCTCATCACCCCTGGCCAGTGCTCGCGTGCCTTGATTTCGCTATTCCTTGCACATCCCTAGCCTTCAGCCACTTCAAGTTGCCGCATATGTCATTGACGCAGAGCTACCACACCAGAATCTGCGACCACCACTCCACCAGATCAGCATCTCACCGCCGCCCCGACCTCTCCTCGAATCGGAGCACTACGCAGCACAGCTTGCAACACGTGGCAGCAACTCGGACGATGTCGTGTTAGTCACGACTTCTGATTGGTTTTTGGTTTTTGCGAAATTTGTCGTTTTTTGTGAATTTTTTTTTATTATGTGGATAATTGTGAAATTTTAGGACATTCGATCGGCTGATCTGTTTTTATTTATGTGATCATCTTTATTTTCTTTAAAATTGTGCTACTGCAAGAGGTGGAGGAAGAACAAGATCTAGATTCTTTGAATTTGAATTCTTCAGTGGTAGCTTTAGATTCCTACTGCTGCAACACATTTTTTAACTTTTCTTTTCTTTTTGATATCAAAGGTGTTAAATTAGCCAATTGTCTTGATCACGTCTTGATCGCGGATATCATCGAGAAATAGGAATTCTGTTAATCTTATTGAATTAGAACATGAGTGAATATATTCAATAGGAGTGTTTTTCGAAGCCACATAAGATTATAAAGTTATTGAGCTTTCAAAGTACATGAAAAATTATAAATCTCGTTTTACAGTTATCCTATAGTAGCTTTTCTTATTGTGTTGTTGTCTTCTTGTTGTTTAGTTAGCGTTTTTGAATCTCGTTTTTTCAAATACCGCTGCTACTACATATTACTGTTACTAAATTGTAAGTCAAGATGCTACTATATTGTTTGTCAAGCGACTACTAAATTGTAAGTGGAGCTACTATTATATTCTTCATCAAGCTGCTATTGAATTTTCGTCAGTTGCTACTGAATCATTCTCGAGTTATTGCATTTTTCGAATCTACATCTATCTTTTTCGGGACTTATATTGATTTGTTTTTTTAAGTTGTCATGCTACTACATTTTTTTTGTTGTTTATGAGTATGTTACCCTTTTAGTTGATGCTGCTACTAAAGCTTCAATGTATATTTTAGGCTTTGGTGCGAAGTTGCTACAAAGTTTTTTCAAAGTTGCTACTTAAGTTTTTTTTTAAGTTGCTACTAATTTTAATTAAATGTGTAATAATATTTGTATTGAAATTGTTATTGAATTTGTATTATTATTGCTACTGAGTTTGTATCGAAACTACTACTAAGATTGTATTGGAATTTTTATTGAATTTGTATCAAAAGTTCTATAAATTTGTATCGGAACTATTGCTGAAGTTATATCGACACTGGTACTGAATTTTGAGTTGGCTGATACTGAAGAAAGCTTTTCGTATAAACGTTTTAACAAAAAAATTGAACAGAAAAAAAGTTGAATTTATATCATTATTGCTACTATTAGTATGTCATGCACTGACCCATAAAACATGTCATATTTAGCACCAAAAATTATTTACCAAAGGAAATTGAAAGGGTGCAAAGGGGAAATCATATATAGGAAGTGCACCACATGCGCTCGGATCACAGCGCATTGTGCGTGTTAGCCAACCGAGTTAACCTACCGAGGTGGAATGTGACCCGTCTAAGGTCCAAGCTACCCTCCTTTACACTAAAATTGGAATATTCATATAGTCCCACATCGAGGATAACATTGTGTTGTCATTCTCAACTACCCTTATAGGGAAGATATTTATGACAAAGGAAAGATAACTATTCTATCTTTCCCTTGTTTGTTAGTGCTTACTATCATTACATCATCTGCCATTATTAGTAGGTTTCTAGTTTGTATTATATGTAAATTAGAAGTTGCTCAGATTTCTATGTTTTGTTTCTGATGTAAGCAGTAAGTCATGATCAAGTACCATTTTGAGTACTCTTTCAGTATTTGGGTTCAATTCTGATTTTGTAGAGCACCCAGTAGACCCCAAAATGGGTAACGTAGCTAGGCAGGAGGTTCTCAAAATCAGGGAAGCTACACTCAGTCTGTTACCCTTGATGATCTCCCCGATCTCAGGGACGACATCAATGCCCTTAGACCAATGGATAGTGGGGAGTCCCTTGTCAAGGTCGAGCTTAACCCCGCTCATCTTGATTGGAAATTCAAGATTGGCACCCAACTTGATCCCACTATTGCAGCAGAGCTAATGCAGCTACTCATCGAGTATCAGGGGGTGTTTGCTTGGTTCTATGTGGACATGTCATGTATATCTACTGATTTAATTTTCCATAAGTTAATTATTGCTTATAACCTATCAAAAAAAGAGGCGTGCTTAAGATGAAGAATGTTATGCCGCCATGCACGTAAATGTAAACTACATGCTCAAGACTGGTCTTATCCGCCCAGTTCATTACCCCAAGTGGATCTCAAACGCTATCATGGTCAAGATAAGCAGCGGCAAAAGGCAGATATGTGTTGACTACACAAACCTCAACAAAACCTGCCCCAAGGATAGTTCCGCGCTCCTGCATATCAATCAATTTGTGGACACCACAAATGGGCATGAGCTTTTCTCTATGATGGACGCTTACTCTGGATACAACCAAATCCTCATGCACCCAGAAAACTAAGAGGCAACAACCTTCACGACTGAAAAGGTCCTCTATTGCTACAACGACATTCCGTTCGGCCTCAAGAATGCTAGATCTACATACTAGCGCTTCATGACTTACATCTTTAGATATATGAACAGTACAATAGTGGAGGTTTACATTGATGACATCTTGGCCAAGAGCACGACAGCCAGGGGCCACACGACGAATCTTCGCATCATTTTCCAAATATTAATGGAGCAAGGCATCCACTTGAATCCAGCCAAGTGCACATTTGGCATTACCGCCAGCAAGGTTTTAGGTTATATTGTTAACCAGCGGGGAATCGAAGAAAATCCTGAAAAGATCAAGGCCATCATGACTATGAAGCTGCCCACCACTAAGAAAGAGCTCCAAAGCCTCACTGGTAAACTTGCTTCATTGAACAGGTTCATATCTCGCTACTCTGACAAATGTGATCCTTTCTTCAAAGGGCTCTGCCTCACCAGCAAGCGTATTGTCGACTGCACACCCGCTTGTGAGGATGCTTTTCAGTAGATATAACTTTATCTCACTTACATTCCTACTTTATCTAGACTCGTCAAGGGGAAACACTTTATCTATATCTTACTATCTCACTCACAATTGTCAGCTCCGCCCTTATACGGCGCGATTATGATAATGAGCTCCCTATATATTTTACAGGCACGTTATCCAACAATCGACAAGTGGGCACTGGCTCTAGTCATGGCCGCTCGGCGTCTTCGCCCATACTTCCAAGCGGACAAAATCCAGGTTCTCACCAACCTCCCTCTCTGCCAAGTATTCCAGTCCCCTGACCATTGTGGTCACCTGAATAAGTGGGCCATTAAGCTCATTGAGTTCAATATTCAATACAAGCCCCATACTAATGTGAAGGGACAGGAGGTGGCAAACTTTATAGCTGAGTACATGGAAGCAGAGGACGGGCGCCCCCAACAGGAACTTACACAACCCACCACCACTAACCCATATTCCACTACAAGAAAAACGGACTTAGACCACAGAGCATTTCCGTCGTCTAAGTGACGTTTTCCGTCGTCTAAGTGACGTTTTCCGTCGTCTAAGTGACGTTTTCCGTCGTCTAAGTGACGTTTTCCGTCGTCTAAGTACTTGGACGACGGAATCTCCGTCGTCCAAGGTCCGTGCTCCAAGTGCTGTCGTCCAAGCACTTGGACGACGGAGAATTAGAGTTTCCGTCGTCCAAGTTCACTTGGACCGCGGACATTCTCCGTGGCCCATGTACTCACTTGGACGACGGAAACTCTAATTTTCCGTCGTCCAGGTTAACTACATAGGCCACGGACATTGCTAGTTTCTCCGTGGCCCACGTGTTCACCTGGACGACGGAGAATTAGAGTTTCCGTCGTCCAAGTGAGTACATGGGCCACGGAGAATGCTAGATTCTCCGTGGCCCAGGTGTGAACCTGGACGACGGAAACTCTAAGTCTCCGTCGTCCAGGTGAACAGGGTTTAGGGTTTAGGGGTTAGGGGTTAGGGGTTATGGGTTAGGTTTAGGGTTTGTTCACCTGGACGACGGAGAAAATAATCTCCGTCGTCCAAGTGACTATTTAATTTTTAAAAAAAATAAATTGAAATTAAATATTATTAATTTAATTTAAATAACGAAAAATAGTCGAAATTAATTAATTGAACTAAATTTTTAATATTAATTAATGTATTAATTAAATAATTAATTAATTTGTACATACGTCACATCGAAATTAAAAACCGATAAAAATTATATAATATTGTTCGGAACTCGGAAATAAAGAAACACAATAATTAACTAGCTAGCTAATACACTGGAGAAGCAGATGCGCCGCCGAGTCCTCCGCCTCCAGCCGGGTCGTTGTCGTCGGGGTGTGGGTTCGGAGGAGGTTGACATACTTCTCGATTTTGGTTCATGAGGGCGATGAGTTGGGCTATTTGTACTTGTTGTTCGTCAAGTCTTCACCGCATTGACTCATTCTCCGCTCGTGTCAGTTGATTCTCCTCTCGTGCCAATCGAGCCTCTTGAATGGCTGCTTCGACGGCCGCAGCCGTAGTCCTTCTCCGCTGGCCGGAACCTCCCGTAGATGATGAACCGGAGGTTGTCGACAAATCTCGTACCACCCTAGGCCCGAAGTGCCTAACCTCCTTGCCAGCTCTACGACCGTAGACCTCATCCGCGATTGCAATTTGGCTCTCTAAGGATAGAGGAGGCAGGTCTTCCACGGGCACATCTGGGAACGCAAGCTGAGTGTTAGCCAACTCTTCCTGCGCACACTCTATCGCCCTTGCCTACAAAAGAATAATTAATTTATTATAATGAAATCATATTTAAATAATAATTACTATAATTAAAAGCACATAATAAATATATCACTTACGCCGCATTGACTCGCTTCATTATCGAGCCCAAGCGTCACGTACGCGCTTACGCTTGCATCAAGATAAGGGTGTTTGGAGCCCTTATCCTTGTGCTCCTTGGCTATTTGAATGAACTGCTTGGCGCCGGTAGTATGGTGTTTCTCCTTCTTCCCCCGGTTGGCTTTGTTGACACCGGAGAATTTCTGTTACACAACATAATAAAATCATTAAAATTTTAATAACTACAATTTAAATAATTCAATTATCTTAAATGAAATAAAAAAAAATTAACACCTTAAATTGTTCATCGGCAAAGTGGTTAAAAAACCACTCCCACTCATCTTCTCTTTCCCCTTGCAGCTCTACCGGGGGAGGCACGGGACCGACATCTTGGAAGTACTTATGGAGCTTGTACTTCCAATCTTTGTAGATGGAGTTGGCGGTTTGGTTGATATGCCTCAACATGGCCGGTGTCGGATCCACCGCAAATTGTTCCTATCAAAAATAAATAGAAAATTATAATCGTATATATATTATGAAATTTTAACTAATATTAACAATATTATATAATAACTAAATTGGACGTATTACGTACCGAAAGATCTTTAAAGACTTTCGCCTTCTCATGATCCGGCGCCTCCTTCCAAGTAGGGGCAGTGCTACGAACCCGGTTACGGATGATTGACCCTATCCCATGCGCCGAGAGACTTGCTAGCTGAGCTGTGGGAGGGCCACCGGTGAATTCGTCGTAGGGCAAGTCGATCTTTTTCTCGGTCGCCTTGCAAATACGCTCCGCTTTGCCCCCTTTAACGAGACCCCGAGTCCTTTTCGGTTCCGGGTCAGTGGGGGCCCTCCTTTGCTTGCGCCGGGCACTGAACATGATTAATTCGGCGGTCGAGGACGCCTGAGTACTTCCCGTTGAACCGGTACCGGGCGTCGGAGATTGGAAGGGGTCGACGTCGTCACCGCTCGAGATGAATGGGGGAGCGGGAATTTCACCAGAGGGCGCTACGGACGGACCAGATGATCCGTCTGGATTGAGAGAGTCGTTGCTCTCCTGTTGAACCCAACCGACTTGGGCCACCAACATTTGGAGCATGGCATCTTCCGCCTCATGTTGGGCTTTCTTCTTGCCGGATGTCGTCTTTGGCGGAGCCATTTAAACCTAAAAGTACGGTGTTAAAATACCTACTTACCATAATAATTACAACTTAAAAATTTACGCTAATTTTATACGTTTAAGATTTAAATAGAGTACACTAGCTTGGCTTTTTCGGTCGTTCAATGGACGTGTGACCCGCGCGATAAAGTGTAAATTTTCAATTAATCAGCCTTGATTAAATCGAAAAACATGGCATAACGCGAGAGGCATGACTAATTTCGACAAAAGTCTTTCTTAGTCCAAATCCTGTCACCAGTCATAACCCGTTTCTAGACACCATGTCCGACATTCGGCCAATTTTTTGAAAATTTACACTCCCTCAAGTCCTTTGCAAACTCCGCCCTCAACCTCATGTCCATAACTTCACTTAGGTTATGATGTGCGGTGATGAAATCCACACATCATGAGGGGTTAAGGAGATAAGCTAGGAAAAGAGGCGCCATCTATTCCAAAGAGTGCGACTTAATAAACCAAGCCTATGTACTAAATTTAAATCGAACACGTACTACTAATTAATTTATTAGAACATACACGTAAATATTAATTAATAATTTTTAATTACATGCAATAATTTATTTTTATTTATCATGCATTTAATAAATTATGAATAATAATTTATTCATTTAATAAATTTAATAATAAATTCATTTAATCATGCAACTAATAATAAATAATTACAATAATAAATTTGCAAATTTAATAAATTATCAAATAATTACAATTATTCATTTAATTATTATTAATAACAATAATTAACCATTTAATTAATTAATAACAATAATTAATAATTTATTTAATTAATAAAAATAATTAATCTAAATATAAATAATAACAATAAATTTACAATTATTCATTTAATTAGTAATAATAACAATAATTATGATTTAATTAATTAATAACAATAATTAATCATTTATTAAATATTTAAAACTAAATAATAATTTAAATCCTACTAATTAATTATATTTAGAATTTAATTAATTAATTAAATGAAAATTATTTTAATAAGGGAAAAATAGAAATTTACCGAATCGGAGTTTTCGGGAATATCGCCGGAGTTGAGTCGTCGGAGAGGAGGAACCACGTACGCCAGAAAATTAAAATGTCGTCGGAGCGTCGCCGGAGGAGGATCGCCGGAGTGAGAGAGAGAGAGAGAGAGAGAGAGAGAGAGAGAGAGAGAGAGAGAGAGAGAGAGAGAGAGAGAGAGAGAGAGAGAGAGAGAGAGAGAGAGAGAGAGAGAGAGAGAGAGAGAGAGAGAGAGGAGAGGAATGTATGGGATGAGGAAAAGAAGATGGCGCACAGCCTATTTATAGGCTTTCACTTAGACGACGGAGCACTATTCTCCGTCGTCTAAGTTCACTTGGACAACGGAAACAGTGTTTTCCGTCGTCTAAGTGGCGGTTTCAAAATTTTGAAACGGCGCGTAATTAAGGGGCGGGACGTTTTGAACCGCCATGAATTTGGACTTAGACGACAGAGAATAGATTCTCCGTCGTCTAAGTGAAAATTCAAGCGGTGCCGAAAATTGAGGCGGTAAATTGAACCGCCATGAGTTTCGACCTGGACGACGGAGAATGACGTTCTCCGTCATCCTGGTGAACACCAGGACGACGGAAGAACACATCTCCGTCGTCCTGGTGAACACCTGGACGACGGACCTTGTCCTTATCCGTCGTCCAGGTGAAATTTACGTTAAAATTTTTTTTTAAATTAATTCGCTAGGAATTTAGCGATCTGTCATTCGAGTGAAATAGTCATCCAATATCGATGAACGCATCGTATATATGAACAGTTAAATTTGAACCGACGAATAATTTTACGTCTTGAAAGTTGTTAAGTATCGACTAACTTTACGACTTAAGTGTTCATGAGTAGAGGCTCATTTGCAGCAGAGTATTAACGAAATTGAATTTGGACAAAACAACCGTTAGATATGTTCGTCGTAACATAATATATAATTACAATAAAGGACCAAAAAATAATAAGTTCGGGAAGGGGTTTCATCGGCACAGTCAACCGCAAAACCGAGAATTTCACAAACCGGAAACGTGGATACAAGACAATTCGCAACTCCGATTTTTGAATTTTCGAAGCTCACACACCAAGAATTGTTTACTCTAAAGTCTTGACGAAAAGAATATGCATAGGAAAAAGGTTTAGATGGTCGTTGTCTTAGAAAAATTACGAAATCTGCACCTGGACGACGGAGAACTACATCTCCGTCGTCCAAGTGTATAGACCCTGAATTCAGGGGTTAGGGCCTTACTGTTTAGGGTTTAGGGTTTGTGAACTTGGACGACGGAGAATGACAGTCTCCGTCGTCCTAGTGTGTACCTGGACGACGGAGACTTACCATCTCCGTCGTCCAGGTGTAAAAACCCTGAATTCAGGGGTTAGGGCCTTAGGATTTAGGGTTTAGGTCGTTCAGGGTCATTTGTGTGTCTGTTCAATTATTTTGAAATAATTTCTCTGTTGTCCAGGAGAAATATATAATTCGGATTAATTAATTAATTTAATTTAGTTTACGTACGTCGGTCGATCCGATATATATGATCGAGCATGCATCGATCATATATATATTACAATAATTAAAATAATTAATTACCAATTAATAATCCTCGTCGTGTGGCCGTACTCTTCGTCATAATCGTCATCATCTTCATCCCCGTTATCCGATTGCTCATCCTCCTCATCATACTCAACATCGTCCGACGAATAACCTGAGTCGTCGTCCGCGTCCTCTTCCTGCTCGTCTTCTTCATCTACCTCCTCGATAATCTCATCTTCAGTTAGATCTGTACAACCATCAGGCATGAGTAACCGTTCATCATCTTGAACCAGGTCCATTATATCGGAGCGGATGACAGAAATATTAGGCTCTTGATAGGCAGGATTGTCTCTTTCTGGTTCAGCAGCATCTTCAGTCGTCGTCGGTGTCCCTTCAATTGTCTCTTTATTCCATATTCCTCTATGAGAGATATGGTTCACTATTTTCCACCCTTCACCGGCTTTCGGATCGTCGAGATAGAACACCTGCCGAACTAAGGTGGCGAGAGCGAAAGGCTCATCCTTATACCAGCTTGAGTTTGTATCGACTGATAATAGTCCCAGGTCTTCCTTTGTACGCTTGAACCATCTGCACTTGAATAGGAAAACATTGACATCATTCCCGTAACATAGCTGAACCACATATACAATAGCCCTGTAATATAGATCATTGTCTTTCCCAACTGCTAACCCACTGTTTTGTGTTCTTCTTCCTTCGTCTCAGGCCAATGAATGGAACTTTATCCCGTTCACAAAACATCCGGGATAAATATAGTGTTTAACCGGCTTCCCTGCTAGCAAGTGCTTTGGCCACGACCACCACCCTCCGGGGTTTTCAGATTTTTGCAGATCAATCATCTGCGAAAAATGACAAATTAATATAAGGGTTTACTTTCTACAAACATGATCGATATGTATTTAAATAATTAATACCGAGACGTACGTATGTACCCATTGGAAAAAATAATCCGGAAACTTCTTCTTAACCATTTTCTCAATCCACGCCAAACTCTTGTTTTGATTTAACGCCTGAAGCCTCTCCTTGTATGACATCATGTACGGCTGAACTTCGTCACAGTCTCGCAACACTACCCAATGTGCCTCAATAAGTTCTTCCCGTGTTAACGATTCCTTTAATACTCCTCTAAACGGTCGGACGACATTGGTGACGACAGATAGATTGATGCGGACGCTGCGATCGGATGCAGTGGGAGGTGGTGGATCTTTGAGGTACCTGTTGCAGTAAGTAACACACTCATGCATTAGGTATGTCTCTGCTATGGAGCCATCCGGGGCCGACCTGTTTTTGATGAATGACTTATACTGTCCAGGCTGTCTACAAAATCTAACGTACAATAAGAATAAGTACATATAGCTAGCTAGTATATAATCTCCAGTGGAACAAATTAATTAGTTGTACGTACCTTTCTTGAGGATACATCCAAGTGTACTGGACCGGACCAGAAATGAGCACCTGCTCGGGCAGGTGGATCATTAGGTGAATCATGATGTCAAAGAAGGCAGGGGGAAAAATCCTCTCTAGTTTGCAAATGATGTGCACAATTTGTTGTTGCAATTCCACCACATCTGACTTCTTTAATTCTCTGGCGCATAACCTCTGCCACCACCTGCAGAATGCCACTATTGGTTCTACGACGTCCCGAGGCAAGTATGGTCGAATTACCACTAGAAGCAGACGTTGCAGCATAACGTGATAGTCATATGTCTTTAGACCAACAAACTTGTGTTGCACCTCGTCCACTGCTCCAGTTATAGTAGCTACATACGTAGCCGGATAACGAACGCCCTTAAACCAGTAAAATACATAACGTCTAAGTGTCGGCTTCACTGTGTAAGGTGCATCTGGCATCTTGTTGTACACTCATTTCCTATCCCTCCTCAACCACAAGGGACGACGTAGATTCATTGATTCCAAATCTTTGCGCGCTTTGGGAGTATCTTTAGTCTTGAACTTAATACAGAGAATTGTTCCCACCACGCTGTCGCACGCATTCCTTTCTATGTGCATCGCGTCCAAGTTGTTCCTCAGCTTCAACTTCGACCAGTAAGGGAGTTCAAAGAATATACTCTTGTGATCCCAATAGCTCAGATCATGTGGAGGAATTGGATTGCATTTCCTTACATGAGCATCATTGCTCAACACACCAAAGTCGAAATAGCTCAACCTCTCTAAAATCTCTTCGCCCGACCAACTACGGGGTTTATGATTGTTCTCTACCGTACCATCGAAATGAGCTTCATCCTGTCGCCACGAGTGGTCGTGAGGAAGCTATCTACGGTGACCCAAGTAACACACCTTTCCCGCGTGCCAACTAGAATTCACGTCATCCAAACATATAGGACATCCATTATATCCTTTCATCCTGCAGGCTGCCAACATCGCATAAGCTGGAAAATCACTGATCGTCCACATTACGGCAGCCCTCATCGTGAACATCGTGTCAGTGAATTTGTCATAAGTTGGGACTCCATTTTCCCACAACAGTTTCAGCTCGTCGATCAAAGGTCTGAGGTAGACATCTAAGCACTTCGATGGAGATTTAGGACCTGGAATTAGTACGGTAAGGAAATTAAATTCCTTGTTCATGCACATCCACGGAGGCAAGTTGTACGGCATCAGAATAACTGGCCAAGTGCTGACGGCGGATCTATAACTTCCCCAAGGATTGAATCCGTCTGTAGATAGGCCGAGTCTAACATTTCTAATCTCTGAAGCAAAGTCTCCAAATTCTCTGTCGAAATATTTGAAACCCTCCCCATCCGCGGCGTGTCGCAGGACATCTTCATCTATTCGCTTTTCTGCGTACCATCGCATCGCCTCTGCTGTGTGTAGAGACATGTACAGGCGCTACAATCTGGGAATCAAGGGAAAATATCGAACAACTTTCACAGGAATTCTCTTTTTCGAACTCTTCCTATTCAACTGGAATCTGCACTGGCCACATACGGGACAATAGTCCAAATCTTTATACTCTTTGTAGAATAGCACACAATCATTCAGACATGCGTCAATTATCCTGTACTTTAGGCCGAGGCTGCTCAGGATATTTCTAACCTTATAATGAGATTTAGGAAGATTGTGATCATCAGGAAGCAACTTACATATTTGCTCCTGAATTTCGTCAAAAGCACTCACTGACATTTTGTGCTTCACTTTTATCTTCATTTGCTCCATCACATATTGCAACACATTCTCTCGACATCCAGGTAACACCGGGGTCTGCGCTTCAAGTAGCATCCAGTTGTACTTTTCCATCTCACTGGTGTCAGTGGCCAAGCTAGCAGCGGGGAATGTGTAATCATGCTCATTAGTGGTACTGTAACCTCCGTCTTGGTGTTGGTGTCCACCATGACTACATCCCGGAAACGCATCATGGACCAAATCTGCAATTGGGTTGCAAGCTGGGGGTCCGGCACCACTGTCGCTGGATGAGGCACCATGGTAACTGTACCCTGAGTTGAAGTCTGCTGCGTTGTACTTTACTGCTTCACCATGCTCGCTCCATGTAGTGTAACTCCACATCATACCATTTTCATACAGGTGTTGCACCATAACATTAACCTCCGCATACTGACAATTAAGACATTTCTGACACGGACACCTGAAACGTTTCTTTCCCTGACCATGTTCTATCGCAAAATTCACAAATTCGCTAATTCCATCCATATACCGGACATCACATCTATTCTTCAACTTCATCCAACTCTTGTCCATACTGCTACAAAATATATATTATAATTAATTAATTATTACATATATATATTAGTCCATTAATTTACGCTTAATTATACATACTCGATCTACATCGATCCATCAATTACGTATGTACGTAATTTAATCTGTATATATATCTAACATCCATGCATGTATGTACGTACATTTTCACTAAATATATATTAAGCAAATTTTAACTGCGTACGTACCTGCTGGCCTTCTCGATATCTGTTAATTAAGCTAGCTAGCTAGTCAGCGGAGATCCCTTATCGGCATGATCCTTCTCGGCCTTCTCCTTCTCCCTTCTCCTTCAATTCTTCTTCGAATGGAATGAAAAGATCAGATATATGGATCGGAATTAATGAATCGAGTTTGGCATCGGGCTTATATAATGCTTCACTTAGACGACGGAGGTGTCGGTACGTCATCTAAGTGGAAGTTACTCGGACCACGCCGTGTCGGTCCGTTGTCCAGGTGATCACCTGGACGACGGAGAATACCATCTCCGTCGTCCAGGTGATCACCTGGACGACGGAGAAGACTCCGAGGTCCAGGTGGACACCTGGACGACGGATAATACCGTCTCCGTCGTCCAGGTGGGCACCTGGACCTCGGAGTCTTCTCCGTCCTCCAGGTGATCACCTGGACGACAGATGAGGTATTCTCCGTCGTCCAGGTTGTACTTGGACGACGGACACTTCTCCGTCGTCCAAGTGTCACTTGGACCACGGAACAATTACGTTTCCGTGGTCTAAGTGCTGTTTTCTTGTAGTGTTCACTCTGGAACTTGTACGTAAACGGGTCAACAAACCAATCGGTCAGTGGCGCTGGAATTATCCTTTTAGGACTTAGGGGAGTTTATGCAGAGTACTCACACAAGTTCAACTTCAAAGCTTCAAACAACAAAGCTGAGTATGAGACACTCATTGCAGGTCTACAGTTGGCAAGCCTATCAGACGCCTCTGACATCAACATATACAGCTCGCTAGGCACTACCTCTCAAAGTTCAAATTCCTTAATATTACACAAGTGCCTCATGTTCAGAACGCCAAGGCCGGTGTGCTAGCTTGCGTTGCCAATGCACCATACCCCGCATCTACTAATCAAAATACAATGGAAATCCTTGACAAACCAAGCATTGCCAAGAGCTTCTCTGAGATCCTGCCTATCACGCCCACTGAAACCAGCTGGCTGGATCTTATCTTCGCTTACGAGACAAGGGGTACCCTTCCATCCAACAAGATAGAGGCTAGAACGATTGTGGCACGTGCCACAAACTTTAGCATGCGGGGCGAACAACTTTACAAGCAGAGGCACACATGGCCCAACCTCAAATGCCTCACAATAAGTGCAGATCATTCACTCTTGGAGGAAGTTCACAATGGCGAATGTGGACACCATGCGGGCGCTCGATTCATTGCCCACAAAGTCAAGCGCTATAGATTTTGGTGGCTCACCATCCTTGCTGACGCTAACAAGATCACTAGCGCCTGCAAGGCCTGTCAATTTCGTGCACACAAATTTCACTCCCATGCTGTACCGCTCTTCATCATACCTTCATATATCCCTTTCGCCCAAGGGCCTTGGATCTTATTGGAGAGCTTTCCAAGGTCAAGGGGAAATTCCGCTATGTGGTGGTCATCATCGACTA
This sequence comes from Geum urbanum, assembly GCA_946800695.1. Lineage (NCBI taxonomy): Eukaryota > Viridiplantae > Streptophyta > Magnoliopsida > Rosales > Rosaceae > Geum > Geum urbanum. Next base: position 6,599,935 of record OX327007.1, on the reverse strand, counting down.
CCATACAAAGTTTATCGAGGCAGAGCCGCTCATCAAAATCACGATTGAGAAGATCATCAAGTTCCTTTGGCATATACTATTATGTCGCTATGGTGCCCCAATCAATATAATTATAGATAATGGCACTCAGTTCAATAACGCCGAGTTCATTCAATTATGCAAACGGCAGGGAATCAATGTTCTTTTTTCTTCTTCCACTCACCCCCAAAGTAATGGGAAGGTTGAGGCAGCCAACATGATTATTAAGGACGACCTCAAGAATTAACTAATCTCCATGAAAAAAGGACACCCTAATTATGGTTGTTGGCTCGAGCTACTCTTTGGCATACTTTGGTTCGAACAACTACCACAGGTGAGACGTCGTTCTCCCTTATATTTGGTACTGAGGCGCTACTCCCACTTGAGCTTACCCACCAAAGTCCAAGGGTGGAGGTATTTGATCCAGCCAACAATGGTGCTGGACTCCTCCTAGACAATTACCTCTTGGAGGAAAAACGCGATGTTGCTTACTTCCGCAACACTGCTAATAAGGAAAAGATCACCCTCCTCTTCAACCAGCGCATCCGCGCACATTCTCTGCAAGTTGGATATTGGGTATGAAGGCCATTCAATCCAAAGTCAAGAGCTTTTTCCCATCTTGGGAAGGACCTTACAAGACAGAGGATGTCGTTAGCCTCGACACGTTCTATCTGAGTGACAAGGATGGTACTGTCCTCCCACACCCCTGAAACTCCGCCCACTTACGGAAATACTATCATTAGAGAACCCTCTCAGGCTTTGGTTAATCAATTGTAATGTTCTTATTTCATCCATGTACTCTAGTGCACTATGCTTTTCTAATGAAGCAAGAATACACGTATGCCTATATTGTGTTGTTTCCACTAACACTTTGCTAACAATTACTTTAACCGCTAGCACGCTACGTTTGAATAATACTTAATGGACATAATCATTCATAAGCTTACTCTTATCTAGTTAACGCAACAGTGGCTATTTCTACAGCAAGTAAAGTGCTACACAACCATATTTTGATAAAGGGTAACACCATCAAAGAAAATTCAGCAAAAACGCCAATCACTTACTACTTCAAGGTTTTGTACTTATACATCAAAATGCGAATGCAAAATACAAAAGAAAGATAACAAACATTGTTCCAAACTACATCAAACAAAAACCTATACAAGCACCCCAAGCTTAACCCTGAAAACCCACCACCTTCCTCGCCTGTTGGTCCGCTTCATACTGCTTCCTGCTGAAGTAAAGACTCTCCTTGAGCACATCAAAGGTCATGGTGACACTCGCGGCGGCAATTTCCTCCTTGATTTTCTCAAACTCAGCAGAGGCCTTGAACGCTACTACAACATCCGCCTCTAGCTAGCGCTTAGTGTTAAGAGAAAATTTATATCCCCTAACCTTTTGACTATTAATTAGTCTAAACCTAAGTAAATTTTCCTTACCCACAAGTATACAGGGTCAAGTAGCATAATTTGTATAAAAGTTGAGTGTCGAACCCATGAGGATTAACTAACCTGATTCCATAGCTTTTTCGATTAAGTCCTTTAGGTACGTGAAACACAAACAAGTGATGCGACAAAGAAACACAAAATATAGAAATTAATCTCACAACGTCAAGTCCTTTGGAGACTCAACATCACAAGGGATGATTAGACTATAGTGAATGGTTTAACGAAAGGTTAATTAGTTGTTTACGACTAAAGTAAAGATGGTAAATAGAAATGATCATAAATTCAAGATAGAAGAATGGTTGGCTAGGGATGCCCCTGTTAACCATTTGATGTTCAAACAATGTCTAATTTAAGGTCATGAGTTGTTTAGTCAAGTTTACATGCTCAAATGTGTTTTGGATCATAAGAACAAATCCTTTCATTATCCAAATCATGCCCTCTCGGGTCACGTTTGGTTATGGGTCGAAACTCATAGGTCTTTTGGGATTCTAGAAGGTTTCGGTCCATCCATGAAGCAAAAAGTAAACCTAGAGTAGATGCTAGACTTTTGGTGCTAGGTCCCTAATGAATTTCATGCGTAATGAGTTTGGTTGCAAACACTTGTGAAGATTGTGGATGGCTTCCCTTCTCAAACCTATATTTGAGTACTCGGGAATGGGTTCTAATGAATCCTCCAAACTCGCACCTATTGGGTTACAAGCTGAAAGAATCAACACTAGTTATAAAGGCCCTTGGTCCGTTGTAAGCTTAACTGAGAACCCTTGAGTCATTTGGACTTCAAAAGTTTTTCGATTCATTCTCAAGAACAAGGAAACCAAATTCTAAGCTTAAGCTTTTCGATCTAAGCCTAAGTCATGTTACATACTCATCTATTACTTAAGTGAATGGCTAGTTCCCATAAATGTCATTTCTTAGTCCCTTAGACAAATTCTAACTTAGCCAAAGCTAAAACATGCATAAGTAGATCTAAACATTAAGCACAAACATATCAATATGCCACAATCACCTCACACACACAACAAACTCATTTATCACAAAACACCCAAACCATACTCATTAACAAAAATCAAATATCATTGTTTTACATCAAATAGCTAGGGTTTGACCCTAGCCTCCCATAAAGAAACTACTCACAAGTCATAGCTACAATAGAGTATAGATAAATAATTAGATAGAGATAAGTGAATAGAAATAACCTAAGAGTCCCCAAATTCAAACTTCTAAGATCTTTTAGGTTTATTACTTGCTTTTCATGAATAAAGCATCGTTCTTATGACGTTTCCTATTCTTCCTAGGAAAACATGGTTTGGCAAGAAAATTGGCTAAAAGATGATAATTATGCGCTTTCCGATGAAGGCGAAGACATCTTCAAGACCACGGGAGAAGATGGAACAATGTTGGGAAAAAGACAAAAAACGGTCGTCGGAGCTTCACTGGAATATTCTAAGATTCTGGTCACCAGAAGTCAACTTCAGCGGTCAACATGGTCAAGTCATCAAGTCACCATGAAAATATTTTGAAGCCAAATGCAAATACAAATTCAAGTGAGATGAAGAGCACAAGCATGCCACATGAGTTTGGGACCATTTGGTGACTCATTTGAGGACCACTTGAGCCTAATTTTTAGGATCATGTTTCTAACATTTCAATTTAAATTTGAAATCAAAAATATCCCATTTTTCCATACATTTTCGAGCTCCCCTCTAACCCTAAAGACAACTCACCTCATTTTACACTTTTTTTATAGTTTTAGCATCTCTCATTAGCCCCCATTTTTTCCCAAACCCTCTAGCACTTTCTTCTCACATTTTCACTATCAAAAGGCCTAGAAATTCTCCATAACCACCATCATATTCTCACAACCATCCTCTCACCTAAGCTTAATGTGGTGTTCATCCTCTTTGTTGGAGATAGAAGCAAGAAAGGAGAAAAAGGTGGAGAAGTTATAAGCATATTAGGCACATAATTATGGTCATAATTAATTAACACTTAGCTGCATCATCTAGCACTTAGGCTTTAAGGGACCTAACTTCTGCTCTTAAGGCTTTCACCTCAGCCAACGCTTGATCGGAACGCTCAGCCTACTGAGTCTGCAAATCTTCAAGCAACCACTTTTCCACTTGCCACCTGTCCCATTCGACTATGAGTTCATCATGCTTCTCTTGTACCTCCTGTTTGGCCCTCAGGCAGTACTCGGAGCCTTGCTTGAAGATGACCAACACTTTCCAAAGCTCACCTTTCAAACAGCTATACTTTATCAACTTCGCGTTCGTCATCAGTAGCACCAGCTCTTTGGCCTTCAGATCTTCCTCTAGCCTTTGATCTTTGTCTTTGATGACCAGGATTTCCTCTAGACCACCCTCTGGCTCATCGAGCAGTAGCATTTGGTGTAGATCGTGCACCTACCATGCCGCCCCCACACATAGACATTGGCGATTGGTGCGCTTGTCCAGCGTAAGTGCTCGCTTTTTCTGTCGACAAACTATGTTCAGCGGAACTAAGCAGCGGGAGAACTTGACATACCTCTCCAACAGGTTCCTCGAATCCTCCTCAGACATTTCAGGCACCACGAGGGTCTACACTCGTCTGTCTGTGCTTGGACTGTCATCCCTGATAGGCGGCGCCCAAGTTGGAGACTTGTTGGGCATATGAATTGGTGAGCGCTCAGGAGAATTGAGCGGCATTTGCTCCTTCTCTTCCATCTCTTCTCCTTCCTCGAAAACTATCGCATTACCCTCACTCGTGGACCAGGTTGTTGTCTCTCGAGCAGCATCTGCTCCTTTATTGGCAGAAGGCCCGATGTCCTGCCCTCAGTCTTGCTTCTTTTTCTTTTATATTTCAGGCTCCTCATAGCAGCGTGCTTCCTGTTCTTAGCTAGCTGGGCGGCATGAGCAACCTCAGTTTCAACAAAAATGTTGACAGTCGTGGGTTGATCAACTGCATTCGACCGCCTAATCCGGGGTACAAGGTTGCCCTCTGCCTCATCTTCTTCATCACTGCTCGTCTGCACCTCCCCTAAAAGGCACGTCGAGAAACATGGATTCAGCGAAGGCCACTCCCGCTCTTCTCCAGGCCGTATGACCTCAGCCTCTTTTATGTCTGTCGCCATTGGCAGATTAGTATCACGCTCGTCGGCTCCTCACATCCAAGTTTCGTTCGTGCTAGGTACCAAGCATGCAGTGTTAGATGTTTGCGCCATCAGCCACCCAATTAGCCTAGCCATTTTCACCTTATCCATTTGATTGTCCATGGTAACGGTGAATCTCTTGGCTATAAGGAAACAAAAGCAATTCATACTGATTAGACCACGCCATAAACCACCTAACGCATTTCAAGAAAACAACACAACAAACACAAAGAGACACCAAGTTTATGAAATATCCCCGTTCGTTCCATAATGTCTGGATGGTTGAGTGCTCAAAAGTCATGGCACGATTCAGGTCGGTCTCACTAATACAAAATCTTGGACAAGCGCTTCTCCTCCCTCGCGCCCAGGCAGAACTTGTACCTCACTGTACCATGAAACGACAGTGTAAGAAAAAACACAAGCGGTGTCATCATGACACACAATTACAAATTAAATAAGCTCACAACAATAAAATAGTTAGACAAGGGAATACACAACCTAGCAGTTGAAAGGAAGAGAGAACTGACAGTAGCCCCTCATTATCCCTTGCTGGATGATTTCCAAACTCCCAATTCCCGCTCGCTAAGCATGCCTTACGATGCCACACGATCGCCGAGGATGGCATTTCAGAAAACCACCATTTCTTCGCCTTCTTGGCCGTCAGCATATCGTCTCATAATCCCACTCTCGCTTCGCATAACTTGTGTCGCAGAAATAGGTAATTTCCGCCATTATGGAGAATTCGAAGCGCGACAAGTTGAAAACATTATAAAGCGCTATCAGCACCCTCATCATCACAGGCCCGCATTGACCCAGCGTGATGTTGAAATGAGACAACACGTACTGGAAAAATGGATAAAGCGACAAATGGATTCTGTTACGCAGATGCCACTCGTGGACGCATACACGACCCTTCAGCGGATCAGTTTATGACTCCATAGGACCTAGCGACTGCAGATGAACAGAGTGAGGTATATGATCTTTCTCATAAAAACCCTCACACTTCTTTGCGCTACAACACATCTTTGGTCCCTGCACTACCTCTCCATCATCAAAACACCTTAGAATGGGTTCGCCCTTGTATACCAGCAGCGCTCTTTCAAGCATACCAGGCGGCACAGGCACTGATGCCCAGGTCTCCCTTCTCGCCGCATCTCTTTCAACCACGCCTGTTGACGATAAAACCCCACCCATGTTCCACGATGCCATCTTACCTCTCTAACACTACAGTCAAGAATAGGGTTGGAGCGTCAGCGGAGGTGTAAATAGCTAACGGTTACAGACTCGACTCTATACTACGCTCAGACTATTAGGATGTTTGGCTAACACTATAGGAATCCAGGTCTACCCCAAAGTGTGCGCTTAATTCCTAAAGTGACTGCTTAATTCCCTCGTGGACACATATATGACTCCTTACTGGATATCTCCATGGGCGTTGATGGATCTATCATATTAGCGCAAAAATGGCCTATGAAACAAAACATACGCATCAGGACAAGAATACTCGCCATGCATCCACAAGCACGCACGCTCATGTAGATACCCTTTCCCTAAAAAAGCAACTTAACACCTATTCTACCAACAAGGCGGCACACCCTACACCTCATTTATCCTACTCAACAATAAACAAAGCGCCCTACAAAGCCTTTTTTACTAAGATCTACAAGAACTCATATCTATACATCTACCTACACAAGTCAGCAATTTCATCAATTACGAATCGACACTTCGTTCCCTAGACAAGCATCACACACAGAACAATCCACATGCATCTAATGGCAATATAACACCAGAAAACTTAAAGAGCCCAACAAAAGCAACAATCAAAATGGAAAAAAAAAATTGACTAGCACTAAAACTGAACCACAAATTGGAGCCTCACCTTTCAAAGCAATGAGAATCGAAGACTTTGACTAAGAAATCCGGATGTCGTAAATCCTCCACTCCAAACACTATAAAAAGCTTCTTAAATAAACTCTGCAAAACTCAAAAGTGCGAAATGAGAAACGGCTGAGGTAAAAAGGCTTTATATACCACAACCTCAAAACCCAAAGTGTTTCCTGACCATCCACGCATGTTTGTTAGACATCGTTGCTCTATTCCATGCATCCTACACCGTTTGAAATTTAAAACCGCAAACGTCTTTTCGCGAGCCACAATTATGACATTATCAATACACGTGCTCAGTAGTTCGTTTGGCTCTTCGAAACCTATACAACCCTATAGGTGTCACGCCTGCAGCTATCGCTCTCAACACCTGCCTTAGCATTGTAATATTCACCAACATCAAGCGGACTAATAATCCATTCACACTTTGCTCACCTAGCACGTTTCATACCAGCGCGCCCCACACAGGTGCCACCGTTTAGCTTACAAGGACGACGAGCATCACCTTCAGACACACTTCCTACCTTGGTCAAGCTCTATGTTACCCAAAAATGCACATAGTCAAATAGGCTCTTGCAACATAAACCACGCTAGGGATACGGTAGACCGTGGAAGTACACTCCGCCTGTCTCAACATGACTCGTTGACGACTGGCACCAAAAGCCCACTGACTCCCACATAAGTACTCCCCTAGCGATTGTTCACCCTAGATGGGATGTCCCCTGACGTAGACTTCGGCCTAGCGGCATTGACTACCTGAGGACTTAAACTCCTCTCGAGCCCAAAAAAGTCCTAGCATCGTTGTCAACCGTCAAGCGGCCTCAAACGGCCCAAGTGCACGCTGCATCATGCATGTTGCTCAAACAAAGATCTCCTAGCGACTAATCCTCTTAGGTTCGTCTCCTAACATGGCCTTCGACTTAGCGGTATTTGCTACCTAGGGACTTAAGCTCCACTCGACCCCAAAAAAATCTTAACGTTGTTGCACCGGTCAGGCGGCCTAAAAAATTGGCCACAATGGAGACTACTTAGCACACACCGCTTGGTGCTTGGCACTCGCTGCAATCATGCATAATACCAATACCCACGGGCGAACGCTGCCCGAGTGCACATTGCCTCACACTCCCAAACGATCATAGGTCTAGCGGCATTGGCTACCAGAGAACTTAGACTTCTCGCCAAAAAAGTCCTATCACCGATGTCACACGTTGGGCAGCCTCAAACGGCCTGACCACACACTGCCCTTACGCACGTCGCTATCCACTTCATGCTCGTTGCCCTCATGCACGACGTTCCAAGCTTAAAAAATGCTGCCCCAAGCTAGCTATTTACGCTAGCGTGACTACTGCTCTAAACGCACTCTACCAAGCGCTACCCACTAGCCGTCAGGCAATATCTCTGTAATGTATATTCTGGGGAAATAGATCACCCTTGATCGTAAAGTTTAGGGGACTCTGGGATACACTACGCTAACCCAACATAGTGATGCTAAGTATGGACGCTTTATGGATCTAGGGTTCTTCAACTCCCCAATCAAGGTCAATCTCCTTGACTCGAATAATTGGGGGACTTGTTAGTACGTCATGCACTAACCATAAAAGATGTCATACTTTGCACCAAAACTCATTTATCAAAGGAAGCTGAAAGAGTACAAAGGGAAAATCACACCTGGGAAGTGCACCACACGAGTTCGACATCACAGTGTGCTGCACGCATCAGCTAACCGAGGCAGAATGCAAGCCGCCAAAGGTCCAAGCTACCCTCCTTTACACCAAAATTGGAATACTTGCGTTAGTCCCACATCAAGGATAACATTGAGTTGTCACTCTCAACTTCCTTATAGAGAAGATATTTATGACAAAGGAAAGACAACTATTCTATCCTCCCCTTGTTTGTTAGTGCTTACTGTCATTACATCATCTGTCTTAAGCATCGAACCGCTGAAGACGGGTCAACCTCGTCTCAACTCCTTGACGTTAGTATATTATCTCTGCATATGAGCAGAGCACGAGAGTTTATCAATCTGAGTACTCAGGAGTGATCCACCATTAATAAACACAGCTCTTCTAGCGGAATCCCTTACGGATTTCGGTAGAAACTGCTACTAATCATGGTTGTATTCGGACTGCTACTGAATTTGTTTCGAAATTCCACTGAACATTGAACGAGTTGATACTAAATGAAAATATTTCTTTCGGGAAAAAAATCTTAACGAAAAATGAATTGAAAATGAAAATTTTCAATATTTATTCAAAATGAAAAAAAAAATAGAATTTTTTTTAACCACAAAGATGTATACTAAAGATTAAAAAATGGCAAAAAATTAAACTTGCCCTGCCGCATGGTAGTTTATAAATCTTTTGTCATTTATTGTCCAAATAAAAGCCCTTTATCTTTAAGTGTATATGACATCTCCTTATTTGTTCTTTATTGTAGTATGGTAATTCTCAAATAATGTTATTGATATGTGTTAAAGTAGTGATCGATAAAAGATAGAATTTGAAAATGACACCTATATAGGTGGACTTTAAAGTTAGAATTTCATATATCCAAATTCCTTTTTCTTTTTCCATAGAATTTCTTAATTTCTTATTTATTGTTTGGCAAACACATAATTTTGCTCATAGAATTTTTCAAATTCTGATTTTGAATGAAATTTCATGTTTTTTTCCCACACCCAAACACAATCTTAGTTTCATCGGTCCTCTGCGGGAATGATCTCTACTTACCTTTACTACAATTAATAATCTTAAAAATAGAGTATGAATTTATCTTTAATAGGTGATTTTCTACGTATCAACGTCTATCTAACCTAAACTCATTAGATATTAAGAAGATATATTCAGATCTATCCAGCAACGTACATTCGACAACAACGTTGGTGGACGAGAGTAGAGTAAGAAGTTCAAAGATGATTGAAGCACATACGTAAGTAGGTCTCTGTTCAAATACTTTACTTTGAATTTGAATGCAAAGATCTCGGAGCTGTGAGTCAAGCCCCTGGACATGCAGTTGGATTAGTCCTTGACTTTCAGATACGGGTTTTAATCACTATAAATTCTCTGTTTGATTCTCTTATGACATTTCTTCGTTGTCTTTAACCTTATAGCATGTTACTAGTAATATAACAATTCGAAGTACGTGCCCGACAACAGTAACCTTGCCACGCAAGTCTTGGTCTACAATTTCGCTTTGCTACGGCAGGGTCTACCTTAATCGATCGACTATAAATATGCGATATTTTCAAGTTGTATTCTCTCATTTCCAATCCTACGGCTTCACCCGATCATCATCTTTTAGTTTACTGAGTGCATGCATTAGAGTTCCTCCCATAGATTTCCCAATCATGGTAACTAAAACTCATGGGCAGCAGCTTCACATATTTTTCCTTCCTTTTATGGGTCAAGGCCACACTTTACCCCTCATAGACATAGCCAAACTGTTTGCTTTACGTGGTGAAAGATCGACCATAATAGCAACCGCAGCCAATGCACCGATCTTCATCAAAGCAATCCAAACAAGCCAAAGTTCGGGTTTAGAGATTGACCTTGTTCTCATCAAGTTCCCTTCTGCTGAAGTCGGGTTGCCCGAAGGCATTGAAAGTACTAGCTGCTGGTCTGAAACCCCAGAGATTGCGGGAAAGTTCTTCAAAGCTCTCACTCTACTTCAACAACAGGTAGAGCAGCTTATCGAACAACACCATCCCAACTGCCTTGTTGCAAGCTCGTTATTTACATGGACTACGGATGTTGCTGCCAAGTTTGGGATTCCAAGGCTCATCTTTCAAGGACCTGGTTTTTTCTCTCTGTGTGCCGCAATGACTGTGACGCTGTACAAACCTCACATGAAGGTTTCATCTGATTCAGACTCATTTGTTCTCCCTAATCTTCCACATGAGATCAAGATGACAAAACAAGAACTACCATCTTTTATTACTCAAAGCGGTGACACAGAACTCACTAATTTGCTCGAAGCGTGTAGAGTGAACGAGGAAAGAAGCTATGGGATTCTTATGAACAGCTTCTATGAACTTGAGCCGGATTATGTAGATCACTATAGGAAGGTGTTTGGCAGGAGGTCATGGCATATCGGACCCGTTTCCTTATGCAACAAGGCAGAGAAAGAGAAATTAGAGAGGGGAAGGGAAGGCTTGGTTGATGGACATGAGTGCTTGCATTGGCTTAATTCAAAGAAACCTGGTTCAGTAGTTTATATATGCTTTGGAAGTCTTAATAGCTTCAGTAACTGTGAGCTTTTAGAAATAGCCTTGGGACTTGAGGCTTCTCAGCATGACTTCATTTGGGTTGTCAAGAAGGAAAATAATGATAAAGGAGATTGGTTGCCTGAAGGATATGAGCAGAGAATGGAGGGGAAGGGACTGATTATAAAAGGTTGGGCTCCCCAACTACTGATTCTTCAACATGAAGCAGTCGGAGCCTTCCTAACACATTGTGGGTGGAACTCAATTCTTGAAGGAGTGACGGCTGCGGTGCCAATGATAACATGGCCACTGTTTCATGATCAGTTTTATAATGAGAAGTTGGTGACACAGATACTTGGGATTGGGGTAGCCGTTGGTGCTCAAAAGTCTGAGGATGGTAGTGCGAAGAGCGAAGCCAGTGTGAAGAGGGACGCTATAAGGAAGGCTGTGACTGAAGTTATGGAGGGTGATAAAGCTGAGGGGATGAGAAGCAAAGCTTTTGCCTTGGGAAAGATGGCAAGGAGCGCGATTGAAGTAGGTGGTTCATCATTCTCTGATTTAACTAGTCTAATTCAAGAGCTGAGGTCCTTCCAGTCTTGATTCAACAGAAGCAGCCAATTAAAATGCTTACAATATGTGTTTCCAGAAGTGAACTTCGCATATACCACTATCTTAAATTGTTCGCACACCTAGTCACCTACATGTTATTTGTGAATGTTGAAATAAATCACCAATTCATCTTGTGTAAAATTCCAACATGCATGTCTGATAACACTCACCAAATCCAATGCTAACGAACAGGAGGCATGAATGCAAGTATATACAGTATAGATTATATATGGCTATAAGTACATATACTTAGCTTATCACCTCTTGGTACGTACTTAACGGCTTAATTATAAATTACAAATGTGTCTCATCGCTACTGTGATAGGAACCACCGGCGGGAAAGCTCCAGCTCCGATGACCAACATCACCCGTACCTCGATAAGGATAGTGCCCACGCGCCAAATAAGAGATCAATCGGACAACCCCTCAACGAAAAGAGTACACGCACTAGTCCCACATCGAAGAAACGATAGGAGCCCAAGTCCCAACTACCAATATATACCGGTCAACTCAGCATTAAATGGAAGGCATTCAATACTCAATCACGCCGTTATCCTATAAAACTTGCATATCGCTTCTGAATTAGGCATCAGAGGGTTGAAGGCGGGTTACTCCCGTCTCTCCTTAACCATTGTTACTCTTAGCAGCGAGAGCAAGTCATATTCGGAGAAAGCAGAGAGCGGTATTAGAAGCAATGCAACAACGATATCTTAGCAACAACCTATAGATAACTATCACCGATATACACTCTTGTTCAATATCCGATATCCATATCGGTGTCGGGTATTAACATTGGCACCGTCTGTGAGAAACTGCACACCGGAAATTATTTTCCTAACCACGAAACTCACAGCAAGCGACGAGCATGAACACCAGCCTAATGCTAGGTATAACGCCCGATATCATACAAGGATTCCATCACCAAACACCGATCATGAACGAACACGACGGTCAACCCTTAGCAACTCAAAGGCCAGGAAAACGGCATGCACAAAATCAGTATACCATCGGTAACACACATGATTATATCAGCGATAGAGAACATCGGTACGAAATGGCCATGGAAAAATGCCCCGAGCTCAAAAAAGCCCTAGAGTTCGAGCACCAAAGATACGTCAGGGCCGAGGAAGGACTGAGAGCTGCGGAGAATTGCTGACTCAATCCAGAGTCAACTGGGGACTCCGAATATAGGGAAGCCCGCGGGGTAGCCCGACAACGGGAAACGGACTTCCTGTCACCACCTCGACCCCACCACCAAGAAGTAGAATCACCCGTGAGAACGGGCAGGCTACATCGCAATCTCGAGCCAGAACTAAACAACGTCGCACACTTCCCAGCACCACCACGTCCACAACGGAATCATCTCGGCAACAGATAACTAGGTCGGCATAGGTATGGCGGCACAGATCTCCAACCTCGAGGCAATGATATGACAATTATCACAACCCGAAGCAAGCTACCTCGACCGAACACTCCCAGCAGTACGCGTTAAACCATTCTCAAACAATATCATGCACCGAGGGCGACACCCTCTAGCCAAGGTCAAGTTGGAGCGATACAAGGGAAAAACATATCCATCCCTCCACATCAACATCTTCACATCAGCGACAACCAGCAGAGGATATGACGACGCTACAAACTGCTACCTGTTCATGGAAAGCCTCACGGGCGAGGCACTCAGCTGGCTCTTCAGCCTACCGCCAAAATCTATAAAATCTTTCCCAGAACTTATTAGAGCTTTTCTAAAGCGATATATAACATCGGCCAGTTGCTCACTAACTTACAATCAATTGCAGGCTATCCGGCAGGAACCCTCGGAGGGGCTGTCCGCGTTCATCTCGCGATGGAACACCGCCATCGCTAACTGCCGAGGCATCTCCAACGATTCTTCCTTCTGCGTGCTTAGGAACGCCCTACAACCCGGGTCGCTAACCTGGAAACTCAACGAGAACCCGGCAATCACGTACGGCGACCTACTCGACCGAGTGATGTCGCACGCCCAACTAGAATTACAAACTTTTCGCTCCAACCCGACGCCGACATAACAGGTAAACACATTCACTAACACCACAATAACAAATGTACAGAGCGCGCCTCCCACACAAGAACCATCACGGGCGACGCCACCTAGACATAAAAACGGACCACGCGACCAGGACCAACAGAGGTGGAGGCAAAACGGTCAGAGGACCAACGGCGGTAGGCACAACTATGCCAACAATGGAAAGCGACCACGAGACGAAAGAACCAACCACATGGCACCACCATCGCAACCGATCTTCAGCATATTGAACACCAAATATGCCGACATCCTAACAGCTCACCTGGAACTATTCACATTACCAAAAAAATCATATCGAGCAACAGAGTACAGAAACACGGGGAAATGGTGTAGCTTCCATCAAAACGAGCCTCACGATACGGAAAGGTGCCACGGCATAAAAAAGGCGGTAGAAGCACAGCTAGAGAAAGGGAACCTATCAACATTCAGAGCAGGAAACCACATCCCACCTACGAAAGCGGTAGCAAACATTGACAGCATTAGGAGGATCAACGCCATCACGGGCGGCAAATCCAAAACAGAACGAAGAAACGAGCGAGCAGTATGCATCCAGCGGCAGGGCCCGGCAAAGGCCGCCAAGACCGGGTGGGGATCCATCACATTCTACGAATCCGAGGAGCACGAGCGACCACCGGTATCAGAAGACTACCCCTTCTTAATCGATGTCGTCATCGACCTTTGCAGCGCCGGGCGATGTCTCATAGACACAGGGTCGTCGGACAATCTCATATTCCGCCCGGCATACGAAGCACACGAGCGACTTCCATCCAAACTCAAGAGGGACCACCATCTGTTAGTAAGCTTCTCTGGCGATCATATCCAACCTCTCGGAAGCGACTACCTCAAAATCTCTTTTGGACAGGAAGGCTGCCACGCCGAAACACACATCGAATTCCTAGTCGTTGACGCCCCATCCTTTTACAATGCCATCATCGAGTGCAATACCCTGAACAGAATCAACGCTATCGTATCACAGCGGATGTTAACGATGAAACTCTCAACGCCCAACGGTGTATGCACCATCAGGGGGACGACGCCCACACTCCCAGGACCACAAACAAACGCCAACTACCCGGCACGAGAAGTATGCATGCTAAAAAACAACAGATCGGAAGAAACTCCACAGGACCCAAGAGGAGAACCGCTCGCGGCTCGCCCCGCAGGAGAGGAATCAACAAAACTCGTACCAATATCGGATGAGCACCCTGAACGAACGATCAGGATAGGAACCAACCTGGACTCAGCAACCGAAACCTCCCTCATCAACATTCTCAGAGAATGCGGCACCGTATTCACATAGTCTTACACCGATATGCCAGGAGTATCAACGAACATCGTCTCACACAAGTTAGGAATCTCTCCAAACATCATGCCCAAAAAACAAAATCACAGAGCTTACAATGAAGAGCAATACACCACGATGCAGGAAGAAGTAACCAAGCTTCTCGACATAGGATTCATCATAAAGGTCCACTACCCGGCATGGGTCTCAAATGTCGTCATGGTCAAGAAAAGCAACAATAAATGGAGGATGTGTGTGGACTACACCGACGTCAACAAGGCCTGCCCAAAAGACTCCTTCCCGTTACCACGAATCGACCAACTCGCAGACGCCACCAGTGGCCACGAACTCATATCAACGATGGACTGCTACTCCGGATACAACCAAATCAAAATGAACCCAACAGACGCCGAAGTAACATGTTTCATCACCGATTGGGGACTATGCTGTTACAATGTCATGTTGTTCGGAATTAAGAACGCGGGAGCAACATACCAGAGATTCATGACAGAGCTACTCGCCCCACTAGACAGCGACACAGTTGCGGTTTACGTCGACGACCTAAAAGTCAAAAGCAGACACCAGGAAAACCACGTTAAAAATCTCAAAGCAGTACTGGATACGCTCATCGATAGCAGTATGAGGCTTAACCCGACGAAATGTATCTTCGGAGTAACAATAGCTAAATTCTTGGGATACATGGTAAGCCAAATGGGAATAGAGGCCAACCCAGGGAAGGTCCAGGCCATCCTAGATACAACACGACCGGTAACAAAGAAAGAACTCCAGGCACTAATGGGAAAACTGGCGTCACTAGCTCGATTCGTCTCGCGATACACCGATAAATGCGACCCGTTATTCAAAGCGATAAGAGTCACGAAGAAGAAAGCGGTCGAGTGGACTGACAAATGCGAAACGGCACTATCCACCATCAAGCACTATCTCGCCCACATTCCATTTCTCTCAGCCCCAGTGCCAGGAGAAATCTTATACATTTACTTAGTCATCTCGCTAACCGCTGTTAGCTCCGCCCTGGTTAGACGGGAGGCCGACACAGAAATGTCAGTCTTCTTCGCGGGAAAAGGACTGGACAAGGCAGAAACAAAATACCTAGCGCTAGAACAATTGGCCTTAGCACTCATAATATCGGCAAGATGCTTGAGACCATACTTCCAATCACACACCATCCACGTTCTAACAGACCAACCACTCTGTCAAGTTCTAGCAAGCCCTGACCACTCGGGGAGACTAACCAGGTGGGTAATAGAACTAAACGAGTTCGACATCAAATACCAACCAAGAGGAGCGATAAAGGGACATGCGATAGCGAACTTCATAGCAGAACTCACACCGGCGTCAAACGCTCTCGAGCCATATCCAACAGCCTGCACATCGCCCCCTACAATACTAACACCCCCCCAGTAGCGTCATCACGCTGGAACCTGTACGTAGACGGGTCAAGAACGACGATCGCAGCAGGAGCAGGAGTAATCCTAACCGACCCCGGCAGAACCTACGCAGAGTACGCCCTGCGATTCACATTCCCAGCGTCCAACAATGAGGCCGAATACGAAGCTTTGATTGCCGGATTGCAACTCGCCCTCGACACAGGGGCCAAAGATGTCAACATATTTAGCGACTCCCAACTAACAATGAATCATGTAACTAGGGACTTCGAAGCACGAGGAACGCAGATGTCGGCATACATAGGATACGTAAAAGCGCCATTGGGTAAATTCTCTTTTTATAACATAACGTATATCCCGAGGGAGAAAAAACAAGAGGGCTGACGCCCTAGCAAGACTAGCAACGACCCTATCTATCACGGCAAAAGGACACACAGTGGTAGAAATGCTGGAGAAACCAAGCATATCCAAGAATTTCCAGGAAGTATTTACACTAACAATAGCGGCGTCATCGACAGCACTAGAGCAAGATTGGAGAACAGGCATGATCAATTACCTAACAGAAGGAACGGTACCAACCGACCGTATAGAGGCAAGGAAACTCGCTCAAAGGGTGGCATACTACAGCTTACAAAATGGCCAACTATACATAAGCAAAAAGGCTTCCCTATGCTCAAATGCGTCACACAGTTGGAAGGTCACAAAATACTAAAAGACGTCCACGGCTGCAGATATGGCAACCACGACGGGCCAAATAGCATAATACACAAACTCCTCCGCTACGGTTTATACTACAAAGGAATGTGGCAAGACGCAAGGGATATCGCATATCAGTGTCAAACATGCACCCAATATGCTCACAAGATACACGCCCCAGCAGCACCAATGTCCATCATCATCAGCCCCATACCTTTCGCACAATAGGGACTCGACCTAATCGGGCCGCTAAAAGCATCATCCTGCCAGTTCAAATACATCATCGTCTGCATAGACTACCATACAAAGTATATCGAAGCAAAACCGCTCGTCCTCATCACAACAAAAAAAGTAATCAACTTCCTCTGGAAGGACATATATTGCCGATACGGGGCCCCGCTCACAATAGTCACCAACAACGGAAAGCAATTCAACAACAATGAAATGAAGAAATTCACCAGCGGCTTAGGGACTCGATTAGTATTTGCATCGGTATACTACCTCAGAGGAATGGACAAGTAGAAGCGGCAAACAAAAAGATAAAAGCCGAGTTCAAAAGAAGAATGGAAGACTACAACCACAAGTGGGCAGAAAGCTTGTATGAAGTACTCTGGTCAATACAGACGACACCGACAGAAGCAACATGAGCCTTACCATTGGAAATCACGCACCGAAGCCCGAGATTGGAAAGATACGACAAAGACACAAACGAAGACGGTCTAAACATGGCCAACATACTCCGAGAGGAAGGACAAGACGACACCAATATCGCGCTCATGGCAAACAAGCAGCTAGTCGCACGACACTACAATAGAAGGGTCAGGGCACGAAAGCTCCACATCGGCGACATGGTCTGGATGGAGGTCATTCCTAAACCCAAAGGGCTAGCACCAATTTGGGAAAGACCTTTTAGATTCATCGAGAGCGTCACACCAACCACGTTCATCCTTGAAGATAAAAACGGCCTCAGAACGCCTCACACGTGGAACATAGAGCACCTCCGATATTGCCACCAGTAAAACAGGTTCTAAGTATTATGGCAATTACCGCGTTAAAAATGTTTTTACATCATACCGGGGACTAGCCTCACCCAAATAAGCGGTATCGCCACCAATGAAACAAAAATTCTTCAGACCTTTGTCATAAAAACAAAACGCTCTCGGGCCACAATACTTGTAAAATCCAAGAAGCATAGTAGAGCCCAACGAGGCATAAGTGGAGTAGCCAATTGGTAAACCACTATAAATATTTGTCTTTACTTATTGCTTATCGCTTAACATCATTACTTATCGCCACTAAGTCGCTCTCGGTCTATATCCTGAATACAAGTTATTCTTGATATCAGTTAGCCACTCAAAAGTTACACTTGCAACAAACAAACGAATTTTTTTCAGATCTTTCATTGATAGGCGATACCAAACCACACTTAGAAAAAATCTTGTTTCCATTCAAAAAGCTATTACGGCAAAAGTACAAAAATATTACACATCTGAGATTCTAACAAAAGCAATAAAGTGCTTAATACAAAAGTGCCCTGGGCCTCATGAACTTTTTTCTCATGCAAGGAGTGAGAGGCTAGCGGTCAAGTACCGGGAGCGATTTGAGCAGGCTCAGCGTGATGTGACCCTTCTTGATGATGGCACTGCTGACCCGGTGTGAGGCAATGCCATCATCAAGAAGGGTCACATCACGCTCATCCTGCTCAAATCGCTCCCGGTACTTGACCGCGAGCCTCTCACTTCTTGCATGAGAAAAAATTTCAACATCACGAAAATGACGGGTTAGAGGAGTCGATGGAGACAAACTATGCATTAAAGGATGAAAACCGTTAGGAGTCATACCTTCAGAGACGTTGCCCCGCTGACGGTCTGCTTCCTCGGCCTCCTCCTGCTTAATCCGGGCCAGGGACTTCTGACTGACCTCGCGCTTCAGCCTGCACTCCTCGTTGATACATTGTAGGTCAACGTGATACTTCTCGTTAACCCACCCGTTCTCAAAGAAACGAGCCTGAGTTTGCTGCAGACCATCACTAAAGGTCTTACGCTGTAGCGCATCGAAGGCAGGGCCAGCCTTGAAGTCCTCCACAGCATCGGCCAACTCCTGCTCTCACCGGTCTTTCAGCTCCTTCACCTAACCACGCAGAGCGGTGACCTGGCCCTCAGCAATAGCCAGCCGTGCCTTCAGGTCCTCAGTACGTTGACGCTCTTCCTTCACCTCTAATTCCAGCTACTGGCCACAAAGGAATGAGGCGTCCAAACACTCATCGGAGAACTTCTTCTCGCCCTCCAAGACCTCGTACTTGTGCTGCAAGGATTGCCACTCCTCACTCGCCTTGACAAGGTTTTCATCCTTCTTCGACAGTAGCCCGCTGACACGAGCCAGTTCCTCAGAGGACACGACCAAAGTGTGGCGCTGATGGCACATCAGCTGAAGAGAAGCGGTAAAGGACCGCAGGCACTGATCAGCACCATTAGGGATATCAGCCACAGTGCCCACATTGGGAGGGATGAGAGAGAGGATCTCGGCCGAGTATGGCGGCGACCCTTCCCAGTTGCTGGAACGGGCAATGACGACGCTACCGTCAATGGCAACATTAGGGTCACCACAGGGAGCACCGCCTAGCAAAGTATAAGGGGGAGGATCAAGGTCAGCAACTGAAGGACAGTCTTCTATATCAATATACCAAAGATTGTCGGCATCACCTGTTTCGGCGGCAACGCTACCAGCATCGTTGGACAGCACAACGATGGTCACCCTGGAAGCATCAACATCGTTCGGTACGGCAATAGGAGTGCTAGGAGTTGCACCCACCCTCCTCAAACACTTAAGAGGGGCAACCTCGCCCTCGGGCTTCCTCTTGGGGCGTACGGGCTAGCGCGAAGAGGTCTCGGGCTGGGTAGTAATGACCATCACCGGCACACTGTTCCCAACCCTATCGGTCTGGGACTTAGGAGGAGGGGGAATATCCGTTTGCTCAGAGAGGCTAAGGTTCCTCCCAGAGCTGACATCCAGATCGACCTTCTTGGCAGCAACAACCTCCTCTGCAAGTTGGGCGATGATCTCATGAATGTCGCCATAAGAGCTAGACATTTTCTGATCTCGCTTCTGATTTTTATAGCCAACTACAAAACAAAAACAAAGGGGTCAACACCACGGAAAAACAGAAGAATGCAGAAACACACAAACAGAATAAGCAACAAAAGCACAAGCAACAAAGCAGCATACTAGGCATCTTGGAAAGACCGGTCTGTTCCATAATCCAGTAATCAGCGAGGAAGTATACACTCTTAAACTTCTCGCTGAAACCTCTCTCAACCCTATGGCACTACCGCTTCTCGGTAGCGGATAAAGAATACTGGCGCGTAACTACAAAATAAAGACGATTAAAAAAAAGAACACTATGAAAAAGCGAGAAGAGGAGATCGCCGAGACAAAAGGGTCACCTCAGGCCCAAAAACGAGTAGGCACACGGCTATTGGGAAAAGATGACCACCCGCTAGCAAAGAAGTGCTCACTCCTCCAGTCAAGGCACAGACTCCCGAAATCGGTGAGGCCAAGGGAACTCCTATGCCACTGACGCAGCGAGAGCGTGCCACCGCACCCCTTCTTCATCGAGTACGCAACGTCAAAGAACTACAACACTTCATTGCATGTTGGGTAGTCCAGGCCAGCCAACTTCCACAACGTAAACATGGCACTCAGAATTTGAAGCATTAACGGTGAAACTTGCCCCACAGCGCAGCCGAGTTCCCCAAATATATACTCGTGGAGGGGATGCAGCGGCAGACACATGCCATAACGCAGTTGAGCCTGGTCGAGAGAGATGAAGCCCTTGGGCGGCCTAGAAAACACTTCGTCGGGGACAAGGGACTTCAGGACAACGCTATCGCCGATTTGGAACTTGGACCTCACCTTGTCCAACTCTTCCATCGAAAGCACTTTGGAAGGCTCATCCACCTCTTGGTCGTCCCTTAGGGTCCACAGTAAAGGCCCATCCAGTCCTAACCGGCGAGCTCCAAAACTAGCAGGTGTATCGGTATCGGGCACGAATAAGATCAAACCCAGTGTTTCGCCGATATCAGGTCACTAGTCCGCAACTAGCTTCCCAGATGACATACCCCCCCCCCCCTCAACACAGGTATAAGCGAGGCACGACGGAGACGAGAAGAGAACGAAAGAAATCTGCTCCAACAAAGGAAAATGAAAATTTTCACAGATGACAATAAGAACAGTACAAAGGAAACAGAAACGAGGGTTTATATATATACAAATCGACAAAACCGCAGTCGTTCGAAAGGACACGTCGGTCCGACAGATGGTCACACATGGCGAAGGGCGTCACCAAAATCAGAAGGGTCCGGAACGAGAACCGGTACGCACCGTTTCAAAAAAGCGAAACCCTCGAAAGAAAAGCAATCATCACGCTTTATGGCTACAACGGGACGTTTGGAGACCCCGAGACCCCCTACGCAGACACGTGGCAAAATGATAAAGGACGGCATTTAATTATCACAGAGTAGATACACCTACCACACCGGCTAAAGAAGAACCATACCGCTGACCAAGCAGCACGTACGTTATATAAAACATCCCGCTCACTAGCATACATGCTACATAAATTCTTCATTCCTGATACCGATCTAGGCACTACAAAAGCCGCTCGGAGGAACGGACTCGAGGACTTAAGGGTTACCAATTCAAACGAGCTCCCCCTACCATAGCGCCCCCAAAAGTTTGAGCTACCCGCAACAGCGCAAAAGAGCTACTGACCTAGACAAGGCCGAGTGTTTGGGCGCCATAGAGCGACCCCCTCGGTCGATACAATCTAAAACCGCTCAACAGAAAGGAAACTTGGTTACCATTACCTATGATACTTCGGCAGAACGATGAATTAGCTACTCACTGATCTCACCCCTAACCAACTAAATAAATATCGATCGCACATGCATGTACAGGTACACCTATCACCAAGAATCACAACCTAGGTTGCCGAATTGGGGGACTGCATGGCATGATACCCGGCTCCAATACAGGTAACATCGTCGTTGAGTACGTACCAGTGATTTCGCCGGTATCACTTCTTTCAACTCACCAACCAAGGTTGATCTCCTTGGTTGAGCGAGTTGGGGGACTTGTACATATACCTAGCTTATCACATCTTAGTACGTACTTAACAGCTTAATTATAAATTACAAATGTGTCTCACCGCTACCGTGACAGGAACCACCGGCGGGAAAGCTCCAGCTCCGATGACCAACATCACCCGCACCTCGATAAGGATAGCGCCCACGCGCCGAACAAGAGATCAATCGGACAGCCCTTCAACGAAAAGAGTACACGCACTAGTCCCACATCGAAGAAACGATAGGAGCCCAAGCCCCAACTACCAATATATATCGGTCAACTTAGCATTAAATGGTAGGCATTCAATACTCAATCACGCCGTTATCCTATAAAACTTGCATATCGCTTCTGACTTAGGCATCGGAGGGTTGAAGGCGGGTTACTCCCGTCTCTCCTTAACCGTTGTTACTCTTAGCAGCGAGAGCGAGTCATATTCGGAGAAAGCAGAGAGCGGTATTGGAAGCAACGCGACAGCGATATCTTAGCAACAACCTATAGATAACTATCACCGATATACACTCTTGTTCAATATCCGATATCCATATCGGTGTCGGGTATTAACACTATATATGAAACATAACTTGATGGAATAGTGGGAATACCAGGAAAGGAAAAGTTACCTAATTCATCCTGATGAAAAATTGACAGCCAAGTCTTACTTTTCATCTTTCACCTGCTTCTTTTATCTGTTGCAAATGCAGTCCCATAGAATACACTAGGTGGCGGCCCGCGCCCAGGCGCGGTTTGCCGTATAAGTGAAATTGCAAGAAGAAAATGTGTGCAGTCAAGAATACAAATGTAGATGATCTTCGTCATTCACTAACACTAAAATTGTCTCAATAGATAGAAACAAAATAGAGTTATGCTACATATAGTTTCGAGTGGATTTTTCGTACCACAACAAATGACTCCACTTTTTTGAAAGCACAAAAACTACATTATGATGTTCTACAATGGTACATTATAAACACTGAATCGTCGTTCTTATTATCTTGATCATGCTCCCAAAACCCATAAGTTGATCCCATATTTAACACTTTGTTTACATATATCTTCTTTGTATAACTACAACCAAATTAACATACATCAATATGTTTCCAATATGAACTAATAAAATCCAAAAAATACAACAGTTACCAACCCCACCAAGTGAATCAAGCCATCGTCAATGATGGAACTACTTGACTTCTGAAACAGTACATGAACATAAGATTTCAAGTTGTTTGACATTGATCTTTCAAAACAACAAAGATGCAATTACAAATTAAATAATTCTAGAAATAAAAAACATTTCAACTTAGATGATTCTAGGATTGTTGTTGGCATTAACATATCAATACCCAAAAACAAATCAAGTGAAATTAAATAGCAGAGAGGAGAAAAGAATCTGAAGTTACTAGAAAATGTCGAGGGCAGAGAGATGCTGGTCTGGATTTGTGGAGAGAGGCTGAGAGATATTACACAAAAAGATGCACCACAATCTCAAAGAAAAAAACAACCTCATCTTAGCCTTAGCACTCTGAACTTGAACAAAAAAAAACAAAAAACAAATTGACATTAAACATCTTATTACATTAACATTACAAAAGCATTAAAACTATTTCTAGGTGATGAATCATATACTTTATAAGCATATTACAGGAGAAAGCGGGAAGAAGCATTGGAATTGAGAACATTATTAGAGTATAATATTATGTTGTAGAGAGAAACTATTACCTCCACGGTCATGAAGAACGACAGTGGGTGAGACAACTTAGACTTGAAAGGGCTTATCACCATCGGAAGCTTCGCACCCTCAAGGCTTATCATTGCTGTCATTTCTTCATTATTTCCATCTAACAGCAGATAAAATAATAAAATTGGTAAGTAACTGAGTTCACAGGATTGACTTCACTCTGTACATGTCAGCCTATGCATAAAGGCAATCAAATTAAAAAGAAAATCAATATGATACATGCTCCTTGTATTTAAGTAAACTTACGCATTCGGTATGCTTCCTACATCATATAGAGCTTAAGTAGGTAATATATATAAATTGTAGAAGCTGAATTATGTATAGAACAACTATCTTTTTTGAAGGGCAGGAACCTCTCATGTCACTCTAAAACAACTGAAACTAAAAGATATGGAATTTGGTATTCCATAGAAAAGAAAGAGTAGTGCAAGTCCTAGTTGTAGTAAATTACCGCATAATCTAGTTGCCCATTCTTTTTGTTTACACAAAGCACGGCAACCCAATAAAACCAAACTCAATTAAAGCTTGACCGAGGCAAAATTCAGTTTTAATTTTCTTCAGACTTTCTTGATTCATCTACAAATCATAAAATTCCCAACAAGGACTACTGATCCCGAATCTCCTCAGAAACCGAAATTCAATCCCAATTAGACATAATTGTTACTCACCTAAATGAAATTGATAAATACATCTTATGCTCATTTTAATACTGTTAACCAAATATGCTAATTCTAATTCGTAGTATCTAGTATGGTATTCAACTGAAGCAACCTACCATTGTCACTTCAGTCTGAATCCATCATAAACTCACTTAGTCATAAACTCTCCTCATTGAATCATAGGAAGACCACTAATTTCACTGCCAAGTAAAACTTTAATCAACAACCAACACAAAGATTCAAACTTGACTACAATGAAGGGCTTCTTAGCTAAACCAAAAACAGTAGCATACCTGGAGCGTAGTTTTATTCGAGTTTACATAAATGATTGTCTCCCAAGACTCATCAATCCTCGTGACAGAAAAGTGTAGATACATCAAAAATAGCAAACTGCAAATAAGATAACAGTCACAATTTCTCATGCATATACCATTAAAAATTGAAAATTTAATTTTATCAAATATAATGCATCCAAAAACTACCTAAAAAAAGAGATAAAAACGTTACATGCCAAGATTAAAATCTTATGAATCCCTAAGATTAACACAACTACTAATACCCATACGAAAGGACAATCACAATTGTTATGTGTTTCATTTTATATCATACAAAATGTACAAAAGCATACCTGCTCCATTTGCATCTAAATCTCTAAAAAATGGTGATATCCTAAACCTTACGTTTGACTTGAATCTACAAAAAACAAGTATCTTTCATACCCAATCTTTTATACAGAACAAGATTCCAGACCCTTGATGGCAATACAAAAAGAGAAAATATCCAATCAATATTCATAATGAAAATATTCATTCAAACACATTCCTACATATCTCAAAAACAGACCAATACTCTCAAATCCATCAATATGCCATTATTTCTAGTTTGGAGCGATGTCTTATCAATTCAACTCTTGTATATAACTCAGATCAACCAAAAACAAAACTAAAGTTTGAGAACTTACTTGCTCAAAAACGAACAATTCCATGTACAAATTCCCAAAGCATAAAGCTGAAACAAAAACAACACTTGGTCAGTAATTTTAAAGCTCAATTTCATCAACTTTAGTGACTATACCATAATAAATAATCAAACCCACAAAGCCAATACAAAAATCCCATGACAAAAACGAGGCTCTTGATCAGACTATCGGTGAACCACAGAGGCTACCACAGCAAACGAAGGAATTAAAGAATAACAACTAGCAAGAAGGCATTACTAATACCCAATAATTATGGAATGGTGAAAAAGAGGAGGAAAATAAACATATGAATTCACCTGCACATGCGATAATAACGAATAATTGTTTAAGAATACACTAATTAATCA
This sequence comes from Geum urbanum, assembly GCA_946800695.1. Lineage (NCBI taxonomy): Eukaryota > Viridiplantae > Streptophyta > Magnoliopsida > Rosales > Rosaceae > Geum > Geum urbanum. Next base: position 6,574,355 of record OX327007.1, on the reverse strand, counting down.
ACAAAAGCTACCACTCTCACACTGAGGATTCATCCAGCTTTCATACCATATATTTGTGGCTAGTATCAAAACTGTTAGTGAAGGTCACAACACCCTAAATCAAAAAAAATGAACCTAGGAGGAAAGACAATATATTTGAATTAATGCTTAAAACAGATTCTGCAACATGATTTGAAAAGGAAGCAATTTGTTATCCAAGCTACGAGGAAAACCATTTTGCGCATACCTATCTACACCATGTGGTGGAAGTCCAGACGGAAGCTGCTGAGCCGAATGGATATGCCATTCATTATAGTGTATATTGATATAATGACAGATTTAATTATCATACAATGAAAAATTAACTTATCAAGCCAAAGCCAATATTGCAGTTAAGATGATGGAAGCACAAAAAAGTAAACGATATTGTACAAACATGTGGCGGAATTAATGAACCGATCGAAAGGTGTAATTACTGAAAAATTACACAATGAGATGTAATAATAGAAGCTCATCATAAGTACAATTGAATGAAGTTTGACCAATGCAGTATCAACTATGCATATTTCTCTCCGTGCTTATATAAAGATTACACATCATAAGTACTTAAAGTAAAAATGACAGAGAGAGATGATGACTTCTATGATTGACTTATATATATATATATATATACACACACACACGCACACGCATACACACACACACATAAGTATCATGGGCAGAGAGAGTAAAGTTATGATTACTCTCCTCATATATGAATGTCAAAATTATCCAAAAGTCGTAGGTAAAAGAAACAATCAGCCGGAGCAAAACGTTGTATTAGTTTGCGTGTAGCAGTAAACTCACTTAGGCAAACCAGATTACTTTGTCTTATATAATTATATAGGCCAGTAATGTAGCTGTTACTTTGCCTTCATGGAGATATTTTTTCCACAAAGATTGTTCCATCTCTGTCTTTAATAAATGAAATAACGATGTAGTTTCTTTTTACTAGAGAGTAAAATCATATCAGACCAAACAACAATGTAATTTCAGGTTTGCGACCAAGGATGACTTATTAATGCAATGCTATATTACTCTCCTCTCGATCTGTATCAGCTATTCATTTTGTACTTATATCATAAGTACAATTTAATTCTGGATTGTATAGTTCTTATCTCCCCGTGCCTCTATGTTTTAATTTTCTGAACATTGTAAAGCACTCGGTCAAAACTTAAACTCTATCAATTTAACCCACACAGCCACGCTGATAGATTAGAAGTGAGGCTATGAGGCTTAGAAAGATTTGCAGAGGAAGACAATGGTGTACACAGCCAAAGAGCAAATGACCAAAAAGACAACATCCAAAAATCAGTATATACTTCAAATTTGTAGGGATTGTATTAATCTCAAAACTTTGCACACGAAAATCAATATCCATCTGAAGACCCAAACTTGAACCTAAACCCAAATTTCAAATCATCAAACAAACGCTCAAATTTCTATCGAAAGACCCAAACTTTAGGCGAAACTCAAGCACAATAGACATTGAAATACTTCTTCTTTTATTGATGAAACAGAAGCACAAAATTGAAACGAAGATGGTCCAATTCCTGATCGGAGATCTCGAAAACTCGAAAGACGAGGCGTGTTAAACAACATCGAGTAACACACGGACACTATGCTTCACCTATGCACAACATCGACACGATCGGGTAGGCGGTTTCGGATTGGGAATAGATCGAGAAAGATCAACGATTAGTGGCTAAGGGAGCTAGAGCTTGAATCGTAAGAGACAAAGAAAGGCAGATCAAAGTAGGCAGCAGTTGCAGATTAGAAAAGGAGGCAGAGAGAGCGAACGGGTTTGGTTTTGTTCTTCTTTTCTTCTCTTTTTTAGCAGTTGCAGATTAGATGATGAATCTTTTAGGTTTCGTAGTCTAAGTTAAAAAATTTAACGTTTTTTTTTGGCTAAAATTTTGTTAAAAAATCAAATCACTTAAAACACTTAGACGATGAAACCTAATTATTTCGTCGCTTAAGTGTAAAAAGTAAGGCTGGGCATGAGGCGGGACAAAAATCATGATAAGCCCATAGTTTTTAAGCGGAAGAGATCGGGATTGGATTCGCAATTCTAAAAATGAATCCCGAGAAGTTCCAAACTCAAATGGAATTGGTTCGGTACGGGTTCATTTCGGGATCCCTATGTTCTTTTTTCGATAACAAAAATAATGCAAGAGTATATCTAAAAATTCCAAAACGACCAAAAAGAAGCATTTCAATAAGTTCATGTTGTTCATCATATCGCTGAACAATCCAAAATCAGCTTCAATATATACCCAAAAAGAAAATGAAAGTATGAAAATAGAAACAACCCAAATCAAACGAAAGTTAAGCTTTCCATATAAAAAATATTTAAAAAAATTGAAAGTTAACCGCTTAATCAGCTTATCCCCAATTTTTACATATCAATAATAGCCATACTCTTTGCTTTTGATCAAAAACTCATGGTGGACATGTTGTACTACAAGCAGGTGTAACTCATTTGTTTCTTGTAGTTGAATGAGGCCAGTTGTCAGAGCCCATGACCTTCTTCGCTTCTTTCTTGAGGGTTATCAAAATAACGTCCTCAATATTTGCATCATTTTTCTCAACAACAGTTCCTCCTTTCTCTCCATTAAGCTCCAATATGGTTGCCTTGCAAGTCTTAACAGACTTCTTAACATTACGCTTCTTTTTTTTCACTCCTCCTCTGTTTGTTAGCTTTAAGCCATCACTGACTTTCTTAGTCATCCTCTGATACTTCTTTATTCCTTCTGGTCCCTCCTTTCTCTTGGTATCAGTCTGCTTAGGTTTAGGGCAACTTGCTTCCCCCTCAATCTGTGCAAACGTTGCCCTAGAGATGATCTCCTTTGTTTGCTGTAAAATACTCAAGAGCTGGTAAATTTGTTGAGTGCAGTAAAACTCTTCATTTAAAGTCCACTCCATTCTGGCTCGGTTGTTACTTGAGTCATCAGACCCGTCAAGCCCATTACGGTTAAATCGATGAACTGAAAATGAAGTACAGTAAAATCTCGATAAATTAATAATTTCGGGACTAATAAAATTTATTAATTTAACGAGGTTATTAATTAATCGAATATTAAATAAATACTCAAATCCCCAAATTAAAACCGACAAAAAATATATTTTAACGAGATTATTAATTAATCGAGTAATAAATTATCGAAGTTTTACTGTACATACTACCTCTCCGATCAAAAAATGTCCCAAAAACTGTGGGCCCCTATCGGAAGCAAAGTCAACCTTCGTGAAGATGCAATATTCTGCAATTTTTAATTTTGTTAAAAAAATTATTATATATGCACTCACTTTATTTTTTTCCGGGTTCAACACCTTGAAGATCGAATGTGGTTCTTAGATACAATCTTCTATTACAAAGAAAGGCTCTCTGATTTCGAGAAAATATTATATTTTTTTATTCTTGCGAATGTAGCATACCAAAATTTGGTAAGTTGCCTACTTCTCCCATAAGGATCAAGTCACTCATGGTTCAAATTTTAAGTTTAGAGTTTGTTGACAGCATTATTAGAAATTGAAATATTTTGTCACGAGTAGACATAATACTTAAACTTGAGCTTCATTAGTCAATAAAAAACTACATGAAAAACGTTGAGGCCTCAAAGAAAACGTTAAGATTCCACATAAACTTTTCAATTACAAGATGGAACTGTTATTTCCTTTCCAAAACTACTCTTGGCTCTTGAAATTAAGGAGAGCTATTTCTTTCTATACTACGTACACGAAGAAAACAGTGAAAAGAACAAGCAGAAGGTTTTTTGTACATGATTCAAAGTTACAATGTAGTTATTTTCAGAGTTCCAAATGTGCTGGAATTGCGATTCATTCTCTTTCAATGCTCAATTGTGTGAAGAGCATAGCGGCATCAATTACGTGTGGTCAAATAATTAACTAATGGGAGTTACTGACAAGGGAAGTTATGCTCAGGTTGCCTTTGCAACATGAAGCTTGCAGTATGAATCCACTGCGGATTCACCAAAAATTTTCCTTGTTCTACTGCCCATTTAGACTTCTGTGTTCCGGCATTGGCTGCAACCACATGTGTGACTGACGCATCCACTTCTGTGGAACAAGTAGCTCCCAATTGCTCCGCCATCTTCCAGAGAGCATGAGTGTCAGCCTTCACATTTAAAGGGAAGACATGGCTGAAAACAATTTTACATCCCTTCAAAACTTGCTGCTGAAGGAGTCTTGACACTATCCTCACATCTCTATCGAGAAGATCCCAACCCCTTAACTTCATTAAAGAAGATACTATGGACATGGTTAAGAAACTCAAGTACAGTTGCAAGATAAGCTCCTCCATACCAGTGACACTCACCAGTCTGCAACTCAGAATAAGACTTACCATCACCTAAGCCAAATTCTTGGCAACTAGACCTAAAGAAATGATATCTGCGCATTTCTACTACATTGTCCTGGTTTTCTTTTTTCCATACATTTTTCGTATCGTTAAGGATCAATACAGCAGATTCTCGAACACGCAGCACATCTAGACTTTTCTTATTCTCTTTCATGCTATCATTACGCGATATGACTCTACCGCCAAAGAAAAGGTTTCCAGGATCAACCAGTCGTGTCATTTCAAGAGCATACTCTCTACTAAACCCAAGTCACTATAATCAGAATTTAATAGACCTCTCTTAAGATACCCAGCAAGATTATCGATACTTCAAAATCAGAGAGACATAGCCACACTCATCATGATGATTAGACAATCAAGAATTCAAGAATTTAACTATTGCAAGTATATCAGACACTAAGTATACACAAGAAAATAGCAGAACGAGCAATATTATTGATGAATCAAAATTCAGATTTCACTATTACAAAAGAGAGATCAGAAAACTGATCGAACAAACGAACTCTGAATGTGAATCGAGGAAGAGATCGCTTCTCTGTTCTGCGATGCGTTGTCGTCTCCGCTTCACTTCGTTAGGAATGTCGTCTCTAAATGCTTCTCTACGGTGGGTTTGATCATCGATTGGAGATCGGCGTCGATTTTGAGGACGATTTGAACCGATTGAGAGAGAGAGAGTGTGTGTTTCGCCGGAGGAGTAATTTGGGGTTTTTTTAGGAGAACGAGCAAGAGTGAAAAATGGGAAAGGTAGAGTGGGTGAAATGATAGGCCCGCTGTAGATCCTAAACAGAGTGGGACTAGGATTTGTTAACGCGTTTTTACTATTGTAGGAACCGCGTTAAAGTAACGGAGCCGCCTGAACGTATATACGTAGTTTCATAGTGGGATAAGAATTTAATTAACTCAATTATGTTTAACGAAAATATATTTTTGATATTACAGTGTGTTTCATTTTAAGCGGTGTAAAAATAGATATTTTTTCAATCCTTAATTTATAGAAATATTGATTATAATATATTGTAATACATGTAGTTAAAGTCATTTATCAGTTAATAAAAATATAGTTTCAGTCTATAGTTATATTTATTTTTCTCCTTCAATACGTTATCAACACATCTTGAATTGATAGCTATAACCCAAACCCTAAATAGAAAAAACTTAACCCTAAACACCTCATCCTCCACCACCGGCCTCCTTCCTTATCGGAAGTTCCACCGTTGCCAGCTACTCCTAGTGCAAGATGCTTTTCCTCCTTCGTTTCACTTTATTTTTCATACCGAGCATAGCACCATCGAGGCAAATTTTGTAATCTTCTTGGATTTAGAAATTAGGTTGAAAAACTTAATTACTGCAACACTCTAGATATAGGTTTATCATTAGGTTGATTTATTACCGTAATTTTTATTTCAATTATATGTCATAGTTCCTATGCACTAATACATGTTATCAAAAGTTTTATATTAGTGACGGTCATTGGGGAGTAACGGTTATTAGTGAATATCACAGTTTATGAATTCACATTAAATAAAGGGAAATCGATATTGGTGATGGCTTTTGACAATCACTATTTCTAGGTGTGGTATGAAGTCACCGTTTATCGAGCATCGATTTTTGTGATCATACATCTCTGATCTTAGTTCTTATTCCCTAAACTTGATATTAGTGATCGTGGTTTTCGATCGTTACTAATAATATCTCTTGATGCCGATGGAAAAGAGTATTATCGTTGGGTTTCTGATGTTAAGAATACATTCATCGGAAAAGATCTCAGTAATTAATACAATCAACTTACCAATTACAACTCCTTGTGAGAATGTAGTTCCACCATATGCAGTATGCAAAGCTCAAACCCTCATTTTTTGAGGCGACATATCCATCATATTCTAAAGAAGAAATATTTACAAAAGGATGATCCTAAAGATTTATGGGACGTTTTGAAACATCTCTTCAACAATGTGCATGATGCACTGCTTCAAGAAATGACAGAGATAAGACACAATCCGGCAATTGGATTATCCGAAGGTTGCCAATTACAACCAAGCTATGTTACGGCTACAATTGGATCTGAGCTTCTGCAACTTTTTTAAGACCGATCAGGATATGATCGAGAAGACTTTGAACATATCCAGTACTGATGAGCTAATAAACTCATGGAAGAGGGGAAGGTATTCAAAGTCTTCTCGATCAGGATATGATACAAAACACTTTGAACACCTTCACTACAAGAAAATGAGTCATCACCGGCGAGATTCCGGCCAACAAGGCCGGCGACCGGAAAAGTCGCCGGTAATGTCCATCATTACCGGCGACTTACTCCGTCGCCGGTAATGTGGCCGGAATCTCGCCGGTAATGTGGCCTAGACATTGCCGGCGACTCCAACCGTCGCCGGCAATGTCTAGGCACACATTACCGGCGAGATTCCGGCCGGAAAATCGCCGGTAATGTGCCCTAGACATTACCGGCGACTCCAACCGTCGCCGGCAATGTCTAGGGCACATTACCGGCGAGATTCCGGCGTAAAGTCGCCGGTAATGTCTTCATTTCCGGCGACTTACTCCGTCGCCGGCAATGTGTCTTATATTTGATGCCGGATGGGGCAGCTCGATCATTCAATCATTTTGAGCGAAAAAAATCCAAAGAAATCGAAAGAAGGAAAACGTACGCTCTGAAATCGATCATTCGGTATATTGTCAAAATTAAGGCGCGCGTCGAAAACTCGATCATTCAGGAAGCTATATATATAGGTACGTAGGTGTATATATACGTATATGTGATATATATATATATATGTGTGTGTGTGTTAATCAAATCCAATTCGTGAGATATATATGAAATGTTGTTGATGTACGGTCACCGAAACGAGAAAACAGGTTGTAGTTAATCTTGTGTCTGAATCAATGACTGGTATTATCGTATTGTTATCGGAGCCAGGCTTAACAGAGCCTCCTCCTACCCAGTCAAATACGTTTTGAATTGAAAAAAGGAGAATACTATCATCGAGTACTGAATCGAATTCAGAGATTAGATCAATATATATACATATGCATGCATGTGTTGATTTAATTAGAGTTGAATTGAGAGATCACGTCGATTATTAGTAGTGAATGTGTGTGTATATATATAACTAATACGTAAAATTGTTAGAATTTTCAGGATGGACAAGAGTTGGATGAGCCTCGAAAGATGGGATGTCAGATATCACCAGGGAATTAGGAGTTTTGTGGATTTTGTGAAGGCTAATTGTGGAGACACTACACTTCATTATTGCCCGTGTAAAGAATGTAAGTGTTTCAGCGATCGATTTCGATTTCCCATTGATAAAGTCCAGAGGCACCTGAGTAAATACGGGTTTTGGGATAAGTACACTTGTTGGATTTATCACGGTGAAACATCGGTAGCGGGTCCGCATGATCATGGACAATTTGGTGAGAGGGCTAGTCCACGCTATGATCATGGAGATTTTGCTGAGAGGGGCAGTTCATCCTATGATCCAACATCGATGTTAATCAATGATATGTTTCCTCATGAGAGCGGTGTATTCGCTGATGAAGCACCAAATGTCCCTCCCGTCGTTGAGGGTTTCCCCCATATCGAGCCAGTCGAACCATTACCTGGAGGTCATGTCAACACAAGCGGTATGGACAAGTACAACAACCTGATTGCATTGCAACAGACTCCGTTGTACGACGGTTGTAGTAAGACTGTTCTTGAAAGTGTCATGGGAGTGATGCAGCTCAAAATGGAGAACAAAATGTCTGTCAAAGCTGTTGATTCTTGGTTGAAGTGGACTGCTTCGCTACTGCCACCCGGTCATCGTCTTCCTACCACACATCATAAGGTGCGACATATCCTGAAAGATCTTGGGCTTTCCTACATCAAAATCCATGCATGCAGATATGATTGTATTCTCTTCTGGGGAAAAGATCTCGAAGACCTTGAAGCCTGCCCGGTATGTTTTACAGAAAGGTATAAGTTGACTCCTGCAGGCAACAAGAAAGCTGTGAAGATACTTCGATATTTCCCGCTTATTGATAGGCTGGAGCGGTTGTTCATGTGTGCTTTCACGGCCGAGGCAATGAGATGGTGGGCTGAGAGGAACTTGCCTGACGATGACACCCTTATACACCCTTCCGACGGAGAGGCTTGGAAGCACATGGTCAGGGAGTTTGATCATTTTGCAGCAGAGGTCCGAAATGTTTGGCTAGGGCTCTCATCTGACGGATTCAACCCTTTTGGCAACATGAGTCTTCAATACAGTATATGGCCAGTTATTTTGGTACCGTACAACCTTCCACCATGGATGTGCATGAAGAAGGAATACAATATGCTCACTCTGTTAATTCTGGGCCCGGGTTATCCAGGAAAGTGTCTCGATGTGTATTTGAGGCCTTTGATTGAGGAGCTTAAGTACCTGAGTGAGTGTGGCCACCCCACTTACGATAGGTTCAAAAACGAGATGTTCCAGATGCATGTCATGTTTGTTGGCACCATCAGTGATTTTCCTGCCCGCGGTATGTTGTCGGGCAATGTTACCAGGGGTTACAGGGCTTGTTCAGAGTGCATGACGGTTGATTGTTGTAGTCCTCATTGCAGTAAAATTGTTCAGATGCGTCACCGTTGTTGGCTTCCATATGATCACCCATTTAGGCAGGATCCAGACGCGTTTGATGGGACTGTGGAAACAGGTGTGGCACCCAGGCGATGGACAGGGGAAGAAATTTTGGAAGTGTTGAATGAATATGATTTTGGCCAGCTGAGCAATCATCCTGACATAGTGGCGTCAATTCCAGAAAAGCCCGAAAGGTATAAGTTTTGGACACACAAGAGCATATTCTGGGAACTCCCCTACTGGCCCAGGTTGCCTATCAGACATTACCTAGATGTCATGCACATAGAGAAGAATGTGTGTGAAAGTGTGGTGGGCACAGATCTTAACTTGGAGGGGAAAACAAAAGACATCCCTAAGGCACGCATTGATCTGAAAGCAATGGGTGTGCGGAAACATTTGTGGTTAAGAGATGGTAAGAGAAAAATGCCGCAAGCTCCGTACACCGTAAAGCCGAAGCATAAGCATGAAATTTTTCGGTGGCTGAGTAATGTCAGGTATATATTCTTATGGCTATGTAGGAATTTGGCCTTAAATTTTTAGCGGAGTATATATGGTTATATGCGAGAAATATAATTGGTCCATATATGTGGCTTTATCTATATATATGCAGGTATCCTTATGGCTATGCAGGAAATATAAGCAGGTGTGTTAACTTCCGGGACAATAAGATGTACGGATTAAAGAGTCATGACTGCCATGTACTGCTTCAACGCCTTTTCCCTATTTTCATTCGAGGGTACATGCCCAAAGAGGTGGTGGAGCCGTTGGTGGCCTTGTCAAGATTCTTTCAGAAGTTATGCACCAGGGAAGTTAAAAAAACAGACCTCAGGGAGATGCAAGATGATATCATTTTTATCATGTTCAAGCTTGAGAGGATATTTCCCCCAAATTTTTTCGACATAATGCCTCACCTGATGATCCATCTTCCCGAACAATTGTTGCTTACCGGTCTCATACACTACACTTGGATGTACCCCATGGAAAGGTACAAATGATTCATACATTTGGTTTGCCTATGTTTTTATATGTAAATTCTTATTTTTTAAGTAAGTTAACATGCACTTGTTAACTTGTAGACAATTGGGAGCCTACAAGGACTATGTGAAGAATAAATATGCACCTGAAGGGTGTATCGCTGAAGCATATCTTGCGCACGAGTGTGTAACGTACACAAAAGTGTACTTGGAAAATGTAGAGGACCCCCAACAACAGATGCCGATAGATGAACCACAGTTCAACCTTTCTATCATCTCCAGTGACGTGGTAGTACAGGGAAGGTTGCAAAAGTCGTACAAGTTGGATGGAAATGAGGTAGCCATTGCCCACTGGTCGGTACTGATTAACTGTCAAGAAGTACAATATTGGAAAAACTATCATCTTCACTGCCCTGCTATTGCCGGAAATGTTGATTACCACAACAAGACGTTTGCAAACTACTTTGGTCAATGGGTAAGTATATGTCTATTTTTATATATATCCTTACATAACATGTATGTATGTACGTGGTTTTGTGGTTTCAAGATGACATAATTTCTTCTGTACGTATTAATATATGGACGTTTTCAGATGAACCATGTAGCAGATGATGGTTACCCAGAGTGGTCAAACGAATTGAGGGTCCTGGCGATGAAACCGATAGCTTCACAAGTTTACTCCATGTGTCAGGTCAATGGCGTGAAATTTATATGTGAAAATCGAGACGACCGACTGAAAACACAGAATTGTGGGGTGATGGTCCATGGTGGGCAGGATGGCGTTGACTATTACGGTGTCCTTCATTCAGTTGTTGAACTAATTTATGGGAACCGCATGAAAGTGCACTTGTTCAAGTGTAGATGGTTTGATACTAGCCCGGAGAACACAAGGACCGATCAGTACGGAACATTTTCGGTGAATACTGCTACTACCTAGTATGAAGATGACCCTTTCGTTCTTGCCTCATCAGTAAAACAAGTGTTTTACCTGGACGATCTTCTTAACAAAGTCCCGTGGAAGGTGGTTAACCATGTTGCTCATAGAAACATATACAGTGCTGCCACACTTGGTGATACCGCAGATGATGAGGAAGTTACTGCATACCAAGAGCCAGACGCTTTTGACATTCCTGAATCATCTACGATTCGCCTTAATAATGTGAGATCTGGGAGTGTGGTTCGAATTACTGGAGCAGAACTTCTCGATGTTAATCCATATGAAGTTGACGCTGATTCAGATGACGAGGAGCGGCACATATTGCCAGAGGTTACCTATGAAACCGAGTCAGACTCAAGTGATGAATATGATTACGATTATCATCCTTAGTACATTGGAAATTGTAGTCGGAAATTGTAGTCGACAAATGTACGTAGTAAAATGTACGTAGTAAAATGTTTAAGGAAATTGTAGTCGGAAAATGTACTCGGAAAATGTACTCGGAAATTGAACGTAGTCGGAAATTGAACGTAGTCGGAAATCGGAAATCGGAAATTGAACGTAGTCGGAAATCGGAAATTGAACGTAGTCGGAAATCGGAACCGTAGTCGGAAATTGAACGTAGTCGGAAATCGGAACCGTAGTCGGAAATTGAACGTAGTCGGAAATCGGAACCGTAGTCGGAAATTATACGTAGTCAGAAATTGTACGTAGTCGGAAATTGAACGTAGTCGGAAATCGGAAATTGGTCGGAAATTAGTCGGAAATCGGAAAATGGTCGGAAATCGGAAAATGGTCGGAAATTAGTCGGAAATCGGAAAATGGTCGGAAATTAGTCGATCGGATAATAGTCGACAAACCTAGACATTACCCACGAGTTGCTAAGTCGTTGGTAATGTCATTACCAACGAGTTGAGAAGCAACTCGTTGGTAATGTCATTACCAACGACGTTGACCTACCTCGCCAGCAATGGTGGCGGTATAGCTCGAGCTCGAGCTCCTCCTCCCCATTTCTCTTCGGCCTAATTCAATTCTCTCTTCCCTCTCTTAGCTCGAATTTCTTCCCTCTCCCCTCTCCTCAATCCTCTCTTCTCTCTTCCCTCTCCCCTCTCTTCCTCTCCTCCCCTCTCTCCTCCCCTCTCTCCTCCTCCCCTCCTCCTCTTCCTCCTCCCCTCACCTCCGTCGCCGGCAAAGTTGGGTCGAGCTCCACCATGACAGGTTTGAGCTCACTCTCTCTCCCTCTCTCTCTCCCTCTCTCTCTCTCTCTCTCATTCCACAATATTTTTTTCTGTATTTTAATTAATTAATTTTTGATAATTGTGGGATGTATATATGTATGCATGTGGACAATATTTGTAAAATGTAATTAAGGTATGTATGAAAATTGTGGGAAAAAAATGTGGATAATTGTGGGGTGAAGGAGCAATATATGTGATGTATATATGTGAAAAATTAATTAATATATATGGAATGTATATATATACGTATGTTTGAAAAATATGGAAAATTAATTAGCTAGGGTGAATTGGATTAATATGTGATGTATATATATATGCACGAATTAAGGTGAAATTAAGATGCATGATCGATGTATATATGTGTGAAAAGTTTAAAGCCGGAAATGATGTATGTATATATGTTAAGTTATGTGATATAGTACGTTGTTAATTTAACGTATAATAGGTGATATTGGAACCATACCAAATCGGAACCGGAACGGTTTGAAACCGGAACTGTTTATAACCGGAACCGTTTGAAAACAAACGGTTCCGGTTCCAAACCGTTCCGGTTCCAAACCGTTCCGGTTCTGATTTGTTATAGAACCGAAACGATTTGGAACCGGAACTGTTTGTAACCAGAACCGTTATGTTACAAATTGTTCCAGTTACAAACAGTTCCGGTTTCAAACGGTTCCGGTTCCAAACCGTTTCGGCAACGATTTGTTATAGAACCGAAACGGTTTGGAACCGGAACCGTTTGGAACCGGAACTGTTTGTAACCGGAACCGTTTGTAATATAACGGTTCCAGGTTCCAAACCGTTCCGGTTCCAAACCGTTCTAGAACCCCAGTTCCCATGACTATTACGGTGTCCATGCCAGGAGGTTTTGCAGCTAATTGGCTTCGGAGAGGTTCCCGAAATAGTGGAGGGAACAGTAGTCAAGCTTCCTCCTCGCCCGCAGTTAGCAACACGCCCAGTGGGCCAATGATGAGTGCTCGCACGAGAGCCTTGCTAGAGGCGCGAGCTGAGGAGGAAGCTGCACGATCAAGAGCCGTGCAACCGGAAGTTGAGCCTCGAGCCTCAGTCTCCAGACGCTCAATCAGCAGACGTCCCTCCGGTGGCAGAGCCTCAGACGAGCGACAATCAACGGGGGCATCAGAAACTCCCTCAATCCGAATGCCCCATATTCGCCCGGTGCCTACTCCCGTTTCACGGGAAACATATGAGACACATGGTGGTGCTGGCGCCTCATCGTCCAGGCCTCGTCTATCTCCGCCGTCCGGTCTCTTCCTACCCGACGAGATTCCTGTCATCCCTGAATTCGATGATAGGGGGATGCCTGTTTATATTGAAGGACGGCCGGAGTTCCTGAGCGTGGAGGAAGCGTATAACTTCCTCCCGTTCGACCCCGTGTATCTTTGGAGTGTGAGGTGCACCAACCAACAAACGGACGATGCAGGTAAATTTTATTTAACACCAGATTGATTACTTAATTATTACTTAAGACTTGCGATAGGTTCAATTAATGATATCAATTTGTTGACATTGTATTATTAGGCAATTTCGTTAATGGGACTGGAAAACGGAAAGGGGCTAGAGGCACCTGCACCGGGAAGAGACTTGAGCAGGCCACCGGCGGAAGGAAAACGCCCATAAGGGCCAATGAGGATGGCGAGGTGATCGAAGCATTCGACACCACGCGCAAATATGTCAGCATGGCCGGTGCAATCGTGCGGGACAAGGTCCCAATGCTTTGGCCAGATTGGGAATCTGTGCCTATCTACGTGAAGATGCAAGTGCATAATGCACTCAGTGTGAGTAAAATCGTATTTTTATTACGTAAATTTTACATTTATTAATTAAGTCCGAATAAATATATAATTTTACCTTTTATATATTCATATTGCAGGTGTGGTTTGACGTGGATGAAGTTCTTATTCACACGTGGGTAGAGCGTCAACTACATATGAGGTGATGTGCTTCGACTTATTTGAATATATATCGAGTTAGATTTTTGTTTATCAAGTGTTTTACTATCTCTAACTTTTTTTCCTTCTTTTAATATAGGTATAAAGAGTGGAAGAACGAGCTTTCTTCCCATTACACTGTATACAAGGAGCTAGGCCGAGGTTCCACCCCTAGCGAATTCCGGTTTAGGGAGTACGAGTGGCTGTGGCTGATAGCCCACTTCGAGCACCCCAAAGCTCGGGTATGCATCCTTAATATATCTTTCAAGCCTAAAGTATCGTATCAGATTGAAATAGTTAGTTACTAATTTTTTTTCATATGTTTATCAAACAAGGCGATTTCGAAGACGAACCGGGCGAATAGATTGAAAAACACCAGGGCCCATCATGCAGGTTCACTCAACTACATGGGTTGGTCGACTAAGGCGCAGCAACAACAAGAGGTGAACCCGTTGGTGTATATTCATCAGAAGTTCTACCCGCAGTGCCCTGAAGAAGCGGTAAGTCTTTCGCCTCTCAATGTGTTAATAAAACTATTTTTGAAGATGGAAATAGATTTTGTTAGCTAATACGTTGTTCATTTTCCCTTTTCAATTAGTCGAGAGTGGAGGAGGCGACCGCAGAAGTGACCATGAGTATAGCTCGGACAAACCATCCTGACTGCTCCGAGGAAGAAGTCACCCAGTATGCCTCTCAGATCGATCCGCTTGATCCCCCGATAGCGGCTCGGATCATGGCAAAAGCGTGCGGGACTGGAAAGAATACCTACTACTGCAGGGGAATGGGCTCGGCGGGTGAAGGAGTATTGAAGAACACTTCAGAATACTCTACCGGGTCAAGAAGTTCAACTTCTAGTCGTAACCTCGCAGCGGAGCTTCATAAGACGCATAGGGAGTTGGAGGAGCAAAAGAGGCAGATGGACGAGTACCAAATGCAGCAGACACAGGTGCAGGCTCAGATGTACACATGGATGCGGACGATGTACGAGGCTCAGACTACCGGACAACCGTTCCCCACACCTCCCCCAGTCCCGGTCCCTCCCTTCCCTAGCTATCCACCACCACCACCGCACCAGTCAACGCCAGAGCAAGACCAAGGTAGCCACCGGAATTCAAATGAGTACATGGAGTACTTCAACCCTGATGACCCGCAAGTTCCTGGACCTGACCTGTAGTTGTAGTTAATTTTTTTATCGTCGTTGCTATTTGTACTGTACGTTGGACATTTATGTTGAACTTGTATGACTGTCTTTACTACGTGTACTGTTGAACTTGTATGATTGTACGGTTTATCCGGTTCAATGCAGGTTATGGAATTGGGCCCAATCCAGAACCGCGTTTTTTTTTCAAAATTTTTTCCCACATTGCCGGCGACATGGACTCGAGTCGCCGGCAATGTCTCAAATTCCGGCCACGGCGGCGCTGCCATTGCCGGCGACGCCGTCGCCGGTAATGTCCGAGACATTACCGGCGACGCCGTCGCCGGCAATGTCCGAGACATCACCGGCGACGGCGTTTCCCGTCGCCGGCAATGTCAACACCGGCGGGGAATCACCGGCGACGTCATTGCCGGCGACAAGTCGCCGGTAATGTCAATTCCGGCGAAAAAAAAAGACAAGGCCGGCGACGGCAAGTCGCCGGTAATGTCTCCATTTCTGGTAGTGCTTCCCTTCTTCCATGAGTTTATTAGCTCATCAGTACTGGATAGAGTACAAGTAAGAAAAAATTGCTACTTTCGGTGATCTCATGAATGTTCTAGCTAAAAATGAACTGTATTATGGGATAATTCTCAACAATAATGTAAGGCCCGCTAGGACCAAGAAAATATCTGAGAATTACAACATTCGCGGGAAGGCACGTAATGAGAAGAAGAATGGTCATTTTGAGCCTTAGGATGACCATGGTGGTAGAGGAGGACATGGAAAAGATCGTGGTAAAGGTCATAGTCGAAATTTGACCTGGACTCACTAAGAATCAGGCTCGAGTAACTCCAACAAGAATCACTACAATTTCGGTACTAGAAATGATGAAAATTCTTCTCATTCTGCTCCTTATGGCTTATACCATTGCTATAGGTGTGGTTTTACAAAGTATATGCACAAGCAATATCGTGCAAATAAGGATATCCAGATTGCCTACAAGATATGCCAGCAATATTTAGCACAAGAGTCTAACTTTGTTGGGGGAGATAATGAGATGGAAAATGACGATGAAGTCAATCTTATTGAAGATCACGACAAAATGCAGCATATTGAGATTCCAAAATTTAAGTAGTCTATGTATTAGACTCATATTTCTACTATGTAATCAAGTTTAGCTTATTTTTGACTTAGTTTTAGTCATGATTATGAGAGTTTGTTTTAGTCACTTTTGGAAAAAGACAATCTTTAATATAAGTTTTATGTTGGAAAAGAAATTAAAATTTCATTCTTTCGTTATATGAAAGTATTTATAATGATTATTTTATTTCATAATGAATGAATGATTCGTCATGTACAATATTCTGTGCCAATATATGACACCAAAATATCAGAAAAACGAGACAAAGAGATGATGGTTTGATCCCAAGAGATTTTCGGCCCATCGAGATTCTCGACCCGTCGAACACAACCTCATGGATTAGCTTTGGAACATTTTTGGCCGGTCGAAATTTTTTCCTGGTTTCCTTCGACCTATCAAAACATTTTCTCCAATCACATAACACTTTTGACCCATCGAAACATAGCTATTGTCTCGATTTTGACCAAATTTTGACCCGTCGAGATGATTTTGCGATCTGTCAAACATCGATTTTTTTTGGCTTTTTAGTTTTCTTTGACCTATCAAAATTATTGTTCTAGACACGACTTCACTGGTTTTTCGACCCGTCGAGTGGATTATCTCGATCCGTCAAGGTTAGTAACCAGATTTGGGGTTATTGTGATGTTGTTTGTACATCGGGTCTGTCCAGAATACCTTCAGACACGTCGAAATATATGCTCAAAAAAAAACTTCGTTTCCTATTTCTCAACTCGATTCTCTATATCAGATGTTGTTATACATCAACTTTTTTTTTACAATATTGTTTTACATTGGTTTTGTCATACCATGTGACTCAATGTACAATAGTCATTTTGACCGGTCAGATGTTCTTTGACATTGGTTTTTTGTTTTTTCCATGAGCAGCACTCCAATCAGATCTTGCTAACTTTAGAAAAAAAATTATGCCAACGATTTTCACTTGGAACAATATTGTGAGAATATGACTAAGCCTCATATAAGCTTTTGCATTATGATGATCAAAATATTGAAATTTCTCATTGTCATCTTTTCTGAAGAGAAAAGTGATAGTTTCGTGTTTATGCAACTTTATTGTGCTTAATTTATCCTCATTATTTATTTCATTATGTTAGTCTCAGCAATACTAACTTACTTTATTATTTTATAGGTATTTTTGAGTGAATAAGAAGAAAATAAGAAAAAGAAGGATTTGAACCTGAAATTGAGAGATTTGCCTGTGCAGATCAGTCGACTTTTACAGAGAACTGGGAACATCTAGGAAAGAATCATATGATGATCTTTATATGGATGAAAAGTCTCGGATGTCTAATTTCCAGAACATCTTTCAAATCGTGATTTAGATGTCCTTGGAAGAAGTCATGACTGATTTAGTACAAAGAGGTCAATCTGCTCGGGAATCTAACTTTTGATAAAATCCATATTTCGAGGCCCAAATCACACCGACAAGCCTTTGGACGAATTTGTGTTTGATATTTCCATTTAATTTGCATGTGGCTGGTGAAAATAAGTCTTAAAAGTCAAGAGCCAATAGAGGAATCAAGAAGATGATTTTTCTTCCAAGACAAGAAGTCTCAAACATACAAGGAATTAAAGAGGATTCAATGAGCAATATAAAAACCCTATAAAAGATTTTTTATTTCTTCTTCTCTTTCCTATCTCTCCTCTTCCTCTTCCTCTTCCTCTTCTTCATTATGTTTAGTTAGGTTTTTCTTAAGTAAGGGGTTGATTGAAGCCCTAAATATTTTTTGATTTTGATAATTATTTGGATGAGTCTTACTTTACTATAATCTAAGTGATGATTTCTATTTCATTATCTTTGGTTGCAAAATTAATTGCATGTTGTAGAATCTAGTGTCTTGAATGTGTGCATAACCACCATATTATTGCATATTCTATAGAGATAAGCAAGCCCATTGTGATAACTTGTGTGAAGTAATTTCTTAGTGACTTAAGAGTGACCACCAAATCAGCCATTAAAGCTTTGTTGTTCTTCAAATATTCTTAGAACGTAATGTCCCTAGTTTTCTAGGCTTACACCACCATATGTATAAGTCGGTTAATTAGGGATCAAGTTAGAGCAGATAACCATTCCCTCTATCATGTCAAGTAAGAGAATGTAATACGTAAGATGACTTAACCATACCTCGTGCATGGGGAAAATTCATCCATGCTTATTTAGAATAGGTTAGGGTAAATTGAAGCTATCTAGGGTAGAGAGAAGTTCCTAGTTTTCATCTGTATTAGATTCTTCTTAATTTATATTTTGTTATTTTCTGTTTTTGTATATTTTGTTGTGTTTGCGAATTCAATTCACCACTAAAACGAACCCAAAAAATGGTGTCAATTTATGTGGTTATCCGCCACTGTGTCTATTTATAGTGTATATTTTCTTGTGATGTTAAGTCGAGTCTAGTTATTTTATTAAATTAATTATTCGTCTATAGGTCGAGTCTACCAAATTTCTGGTATTAATGTAATCGAGTCTTTTAAAGCTTTTAGTCTCGTCGGTCATATGCGGGTAATGACTTCTACTTATATTATACGACATTGACATCTTTAGGTATAAAGTAGGGTATCTTTGGTAGGTGCTTTTGTGCCTATCAATTTATGGCGTCATGTCGCCAAGGATTGATCAAGTCTAATTGCTTTAGCTTGTATATCGTTTTTAACCTTTGTATACAATGTATACTAACTTGGTAGTTTGTTCTATATGTTCAATGGTAGGTCACTCACCTGAGGAATGTGCATATATGTCATATCAAAGTTAACCCACTATGCAGAGCTACTACTATACACCACTTTACACTCCAACATGGGATGATCACTCTGACTATGACTATCCTCAACAATCAGATGATGCAAATTAAAGATTGATGTGCATGATGCAGCAATTGATGCTCGAAAAACAAAAAGAAATAGAGGGAAATAATGCTTTTCAGCGGGAGTTGAGGGTGACACTGAGGGAGCATGGTAAGGCAATTGAGATATTAGAGCATCAAATAAGCCAACTTCAGTAGGTTCTTATGCAACGATCCATAGAAGAGTATCGTCTTAATGAGGAATATCTTCAATATGGATGGGGTGAGGACACTTTGAAGAAAGTAATTGGATTAAGTAAGCCAAAATTTGTAGAATAGAAGTCGATCGAGCAAAATTAAACGAGCTCGAAGCTCTTCTCGGATATGGCTCTGAGAAGTTGATTACTAAGGTTGAAGTTGCATTAGAAGAAGGGAATGCTTTCTTTGATGATGATGGGATGGACGAATTCCTTTAGGAGGAGTCTATCAGAATTCCTTTTGTTGAGAAGTTGATGCCACCATATGAACCATATGAGCTATCAATGTTAAACTCAAGTTTCACACTTGTTTCTTGCACCAACGAAACACTTGAGTTTGAAGATTCACCTTCTGAATCCCTTTGTTTTCTAGAGCATACTGAGATGGTGATACTTGATCACCATATGTCCAATAAGGATATTCTCTTTGCCTTGTTTGTTGGACTCAAGAAGAGGAGACTTTGGAAAACAGAGGAAGAAAAGAAGAAGACACTTTAGATCTAATGTGTGTGAGGTTCCGAAGTTGCTTGGGAGAGCTCATCTAGCATCTTTACTAATGGCCAAGCACTTGATCGAGCCAAGACCATAGCCACCTTATGGTCTTGAAGATGTCTGATTAAGGACGTTAAACTTAGCGTTGCATGAGAGACAACTCATGTTGATGGAGAAGCTTGGCTACCAGATTTGCTCTCATATCCCTTCTCTTTTACTCTATTTTTCTCCACTTAGTATGTTTTGTGTGTGATATGTGTTTTTTGTCATGCTTGTTTAATGTATTGCATACTTTAATTTTATTTTACATTCAGAATAATGCAATTTTCAAGTTTGGGGTGGGGCTATATCATATATTTAGCATCTAGATATAGATTTATTTTTTTTCATTTTTTGGAATTAGTGTTAAATCGGAACTTTGCAATATACTGTATTGCGTGATTTATCTGACATGGTTATATATCTCCGAAAATTCTGAAAACTTGAGGCGATATTTATTTATGTGTTTAGTTTATTCTTGTAAAATTTCAGCTAATTATGACGTGGTATTAATTCTTTTTAAATTCTTCAAGTGCATATGCTAAGTTTCTCCGATTTCTAAGAAAAATTGAGTCTTTGAGTTCGACAGGTGTTACGTTCAAGAGAATTTAGACCCTCAACCTTTTGACTATTGATTAGTCTAAGGTTAAGTAAATTTTCTCTTACCCGCAAGTATACAGGATCAAGTTATGGTATTTATAAAAATTCAAATGTAGAACCCACGAGGATTGATTACTATAACTCCTTAGCTTGACTTGATTAAGCACTCAAATTATGGATTAACTAGATACTAACTTGATACTAAACTAGAGTAAAATGCAGAAATGTGTATCTCTTACTACTAAGTCTTTTAGAGACCTAGCATTGCAATGGGTGATTAGCCTACAGTGAGTGATTATATAAGTTGATTGGTTGATTAAACTAAAACATGGAAACTAAAATAGCAACGAATTCAATATAAGAAGAATGGTTGACTATGGAAAGTCTCGCTAACCATGTGATGCTCAAACAATGTCCCGATTTATGAAGGTGAATTATTAAAGTTCGTTCACACAAGCTGATGTCCAAATCGTGACCTTTTGAGTCATGTTTGGTTTTGGACCCAAGTTTTTAGGTTATTTTGGACTCTAAATGACTTAAGCCCTACATGCAAATATCTACTGAATCGGGACCAAGACCCAAGCCATTTTGGGATTACATGTTTACCGTATGTCATGTTTGTGAAGTCAACAAGCATCCTATGTGATACATGTGGAATGTTCCCCTTCCCGAATCTCTATTGGAGAATCCAAGAGAAAGTCTAACTAAATCTCCAACTCACACTTATTGAGTTACGAGTCAAGAGATTCTACTAATAGCCACAATAAGTTTTTTGATTCAATATGTGCTTGACTAAAGTCCCTCAAGTATATTGAGACTCAAAGAGCTCTAGTCCTTGTTTAGTGCTAAGGAAACCAAACCTTAAGGTAAACCCTCTCGGAATAGACCCTAATCATGTTTACATGCTCATCTATCCTTAACTGAGTAGCTAATTCAACCAAGGCCCCATTTTTAGTCTCTTCATACATATATTAACTTATCTAGGGTCAACATATGCATAGATGAAACCAATCATGAAGCTCAAACATATAAACATCCACAAACACAAAGTAGCTCATTCACAAACACACTTTCACAAAACATACATTAAAACATAAACCATATATAAATCAAGACATCATTTGTTCACATCACATGAACTCTAGCCTCCTAAATGGGACTACTCACTACACATAATTAAAATCAATTTGAAATATATTAATAGAGTAAATAGGATGAAGAAATAACCAAGGAATCTCCCCAAAGTAAGGCAAGTCTCTTCAAGTCCACCATTGTGCTTCTAACTTCACATTCTTTGCTCCAAAGTGTCTTAAAGCTTGTAGATGAGGAAATAGAAACCTTTAGGACTCAAAAAAATCCAAGGGGAAGAGGGATTACTTCTCACTTTTTCAAACTCTAAAGAATCACCCAAACCTTGGAGGCAAGGATGAGAGGAGGAAGTGATATATGGTGATGAGGGAAAGTGGAAGAGGTTCGGACAAGGCTTGCAAGGCTAAGTCTCTTGAATTTGTAGAAGGTTGTAAGGGAAGAAGAGAGAAAAATAAATCTTGCTTCTCTCTAGAGAACTCAACTAAGAACCCTAGAGAGAAGCTAGAGAGAAAATAGCTCAAAACTTGAAAAAATGAGTGAAATGGAGTGTGGTGTGTGTGATGAGAGGAGTTCAGCCTAGACTTCAATAAGGAGATATTTTAGTATTTAAAATTCAAAAATTGATGCTTAGATATGATCCACAACTTTAGACTTTAAGTTGTCCAAGAGGTGTGACTCACCCCGAGTCATGTGACTTGCATTTGCATTCATTTGATATCTCTCAAGTGGCTTGGGTCTTAAGGCCTTGGCTCAACTTGACTTGACCTTGTCATTGACCGGCAAATACTTGCCGGAGTTAACTGTTGACCATCGGAGTTGACCGTTGACTATAGTTGACTTCTCGTCCTTTTCTCGGTTTTGCTCCATCTTCTCCAAAGACTTAGGAAACTTGCTCGGCTTCTCCAAAAAGTTATTAGATTTCATCTCTTAGATCTTTTCCATGTCAATCCCTCATATTCTAGCATAAAAAAGAAACATAGTAAAAATAATGCTTTATTAATAAAAGGCAAGCAATAAGCATGGGGTTAGAGACATAATTAGAGCATAATTATGAACCTAACAAACTACCTCACATTTAAACTTTGTATGTCCCCAGGAAAACAAAGAAGAAAAGAAAGTAAGCTAAGCTAGACTCAAAATACAAGAGAATTACAAGACTAAACATAAAAACATATAAGTGTCCCGAATGGTGAATAGTTTCTCTCAAAGAACCATGACTAATTGATTGAACTTTTCTTAGGCACAATTAGGATATGGAATCAATGCATGTCTAATAAGCCAAGCATGCTACATGTCAAACAAAATGCATGCATTGAGATGTATTCAAACTAACATGTTCCTAACCATCTAACTCACAAGAAGTCACTCAATACACTCAAGTGTTTAGAGGGTTAGTGTTTGCACTCAAAAATCAAATTGATTACATGTTTACCATAGGCTTGATCTTCAACCAATTACTCCAACTATTCCATACATAAGAGTTTCAAATCAATAGGACTTTTATTTAGGTTGTAATGAGGCTTTAAGGAAGGGGATAATCAAAGACCAAACAACCTAACAACCAATTCACAAGTTGAAGTTCCTCTAAACTACTCCTAGGTGCTACTATTTCCTTTGTTTTTTTTAAATCAAACCACTTCCCCAAAACACTTATTATTTATATACAGCACACACATTATTTTTGGATTTTTTTTTCAATCACAACTCTTTTTGTAGAACTCTTTTATCTTTTATTTTTTTTTCTTTGCTTTTCTTTGGTACTTTTTTTTTAACTACTTAACAACTCAATAAATAAATGACCACCTAAGACCTCCTCTACCCACACTTATCTCTTGACATTCTTTGTAACACTAAGACCGCATCATAATAGGACTTCATCATCGCTTGCTAGTTTGTCGAGTTAAGGGATATGGTAAGTATTTAAGCTAGGTAGGTATTTGTGGTGTTCATGAAAGAAAATGTTAAGTATTAAAAGGCTCAAACAGGCTCACTAAAGGATGCATCATGCACACTCAGTACTTATTCAAGAAGTTAATATGGTACAGATTTAGAGCATGCATGAATATGTTATGATTCATTAACATGTAAGCGATCAAACCTAAATGTGATATACATGCTTTCTTTGTGTGTGCCCATTGTTTGCCTCAGATTAAGTTAATGAACTCCAGAGATTACTACAACTTACTCTTGTACTTTTCAATACTTACAGTCAATATATGTCCTGATTGAAGAAGTGATCAAGACACTTAGGGTCTGCCACCATTGTCATATATAGCATGTGTCTCATATTTTGTGTGCACAAGATGTGCACCCCTTAGTTAACTACTTTGAGTCTACATGTTTAAACTTTTTGTCATCACCCGCATAACCCTAACCTTGAACCTTAGAATAGTTATATCTCTATCTTTGTTTTAGGACATAATGGAGCTATACATGAGATAGGTACATGAAGTCCAAGCTGAAAGTTTATAAAGATGATACACAAGAACAAGTGTAGGGAATCAAGCTAGTTATGTTGTAAAAAATAAAAAATAAAGCCAAATGAAAAAAAAATCGGCAAGAAAGTAAAGAAAAAATTACTTTGTGATGTTCTAACTTGACACCTCAAGTTAACTGTTTATGAAAAGAATGATGTGAAGGCCCAACAAGATGAAATCTGACCACAATAGGGACACATATGAAGAGAATTCAATGGTGAAGATGATTCAATGGGTGCCAAGTTCAAGAAAAATCTCTTATATGTGTTTTTGAATTTCATATTCCTTTGTTCTATAAACCCATGAGCTAAGCCCCATTACAACCTTTGAAAGACCTTTTGATCCTCAAGATGGGAAGACTTTGATCTGTGGAGATTAGCCACAAGAGTTGAGCATATGCTTCAGTCCATTTGGCAAGTCATTGAGTAGAGTGAAAGTCTTAGATATATTATGAGAGAAACATTTATGAGTGCATATCCTGTGTGGTTGGATCTTGACTTGTTTATTACATACTGAGCTTACATTCACCATGATCATGCATGTGTCCTACATATTACATGTATTCCATGCTTTTACATTAACCTTCGAAATTCTTTGGATTGAATTGTAAAATATCATGTTATCTTGGTGTTGCAATATTATGGAGATTGCCAAGACAATGTGTTAAGGGCATTAGAGTGGGGATTCATAGTTTAGTGTTTTGCTCGAGGATTAGCAAAAATTAAGTGTGAGGTATTTTAATAGTTGCATAAATTGTGCTTAATTTATCCTCATTATTTATTTCAATTGTGTTAGTCTCAACCATATTAACTTAATTTATTGTTTTATAGGTATTTTTGAGTATATAAGAAGAAAAGAAGAAAAAGAAGGATTTTAAGCTGAAATTGAGAAATTTGTCTGTGCAAATCAGTCAAATTCGACATAGAAATGGGAATAGCTCGGGAAGAACACTGATGATCTTTACATTTCTAAAAATCCTCGAATGTCTAGTTTCTGTAACATCTTTCATATCCTGATTTAGATGTCTCTAAAAGAAGTTATAGCCGTTTTAGTATAAAGAGATCAGTCTGCTCGGGAATCTAATTGTTAACGGAAATCCATGTTTTAAGGCTCAAATCACACCAACAATCCCATGGATGAATTTTTGGTTGATATTTCCATTTAATATGGATGTGGCTGGTGAAAATAAGTGTTAAGAGTCGAGAGCCAATAGAAAAATCAAGAAGATGACTTTTCTTCCAAGACAAAGAGTCTCAAACCTACAAGGAATTAAAGAATATTCAAGGAGCAATATAAAAAACGCTGTGAAAGATCTTTTCTTTCTTCTTCTCTCTTCTTCGCCTTCCTGTCTCTTCTTGTCTTCTTCTTCATTATGTTTAGTTAGGTTTTTCTTAAGTTAGGAGCTGATCAAAACCCTAGATATGTTTCGATGTTGAACTTCTTGTGATTTTGATAATCATTTGGATGAGTTTTACTTTACAATAATCTCAGTGATGATTTCTATTTCATGTTTCTTTGGTTGTAAACTTAGTTGCATGTTGTAAAATCTAGTGTCTTCAATGTGTGCATAACCACCAAATTATTGCATATTCTATAGAGATAAGCGAGCCCATTGTGATAACTTGTGTGAAGTAATTCCTTAGTAGGGTGACCACCAAATCAACCCTTGAACTTTGTTGGTCCTCGAACATTCTTACAGTGTAATGAGTTTAGGTTTTTAGGCTTACACCGCCATATATAAATCGGTAAATTAGGGATCAAGTTAGATTAGATGACCATTCCCTTTTTCATGCAAAGTAAGAAAGTGTAATACGTAAGGTTACTTAACCATAGCTCGTGCGTGGGGAACATTCATCCATGGTTATTTAGATTAATTTTGGGTAGATTAAAACTATCTAGGGTGGAGATAAGTTCCTAGCTTTCATCTCCATTAGATTCTTCTGAATCTATATTTTGTTATTTTCTATTTTTATATCTTTTTCTGTATTTATGAATTGAATTCACCACTAAAATGAACCCAAAAATCCTATAAATTTACATGGTTGTCCAACACTATGTATTTGTAGTGTCTGTTTTCTTGTGATTTTATATTGAATCTAGGGATGTTATTAAATTAATTCTTCATCTGTGGGTCACGTCTGCCAAATTTCTGGTATTAGTGTAATTGAGTCTTTTGAAGCTTTAGTCTCATCAGTCCTCTGCAGGTAATGAATCATACTTTTATTATACGACATTGACATCTTTAGGTAAAAAAGTTGGATATCTTTTGTAGGTGCTTTTGCACCTATCACAAAGAAGCATGTGTGAATACATAAAACCATCGGTTTAGATGGGAGGACTGAGATTACTCCACTTGGTCTAAACTCGATCTCCAAGACGAGTGCAGCACATTTCCGGTTACATACTGCTGAGGCTTAATGTGTTTTCCAACCGAATACCTTTATGGCAACATCAAATGCACATCATTTTTTATGCAAAGCTTATTATTAGCAAAGTTACAAGCATGACTTTATTTTGCTGTCACACAACTTCTATTTCTCCATAGATTCCAAGAATATATTTATGGACCAATTATACCAGTATGCGGACTATGCTATGGTTTTGGTTGCTGCATTGACGCGTTTGTCACATGTTGTTTTGTTATCCACAATGAATGTTGTATTTGCAAAACTCATAGCACATATTATTAAATTTCAGGCTCACCACCTGGACAATTCAATCAAATGTATTAGATTGGATAATACAGGAGAGAATCTTTTGTTGATTACTGCATGACGATTGGGACTCAAGTTGAATATCCTAATTCTCTATGTTCATTCACAGAATGGTCTTGCAGAAGCACAAATCAAGCAGTTACATCTTGTTGCCAGATATTTGGTTATGCATACTAATTTACCGGTATCTACTTAGGGATATGCAGAGTTACATGCAACTATGCTTATTCCCTTAATACATGTAAGCCACCCAACCATTCAGTGCGTACCAGCTGGTAACTAGATACGAACCAGATATTTCATATCTACACATGTCTAGTTGCGCGGTACATGTGCCTACAATGCTTCCACTATATACAAAATTGGGTCATCAATAACGATTATGCATTTATGTTGGTTATGAATCTCCAACGATTGTCTGCTATCTAGAACCTTTGGCAGAATATCTCTTTACTGCTAGTTTTGCAGATTGTCACTGTGATGAGACATACTTCCTGATGTTAGAGGGAGATAGAATGGTTCCATTCTGGTTGAACGTCAGGAATTGACGTGGTATATCCTCATTATATCTCATTATGATCCCAACACATCTCAGTATGAGATTGAGGTGCAATGTATTCTCGATCTTCATAAAGTAGCAAAATTGATGCCTGACATCTTTATTAATACCATGAAAGTGACGAGATTGATTATACCTACTGCAAACAATCCTGCAAGGTTGAAAGTCCCTGGAATTGGGAAATTTAACGCAACACCCGAGCAAGGTAGCATTTCTCCTACCTATAATGGGAGTGTAGTGTTGATCAAAATCTATTGATGAGCTACCATTGAAAAGGCTAGCTATCAAGGCACAACCATTTATCATCAACATATAAGATTGTTTCTAACTGCAATCGTGTCTAGAAGTTGACATTGACAAACACTGGAGGATTCCTCACAGTCAATGACGATGTCAGTAAACAAAGAAATCTTACCAAGTTAAACAACTACTAGTGGTATTATAGATATTTCTTCCATGTTCATTGATGATGCATTTACTTATTCCGTCACTCAGGAATTGACAACGATGAAGTGGAACTTTGCTTAGTTGCGGATTGTCAACGTAAGGCAAATGGACCGACATGAAAAGTTCCAATCCATGCCGAACTAGACTCTCTTACAAAAGGCAAGTTTTCGGTATGGTAGTGCTATAATCACATGATGGTAAGCTGGTTAGACACAAATGAGTTTTTATTTGGAAGCATAATGAAAAGAACTTGTGACTCAAGGTTTCTCAATGCCCTGGTATTGATTATGAGGAGATGTATTCTATGAATTTTGTCATCATTACTTTTCCATACCTTATCAGTTTAATAGTGTCTAAAGCAACTGAGTATGCAGCTTATGAATGTGGTTATAGCATATCAATCTTTATGGGAATCTTGATTCAGAGATATACATAAGAGTGTCAGTTGGTATAGTTATACCAAATTCAAGTAACTCTAAACTACGCAGTGCTCATGTGTTCAAATAGAGACGTTCACTACTCTAAGTGACTACTTGATTAGGAATGGATACAAGAATGATAAATTATGCCCATACGTATTCATTAAATGAACAAGTTGTTTGACATGATAGACCTTGGTAGGACTCGATTTTGTCTCGATTTATAAATGGAACATCTAGTAGGTGGAATTCTATTTTTCACCAGTCTGCTTATGTCTAAATCAGGTAGTGGACAAAGAATACCTCTTAGCACACCAATGGTTGTTTACAGTCAAGAACCCAAAATTATCCATTTCATCTGAAAAGATGATGATGAGGAACTTTTGGAGCAGTGATTCCATATCTTAGTGCAGTTGGAGCTTAGTTATATATAGCTTGGTGCACACATTTAGACATTGCCTTCTCGGTCTGCACCTATACAAAGTCATTGAAATATAGTAAAACATAACGTCAGGTACTTGAATGGATCCACTAAGTTTGGCCCATTCTTTCCCTACAAAGAAACAAGATAGAAACTTGAAATTTCGGTAAGTGGAATGATTGAAAGGCAACAATTTAATTTTGCCCAGTTTGACCCGTCGAATGATTCTCTCGACCCGATGAAAAGAAGCTCAAGATCGGTCAGAATATGTATCTTGACCCATCCAGATATACTTTGATCCGTCGAAGGATGCATAGGTTGCAAGCACTGATACTTCATTCAATGTATTCCCCTACTCAGAGACACTGTGTGATGTTTGCTGATGATAAGTATCTTTCTGACCCACATAGAGAACATTCCCAAATAGATTATATATTCACCATAGGAAACATAGAAATTTCTTAGAGATCAACAAAGCATACCCTTGTTATTACTTCCTCGAATCATTTTGAGATTATAGCTTTGCATGAAGCAATTAAGGAGTGTGCCTGACTTAGGTAAGTTATACACCACATTTGAGGGTCTAGTGGATTACCATCTACTATGATAGCACCAACTCGTATATTTAAAGATAATGCGGCTTGCATTGAACAAATGAAGTTGGGTTACATTAAAGGTGGTCATACTAAACATATTTCGCTAAAGTGCTTCTTCAATCAGCAACAACAACAGCCACTAAATATCCATGTGAACTAGTTTGGTTGGCGGATAATGTTAAAGACTTGTTTACCAAGTCACTTCCAAAATCTACATTAGTGAAACATGTGAGATGCATTGAAATACGAAGGTTATATGAACTCCAAGATTGAGTTCATAAATAGGGGGAATTCCATTTTGTAGACATCAGGAGGAGTCTACATCACATGGCTTTTATAGTTTATGTGTTTTACTCATTTTTCCTTAGACTAAACTTTTATTTTATCCACAAGGTTTTTGTTTGCTTGGCAAAGTTTTTAGTGAGGCAACTGGTTATGCATCATACATTAGGATAATGACACAATGGGGAGCGTTTAAGGAAAGTATATTCTTGGTATTCTAGTGTGTATCTTGTTCTAATTAGTGGAGTAGAAATATTCTCTCAATCCCTAATTTATAAGGATATTGATTGTAACGGATTATAATGTCTGTATTTAAAGTCATCTATCAATGAATAAATATACAATTTCAGTCACTTTTTTTAAAAAAAGAAAGAACAAATTGCATTAACGCAATCGAGATGAATACATCGATTACAAGTATCATAATTAACCGTTGTGCCTAATTACAAACCAAAAAAATGCTGGAAATAAAAACACTCTTAACTAAAATATGCGCGACCTTATTATATTTTTAGGAAGAAAAAAATACAAATAATAGATGGGAAGAAGTGAAAAGAATTATCACTTCTTCAAATAAAACTCCATATGCTGACCTTTACTCTTTCAGTAGACAGCAAGTAGCAAGCCAACAAATGAGAGAGATAGTATGCCCGCTCCTTCTGAGAAGAGAAATCTTGCCCAACAACTCATGCATCTGCTACGCTTGAGATAGAACTGGATAGCATGATAACCAAACGTTCCCAGATTCAGGTTGTGAAAGGCTTAATTGGTATATTTTCTTGGGAGCACCATAGTAGTTTGAAAACAATGATTATGTACCAAAGCAGCTTTAGTAAGGACCGAGACCAAAACTTGAACTACTTGTTGAAGCCCTCATTTAAAAGTTGAAACAGGAAGGTAGTGGAAACATGAAGAATGATTCTGAGGCCTTATCATCTACCGACAATCTATCGAACACAGTAAATGTATTGAGCTGAGGAGGTAGAAAATGTTAAAGGTCTTAGGGGGTGAATAGGTTTTTCACAATTTTTTTGCTTAAATTGTATTCGGGGATAGCAGATTGGTAACCTATCTCGAATTACAGGATACGAGTGTTTGAACTATAAAAGCAATAAGTAAAGAATAACACGAGGATGTTTTTCTTTAACGCAGAAACCCTGCAACCAGGGGGAAAAACTGTATGCCCCTAACTCTTGAAGGACAACCATTGCCATTATAAAGTAACACACACAATTACAAGACTCTTGTATTCTTGGGATACATAGCCCGTATACTATCTTTAACTAGTCTGACTACCAGTTCTAAACAGAGCTACACTACTTGACTTATGTGTTTACAACTTGGAAAGTGTTTAGAAACATCAACTCAGATCTTAACTACTTGTAAATTAAATCTTCTTGATCTACTTCTTCGGGTTGAGCATCTCCATATATATCTCAATGGAATGCACTTATGCAATGATACATATGGGTTTTGAAAAAAAAAATTATGAATGATAATCTATGACTTATATGCACAGCAAAGAGTAAGCATAGACACAGAAAGGGAAGAGAAGTGAAGAGAGAAAACTACACAATTTTGTGCTCTCAAAGAATCACCCAAAATAATACTCACTCAACTAAGGAGCCAAGGTTGCCTTAGGATCCCTTATATAGGCAAAAGAGCCCAGTCTGTTTTGACAGCTAAGGAACGTGAGAAGCAGACCCATAGCAGACCTAAAACAGACCTATTACAACTATCATCAGTTGATGGGACAATAGCATGTTCATAAGACAAACAAACAAGACAACTTTAGGGTTTCCAAATAAGGCAAAGTTTGTCAAAAAGAGGCAAAAGGTTTTCATGCTCTCATACCAGAAAAGTCATTTCGGTGGTCAATAAAGTAAGCACGTTTCAGCACAAAAGCAGATTAAGGAAGGCAAAAGGCAGACATAACTGTATAAAGCAAAACAGATTCCTATAAGATAAAACTAATCCTAAGAAGTCGCATGTGAACCAAAAGCAACTTTCTCCTAGAAATCATCCTTAATTCAAAACAGCTTTTCAAGGTCAAAGTACACACAGATTGTACACATGTATTCTGGATTTTAGAAGTAACCTTAACTATGAAATATCACATAAGAAAACGTTCTAGATTATCAGGCATACATGCCTAGTGTGCTATCCTAAATGAAAACGTGTTATGCAAATGAATGATCAACGTGTTTTCCATTGAGATAAGGTAGGCTATGTCAACATTTTCATTGATGATCTTTCATCTATTATGTTTTGTCCAATTGCAAGGAATAACCAACACTTGTATGCCTTCAAAAGCATTTTAATACACCACGAATTTTGTGATCCAAAGTCGACAGAAATGTAGAATTGTTTTCCGAATCGAACGACAGTTGCAAAACCAACAGCAAAGAGAGCAAACACAATCGTCATCAAATCAAAGACTATAATTGCAAATGTCTTGACAATGAGATTCAGCTTCTGTATCGGTGTCCCTGAAACGGTCCAATATTTCATGGGAGTCCAACAATAACTCTAGAAGGATAATGTTTAGCCACCGCACACAGAGTATTGCATATCTTCCTCCGTGTCAAAGAGTACCACCCGTAAGTGTACCAGTTTCCATGAAGCTGATTACCTCTAAAGCTTTTTAAGTGGTGCCTTTAACACATCAGTCTTCATAGAGAGGGAGCCCTTGCATAGAAGGCACCCAAACCCAGACACGTTAGTTTGACATGTTTGAAGTTGTTCCTGGTACTGTTCATTGATCTTGAAGTAGATTTTGGCACCCAATGGAAGATGACAATTGACTGTAAGATTTCGCTGTAGGATTTGGTGCAGATGATGCCTGTGTGACAGTAGACTTCAACAGAGGAAAGATTAAGAACTCCTTCATCGACAGTCGGTGAGCTAAGCAGACGCGGATCTATGCACTGGCTCGCCAGGGTTTAAGCCCTGGTGAGTCTTTGAGTATTGATATAATAATTATATGTAGTTGTAGTAGTTAACGATTGATAGCTTAGCTCAGTTGGCTTAATCCCCATTTTAGGTCTGCCACATCTGCTGTTTGAATCCCCACATGGTCTAAGATCCATTTTTCCCCTCATTTTCTTCTACACTTACATGTACCATTTCTGGTCTGGGCTAAGTTTCATTTTTTTCCCTCATTTTATTTTTCACTTTCCAGTCTGTTCCATTTTCTTCCCCTCTCCTTCTATAGTTTTCAACAGGTCCATTGTTTAATTGTGGAAGCAATCAACCTCGAATGAAAAAAAAAAAAAAAATTAGCCCCCTCTTGTTTTTGATTCTGGATTCGCCCCTGGAGCTGAGGTTGATTAATAGACACAAAGAAAGGAAGAGTACGTGCACTGCTCCGAAATATACGAATCATACGACTCCTTCTACCGGTAATTAAAGGTCAAAACTCAACAACTATCCATAGGGGGGCAATAATCCCTGATCCACTTTCCAGTTGGAAAACGAGGCCCAACACACTGAAGTCCAGGTCCAACTGACCTGGTCGTAACTCTTGATGGTTAACTTGATCAAAATTGGCAGTTAACTTATCCATTTGTTAATTGTAACCGGTTGTGAACTATCTCCGTCGTGAGCTTGTGGAAGGCATCATCCAACTACACCGAAAAAGCGCGAAAGACCAACACTTTCAGGAGAGTAATACAAGGATAGAGATGTCCAAACTGACAATTTCTAGTTGAGGGAGAGACCCAAATTTTGTAGCAAAAATTGCTTTCGTTGAACTGCCGCAATGCTTCCCAAGGTGGAATTGGCTTCATATCAATGAAATGTAATATACTTGCCTTTGGAGTGTAGACACGGGTCGGGCTTGAATTAATTGGTGAATCTGAGTTTAACGGACCAATTGATCTTGCACCGCTTCACTAGTCACCGCCGCAAATAGTTGGACTAGGCGGCAGAAATTCATCGCCTTAAGTGAATGTTGCAACAAAAATTATCTGCTCTGATCGAGTGTGTTCGCCGGCTCATCTTTTGAATGGAAAACCAAGGACCATAATTAATCCAGCATAAAGAGAGCACGCCTTCGTTTTTGGTATCCACGCATATTCAGTAACTATTAAACAGTTGCCTCAGCGTGCAGTTGGACACATCGGAAAAGAGTCACCGGAGATTTTGGAAGCAAAAACTGCTTGGTTCTGAAATCCAATGCACAGGAGGAAGTGGCGAGATTGCTATTTTAGCATAGAGGTTATTGCATCCAATTGAAGGATTCAAAGAGACGAACCAAAACAATTGAATCACCATCATTTTTTGTATCGACATGCACTATCACAATAAACACTATAACCGACGAGATCTGTAAAACTATAACCGACGAGATAAAAATCTCGTCGGTTATAGTGGAAAAAATATTTTTTTTTAAAATTTTTTTTTTAAAAAATAAAAAATCTCGTCGGTTATAGTACTATAACCGACGATAATGGCTAAATATCTCGTCGGTTATACTATTACCGACCCCCTTTAACCAACGGACTATATCCGACGACCCTTAAACATCGTCGGTTATAGTCCGTTGGTTAAAGGGGGTCGGTAATAGTATAACCGACGAGATTTTTAGCCATTATCGTCGGTTATAGTACTATAACCGACGAGATTTTTTATTTTTTTAAAAAAAAATTAAAAAAAAAATATTTTTTCCACTATAACCGACTAAATTTTTATCTCGTCGGTTATAGTTTTACAGATCTCGTCGGTTATAGTGTTTATTGTGGTAGTGATGCATTCTTGATCATCATTAATTTATGATAATTGACCTATGTAAGTTCACAATACAGATTATATCCAATCGATGAACATCTCAACTAGATGCTGGAGCAAATGTTCTAAATAGAAAAACAAGATAAATAACAGTTATAGTAATGAGATATGAAGGAACCAATAAGAAATCAAACAATGAAACATAAATTTATGTTCAAGAAGTCTGGCCTTATGAAGCTTGAAACCTAGGTCCTTTAATACATTCTTGATCCATAATAGTTCACAAACTGCATTTCCCATTCCACGGTATTCAGCTTAAGTGCTAGAGCGAGTAATCACATTTTGCTTCTTACTACGCCAACTTACTAAACTTTCACCAATAAATATAAAGTATCAAAAAATAGATGTCATGTTAGTCTTATCTTCTGCTCAATCTGTGTCATTATATCTCATAACTCCAAACTCACCATTCTTTGAAAATAGTAAACATTTACCAGGTACAGACTTCAAATTCCTGAGAATAGTAAACATTTACCAAGCACCTATATGCTCATCACTGGAATCATGCATGAACTGATTGATAACACTTACAGCATATGAAATATTAAGTCTAGTATGTGACAAATAGATTAATCTTCCTACTAACCTCTGATACCTGTCCTTGTTTGTTAGAACCTGGCCAAGATATAATTCTAACTTGTGATTCATCTTAAATCCAACATCCCTATTTCAGCAAGAAGATCAACCACATACTTTTATTGTGACAAGGTGATTCCCAACTTAGATCTTGCAACTTCAATCCCTAAGAAATAATTCAATGGACTCAAGTCTTTCATCTTAAACTCTTGGGACAAACGTTTCTTCAAATCTTTCATTTCAATTGGATCATCACCTGTAACAACCGTATCATCCACATATACAATCAAAGCAGTAATCTTACCATCCTTGCATATGATGAACAAGGTATGATCAAAGTTTCTCTGCTGATATCCAAACTTCTTCATAACTCTAGAAAACCTCTCAAACCAAGCTCTTGGAGATTGCTTCAAACCGTACAAAGATTTCTTCAGTCGACAAACTTTTTCAACATCACATGGCGTTGACACCCAAAGGGATGTCCATGTACACTTCTTCTTCCAAATCTCCATCCAACGTCAGTTCTCATATATGAATTAAAATCAGAAAATATTACAACATGTGACTACCCTTAACAAGGGAAAACGTCAAAGGCCAAGAAGGCGTAGTCTAGGCTAGCTACACAACAAAGTCGTCTAACTAGCCTAAATAATCATACCAACAATAAAATCAAAAAATATATATATAACCAAGTAACCAGTAAACATGACGTAGCGTGAAACGAGACGAAAAGCAATACTTATCCCGTTCGAACTTATTTTTGCCATAAATTAAAATCCTTCGTCGATATCGCGGCCCAAAGAACACGGCCTGACAAAAGATCCTCCTGGATCCCAAATGAATCGAACCCAAACTCTCCGACAATTTCTTGGCTCAGTTGAAGAAGCCCAATGTCCACTCAAACCAAAACAAACCCCAAGCACAGTATGAGCCCCAAGGATTTGATGGATTGACAGCCCATGTACAACGCAGATTGAAAGTACACCTCACCACCGTCGATGTACAGCTTTGGACGCTCAATGTCGGTGGACCACCGACAGCCAAAACTCGTTGACAAATACCCTCAACAGCACTCGGAACCGAGCTCGTTGTCCGATTTGCTCTACCACAAAATTGTACACTCGGGAACCACCATCTTTGCCCTAGCTAACATCTGCAAATCCATATTCGAGGAGCAACATCCCCATATCTAAACCTCAACACGTCGTTCTTGAGTTGAACATGACATGACCGACGACCACCAACCAATTCTGGCCAGAGTGTCGACGGAGCAAAACCCAACAGATCCACACTCGGGAACGACGCCTCTATAGAGGACTGCCATGGTGAAACTCACCAAAGAAAATCAGCAAGGCTGTGACCAGGATGAGAGGGTCGTCCTCAAGATGCTCGGCCGCAGTGAAGTGGTCGCTAAATTCTCCCACAAAGGCCTTGGAAGAGAAGGAGGTGCAAAGATTGCAAAACCCTAGCGGCGGCGTTGTTGTATCACCAAAACTTCGATTACATGTTCACTTTTTTTTTTCTAAATTTTCTATGAGTGACTAGGAATCACAATCTTCAAAATTATGATATCCTCTACAATGGAAATGAGAAATACATTCAATGTGAAATTACTATGTAAATCTTAACCTTTCATGACAATAATATTTCATTGTAAAGTTAAATGTAGACATTGAATTTGAAATTACCACGTAAATCTTAACCTTTCAAGACAGCAAATTTTCATTTTTTTGTTACCATATATACATGACGTGATTTCAAATCTCATCAATTTCTTCGACGCCACCTATTCATCTTCCAAGACCTTAATTTGAGACCACGTCTGTCCTTTCGAAATAGTACCCGCATTGGCATCTGCGTCCCACTCAATCCTCCTTTCGTGATTCGGCTGCCCTCCTTTCTCTCTCTCTCTGTCTCTTAACCAAATGAGAAACACACCAAAGCAACAAACACACAATTTAAGTCTCCACCTCACTCCCATCCACCCAAAAACTACCAATGAAGTCCAACACCACCACCACAACCACCGCCGCTAATACAAAACTCATCTTCCTCCACCACCCCTCCCCAAACTTCCACAAGCCCACCACCAATGGCAACACCACCGGAGGAGGAGCCATAAGCGGTGTTTCGGCCTCCTCGCACCACCTATGGCTCCTCTTCTTTTTCACCTTCTTCACTCTCGCATTCCCTTTCGCTCTCATCAACAACACTCTCCCTAACCCCACCACTCTCGCCCCAACCTCCACAATCCCTCTCCCGCCGTCCATCGTCGACGCGCTTCTTCACTACGTCATTTCGTCGAACGCCTCATCCGCATCAACCCACATGTCCCTCGCCGAGATCACATCCATCTCCGCCGCACTGGATCGCTGCTCCGCCAGATGCAACTTCCTCGTCTTCGGCCTCACGTACGAGTCGTTGCTATGGCACGCGCTCAATCTCAACGGCCGCACCGTCTTCCTCGACGAGAGCGAGTTCCTCGTCTCTCAGTTCGAACAGTCGCATCCACACAGCGGTCTCGAGGCGTACGACGTATCGTACGCCACCAGGGTCAAGGACTTCAAGTCACTCCTCTCCGCGACCAAATCGAAAGTGAGAAACGACTGTCGTCCGGTTCAGAACTTGCTCTTCTCGGACTGTAAGCTCGGGATCAACGACATGCCGAATCACATATACCAAGTGCCGTGGGATGTGATTTTGGTGGATGGGCCACGTGGGTACTCTACTGCGTCGCCGGGTCGGATGGGGCCCATTTTCACCGCCGGAGTTTTGGCCCGGAGCAAGAAGAGAGGCGCGGCCAAGACCCATGTGTTTGTTCATGATTTTGCTAGAGATGTTGAGAAGATTAGTAGCGACGAGTTTCTCTGTCGGGAAAACTTGGTTGAGACGGTGGATTTCATGGGCCATTTTGTTGTGGGGAAAATGGAGGATAATGTGTTTCGATTTTGTAGAAATTCGACATCATTGTCTTTGAGATCTTTATCTGAATCATCAGGGAATGAAGACGGTGATGATGATCAAGATGATTAATTTCAGAACTTTTTTTCTGTCTCGGTTTGTACATTATACTCGGTAATAGTTATTACATAGATTTAGCTCTCTAAAGTAGGAGTTGTTACAAAGCAAATTACAAAGTAATGATGAAATTATCATGTTTTTGCTTTGGGTATCAAGAAAGTGAAAGGCTTTAGAGCTCAATTTTGATTTGGTCGGATTGGCTGGCTATTGGTGGGAAAAAGATTGAATTGTTATTTCATTTGCATTTGAATCATTCAAGTTTAGAGCCGCACAGTATATATACTGCTAATTTGGCCATTAAACAACAAAATGTTGTAAGCTGAATGAATAGTAACCGAACTCTTTATGCCCAATAATTTTAATGATACATGACCTTTCAAACTTATTTATGTCCAATAAATATAAATATGATACATGAGCTTTCAAACATATCAATGAGATACCCAACCTTTAAAAACATGATCAATGCCTTCGCTCAATTTTTCGTCAAACACACAGTTTCTTGCTAACGTGGCCTAGCCATCGGTAAATTGGTCATTTCACGAAATTCACTTATCTATCCCTCCATTGAAGTTGTTCCGACTGCTCGAGCCTCTAGGCTCTAGAACAACATCTTTCTCGATGAGTTCATCCTCGTGCTATCCACCGAGACTCCCCTGTTGGTCGTCGCCAACACCGAAGTTGATTCCACCGCTGTCGACAGCCTCCTCAAGGGGCTCCGGCACTCCTGGGCTTGATCTGCCACTCGCCACTTGCTGCTTGATTTCATCGCGTTGCGGTCAATCGCGAACATTAGGTTCGGGTTCTAATGCGGGTTATTGGGATTGTCCGAATCCAAAAAGAGTCGCGAGAGGTCCTTGTGCTCGTGACCCGAGGAGGATGACGAGAGCGAGAGGCAAGACGTGGAGAAGAGCCGATCAGAGGGGCGTCAGAGAGGAGTGACGGGAGAAGATGCAAAGATTGCAATGTGCGCGCCACATGTTCAAGGAAATGAGGAAGAGATGACAGAGGAGACAAAGGTAGAGAAGGTATGGAGGATTCGATTTATGGAGTGGCATGATTTTTGGAGATTCTGAGGTATATCCACTGGGATTAGAGCATATATCAAGCTTCCGTGAATAAAATGCTTCAACTATTGTGATTTTTAATTTGAATTTCGAATCTAGGTTTGTATGAGTTTGCAGGGCCGGCCCTGAGTTTCAGGGGGCTCTAGGCGGTAAAAAAATTTGGGGCCTCACATGTAATGATAGAAAAAAAAATGTAACAAAACTCAAATGTATACTAAGAATATCGTTGTTTTACAAAATAATCTTCAAGCTATTCAAAAGACCACTACTCAAACATAACTCTTCTTGCATTTTTTGAAGCAAAAGTATTGATTAAGCTCTCATATTCAAGCTTGTCAACAAGATGCTTTTCAATCGATAACATAGCCAAATCATTCAATCTTTCTTGTGACATGGTTGAACGAAGGTAAGACTTGATCAACTTCAATTTTGAGAATGTTCTCTCAGCAGAGGCAACTGTGACTGGAATTGTTAGAAGAATTCTGTAGACAATCCAAGCATTGGGATAACAAGCCTCAAGATCTTT
Source organism: Geum urbanum (assembly GCA_946800695.1). Classification (NCBI taxonomy): domain Eukaryota; kingdom Viridiplantae; phylum Streptophyta; class Magnoliopsida; order Rosales; family Rosaceae; genus Geum; species Geum urbanum. The sequence goes on along the minus strand of OX327007.1, from coordinate 6,534,804 downwards.
CAAAAAATTCAAAACCTCAACTGCTCTTTTTGTTCCTTCTGGTACAGCTTCGCTTAAGCGACGTAGTTCCAAGAACAATTCAAACCCATTGATGTCTGAAATATCTCCATGCTTCAGTAACTTTTCAAGATTCGAACAAAAGTTCATCAAACTCGTTTTATCAGCAGACATCAACTCCTTAAAATCAAACAAGAGTCGAAAATCGACTTTATATTTCTTAAATTGTTCAAACCTACTTTCAAGTGAAGAAAGAGCTTAATCAATAATGTAAAGGAAGTAATTAACCTTGAATGATTCCATTGCTGATTGTGTCACGTCTTCGGTATCAACTGTATCATTGTCATCAAACCACCTCTTTGGTTTACTGATTCTCTTTTCATGAAATGTGGCAGTAATTTTCATCGTAGTTGCAATCTCTTCAGCTTCAATCAAAGATTTCTCAAAACCTGTTTCTCTGTATGTTTGCAACCATGACATGAGACTTTCCAGTTTACTAATAGCATAATCAATGTGCATATCTTCGGTCTGAAGAATTTTGCTCACAATATTAATCTGATCCAATAAATCATACCAAATAACCATACCAAAGAGGAACTCAAAATTCTCCATCTCATGTGTTAGTAATGAACCAGCTTCACTCCTTGTTCTAGAATCATCACCATATTTTTTCATGTGAGCTAAAGCATCTCTTATTTGTGGAGCTTGAAATCTGATTGCTTTCACACTTTCAACACGACTTTCCCAACGAGTTTCAGACAATGGCTTAACTGTCAAGCCTGTCACATGCTCTCTAAAAACTTTCCATCGTTTTGTAGAAGATGAAAAGAATGAATAAATTCGTTGAGTTGCTCCAAAAAAGGAATCAGCTTTCTCACAACAAGTTGCCATATCACATATTGCAAGATTGAGACTATGAGAACCACAGGGAGTATACAATGCTCTAGGATTTACCTTAAGTAGTCTTTTCTGCACCTCTTTGTGTCTTCCTCTCATATTAGCTCCATTGTCGTATCCTTGTCCTCTTATATCATTAAGATCAAGCCCAAGAGAGTCCAATGCAGCTGTAAGCTCGTTAAAAAGTCCAAGCCCTGATGTGTCATGCACCTGTAAAAATCCTAAAAAGAATTCTTCTACAACAATTGGACATGCCGAAACATTAACACATCGTACCACAAGAGACATTTGTTCATCATGACTAGTATCAGGAGTGCAATCAAGTATAACAGAAAAGTACTTTGCTTCTTTGATTCTTGCAACAATAGAAACTTTTACCTCACTTGCCAGCATCTGAATCATTTCATTTTGGATCTTGTGGCTCAAGTAATGGTAATGAATCTCCTTTTTACCAATACGTCGAACATGTTCATCCATCACAGAATCAAATTCTGCAATCATCTCAATCATCTGTAAGAAAACTCCATTGTTGTCCTCATACAACTTCTCACTATTTCCACGGAATGCTAGATTATTCTTTGCAAGTCTCTTCACAACAGCAAGGATCCGTGCTAGTAATTTCCTCCAATGCTCTCTCTCTTTGTCTATTTGTTCTTCCACGGCTCGATCAATTCTTTTTTTTTCTTCAATCTTTTCCCTAATTCAATCCAACTAGTAAAACAAGCAATGTGGTAAATACTCTTTTCATGAGTTGTAAGTCTTGCACCCATATTTTTCCAATCTTTCACTCCTTCATTTTTAAATTGGCCTACAAGCATCTTGTTGCGGTCTTGTTTAAACAACTTACAACAAAAACAATATACCTTGTTCACGGATTCTGAGTACACTAACCACCGACGATCTTGCCATGCCCCGTTTGGTAAGATACGGATGTAATATGACGGGTTGAAGATAGATGACATCACTGACTCGTTTTGGCCCTCTTTCAGTTAAGAACTCTCTAAAATTATTCTTCATCTTGTCCCAATTCGCTGGATCATCAAAATCAAATGAGTAGACAATTTCTTCTGATGCTTCTTGCTGACTCTGCTGATCACTTTCTATTCCCACATTCAAAGGTTGATTTTCTTCTTCTTCTGTGGGCAGAGTCTCCTCTTCAATTACATCTTCAGTCGTAGCTTCATTAGCCTGACTTGCTTCTTCATTCTCATTCATGAGTTGATCATGTTCTTGTTCATTGGCACTCCCTTGTGCCTCAATATTGTTTTCATTCTCAAGTTCCTTATTTGTCACAGTATTTTTTGAAGTTTCTCCTTTTTTAGTGAAGAACTTATTGAGAGAACCCGCTTGAAGTCTTTCTAAAGCTTTTCTTCTCTTCCTTGCTTTCTCTTTTTTTGCTCCGGATGGATACTTTCTTTTATGAGCCATATCAAGTCTGCAAAATCGCATACAAATGAATGAATGATACAATACAAATGAGTACATCAACAAATTATTTAAAAACGAAAAGAATTCCCAAACCGTGTTAATCTATTCACCCAAACAAATTGATGTTCAATACTTCAATGTTCAATTGTTCATAACTTCATATACTGATTACAGTAGCAAAAGGATTAAAGGAATAAAGGATTAATCTCTAATCAAATTCTTAATTCTTAGAATGAAAATAGATTAGAAGTTTACATCAATGCAAATTAAAGAGATGATTTGAAAAGAAAAATACCTGAATGCAAGACGAGATGATCAGATGAATGACTGAATGAGGAACTTGCGATGATCAGATGAATGCAAGATGAGATGATCACTCTGTGTCTCTGTTCACTCTGTTGCTCTAGCTGTAGCAGACAAGACGATTGAGATCAATGAGATGCAATAAAATAGCAGACTTTTGGGTATACCCATAGGGTTTTATTTTAGTTTGGGCTTACCTACTGTTTCCTTGTTTGGGTTGGGCTATTAGAGTATTGGTTACGTACGTTAGGTACGTAACTACGTAAGTGATATGTTGCTATTTGAATAGTTTTTTTTTATATATATATAATATAAAATTTTCAAATTTGGGGGCCTCAACATTTGGGGGCTCTAGGCACCGGCCTATATGGCCTATACCCAGGGCCGGCCCTGTGAGTTTGATTTGGATTGTGGTCTGTGTGATTGTGTGTCTGAGTGTGAATGTAAACAATGGATGAGTTGGTTTTTGATTTTCGATCATAATTTTCCAACGGCTTACTGCTGGTTTGGCTGTCGTGAAAATATTAATCTGAAATAAGCCAAACAAAGCCTAACATATTGATCTAACTATCGGAGTTTGATTCTACTTGAACTGTTACGAGCAAGACATTTGGACGGAGATCGCGAAGTTTCTAGATGAAAAATCACTGGTGATGCTCGCTGAGACATGTCGTTGGTGGAGGAGTTCTAGTAAAGCTTCTTCAATTCAAGTACCTCTCTTCAGCGGTGAAAGGACCCGACTTCGATTTAGTTGCCAAAACCGAAATCAAACCCCTTCGAAAACGTGACCTTAAAATTTTTTTTGCCAGAGTTTACTTTGAAATACGTGAACCATTATTAGAACCTGCAAAGAAACACACTTCGAATATTTCACAAAAGGCAAACCGTGGGGCTCCATTCCCCATCCGGATTTCTCAACATCATATATATAATAAACCAAAAGGTTTACAAGAAATCTAGAAATATTCAGGAGTAAACTCAACTGAAAACACAACATAAATATTAAGAGCGACGCCTATATACATCATATACAACTAGTAGGTCGAACAAAGAACCTACAGAAACTAAAGTGTGATCCAAACTCTATGCCTCCACCGTCGACGTGCAACACTGGAACCCAAACTGCAAACTGGGCAAAGGAAACCGAAAAGCCCAGGAGAAAGGCAAATAAAATCGTTAGCGTGAGTGGACAAAAATAATCATATGCCTTTCACCATTTATATATTCATAAAAATAATGCAAGTTCTTAAATAAATGAAGGTCGTCACTCCGGCAGATTTCCCTACCAAAGTAGCATGTCGGGCGAATCTCTCAAGCCCGACGGTGATAGAGTAGGCGAATCTCTCAAGCCTAGTCGGCATATCAAGTGAATCTCTCAAGCCTCATAGATGGACTACCGGTGATCAGCCGCGTAGCCAATGCATCGATGCTAAATAAATAAATGTCATCACCAATAAAATATACAATACCTTCAAAACGATAAATAATCTGAACATTATACTGGAAACAAATACTGAAACCAAGAACTCGCTACGACAGTGTAAATAAATGTTCACTCACAGTATGAGGCTAGCTCTGAGGTCCGGCGGAAGATCCCTCACCAAACGCTCGATCACGATCACCTGAATAATAGGGATACGATCAATACATATTGAAGCACGACATACAGAGCTAATACGTCAAGAACCCCGTGTTCTCGAAAGACGTATCGGTCGAAATATCGACGAGGATAACAAAATTCTCAAAATATACCCAATTAACCCTCCTCCCAAATAGAATACTCAAATCAACTCAAAAACCTCATGACTACGATCGGGACGCGATTACGAGAAAAACGGTATAAAAATCTCCAAAAAGTCAACCATCGCCGGAGCTCCGCTGTTGACCGCCACCGGCGGCGCGGCGTCAACGGTGATCAACTCCGGCGGAAAAAGCCCATAACTCATCTTCTCCTCAAGCCCAACATCTTACTCTTCGTCACCTTCCTCCAATTCGATCCACCCACACTGGTCAGAATTCCGGCCGAAAGTCTCGTCGGAATTTCACTCCGGTTACCACCAAACCTCACCCAAAACCAAAATGTAAAGTAAGGTAGTCCTCTCCCAGTAGCTTAGCCTTGTGTGACCTGAAATGGGTCGGCAACAGCCGGGATACCAGAGGGCATAAATTTCAATCTTACTTCAGAAGCAAAAGTAGAAACTGAAACTATTATTCTCTAAACACCCAAAATTCATCTATGGGTTGAGGGGAAGCAAAATCCCCACCAACCCGACACCAAAACTCGCCGAAAATCTCCACCCGTTTCTGCGCGAAAATCCTAAAGTTTAACCCGTTCGTTGTCCCCCAATTCTCAACCAATTCTCACAAAATCAATCTTAAACCAATAGAGAATCACAAGAGGATTCAAGCCATACCAAAATTGTGGCCAGAGATGGCCAGAAACGCCGGGTCGGACGGCAAACTCAAAACGGGTCACGGTGGTGCTCGGTCAATGCTGGTAAAAAGGCCCAAATGCGACTTTTCGACAATTTTAAGACTATTCCGATATTTATACGCGCGACCCAAAGTGATCAATGGTCCAAAACGAATCGAAACAAAACGAATAAACACGACTAAATCCAACGGCCGGAAATATTCATAACTTATTCCACGTAGCTCGAAATAATCCTCCGAAAACTTCCATGAGCTCGAAATCACGCACACTACAACTCTTGTGAAGAGACTCATACCAAATTCTTGCCCGATAATTTAGTTGTAAATAAACCCGCCAAATCGACCAATTACGACATACTGCGACTAATTGTGAAACTCACAAATCAAGCCAATTAACATACCATTTTTTGTTCGGGTGGGGTTACAAGCGGCTAAAGCATCTTGGCGCCTTAGGAGAGAACTATTAAGAGTTGGAGATAGATATGTCCGCTCTCCGGCAGAACTTCGCCGTCTCCGGCGACCTGATCTCTACCGCGAACGACGAGGAGAAAAGTTCATTGACCTGAGGCTTGAGAAAGGAAATTTGTAGCGGCATTAGCTTCCCGCCGGAATGGGACATCAACAAGGGTGTTATGGTCGTTTCCTAGTAATATTGGAAAAAAAATATGCCATATCAGCAAGAAGACTAAAGTCTAATGGAAAATTGGACTAAGGTACCACATTGATAGTGTTTTGAAAAGTTGGATACCTCTTTGATAAGTTTAAGAGGTCAAGTATCATATTTATAGAGCACGAAGAGGTCAACTACCATACATACATTTTTCCCAAATAATATATGCAAGAAATCTCATACTTGTATGTACTGATTTTTGTAACAGAACCACTGTTAAAGAGAATGTAGAATGCCTACCAACATAAATACAATGATGATAATGCTTTTGGACTTAAATAACTAGATAAAAAAAAGGTTTCTTTTGAATTTAAAGTTTTAAACAATAAAAGATCAAGAAAAAGTTAGTTCATACGTATTCAGCCAGTTTGGAACAAAGAGCATTGAGTTTGGTCAAATTGGCCAAGACAATATGTCATCTTGCTCATCACTAAAGTTTGATTCCCCTCTTCCCCAATTATTGCTCGAATCAATAAAATAAAAATGTAATTAGAAACAAAATGCATAACAAGGCCAAAAAAAATCATGATACCATGCATGTATTGCTTCAAAATTGTCTCGACTGATTATAGCCGAGGATGTTCCTTAGGAACAAATGTCCTTTTAATAAATTGTGGGCGTGCCAACTTGCAGCCTCAAGGCCAGCAAGGTTTTGTAAGATTGACTGTAGATGTATATGTAACACACAGATCTGACTCTTCTCAAGAGATTGCTAGCCGACGAATGAACGCACTCTCAGTTGTTGGTTATTTTTCCTTGGTATCAAGGACTTGGTAGTTGATGATCAGGAGTTGTAGTGATGGTATGGTGAAATTCGAATTGTTCAATCACAAGAGATAAATCAACAAGATCTGAATGAATGCACTTAACTACAAATGTGAACTCGTATCTAACATAACTATCAAGATGAATAGTGACTAAATGAGTACGAACAATGAAAATCATGGTAGCTAAAAGTAAAACATAAATGAAAACATAAAAAGCAAAGTAATCAAAATAAAGTGCACAAAATAAACAACTTCAATTTAAATCAATACTAGTTACAAGGAAACTAGCAGAGCTAAATAGAAAGGTGCGTGAATGAAAGGCTACCTAAGAACAGGGGCAGAGCCAGAAAATATAGTTAGGGAAGGCAAGTTTTCGTGAAGTCATGCATGTAAAGTTACAATGTTTACCATACATACCAAAATCATTAAGCCTTTTAATGAGAAAATATTACGGAGAAAAATTTGATATTTGCTAATTTCCTAAACTCTAAATGTCACATTTTTCTATTTTGGTTTAATATACGAAAGAGAATTCTTGTAAATATAAAGCTTTTGTCGCCAAAACTCAAAACGAAAAGCATCATGGCTTATGTATCTGGAGTTGTATATCTTTCTGACTTGATTGATGCTTCTATATATACTCGACTCGATTCTCATGGCTTGACTCTTTGAAGTTGGCTCCGACTCTAGCTCTTCACAAGTAGCTATCTACAGCTGTAACTCCTGAGGCGTCCAATGACTTGTAGAACTTTATCCTGACTAATCAACAATTGGCAGCTGATCTTGAACATCCGATTTTGGCTAGAACTTCTTCTCTAACCCAACAATGGATTAGACATCAATCTTACTCTTAGACATCTCTACTCTTCAGTTGAGATTAGTCATACATTATCCGGATCTATAACAAATCGACCCATGAACCCAATCACCAGATGCTCTATCTTCAACGAACAAATCCCAAAAATTACAATGTCCACATGAATCATATGGGATGACCAACTAACTTTAGAGTTCCGACTGACTTGAAAGTTAGATATCCAGCTGCTTTGGGATATGACGACTAAGTTAGGATATGATGACCAACTTGGGATATCAGTCGATTGACTTGAAATATTCGTCAAGACAACTGATCTGAGGGTATCGATCATGATGACTGACTTGGGGTTTCAGAAAACCAACCGACTTATGTGTATTGAATAATTGACTCACTAGAATGACTTATACAATCGACTAACTGAGGTGTCTTTAGGGGTGGGACATTGTAACCGAAAACCGAAAAAATCCAAACCGAAACCGAGCCAAACCGAACCGATAAAAATTGAAACATTTGGTTTGGTTTGGTTTTTGATTTACAAAAACCGAACCAAACCGAAAAACTGAAGTATGCAAAAAATGACATCATTTTGAGTATTTTGTAATATATTATATAAATATATATAATAAAATAAACTTAAACTTCTAAAATCCTAATCTCATTAAATGCAATTCTTGAGAAATTCTCTCATATAAACGAATTAAAATGTTATGCGACTTAAAAATAAGACTCTTATAGGCAATTTTTTACTTATTTTTTGACAAAGCTAATTTTTATATATTATGTAAAAAACAGAAAGAAACCGAAAAAATCCGGATAAAAATCAGAACCAAACTGAATCAAATAGTCGCGATTTCTATTTTAAAAAATCAAAAACTAAACCAAAAAAAAATATTACGATTTGGTTTAGTTTTTACTAAAAACCAAATCGTTCGGGCCGATTCCCACCCGTAGGTGTCTTGGCTTGAGTGACTAACTGGACTGAAGTGTCCGACTGGTATGAATTAAACTTCAAAGTCTAAATTTGCTCGACTAACTATAATTTGATTTCAACATTCATTTTGGACAAACATGAGCATGCATCAACGGCCAAGTAGATATGCATAATCATAGCTTTGGAAGTACTTAAAACCTCCAACCCGTCCAAAGGCATGATTAAAAATATTTCTTAAAGACCCGTTATTTTGTTTTACCCAATTTCTATAAATAAAAATTCTTTTATTGTTTCGGAAGCGACTGTCAAAATTGCTGTCGCTTTCAAATATGTCTTATATATGAATACACCGTAAACTTCATTCTCAAATATAAGTATATAACTCATATATGGGAAGTTTTGTCATAAATATTTGGTATGAGGAGAATATATTTTTTTTTTCATAAATGTAATTTCCGATTCTTTTATTGTCTTCTTATCATATAATTTCTGATTTGTTGAACCAATCAAATACAGAGATATGATGCTCAGCTGGTTACAGAAGGAGAACTTGACCTCCCCATTCCCTACAAGGATCCGTTACTGCCTACAGTAATCCTTAATGTTTTTGATCAAATAGTTCTGGATACTGTTTTACTTATATTGAGTTAATTGACTAGAATTTGCTAATACATTATTATAGATCATCTCAGAGAAATATTATGTGATCCAGCTACGTAAACGTCAGTCAACTTAAAAATCTTAATTCTGAGCTAGAAAAGAGAGATCAAAACTCACCACTAAACAGTAAACACTTTTTCGTAACTCTGTACGGAAGTTAATTCCACCTATCATAAATTCCAAATTTAGGATTAGGATTAGGAAGCTAGAACAGTAAAACAGGTGTCGGTGGCCATTTTCTAAATTTGAAGTTGACCACACGTGTGTACGAGATCATTATTTGTTTTGGTAGTGGGTACGTGTCCTTATTTCCATGATTTAGAATTGTGATTAGACACACGCGCCTCGACTGCGCACGTGATGCGTGTGGTGTGGTTGGGTTAAGAGAGGAAGCTTCGAAAGGAGTCGGAGCGATTAGGATATAAGGTGTGAGTTACTGTGGATGAGAGGGAATTTTAGCGGGAGAGTGTCGGCGTTATTGGCGCCCAGAATTGAAACGTGACTCGAGCACGTCGTTTTGGGGGGGCCTCCACATTTCTATTCGTCAGTGTACCCAAAAATCCGATCCGAATTCCAGCTGCTCGAGTCGGTTTCAAGTTAAAAAAAACATGGTAATTAACCTCGTTACCTTACCACGAAACCTCTGTTCGAAAATTCGCAAGATTCCGCCGAGTTACTCTGTAAAGAAATAAATTACTTTGGGTCTACACCATTTTTCTGAGCAGCAGCTGAATAATCCCCAAGTAATTTTTAAATAAGCTCGAATCATTTTTTTTTTAAACTAATTTCTAATACCGTAAACATTCAAAAATTTAAAATAAAACCTAAGTTTTAATCCGAAGTTAAAGAAAATGAGAACGCATTTAGAAGGTTTGACAATATGGAGTGATTTTTTTTATATTTTGAAATACACGTATGATTTTATTTGATTATTAAACTTTGTGTTTAATAATTTTGATAATTTTAATATCATTTTCTTTTAATTATTCTATCTTTTAATTAATAATATTTTATATACATATATAATATATTATTAATTATATTACTAATTTTAAATTATAAAATAATGACTCCAAGTACTCTCCGAGTAATCGACTAAGCAATAACCGATATCAAAACACTTCACGAGCGCTTGACATTTTTTGAACCTTGCACAAAACGCATTTCAATTCAATCGAGTGACTAGAACTATACTCTATTCCTAAATCGATACATTGTTGTGTACAAACGTACGTAGCTAGCATGGTTAGTATTTGTTAATATTTATCTTTGCATTAGTATTGTTAAAGGACTTGGCTTTAAGGTTTTGGGGCTTCTGAGACTTGAGAATTTACTTCATTCCAGCTCAGGTTTGGATTTTTAGGTATAAATTTTGGATCTTTTCTAGAATCAGGCAACCCAAAGTTAAGCACCCCAAAGTCTAATTTAACCAGATGACATGTGTCACAATATAGTTGGTTGATTTTTTTTTAATTTTATTCAAGTTTGATTGAGCTTATGGTAAGCTCAGTCTATATAAACTATTCTTTGGCCACCACCAGAATTTGTCTTCACCGTAACTCTGTCGTTAATGGTGGCCCTCGCTGATGTCAAACGAGATGAACTCCGACCCACCTTCTTGATTTGTTGTCCTCGTCAACAGCCTCGCACTCTTTCTCGTCGCAAGGTAGATCTCGACCACGAGGTGCAGGCTGTCATCGAGAGTTTTAGAAGGAATTACAACCTTCAAAGTGAGCAAGACTTTAACACCCAAAGAAATCTCATTCGGGAGGTGCAGGTCGGCCGTGAGTTTGGGTTTTTCGAGAACTTGATATTTTTGTGGAGCGTGCAACCTCCAACCTCACCAGTAACCACCTCATCGTCTTCGACCTCACAGTGAGGTCCTGAAGGCAAAGGTTCTCTTGGCGAAGAATATGCTAGAGTACAGGCACGTCGACCAAAACATAGAGCCTTCCTCGAGAATGAAGTCCTGCCAGCCTAGGAACCTTACAGAGACAGGCGACGAGAGTTTCACCTTAGGCGCCAGGATGGAGTCGGAGAGAGAGAGAGAGAGAGAGAGAGAGAGAAATTTTTCCAGTAGGTGGCGAGGAGTACTGGTGACGGAGTTCGTTCTTCTCAGATAAAGGAGATCCCATACACTAGTTTTATCATAAACTCAGTCAAAGGGCAAAACAATTGACAAAATGGATGACTAAGAATGTGCCACGTGGCACTTTAAGGAATAGACCATGTGGTGCTTAGCCATGGGTGCATTCCAAAATTATCATCTTTTCTATAGCCAGATTTCAGAATTTTGAGTTTGTTCAATAAGGAATGACGCTCTCAAACCCTAAATGGCTATTGGCGGCGCTCTCAACTTTTCACCAAATTTTGGTGACTACGACGTTGGCTTTCCCATGTCGACAGTCGATCATCATGGTTATGTCCTTCAACTCAGCACCACAAACGTTCTCTTGGAGCGTGGCATCTTCTCTATTTGTTTATGAGTGGGAAAACACTTCTAGCCCTCTTGTTCTCAGGGTTGGCGATGTTAATTGGGTCGTATTCTAGATCTAGTTGGCGAATATGTTGCAGGAGATTGACGACCGCCGATATCCAGATTCAAGGTGCAGTGTCAGGGCTTGGTGTTGCTGCAGATATGGAGGCAATGGAGACTTGATCAAGATTGGATGGTGTCGTGAGGTCTGAGATGTGGTCTTATGTATCGCACGTTAGGTTTTGGCCTGCTCTAACATTTGGTACTGCGGCTCGACAATTCAATGGTTGGAAACAACATTTCTCGGAGGTGTAGATTGTCGATTTTCTCATCCCGGCGAAGGGCTAGGATGTCCCGAAGACCCTCACTGTGCTGGGTCAGGTGTGTGCTGGAGTTTTGGGCCTTGGATCTTAGTGGGCCTTGGAGATAAGGTGGAGAAGGTTCGAGTGTATTCGGGCCTCTCCTCTTGCTGTAGAGTGGATCAAGTTTGCTCTTGATTCGGCTGGTTTGGGACCCAGAAGGGTCATTAATTTCAGGTCGTGGTCCTTGGGCCGCAGGCTTGTCTGTGAAGGAGTTTTTTTCTTTCAGTAACTATTTGGGTTCAAGTCTTGGTTTATTCATGCCCTATTCCTAGTTAAGTGTTCTTTCATGTCAGGTTCTTTATTTCTTTGCGCTCTATTTCTGCAAAGTTGCAGTGTTAGGTAGGTAACACAACCGTAGTTAATTATTGTCGAACTCTTAGGGGTTGCTATAGTGTGATCTTGTAACCATTTGTTGATTTATCAATGCAAGATTCGTTTTTGATAAATAATAAATAAAAAAGTTCAGTTGCTGTAATTAAGTTGGTTCAGCTTTTTAGGTTTAGGTTTAAGTTCAAAATTTTAACATTACCTGAGAATCTAGATCCGAACAGTTCGGGTTCAGTCCAACATTTCAAGTCACTCGTTCGAAACCCGAATACAAAAGAGCAATACTATAGGGTCTCAATGGGGCTATGATATGTTATGTAGGCTTAAATCTTATATGGTATGACATGTCATACATAAAAAATCTTTGTAAATTTATAAGAAAATATCTAATAATACAAAACCAAACTTGTCCTTTTATAAATTCAATTAAATGTATTGATTATAATTAATCTAAAACAAAAAGAATAACAGCAAAAAATTGATAAACCCTAACAAAAAATACCCAAGTACATGGAATCGTGTTTTGAGAAAAGAATCGTGATCAAAATATGAGAAGATCTTGGAAAACTAAAGAGTGGTACGTAACTCTTGATCGATACCCATGTATATGGAATTGACCAAGCGAGCTAGACGGATTATAGGGTTAGTTAACTCATGGGGGATTCTTGCTTTGAGCATAGATATTTTGTTTCGGTCTTTAAATTCATTCATGCTTTGTATAGTTGGAGGTGTTCATTCATCTCAGTTTTCCATTCAATAAAAATACTGAATCAGGTTACGGTTTTTCTTTGGCCTTGATTCATAAGACCAAGAGAAACAAATATCTATGTTTCAATCGAAAAAGCATATCCATGTAGAGCGATCAAATACAATTTGATCATGCGTCTGTAAGGTCTTGGCCATTGGAATCAAGTTCGTGGTTAATATTAGGATCAATTGGAAGTTTTCTATAGTTTAAATTTTTTTTGACTCATCGTTGTAGAAGAAAATTGTTATATACTAGATAAGTTTTAAAAATAAACAAATAATTAGTTATTGACTGATATACTAGATGTAAAAGATTTGATTGTGTTTTAACTGATATAAGGTGTACAAGATATGACAGGATATTGATGATGTGTACAAGATGGCAAGATTTGAGGCCTTTATATGATGACTTCATTGAACTCTAAAATTATTTCTCAGTATAAAATTTGACTACGATGTTATGTATGTTGAATTCATTCGAAGAAAAATGGTCATTTCCCGTAGACAATTGTGTCGAGAATGACCCACCACCTATGAAGCAGTCACGCAGCAATCAGTGGCGGAGTTGCCCTTATCTTTTAAAGTTCTTTTTGGCAGACTACATTTTTTTGTACTTTCAATTAGTGGGGCAATGCTGCACTAAGGTTTTATTTTTCTTTCAACAATATATGTAGTAGTGGTTCACTACTAAATGTTCCACCAATGGTATCTCGCAATTTGACAAATAATATGCGGATTGATAGGTCTAGTTCATCAGCAAAATTACTCTCATCATTCATTAATCTCCAGTGCGAGATTTAATTTATTAACGTACAAATTGGTTACCATTTTCTTTCTTTCTTCACAACCTATGCTTCCGATGTGCATAATATGGAGCCGATTAACTACAATTTGATTCTGGTGGAGCCTTACAAGGAATTATAGAATATGTCTCAGGGTGTAAGCAGCTTCTAGGTTTCAAGAAGAACAATGCACATTCCTCCTCCGATCTTTGATCTGCAAGATCATGAATACAGTTCTTCCTTATGTCAAGGACACCCTTTTTTATCAGCTCCCTACATGCTATCCCGGCTTCGGTAAAATAGTTATTCGACAAAGATAGATTGGCCAAATTCCCTAGTTCACAGAGCACCTCTGGCACACGTCCATATAGATTGTTCCCGGCGAAGTTGAGATGTTCCATTTTGTCCAAGCATCCCAATGAACACGGCAAGGGGCCGGTCAACAGGTTGTCTCCGGCATCAAATACAGTGGCATCTCGGAGAAGCCCTAGTTCATAAGGGATGCAACCGCTTATCAAGTTGTTCAAGAACAATGCTTCAACCAAAGTTGATGCAACATTTCCGACGCTTTTCGGTATGGGGCCAACGAATTTGTTGTTGGCTAAGGTGAGATAACGCGCTGGCGTAGCACCTAGGTTATCGGGGAGTTTTTGCAAGAAATTGTTGTTGTTGAGGAAGAGAACTTCTAAGGTTTTCTCAAAAACTCCGGGTGGTACAGATCCGGTAAAAGAGTTGTACCGAATATCAAGAAAAGAGAGGCTATCCATGGTGAGAATTGCCGAGGGGAAAGGGCCAAAAAAGTTGTTGTTGCTTATGTCGAGCTCATAGAGGTATCTGAGGTTTGCAATTTTTGGAGAGATGATACCTGAGTAAATATCCACGTCAATGTATCATGTACATATGTGAAAATACATGCATGCAAATTAACCGTAGGATTGATCGATGTATGTACCTGAGAAGTTGTTGGAGTTAGCATGAAACAGTGCAAGGTCAGGAAGTTGATCTATGAAGCCGTCAAGAGTTGGAGCAGTGAGTTGGAAGCCGTTGAAATCGACGGAGGCAATTGTGACGGCAGAGAGATTGTCCGGTGGATTGTCACAGTAAAAGCCCTTGTAGTTGCATATATCCGCACCAACCCAGGTTTTGGTGATGCCTAATGGGTCTGAAGTGATTAGGTTCTTGAAGGTTTGTATTATGGGGTGGATCAGTGCTAGTCTCTGGTCTGCGAAGTTCAGGAGTTGGGGGATTATTGGAGGTAATAGAGCTGAATTTTCAAGGTTTAGGCAAATTACAATATTGAAAAAACAGGGAAGGATGAAGAAGAAGGCAAGAAGTACAATTGGTAAACTGAGGCTTCCCATTTTAGAATATAAAAAATGGGCATATAGTATGTAGAGAAAGATATATACTATAACTGAGGATTAGAGCTAGCTGCTTTGCATAGATGAGTGGTGTTTTATAGTTGTTGATCGATGAAGCATAGTTTCAGAAGTCCCGATGTCATAATTTCATCTGTATTGAATTTCGGCTGCATATACTTGCATTTGTGTAGGTAGTCAGCTAATGGGCTTATAGTATTCTTAGCTAACAACCGCTCGGCATTCCGCATTGACGTGTGCTACCACTCTTTATAATACTCTAATTTTAATCATGGTTTTTAATAATATTTTCAAGTGCATGTGAGGCACGCTAAAATAATCTCCAACTTTGTAGATATGATCGATGCGAACTGCTATCAATTATAGAAAAGTTTATGCTAATTGCCAAGTTAACGAAAACTTTAGTGAGGATCACCCAAACACACTTTATGTGAACTGAAATGGCAATAAGTGCGCCGTCCACTTGGAAGATGTAGGAGGTGTTACTGTTAGGGTGAGACAGTATAATCGAATGTATAAAAATTCGAGTCGAAACAGAGTTGCAGTCGAGAAAAATTGAACTCAATACAAATCGAATAAAAAAAAACTTAAATATTTGGTTCGATTTCAGTTTTTGATTTATAAAAACCATATCGAACTGAAAAATCGAAGTACACAAAAAATTACATCTTTTTGAGTATTTTGTAAAATATTATATAAATATATATAAAATAAAAACTTTAAAATCTTAAAATCATAATTTCTTTATGCTAATCAAATTCTTTCATAGAGACGAATTAAAATGTTATGCGACTCAAAAAATAATGTTTTATAAGGAACTTTTTATTTAATTTTTTTAAAAGTTGATATTTTATGTATTATGTAAAAAATCGAAAGAAACTGAAAAATAATTCGAACATAATCGAACTAAATATTCGCTGTTTTTATTTTAAAAAATAAAAAATCGATCTTAAATTTAATTTTTACTAAAAATCGAACAAACCGCTTGAATTCCACCTAGCTCTCTGTCAATGGAGGAGGATTAGAAAAATGGAAATTTATTAAACTATTGATCGAGCTTACTCCGCACATAATTATATGCATGTATTTCGATTGGGTGTGGAATTGAACTAACAAATCTAGAAGTTAGCTTGATATGTAGATTGATTGTGATAGAGAAACCGATAAGGGTGTCAAGAATCAAAGGCAATATTGGAGAATGTATCCATGCATGTGAGATGTTTTGGTTTTTATGATTTTGTTTTGCTTAGCTCATTCGATCTGACGTCTTCTCTTCTTCCCTCTAATACTCGGATGTCCTAAGATGGCTTCAACAATGATGAAGCCGTGCCAAAACTATTTGGGAATTTCGTCGGATTTTTTTTCCGTCACTCCTTTTGTTTTTCTTTTGCTCCCTTTGTAAGAAAATCTCTCATTTATATTAAACGAGGGCGACCCACCTGCACGAGGCCGCTCTTCAACGAATGTGTCACTTCCTCGCCGTAGTCGGCCCTCTCTACGGGTTCCATACATTTAAGTATCCGTATGCCTCACATCTCCCGGTCAACGGTGCCTACTCCCTCGCCGTAGTCGTCAGCCTCTAGTGCAGGTCCTTCAGATATTTCCTTTACGGGGACACGTGGTGGTCTGTCGTCGCACATCTTCATGCCCCATACGATACCATCCATACCTGCGCTCGATGATCGGGGAGTGCCCATTTCAGGACAGATTGGTTACACTAACCCGAAAGAGGCATACTTCTATGTGCGGTTTGATACACCTCTGTATAGTGCGAGGATATCAAATACAACGACGTCCGAATCGGGTAAATATTACCAAACTTAGTATTTAATTTGAAACTCATTAATATTAGCGCATATACCGCTTAAGTGGTTATGTTGAATTTTTTTCCCTTCTGTTAGCCGACACTGACGCAGAAGGCAATGCAAAAAAGACAACTAGAGGCATGGTCAGCGGCAAGCTACTTGACAAGGCGGTCAAGGGCAGTGAGAAAGTGGTCATATAGACCAATTCGAATGGAGACGTGATAATGGGAAAGAATACGCTAAAGTACGCCAACATGGTAGGGAGTATAATACGGGACAAAGTGCCGGTTCTATGGGGAGAGTGGTCATCCGTGCCACAATGTATGAATGATTGTGTGAACAATGCGTTGTTGGTAAGTTAATTATATATTCATTATATATAATTATCCTTTATATATTCATTATGTATGTCTACCATTTATATATTTATTTATATATACATTGCAACTGTGGTTAATTTATTGTGCCGAAGAAACTCAAATGCACCTGGGCAATTGACGTGCAAGGAAGAAGGTGATGAGATATGGAGTTAAATTTTAGACATTTTGTTGATCATGTATTGTCAATTTATAACATATACCTCCCATCTATAGGTACAAGGAGAGGAAGAGTGAGCTCAAAGCGCACTGGAAGAAGCACAACAACCTCCATGGGGGTACCCCTATGGAGTTTATGTATAGGGAGTACGAGTGGAAGTGGCTTGTAGTCCACTTCAACACCCCAAAGTTTGAGGTATGCAACACTCCGTTTGTGCTTACTTGTATCATATTTGGCGAAAATAGTTTCCTAATTAATTTTTTTCACATATGTTCATCCAAAAGGCTATTTCTGCAATAAACGCAACGAACCGGGGAAAAAATACGAAGAACCATCATGCCGGTTCGAGATCCTTTGCCGGTTGGATGCAGGAGGTCGCTTAATATCCTGAAGTCCCCCCTTTGGAGTATACGTTACAGAAAGCGTATCCTCAGTGCCCCGAAAATATTGTAAGTCTTATGCTCTTATTACTTAATTAAAATATTTGCTTATATATCTCTAAATTTTTTTACGCATGTTTACTAATAATTTTTTTTCTTTGTCAATTAGGCGAGAGTGCAAGAGGTGACTCCAGAGGTGTTGACTCAGATTGTGAGAGAGCAATGGCCTGAGACCCAGGATGCAGACCTCCCCTAAACCATCTCTCAGATTGATCAATCTGACCCGCTTGTAGCGGCAAGGATCATGGGTGAGGTTTTCCCACCACGGGGAATCGGCTACTACTGCAGGGATCTGGGACAGAAAGGGGACGATGTTTTGAAGAATACTCCTGGATTCTCACATAGGTCAGTAAGTTCGAGGTCTTGTCATCTATAGGAACAGCTCCAGAGGGTGATGACAGAGCACCAGAGGCAGGCAACAGAGGATCAAAGGGAACTGGAAGAGACTCAAAGGCGGGTGGAGGAGATGGAGCGGACGAGATTAGCCGAGCAGTCTACGATAGCTTCCTGATTTCAAGATTGGAGTGCACAGTTCTAGACATCTGGATTCCTGGTCCCGGTTCCACCTGCGTTCTCTTTTCCTGTCACGCGGCTGCAGGAGGATCTCGAAGACCTTGATAATAACGCCGATGTTTTCAATAACATCAATTTGGATCAGTCATAGTGTAGATGTGTAATACGCGTGAATTTGTGTTTTGTTAGTGAATTTGTAGTGTGTTTTGCAATTCAATCAATAATATTATGCAATTGTAGGTTCGGAGATTAGAATTATACATTTTCGAGTATTTATTTTTTCCAAAATTTTATACTATAGCCGACAACACTATTCAAAGTCGTTGGCTAAGGTAAATACTATAGCCGACGACTTGGTGTCCTGGTCGTCAGCTATAGTCGCCCTCCCGTCAAGGCCGATTGTTGACCGGTCGCTAACTATAGTCTTGACTATAGCCGACGACTTACCGGAAGGTCGTCAGCTATAGTTTTGCCGACGGCCTTTTGCCGTAAACGGTATAATCGACGGTCGGTCGTCAGCTATGACTATAACCGACGACTGATTTTGATATAGTCGACGACCTAAAGTCGTCGGCTATAGTGCCTGATTTTGTAGTGATTCCTTTTACTTGGTTAAATTCCAATCGTTCAATTCAGATCACCTTGACTTGGTAGTGTGTCCTCGTAGAGTCGCCTCTGCGAAAATGACCTCACTGAAATTTGTGGAAATCTCGATCACCATTATTCTATAAATCTGCACATCCTAAATTGGTACTGCAGATCAGGTTACATCACTGCTCCATAGATAGCAGATTTATGTTCGATCGAAGTTACAGATATTAACAAAATATAAAACATATATGCAAATATAACATATTGGAGTCCCTTATTCAGATTTCAGAGCAGGGAAATCACAGCCTGTGTGGTACAAGAGTACCATACGTCAATGGGGCAGAAGCTTGTCTTTGAGGTTCAGGCTTGTTCTCCATCTCATTCAAATAGCGTCTTTTACAGGGAATGTACTGCATAGACCGCTCGTCAGGACACCTTCTGGGCTTAGAGAAGAACCAATCACAATCAGTCTTTGATCGCTGATTCGGAAGGTCCAAGATACAGTTCTTCCTGACATCGAGATATCCTCTATGGATCAGTTTTCTGCATTCCTCTCCGACTTGGGTGAAATAGTTGTTTGCCAATGATAAGTTTTTCAAGCTGGATAGCTGGCAGACCGACTCAGGCACTTCTCCATAGAACTGGTTGTTTTCCATTCTCAGAAGCTCCATACTGGTCAAGCAAGCAAAGGATTGAGGAATTGGACCTGTAAGGTAGTTGGAACTCACATCGAACAAGACGGCCTCCTTGAGATTGCCGATTTCCATTGGCAAACAACCTACCAATGTTGACAAAAGACACCAATTAGAAATGGAAAAACACATCCAATATGCAGTATGATGCAGAACATTCAAGAAAAAAAAAACACAAACCACATACCGAATAATGCACAACAATGACAACATTTAAATAGATGATGTACAACATTTAAATAAAAAAAATTCGGGTAATTATATTCGCACGACCCCAATTAATGAAGACACACCCCATCTTTTTGTAAATTCTTAAATTCCAATTCTATCCCTCTGCGACTAGAAACTCCCCAAATCGCTGTCAGTGGAGAATTGCATGCTCGAGGATTCTTGACCACCATCGTACGTACTTGCTGGGTCTTACTGTATTATACCTTTATCAATTTATTCATGGCTACTTTGCATCCAATGATTTAATCATTTCCATTTACCGAATACATGTTATATGTACTTTGGAAGAGAATAAGATGTGAAACCACTTTATTAATCGATCATTGTGGTTTCATGCATACAAAAGTGGAAGAATAAGGGGAAAATGTCAACAAAAAAATTATGAGGCTTGTATTTAGAGAAATGAGATGTGCAAATAAAATAACTCAAAAAACTCGTACCACAACACGATATGTCAAATTTCTAATACGAATCATGTCTAATGTGTTGGACATCTTACAGAGAGAACATGGACATACATAGTTCATATATGTAACAGATTTTGAGACAACAACAAAAAATAGCGACATTCTAGAGCATACCTGAGAGTTTGTTGTTGAGGAAGAGGACCTCATAGAGTCTCTCTGAAGTATTTTTGTCGCCGATGGATTTTGGGATTGGACCATAGAATTGGTTGTTAGCGAAAGTCAGATAATGGGCTGGTGTGGAGCCAAGAGCATCAGGAATTCTCTGAGCCAAATTGTTATTGTTGATGAAGAGAACATCGACATCTAGGAAGAACAATTGGGGTGGAACTGACCCAGTAAAAAAGTTGAACCGGAGATCCAAGAACGTCAACTGCGTGGCACCAAGAACTTCGTACGGGAAGTCCCCGGATAGCTTGTTGTTGCTGACGTCGAGCTCGTAGAAGTATTTGATTTTGCATATATCTTTTGGGATTCTACCTGTGAAGTTGTTGGAGTTGGCATGGAAAAACACCAAATCTGGCAACTCGTCCATGAACCCAAGAAGAGGAAGCTTGCTTTGTTCGTCGCCGGCAAACTTGAAACCGTTGAAATCGACTCCGGTAATTACGCTTTTGTTATAGCCAGTATCGATGTTACAGGAAAAGCCTGAGTATCTGCAAGGATTAGGGCCATTCCATGTCCTTGTGATGTGCATTGGGTCGTACTTGATCAACTTTTTAAACCTTTGAATTACTTTTAAGGAAGCTAGAAGTCTCCCGTTTGGAGGAGATGGACTCGGGCTTGGCCGCGGCGGAGGCGGTGGAGGCGGCGGAGGCGGTGGTGGGCATGGGGGAGGCGGCGGGGGAGGGCAATATTCTGGGTATTCAGGGGAGGGAGCAGGAGGGCTGCTGCTGCCTCCACCAATAATGATACCACCTCCGCCAATTCCTATTTCCAAAGCTTCTCTATCAGCACCTTCAACTACTACATGACTTTGCAAACACAAATGTGGAAGAAGTACTGTAAACAAGACTAAATGAAACATGGAATTCTTGATAGCCATTTTTTGCTGACATGAACAGAGTAGTGTGTTCGAGGGATAATGTTATATACAATAGACTGATATGATGAGAGAGACTAGGAAAGACCTGAAGGAAGTATAGTCGACTAAAGGCTCACGAGCAAACATAGATCACATTTGTCTTGGGGTTCATGGTTGATCGGAGAGGAAAGGGAGTTGGCCTCTCATTGTCAAAGACAGGGGGGCACTTTTGTTATACACTGATGTTTGTCAGTGTGATTCCTTTGCATTATAGAGTTGCTTTTAGAAGTCTGGCCTTATTAGACTGGAGATGATGGGGTAATGATCAATTATAGCCTTCATGGAAGCACCCAAGGCTGAGCTCGGCTAAATTTTTCAAGTGATATGTCGCAATAATTAACTTTCTTCACATTTAACTGAGCCTGTGATAAACTCAACCAAGTTTGTGGCACCACCCACACTTCATCTACACCACAACTTTGTCGCTGTCAGTAACCCTTGTGGCCGCTGAATGCGACGAAAGCCAACGCAGACTAATTCGAATGGAAACGTAATAATGGGAAAGAATACGTCAAAGTATGCCGGCATGGTAGGGAGTATAATACGGGACAGAGTGCCGGTTCTATGGTGAGAGTGGTCATCCGTGCCACAATGTATGAATGATTGTGTGAACAATGCGTTGTCGGTAAGTTAATTATATATTCACTATGTATAATTATCCTTTATATACTCATTATGTATGTCTACAATTTATATATTTGTTTATATATACATTGCAGCTATGGTTTATTGCGCCGAAGGAACTCAAATGCACCTGGCCAATTGACGTGCAAGGAAGAAGGTGATGAGATATGGAGTTAAATTTTAGACATTTTGTTGATCATGTATTGTCAATTTATAACATATACCTCCCATATATAGGTACAAGGAGTGGAAGAGTGAGCTCAAAGTGCACTGGAAGAAGCACAACAACCTCCATGGGGGTACCCCTATGAAGTTTATGTAGAGGGAGTACAAGTGGCAGTGGCTTGTAGTCCACTTCAACACCTCAAAGTTTGAGGTATGCAACACTCCGTTTGTGCTTACTTGTATCATATTTGGCGAAAATAGTTTCCTGATTAATTTTTTTCACATATGTTCATCCAAAAGGCTATTTCTGTAATAAACGCAACGAACCGGGGAAAAAATACGAAGAACCATCATGCCGGTTCGAGATCCTTTTCCAGTTGGATGCAGGAGGTCGCCTAATATCCTGAAGTCCCCCATTTGGAGTATACGTTACAGAAAGCGTATCCTCAGTGCCCCGAAAATATTGTAAGTCTTATGCTCTTATTACTTAATTAAAATATTTGCTTAAAATATTGTAAATCACTGCAATCTGTGACTCGAGGTTGGCAACATCATTTGAGCTCATAGCAGTGAATTTTTTAATTTCAGAAGCAACCATCGTAACCTAAAGCTATGGATACCAAATGATAGGATCCTTGATATCCAGATCCAGAAATGAGATGTAAAACACAAAAAACCAAAGAGAGAAAAGCGAAGTTGAAAGCAAATTGTTTGATATTTGATTGGTGTGGATTACAGAAAGAAGCAATGCCAACATAAACATTGCCCAGCAAAACGACACAGTGGTTGATGTGCCACGCATCAAACGCTTACAAACGTAATCAGCCAAAAGTACTTAACGATAATCAAAACATTAGCTTTCCTAAACATACTAGGGGAGATAGTTAAGGAACTTAACAATATATAGACAAATGTAGA
Organism: Geum urbanum; assembly: GCA_946800695.1. Taxonomy (NCBI): domain Eukaryota; kingdom Viridiplantae; phylum Streptophyta; class Magnoliopsida; order Rosales; family Rosaceae; genus Geum; species Geum urbanum. Next base: position 6,511,764 of record OX327007.1, on the reverse strand, counting down.
ATAACTAATGGAGTTAGGTATAAGTGTATTAGGTGTTTATAAGAATGGGGAATTTGAAGAGAAAGAGAGTGCCTTAAATTCTTTTCTCTCAAATGATGTTGCCAACCTCGAGTCACAGATTGCAGTGGCTCGAGAAGAATCGACTCAACAGTCTTTGAAACTCACGTCTCTTACTGAGACCTTGACAAAATTTATGACAGAGATAAGGTCCTCACGAGATGCTACCCCTACCTCGGGTTATGGTCTTTCTTCTTTAAGTTCCAGTAGCCCAGAGCTCAATATAGTATGTCACTCAGGTTCATATAGCTCTTTAACTCATGCTACCATGTCTAGGCCTACTACGAATGTTTTACCACATATGGGTGACATAGATCTATAAGTATTGTCCCTATTCTCTAGCTTTATGAAATAGTTTCATACCTATAATTATTTGGCTACAATTTGCGTAACTCAAGTGTTTTTGAGGGCCATAGAGGGGTGCATGACCATCAAGCTCCTAGCCTTGACCATTTTGTACCTGACTCAAACTATCCTATGAGTTACTCTACTGATTCTGAGATAATGAATGTTTTTGAAGGACCTAATCTAGGTCAAACACCAACTACTACTGATATGGACCCTAGAGTGATGGCTCAGGTCCTTAGCACTCTATATCCATAACCATTTGCATCATCACATACCCAACCACCCAGATCCAACTCTTCATTTACTCATACTCCAACCCTTTCAAGCTCATCTGGATTTTTATTCCAACCTTAATTTGCTTCTCAAGCTTACACCACAACCACCGCTTCTACACCTTTTCCATACCCAATTTCTCTCCCTTATACAACTAGAACAAACCTCCCACCCTTTTCCTCTCGAGTTACCTCACATAATACTCAACATCATGATCAGTTCCTACTTTCCATGAAACAAATGAAATTGGATTTCCCACCTTCAATGGTAAGGACCCTTTGGAATGGTTGAGCAAGACAGAACAATTTTTGTTCTTTACCAAGTTCCTAAGGATCAAAAGGCATTTGTAGAAGCTGTACATTTGGAGGGTTTGGTTGGTAGTTTATGGCTTTTATACTGCCAAGACCATGCTAGCACCTGGAACAGTATGGTTTCCATGATTTTGTAGCAATTTGGCAGTCTGGACAAGGTCCAACATCAAGCTATGCCAGCTAAAATGAAGCAAGAGGGGACAATGGATGACTTCATTGAGAAATTCACTAAAATGTGTGTGAAAACTTTAGCCTTTTCTCTTGAGCTTAGACTTGCTTGCTTTTGGGATGGTTTAAAATCAGAAATTAAGGCTGAAAAAATGGATTTGATTAAGCTTACTTCCTTGATAGAAGCATTTGAAGCTGCTCAAGCTTGTGAAAGGAAGTTTAATGTTATGAGGCAAACCAGGTAGTTTCAGTACTCTACCAGGACTAATAGTTCACAATAGTTTGCAGCTAAACCACACACTTGTTCCTTTTACATCTATGGCCAAGAGTACCTCTAATCTACCACCAAAACCTAAACCTTAGGATAAGGTTTGGACTCAAGAAGTGTTTAGAGAATATATGCAAGAAAAATGTTGGTATTGTCCATAACCCTATTTCAGGGACCATAAGTGTAAAATGAAGGAGGCTACATGTAGTAACCTGTAATTTTATTTATTGTTAAAGATATGAAACCTTTGTTTTTAAATGAGTTGTAGCTAATTAAAACAAAAATGTTGAATAAAATTGATATTGAGCAAAGGAGAAAATCCATGTGTGGCATTCTTGGAGCATCTCCAATAGTGAAGTCAAATTCACTACTTATATTTGTCAAAAAGTAAAAATGTAGGAATTGAAGAGACGGAAAATGACATTTAGTTAAATTCTCTCATAAATATAACTATAATTTTTAACAAAAAAATATATTTAGCTTATTTTAGGGTATCTGTTGGAGTATTGAGATGAAAAGTAGTCAAATTTAACTTTATATTTAAAAGATAAAATTCATTACTAGAGTCTGAACGTTTGCAAAGTCCTCAATGTGATGCCCACACTTTGAAAACAATCAAAGTGATGCCCAGAGTTTCAAAATTTTATCAATGTAATGTCTCGAGCCATTTTTCATCACGGCTTGGTTAAGTCTGATGACATGGAAATTTTTTCTTCCGAAAATAGAGGCAAAATGACTTTAATGCCCTTTTTTTATAAAAAAAAAAACAATTTTTCTTTTGTTTTCTCTTCTTCTTCTTCTCCTCTCTCTCTCTCTCTCTCTCTCTCTCTCTCTCTCTCTCTCTCTCTCTCTCTCTCTCAGCACTGTTCCTTTTCGATTTCGATTTCTATTTCTATCTCAGCAAAATTTGACCTCGGAGCCGAGTCGGACATAACAATTCCAAAAGTGGTCACCGACGACGCCTCAAACTGGAAATGTTCTCGATGTGCCACTGGATCCCAACTCTCCGTCAAACCTAAGTTGAAACACTACCAGATCGACCTTGGCGATTGCGGCCCTGTGCTCCTCGAGGCTCATTAAAATCAAAAACAAGATGGAGGCCTCTCTTCACCGGACTAAGCCAAACCCTCGACGAGGTCGAGCACCACCGACTCACCTAAACTCCTCACTCGATAACCTCGTGCAATGACTATGTAAAAGCCTCCGCCTGCCTTGACCTAAGACGACACTTGACTTTGAGCTGGGGTCCACGATAAAAGGACCACCTAGGGGCAATGATTCGACGGAGTCAAGGGAGGTTATGATGCCACAATTCATGGGCTAAACTCTCCCCCTCACTTCACAACAAACTGGATAACCACGTGATGTCGCTTTGTCGAGAGGAGCAACCGGTGTAGTCAAGCTTCGGGTTGAGGCTGCGAGCCACGAGAAATGTGGTAGAGAAAGCGTATGCGGCGGCGCTACCATGAGGGAACATAGAGGCGAGTCGCAGGCCATGTAGGCGGTATCGTGCATCAGCGATCTCAGCTGTGACTGCTACTGTGGTCACAGACCAGCCACGACGCGATCCCAACTGCGAGCGACTTCGACGGTGAGGTGCGAATCTTATCAGCGGTGAGGCATGAGGCTTTTCGGTAGCAATACCTGAGGCGGCTCAGAGTTAGGCGACGGCTGGGTTGTCATTCAAGAGAGAGAGAGAGAGAGAGAGAGAGAGAGAGAGAATCATAAATAAAAAATTAAGGGCATTAAAGTTTTTTCAGAAAAAAAATTACCATGTCATCAAACTTAATCAAGCCATAACGGAAAAGGACTCGAGGCATCACGTTGATACAATTTTGAAACTCTGGGCATCACTTTGATAATTTTCAAAGTGTAGGCATAACATTGAGAACTTTGCAAACGTTCAAATTCTAGTGGTGATAATTATCCATATTTAAATTAGTAAGCCTATTGGGATGATATTAGAAGCTCCATCCCATATGTGGCATTCATATGCATGTCACTAACAAAGAAGAAGAAGAAAAGGAAATAAGGGTGGGGAGGGGAGCAACGGAGAGGTTTTAGAAAAATAAAAATAGGAGGTTAGCTACTCGATTGGCCTTAGCCCTCTCTGATTGTTGGCTTTGCCTCGAATTAAGGAAGACAATCACATTATTCTCATAGTCAATCAATAGCAAAGGAGTATGGATTCGTAGCTCAAAAGTGTTTCGGCTGTTCCTCGGTAATTTTTCAGCGGACTTCGTCTATTTGTTCTTCATGGGTATGATTGGGTTCTTAAATTTAACTAATCTTATTTTTTTAATATGTAGATTGTTTTCCTTCTCTACATCCCTGTATAGTAGTTTCTTATGGTTGAAATCGGTCGGGGTGTTACACTAGAGTTTTTTGCCTTGATGGAATCCTTATTCAGGAGTTAGAAGAATTCACTCATGTGAAATTGCATGACCTTTTAACTGGTGAGGCTGAAGTGACAGAACAAGAGGAAGAACCACATCTAAATAACTTGCATTCCATTGAAGATGTGGAGAAAGCTAAAACATTGCAAGTTAAATGTTGGTTGAGTGACAAATAGGTCCACATTTTAGTAGATGGAGGAGCTAGTCATAATTTCATCCACCCTAGCTTGCTTCATTACTATGATGGTGTTATTTACAATAACAAACCAAATGAGGGTAAGAGTTGCCAGTGGAGAGATACTGAACACCAGAGGCAGAACTGAAGGGTTGACATTGTTGATTCAAGATCGAGCAAGAAATCACAGTTAATTTCTATACTTTTCCTATTTCTTGTTGGGAAGTGATTTTGGGTATTGCTTGACTTAAAACTCTTGGAGACATTATTTGGAACTTTGAGAAACTTAACTTGAAGTTCTTCAAAGATAACAAATTATTCCATTTTAAGGGAGAAGAATGTAATAACTGTGAATTGGTGTCCTGTGAACAAATGAACCATTTGCTATAGAAAGAAAGAGAGACCCTATTTCTGGATATTAAATCCTCTAGCCTATCTGAAAAACAATCGTTTATCCACCCTCACCTATAACCTTTACTCTCCACATATTCAGACCTTTTCCAAAATCCAACTACCTTGCCACCCAGGAGACTTCATGATCATAAAATTCCCTTGCTTCCAAATTGCCAGAAAGAGGAAGTTGAAAGACAAGTCAAAACTATGCTCAATAAAGGTACTATTCAGCTTAGCAAAAGTGAATTCTCTTCACCTGTCATTCTCAACCACCAAAAGTATTGGATTCCTATCCTTGTGGAAGGGGTGGTTGTTGACCCTTCTAAAATCAAATGCATTGTTGAATGGGAGAGACCTAAAACCTTGAGAGGGTTGAGAGGTATTCTAGGCCTGGCTGGATATTATAGGAAATTTGTGAGGAATTTTGGGTTAATTTCCAAACCTTTGACTACCATGTTGAAGAAGGATAAGTTCAAATGGAATCCTGAGTTTGAAAAGGCTTTTGAAAGATTGAAGCTAGCCTTAATCACAACTCTTGTCTTTGTCTTGCCAGATTTCTCTAAAGAATTCAAGTTGAATGTGATGCCTCAGATGAGGGTATTGGAGTTGTTATCACAAGATGGGCATCCTATTGCTTTTTCTAGCAAGGCTTTAGCCCCTAAACACAAAGCCTATTCTATCTATGATAAGGAAATGCTCGTTGTGGTATCTGTTGTTCAACATTGGATGCCTTACTTATTGAGAAACCATTTCAACATCATTATAGACCACATGAGCATACCGTATTTTCTTAACCAGAAAATCACCACTCCTAATCAACATAAATGGTTACTTAAGCTCCTTCATTACAACTATTCTGTTAAATACATGTCCAGGAAATGTAATGCAGCAACTGATGCCTTATCTAGAAAAGGAGAGCTACAAGCTTTGACTGGTATGTCTATGCCTGCGCCTCAATTCATTGATGATTTGCAAAATGATTTGGCTTTAGATATTGAAGCTACAAAGATCAAAGAGGCTTTGGAAAATGATATTTGTTCCAAGAAAAATTACTCTGTGAATAGAGGCCTTTTACATTACAAAAAGAGATTATATGTGTTTAGTGTCAACCAATGGAGGTACAAGGTATTCCTATAATATCATGCTGGAGTGTTGGGAGGCCATTCTGGTTCTCTCAGAACATATAAGAGGCTCACTAGAAGTTTTATGTGGCCTGGTGTGAAGAAAGAAGTGAAAAGGATGGTAGCTGATTGTGATACATGTTAGAGGAACCATTATGAGGCTATCTCCCCTCTTGGTTTACTCTTGCCATTACAGGTCCCTGAGAGAGCATGGCAAAGCATCTTAATGGATTTTATTGATGGCATCTCCAATGATAAAGGGAAAACAACTATCTGGGTCATTATAGATAGGTTCAGCAAATATGACCATTTCATATCCCTTGCTCATCCTTACACTGCTAAATACCTATTTGAAGTGTTTACGCAAGAGATCTTCAAGCTGCATAAAGCTCTTGAATCCATCATTTCAGATAAGGACTCTGTATTCCTTAGCCAATTTTGGCAATCATTCTTGAAGCTTCAAGACACAACTCTCATCAAAAACTCAACCTACCATCCTGAGAGTGATGGCCAAACTAAAAATCTCAACAAGACCTTAGAACAATATTTAAGGTGCCTAATCATTGAAAATGACAGAGGTCAGTGTTCATTGTTTCCATGGGCAGAATTCTGGTATAACTTCACATATCATTAAGCTTTGCAAATGTTTCCTTTTGAAGTGTTGTATGGTTACCCTCTCCCAAAGGTGATCTCTTACTCTTTTAATTCTAGTTTGGTTCATAAGGTTGACCAAGCTCTTAGAAGCAGGGATAAAACCTTAGTGAGAGTGAAGCATAATCTGGAATTGGCACAAAAAATAATAACAACATTTACTGATAAGCATAGAACAAATATGAGCTTTGAAGTTGGTGACATGGTGTTATTAAAAATGCAAGTCTACATACAACAAAGTATGGAGTTCAGGAAAAACAACAAGGTAGCCCCAAAGTACTTTGGTCCTTTCCCAGTTTTATCCAAGATTAATCGGGTGGCTTACAAGCTTGAGCTTCCCCCAGGGTCTAAGATACATAATGTGTTCCATGTCTCTTTACTAAAGAAGAAGATTGGTCTGAATGCAGTTGCTCAATCTCAACTGCCTACAATGCTTGAGCCTCTCAAAGCAATGAAAGTTCCAACCAAAATCTTGGCTAGAGCATTTTTTTAGAAAGACCATTTTTCAGTGACCAAGTGGCTAATTCAATGGGAAAGATCAAGTGAAGACAATCTTACTTGAGAGGAAGTTGAAAAATTTCTGAAGGAGTATCCAGACTTCTCAGAGGACTGAGGAGGATAGGATGTTAAGTTCCTTAACTATCTCTCCTAGTCTGTTTATGAAAGCTAATGTTTTGATTATCGTTAAGTACTTTTGGCTGATTACATTTGTAAGCATTTGACGCACGGCACATGGAACAATCAAATATCAAACAATTTTCTTTCTTACTTTGCTTTTCTCTCTTTCTTTGTTTTTTTGTGGTTTACATCTCATTTTTGGATCTCAAGGATCCTATCATATATATTCCTCTCTGCTATATTTTTCTGCTAAGATCTCTGATGAGATCAAGAAGCCAACTTTCATGAGATCCGATTATTGTGTTTGTTGAGTTATTTATATATGTAGACAAGGATCTACTGGTCTTGGATCTACTGTTGTTGGTTTCCAATTACTGCAGTAAGGTGATGCTCTTCTTCTTGGTTTTTGTTTTTTTCTTTCTGTTGTGTTTTTTTCCTTTGGTGATTGTTAATGTGTAAAATTTGTAAAAGTTAGGTTTGGATTTGTGAATTGCGTATTGGGGAGTAAGGATTGGAGGTGTTTGAAAGTTTGAGAATTTTGTTTTGGTGTGAATGGATCTTGACATCGACATGTGCCTATTGCACCTTTGTTCATTGATATTGATCAATTGAAATGTCAATATAGATGTATCCGTAAATGTTGTAGTTGATATATATATATATATATTGGTAAATGTTTCTTTACAAGTTCTATGTATTACTTGTAGTTGAGAATTTGGGGTGGAGCATGTTAGAGAAGCTATGATAAAATTGGAGAGAGATTGAGGGAATATATGAAAGGTTATAGAAACAGAAAAAGTTGCATATTTGTAAATTGGGGGACAAGAATGAAGAACGAGAAAGAAGAAAAGTAAGAAAATAGAAAGGGTAAATGGATAAAAATTGAGGAAAAAATGACAAAAAAACAAAGAAATGGTGTGTATCAAGAAAATTGAGATGTGTAAATAAAATTTTCCAATTGAAAAATTGGGGAAAAAGAAAAAAGTATCATAAAATGAGACTAGGATGATGAAAATAATCGAAAATTTTAAATGAAAATGGCCCATTCCCCCCTAGACCTTGAATCTCTCAGGGCCGGGCTTGCTCTCCTCGACCCAGGCCGCACACAGCACCTCGCGGCCCTGCCCAACCAATTCCCTTCTCTTTCCGTGAGATTTGACTCCCCAAAGAAGACAAGAGACAAGTGACGATAACTCTATGTAGAGACGCCCTAGGGACAATAATAGAGGAGACCAAAGCCGCATAACCTTCATGAAGAGGCTACAAAAATTTGCATCCGCCACAAGCATGCGGCTAGGGTTGAAGAGCAACATCATAACAATTAAAATCTTATTAATTAGAAAACAGTGTTGTATTATCTCTATATTGGAGGAAATTGGTTTTAGTTTAATTATCTTCTCCAAGAATGAAGAAGAATTTATTTTGTGTTTTTCGATTGGGAAGTAAAAAGTCTTTGGTCAAAATTTATACGGTGAAGATTTCCGTTTCCTATTTCAACGCAACGACGGTATTCTAAACTAATCCGAATTCGTTGTCTCATTACTTTATCTAACCAATTACACATTGAACAATAATCCCAATATAAATACACAAACAAACAGGAACAGAGTCGCAATCAAACTATTTACAAACACGGGTCTCTTCCTTTTCTCTTCCTTCCAATCTTGTAGGCTTACCATGGCCATCTTCGCCGCCTTCTTCTTTCTCCTCCTCTTACTTGGCCTAGCCTCCACCGCCAACATGTCCATCATTAACTACGACAACAAACACAACATGCATGTCGATGTTGTTTTCGAGAGGATAGAGTCCGAGGTGAAGGCCATCTACAAGTCATGGCTAGTCAGACACGGCAAGACGTATAAAGCATTGGGTGAGAAGGAGATACGCTTTGAGATTTTTAAGGATAATTTGAGGTTCATTGACGAGCATAACAATATGAGTCAAAGTTTTAAGGTGCGGTTGAACTGGTTTGCGGATTTGACAAACGAGGAGTACCGGTCTAGGTTCTTAGGGTCGAAGAAGGACCGGTTCGGAAGGCTCTCTGGAGCAAAGACGGGTCAGTATGCTTATCGGGTTGGAGATCAGTTACCCAACTCTGTCAATTGGAGGGCCAAGGGAGCCATTGCTAAGGTTAAGGATCAAGGACAATGCGGTTAGTTCATTACTTTTGTGTTCTTGTCTTTGTGCTCTGAATTTGTTTTTTTTAAAGTGATATCTTGTTTTATTGCAATGTGATTACTTCCTGAAGTTTTTTTTTTATGTAGATGTTATTCTATTTTAAAAATTATAATTTGACTGAAAGATGTTGTAGCTTTACAAGTCAAGTAGGTTGTCCATTCATGTTATTTATACGTGTGTAAGATGTTGTTATACAATATATAGAATGTGAAAGTTGTGGGTTATGGTTGATTTATGTCATGATTTCTGAATTGAAGGAAGCTTTTGGGCATTCTCAACGGTTGGCGTAGTAGAAGGTATAAACAAGATTGTTACTGGTGAGCTAATCTCATTGTCTGAGCAAGAACTTGTGGATTGTGACAAATCTTATAACCAGGGATGCAATGGAGGTCTCATGGACTATGCATTCTAGTTCATCATTAACAATGGTGGTATTGATACCGAGGATGACTACCCTTATTGAGGTATTAATGGTTCATGCGATCCCACTAGGGTAAGCATTTAAACTCATATTTTTAGATTTCAAATAAGAAAGTTATGGTTTATAGCATTGTGACGTGTTTTGTTTTTTCGGGTTTTATGCAGAAAAATGCCCGCGTTGTTTCCATCGACGGATATGAAGTTGTTCAGGCAAATGATGAAGTCTCTTTAAAGAAAGCTTTGGCACATCAACCAGTGGGTGTTGCCATTGAAGCAACTAGTCAAGAATTTCAGCTCTACCAATCGGTAATACCTTAAAATAATTTGTTCTTAAACACTTGTCATGTTATATTGTTAGATTGAGCTCTTGTTCACATACAACATAACATGTAAGATTTATGGCAATTTATTTTACTGTTGTGTTATGTATATTAAGTGTGTGTTCACTGGAAGCTGCGAAAATGCTTTAGACCACGGTGTGCTTGTTGTCGGGTATGACATTGAAGATGGCATATACGATTGGATTGTCAAGAACTCATGGGGTCCTAGTTGGTCAGAGGATGGTTTCATAAAGTTAGAGCGCAATGTGGATGCAAGGGGTGACAAATGTGGTATCGTTATCGAGCCATCTTATCCCATAAAGAAGGGTCAGAACCCTTCTAAACCTACCCCATCGCCGTCGTCTCCTCCTCCTCCCCCGGTGAGCCCTTCAAATTTTTGCAACGATTACTACTCATGTCCGGCTGGAACCACAAGTTGTTGCGCCTACAAGTATGGAAACCTTTGCTTCGAGTGGGGATGCTGTTTTTTAGAGTCGGTGACCTGTTGTGATGATCACAATACTTGTTGCCCTGTTGACTACCCAGTGTATGATGTTGATGCTGGAACTTGCAGAATGGTAATAATCAAAGCATCATCTATGTTTTTTTTTAAATTTTCTTTTTGTGTTGTGTGATCAGTTTAGCTAATGTACTTTCTTTGAAACAGAGAAAGAATAGCCTAGTGAGTGTGATGTCCTTCAAAAGACTAAAAGCCAGATTTAACCGGTATTGGTTTGGTGGTAGAGGTCCAAAAGCTTGAGGATCCATATCTTTAGATTTAGTATGTACTGTACAGAGAAGAAACTAAAAAATTTTCTTTTTTTCTTTTGAATTCAACTATTCATTATAAAGTACTATGATTACTTGTATAAAAAAAGTACTCTCATTACAGCCCCTAACTCTAATCTTAAAATTCAATTTCTTTGATACTTCTGATGGCACATTGAATAGGAAAAATGGGGTAATGCCCTTTATTCAATGATTTAAACATTAAAATAAATTACATATATAGTATTTTTTATTTTGTTTGCTTAACAAGGAAAAATAAGTATTACTTAGAGAAATTTGCACCAACAGTGTCTGAACTGTTTGGTGTCCACCAAGTTAGTACATGTAGTTACAAAGTGATCAATATAATACCTACACCACATTTTGCTATCTATAGTACCTCCATCGATTTTTCGTTAGAGTAGTGTTAAGTTGATGACGTGGTATCTCCGTTTTTCAAAAATTAAGGGTATAAAGGTCATTTAGTTATGGGGTTAGAAATTCAAGATGAAGAGTAACTCTAGTTAATCTCATGCTTCAATAAATAACCAGGGTTACATATTTTAAAATTTATAATGGCACTCTGGTTAAAAAAAAAAAACAATCCATCACTCTCTCAAAAACCACTATCTCACTTTGGTTAACCACTTAACCCTCTCTTAGAAATACACGAGCCCATAACCTAGAAATCAAAATCGATTGAACAGTAAGACCAGAGAAGTGGAGAGTATCGCGTGCGACTGAGAAGGCATAGCAGTGTTGTTATTGCATCCCAACAGAGATGACTGAGATGTTTTGAATGTTTAGAGTGGAAGGTCCTAAATCGAAAAAAAGTAAGCACTAGACAACCTTTACATATGTTTCAGTTTGCACATGGGGTTTATAAAGTAGAGAGCTCTATAAAGAATGGTTTTCACTCACATGGTTTGGAATCTTGTTCATGTATATGGTTTCAATGAGATACGATTGCATTTGATATTGTCTTCGAATTGGGGACTTTTGTCTTGTGTGATTTATTTATGATTTGGGTGTTGGACATTAGTGAGTTTGTTGTTTGTGATTACTGGTATTTTTTTTTTATGGTTTGTGGTTTAGTGTTTAGGGTTAGGGTTTATTGTTGTGCTTTTGATGTTTATGAGGTGGTTGTATACTTTATTGTTTTGCAGTGCCTACTGATTTATACACAATGGAGTTTCACCACGGCGGGTACTTTGAGACACAACTTGATGATACGAAGAAGTACAAAATTCCAAGGTGGAGAAGACACCTTGCTGGGAAGGTTTATTGAGATGGAATGGATCTAGATCAGTTTAGTTGGGTGGAAATGTATAACATAACATGAGAGTTAGGATACAGAGATAAGCTCATATCTTTTTGTTATAAATTACTTGCGACCACTTGCAATGAAGGTTGGATGCCTCTTAGGAATGATACAGATGGACTGTTAATAATGAATATTATTTCAAAGAAAACTAGACGAATCAGTGTGTATATAACTGCTGGTGGGGTGAGAAAGGTTGTAGAGGCTCAAAATGAGGATGCAAATGACTATGTCAATGATCCTCGTTGGAGAACTCTCATAAATCAAACTGCAGCTGAGAGGGAAAATATGGCTGAGCAAGCTAATTTGGTGGCAAGTCAGAAGTATCCTGAGGAATAAGTAAATGAAAGTGGTCCAGGTGATGTCAATGATGAGGAAGAAGTTAATGAAGGTGGTCCAGCTCAGGTGAATGAAAGTGGTTCAACTCAGGTAGATGTGGGAGTTAATGAAATAAATATAGGTGATCCAAGACAAAGGTCAGAGCACATTTGTAAGTCTTGATGACATAGTTTCTGACTTTGAAGAGTTAGGTGGTGGGCACAGAGATACAGAGGTTAGAGGTGTGAGTCAAAACTCAAGTGCAGTTCCAGAAAAAATAGTTTCTGAAGGGGAGTTTATAGTTTCGAACTGCCTGGGTTTAGACCAAGTCTCTTCAGAAGGAAGCAATTTTCAACTAGGAAGGATGTACCTCACTCTGAACTAAGTGAACTACCTCACCCTAAACCAAGTGAAATACCTCACACTGAACCAAGTGAAATACCTTACCTTGAACCAACTGAGTGTCAACTAAGAAGAAAAAAACCTTTTCTGCAGCTGAAAAAGGATAGGCAAGAGTTGTTGAGGGATCATCTGCTCTTTTGACAAGGTCATCTCCTGGAGTGAGAAATGAAAGAAGTTAGAAATCAGCACAGGTTGGTTCTTCTTGTAGCAAAAAGAAGGGAGTAAAGAAGACAAAGAAGGTCAAGGTGAAGAAGCCTAGGTACAAAATAAGGAGTCAGACACAAAATCAAGTTAATGGTTCAGAAAAAGAGTATAGTGATGGTTCAGATGATACTGAGTGGGAAGAAAGTTCTGATCCTGGGGATTTTTTTTGGGTGATTCTCATTATGATCAAGAAGATGGTGACAGAGTTTTTGAGGAACATGTAGAAGACCCCAACAATGTTGAACAATACAGGGAGATGGGCTATAATGGGCAGTGCTCAGATGATGGTGGTTCATCTGATGAGTTGACAAACATTTATGGATCTGAGACGGAAGATGATGATGAGGAGCAACCAATTCCAAAGAAATGTAAGAGGACATTCAAAGCAAGACCCTGGATTAGATAGGTAGATCTTAAAAACCCCATATTTGAATTGGCCTATGTTTTTCCCAATTCACAACAGTTTAAAGAGGTTATGAGAGAGTGCTATATTGAACAAAAAAAGGAGTTTATTTCTAGAAGAACACCCAAAAGAAGATGGAGATTAAGTGTCATCCTGGTTGTAAATAATGGATGTATGTAAGCACAATGTTGGGATAAGGAGCTACTTTGTTTTTGAAGACATCTAACTTTGAGCACATATATAACCTTATCACATCTCGTCATTGGATGGATTACAATGGACTTGCTAAGGAGATAGCACCAATACTGTTGGTAGATCTTGCATGGTCAAGGGCTGGAATCCTGAATTATATTTAGACCAAGTTTGGTCTTAGTGGGGATTTGCAGACAATATCAAGAGGGTAGTCCAAAGCCAAGATAATGAATAAATACCACTAAATTTTTCAGTACAATCAGTTGGTTGCATACAGAAATGAGCTTCTGAGAACCAATTATGGATCCATAGTGATAATTAAAACCAGGATGGAAGGTGAAGTGATATTTTTTCACAGGATGTACATGTGTTTTGCTGCAACCAAAGAAGGTTGGACCAAATGGTGTAGACCTATTGTTGGTTTTGATGGTGCTCACTTAAGAGGTAAGCACCCACGTCAATTTTTGACAGTTGTGGAAGTAGATACAAACAATGGGATGTACCCCATTGCATATGCTATTGTGGAAAGGGAAAATTAAGAAACATGAGAGTGATTTATGAAAATATTCAAAGCATATATGAAGATAGAGAGAGAATCCAGCTACACATTCATCTCTGATAAACAGAAAGGTTTGAGCAATGCTATTGAGAAGTTTTTCGCTAGAGCATGTCACAGACACTGTGTGAGGCACTTGTTTGCAAATTTTAAGCTCAAACATTCTGGTGAAGGGCTTAACAGTTGTTTTGGAATGCAACAAGGTCAAGCACAACAGTTTGGTTTGACAAGTTCATGGATCAAATTAAGGCAGTTAATCCAGAGCTGCAAATTGGTTCAACAAACTTGATAGACAGCCAAAACATTGGTCAAGTGCACATTTCACATATAAAAGCAAGTGTGATATGCTCACAATCCTCACTATGCTTAAGAAGATCGGGGTGAATATGATGTTGAGGCTGAATAACAGAAGCATCGCTGTGGAGAAATGGATTAAACTTGTGGGTCCAAGAATCATGAAGGCAGTGGACAAGGGAACTACTTTCTCTTCCCACTATAATCTTTTTCAAGAGGGTGAAAGAGAATTTCAGGTTCAATGAGATGTGCATGAGAAATCTAAACATGTTGTGCACTTGGGCTACAAAACTTGCACTTGCAGAAGATGGCAAGGAAGTGGAATCCATGTCATCATGCCATTTTAGCTCTCAAGGTGAAGAAGTATGAACCAGCTGCTCACTGTGATGATTACTTAAAGGCTGAGAAATATGTAATTGCATATAGCCCTATTATTCATCAAATAGCTGGTGATGAGGAATGAGCACCTATTGACTTCCAAATAGCACCTCCACCATACAAAAATCAGCCCGGGAGATCATAGAAAAATAGAATCAAGTCAACTGGGGAAGCCAATCTGCCAATTTCTGCTGGGGAATATGGGAGAATAAATGGTGTCCAAGAAAGACACTGTTAAAATGACTTGTAAAAGATGTGGTGAAAATGGGCACAACAAGCTGGGTTGTCCTTTAACAAAGGCAGAGAAAGCTGCAACAATAAGTATTTGTCTCTTGTGTTTATGATGATCCATCATTTTATTTTATATATTCACTCATTTTATCTTACTATGAATATGTAGGGAGAAGGAACATCTACAAGTGGATCAAAGAAGAGGACCTATAATCAGGTTCTGATATTGAGATCTCTCTGATTTGCATGATGTCTGTTTTTAAGAGTAGTTTTTATTTTTGTTGATGCAAGAGAATGTGATGAATATGTGATTAATATGTGATGAATATGTGATGAAGTTGTGAGGAAGTTGTAAGGAATATGTGATGCATATTTGTTGATTGAGTGATGAATCTGTGATGAATATGTGATGAAGTTGTGAGGAATATGTAATGTATATGTGATAAATATGTGCTGAATATGTGATGTATATGTGATATATATGTGTTGAATATGTGATGAATATGTGTTGAATATGTGATGTATATGTGATGAATATGTGTTGAATATGTCTATATCAGGTGATGCATATGTGATAAACATATGATCAATATGTACAGGTAAGAAAGGGCAAAGCTCCTGCAAATGCATCATAAGGATTGACCAATTAGATCTATTCACAATGCAAAGAAGGTAAAGAGGGCAATGGAGGAGTATGCTGCAAGTCAGAACCAACAAGACATACCTACTCAAACAATTCAGAACCCTGCTGCCAAGAATACAGGGATTTAGGATCATGACAAAGGCAAAATGACATTAGATAGAATTGATCATCACTTGCTGTATTTTGTGGTGATTTTTTTGATCACCTTTTTTTGTAATCAACTTAGTTTAGATTCGAACTAGACAATCTTTTGCTGCTTAGACAATCTATTGTGTATTTTATAGACAAAATAATGCACAATGTATGTGCAATTCCAACCAATTCTGAATAGCCTTATTTTCTGTTTCTGATGGATTGTGCACAATGGTTTCTCTCTTGGTTGATCTCTTTCAGTCTTATTACTTTGGTTAAAGTCAAAGATAGGTACCATCTACAACCTGTAAGAACATGTTCTGGTTAGAAAAGCCCCAACACCAATTGAGGTCCAATAAAGGCATTAACATGACAAAAGATGCATTAATTTTAGAGTTTTTATCATGAATGATACTTCACAAATCAACCATTCATCACTTCGGTACCACATTTTTGAAAACTATCACTTTGGTACCTCACTTTTAAATCTCTACCTAAGATCGGTACCTGACATTAGTAACACCGTTAACTTATTAAGAAATTATTGAAAAAATGTCAATTTTTTAGGTGAAGAAAAAATAAAAAAGTAATAGAAAACAAAAACTAGAAAGAAAACAATTGAAATTGAAAATTTATCCTTTAAAATTTGATATTTTTTCAAAACAAAATTCAATAAATTGACGATGTTAGTAACGTTAGGTACTGACTTTTAGTAAGGATTTAAATGTGAGATACTTAAGTAATAGTTTTCAAAAGTGAGGTACCAAAATGATGAATGATTCATTTGTGAGGCACCATTAGTGATAATTCCTCTTAATTTTATTCATTTCAACCATGAAATTAATTCTGGACATTTACATCACAAAATACACAACTGATTCAAGATCTAAACATTGAAAAGAAGTCTAACATAAAAGCTAAGTAAAACCACAACTACCCCTACAGGTACAACTAACAACATCGACATATTCTTCTCTTTTCTCTTACTGATTTTCACTCCATCTTCAAGCACCTTAATCCTCGTCTGCCATATCTCAGACCTACATTCCATATCTGTATAGACCACAACCAAATCACTGCATTCCTCTTTAGATCTAATCATCCGAATCCACAACACTACAAGAACTGTCCAAATCAAATCTCTTGTTCTTCCTCTTTTTCAATTTCATTCTCCAAAAACTACAACTGATGTAGCAATTGATGAATCACAGTTTGGTTTCGCACACAATAAGGAGGATCTACCCAAAGCACAAACCCACACTTCCTCTGCACCTCACTTCCAATCTGACCACATGCCCAATATCTTCTACCATAATCCTCCGCCCTTCCATATGTGTAACAAAACATTCTTTCTATATAGACATGTACATCCTTAGCCCATAAACCTCCCCATCTTTTTATCCCCAAAGATATCCAGCTAACTCTGGGTTTTTTTGGCTTAGAAAATTTGGAGAGAAATGTCTACAGTGCTCTACAATTCTTTTTGGAGGGAAAGACAGTGGTGGGAACAACCCAGTTGGAGTTTGGAGGGAAAACTCTTGAGTGGGGGTGTTTAAGTCTTTTTTAGTGAAAAAATAAAAAACAGAGTTACCACGTCATCAACTTAACGTTACTCTTACAGAAAATCGACGGAGGTACTAGAGATAAAGCAAAAATATGGTGTAGGTACTGCATTGATCACTTTGTAACTACATGTACTAACTTGGTGAGCACATAACAATTTAGACACTGTTGGTGTAAATTTCTCTATTACTTAAGCTAGCTTAAACTAATTCGGTACACTTATTCTGCAACACTTTTTAGCTCCAAGAGTCGTAGGATATGAGAGAGACATGGGTAAACCAAAACAAGAACACGAAAATGATCTATCAGAGTAAGGGAACCTTACCAATGAGGGTTAGCAGGAGTGGTAAGGCACTGGCTTGAGTGGAACCCTCACCCAAGCTCAAGATCTAACATTCACAAGTCCCTTATTGGTAGGTTGCTAAGTACTGTGGTTATACAAGACTCATACGACACTTGTAATAGGTGTCAGCATCCAGAGTACCTGGGTCATCTCGAGACTCGACTGTCAGATGTCTGCGGGCTTTCAAGGTGGAAAACCTTGGGCTAACGGGGTCTTACTGCTCATATGTGAAAATCGGCTTGAACCCAGATGTTAGTTGGGTTCATGTGAACCACATGCAGTTTATAATATTCCTGAATTAGTGGACTACCTCTCCCACATTCAAATATCGTGCACCAAAAAGAGAGAGTAAGGAAACCTTGAACAAGTAAGGGAGAAATCAAACTTTAACAAATTGAGTACTTCTGAGTTATTATCCTCAAATATGAACAGATGAGCAGGTCACAAGATGATCCATGTCAAGTTTCCAAACCCAAGGGCTCCTAGGGTGTAGAGCGTAGACCCAAATCTCAAATCTCAAAAATCAATAATAACATTCCTCTAGAAACCGCACCTCCAACCAGTCAGTGATGTAGCATCATGACTACCTCTAAATCCATCGTCATCACTCAGTGACACCCGTCCAAAAATAGTACCAGTGCAGTATCTGAACGACTAAACCACCTAGCCACCGACCAAGTTCACATTTTGAACCTTTGATAACTTAGTGGTTCGAATTCCACATAAAATAAGATATCTCATCAAATATTTTAACCCTCTGAATGAATGAATGAATCTCACAGATAAAATACCCAACCTTATAGTGAAGGACCAAAATATTTCGAGTAGAATAGTACTACTAATACTTCAAACATAACACATATTAATTCGGTTAATTATTATGTGGATTGAAGTAAATTAAATCTTTAAAACATGTCAATAAAACCTATTTCTTTTCTCTTGTGTCCCCTTTTCCACCAAGAGATAAATGAACAAAGAGAAAATAATGGATGTATTAGTAATTTTTTTTTGAAGGGCTCAAACGCGAGGCAATATATTTATTAATGTAGTATACTATATTCCACAGTAAACACCTATAAGGTAATAGAGAAAAGACTACGGACCTAGATAAACTCTTTAAATCAACTCACGAACATCGTAATCAGAATAAAATTTGAAAAGTAACTAAGAACTATGCCACTCAAAAACTAGGCAAGCACCAACACGGGTAAACCAAGGTAATGCTCGCCTAACACTTACTAAGACCTACCCCTGAGAATTCCCAGGGTCCTCTTCCATCTCCACCGCCATGTCACCACTACCTCCACATAGTGGAAGCATTTCCATAGCCGAGACCACCTTCTTTGGACTCTCCACATCGTCCAGAACTATATAATGCCCTTTAATGCGTCTCTTCCTCACCTTTGGGGAACCTTCAACCTCCTTAATATTCCCCTCCAAGGCCTCTGCCTTGTTCTTCTTCTTAAGCTTATTCTTTGAACCCATACGGCTGTCTCTCTTCCTTTTCAAAGGAGAGACACAAAAATTTCCATACTTGTTAATCGGGGAGGTGGTGAGAGACTTGAGTAGCACTTCTCCCTCACTCGGGGTTTTCAGCAATGGAAGTCGAGCCTGGCGTTGGTACACCTTCACCGACCTAGCTGCCTTTGATTCCTTGTCCTTCGGACCTTTCCTTTTGCTTCCCACTGTAGGTCGCGCTTCATCTGCGAGCCGCACACTTGGAACTTTCAATTCCAGAGATTTAAAGGAGAAAGATCCAAGTTGTCGAGCCAATTCTGTCACCGAAATTCCAGGGAAAGAGAGTGAATTCAGATGCTGCCAAGGAGAGGCCACTAGAACCTATTTGACCCAAGCTTGTATTCGAATTCCTAGTTAAGCTAGGAAACCCAGATTGACCCGGTTTCTCTCTCATAGCACCTACACTAGCCGTCTGCTTTCCCTTAGGGTTAGGGATATTCAGGGCCGTTATTGCCTCTTCCGTCGTAGACATGTCTGACAGTCCTCCACACACCTAATGCTCTAGGAGACCATTTGTCCTGCAGAAGCCGAACATATGATAATACCAAATTTTCACTGATGTAATAACCACGCCAATTTCAAAGACCTCTGGTAGGTAGGCTTGCTTCACCGGAGTCATGAAGTCATGCCAGATTCGGGCTCTAATTCGTTTCCCATTCTTGATGCCTGGCTCATCGAGTCGGATAATCTCCCCTAGTTGTCATGGCTATGTATCCCACAGTTTTGTTTGTTTAAAGCCTTAGTGGGAGGCCGAACATCTTGACCCAGATAAGAAGTCGAGAGAGTGGCACTGCCTCGACGCCCTCAACGCCATCATACATGTTCAGGATGAGATTGGATTTCTTGTAAAACCAAGGACCCTCTGATATGATTCGATTACGTTCCGCCTCCACATCGAAGTAAAATATGTAGCGGCCCTCTTAATGGCGGATCGAGAGGCGCTTCTTGAGATCCCAAAAAACTTCGACAATTGTCCCAGAAAGGAGACGCCATAAGGCGTAGTGTTTTAAGTTTCCATCATTTTTGACACTAAAGGAGGTTTTTCCCCTCTTCAAGACAGCAAAGGTCGCAACGAAGCGGTAAGATTCTCCATCAGACATGGCAATTGGATGCTACGCAGCAGCTAGGTCAAGATCCAGTGACGACACCTCAAGGTTTTGAGAGCAAGAGAAAAAACTCTTTTTCGTCTTATAAATGTTGTAACTTTAGACGTTTTTTTTATTAGTACTGTAGTCAGTTATTGTGACCACTTAAAATATAAAAATGAATAAAAAGAAAATCTGAAAATATAACGAGTGAGAAGAGGAAAAGGATAAAGAACGTTTCGTCGCCGTCAGATAATGATGAATAAAAGAGGCTCTTTGTAACCAGACAAACGGCGTCAAATAAACTGCCGTTAGCCAGGTTTGACCATTAGCAAAAGCTACAGAGAAATGTTACACAAAAAGTCTTTGGTAACCCGCCTGATTACGAAGCTTCAATCTCTCTCGCTCTCTCTCTCTCTCTCTCGATCTTTCGAAGCCCTAAGAACGTAACTGAACTCACGCATGGTAACCCACCGCTTCTAAATCCTCGTGCTCTTCGTCTCGGTAAGATTCGATCTCAGGGTATTTCAATTAGTCACTCGGCTTTTTCATTCCAGTTTACTTTAACCGATCGATTTATGTTTGTGCTGGATTTGTATGCGTTTCACTTAGCTATATCAAATTAGTCTGATGTATGATTCTGGTTTCAATTTGCATAGTTATTTTAATCAATATGTGTATCTATGGAACATCTGTAGCTTTGTTGATTCAATAGGAAGAGTTGGGTTTTTGAATTATAAATTAGCTAATTTGTGGGTCTAATTGCATCGTCTTATGAAGAGCTACAGTCCTTGAATGTGATCGTACTCAGAATTTTAAGGATCATATGCTTAGTAATTTGTGAACACTTTCATTTGAGCAAACTCTCGACTGAGTATTGATTGTTGACTTGTGGCGTGCAGAAATATAGCCATTAGGAGGTAAATGTTTATATATACGGTAGTTATGATAAGTACTAGATATGTATGGGATATGGAAAGATTTAGAGTGTCCACGATTGATTGATATTGATGCTTTGTTGTTATGCACCTATTATTGTGTCCAGAATCACTGACGATGGACTCAGAATCTGCTGTTCCATCAACCTCACCTCCGGTTAAAGCTCCTGTGGAGCAACCTCCTGCTGCCACGGACTCAGTATCAGAGAATAGTTCTCGGGAAGCACCATCCAAGCTAAGTACTGCTGGCCTAACATCATGGGCCAAAAATCTGAAAATTCCTCAGCCAATGGCATCTGCACAGGATAGCTCTCCGAGCGGTTCTGGTCAGTCAACGTTTGCACGCTTTACAAGTGGATTAGGACTGCGTTTGTCTCCAAAAGCACCAGTGGAGGCTGATGATCCCAATGGGAGCTCAAAAGCTGTGCAACCTGGTATATTTGATACAATTACCAAGGGGATAGTCGACTCTTCTAAGAGTGCAGTGAAAGCTGTTCAGGTCAAGGCCCGACATGCTGTTTCTCAAAACAAACGTAGATACCAGGTGAACCCTTTGTGTTGATAATATCGCTGCTGTGATCTTTCTTTGAGTAACCATCAGGGTCATAAACTATTTTACATTTGCTTCTCGGTGCTGTGGGGTTTGTCATTTCAAACAACCTATGGCCTGCCCAAATGTTTGACATCAGTGTCCTGCCATGTATACAGGAGGGAGGATTTGATTTGGACATGACATATATCACAGAGAATATTATAGCTATGGGATTTCCAGCCGGTGATATGAGCTCTGGGTTTTTTGGATATGTTGAGGTTAGAACACAGTTAGCACTCTATTTCTAACTTCACTTATTCTGCTTTTATATCATCAGCATTAAATTTACCAATATACTTAATGCAGGGGTTCTACAGAAACCATATGGAAGAAGTGATTAAGTTTTTTGAAACTCATCATAAGGTAATAAGTTATCCGTGTTTGTGATCTATGCTCCTTTTTTATTGAATTTCGTAGCATTTCTAAAATCTCCTAATGTTTATTCTTCATTTCAATATTCATTTTCAATAGTATTGATATCATATTGTGGCAACTCGATGATAATTTTTGTATTTGTACTGTTGGACTTGGAGTAGAATAGCTTGAAATGCTTCTTTGTTTACGTAACTAGTCAAATAACTGCACACTTTATCATTATCTTTGGCAGTATGGTTACAGTTGCTGTTATTTAATTAAGTAATATTATATCGACAAACACTATTCATATAATTACGTTGTCTGGTGATGAAATGTATCAAAGTTTCTACCATTGGCTCTAAGATGTGGTTTTAGTTGCAGTTTTATCATGTATTCAGTATCTGGTATTTTTATGTATTGGAATACACCTCAATTGTGAAAGGGAAAGAGTAATATCCTACTTGGAATATGTGCAGGATAAGTACAAAGTTTACAACCTTTGCTCGGAAAGGCTTTATGATGCGTCATTATTTGAAGGAAAGGTTAGGTCACTTGGTTGTGATTTTTCATTTCAGGGTGCTAATTACTTTTTCTAAACGACGGAATTTGTGATCTGGACTGTAGTAGGCTGGATTTGTTGTGTAGCTTTTTGTCTATTTGGCTGAGAAGTCATTTCAATTTGCTCGAAGTCCCTTAAAGAGTGAATATCCAATGTTCTGATTTACATTTCCCTTAACTGATGCCAACAGTTCCAATTAGTATAGTAATGTTGAACAAGGTATAACTGCCATTGACAAGTTTGTCATTAGGTATTTCAGTAATGCAAATTAAAGGTTATGTCTTTTGATTTTCCTTTTGTTTTAATGTTCATTGTATTTCGTATGAGGGTTATCAATGATCAGTGCAACGACTCTTATAAAGGGCAACTTTTTAAGAAAGGCTGATATGAGGCCGGAATTCTGTCTAGGAGTGATTCCTGAAACCCTTCCGGTGTGAAGCTGCTAGTCCTATCTGTTGTAAATTGATTTAATAATTTTCCTACATCAGTTTTAGTATGAGAGCATCTCCACCACGTTAAGATAACAAGATAACTATAAGTGGAGTGCCGCGACCACTGAAACAATACAATTAAATTCCTTTTTTTTAGATTCATTGAGGTGTCACAAAGCTGGTAAACTTTTAACCCTGGACTTTGAGCATCCATCTTTTCTTTTTTTGCAATGGCACATGATGAATGCAGCATTGCCATTTTTTCCCCAAGGCTATACTTCTTCAAATTAGAAGTCGAAACTACTGGTCCTTCGCAACAAGTTCTACCTTTTTTAAATGGGATGAATATTGAACAAAAGTGCATGTCCTTTGCAATGCTTTTGTGAGAAATTTGTGGTTCCTATGTTTGATATATCTTTTTGTCTTCAGGTGGCTAGTTTTCCTTTTGATGACCATAATTGCCCGCCTATTCAACTGATAGCATTGTTTTGTCGAAGTGCTTATGCATGGCTGAAAGAGGACATTGAGAATGTTGTAGTTGTGCACTGCAAGGCTGGCATGGCAAGGACAGGCTTGATGATATCTAGTCTTCTCCTTTACTTAAAGGTAAATTTTTCAGGTTCAAAAGATGTGAAATTGAATCTCATGGATATTTTACTTTATCTCTTGGTTTGCTTGTGTCTTATGCTTAGTCCTTGCTTTTATCTACAGTTCTTTCCTACTGCAGAGGAGTCTATTGCCTTCTACAACCAGAAGAGATGTTTTGATGGAAAGGGGCTTGTTCTTCCAAGTCAGATTGTTAGTAATTTCTGTAGATCTTTTATTTTGAAGAATGACAGACTCTTCATATTTACAACTTGCAGTTCTTATCTGTAATGGCTAATAATTCTGTCATTTTCATAGAGGTACGTCAAATATTTCGAACGCATCTTAACATACTTCAATGGCGAAAACCCGTCTAGGCGCAGGTATGCTTCTGGCTGCGGATTCAATGGGTAGCATCTTTTATTTTAAGATGACACTAACAGTATGTCTACATCATTTGCAGGTGTATGCTTAGGGGTTTTCGGCTTCACAGGTGCCCGTACTGGGTCAGGCCCACCCTTACTGTGTCTGATCATAATGGTGTGTTGCGCATCCCTGCTGTGTCATTTGTTTGTCAATTTCTTTTCCTTAGTGTGCTGTTGCATTATAGTCTTCTTGTTTTTACCTTATTTGCAATTCAAATGTCTAGCTTTGTATCGGAAAAAAAAACTCAAATGTCTTACTTTACACCTGTTTCTGTTCCTCATTCCAAGTACTATTGGACACTGTTGAAATGAAGAGAATGGTGTAACATAGCAGATCATTGGCCTTATTTACTCTGGGAACTGCATTACATCAAGAGCTCATTGGCATACAGGAGCTGTTGTCAACATGTATCTTGCCATTTGAGTGGGAAATGTGCCTTATTGATTTCACACACCTAAGTCTTGATAATTGCTGTATCTCATCTTTCTCCACCCATAAAACAGGATAACGATGTCATTTTCTATAGTTATATTATCTGTAATGCTCATATTGATGTTTGTTAGCTTACTGCACTGCTGATTGTTGGTTTTGATATAATGCTTTCTCAGGCATTCTATTTTCCACGAAAGATCATCCAAGAACCAAGAGTCTTTCGGTATGTTATGTTGTTTGATAACAATTAGAGAAAGTCTTTGGAAAATTGTGCCTTTATTTTTAGAGTATATTATTAGCTTTGTGTCATCCTTTCACTAACAATGCAAATCATGTCGACAGCCTGAAGATTATTGGTTTAGTGCTCCTAAGAAGGGGGTAATGGTATTTGCTCTGCCGGGGGAACTTGGTTTGACTGAGTTAGCTGGGGACTTCAAAATCCATTTTCAAGATCGTCAAGGAGAGTTTTACTGGTTGGCAATCTTCCACCTCGTTTATAATTTTTGTGAGTTGGGACTTGACTATTTTGTTTTAACTTTACTGTTTTTACTCCAGCTGGTTGAACACAACGATGATAGAAAACAGAACAACTCTAACCACCAATGATCTGGATGGATTTGACAAGGTAAATATCTTTTGTTTATTGCTCACTGAAGTTTTCGGATATTTTATCCTCAGTTCCTCACTTGAGAAAGGTGAACCATGGAAACTTAGTGCTGATGGTATACCTCACCACAGCATTGATGAATGTAACTGCATTGTATGTCTTAGGACCTGGCTGAAATAACAGGTCGTAAAGGCGGGTACAAAGTTGTAGACAGTTAGAAATTATAATTCAATTGATTGCCTTGAAATGCTTCATCTAATTGTCAAACATCAATTACTGTATTTCTAGATTTGTTGATTTTACATTCTTTTGTTGGTACTTCCTTTTTCTTTTTTTTTGGTCTGGTTGGTTCTGCACTTTTGATGGTTTATTATCAGTGAAAGTGCTCATGAGTATCTTGCTGTGCTTGTTGATGGAGAGAGGTTCTGTCTTTTGAATGTACTGGAGTATACTACGATGGTGTGGAGGGCTTCTTCATCTTCAATCTCTTTGTTCCTATGTTTTCTTTTAACCAACCCTTTCTAGGAGATGTATGCCTGTTATTGTACGTTGATAATCTTTTGTGCTCTATGCTATTTTCTATTTGTCTGAGTTTGAGTCAGGTGTGGTGGCCACCTTGTTGTCTATGTAGTAGTATTAATTAAGCAAGGAAATGGTAATCTTAACTGTGATGGACCCTTCTGCAGAGGAAACTGCCTTCCCCTGGATTTCAGCTTGAAGTGGTTTTAGTAGATTACAACGGCAATGTTCCTGCATCACCTGCATCGAACACTGAAACTACGACAAAAACATCAGACGAAAGCTCTGTTACCAAACCTCCAGTGGCTGCAGCTACAGCTGCTGCTATGGCTGCTACTGCGACTGCAGTTGTAGCTGCTTCACCAGATAATGCAAACCAAGGAAATGTAGATAAAGATGATGTGTTTTCTGACAATGAGGGAGATGATGGCTCTTCAAAGAGTCAGCGAGCAGTCGCAAATTCTCCAGCAGGTGGAACTGTTGCTGGTACCACCTCCAGTTCAGACTCTAATACAAAATCAGATCAAGTTGGAAGCTTAACACAAGCAACTAAAAAAGTTTCTATTGGAAGCAGAGACTCCAAACAGGTCCCTGCTACTAGTGAGCCTAAAAGTACTGTAGCTGTTGGAAATGTCCAAGGTCTCGAGGCTCAAAATTCAGAAAGTGAATTTAAGGTGATGGCTGCTGATGCCTCTGTCTTCACGTTTGGAGACGAAGAGGACTATGAAAGTGAGTGAAACAGATGGTTGACATTGGTGCCTTTTTAAACTTGGACAATCTGTACATAAAAATGCTTTGCAAGCTTTGTCCAACAGTTGCTGAAAGTCGGTCTGGTTCAAAAGTCAGTCCATTGGATCCATTTGTAATTGATATAGGTTCCAGTGAGATTGACAGGGCAAGAAGCTGAACGTGCGAATAATTGAATCAAACTCCGATGGGATTTGTTGGAATTCGTTTCATTTGTTGTAAAAAGATATAAAAAGGAAACCTGTAAAATGCTATCCGTTCTTTCTTGGCTTTTACATCCATATTAGGAGCGTAAGTGAACATCTTCAAGCTGTATACAGTATTATTCGAGTTTAAATGTTTGACCATTTTATTGGATTATAAGGTTGTGTTTGGATTATGTGCTCAGAGGTTCAGATGACATTCTCGTTCGAGTCCTTTCAATTCTCATATCTAAGTTTTAGTTGGGTTTTGGTTGACTGCGCAACTTGCATTCTGTATTACTGCAAAACTGTGTCTCCATTGCCTTTTCAAAAATCTCAACATGCAATTTTAAAACTTAAACGAGGTCTCCAGGTCTCCAAGGTCTCCAACGGATTGAAGACTTCCATGTTCCAATCTCTTTCTACTATGGAGAAGACACAACTGTTACAAGGTCAGCTAGGAAAGTGTCTTGATCGAGCATGTTGTCTGTCTTCAATTTTATATGGAATCAAGTGGCAAAGTCATCCTGCCTTGTCGAATGAGCTGATCGAGTCTGATTCATTTTGCCTTTTGATTCATAATTGAGGGTCTGATTGTTCCTCACTTCCTCATTTCTACAGGAATAGTAGAAGGAAGGATCCGTTGTAATGTATATTCTTCACTACAAGAAAAGAGGACTTAGACGACGGAACAGTATTAGTTCCGTCGTCTAAGTGTTACTTAGACCTCGGAGATTTCTCCGTGGTCCAAGTAACACTTAGACGACGGAGATGTAATTCTCCGTCGTCTAAGTGTTACTTGGACCACGGAGAAATCTCCGAGGTCTAAGTAACACTTAGACGACGGATGTGAAGTTTCTCCGTCGTCTAGGTAAGCACCTGGACCTCGGAGACTTCTCCGTGGTCCAGGTTATCACCTGGACGACGGAGAATTACATCTCCGTCGTCTAAGTGTTACTTGGACCTCGGAGAAATCTCCGTGGTCCAAGTAACACTTAGACGACGGAGAATTACATATCCGTCGTCTAAGTGTGACTTGGACCACGGAGAAGTGATCACCTGGACAACGGACCGACACGTCGTGGTGTAAGTTCCACTTAAACGACGTACCGACACCTCCGTCGTCTAAGTGAAGCATTATATATATAGGCCATGCCAAACTCTCTTAGCTTCGATCATTCCATTATATTTTCTCCCGTGGGGAATTTTTGAGATCGAAGGAGAAGGAGAAGGCCGGATTAGGCTAGGCCGGGGCTAGAAATTAATTAAAGGATCGGATCTCCGGTGTTCGATCACTAGCTAGCTTAATTAACTGCAGATATCGAGAAGGCCAGCAGGTACGTACGTAGGCAGTTAAAATTTGCATGATTAAATATATATATATTTAGGGAAACCGTACGTGCGTACATACATGCATGAATGTTAATTAGCTATATATACAGATTAAATTACGTACGTAATTTGATGGATCGATGTAGATCGAGTACGTATAATTAATGGTAAATTAATGGACTAATATATATATATGTAATAATTATTTAATTATAATATTTTGTAGCAGTATGGACAAGAGTTGGATGAAGTTAAAGAATAGATGTGATGTCCGGTATATGGATGGAATTAGCGAATTTGTGAATTTTGCGATAGAACATGGTCATGGAAAGAAGCGTTTCAGGTGTCCGTGCCAGAAATGTCTTAATTGTCAGTATGCGGAGGTTAATGTTATGGTGCAACACCTGTACGAAAATGGTATGATGTGGAGTTACACTACATGGAGCGAGCATGGTGAAGCAGTAGAGTTCAGCGCAGCAGACTTCAGCTCAGGGTACAGTTACCATGGTGCCTCATCCAGCGGCAGTGGTGCCGGACCCCCAGCTTGCAATCCAACTGTAGATTTGGTCCATGATGCGTTTCCGGGATTTAGTCATAGTGGACACCAACACCAAGACGGAGGTTACAGTACCACTCATGAGCATGATGACCGGGGACGACCTAAACCGTAAACCCTAAGGCCCTAACCCCTGAATTCGGGGTTTTTAAACTTGGACGACGGAGACAGGCATTATCCGTCGTCTAGGTACACACTTGGACGACGGAGACAGTCATTCTCCGTCGTCCAAGTGTAAAACCCTATACCCTAAACCCTAAGGACCCCTAACCCCTGAATTCAGGGTATATTCACCTGGACGACGGATACGATATTCTCCGTCGTCCAAGTACACACCTGGACGACGGATATTAGCGTCTCCGTCGTCCAGGTGTCTACTTGGACGACGGAGAATGTCGTATCCGTCGTCCAGGTGTAAATTTCGTAATTTTTTCTAAGACAACGACCATCTAGACCATCTTCGAATGCGTATTCTTTTCGTCAAGACTTTAGAGTAGTATATTCTTGGTGTGTGAGCTTCGACGGTTCGAAAATCGGAGTTGCGAAATGTCCTGTATCCACGTTTCCGGTTTGTGAAATTCTCGGTTTTGCGGTTGACTGTGCCGATGAAACCCTTCCCGAACTTATTATTTCCTGGTCCTTTATAGTAATTATATATTATGTTACGACGAACATATCCAACGGTTGTTTTGTCCAAATTCAATTTCGTTAGCACTCTGCTGCAAATCAGCAACTACTCATGAACACTAAAGTCTTAAAGATTAGTCGATACTTAACAACTTTCAAAACGTAAAATTATTCGGCGGTTCAAATTTAACTGTTTATATATACGATGCGTTCATCGATATTGTACGACTATTTCACTCGAATGACAAATCGCTAAATTCCTAGCGAATTAATTTAAAATTTTTTTTTGGCATAATTTGAACCTAGACGACGGATACTGTCAGTTTCCGTCGTCCAAGTGTTCACCTGGACGACGGAATTAACCGTATCCGTCGTCTAGGTTCAAATTACCATGGCGGTTCAATTTTTTATTTTTTTTCGGTGTAAATATCGACTTGGACGACGGATATGTAGGTTTCCGTCGTCCAAGTGAAAACTTGGACGACGGAAACCTACATATCCGTCGTCCAAGTCGATATTTACATGGCGGTTCAATTTGCCGCTTCAATTTTCGGCACCGCTTGAAATTCCACTTAGACGACGGAAAACACTGTCTCCGTCGTCTAAGTCAACATTTATGGCGGTGAAACGGCCCGCCCATTTATTTGGCGCCGGTTCGAAAAAATTTGACCCTTCACTTAGACGACGGAAAACACTGTTTCCGTCGTCTAAGTGCACTTAGACGACGGAGAATAGTGCTCCGTCGTCTAAGTGAAACTGTATATAAGGAGGAGCACCCCCCCTCATTTTCTCATCATTCCATCTCCTCCTCTATACTCTCCTCTCCTCTCTCTCTCACTCCGGCGATCCTCCTCCGGCGACGCCCCGACGACCAATTTTCCGGCGTGGTTCCCCCTCTCCGACGACTCTACTCTTCCAATATTCCGGCGAAATTCCGACGAGGTAATAATTCGAAATTTTAACTCTTTAACAATTTTTTTATTTGTTTAATTATTTAATTTCTAAATACTTTTAATTTATTAGTTTTAAATAATAAATAGTTGTAATTATAATAATTATTTTCTTGTTATTATTATTATTTAGTAATCATTATTAGTTGTTAATTATTTGGTAATGAATAATTATTAGTTAAAATTAAATAATAGTAATAATAATAATTGATTATATTGGTAAATGAATAATTATTATTAAATGCATGATAAATAATAATTAATTGATAATTATATGTATTTTCTAGTAAATTGCATGGTAGTACGTGTTCGATTTAAATTTAGTACATAGGCTTGGTGTAATTAAGTCGCACTCTTTGGAATAGATGGCGCCTCTTTTCCTTGCTTATCTCCTTAACCCCTCGTGATGTGTGGATTTCATCACCGCACACCATAACCTAAGTGAAGTTATGGACACGAGGTTGAGGGCGGAGTTTGCAAAGGACTTGAGGGAGTGTAAATTTTCGAAAAATTGGCCGAATGTCGGACATGGTGTCTAGAAACGGGTTATGACTGGTGACAGGATTTGGACTAAGAAAGACTTTTGTCGAAATTAGTCCTGCCTCTCGCGTTATCTCTATCCCTAACTGGCCATGTTTTTCGATTTAACCAAGGCTGATTAATTGAAAATTTACACTTTATCGCGCGGGTCGCACGTCCATTGAACGACCGAAAATGCCAAGCTAGTGTACTCTATTTAAATCTTAAACGTACTTAATTAATTAGCGTAAATTCTCCGTCGTTGTAATTATTATGGTAAGTAGGTATTTTAACACCGTACGTACTCTTAGGTTTAAATGGCTCCGCCAAAGATCACATCCGGGAAGAAGAAAGCCCAACAGGAGTCAGAAGATGAGATGCTCCAAATGTTGGCGGCCCAAGTCGGTTGGGTTCAACCGCAGGTAGACGCCCTCAATCCGGGGCCTTCTGGGGAAATTCCCTCTGCCCCATTTCTCTCAAGCGGTGATGACGTCGACCCCTTTTCAACTCCGACGCCCGGTACCGCTTCAACGGGAAGTACTCAGGCGTCTTCGACGGCCGAGTCTATCATGTACAGCGCCCGCCGTAAGCAAAGGAGGGCCCCCACTGACCCCCAACCGAAAAAGACTCGGGGTCTCGTTAAAGGTGGAAAGGCGGAGAAAATTTGCAAGGCGACCGGGAGCAAGATCGCCTTGCCTTACGACGAATTCACCGGTGGCCCTCCCACACCTCAGCTAGCAAGTCTCTCGGCTCATAGCATTGGGTCGATTGTTCGTAACCGGGTTCGTATCACTGCCCCTACTTGGAGGGATGTGCCGGATTCGGAGAAGGCGAAAGTCTTTAAGGATCTTTCGGTACGTAATACGTACAATTTTAGTTATTATATACTATTTTTAATATTAGTTATATATAATTTTATAATATATACGATTATAATTTTCAATTTATTTCTGATAGGAACAATTTGCGGTGGATCCGGATCCGGCGATGTTGAGGCATATCAACCAAACCGCCAACAACATCTTCAAAGATTGGAAGTACAGGCTCCATCAGTACTTCCGAACTAACGGTCCCGTGCCTCCCCCCGAAGAGCTGCGTGGGGATAGAGAAGATGAGTGGGAGTGGTTGTGTAACCACTTTGCCGATGAGCAATTTCAGGTGTTAATTTACTTTTTTTATTTCAATTAAGATAATTGAATACTCTAAATTTTAGTTACTTATAAATTTTTTAATGATTTCATTATGTTGTCTAACAGAAATTCTCCGGTGTCAACAAAGCCAACCGGGGGAAGAAGGACAAGCACCATACTTCCGGCGCCAAGCAACTCATTCAAATTGCCAAGGAGCACAGGGATAAGGGCTCCAAACACCCTTATCTCGATGCAAGCGTAAGCGCGTACGTGACGCCTGGGCTCGATAATGAAGCGAGTCAACGCGGCGTAAGTCATATATATATATATATATGTGTGCGCTAATAATTATAGTAATTATTATTTAAATATTATTTCATTATAATAAATTTATTATTCTTTTGTAGGCAAGAGTGATAGAGCGTGCGCAGGAAGAATTGGCTAACACTCAGCTTGCGTTCCCAGATGTGCCGCTAGAAGACCTGCCTCCTCTATCTGTGGAGAGCCAAATAGCAATTGCGGATGAGGTCTACGGTCGTAGAGCTGGCAAGGAGGTTAGGCACTTCGGGCCTAAGGTGGTTCGAGATTTGTCGACCTCTGAGTCATCATCTACGGGAGGTTCGGGGCGGCGGAGAAGTTCTCAAGCTGCGGCAGCCTATGAAGAGGCTCGAATCGCACGGGAGGAGAATATTGCCATGCGCCAAAGAATGGACCAGCAAGACGAGCGAATAGCCCAACTCATCGCCCTTATGCAACAAGCTCAAAGACAATGTCAACCTCCTCCGAACCCATTCCCCGACGACGACGACCCGGCTGGAGGCGGAGGACGAGGCGGCGCATCTGCTCCTCCAGTGTTTTAGCTAGCTAGTAGTTCATTATTTCGTTTCTTAATTTCCGCATTACGAACAATATTTTCATTTTTAATTATGGGTTTTTTCGATTATGTATGTACAAATTAATTTTAATTATTTTATTAATTTAGTGTATTTAATTAATTTAATTAATTTTTTTTCAATTAATATTAATAATATTTTTGAATTTAATTTTTTTTTTTAAATTAATTTTTCACTTAGACGACGGAGACATTAATCTCCGTCGTCTAAGTCCCTACATGGGCCACGGACGTTGTTAGCTTCTCCGTGGCCCAGGTGGTGACTTAGACGACGGAGATTAATGTCTCCGTCGTCTAGGTTACGACCTGGGCCACGGAGAAGCTAACAACGTCCGTGGCCCATGTGGGGACTTAGACGACGGAGATTAATGTCTCCGTCGTCTAAGTCACCACCTGGGCCACGGAGATTGTTAGCTTCTCCGTGGCCCAGGTCGTAACCTAGACGACGGAGACATTAATCTCCGTCGTCTAAGTCACCACCTGGGCCACGGAGAAGCTAACAACGTCCGTGGCCCATGTAGGGACTTAGACGACGGAGACATTAATCTCCGTCGTCTAAGTCCCCACATGGGCCACGGACGTTCTCCGTGGTCCAAGTGAACTTGGACGACGGAGATTAAATTCTCCGTCGTCTAAGTACTTAGACGACAGCACTTGGAGCACGTACCTTGGACGACGGATTTTCCGTCGTCCAAGTACTTAGACGACGGAGATAGGCACTTAGACGACGGAAATTCTCCGTCGTCTAAGTCACTTTTTCTTGTAGTGCTTGTCCTCATGTTTTTAGTCTGAAGTACGTGAATGTAGTTTTCTCTCAGTACTCATTAGAGTGCGAGTGCGGGGACAAGGACATGGTCATTTTCCGTGTTTTTGGTTTTGAGAAAAACAATTTCCGCAGACTATTAGTCTAGAAATTGAGGTGCAAAGAACATTTGTTTAAAAAGAAGAAGAAGGTTGTTGCATATCAAATTAGAACTAATCTGATTTTATCAGTACTTAGTAAAGTAGCTGAACTTTCAATGAAGAGCCGCGCCGCTCGGTATAACCCTATTAGAGTTTTATCGACGACGTTCTGTCTTCTCTCTCAGGCAGCCTCCTCTGGCGCGGTATCTTAGCTTCCTCCTTGAAGCAATCACCTACTCTCTCGAACAACGTCTCATGTTCCGCTACGTCATTGGTTATTGGTTCTAGTGTTTATTGTCAGGATTCGATTATTTGCGTATGTTAGGTGACTTCGATTGTTTAGATTGCCTAGATTATGACTTCTTTCTTACGTTGCCCTGCAGTGGGCAGTCATGACTATAATCGTTTCTAAATTTTCTTCTAAATGAGAACTAACGTCGTCTCACACGGTGCCATTAAAAAAAAACTAATTACCCGATCAAGGTTGGAACAAAGGGCACGGAGCTTCAAAAACTTAATAAATAAGGTATGTTTGAGATGACTTTTGGGATATCTAAAAGTATTTTTGGATTTTTTTTTAAACATTGACTTGCATATAGAATAATTAAAAAATAAAAAATTGATTTGTTTGAGTTTTATAAGCACTTCGAAGTAAGAGAGAAGCTCATGATACAATTAAAAAATGATTTAATTTTTTTTTTCACAAATACATTTATCTTGAATATGAGTTTTGAATAACTAAAACTGAGTAACTGTTTTGAAATTTCTGAAATAATTTTGTTTCTATCACTAAAAAAATTAATTCGATTGGCCACGGCGTGATGCCGTCGCCAAAAGCTACTTTGCCGTCGCGAAAGGGCAATGGCCACGGCACGGCCACGGCAATTTTACCGTCGCCTTTGGTGGCGTCGCCATTGCTCTAGGCGACGGCAACGAACCGTTGACACAGTTTTCGCGACGGCATTCAGCAACGGAAAAGGCCGTCGCTAATTTAGCTACGGCTTTTTGCTACTGAATATGCCGTGGCTAGTTCATTTATTCGCGACGGCATATTTCCGTCGCCATAGTTTTTAAAAAATTCAAATTGCATCTGAAAGGGGGCAATTTTCCCGCCAAAACTTTTGACGACAGGACTGTGCCGTCGCGACTGTAAATTTTTTGCGACGCCTAGTTTCCGTCGCAATATTCATTTTTACCAGAATTCACTGGTTTAAATCTCAAAATTTACCATAATCTGGAAATCCAAATCAATATATCAACACCACCATCAACAAGCATTCATTCCAGCAAAATCAACACAATGATTAATCTTCATTTCATAACCAAACTGTTCAACATAAACATTATTCCACATGATGGAAGAACCTAAACCAAACAAACCATCTACAACAACAAAACAAAGCTTCATAAAGAACTAACAATATCCCAGCAGAATCATGTTCTACACACATCCTAAAACAACAATATGTCATGAACCTAAATCATGCAGGAGCATCATGACTAGTTGAATCATGATTGCCAATACCATCATGAGAAGCTAAACCATGATGCCCAGTAGCCTCAGTGTCTCCCTCTCCCGTGGACTCCCTCCTAGCCTCATGGCCACTTGTCGCATCAGCTAGTACATATTGCATAAAGAGACCATTCATACATTAGCTAGTGCTCTAAAACTTAAACCATCTGCAGATTCAAGTAAATCAAGCACCTTCACCCTAATGAATATTAAACTTCAAAAATATTGAGTCCAACGAAAAAAGATCAATACCATTACTTAGAACATCAAATTGTCTCAAAACATCACTATTTATCTCCTGCAAGCATTTCAAAATTTAAAAATTAACAAAGCTGTGCATCTCAAAATATTACTAACCAGTCCATGTGCATGTGTGTTTCTCTCCCCAGTGCTATCCATATTATTGGTAATCTGAGCTTGAAGCATTTTAACAGCATCCTCCAATTTCTTGTCAAATTCCTCTTTCAATTTCTGTGTTACCTCTTCAGTGATTTTGGCTACAAGGTCGGTGTTGTTACCAACAGGTACCGATGGTTCTTGTGTATATACCAAATTGCGAGACACAGTTGAACCATAGGTACGACAATAACCATGACCATCCTCTCCTATAACCTTATGAAAAATACGGTCTTTTACAGCCGTAAGCTTTTGGTCTTCCACTGGTTTGACTAGTGATAGTTCCTTGTTATACTCCTTCTACATGAATTTATAAATTACTTAGCTTGGCAAAGACCAAAAAATAAGAAAGCAAAAAGAAAACCATAAACTGAATAACATAACATTAAGCTGAAACATACAATGACTAGGGCAACTTCTGGATTGGATTCCTTGCGTGCTTTTTTCCACACACTAAATTTATCAACTTCTTCTCCACTCTGTTTCATCTGCCAAGTACAAACAATAAACAATGTCATCTATTAAACATGAATCTTACTACATGCCACTTCATCTATCAAGTACAAGTTTTTTTCAAAAAATACCTCATATCTTAATTGGGCAAAATCCTTTCTACCAGTATTATGAGATGGTCCACGTGTTTCTCGATTGATTGAATTACGAGTCGCTATTGCCTACAAAATTAGTTTGAAAATTAAACGCTAGTCAACCTATTTGGCAAAATATAAGGGAAATGACACATCACTTCTACCTTTGCATCCTCAGAGTTCCAATAGGCCACAAGCACGGCCCATTGATCTGCTATAACATTTGGAGGAACCATTGAAAGCACGTCTGGATGATTTTTGTTTGGTCCATAGAAGGTAGCTTTGGTTTTGCTTTTGTGATCCTTCCAAAGTGTATTGCAACACTTGAGGCACACAACTTTGTACCCTTCTGGAGCATCAACCAAATTTTTCTACAAGTCACAGCGAACAATATTGAATTAATTTTAATAAACACAAAACCATATATAACATTTTATCAATGAAAGCATTTACCTTGACCTCGTCCCAAATTTCCTCTTTCACTTTATTATCAACAGATTTCCAGTCTAAAATGGTCAATGGAATCCCGCGGCCATCACGCACAATCTTGCCCAACTGTGACTTCAATTGTGCAGCTCTTTCTCCAATAGGTTGGAATTTATCATTAAATATAATGTGCACCTTCTCTCCAGTATTCCACTCTGGGATGCCCTTATTATGACCTCTACTGGCATTATTGGCAGTAGCTTGGGGTTCAACATCTAATTTAATTGGAGAGTAGAAACATTAAATTTGACGATGATAATGGAGTTGTAAACGTTAAAAGAAAAAGTGATCCAAGGCATACCTGGGGCTGGAAGAGGTAAAGTAGAGGCATGAGTAGGTTGGGGAGGAGGTGGTGGAGGAGGAGGAGTTGGTGGGGTTGGCGGTATAAAAGGAACACGCAGAGTCGTGTGGGATGAATGCGATGATGATGAACCACTATGGCATGATGCAGAACCACTGGGACTCAAGAACTCAGACATAGTGCGTGGTCTACCAACCTTCCTTTTCTTCGTAAACATGGTCACCTATTAAAATAAACACTCGATTAGCAACAAATTATTTACTATCAATCAAATGTTACCAACAAGTTATGATCATAGCCACAAACGAACATGTAAATTTAATAACAAAGCTAATTGCACGTACAATAGATTGAAATGTTTCATATAAATGAAAAGCAACATAACTAATGAGAGACCTTCATAACAATGAAGGATACAAAACTTAATATTTTTCAAAGCTAATAACATCGTTTATCTACTGTTAGGCCTATTCATTCAATTAAACACCATCCATAGACTCCATTTCATCACTCTCAAATTCCAAATGAGAGAAGTCCTTCGACTCCACTTCACCGACATTTAGCCAACCATCTCCTGAAGGATCTGGTGTACACCACACCTGATGTGCTTGAGATGCTAAGATGAATGGTTCATCCCTAACTCGGTCATTCTGGTATAACAATCTTCTAAAGTTAACTAAGGTGAAGTTAAAAGGATCTTTTTTCACTCCTGAAGGATGTGCCCAGTCACATCTGAACAAAACATACTTGATATTCGTAGAGTAGCTAATTTTGATAATCTCTGTCAATCTCCCATAATACGGTAAAGTGTCTTCTTGTAAAGACACACCACTGTTTTGTCTGGTTCGCTTGTTGTCAACACTTTTCACCCGGAAAAAATGGCCTTTGGATGTATATGAATTCAGCCTAGCTGCTGTAGGAGAAGGAGGTTTTGACAAAGCCACAATTTCTTCTGGTAAGGACACATCACCCATGTTTTGTTGAAAACTCACATATGCCTTAAACCAGTCTGCAAACCCATCAAAATGAATACGTGCAACCTCCGCATCATTGGCATTAGGACATTGATGTTTAATGGCAGATATATGCTTTCTACATAGTAAGAGAATGATAAACTATTATATATATGGCAGTAGCATACCAACAAATCAAACTATTATAAGCATTTCAAGTCTATGATAAAACATGATTTGAATGTATTACTTACTTGAGATATGGTGTGACTGCATCTGTATGAAACAAGACCCATCTGTGAATTTGTGTCCGAGTAACATCTGAGAGAATAAAAGTTTTCCCTTTCTTGGAGTTACCATCGTCAATCTTCCTTCTTAATGGTCTGTTTGCCTTACATCCCACATCTTTAAGGTATTGAGAGCAGAAGTTCATGCATTCTTCCATCAAATACCCATTAGCTATTGATGCTTCAGGATGTTCCCTTTGCCGCACGTATTCCTTTAATGTGAGCAGATACCTTTCAATGAGGTACATCCACCGAAACTGGACCGCACCAGCAATTAGTGCTTCTTCAGCTAGATGTATAGGCAAGTGCTCCATTACATCAAAAAATGATGGTGGAAATATCTTCTCCAGATCACAGAGGGTTACAATGATGCGAGAACGCGCCTCCTCCAAATCTGCTGCACAATTTAGTTTGGAGCATAACACTTTGAAAAACCTGCCCAAATCAATCAGCCCTTCAACCACATTCTTCGGTAAGGAACTTCGTACACATAAGGGAATCAATTGTTGTAGAAGGATATGATTATCATGGCTTTTAAGACCTCCAATGGTACGACCCTTCAAACGTACCCGCCTTGAAATATTAGATGCAGAACCATCAGGCATTCTTGACTCAGACAGGGCTTTCAGAAACTTATCTTTCCCATCATTTTTCATCTCAAAATCAGCACACTCAAAGTATTTAGTACCATCAGGCCTCTCCATTACATGGTACTGATGTCTAATTCCCAAAGCCTGAAGGTCGCGTCGAGATCTCAAATTATCCTTTGTTTTTCCAGCAGCTCCCATTATGGTATTAAGAACATTGTCACACACATTTTTCTCTACATGCATCACATCAAGGTTGTGACGAATGAGGTTGTGCTGCCAGTAAGGAAGCTCATAAAAAATACTCTTCTTCTTCCAATTGTGCTTCTTTTTCTTAAAAGGATCTTTTTTTGGTTTCTCTGGTCCCATCTCTTGCCTTGTTAGAAGATCATCCTTTCGGTACTGTGTAAGTACACCATTTGATTCAATTTGTGAGAGAAGATCTACTCCAGATAATGTTGGAGGAGCTTGCCTGAGTTCTCGTAAGCCAAAAAAGGACTTGGCATCTCTCCGGTACTTGTGATCACTAGGTGTAAATCTCCTACTGCTTCCATAAAACCACTTGTGAGAATCATTCAAGAACATTGAATCTTTTTCAGAGTTGCAATTTGGGCATGCATATTCACCTTTTGTACTCCACCCTGATAAATTGGCATAGGCAGGGAAGTCATTGATAGTCCACAGTAATGCAGCATGCATTTGAAACATTAGATTGCTTGAAGCATTAGCATGCATTTGAAACATTAGATTGCATTTGAAACATTAGATTGCTTGAAGCATCATAAGTTGGAACTCCATTTTCCCACA
Organism: Geum urbanum; assembly: GCA_946800695.1. Classification (NCBI taxonomy): domain Eukaryota; kingdom Viridiplantae; phylum Streptophyta; class Magnoliopsida; order Rosales; family Rosaceae; genus Geum; species Geum urbanum. Next base: position 6,472,515 of record OX327007.1, on the reverse strand, counting down.
GTTCCTTCATTTCATCAATTAGCGGCTGCATGTACACATCGATCTTATCACCAGGAGCCTGTGGCCCATCAATAAGCACAAATAGATAGATATAAGGCTGCTTCATCAACAATGTTGGCGGCAAGTTGTATGGAACCAGTATGACAGGCCAAGTACTATGAGGTATATTTATACTTCTAAATGGATTAAATCCATCTGAGGCTAAACCAAGCCTTAAATTACGAATATCAGCTGAGAAACTTGGGTGTTTAGTGTCGAAATCCTTCCACGCAGGAGAATCTGCAGGATGCCTATACACACCATCATCCTCTCGTTTCTCAGCATGCCATCTCATGAGCTTTGCAGATTTAGAGGTCATAAACAACCTCTGCAACCTTTGTTTTAATGGAAAGTATCTTGCTTGCTTTGCTACTCGACGTTTCCTCGACCCCAAACCAAGCGCTAAACCTTCATCAGCATCATCATCCTTCCAGCGAGATGCATTACATATCAAACAATTATCAAGATTTGCATCAGACCCATTTCGAAATAGCATACAGCTATTAGGGCAAGCATCCACTGTGTAATAAGTGAAGCCTAAATCCTCAGTCAACTTCTGAGCTTCAGTGTAGGATTTAGGAAGGTTTGCACCTTCTGGCATAGACTCATCAAATATGTCAAATAGATCTGTCACAGAACTGTCAGTCCATCCATGTGTCACCTTTGCCTCTAGAACTCGGACAACGAATGACAAGGCTGTATGCTTCTTAGAACCTGGATATAGTGGCTGGTTTGCACCCTTCATTAATTTCAGAAACTCTTTGGTCGATTCATTTGGCCCAGCAAGAGGATCTGGATTTTCTCTGCCATCATTCTCATCATTTGGTCTTGCAACATTTCCACAGATTTCTTGAACTAGTTGAACCATATCCACATCCATATAATCATCTGACCCTAAAAAAGCTTCATCCCTATGCACTGAATCATCCCTAGACTCACCATGTTTGTTCCATATCTTATACTTCTTCCAAAACCCATTATCTCGAAGATGCTCTCGCACAATATCAGTTACAAATAAATGACGATTCTCACATTTTCTACAAGGAAAATATATCCTTGAACTCATGTCCCTACTGGCAGATGCAAAGATCAAAAACTCATCTAACTTGTCATAGTATGGCCTACAACATCTGGTTCCCCAATCAATCCATGACTTGTCCATTTTTCTCCCAACTGCATAGGGAGAAAAATAGTAAGCAAAAGTAAACCACTATGGATTGATTAGATTCAGATTACACAGTAAAGCATGCTAGATGTATGGCATGCTTACTAATAAAGTTTGACACTGAAAGTGTAACTCTATGTGATATTAACTATTCTAACCTTCAAAAATCAGTATGATGAGTATTTGATCTTTGCATCTGAAAATTTGTTTCTAACTATCAGACAATTTGTTTCGAGCATATGAAAGATAAGAACATGAAACTTTGCATCAACTCAGAGATTCAAGAACAACAAAAACACAAATACATGAACAACGCATGTATGATTAGGTGCTTTTCATCATGAAATTATAACTACAAATCATTACATATAGTAAACTGAAAATATGTGTGCAATGGATACCTCGTTAAAGACAGGAGTTTGCTTCTTTCCTTTCACCGTTCTGCCTCTTTGGAATGAACCAACCTGGAAAAAGAAAATAAAGAAATGCGGTTGAGTAAAGTCTTGAAGTTATTATGAAAGACTACTATGATATGAGTAACAAGTACAAAAAATCTTTTCAGACAGGAAAACATCATCAGAATCAGCAAATTAACTATCAATCATACTGTCATACATGGCTGAATCTACCTATGCATACTAGGCACCAGGCGAAGAAGAAGCATGTTCTAAAATGTCACACATACTTTTAGTTAGTACTGATTTTACATGATTATACTACCAACTACAAAATCCATATCTCCAAACTGTAAATAGACAAACAGAGTTGGAGCTTTACAACCTAAAGGGATCGATCACTTACATGCTTCTCTCTGGGCAGTATAGTTGTTGTTGGAGTAGGAAACTTCACAAGGGTACCCTCAATGTCTTCAGTCGAAGGCAAATTTAACTAACTCAGTTCCTTCACTAACTCATCCCTAACATTCAATAAAAGCAACAAAATTACATCAAATCGAACAACCCAATAACATAATATATCATCAAAAAGATATTATCTGGAACCAAATACAGATCCACACTTGCCTTGTTCAAATCGGAAAGAGTTCAGGTCGGGTCGGGCTTGGAAGGAGTTGAGGATGAAGCGGAGGGCGGAGGAGATGAGGTTTGAGATGTAGACGTCGTTGGAATTGGAGGAGGTGACGCGGTCGATGGTGAGGACGAGGGACGACGAGGCAGCGGGTTTTGGGCGTTAGGTTTGTTGGGTTTGTCTGAAGAGAGAGTAAAGAGAGAGTAATAGTTTAAGTCGGGTCTGGCTTGGGGTTTTGAAAATTGACATTTTTTTTCGTCAGAAAAGAGCGGGCTAGCTAATTGGCGCCATATCACTAGGGTAACAAGACGACGGCGAGCACAACCGTAGCGATACATCTGAAATAAAATCGGATTTTTTTGCCACGGTGCTCCCATACCGTCGCCGTTGAATAAAAAACATGTGACGGCATTAGATTGCCGTCGTAAATTGTGCGTTCATTTGCCACGGCACTACCTTACCGTCGCAAACGAGTTTCGATTTACCGACAGTAAACTCGCCGTCGCTGGGCCGTCGCAAATTTAGGAGCAATGGCGACGGCAAATCCGAGCCGTGGCAATTTGTGGTAGCTAACTGAATTAAAATTTGTAGTGTATCTCTAAACTTCCTAATTCTTATGTTTAGATCTATATCAATGAGACCAATATCAAAATGGTATACTGTGGGGAATAAAATTTGATCAACACTATTTTGTGGGCAATGGGCTAGAAATAATGGCGAGGACCAAATGATGTGGGTATAGCTGCTAAAGGCAAAGGGTAAGCCCAAAATTTAACGTGAGAGAACTGGGTTGAGGCACGAAGAAAAGATGGCGGTAAAAAGTCACATTGTAAACTTGTGAGCGAGGATGACCAAGTGAGGAATCATCGATGAAAAGATGGTGAAAATACAGTGGGCCTTGAGAAAATGCTGGAGAACGTGCAAAGGTGGGTGAGAGGCTTGGGCATGATGCCATGGAGAAGTTCTTGATGCAAGCCCTTTCCAATTCTTGAGGTCCATGCCGTTATCCCTATTTTGGAGGGAGATTCGTGCCTATAAATACTAGTTCGCACTTTCATTTCATTCATTCACTTTTTTGAGCACCGAATTTCTGCTTGTGAGAGCTCTTAGTAATTTGAGCGTCGAAGTGTCTTTTGCAGGTACCCCCCCCCCCCCCCCCCTCCCCCTTATCCGACATTGAAAAGTCAACATCTGACGTGTCAAAGGCGTGGTCCAATCGGTGTTCGTTGATTTGTTCTTGTGGAGGTACCAAGTCCTAGAAGGTTTTTTATGCTCCCACAAGTTGGTGCCGTCTGTGGGAAACGATGACGTCGATTGTACCTGAGAACGTTGACAATGAAGGCTTGTCATGCAACGAGGGTAACTTGTCGGATGGAGCTGAAAATGGAGAAATTTTTTGTGGGAGGACCTATCAGACGAAAGGATAAAGAGCTTGTCGAGTCAGAAGTCCAGGTTGTCCGTGAAAATGATGAAAGCTCGAGGAGCCTAGGTTCAAGAAGGAGGAGGAGAAGTCTTGTCAAGCAAAATCTCAGTGTTGCTGACATTCAGAAAATGTGGTTAGAACTTGAGCGCTATAAAGAAAAAGAGACAGAAAAGCACAAACGAGCAAAAGACGTAGAAGATGATGATGAGGCCTCAGAAGATAACTTACCTAAAGATGACGACCTGTGGGAAGATGATGAATCTTTCGATGAAGATTATGAACCAAAAAGAAAAACTTGGAGGGGTAAGCTTATCACCGATAAAAACTCGGGGAATCCAACTTTAACAAGTCACCATTTGAAAGAACTCGTGGCAGAGGCCATGAAGGAAGCAAATGGGACTAGACCACGAGATATCACTGCTGAACTTGCGAGAGGAATCACTCAGTGTCCGTTTACTAACCGCATTTTGAGAGCGCAAAAACCAAGACACTTTTTTGTGTTGGCCCTTACAAAGTATATGAGCACGACTGATATAAACGACATCAAAGAATATATCGGAGCAATGAGAATTGAGACCATCGATGAGAGACTCATGTGCAAACTATTTCTGACAAGTCTATTAGGGTTGGCGACAAAATGGTTTAGGGAATTGAAACCTAACTCAATATCAAGCTTTGATGAACTCGTTCAAATCTTTATCGCACAATATTTTTGCTCAAGGAAGCAAAATAAAGACTTGTTAGTTCTATTTAACGTCAAATAGAAGCGTGGTGAGAAGTTAGAGAAATATTTTGACTGATTTAAAGAGGAAATCAAAAGAATCAAGTGCGAATCAAGTGTGGTGGTTATTGCGTTCAACGAGGGATTGCTCGATGAGTCACCTCTTTTTGAAGAATTAACCAAAATGCCACCAAAAGACATAAACGACATCCTAGATAAGGTGGAGGGTGAGATACGGTTGGAAAGGGTGAAAGTGATCGACGAAACAGAATGGCAGAGAATATCAAGAATAAGCCGAGGCTGGAATCATCAGCGGGGCAAGTCCAGAGAAGAACACAGGCTAGGGGCAGAAAGAAATCTGAAAAACAGCAGAGACGACAAGGCAAGGGTTCAGATGGTGAGAAGCCATGGTTCACACGCAATCCTGCTTACATATAACAGAAACATCAAGTCGACAGAATCTTCAAGGAATCACCACCATAGCCCGAGTCAACAAATATGTTTGAGTGACAACACTATTACATCTTCCATAAGGCCAAATGACACGACATAAATAGGTGTGAAGCCATCAAGCTAGCCATAATGGAGCTCATGAGGCAGGGAAAACTCGTGCAATATAAACAAGAGAAAGTAGAAGGCAGGCAAGAGTGAAAGAACGTTGATGTGGAGCCTCCAGTGAGGAAAATTCTGATGTTTGGGCCCTGGTATATGCGCTCTGCGACCGGAGTGAGGGATTGGTTATAAGCTAGGCAGGAGAACTTGGTGGAGCCAATCTTGATTTCCCTTTGGTTAATTTCGAATTCCTCATCGCGGGTTTGCTATGCTTTACTTAGTTAAACCTCTAAGGAGTCGAGGTAGGCCTGAGAAATCGCAGCTTCGTCCTCTAAGGCCTTGATTTTGGCTCGGGCAGTTCCCATTTCCTCATCTCGGGTAAGCAGTTGTTCCTATGCAAGTGAGAAACTACCATACAGTTCTCTAACAATTTTTTCGAGGATGGGTACTCACTCTGCCGAAGTGTCAAACTCCATTGCTTTGTTCCAATACTTGGATGAGGATGCATATGCTTATTCTTTGGCAACAGAAAGCTGCATGTTCAAAGTTTGATTGATTGTTTCAAGTATGGTGAATGCAGATTGAGTATGCAAAATTGCTTGAGAGGAAGGGGACGTTATATGAGACAATTATGTGAATGAGGGTAATTGGGACAAGGAGTTAGATCAAGTGGCTTATATCAAACTGAGTCAAGATGTTGGCTGCCATGTTGTCCTCCCATGGGTTGCTATCCAAGATGACACAGTCGGGACTGTGCCGGCTTAGTTTTTCGGTGAAAAGGATTATAGCGTCCAGGTTCCCAAACAGAGGCTCGTCGTAGTGGAGAAAAGGGAAGTCTTGACTCGAGGAAGCGCCAGTAAAATCAGAGAATTAAGGCTTGGAAGTTTAAGGGGTACTCTAAGAAAAACTCGTCGTTGAGAAGTCTTAGCAACTGAAAGTTATGATTAGAAAATAAGAACATTTATGAAGAATGGATGGTTGGTACAAATGATAAAGAAAAATTCAAGAGTCTAGCATTACCTTGTGAATGAGAAGAACGAATCTGATGTTGAGGAAGTAATTTAGGTTGTTGCTTGGGTGTCGAGAAGTTCTCGGGGTCGGGAGCTTGAGTTTCCTGCAGCGTTGATGGAGATTTGGGGGCACGAGATTAGTCTTGCGACGTTTTTCTTGGAGGGGGTCTTTTACGGACACAGTACGGATTTGAGAACCTTGTGACCTTTTCCTGGATGACCCAACTTGGTCTGAATGGGTATACTCAAACGTTTTGTTGGCTTTGAGTAGCCTTTACACGGAGGGTTTGTGCCACAGCTGAGTCGTCGCCTAAATCATTCTAAGAGATTCGGGATCAAGTTCAAATAGTGTCTCGACCTCAATGCGCCACTCAATGATGTCTCCTTCAAGAATGAAAAATTTCTCATACTGAGTGAGAAATGCAGAGCTATGATCACGAGCCATGTAAAAAAGGGAAGCCGTAGAGGCAAAATGGGACATAGGCCAGAGACCCTTGATCAACTACTGAGAAAGCTATGCGGTGCGGGCATCGTTGAGGAAGAAGATTCGATATAGAATGCTGCGTCGAAGGAATATTAGTGAAATTAAAGAAGAGAAAAATGTAAGTGATGAAGAAACGACAATATGAAAGTACGTCGAGAAAATATCAGTGAGAAAAGTTCTAATCAATGCTGAGGAAAAATCAACAATGAATAATTCTCGAGGGAAGAAGATGTGTACCGAGTTTGTCTTGGAAGCTTTGAGTCATTGAGAGAGGAAAGATGCAAAGTTTCGGGGGCATCCAATTTCCCTCTATGAGCAAAGGGCTATTGTTCCAAGACTTGAAGTTGGAAGTCTTCAGGTCAAAGCACTTCTGAATCTTCTGAGGGCAGTTATTGAAATGCCTACGGAGGCTGCAGATTCTAGAGTAGGAGTGCATGTAGAAGAAATCACTCAAACCCAAGGGGACTTTCCATTGATGTCCCAAGGTTAATAAGGCCGAGATAAGAACGTAAGAGTTAGGGCTAAGTTGCATAGGGTGAAAATCTAGGAGAATCAGCATCAAGACAATAGCAGGGTGCAATGGGAAGCTTAGGAACCTTATATATTGTTGGGAAAGAACCAAGGAGTTGGGAGGCAACCCCTCATCAACGATGATGTTGGCCTCCTAGGGGAGAGCATGAACGGAAACGTTGTCAGGTAGGTTGATCTTCGGTCGGCAATGATTGAGTTGAACATTTGTCCAGGTCCATCGGGATGCTTCTGCTTTAGGTAATTTGATCTCTTCAAGAGTGTCATCGATTCCAAATCGAAATGTTCCAGTTTAGCGTCGGGCAGAGGATCCGCAAGGGTTTTGGCGGTGGAAGATTGAGCTTTTTGAACAGGTAGTGGTCATAATGATGATAGAGAAAGAAGTGTGACGTGATGTGATGGAGGAAGATGAAGATGATGAAGGGATATAAAGGTGAGTTGAGGTAACCGAGGGGGTGTGCATGGGAATACGGAGTATTCAAAAATAAGGAGAAAAGAGAGGGAGATGAAAGGAGTAGAGTGACGGTTAAGGAAAAATTCATTAAATATGGCAAGGGAAAGAAATGACGTGTGCCAACATTAAAGATGAGAAAGGGAAAGGGCGATGGTTGTGAAAGTGAAAAAAAAATCCTTTGGGCTAAGGGGTTGAGCCCGAAAGAAATATTTATGGGCATTTGTGGAGAATAAAATTTTGGTCAACACTATTTTGTGGGTGATAGAGCTTGGGCCATGCCATGGAGAAGTTCTTGACGCAAGCCGTTCCGACTCTTGAGACCCACGTGGTTATCTCTATTTTGGAGAGAGATTCTTGTGGAGGTACTAAGTCTTAGACGATTTTTTACGCTCCCACAAATACCAATTTTTTTTTACAAGAACACAACTTGCATTATAATCTTGAGCTAAATACATTAAAAAAAGTACCTAGTCTAATTATCTTAACGTATTGTTAGGTAAATCTAGACTAAGCAGTGACACATTATTGGGATGAAGCATAATTGAAATCAGGGTTAAAACCTATAAACACTAGATGCTTATGAAAACTAAGCCTAGAAGAGTGAACAAAACAAATTGGGCCTTGAGAAAATCCTTACCAACCCAAAACAACTACTGCCCTAAACCAACTCAAACCTAGTTGAAGGAAGAGACACATCCTCTACCAACGTTGAACCACTTCCGATCATCAATCCCTTCTAGACGATGCTGCTAAACCCCTTCCCTATTGTTGAGATCTAGACCCGCAACCTCTCTCGCCCATGACACCCTCTCACGCTTCAAGAGCACGACTCCGACAACACAATCACGGATAACACCAATGTCGTAACATCATAAAATCCCGATCAATATCCAATCGCCTTCATAGACGCTCGTCTGACGTCAATAATGCATTATCCAATACAACACATCAAGACTCGTTACAATCAGTTGTTGTGTCTCATTCAACTAATAAAAATGTTCAATGCACACATTATCGTCGCCGAGGCTGAGGACCGTTATTGAGCCATAGGCTGCCGAACGAGGTTAGATTTGAAAAACTTTACAGCTGTGGACTAGAGCGAGAGAAGACTAGTTGACAAATTTACTGTTGATAAACAAACCAACAAAATATGGCTTCCCAATCAAGTTGAGTTTGTTTAAACGAAAAATAATACGGTGAGCTTACTTATCATACACATAGTCCCACATAGAAATGGTAAATACCAATTGACTTGCTTATGAGAAAGAAATAAGAAATAAGATCACCATTTTAGCCAAAGGTGTTGGTGAATCAAAATTTTATTGTAGTCATAGCCAGTATGGGGCGTTGTCAACTACAGAAAGAAATTTCCCCAAGTAGGTAGAGTTATTATCTGATGCTTAGATAAAAATTAATCGGATTATAAGGAGATTATTATTTTTATATTTTTAATTAATTATATAATTATTTAGTGTATCATATATAGATATAATATAAAAATAATAAAAAAATGTCATCAAAACACATTGTTTCAAGTTTTCTAACTTATATTTTTGTGGATCCTTGAATACTATCATCTCCAATTCGAAATAAGTCAGAAATTGAAATGCGAAAGGTTTATATTTTGTTCGTTTCTGAGTTAGGCGAGTTAAAGCGGCCTAGGCGTATTAAACAGGCAAGACAGTCGCTTTAACATTGACTAGACGGACAACTGCCTAAAAAGGAGACGTAAGACATAATTTAAGTGTTTTTGTTGTTTTGAAACGCCACCTCGACGGACGCCGTTTCGAACATTGGTCACCTCACTCACCTGCTTTCTTTGTGTTCCTTCGAAAGCCCAAAACTGGAATTTCGCTCTCACAGCACCATCTATATATGTTCCTTCGTCATCCTCATCTGCAATTCAAAGTTACTCTCTTTTTAACGAATCAGCACATATATGAAAATATAAAAATCAAATTGAACGACGCGGAATAGAATCTCAGTATAAAAAAGGGCCAACCCCTTTTTTGATTATAATTGTAAACCTATTTGTAGATGTATCAATATCCAACCCAGCCTTCTTCTTGGTCTCCCTACTCATCTTCTTCTTCTCTCATGTCGGTTTCTGGTATTCAAGGACAGCTTCTCGAGGTCACAGGTACGTTAATTGCCTCAAATTCTTATCTGGGTTCGCTTAATTTTGAGTCTTGTGAATTGGGCTCTGATTGGTTTTTGGCCTTTTTGGGTTGTTTCAGTCGTTGGGTGCAACAAGTTGAAAGATACAGAATGGCTTACGCGCCAAGATCCCCTATGTTTGTTTGGAATATGCTAGCACCAAGCACCGGACCAGAACGCATACTGGTAATTTTAATTTAAAAGATTTCTTTTTTGTTTTTGTGTTGTGTTTTGTTTAAATTGTAAACCTTCCGAATTTGGACCTGGATTGGACTAAAAACGACGTTGATTTGAATGGTGTAGACGGAGGTAAAAACCCTACATTCCAAGAGAAGTTTGTGATTCCGTTGATTGAAGGGCTTAGAGAGATCAATGTTCATGTCTGGAACAGCAATAGTGTCTCATACGATGACTTCATTGGCGAGGGAAAGTAAGTCAATATTAGACCCCTTTTTTTTCATTGTGAATCTTGGTTTAAAGCTCTGCTTTTTCTAACATGGTGTGTGTTGATTTATGTTTAGAGTTCAACTGCAGAAGGTATTGTCACAGGGTTATGATGATGGAGCTTGGTCACTTCAGACTAAAACTGGCAGGTAGTTACATGAGATTGCAAAAAAAATTAGTAGTTTTGACTTTATTTGTGAGAGGATTAAGCATTGTGAAATGCCATTCATGTTTGGTCAGTCAAGATTGTTTATTTGTTTGTGTGTATGCGAACATTACTTATCCCATTATCAGGAATCACAATGGCCAGGGCCCTAGAACATATTAAGGTAGAATCATGGTGTATTTTTTTTGGAACTGAGAATGATGGTGTATAACATTTTGCATGTTTGGGTCAAATTTCTTGGCCTTGTCTCCTTCTGTAGTGTTCTTGTCAAATGTGTTCTTGTCTCTTTCTATCAATGGCTTTTGCTTATCAGTTGTCACCTGGGGTATCTAAAGCAGCTTCCATGTTTGCGCTGCAGCGCTGATGAGCTTCTTTTCACTAGAGTTCAACTCAGTTAATTGCTGACTGTAATATACCATTGGAAATATCTATCATCCACATTTGTTTTTTGGATGAATCTTAATTTGAAATCAAGTCAAGCCAATTTTTCAACATCTCATTCTTAGGCAGTGTCAACTACTTGCAACCTGTTCAGTTCACCAGCTGGTTAGAGGAAATAGACCTCGTCTGTAGTACAGAACAGTATTTTGGGGACATGAGGGTAGGCTATAATATGGCAACTAGAGTGCATAATAGGGGTCCTTTTTTCAAGTATAATCCTAGTATCCATTTCCAGTTATAGCTGAGAAGTGGTTTGACGTATGATATATGTGTTCTTCTCTTACTTTTCATCTCAACTTCTCTATAAGTAGCTGACTGTGCCTTACCTTCCCAAAAGAAGATTGGGAAATGGTTGGTTCATTCATCAATCATTCAGATTATGTGCATCTCGTTTTAGTTAGAACATCCCAAGTATTAGTATCTGTAATGAAAATATATATTTTCCTTTGAAGAGTTGTTAACTTCTGACACATAATTTTCTATATTGTAGATATGCAGGAGAAGTGCGACTTATATGCGTTACACAAAAAACGAAAGTATGAAGCCTAAAGTAAGTTGCATTTCTTTGTCTATAGTATAACTTGGTATATGTCATTGTGTCTATTTATATGAATCATGCATCAACTGACTTAATGTGCTTGGGTCACTGCAGAAACCATCTCCAGGCTATGCTCCGTCTGCACCACCATATGGAGCACCAAATGCTCATATGTACCCAACTCCCCCACCTCCTTATCCACCACAACCTCAAATGTACGCACCACCTCCACCAGCAGCCTACCCGGCTCCATCTCCCTATCCTTCTTATCCACCAAATCCTTCATATTCACCCAATCCAGCACAAGCAGGGTATCCGCCATATGGTGCCCCTTCTCCTTCTGCATATCCTCCTGCACCATACCCACCAACTTCAACCTACCCTCCTCCTCCATCTACATACCCACCACCTCCACAAAACTCACCCTTTTACCCTCCATCTCAAGGTAACTTCATTTTCTTTTGGTTGCCTACTTTTGTTGCTAGCAATTATGACTAATGAAAATACTGAAGTTTTATTTTTAATCTGCATTTAATTCAGGTCCATATGGAACATATCCTCCTCCACCATACTGAGATAGAGCTCCTGGATACCCAAGTGAAGAAGCAAACTGTGAAGATGTAGTGATAGCTAGCTAATCATGTATAGCTTCTGATAGAGTGATGGTTGTGTAGTCCATGAAATCTTTCATGTCCATTGCATATATCTGCACTTTCTGGTTTTTGACTTTTCCCTAACAGGTTGATAGTTCATCTATACAAAAGTTTGAAATGGATGAATCTATTTTAGTTCCCCTTTGCCTTTTATCTAATAATGTGATGTGGTGTTCATAGCCGGGATAACGATATAGTTGAGGTTTCTGGCCTGCATTTTTCTTCAGCTAGAGTTCACACAAGATTGTAACTTAAATTTGTTGTCAATATATTTGAGTGTGTTACAAGGCTGAAAATATTACGTTGGGTTGGATTCGTTTTTGGTTAATCTGTTTATGATCGTATTTGACCTGCTCAGTCACAATCTACCGACTATGGAGTTGCTTCCCTAAACAGTTAAATGATCAAGTTTAGTAATTGAGCTAACCTGAATTACTGAATTATGGACTCACACTAGCATTGCACCAAATGAATCTCTTCGGATATATGCACGTTCCTAATCTCTACCCTGTAACAGTTATGGTTCGCATATGAAATTAGATGTTGTCTTGTTTTTCCTTTTTTCATGTGCAAGGTACTCATAAAAATTAAGCCGCATACGGGTGGGCGGAGTATTGTAGAAGATCTCATGACTTTTCTTGCATGGAGCATATATTGCTGTATCACTGAGTTAACTTGGGAAACTTGAACAGCAACATTGAGTTAATTTCTTTACCGCGCTTGGTGCTAGAAATGCACCAATTGCTTCAATGATATGGTTCTAGCACCAATTGCTTCAATGATATGATGGATCTACCGCACTCGGTCAAATAGAACATAAGTGTATGAGAAATTTTTTGATATATTGATAATCCCGAATTGGGTATATACAATTATATTTACAGTTCTAGAATAAAACTATTTACACTTAATCAATTACAGAATCCTACTTAATTACAGAATATACACTTCATGTTAGTACGCAATGTGCTAACCCATAAAATTTGTCATACTTAGCACCAAAGACAATTGTTAAAAAAAAAAGAATAGAAAGGGAATATTCTGCTCGAAATTGCCCCACCCGCGCTCAACGCGTGCCACACGTCTGCTAAGCAAATAGGGTGCGATCCACTAAAAGATCAGTCTACCCTTCTTAGCATTCAAAAGAGGTATGGGCAGTAGTCCCACATCGAGAGTGAGGAGGGGAAATCATCCTCAACTACTTATATTAGGAATGTATTTATGAACAACAAAGGTATCGAACCACTCCTTTCTTATTTCACTTTCCGCTTATTGCTATAATAACTTCTGACTTAGGCATCAGAGCATTGAATGTGGGCTCATCCTGTCTCAACTTCGTAACACATGTCTTGTGTTTTGTAGCCTAAGTGAAAGCACAAGAGATTACAGCTCGAGCGGTTGGGAGCGATCCAGCTACAACATCCCTTACTCTTCTAATGAAATTTACGTACAAATTTCGGTATAAACAATTGACAGCATCTAGTGGTTTTGTTCTTCCTCTATCCACTACTAAAGAGCCATCCCTCTCTCCCTAAAAAGCGACCTTGTCATGCTCGCCTACGCCCCTTCAGTGATCTGCTGACCCCTAATCCCCAACCCATTGGGAGTGACGCCTCAGGTAGCAGTGACACCACACCAGGGGACGCAAACACCCAGCTATTGTTGAAGTTGGAGCAACTCCACCATGAGCGCGATGTTACGCGCCAGGCCAACCAATGCTTATAGGAGACTGTCACAACTTTGCAGTCTCAACCCATCCGGCTCCTAGCAGACCAGAGGAGCGTCCTCACGTCATCCACATGACTACTCAACTCAACGACCCTTGCCTCCCGGGTCCACCACTACCTCTTGACCAACAACAAAACGCACTTGATGCCACTGCCGTGATCTTGGCCTGCCAACGCTAGCCTTCTGTACATGCCTCGCCCAACCCCGTTCTCTTATGCTATCACAAATGTTAGGTGCGATAGGTACGTAAAATCATTGAAGGACGACAGATACTCGGGGCGTGACGACCCTGGAACGCACCTCGACAAATATCTATAAGCCATGGCAGGGCGCCAGCACAGCGATGCTACCCTATGTTACCTCTTCCTCGAGACGCTCTCGGGCGAGGCGTTCAATTGGTTTTTTGAGCTCGCTCCTAGCTCTATCGATTCTTTCTCCAATTTCACGTACGCTTTCCTTAAGCACTACAGGTCATAGGGCCACCACAACACCGTTGACTCATTATTTGGCATCTGCCAGGACGGGGTTAAGCCACTTTTCACTGACATCAACTGCTTCTGGAAAACCGCTCAACATTGCAGAAATTTGGACAAGTAAACGGCCTTATCTGCCGTGGTCGAAGGTTTGCAACCTCAATATTCAAGGAGAAGATAATCAAGCGCAACTACTTGTCGTATGAAAAGGTGGTTGATATGATTGTCGAAAAGGAAGATGTCCATTACAGATTTTATGGTCATAATACCCGCGATCCACCAGGACGTGTCTCACCACCACCAGCTTCAATGCATGCCTTGTTGCACGCCTCAAGATGTGTCTCCCCTCCTCAACAGTGCCAGTAGAACAAGAGGGCAAGGTCACAAACTCCTGAGCGTCGGCGGTAACCCGCCAAGAACGATGACCACCACTAAAGGGTGCCAAGGCGCTATTCTCCCGAGAGGGAAGTATACACCGTGGAAAACACTAGTTATGCAAAGATTTTCACCAACAACAAGCACCTAATTCATCCGCCTAAACCCAAAACCAGAAAACTCCGCTGAAGAACACCGACTTTTGTGCAAGTACCATAAGTCTGAGACGTACAGCACAAAATATTATGGCGTCCTCAAGAAAATCATTCAAGAACTCTTTGACAAGGGAAAAATCACTCAGTACAGGGTGAACGTTCTACGCTAGATAGCGCACATTGAGGCCCGTGGGGTCATCCGTACCATCTTCGCCAATAAGTGCAAGGCTAGCGCTCCCCCTCGCGAAGTCTTTTATGTTGTTGAACACTCGAGCACCAAGGCGCCACGACGATCATGGGACCTAACCACATTTTTTGAAGCTGGCGAACGCGGTGCCCCCGCTATAGATACTCTGTTTATCATCGATGCCCTCATCGACAGGTGCAAGATGCGATACATCTTACTCGATTTTTGTTCCGCTGCTAATGTTATTTTCTACTGCACCTATGAGTAGCTCAGCAGGCCCTGTAGCAAGCTGATGCAGGACAATGAATCACTTCTGACATTTTCAGGTAATGTCGTTTACCCTAACGGCAGCGATTAGATGCGCCCGACACTACGTAGAAAGAGGTGTATACTGATTTTAGAGTTATTGATTTTCCTTCTTCTTACAATGATATAATTGGAAGACCCATTATCAAAAAGCTCAAACTCATCCTCGCAAGCCACATGCTCTACCTCCAATTTCCAACGGATTTTGGCACTGGCTCTGTTCAGGACTATAACTTCGTAGAGTGCTCCGTCGATCCCAGAACGTGTTATGTAGGTCAGAAGGAGGTTCTTAAAATAGGGGAAAGAGTCGCTCAGTCTGCCACCCCTGATGATCCTCGAGACGGCATTAACGTCTTCAAAGCCATGGATAGCGGGGACTCTCTAATTGGAGTTCAGCTCGATCCATCTCACCCAGAGCGAACGGTTAAAATAGATGCCCAATTGGATTCCGCTATTGATGAGGAGCTCACACAATTGCTCATTGAGTATCAAGGGGTGTTCGCATGGTCATACGCAGATATGTCAAGTATCTCTACCAATCTTATTTCTCATAAATTGAGTATTTCTCCTAACATCGTGTCCGTCAAGCAAAAACAACGCGCTTATGACAAGGAACATTATGCCATCATGCATGCGGAGGTCGACCGCCTGTTGAATATTGGTTTCATCCGCCCGGTTCATTATCCTAAATGGATCTCTAACGCAGTCATGGTGAAGAAGAGCAATGGCAGCTGAAGGGTGTGCGTTGACGGCTTAAACCTCAACAAAGCCTGCCCCAAGGATAGCTTCCTGCTCCCACGCATTGACCAATTGGTTGACACCATGGCTGGTTATGATCTCCTTTCCATGTTGGACACTTACTCTAGATACAATAAAATCTTTATGCACCCAGATGATCAGGAAGTGACAACCTTCACAACCGACAAAGGCTTTTTTGTTACAACGTCATGTCGTACGTTCGGCCTCAAGAACGCTGGCTCTACATACCAGCGCTTCATGACATGTATTTTCATAGATGTTAATGGACCTATCATAGAGGTTTACATCAACAATATCCTAGTCAAAAGAACCACGGCTGAGGTAACACTGCCAATCTTCGTATATTTTTGCAAATCTTGATGGAGCATGAAGTCCAATTGAACCCTTCCAAGAGCACATTCGGGGTCACCGCTAGCAAATTTCTGGGATATATTGTCAATCAACGAGGGATCAAGGCTAACCCTAAGAAGATACATGCGATCATGACCATGAAGCTGCCCACAACAAAGAAAGAGCTTTAAAGTCTCATAGAAAAACTTGATTCCTTGAATAGGTTTATCTCCCGCTATTCTGACAAATGCGAGATTTTTTTCAAAGCGCTCTACGTCACCAACAAGTGCTCTATTGATTGGTCGCCCGTTTGTGAGGAAACCTTTCAAAACATCAAGTAATACCTGGCTTCTATCCTCACTTTGTCAAGTTGTTAAGGGAGAAATTTTTCATTTGTATCTCGATATCTCACTCACAGTTGTCAATTCCGCCCTTGTCAGGCGCGACTCTGACAGCGAGCTCCTTGTTTTCTTTTAAGGCAAAGGCTTTACGGACGCTATCTGACCTTTAACAAGTGGGCGCTTGCTTCAGCGTCTCCGTCCATACGTCCAGGTGCACAAAATCCTGCCACTCAGCCAAGTCCTTCAGTCCCCCAATCATAGCGGACGTTTGAGCAAATTGGCCATTGAAATCAGCGAATTTAACATTGAGTACAAACCTCGTACCGCTATGAAGAGACGGGCGGTGGTTGATTTCATTGTTGAGTACATGGAGTCTGAGGAAAACTACACTTAACTGGCGCCTAAACAACCTGTTATCGTCAAGCCCTAGTCACCATGACACCTATATGTGGACGGTTCAAAAAATCAATCGACTAGCAGCGTTGGTGGTATCCTCATGGGCATGAGCGACGTTCATGCTGAATACGCATTTAAATTCAACTTCAACGCATCGAATAATGAAGCAGAATATGAAACACTCATCACGGGTCTTCAGCTAGCGTGACTGTGAGACGCCTCTAACATTAACATTTATAACGACTCCCAGTTGGTTGTCAACCAAATAACATGGGACTTTGACACCAAAGTGGATTTAATGACCGCTTATTTGACACTCACCAAGAATTATCTTGCCAAGTTCAAATTCTTTAACATCACTCAGGTGCTCCGAGCCCAGAACGCCAAGGTTGATGCCCTCGCCCGCCTCGCTACTACGACACACCCTTCCGCTACCGCTCAAAGCAAGGTTGAAATACTTGATAAGCCAAGCATCGCCAAAAACTTCTCTGAAATATCACCTATCTCGTCTGCCAAGCCTAACTGAATGGATCCCATCTTCACTTTCAAAACAAAAGGCACCATGCTTGCCAGCAAGATGGAGGCCCGAACATTTGTAGCTCGCACTACCAACTTCAGCGTTCGGGGTGGACAACTGTATAATTAAGGGCACACATGGCCCAACCTTAAATGTCTCACGATAAGTGCATGACGTTCACTTTTGGAGGAAGTACGTAGCAGCGTATGTAGACATCACACTGGCGCCGGATCAATCGCTCATAAGGTATTACACAATAGGTTTTGGTGGCCCACCATTCGTGCAGATGCAAGTGAGATCACTAGCGCTTACAAAGCTTGCCAGCTTCATGAGCATACAGCTCACACTCCAGCCGTCCTGCTTTTTATCATCTTATCGCCCATTCCTTGTGCTCAATGGGGCTTAGATTTTATTGGTGAAGTCCCCAAGGCCAAAGGCCAGTCATGCTACCTCATTGTTATCATTGATTATCACACAAAATTCATCGAAGCGGAACCGCTAGTTAAGATAACGACATAAAAAATCACCAAGCTCATCTGGCGAACATTATTCTGCTGTTATGGAGCCCAGATTAACATTATTATAGATAACGACGCTCAATTCAATAATATGGAGTTCATTCAATTTTGCGAACGATAAGGCTTTTCTCTTCTTCCGCTCACCCTCAGAGCAATGTCCAAGTCAAATCGACCAACAAGATTATCAAATACGACATCAAGATGCAAATCATTGACATGAAGAAAGGTCACCCCAAGTATGGTCATTGACGCAAATTGCTCCCTGGCATACTCTGGTCCATTCGGACGACAGCTACAATGGCCACTGGCGAGACATCGTTCACCCTCACCTTCGGCACTAAGGCGCTACTCCCGTTGGAGATCACCCATCAAAACTCAAGAGTGGCAGCGTTCGACCCAGGAACCAATGGCCCAGGGCTCCGCCTCGATAATAACCTATAGGAAGAAAAGCGTGATGCTGCCCATTTTCACAACACTACTAATAAGGAGAAGATTGTTCGCCTTTACAACCAGCGTTTCCGGGTGCACCCTCTGTAGGTTGGTGATTGGGTGATGAAGGTCATTCAGACCAAAGTCAAGAGCCTTCGCCCATCAAGGGAAGGACCATACAATATTGTGGACGTCGTCAGCCCCGACACGTTCTACTTGACCGAAAAGAAGGAAATCTCATATCCCATCCATGGAATTCTGACCACCTCTGCAAATATTACCATTAGCTTAGCACACCGCGGGCCACGAACGTGTTGTCAGACTGGGGACTCCGCTCCACTCAAACTAGTCATACACATTGTTTGTATTTCATCAATATTTTATACTAGAGTGCTTTGCTTATAAAGTAAGAATCACAATGATGTCCTTATTATGTTGTTCTTCTTAAAACTACCGCCAAGGATTACTTCATCCGTTAGTACGCTAGGTTTGAATAATACTTAGCGGGCATAACTGGCCTTACACTTTACTCTCAATAATCTAACACAACACTCACAAGTATAAACATGGATGAACGCTACACACTCATACTCGAACAAACAACCAACACTTTTGCATACATAACAAGTATCAGTAACACAAACTCAACAAAAGCACCAATGCTTGTCTAGAGAAATTTCAAATATGATGAAAGGAAAACATTGTTCCTCTTTACAAAAAATGATTATAGCAAAATAAACAGAGTATAAGCACTGACACAATCAGTTGCTTCCACCCGCCCTTTCAGCAACCTTCTTATCTGCCTCAACTTGATCAGGATACTCTGCAATACGATGATTCTGCTCAATAGTTGTATTAATCGGTTTACAGTTAAGCATACTAGTTTTGGTCAATAGATCTAGAACATATTTCCTTTGACTCAACATGACGCAGTCCTTGTTCCGAGCCACCTCAATACCCAAGAATTACTTCAAGTTCCCAAAGTTCTTCATCTCAAATTCAGAAGACAACTGGACTTGCAATCTCTTGATCTCATCAAAGTCATCACCTATAAAAGTACCATATCCTGGAGGAAAATCCATGTAAATTTCTTCATTCAAGTCTCCATGAAGAAAGACATTCTTCACATCAAACAGTTGTAAGGGTCAATCTAGATTAGCTGCCAAAGACATGAGGACTCGAATGGTATTGATCTTTGCCACAGGTGCAAACGTCACATCATAGTTTACTCCATATTTCTGAGTATAACGTTTTGCAACCAACTTGGCCTTATATCTATCAACTGAGCCATCTGCATTATGCTTCACAATATAAATCTATCTACACCCAACAACCTTCTTTCTAGGTGGTAAAAATACCAAATTCCAAGTACTATTCTTGTTGAGAACCTTCATTTCAACTTTTATTGCCTTGGCCCACTTCTCCTCCTTGATTTCATCCTATACTTTACTAGGAAGAGACACATCAGATAATTGATTAAAAAATGCTATATAGGGCATAGACAGTCTACAGGTTGACACATAGTTAGCTACAGGGTACTTGGCTTTGGCTGACAAGAGAGACTCATATTTCTTTAAAGGTTGACAATGGGTTGACCTAACTGGCAAGACTCTACCAGACTCAAGTACACTAGAATTTGACAAAGGAATACTACTACATACCTCTGGTGATGTCAGGCCAAGAGAGATCATTGATGGAGAGGGAGAGACTAGACTTTCTTGTACCTCTTCAACCACTGGTGGCTGATCACCGACTAATTCTCCTCATTTCGACATGTCGGACACTTGTTCAACATGTTGAACATTTTTAGAACTGGGAACATATCCATAAACCTGGGTATCTTCGACGGGTTGAATCACATCTTCGACCCGTTAAGATACTGCTTCTGGACGATCCAGGTTGCCACATTTGACGAGTCGAGACTCCTTCTCGGCGTGTCGAAGAACACTCTCGGGTTGATTCTGGAGAAGTTTTTCGACCCATCGAGGCTCTTCCTACGGTTCAAAGCTCACCTATGGGTTGGTTCTGGGCATAATTTTTGATGGTCGAGGCCTATTTTCGACGGGTCAAAAATAACTTCTGACTGGGGTACTTCAAACTGTAATACTGACTACGGGTTTTCTATATTGGTCCTTAAAAAACACATTTATCTCCTCCTCACTTAGAGTTGTGGAAGGAGAGAAATAACAAAAGTCTTCACTAAAGGTGACATCCATGGTGACATAGAACCTCTGAGATGGAGGATGTTAGTACTTGTATCCTTTTTGGTGAGTGTCATAGCCAACGAACACACACTTGAGAGCATGAGCCACAAACTTAGATCTCTGATTCTTTTGAAGATTAACATATGCCACACAACCAAAGACACGAGTAAAAAATTTGTTGAGAGACGGGATGGAAACAAGTTTAGACAATACCTCAAATGAAACCCGATTCGGAAGAGCTGCAGATGGAGGCAATTAATGAGGTCATAGGCACACAACACAACTTCTCCCCATAAATATTTGGGCATATTAGCACTAAGTAAGAGAGTTTTTGTCATGTCCAAGAGGTGACGATTCTTTTTTTCAAATATCCATTCAATTCTAGAGTCTGATGACAAGTAGTCTGATGAACAATTCCATGTTGCTGAAAATAGTCTTGAAAAGAGTGATTGACAAATTCCTTTCCATTGTCAGATCAAATATTTTCACACATGCATCATACTGAGTGCAGATAAGATTATGAAAAGTAGTGAAGGCAGAAAACACAACATCCTTCTTTTTCAGCAACACAACTCATGTTAATCTTGTAAAGTCATCAATAAACAAAACAAAGTATTTCATTTATGTCAATGTTGAATTTTTCGAAGGGCCCCATACATAAGAATGAATCAACTCAAACAGTGCTGGACTAGAAGACAAATTAGGAGAATAACTAGACTTATGACTCTTAGCAAAAACACAAGTTTCACAATGGAGACTCGACTCCTTTATTCCCCAAAATAAGGATGGCAAAGATTTCTTCATGACCCCAAAGATGAATGACCCAATCGACAATGTCATAGTCAAAATTTCTGTACTCTATGAGAACTCAATGTTAGGGCAACATTTGGTGACCATACTCGTGCTTCCCCGTTGTACATGCAACCTAAGTGGAACAGTTTCCCCCTCAAATCTTCCTCACCTATTATCATTTGAGATGACACATCCTGAAAGATCACATACATAGGAAAAAGTGTTACAGAGTATTTGTTTTGTGAATTTAACTCAGAGATAAATAAAAAGTGATGGGATAGAGAATGAGCATAAAGGGCATTATGTAACACAATAGTTGGAGTAACTTGGATTGACCCAATACTTAAGACTGGGAAAGAAATGGCCATTAACATTAGACACTTCAGGTATGGGAGATAAAGACAGACTCGAAAATAAGGATTTATCAAAGGCCATATGATCAGACGCATCAGAATCAATTATCCATATATCACCACCAATAAATCCAAAACCTTTTAATGTAATACCAATTTTACATCTTTTCTCCTGAGAAAAAATACATCTAGTGAGATCTTGTCCTTCTACTCTATAGAAATCAGGTTCTTGTACTAACTGAACTACAGCCTTACTACTGCGACTCTTGTCATAGGTGCTTCCCTAATTTGCTTTCTAAGGACACAAGTTCTTGTAGTGTCTAAACTCCTTACAATAGAAGCATTGCACCTTATTTAGATCTGGTCCATGAGAAGTTTGGATTCGAAGTTTACTGTCTTGATTCTTGGGTTTCTAGCCTTGTTGAGAATGAACACTTCGGTGTGAAACTTCTTTGCACTAGGCTGATTGGACTCATCCTTGTGAATATAGGTATAAGGTTGTTCCAGAGTTGGTAGTGTGGCTTGTAGCTGAAGTTCTCCTTTGGCACTAGAAAATTTTGATTCCAATCCTTTCAGGAAGATGTGAACTCTTTTCTTGTCATTAGACTTGTTGTGTGAAGCAATATCAAGGTCACACATTATAGGGTTTGGATCCCTTTCATCCAGTTCTTGTCAGATAGCTTTCAGATTTGCGTAATAATCCGCAAGAGATTGACCGTTCTAAGTAGTTGCGCATGCTAGACATGTCAACTCATGTACCCTTGCAAAGTCATTCCCATCATAGTATGTAGTCTCAATAACATCTCAGATTGCCTTTGGAGAAGAATAACCAGAAAACAAAAGCATGACAGGTCTTGTCATAGATTTTAGGAGAATCATCATTGTGTTGGAATTCACAGAATCCCACAGGACTTGTGGCTTGCACGCAACTTTAGGTCGTTGTAGAGTGTCAGCAACATATTTCCACTTGCCAACACCTCCAAGATGCATATTCATCAGTCTTCTCCATAACAGATAATTGGTGCCATCAAGTTTGACTCCAAAACCTGTGCTCTCGTTCTGATGAGTCATCAATTGTTCAAGAGTGACTTCAGGTTGTTCTCCAAGAAGTGCAAGATCCATTGCAAACAAGTTCTTGATTAGATATTAGAAAACACAGAGGATCAAATTAGATCCTACAGGATTCAACGGGTTGAGAAATTCTTTCAACGAGTCACCGGAAAAAATAGGATCAAATCTCTAAGATTGTCAGGATCAACTTAGACTCTGATGCCAAGGCAAATATATAGAACACAAGTATTTGAGAAATTTCTGATATATTAATCAATCCTGAATTGGGTATATATACATGCATACTTAGAGTTCTATAAAGAAACTACTAATATCTAATCAATTACAAAATTCTACTTAATTACTGAATATACACCTCTTAAATATAGTAGAAGTGTGACTAACTCAAACACGCTTAAATTTTCAGTGTTTCAAAAGCAAATCGGTAACAGTTTTGTAAAGTTGTCCATTATAAAGGTAATGATGAATATCTGGAAAGCATGGATTCTTACAGCCTGTCAAGTAGCTAAAACTGGTTTCACTTTCATCAATATGTTTTGCTGGATCGATCATGAATAATTCAAAATCGACCATTTGAAGTGGGATTTAGCCAATATTGCATGTACACACTGTAATATGCCATCCCATAGCTCCACTTTCACTGACCGTTTCTTTCCAGTTTCAATAAGTTTGTGTACGTTTGTCTAGCTAATAATGTAGGATTGAGCGAGTCAAAGTCTCGAGCTTTTCAAGTTAGTTGTGATCTAAAGGGTTCTTTGCTTTTGGTCGTCAATGGTTATTAGATATCATTTTTGGGTATTATGAAAAGCTTTAGCTTCGGTGGATGACATGATTCACACTCTCAAGTGCTTCTCATGTTCAGAATTTCAACCTCAGCAGCCATTAGTAATCTAACTAACTATAGCTATCTACTCGATCTTGAAGAAAAAGTTATCAGATTTTTATATGGAGGAAGTTCTTCACAGTTGTTATAGTTCGAATTTTCTGACTTCTGTCAATGACTCGGTGTTGAACTGTTGATTTAAGGATGAAGAAGTAAGACTTTCACTTTCATTGTTTATTATGGATAGATCCACTTTGATATAGAGACAGATAGACTCAGCTGCTCGTTTCTTCATCTTTGTATTAAAATACAAACATGCTGCGAAATTTAGGTCTCTGTGTGCATCAGTTCTCTTGGTCCTCTAGCTAACATGCTTCTGCAGGTGTGGAGGAAAATTACAAGGGCTCTTGGAGATTAATCACCTTTTGGTTGTACTAGCTCCTCTAAAGTCCAAACAGATAATGCATGGAAGGTTTTGAAAATCACATCCCTTCATGCATGGCATATATACGAACCAGATGTATGTCAAACAAAAGGTTAGAAATAGTTTAATTTGTCTGTATGTATGTGTCTTCCTCATAAAAAACAAATTCACAGTGATCGAGTTCTTGTTTAAATTTCTGTTACTTAGCCATCATGTTGAACTAGTAAAGTCCAGCTAGCATTTGGTAAAATATAATCCTCAATTTGTAATTTCACATTGTAAACAGAAAGACATTCACAATCGCTAATCACAAATATTCGTAAACACAAGTAGACAACAAGAAAACCTTAGATATATACCTGTACATAATCAGAAGTTCTAAACTAAGCTGTCTAAGCATACAAATGGAAAATGTACATGCATGAAGCAAAATTGGACGAGTCCATCGAGATCAAGCCAGCACAAGGTCATATGTACCTACTCTTTGGTAATCTTATGTTTATAATAATCGTTAAATCATCAAGTTAGAGTAAAAGTCAATGCAACAACCGGATAAGCAAGCTGTTGTTACTTGTTAATTACTATTATAACTTCCAGTCCAATATGCTGGAAATTCCACTGTAATTCTAGAATATACTAAACCTCATGGGGCAGAGCTTACCAGCTTACCTACTAAGTAATATTGTCACTCAATGATATATATGGTAGCCAAAAGAAGCAGACTCCTACATCAAGTATATATAAGCTGCCATGGCTCCACTTCAAGATTCAGTGAGAAAGGGTCCCCGGCCGATCGAGCAAGCAAGACGTAAGTGGAAGAGAGAAGCTTATTTGTCATAATTCGACTAAAAGTCAATCTGGCTTTGTTTTGTTGTTCACTCTATAGCATGTAGGTTAAAACATAAAAAGGTTGAACAGAAGAGGTGTGGGATCGACTCTCTCATCAGTCTCACACTCTCATGACTCTATGAACATATCAGTGGTTAAAAGAAGATAATTAAATAACAAAGGAGTTGACAGTAAGCTAGCTACCAAAACTGTGCCGTCGTCACCAGCTAGATCGATCTGTGCTTGCATTGGTTAAGTTTGTCTTGCAGTCTTGCACCATAATTTAACCACTATAGATGTTTGTTTTATTACTAGAAAATTTAGTTAAAATGGTCACTCAAGTCAGTATGACAACTATATGTTGGTCACTCATGTTTACCTCTCGATTTCATTTTGAGAATTTATCTTTACTTTTCAGTATCTGCACGTTTACATTTACCTCTGATCCGTCAAACCAACACCGATACGTAAGAACCAGCCAAGATTCGTCTAGGTAGCCTTTGTAAGAGTTCTAGTTCTGAATAGGAGTTTGTGCAGCTAGTGGGTCCTGCCAAGACCAAATACGGAGTGTTCTTCATTCCATAGCCGCCATATCCTCGCATTGATGGTAGCAGTATACAAGAAACCTCCGGATTCCCAACCTGATAGATATGGATCTCCTAAAATACACTACACTAAACAAAGACTGAGGGAGCCGTCTTGTAGCAAAATACGTCTTCCAATCCCGACAAAAATAAAGGAGTACACCCGGTTCTCAAATTTGGTGCCAGAAATGCACAAGGATTGAATTACCAACCAAAAGGACCCAGGAGCCATCCTGCCAGCCCAATCCAACTACATTCCCATCATACCTGAGCAGCCCAATGGTCAGTAGTCCAAGGCCATTATAATTATATGGGGCCCAGTAGGTTGGCCTCCCTTGCACGTGACCCAACTTTGGAACCCACCACACTTTGCCATCCGATTGACTTTTTACATCACTCAAACATAATCCTATTTGCATGTAAATTGTATAAATGTATTACGGAAAATATGGGTTATTATCCGTAAAAGATTGATGAAACTAAATATCAAATACAGACAAATACTAAAATCAGTTTTTTGGCAGACTCGACTTAAAAATACTAACCTAATTAATTACCTACCCTAGACTCGACTAATAATTATAAAATAAATACTGGACATACTAGACACAGTGGAAGACTATCATGTAAAATTTCAGGTGATTTGGAGTTGATTTGATATGTGAAAAAAATTAACAAAAAGAGGCTAATGCAAGAAAACAAATTTATGATTATGATGAAAATCAATGGATGAATGAATTAAAAGGATTGTCATCTACCACCATCAATCCATCTAGACTATATATGCTCAACCTAACAATGCTAAATTCATGAATGAAAGTTCACAGGAAGATTCTACCGCTGAGAACACATCCCATTATTTAATCATTATGATTATGTCGGTGAAGATCCGCTTATCACCAACAATTATCCCTCAAAAAACTCAAAGTCACGAATCCGAATTTACCGAGAAAGTTGCATTATGATCTAGAAAATATTTGAGAATCTATAAGGCTTTACAAGTACACTTTGGGCGTGTCTTACTAGACCTATGGTTCCTTATAACCAAAAGGCTTGATTTCTACTATAGAGAGATTGAGGAAGGATATGAAGGACCAATGTGCATCATGATAAAGTAGTATGAGGTTCCATATATACCAAAACTAATTGGCAATGGTTAGAGTAGCCCAAATCCTTATAACCTACCAGCAAGACCCCTCATTTCCAATGTTGGAGTCTTTCTCTATTCACAATCATGGTTCTAAAAAACGCCGCCCAGGGCCGCCTAGGCGCTGGGCGGCAAGGGACCGTTCCGATTTTGCCCAAATCGTTGAAGCTGGGCGCTGGCGCAAAAAACGGCCGCCTGGGCGGGCTGGGCGGCGCCTGGGCGGGCTGGCTGGGCGGCCCAATTTTTTTTTTTTCCTGGCCCGATTATAGTTTTTTTTTTTTTTTTTGTAACCTATCTAGTGTATGTCCAATTCAATGCAAGGATTATGAACAAGAAAAGAAGAGAGAAAGAGAAGAATGTGGATGTACTACTTGCTAGTGAAGCAACTATGGCACAAGGATGGATTGTTGATGGTGGTGATGAAGATGTTGAGTCGGATCTTAATAGTGAAATGGTTGGAGATGATTTGGGAGTGGGTAGTGATTTAGAGCCTCGGAGAAGTTCTAGACTTCAAGAAATTAGAGAACTTCATGAGGATGATTTTGTATCGGATGAAGAGGAAGAAGATGAAATAGACTTTGAGTTTGAGACCGACACAGAAGAAGTGCAAGAGGGATATGGAGAAGAAGAATTTGAGGCATAGCCGCATAGGCTAGCAAGAATCTAATTTGTTTCTTTCAAATTGTTTTTTTTTTATAATTTCTAAGAACATTATTGTTGAACATTTTGTCTATTTTTGAAGTATTTTTGCTATTTTAGAACATAATAATGCTTTTTATAAATTGTATTTATATAATTATTTTAATTAAATAAATAAAATATATAGAAAATAAAAAACCGCCTAGGCGCCGCCTAGGCGTCCGATTAATCCTCTGGGCGCTAGGCGCTGGCTGTCCTCCCGACTAGCGCTTAGCGTTTTTTAGAACCTTGTTCACAATCTCTAACACACCACCGCACATGTGGCAACATCTCAAGCCAAACACGTGGACAACATATATGGGTGGTGGTGAGCATGTGTGGCCCATTAGGTATCACACGAGCGTGAACCTTCTCTGATACTATGATAAAGTAATATGGAGTTCCATACAAAAATCAATTGGCAATGGTTGGAGTAGCCCAATTACTTATAACCCAGTAGCAAGGCTCCTCATTTCAAATGTGGAAGTCTTTCTCCATTCACATTCTCTGACACATCAAACTCTCATAGATGGAAATCCTTAAACATGCATCCTAGCGTGCACTCAAAGCATATAAGATAGAAATTATCAATGAAAAACTAACAAATAAACATCACCCAAAAATATAGCAAAATTAGGTCAAATTGTATATATTATCCAGAATTCATGTATGAAGCTTCAAAGCAGCCCCTTAACGAAGTTAGCTACTCATAATGTATAAAAACTAATCAAAGCAATCCATGAGAAAGTTTATATAAACAAAGAGGAGAAGAATTGTCGCAGAAGCAATATTGACCCATTGAACCTAGGTGGCAAGGTCTCCTTCGGTTGGCACTTGTCCAGGCAGCCTTTTGTTCGGTGCCTCTTATAGATTTTTGAAATTGGTCAAATTGTATATATTTTGGTGAGAAAGGTTCCAAAATATCTTGTTTGCCTAAAACATCCTTGCTAATTAACGAAATGCACTTGGATTTAACGTCTGAATATAAACAATTTGAAAGACTGTCATAATTGAGTGACCAATCTGAATATTGTTGTTATAGTTTAGTGATCAAAATTATATTTCTAAAACTTCAGTACCCAAAGTATAGAACTCTAAAACTTGAGTGACAATTTGTGATTTTTAATTTGATCATCATTTATACCTTAATAATTTTGTGAAAATTATACATATATATAGACTTTAACAATTAATTTGTCAAAATGTGATTGAAATGTGATCTCATAACTTTTAAATTAAAATGATTTCTGTTCTAGGATAAATATTCGTAGTATCACTGTGTCTGTCTTCCCCAATTAGTATAGAAGTAGATATTCTCTCAATCTCTAATTTATAGGGATATTGATTGTAACAGATTGTAATGCCTCTATTTAAAGTCATCCATCAATGAATAAAATTATAATTTCAGTATACTGTGTATCTATTTACTTTTCTCCTTTAACATGCTATCAGCAATTCTAGAGTTGATAACCATCATCCCAAACCCTAAACAGAAAAAATACCCTGACCCCTAACACAAAACTCCACCATCGAATTCATCACCACCGCTGAATCACCGTCGCCGGAAGCTCTCTATCGTCGCCGAATTTTGGGATTTCTTCAAACTTTTTACAAAGTATTCATACCGAGCATAACACCCTAGAGGTAAATTTTCTACCATCTTTGATTTTTATATTAGGTTGCAAAATTTAATTACCACCACACACTATATTTAGGTCTAGATTTAGGTTGATTTATTATGCCGTGATTTACTTTTTATGCTCTAGTTCCTATGGATTAATATATGTTGATAAAAAAGTTTAATATTAGTGACGGTCTGGAGGAGTCATGGTTATTGGTGAATATCACAGTTAATTGTGATTTTATATTGGAAAAAAATGAAGTCAATATTTGTAAATAATTGTGAAAGTCACGGTTTCTGGGTGTGGTATAAAGCCACATGTTTTTACATCAAATTTTGTGACCAAACATCATTGATCACGGTTCTTATTCCCTAAATTTGGTATTAGTGATCGTGATTTTTCAATAGGTACTAATTACATTTCTTGTCTTGTTTGTAGATGACATCAACATAAACGACTGATAAATGCAAAATCACCCTCAAAGATAACTGTACTCTTATACAAATTTATCAACGTAGTAAATCATAAATAGGGGTCATTACCCGCAGATGATTGGTGAAACTTAATCTTAAAATACTAATTAGACACAAATGTCAGCAAGCTGACAGATTCGACCAACACACACAAACACAATAATGAACATAATCTACAATATTCTAAATGCCACTAAAATTTAACAAAATATACTAGACTCAGTAGCGTCAATCCATCTTTCTAACACATACTTAACCTAATGCACGTATCCAATAAATGAAAGTTCTCAGGATGAGTTGATCGTTACAACTACATCTTATTACCTAATCCTTATGCGTATGTAGGTTTGTCATGAATCTCCTATACATCTATCCCTCTATGAACTTATAGTCATGGACTCCAAGGTTACAAAGAATAAAGCATTAAGATTTAGAAAAGGTTTGAGAAGCTATAAGGGTTCAATGGTACACTATGGGCATGTCTTTCTAGACATGGGATTTCAATCACCCAGCGAAATAATCTATCCAGTGTATCACTATAAAGAATCTGTTGGAGAAAATTATCCCTAATCGCCCATATCTCATGAAAATAGAACCCTACTATACATACTAAGTTGTCTACCGAAGCAAACATCAAGAATTCATCACTACACCACATAGAGAAAGAAACCTCATTCAAAAGAATATGCAAAATTAGGTTAAAGTATATACATTAAAAAGACATCATATACGAGGCTTCAAGCAACCCCTTAACAAGGTATTTAGCTACTAATAGTCATAGTAAAAGAATCTAAGCAAAATATGAAGTTGATACAAGCAAAAAAGGATGAAAAAGGAAGCTTCTGGCCAGCAATTTGAAGCTGTGCGGCTGGACATCTCTCTCACGGCTCCCTGCTCCTTGCTCGAGTATGTGCTCTCCAAATTATTGATTAACCTTTCTCAAAATCCCAAAGTGCGTTTATATACTCCTTGGTTTGATCTCTCACATTCCTTATTGGTTTCAGCTTATTTATTTGCATATAACTCCTTCTTTTATTCCATTTTTCTTTATTGCTCCACAAAACTAATAAAAAAATAGCTATAATTAAATCACTCAAACTATAACAATAAACAAAGTATAAGAGATTAATTAAGCTTAGTATAGATGCATGAATATGCGACTATCACCGGCTAGGCCTGAGTTTGACATCCTTGATCCTCAAGGAGCAGAATACCATCATTGGGTATCAGATGTTGAAAATACTCTTCTCGATAAAAATATTACTAATACTATCCAACCACCACCACCACCTCCACTACATGGTGAAAACGTTGTGGCACCAACTTGTGATCAACTCCAGCTCAATTTGAGTCGCAAAGCTCAAGTCCTCAATTTGAATGGTTCGAAATGTACAATATTCTATGGCACCATGACACCAAAATTTCATAAAAACTAGATAAAAAGAGATGATGATTTGATCACAGAGAACTTTTGACCCATCAAGATTCTCTCTCGACCGGTTGAAGATAACACTTGGATCAGTATTGGCACTTTTTTGACCCGTCAAAAATTTTGCTTAGTTTTAATTCGACCCGTCGAAGCCCTCCGGTCATATATTTGTACCTTCGACCTATCAAAGACTTGTCTCGACTTGTCAAATGACAGCTACTATCTCAAAATTTTCCAAAATTTGACCCATCGAAGGTAATTTTTGAATCGTCGAAAATCAATATCGAAAATTCATATCGGTTTTTATTTTTCTTCAACCCGTCAAAGATTTTTCTCAACCCATCGACGATGGTGTTCTGGACACAACATGACTGGTTTTTTTGACCCGTCGAGTGGATTACCTCAACATGTTGAGGTTTATAACTAGAATTGGTGTTTTTGATGTTGTGTGTACATTAGTTTTTTAGAATACCTTTCGACAAGACAAAATAAAGGCTCAGAAAAAAAATCAAAATTTTCCTTAAGGTCTATCGACCTTCCAGAAAATTGAGGTATCATTCGAAACCTCTCCTACTTCTTTGCGTGATACTCTACATCATATGTGATTTTATATCAGTTTTTTCATGCCATGAGACGCAATTGGCAATTGTCCTTTCAATCAGTAAGATGTTGTTTTACATAAGTTTTTGGATGTTGTTTTGATCACCACTCCAATTGAACCCTACTAAATTTTGCAAACTTTTGTGCCAACTGTTTTCATTTGGATCAATATTGTGAGAATGAAAAGGAGTTTTTGTGTGCAATCTTCATAAAATGTTGTCAACGGAGCAATTTAGAGAGGTTTACGAGGATTTGTAGTTGTTTATATCTTACTACGGTTCGGATCATTGAATATAATGTAGTCACTCATACTACTATATGTGACTCTGCCTCATATAGGTTTTTGCATATGATGATCAAGATATTCTCATAGTTATCAGTTCTTTAGAGTAGCAAAGCATGTGATAATACTCAACACCCATCGGTTTTGATGGGGTGGATGAGATTAATCATCTTAATCTGATGTCTCCAAGACGAGTACAACACTTAGTGTTGGTCAAAAAGATTTCTTCATGGGAATCTCTGATTCTCATTGCTCATTTTGCAAAGCTTGTTTATTAGCAAACTTATTGGCATGACCTTCTTTTGTTGTAGACACAACTTTCGTTCCTCCACAAATTCCAAAAATATATTTATGGACCAATCAAAACGGTATGCAGACTATGTTATAGTTTTGGTTACTGTATAGACACATTGATCACACGTTGTTTTGCTATCCACAAGGAATGTTGCATTTGAAAAATTCATAGCACAAATTATTAAGCTTCGGGCTCACCGCCCGGAAAATCCAGTCAAGTCTATTAGATTGGATAATGGATGAGAGTTTACATCAAATTTTTTTGATGATTACTACATATCAGTTGGGATTGAAGTAGAACATCTCGTCCATCATGTTCATTCACAGAACAGTTTAACAAATACACAAATCAAGCAGTTACAGCTTGTGGCTTAAGCTATGGTAATTCAAACTAATTTATCGGTGTCTGCTTGGGGAGACGGAGTGACACATACAACTATGCTTATTCGCTTGAGACCCGTAACACGCCAACTATTCAGTGCATACCAGTTGGTAACTAGATATGAGCCTGATATTTCACACTTGCGCATATTTGGTTGTGCGGTATATGTGCCTCTTACGCTTCCACGGTGTACTAAAATGTGTCCTTAACAACGTTTAGGCATCTATGTTGGTTATGAATCTCTAATAGTTGTCCACTATTTAGAACCTTTGATAGGAGATCTCTTTACTACTTATTTTGCAGAATGTCACTTTCATGAGACATACTTCCCGCCGTAAGGCGGAGATAGGAATGGTTTCATTCTGGTTAAACGTCAAAAATTAACGTGGTATGTCCCCACTATGTCTCATCATGATCCTTATACATCTCAGTGTGAGATTGAAGTGCAATATGTTCTTGATCTTCAAAAAATAGCAGAATCGAGTCTTTGTTTAGAAGCATAATGAGAAGAACTTGTAACCCAAGGTTTTCTCAATACCTTGGTATAGCTTATGAGAAGATGTATTAATTCTCCAGATATGGACATCATTATTTTTCTCTACCTTATCAGTTTGGCAGTGTCTGAAAACACTGAGTATGCAGCTTATGGATGTGGTTACAACATATCTCTATAGGGTCTTGACTTAGAGATATACATGAAAATGTCGGTTGACATGGTTATACGCAATTCAAGTAACTATAAACCACGGAGTGCTCATGTGATCAAATTGAGATGTTCACTATTCTAAGTGACTACTTGATTGAGAAGGGATACAAGAATGATAAGTTATGACCATGTGTGTTCATTACATGAACGAGTTGTTTGAGATGATAGACATTGGTATGACTCGATTTTGTCCCAGTTTAGAGATGGAACATCGAATTGGTGTAATACTCATTTACCTGTCTGCTTATGTCCAAGTTAGGTAATGGACAAAGCACACCCTTTTAGCACACCAATGGTTGTTCACAGTCTAGAACCCAAAAGAATCCATTTCATCTGAATGATGATGTTGAGGAACTTTTGGAGCTGAGGTTACATATCTTAGTGCAGTTGGAGCTTGGTTATATAGTTTGGTGCACTCATACAGACATTGCCTTCTCATTTTGTGTCTACGCAAAGTCATTAGAATGTGTAAAGTACATCTTTTTAGGTACTTGAAGGGATCCATTGACTTGGCTTTGTTCTTTTCCTACAAAGAAAACATAGAGAAACTTGAAATTCCTGAAAAATGGATGGATGAATTGCAACATTCAGATTCTAGGATTTTCGCGTCGACTGGATCTCTCTACACATTGAATGGTAGCCCCTGGATTGATCAGAACATATCTCTCGACCCGTTGAGAGAAACCTTCGACCCGTCGAAGGATGTTCCGGTTACAAGCATTATACATCAATTCATTGTGGTCCCCTACTCAGAGACACTGTGTGATGTCTTGGTTGGTTTTGCTGATACTGGGTATCTCTATGACCCACACAAAGGACGTTCCCAAATATGTTATATATTCACCATGGGGAACACAATGATTTCTTAGAGATCAACAGAGGAGACCATTATTGCTACTTCCTCGAATCATTCTAAGATTATTGCTTTGCATGAAGGGGTTAAGGAATGTGTCTGGCTTAGGTCAGTTATACACTACATTAGAGGGTCTAGTGGATTACCATCTACTACGACAATACTAACTTGCATATTTGAGGATAATACAACTTACATTGAACAAATGAAGTTGAGTTACATTAAGGATGATCGTACTAAACATATTTCGCCGAAGAACTCTTATAGTCAGCAACATCAACGGTTATTGAATATCCATGTGAACCAGATTGGTTCAGTGGATAATACTGCAGACTTGTTTACCAAGTCTTTACCAAAATCTACATTTGTGAAGTATGTGAAACGCATTGAAATGTGAAGATTATCTAAACTTAATATTGAGTTACTGATCATTGAGAGTTCATTTCGTAAACATCAGAAAGAGTCTACATCACATATGGTCGCTTTTGTAGTTGATGTGTTATACTCTTTTTCCCTTAAACGAAACTTTTGTTTTACCCATGAAGTTTTTGTTTGTTTGACAATATTTTTAGTGAGGCAACAGGTTATACATCCTACATTAGTATCGCGACACAAGGGGGAGTGTTCCAGGAAAAATATTTCTAGTATCATTGTGTGTGTCTTGTCCTAATTAGTATAGAAATAGATATTCTCTCGATCTTGATTTATATGATTATTGATTGTACCTTATTATAATACATATATTTAAGTTTATCTAGTAATAAAAAAAGATATAATTTCAATATCTATCTATTTTACTCTTTTATCAATTTCAACAAATTTTGGGTTATAAAGTAGAAAGAGAGTAGAAAAGCCACGTACTCCGGTAAACTTTTCCCGGCCATTAGTTACTAAATATTTTGGAAAAGAGAGAAAAGAAGACAATAATGAGTAGTGAAAAGTAAAAGTGTACCTCTGTTGCGCCTAAAGACGAGTTTTGGGCAGAGATACAGAGTGGAGGTGGGAAATGGGGAGAAGGCACACACTAGTGAGCTACCTAGCTGTTACTAGCAAGTCTTACCATTCATTATAGGGTCATGGGAGCACGTCATTATCTGTCTTTCTTCTGTGCCTCCCCCTCGAGACTGCCTAGGGAAGGCCATTATTTTACAACTTTCTAATGAGACACTAGAGCCCCAAGTAGAACAAAGCAAGTCAGCTCCCAAGCTTGAAAGTTCAAACCATTCTAACTCTCTCTCCCTTGTGCGTGCGTGGTCACCCTTCTGCCTTCTGGTGTCGCGTGCCCTTGATTTGGTTTAATTGGTGAAATCTTGTTTTGTTCTTTGTGGTTTGGACAACTACTTAGTCTACTACGAACTGGGTCGGTTTTGATTTTGTGACTTTGTCCATGGGACATTACTGTTATTTTGCTCTACACTTCCTCTCGTGATTTTCCCTTCCTTTTTCATTGTTTTCTTCTATTACGTATAAGTTTGTTTTTTTTCTTTCTTTTTCATTCATTTGGTCACATACCACAAGGATGTTGAAGGATAAATGCTAACACATTTTGATATCAGTAATGGTTATAGGGAAAAAAAGAGTCATTGAAATAGCTTGGTGCTAGACACGATGCAAGAAATGTCCTAGAGTAATTCTAGCAAGTCACATGTTACTCTAGCAAGTCACATGGCCAAATCTAAGAACAAGTCTAAGAGCATATGCACCCATTGCTTGAACAATTGTTCAAGCAGTTCCCAAAATTGTTTGAGCAGTTTGACTTTTTTGAATTACTTGAGCAGTTTCAAAAAACAATGCAGCTTGTTTGAGCAGTTACTATTCCAGTGATCAATGAGAAAGCGACACGTGTTCTATCCGAATTGTAATTTCGACAAAATAATTGAAGCCGATTGTCGACGAGATTTCATATAACGACCTGGACTCTTATGGCACGCTTTACGATAATTTTTGAAGTAACACTAGGGGTTGTCGGTAAATAAAAGATTTTTCTTTGAGACTTTGTTTAAACACTTATGCCAGGGTATTTAGGTTTTTGTTACGAGCTTGTGGAAGTTGCTGAAATTGATTTCGATATTCGGAATTTCCGGAATTTTGTTGCTAAATGTGAGATTATTCCAGGACCGTTGGATTGATCTTGGCCATTTTGGGCCATTGATTTATTTTTGGTCCAATTTCCTTCTTCACCTTGGGCTTGGCCTAGTTAACTTCGCTTTTCTTTTTATTCATTTTCTTCTTGTTCGTGAGCTTGGTTGGTAAGAGAGAGAGTGAGGGAGTAACCGTGGTGGTGAGTGGCTCACTGGAGGACTTCCCGGCCGGCTCAAGGTGGTGGTCCTAAGGTAAGGAAATGGGTGGTGCTGTTTTTGTTGTTTGTGGTGTTGTGTTTGTGTGATTTGAAATTTGGTAAGGAGTGGAAACCGGTGTGTTTTCTCCGGACTCAGCCGTCGTGTGTGATGGTAGTCCGGCGGGTTCTTGGACCTCGAAATGGGGCGGGTCTTGGAGCCTAGGCGTAGGGGAAGGAATTATGAGTGTTGTGGTGTCTCGGGGTGGCTCACCGGGGCTGGAAAACACCACGAAAGTTTGCCGAAGTGAGGTGGGCTCCGTCAGCTGACGTCACCCACGTGTTGTGGGGCTCGCCAGCTGGTCGAGCATCAACTCAACCCAGAACTGCTCGAGCTCGAGCTCGAGCTCCGTTGACCTCCGTCTTGCTTGAGCAACTCCCGCACGGTGCATCTTCGATTTCTCCCCTGCTCGAGCACCACCGACGGGGCCCTCCACCAGCTCGAGCAATTCGCCGGTTTGCTCAAGCACGGTGCATATGTTCTTATAGAGATGCTAATTTTTTTTTTCTCAAACTTGAATTTGAGTGCATGAAGCTAGTATCGCTCGTGGTACTCCAGATCTAGAATCATTATCTCACAACACCAACTCATGATGCTATAAC
This sequence comes from Geum urbanum, assembly GCA_946800695.1. Classification (NCBI taxonomy): domain Eukaryota; kingdom Viridiplantae; phylum Streptophyta; class Magnoliopsida; order Rosales; family Rosaceae; genus Geum; species Geum urbanum. Next base: position 6,435,716 of record OX327007.1, on the reverse strand, counting down.
ACCCCATCTGTCATTGCCATTCTGTAGCCCAATGACCCAAGAGACAACCACTTAGAGCATCTGCACCCATAAGCAAAGCAAGAGCAAATTTTGTTTGAAACAAAGCAAATTCTTTATTTGCTCTAGCAAAACAAATTTTGCACACACCCAAAAATCTTTTGTTAGAGCAATTCATTTTCAACATGTTGTACAAAGTTAAAAAAATTATTTATTGGATTGATTTACGATCAATAATAATATGACACGTGTCGTTATCGACTTAATAATTATACAAGATTTCAGATAAGATTTTCGTCTAATAAAAAAGTGACACGTGTCACTGCCACGTGTCATTATCGACAAAATAATTGGACTAGATTTTTGGTAAGATTTTCGACCATGTGAGTTTCTATTTTATTATGTGTTTTCATTAAAAGTGTGTTTAATTTTAGTATGTGTTTTAAGTTGATATGTAGTACAATTTCATCTTAATAAATAAATTATATTTTTATTTCTCGAAAATTTAAATTACATTAAATGACGAGCCAAACCCAGATTTATTCTTAGTATAATAATATAACTACGATGGAAAGAGCACGCAACTTGGGTGATAACAATCCGAATATGTTTCATCGGTATGGTGATCTTGACTAGGTTTTCATTCATTAAGGATTTCTAGTTTCCTCTTGACAAAATACTTTTTCGAAATTGCGGTCATAACCTCCAAATCTACTGTCATGATCTTTGTATCCTCCTTTTGTTTCTTCAATTATAATTGGTCTTCCGCCCTTGCTTCATTCCGCTTTTGGTTATCTATGTACTCCTTGTAATAATTAAGCTCACTTTCATTATGCATTAGCCTCTTGGTATGCCACGATGCTTGATCACTTGTAATGGTATGCAAAACCTCAACTCGTTGCTCAATTTGAGTCTTACCTTTTTTCTTTTGCCGCCTCGCTTCCAATTGGTCTAGGCGGACTCGAGGGAGTGGCCACGTTGCTTTGAGGTGTCTCATTCACTTCTTCGTCTTCTAAATTGATGGTTGGAGATGATTCGGCCGCGGAAGAAGTGCGTTGGTAACTAATTGCATATGGAGATGAAGTAGTTGGTAGCACCGTAACGAAAGATTGATGGTCCTTAACCACTTCGTAATATGCAAAGTATGCAAACATTTTTTTCTTGGCCGCATAGTAAAATGATTGAGCTTGCTTGACCTAATGAAAAATAAATATTAGCTATTTCACAATGCTACATATTTAAAAAAATTAGATATAAATTACATAATTAAATTCATATAATCGAATAAAATTTATATCATATATGATAAAAGAATATAAACTTACTTCATCCAATAGCAAAGTGCCGCTAGCTATACATTGCCGTGCATTGTGTAAACATTCGCCCCATTTTTACAAAAGTAGCTTGAACTTGTTATAGTGAGACAAAAACGCGATTCGGTCCTTGGCTCCCTCGGAGGAGTTTCACCTTGTGCAAGCTCCCAATTTAAACAGAATCGGCATGAATTGACTCCCACAATTTCTCCCTCTTTTATTTGTTGCCGTCATAATTATCAACGCTATGACGTACGAAAGAGATGCACATTTGTAAATATTCGGAAGTAAGCCAATGGGTGCCCATTTTTTTTGGAAAAATACTCAAGCTAGGAAATGAGAGAAGAGATGGAAGAGGATGTGAAATGAGAGAAGAGATGGAAGAGGATTTATAGGAAAATTATAGGGTGTGTTTAGAAATTTTTTAGGATTTTTTGGGATTTTTTTACATTTTGGTTAGGTTTATTCCCATTTATTTGATTGAATATGGACCGTTGGATCAAATTTCAAATTCAAAATCAAAGGTCCAGATCGACTTGACCATTGCAGGGTAAAAATTTTAATTAGCATGCCACATGTCGCTCTCTCATTAGTGCGTTAATTTTTTTTAATCTTTTACTGACGAGTGTAGTGCATGCGCCGACGAGAAAAAAAAATGATCAGAGCCTGACGTTACCCTCGTGCAAACGGCCGAGCAAATTTTGCTCGAGCACCAGCCGACCGATTTCTTCCGCTGCGGACCAGATTTCTTCTGCTCAAGTGCCTCGTCGTCCAGTCCCTCCTCCTGCTCGAGCATCATCCCTCCCGGTGCGGATGCTCTTATGTGACAATATAGTATCCTTGAATGTTATTTGTCTTAGTATTTACTTTGAAATCACATGCTCTACATTTGGAAACAAGACTTTATAATAATTTTGATAAACCACATAGTTAATTCTTCTAGTAAATCATTTCGGATAATAAATTTTACGACTAAAATATTCTTCGTGATATGCTTAGTTTACACTGAAATATGGATTAATTCAAAATGTTGCAGCAAACCCTTTTGGATTCAATTCAATGTATGAAATTTTGTTGTTGGAATCTTAAAAGATTGTTAGCTCATTATCATTGTGTCTATTCACAATGCAATTTTCTTTGTAAATTGTAAACATAGGCATGATTAGACAGTGATGAGTGTGTAGTTTCCATATGCATGCGTACTTCCGTAAATGAATAATTCTTATTTATACCCCAATTAGTGTCTAAATGATACCAATTCCTACAAGCAGATCACATTATCATCCAATGCCAAAAATTGAGATTGTATTCTGATTTATACCCTTTAACTTTTCCTTTGCATAATGAAGCAAAAAGAAGGTATGTATGAAGCAAGTTTGACATGTATATTTTCTAGTGTTTTTCTTTTCTTAGAGTGTCAAACAAACCGTATTATAAAATACTCCATTGATTTGGAAATAGGGAATCGTTACAACTACTGTCCATGGAGCTTCAAAACAAAGACCAGTGTATATCTTAGTTTCTCCTCCTGTCCTTTTAAGTTTTAATTATGACTTATATATATGAACTAAAAGGAAACCCTTAAAGGAAATTGAGAAACATAAATGCCTTTGGACACATAAAATCTAGAAGCTAAAAAAGAAAAGAAAACAAAATTGTGTTTGTTTAAGGAAATTTATTCTTTATAATTTTTAGTGTGCGTCTTATCCTATTTAGATACGGATATTAATTAGATAGATACATGAAATCCATGTTATATCAAGACATTTATTGTAACATATTGTATCAACATATATATAAGGCATTCTATCAATGAAAGAGAAAGAGTTTTTCCAGTTTACATATTTTCTCCTACAACATATTATCAACAACTCTCTAGGTTGATAGCCATCACCACCAAAAGAAAAAAAAATCATAACCTTCACAAAAGGCCTCCAACGTCGGCATCCCTTGTCACCGCCGACCACCACCGTCGGCCTCTCTCTCTCCACTGCCGGCAGCCCAAGTCACAAGCACAAGGTACTCAAATCTTCCTACGTCGTCAAGATTGCTCGACTTCCGAAGAACCGTTTCAAACGAGCTTTAACATCAACTTGATCAACAAGTGTACTAGTCATACCGAGCACAACACCCATCGAGGTAACCTTTTCTAAACCATCAATATCTAGATGTAGGATCAAACTTACTTACCGCAAAACCCTAGATCTAAGTTGATGATAATTGTAATATAAGTTATTTTATATTACATGTTTACCCTAGTTCCTATGGACCTATACCCATAGAGTATAAGTGATGGTCATGGGGAAGTCACGATTTAGAAAAGAAAAGAAAAGGAAAAGAAAATCGATCCAACGTGACGGTTATTCACGATTGCTGGGTGTAGTTTTTGCCACCGTTTATAATCGATTTTGTGACCATATATCATGGATCACATTCTTATTCAATAAAACTTGAAAGTTTTTGTGATCGTAGTTTTCGATCGTTCCTGATAAAACATCTTTGTGTATTTTTGTAGATGAGTTCAAATGAGCCAGCTAGGCCGAAATTTGACATCCTTGACCTTCAAGGCAACGAATACAACTGTTGGGTCTCAGATGTGGAAACTACATTCATCAGAAAAGGCTGAACAAAACCATCAAACCCTCTGGGCCTGGAACGAATCTCATGCCCCCCGCTAATGAGTCAAAAGCTCAAGTCCTTATATTTTTGAGGCTTCATATTCATCCAACTCTCAAGAGAAATTATCTAAACAAAACAGATCCCATGGTATTGTGGGACGATCTGAAGCAATGCTTCAATAATGTGCATGATGCACAACTTCCTGAGTTGACTGCAAGATGGGAGAACACTAGACTTGTGGACTTCTCCAAAATACAAGATTTCAATCAAGCAATGTTGGATCTGTAGTTTGAGTTGAGTTTTTGTGGGGTGGAGAAATCTGAGAACGATATGATTGAGCGTTCGTTGAATAAATTCCCAACCTCCATGAGCATTATTGCTCATTAGTACTGGATTGAGTACGAACATGGGATGATTACTATCTTTAGTGATCTCATCAATAGCCTTGTAAAAAAAGAGAGGCATCATGAGATCATCTTGAATAATAACTCAAGACCGGCTGGTACCAAAAAGCCTGAGAGAAAAGTCTGGGAGTTATCAAACTGCAGGAAAGGCTCGTAAAGACAAGAAGGTTATTCATTCAAAACCTTATGCTCGCGGTGGACAATCTCCACATGGGGATATAGGAGGGCGTGGGCGTGGCCAAGGCCGCAGCCAAAATCTGATTTGGCATAGAGATCAGAACGCCAACTTCAACAAGAACTAGTCTGGTTCAGTTCCTGATGGTCAACGATCCCAACATTCTGGAAGATATGTTTATTTCAAATGTGGTTCTACTAAGCATATGCACAAACAGTGTGGTGCTAGTAAAGAAATCCAGAACATCTACAAGAGGCACAAGCAGTATTTGGCTCAAGAGTTAAATTATGCTGGAGATATAGAGATGGAGGCTGACACTAATCTCGTTCTTGCAAAAGATAAAGGGGAAAGATCTTGCTACCACGGACTTTAATTAAGCCGATGTAAAAGGCGTTGTCTCTTTAATTTTTCAAGTTTTTGGTTTTATTTTTGGCTTACTTTTCGGCCAAACTTATTAAGACACTTTTCTTATTTTTGATTAAGAACATCTATGATATATTTTTGTTGGCAGTAATGAATATTTCTCTATTTTTTGGTATATGGAAGAGTTTGAGAATGTTCTATTTCATACAATTCTTATGTATGGTTCGATGTCTTTACATATATGAAAAAAATGCGAAGATACGTTCAAAACGTCCTAAAAACAAAACAAAAAAATTGATCACAGGGCAATTTTCGACCTGTCAAAAATTTCAAGGTTGACCGTTTCATTTTGTCTCGACCAATCGATGACATGGATCTGTTACAATTTTTGACCTGTCGAAATTTTTTTCGGCCCGTCAAATTTTTTTTATTGGAAAGAATACAGAGAGGAGCATGAAATTCTCGGAAAAGAGAAAATTGAAACGCATCCTTGGGATTTTGACCCGTCGAGGATTTCCCTGGATCCTGGATCGACCAAAGTGATTCCCTCGACCTGTCGAGGGATTCTCTCGACCCATCGAAAAGTGGTTCTGTTTCGGACAATTTTTATGCCATCCCCTATTCCAAAACACTGGTTGATGTGTTGGTTGGATTTACTCACTACTAGAAAAAGTATTTTAGACATCGCACCTTTAACATCGGTTGGAAAAACCCCTGATGTAAAAAAGTTTTTAGACATCAGATTTTAAAAACCGATGTCATTTGTATAATTTACATCGTTTTTAAGTCAGACTAATGTTAGGTATCCCATTATTGGTTTTTGAAAACGCGAAAAAAAACCTAAGTGTCGGGCGGGTTATGTTGGAGGGAAAAAAAATTTTCATTCCCTCACTTGGTTTTTTTCGACCTCTCTCTCTCTCACAGACCAATTCAGTGAACTCACTTCCTCTCTCACTTCCTCTCACCTAAATCTTCTCCGACGCCGCTCTTCTCCTCCTCCTCCGACGCCGCTCTTCTCCTCCTCCTCTCACTTCCTCTCACCTAAATCTCCTCCTCAATTCAGTGCCTTTGCCCACTGGTATGTCGATCTGTTTTTGCTTTTCAATTCGATTGTTGAGATTTCAGATCCATAATCCATATTATTATCTTATACTGCTGTTCTGCTCGTTATGCAGTGAGGGTTGCAAAAAGGATGTAGCAGTGGCGCTCATAAGCTTTCACAGTTGTAGCCATGATGCCAAAATCAAGAGCAAGCTCGGTGAGTCACTGTGTCACTTTGCTTCTCGACAACCCCCTTTGTTGTTTTGGACTTGCTTTGATTTGATTTTCGCTTATTATTTTGAGGCAACAATGTCGATTCCAACTCTGGAAGCTTGCAAGAAGCGAAAGCGAAGTCCAAAGGTTTATGGGTTCCATTCATTTGGTGAACCCGGTTACCCGATTACTCCTCCCATGAGTCCATTTCGTGACAACATTCGTCTCTTTCTTCAAGAATGTGCTGAGCTTGAGAGTTATAGAGTCCATGGCAGCATGTCTATTTGGTGCACTCTTCTTGTTCATGACAATCGAAGCCTTGTGGTTCCTCTTTACACCATTGAAGAAAACGTCACCAACTCTGATAACCCTTTCTGTGATTATTGTGGCTGCTCTGGTAATTTCTCTCACCTTTATTCTTTAATAGCATTGTTTTTGTGAAATTGGGTTTGTTTAGTACTCCATTGTTGCTGTGAATTGGGTTTTTCTAGATCGCCATTGATTCTGTGAATTGGGTTTTTTTAGTACCCCCAATGTTTCTGTAAATTGGGTTTTCGTGTACCCCCCAATGTTACTGTAAATTGGGTTTTCTTTGATAAGATTGTTGCTGAAATGAGTATACGCATACTTGATGTTGTAATTGAGTAGGTTACATTTATCATTGGCTGAATTTGGTAGCTGATATCGTATGCACAAGCACATGGACTACGGCCAGACATTCTCAAAGCTGAGGGCAAGTAGATGATTACTTTGGATTTTTGGTTAATAGTTACATAGGTTTGGTTCTTTCATTTTGGTTCGACTTGTTTATGAGCTTTGTTATTTTCTGATTTCAGTTGACTGAGAAAACATCAAACCTCCAGTGTTCGAAGGATTGGATGATTTAGCTACGGCTGTAAGTGATTTCCCTTTTACCTCCTCATGCATTTGTTCGAGAACAGTTCCCTTTGTGGTTGTTGTTGTTGTAGGGTTTTGTGGCGAAGCCGGAGACTTTACCTGATGGGACTGTGAATTTGATGGTCTGGCATTGCACGATTCCAGGGAAGTCTGGTGTAAGCTCTCTGTTTTTATCTCGGAAATTCGTAAATTTTTACTCTTGATTGAGTTGGAATGTTGGTTTAGTACTGTACTGTACAGTTTGGAGGTTAGTGTGATTGGTGAGGTGAAATATGATGCTTGAATGCCTGGTTTTACTGCTTAGATTATGTGTCTGATGATGGGTGAGATAGAAACTAGTTTAACTTTGAGAACTCTCTTTGTTAATGGATTCATGCTGTAGAGCTAGGTTGTGCTGATTCAAGATTGGTCATTTTGTGCTTGACAAGTTGTGGTGAATCCTTGCCTTGTATTTTTATGGGTTAGATAGTGGAATTTCAAATTTGTGTTAAACAAGTTCAGTGATTTTTGACTATTTGATGGCATAAGTCAGTATGGAAAGAATGAGGTTCTGAGTTTGATCACTCATTTATGTATATATGAATTTGCTAGATGAGTCAAATATCTGTTTGGTGTGTGTAGCTTCTGACATAGTGTACCATAATGCAGAAGTTGATTTTAATGGAAGGCTCGGACAGGAATGGCCCTCTTGGTTTTTTTTCCCTGATTTTAATTGTTAAGGACATCTGTTTAGTACTAATTTACAGATAAAGTTAAGGACATTTGTAAATTAGTACTCTACTTTTCCTTGCTCAACTTAATTGTTACTTTCGAGTCCATACTACTCATCTTTATAATGTTTATTCCAACGTAGTATGGTCTTTTTATCTTTATTTGTTTTTCTGGCACAGAATAATAAACCAACTCTTTCATGTTAGACATAGTTGTTCTTGGCTTTAAATTAACTCTTAATACTGTTTTGCAGACTGACTGGGAGGGTGGATGCTTCCCACTGACACTGCACTTCAGTGAAGACTACCCTAGCAAGCCTCCGAAGTGTAAATTCCCAGCAAATTTCTTCCACCCGAATGTATATCCATCTGGAACTGTTTGTCTCTCGATTCTTAATGAGGACAGTGTGAGTACATTCTGCTTCTTCGAGCTTTTTTACCAACTAGAGTCCGCCTTGTTAGAATGTAGAGTTTAGTTAGTTCACTGTACTTAATGTGCTTTGTCTTGTAGGGTTGGAGACCAGCTATAACTGTGAAGCAAATTCTTGTGGGCATCCAGGATTTACTTGATCAGCCAAATCCTGCCGATCCTGCACAGACTGAAGGCTACCACCTCTTCATTCAGGTATACTGCCTATCAATTACTCTATATTTTCCCTTTCCTTCTCTGCTATTAAGAGGGAAGGCTCTTATCTATCATAGTTTTCGGAGATGATGCTTTGTCATTTGCTTTTCCAGTTAACAAGGGATCAAACTTTTGGTTTTTATATTCTGCACTAGCCTTGTTAAGACAGCCCTCTTTGGCCATTATCACTAGAATTATCTCTATGCAAATGCACTCCCTTTATGCAGAAAGGTTTAATTGTTGTGCTGCTGCCTGTTTATGGCTTGACATAGGGAAATAGGATGAAGTGTACAAAAAACACTGAACTTGATGTTACTTTGCTCTTGCTTATCAAATGCAGATGTTTGGAAGTTTTACATAGCATCATGTGTTAATGTATCAGATTTGGACTATTCTTCCTGTATCAGATTTGGATTAACTTGGGTTAATGTATGTTGGTATGCGAGCTGTCTCATATCATCAAGAAACTTAAACTTGCATGTTTGGCAATGCCAGTTGTGTTTATTTTATGAGTTCCAGTAGTGTCAATTGTGTTGAAGTTATGAGTACTGTTTGTGCAAGGATGAACAATACTACAAGCACCTGAGTGAAATTCAAACTTTAGATACCAAATCAATTGTGATGGTATGACTGTTACTCGCTTTCTTTCCTTTCCTTTCGAAGTGTACACATGGTAGTCCAAGGATTTATTGATTTCTTAAATGTTTTACTGATTTTTTAGATGTATCCATATGTTTGGGATTTATTAATTTCTTTGCCTTGATTTATCTGTCATGATACACCCTTTTATGATTACCTGAGTTCTTTGTACTTGCCCAGTGCTACTCCAACTGAATGAGTGTGGACACTTTGTGGATTGTAATTGGTCCAAACTATATCGGTCTGGAATCAAGAGCTTTCCAAGGTTTTTACTGTTGATTTTCACAAGTAATTATTTATGATTGTGTTTTCCCATTGCAGGTGGGATTGTAGTTTCCAGTATGGTAGCTTAGTTGAGGAGGTAGATGGACATACAACAGTACTTTATCATAGACTTCAGCTAGACTGGTTCCCAATGTAAATACCAATTCCTTTGACATACAGCAGTACTGTAACTTGAATTTAGGGCTGTAAGAGAGAATGATTCTCATTAATTTAAGCCAATTAGTGCCTCCTATTTGTCTTAGAGAGAATTAGAAATCGTTATAACTAATGCATAAGATGAGAACTGGACATAAAAAACAACCCAAAATCTGATGTCAAATAAAATTTACAACATCAGGTACAAAGCCAAAATCTGATGTATAAAATGAGAGCTGGAATCAAAAACAACCCAAATTCTGATGTCAAAAACGATATTTAACATCAGGTACAAAAACAAAATCTGATGTCAAAACATACATCTTACATCAGTTATAAATGGAATATCGATGTAAAGGTAATAAATTGTAATGTAGACTTCGATTTCATTGGGTCTTTCACTCTAAATATGAATGTTTGAAAGTACCTACACACACTGGAATAGTGAGATATACATAAGCAACCGATGTCTATTGTAACCTTTGACATCGGTTCCTAACCGATGTCCCATTTTTGCCGATCTTTTACATCACCCACTAAGACATCGGTCTGGTATGATTTTTTACATCGGTTCTGAACGGATGTCTGAAATACTTTTTCTAGTAGTGACTGATGCTAGGTACCTCTCTGAACCACACAAAGGTCGTTCACAGACCGGTTATGTTTTCACTATGGGAAACACGGCGATCTCTTGGAGATCAACAAAGCAAACCCTTGTTGCTACTTCCTCGAATCATTCTGAAATTATTACTTTACATGAAGCTGTTAAAGAATGTGTCTAGCTTAGGTCAGTCATAGGTCATATTCAAGGGTCTAGTGGATTACCATCTACTGTTATTGTTTCCACTTGCATTTATGAGGATAATGCAACATGCATTGAACATATGAAGTTGAGTTACATTAATGCAATATGCATGACAATACAAAACATGCATTGCCCGAGTTCTTCTTTAATGCAACATGCATGACAATACAAAACATATATTGCCAAAGTTCTTCTTTAATCAACAACAACAACAGTTGTTGAATATCCAAGTAAATCAGATTGGTTCCGTTGATAATGTTGTGGACTTATTTACCAAGTCACTTCCTAAGTCTACTTTTGTGAAACATGTGAGAAGCATTGGTATCCGCAGGTAGAACTCTTAGACTGAGTTTACAGTCAGGGGGAGTTACATTCCTGTAGACATTAAGAGGAGTCTACATCACATATAGTAACTTTAGTAGTTGGTGCATTGTACTTTTTTTCCTTTAGACCAAGTTTTTGTTTTACCCATGATGTTCTTGTTTGCTTGACGGAGTTTTTAATGAGGCAACAACTCATGCATCATTCTTGAGGTCATCGACACAAAGGGAAGTGTTTGAAAAATATTTAAAGAGATTTATTCTCTATAATTCTTAATGTATGTCTTATTCTACTTAGATATACATATTAATTAAATAGATACATAAAATCTCTGTTATATCGAGACATTGTATCACTAAAAAAATGAAAACACAACTGGGCTTCTGTTACTACTACCAATGGAACAACTCATGCATCATTCTTGCTCTTCACTGAGAACAAGGCGAGGGCAGTCTCTTTATTGCGCTCGAATTGTATTCTATAGAACCGGTTGTTTTCATGGGGGTCCGGCTCTCTGTGTGTGCCGTTACAATTTCTTCTGCCCGCCAACGAAACCAAACACACCGAAAGCGCACACAAAAAAAAAAATGAAATGAAAAAGAAGCAAATTCCTTCCTCGAAAATCCAATATATATAAACAAAGGACAAGCGTGAAACGCACTGTTCTAAAATCAATTTCCCTTACTACTCTCCTCCTTTTTTCTCTCTCTTCTTTTTCTTCCTTTCTTCTTTCTTTCCTTGCTTCTCTGCATCCACAACACCCCCCCCCCCCTCCCCTCAAGACCTTTAGAGAGAGAGAGAGACAGATTGAAAATGGGTGTGAGAGTGTTGAGCTTTGTTTTTGTATAATGAGAAGAGGCTTGAAACCACTTCTTCCTAGAAGAAGATGGCAATGAACCAACGTGAGCCACAAAATGAACAGAGCAATTCATTCTTGCTGGATGATGCTCTGTTCTGTGGTGAAGAGAAGTGGGAAGACGAAGATGAAGTGAGTGAGGTGTACAATGATGAAATAAGCAACGATAATGACGAGGGAATTATGAATTCAAAAACCCAAAAAAACCCATCTCTGTTTCCTCTGCCTTTGCTGGAGCAAGATCTGTTCTGGGAAGATGCAGAACTTCTCTCTCTGTTCGCCAAAGAAGAGCAGCAGCAGCAGCTGAGTGCCCATCTCGACAACACCGTTTCGAACCTTAAACGGCGTGAGGCGGTGGAGTGGATGCTGAAAGTAAACGCCCATTATGGATTCACTGCTCTGACTGCAATCCTAGCCGTGAACTACTTAGACAGGTTCACTTGCAGTGTTCATTTCCAGAGAGACAAGCCATGGATGGTTCAGCTTGTCTCCGTTGCTTGTATCTCTCTGGCTGCCAAAGTAGAAGAAACCGAAGTGCCTCTTCTTCTAGATCTTCAAGTAAAGTCTCAGTCTTTTACATACTTTTTGTTCATCAAGATTCAATTTTTATTGTCTGTTTCTTTATGATTGGGTTTTGTCAAATCTGAAACCTGGGTTTTGTTTTAATGGGTCAGGTGGAAGACACTAAGTTCGTCTTCGAGGCCAAAACGGTTCAAAGAATGGAGCTTTTGGTGCTCTCAACCCTCAAGTGGAGGATGCACCCGGTGACTCCAATCTCATTCCTCGATCACATCATAAGGAGGCTTGGATTGAAGACTAGTCTGCACTGGGATTTTCTCAAGATCTGTGAGAGTCTTCTTCTGTCTTTGCTTCTGGGTAAGTAAAAGTCTGTAACCGTTACTAACCAAAGCTTAGAACTTTCGATAAGAACAAAGAAAATGAAAGATGCCATTTTGAGATTTGTGGTTATTTCCCATTTGATTAATTTTTGTTCACTATTTTTTGGTGGTCGGTTTTTGGTCAGATTCAAGATGCATTGGTTATCGCCCTTCTGTTTTGGCGACAGCCACAATGATGGTGGTCATAGACCTTGTCGAGCCTTGTAATGCTGTGCAGTACCAAACCCAACTTCTGGAAGTGCTCAAAATAAGCAAGGTATGTCCTAGTTTTAATCCAGCTTTTTTCACCTCAGTTTTAAGTGCATTATGTACTTTAAATCAGCTCAGTTTTAAGAGCATAATGTACTTTAAATCTTTGATTAAGTACTTAAGTGGGTGTTGCTGCATTGTAAACAGGAGAAGTTGAATGACTGTTATACCCTCATTCTGGAGATGTCGAAGGCTTGTGCTTATGGTGGCTACAAGAACAACAACCCCCTTAAACGTAAGCATGGGCTAATCCCGGGGAGCCCAAACGGAGTCATCGATGCTTATTTCAGTTCTGAAAGCTCAAATGACTCTTGGGCTGTGGGTTCTTCTGTTTCCTCTTCACCAGAGCCACTGTTCAAGAAGATGAAAGCAGATGCTTCTTCATCCCTCATCAACAGGCTCATGGGCATTGTTGGTAGTCCCTAATAAAATCATTTCAGTGGTTAGAATTCCCATATTCCTATTATCGCAATTTCACTTTTGGTGCTGCTGCAACACAATGCAAGAAAGAAAGAACTCTGCTTTTTCTGATAAAAAAAACTCTGCTTTTAAATTCCAACCAATGCCACACCCAAAGCAGTCCCACACTCCGCTTGGGATTGGATGGCATTTGAGAGCAAGACAAGGGTTAAGATCGGGAAGCAAGACGAAGAAATCCTCATGTAAAATCTATTATTAGAAGCTGTTTTTCTTAATATTTTCCATATCTATGAGTCTTTTTGGACCATTTGGACATATTGTTTTAAATAAAGAAATTTAAACACCAATTTTGTTCTTTTGGTATTCTCGAATATTATCTGATCATCTAGGAATCACTTGCCATTAGCTCGATCTCTTCATGCAGAAAATTGTGTGTCAGGTGTGTCAGGTATCCAATCTCTAAGTTCTATTTTCTTCTTCTCTGGCCATGGAATATGGGTTACAAACTTGCAACATTTGATTTATCTATGTATATGTAATTTCCCTTGTTAGGGGAAATTAAGAAATAGGTATTTATCTTGAGAGTCCCGCTCTCCTGCCGGATATCATTTAGAGACAAGACGAGATGATCAAAATAGAGGATAGAGATCATTCCAATGTTAAATCTCAACCCCACTAACATTTTCTCTCACAAATATGGAGCTAAGATTCTTTTCCTTTTTTTTTTCCCTCAAATCTTGTCAGAACAAGTCTGTTTATCTGCTGGTTTTTGCATGTGAAAGAAGGAAGAGAGTGTCGGGAAGTAGATTTGAATTGGTTTGAAGGGAGACTTTTTGATTGGGGGTTTGACCTCGTTGAAGGAGCAACTCCCTTCTTCTTCCTCCAGCCTTTTGATTTGTTAATGTGAAATGTTGGTGTCTGTAATCAATCTTCTACGCACTTATTATAATCAAAGATCTAATTATAATCTCTCCCTCTCTTCCCCCCACCACAGCTTAAGGGTGGTCTTAGATCTTGTACACTTTTTGTTTAGGGCGTAGGTACCGTTGGTCATGCAATGCAGCTGGCCAATAGGCACGCGCTTGTTAGGAGCGTGATCCCCAATTGGGACAATGTGATTCCTGAGTTGAAAGTTCTTTTGGATGAATGTTTTGCGCTCAATAGTGATGTGAAATAGTAACTTACAAGTTGCAAGTTTCGTAAGAGTATATGCACCCATGAAAGTGGAGAGGAAGTCTTATTTTGAGAAATTTTTTATTCATTTGAGGAATTCCTCGAAATAAGAAGTCATATTCCTGTTTTTCGTGCAGCGATGTCCAAAATAAGACTTCCTATTACTATTTTCTCTTATTTAAAATATTTTCCATTTAAATCCAAATAATACTTTCACCCTATAACTAGCCGACACGTATCATTCCGGATCATATAATTGGTAGCGGATTTCTGATAAGATTTCCGACCAATAATTTTGAGACACGTGTCATGTCTACGTGGCGGTGTCGGCAAAATTATTGATTGAAGATATTCGGTAAGATTTCCGGTAAGATTACAAACCAATGAGAATGAGACACGTGTAATGTCTACGTGTCGGTGTCGGCAAAATTATTGATGAAAATATTCGGTAATATTTTCAACCAATGGATGGTCGACACGTGTCGTTATCTAAAAAAATCTGGCTTTTCAAAATGGCTATAAAAGAAAGAGCTATGGGAGAGGTAGACTCACACCAACTACACATCACTTGTAGTTCTACTCATATCTAAGCCACCATAAACACTTCTTCACATTTTGGTTTCTTCAAGATGAATCCCATGAGTTTCGGTACTTTTTTCAGTAGGAGGCGACAACAACGCCGGCGAAATGCAGAAATTGACAATCAATTCGTTATTGACGCGGTGGCGGTCAATGCAGCTTTTGATGATGAACCACCACCACGCCGCCGTGCAAATCAACCAAGGATGAGGGAGTCCAGGGGTCCAAATCTTATGGAAGATTACTTCATCGAACGCTTAGTCTTCACCGACCATGACTTTCGTCGACAGTTCCGAATGAACCAAAATATATTCAACCATATAATGACGGACCTCTGCAACAACGACCCATTTTGGCATCAAAGAGTCGACGTCACTGGAATGGTCGGACTACTTCCCCAACAAAAGATGACCGGTGCTCTTCGGATGTTGGCCTACGGTTCAGCTGCTGATCAGTGTACCGAAATCACAAGGATGGGGGAATCAACAACTCTGGAGTGCATGAAGAAGTGGTGCACCCAAGTTGTAGAGCTTTATGGTACCCGTTACCTCAGTGCTCCAGATCAGACAGACATCACTCGACTTCTAAGAAGGGCTAGACATCGAGGATTTTCTGGTATGATCAGAAACATTGATTGCATGCATTGGGAGTGGAAGAACTGCCCAACCGCTTGGTCCGGGGCGTACTCAGGGAGGAAGTGTCGCCCAACTATCATCTTAGAGGCAGTGGCCTTATATAACATGTGGATATGGCACAATTTCCTCGGGGTACCAGGAGCTCAAAATGATATCAACGTGCTCTACCAATTAGATGTCTTCAATGCAGTGCTTGCTGGAAGAAGTCCGGTTGCGACTTATAAAGTGAACGGTATGACATATTATAACACTTATTACCTTGCTGACGGGATATATCCGAGGTAATCCTCGTTTGTCAAAATGATTTCTAATCCTCAAGAGCTTCTACAAAAGCTTTTTGCGAGGAAGCAAGAGTCGTACTGCAAGGATGTGGAGATGTGCTTTGGCATCTTACAAGCTCGTTGGGGGATAATTCGTCATACAGCTCGGTGTCACCGCCTTTCGACATTAAAAAGCATCATGTTGGCGTGTATCATAATGCACAACATGATTGTTGAGGAGGAATTCATGGAGGATAAATTTGAGAAGAACGAAGAAGAAGATCTCCAAAACTCATCTACCGCATTCACAGCGTATGATGGGCCAGTGGATGAAGGGGGGAACCGGATTCCTTTTGAGCCGGTTGGAAGACATGGACAAAATGAATAACAGTTTAATGATCGTCTTGTAGATCTCCAATCTGCTTACATCCATGGAGAGCTTCAGAAGGACTTAGTTAAGCACAACTGGTTTCTTGAGACCGGTGAACAACTATAAATATGTTATTTTAATTGTTTGTTTGCATTGTTGTGTGTTTGAATTATGTATTTCTATTATGTGTGTTTCAATTTTTGTAATGTGTGGGAACTTGATGGAAATAAAGAAAATGCAATTTTATTTCTGTAAAAGGGAAACTACATAGTACATAATTTAAATTACATAAACAATAATTTAAGTGCTTGGAAAAAATAAAGGGGGTTATTTAAGTTCTTGGAAAAAGAGGGCGATAACAATTGGAATAGCCTTCTTCGCTAGCTTCTTCTTTAACCCCATCCAATTGAGAAATGATTTCTGCTTTCCTCTTTGTGAAATACCTCTTGGATTTAGGAGTCATGCTCTCGATATCCATTGACATAATCCGAGTTTCCTCCGCCAAAGCCCTCAATTGGATGTCTTTCTTTTGAAGGGCAATTTGCTCTCGCATAAGGGAAACCTCAATTGCATCACTATCTTTTTGATTGCGATCATAAAATTCTTGATTTGCCGCAATCCTATTCAAAGCCTCGGCTCTTTCATTTGTAGGCGTCATGCCCTTTTCCCATTTTATTTCGCTTCCTTGGCCGCTTTCACTCCCATAGGACGCTCCGGAGAAGAGAGAGCTTGGTTGCTCATTGGTGTGGCAAATGCATCATCCCCCTCCAAGTTGACGGTGGGAGGCATTGAGTTTGCGGGATGTGATGATGAGTAAGACGGAGTAGATGATAAGTAAGACGGAGGTGTACTAGCCTCGACATGGATGAAGTAAGGATGATTCTTCACCACTTCCAAACAAGCAAAGTTTTTAATCTCTTTCTTCTTTTTTGCCACATAAAATGATTGAGCACATCTCATCTAAATAATAATAATAATAATAATAATAATAAGATGGAATAAATAGCTTGTAATTCATAAAGAACATGCCCTAAAGAAAATTAAATAAAATGGACATAGCTTATATTAAATAAAAGGAAATAAATAACTTGTAATTCATAAATATCATGAAATAAATAACATGTATTTCATAAAATTTAGACAACATAAGTTGAAACAATATGGTAAAAACTTTTAAAAAAATTGGACATCAAAAACATTACCTCATCGTGTATGTTGGAGCCGGAAGCTACATTCCTTCGTGCGAAAGAAAGAGTACTACCCCAAATTTTTAAATTTGGCTTCAACTTTGCGAAACGAGAGGATAATGCGTTTTGGGTCCTAGCTTCCGGCATCGACTCACCATAACTTAGCTCCCAATTCTCCTTGACATCGCCATAAACCTTTTCCCACAATTTTTCCACCTTTTGTCGATTTCCGGTGATGGAATCAACGCTAAAACGACAATAAGAGATGCTCAATTGTACATCTTCCGAAAGAAGCCAATTTGTTGTCATTTTTTCCCACAAAAAAAAGGATTTAGAGGAGATCAGAGATGGAGAGAGGGAGATAATGAATTTGTTGTGCACAACTTGGTGTGAGAAATTAATGAAATGAAGGTGGTATTTATAGAAAAAATGTAGGGGGTCATTTACAATTTTTTGGGATTTTTTTGCAATTTTTCATTTCTGGCTTTCATGGCAGTTACATTTAAATATGGGCCGTCGGATGGCTCATATCCGTTTAAAATGGACGGCCCAGATCAACTTAGCCGTTGATCTATCTATTGCTCAGGACGTGCCACGTGTCACGTGGCTATTGGTGTGTCATTTTTTAAAAACTTTTTATACACGCGCCGGGTAGAAAAAAAACATCATCTCTGGCGTCACCCACGTGCAGTGGGGACCACCAGAGGAAATTCGGCCTCTCTTCCTCTGCACAGGACGCCGGCGAGGACGTTCGAGACGTCAACGTCCGATCGCCTCTTCCTTCCCTCCCCGCTGCACGCCGTTTTGCCGGAGAATGTCTTCAAACAGCTGGCCCCGTCGGAGAACGTCCTCGCCGTCCCTCAATGCTACATATGCTCTAACTACTAACTAGCAAGTGCTGTAACGGGTCGAGGTGAACTATCTGTGTTCACCTTGAACTCCTATGAAAACAGTACTGTTAGGATTCGACCATGCTGGCGATTCTTCCTAGACGATGTTTGCATGCCTAATCTGCGGCTTAGGAGTGGTAGAGGACCTGGAAAGCTTCAATTTCGGGGAAGGTGAAGTGAGGAAAGTTCGCCGGCCAGCGACATCGACATCGATATCGACATCGCAACACGCTAATCTAGGTTAGGTCGTTACAATTACAAAATCCATCTCTCCCCTATTTGTGCGAAGCACGTGCCCCCTAAATTTGCAAAGGAATTCACGTTGTTCAGGGTGAACTTCCTTGTTCATCCCAGCCGTACTGCAAGTGTTGTAGCTACACTATTCAACAATGGCAAGCAAGCATGACAAAATGTATTAAAAGTTTTTCATTTTTAGTTTTTTACCATTATGTAGTATGTTTCAAAATGTATTGTTCATCCATTCAGATTACAAAAATTTATATTATGTAATATTCATCTACTCAAACAAAATTAGTCTTAGAAAAATATTATGTAATATTCATCTACTAGGACAAAATTAGTCTCAGAAATAGGACGAAATCCCTTATTTTGATGAAGTAGAAACGAAATCAGCGTTAACGAAATAACCATGGAGTGGGGACTGCTTTGACAGTATGGTTGTTAATCGGTGCAAACGGTTGATTTTCTGCCTGAACTGAAAATCGAACCGAATTTCTTAATCGGTCCGGTTCAGTTTGATTTTTCTTTCTCTTCTGTTTTTTTGTTTTTTGTTTTTAAATATATATTAAAAAATGACGAGAGCGGCAAGTAGATTGGTGGAGATGAGACGGGTCGGGGTGATAGAGAATGAGCCAGGAAAGAGTGGGAGCACCCTGTCGGTCGACAAAATGAGAGAGGGTCGGGAGAGATATGCCTGTGAAATGAGAGAGAACTGACAATGACTGAATGAGAGATTGAGAGAGGAGAGGGCGAGAGATAAGTTGTTGTCGGCTGACAAATGCTAGGTCGACCGACGATTACTGATACTTTCTCAATTTAAGCCATCTTTTAGATGTTCAGATTTATATTAAAGGTATCAATTAATATTAAATATAATCCATCCATTTATAAACTATCTTTTATTTATCATTTTCTCATTCATGTTCATATAGTCCAACACTAATATTGCACAAATATTTTTTATGCAAATTTATATTTATAATTTTATGATCCGCCAAATTTGAGATATTGTTTTCTCTCACTAATAAGGTTAAGAATTATTGTAATATCACATGGGTGGTCGTACGATTGAGGTTTTTCTGATCTGAGTTTTTCGTATTATTTGATTAATAGTTATTACAAAGGACGCAGAAAATCTTAATCCAGGCCATGATCGATTAAAGAAACTATTTTGAAGGTCAAACCAAACCAGTCATGCATATTGATGTTATTATTTTCATTCGAAATGGTCCTCTGGCTACTACGGTACTACTGCAGAGTGAAAATGATGCCTCTGCTTCTTGCTTAGGTGTGAGCATGTGCCATCGCTAAAAGATGTTAAGCAGACAAATTTAATTGGATTTGCTTAAAAGATATAATGTACTTGGAGCTTTGCATATATCGCACAAGTATTCCGTCTCTTTTTGCTTTCCTTATTCTATTCATGTTGCTTCCGTTTCTGTAATGTCTTTCTTTTGTGAGCTTTAGCAAACTTGTACCATACAGAATTACAGATTACATTATGTTTGTCAACATTGTACTACTATTGTAAATTTTCAGTCACTGCTAGCTGCATTGATTTTCAACATTTAAGTAACAACAGTTAGCAAAACAGTTGACTTGGCTGAAAGGCGCATGTTGGAGGCGTAAATATAAGTAGTTGTATTATGTTGAACCAAGTTCATTATGAACCAAGATGAATTTTGAAAAAATACGGAGATGGTGAATTTGAATTAAATTCTCCACAACCGTTAAGCTCTCTCTCTCTCTATATATATTGTAATTTTAGCAAACATATATTAACGGACATAAGAAATCTACCGACCTGTACCAAAGAAATTACATTGCACAAAAACGATATGGATGGATTATGAAAGATAAAGTTCTGAGCCTCTGTCTTTTTCAGTTTGTTAAGCATGCTATAGTTGCATTACTTTCAAATAACTCCCTTTATCCAAGCTTTAGGCCTCTGAGATTCACTCTCTAACCATTTATTTTCTTACTGTATAGCACCCGTACTTAGATATGTAATAAGGCCAATATTCTTTTTTAGAGTAAAGTTTTGTGACACCCATTAACCCGTATACGTAAAGTTGCACATTCTCTCTTGCTCATGTCTCTTTGCGTAGAGATTCATGATGTTTTATTCTAGTGGATCTTAATAGTGCATGCCTCCTTCACCCCCTTTTTCTTTGTTCTCTTTGCTTTCATCTATATCTCTTCATTTTTTCTCACGATAACCATAAAAAGAAAAGTTAATATTACTTTTTTCACGTGTTATACGGTGTGATAATGTTCTATTTTGTTTATTGTATCGATAAATCTTAGTAGTTAGTAGTGCATGCAAGCTCTTAGAAATGATATGGCGCTCAATATAAAAGCAATGTCTTATTTCTTTTGAAATTTTAGTTGGGGAGACCAGAATGAATCTTATATAATTTCCATTCTATTACTAGATTCGCACTCTAATTTGGTATTCCAATTGTGGTAAATATGGGTGAACGAAAACAAAAAACATTGTCAAAACTTGTTCTTTGATTAATGTCTATCACTATCTCTAATAATGATTTGAAGCATTATTCATAATCTTTTCCAAAAACCCTCCTATAAGCAATGTAAAAGTGGCTCTAAATTAGCCAAAGTAGAGTAATAAGTCTTCGCAAAATCCCACTATATATAGGAAAGCAAGGGATAGAGTTTTGGTTTATGTTTTTGGATAGTAATTTTGATCGAGCACTCACACTCAATCTATAAAAGGCAAAAAAGACAAAAAGTGGGATGATTTTGAATTTGGGAGACACAATCTTTGATCTTGTGGCATGATTGTCCTTGGTTTGTTCCTTTTTTTAAAATATTTTTTTAGTTTTTTTAGTTTTTGGTTCTCCTAATCAGCCTCTCTGCTTTCAGGTTTCTAGAATGAAGATGGTTTTGTATGCATGCATGGCACGCTTGTAGTGATAATGATTCATATGAGAGAGAGGGAGAGAGAGCGAGAGAGAGAGAGAGAGAGAGAGAGAGAGAGAGAGAGAGAGAGGTTGTTCATTTGGAAGGAAAACAGCTTGCTCTCAAGGAGGTGAAGATCGAATCGATCGTCATTGATGTGCAGGGTTTTGTCCCCACTCAAATAATTGTAGAATTATATGATGGCTTAAAACATTGATATTGTATATTTCTTCTTGACCTGCAGGTCTCTATCATCTCGATCTGCAATATCACTGATTATTGTCTCTCAATAAATAGAATCACATGAAACAAAATTGGCCTGGAAACTAAATTAATTCTGGAGAAATCACCATGAATAAATACCTATATTTACTCTTTCTTCTTCGTCTATCTTCAATTCTTCTACTCCTGGTCCATTCGTCCACAGCTGTAAAGCTCAAAGTGACAACAGAGGAGAGGACCATTCAGGATGGTGGGGCAGAGATCAATGCATGATATATATAGATAAATGTATGTATATATATATATATATATACATGATGCTCGTGTATCAGGCTTGTTCGATCCTGTAGAACATGGAACCAACTTCCATGTATGTAGCCAGTGCTATATATCTTCGGCTAGTTGCATGATTTTGAGTGGACCTTTTTTGACTGAAATGCTCTAGATTCAAAAGAAAAAGGGGAAACATAGTATGATTATCATCTCAACTTTATATAACATCTCCATATCAAGTATACATATATGAGCTTTGACAATTCAAACCACGATTCAATGGCTGCATACTGCATAATGTGTTGTTCATGATTGTTGAGTGTTAACGTAAGAGTGTGATTAATTTGATAGAAAATGAATCAGGGGTTCCAACAATACTAGCCAGTTCTTCCATTCTTCGTAAGGAGAAATGATCCCAGACAGCATCGGAGTATATATATGTGTATACCAGTAATAATCTGCTTGAAATTATGTATCGTATTAGATGCGGGTGTGTGTGTGTGGAGCTGTTATAGATCTCAGTATCACTTATTTTTTGAGATCTAGAGTAAAGCCTAGATATATGCAACTATACGTAAGCTTGCTCGATCAAACAATTAGGGTTTACGGTTTCTTGAATCTCCACAGTTTGCTATCTTATTTCTCCGATCATCGATATCTGCTTAAAACCTTTCTTCTAGCTACCTAGCTAGGGATATCCTTCTGGATCAATATGGTAAATTATATGACAAACCGTTGACCACTTTAGATGGAGGGGTCACACAATCACAAGATCATTACTAGTCATTGGACCAATTGTTAATGATGTTTCACAGACCCAAAGATAAGATATGCCCTACATCCATCCATTCACACAAACATAATATATGTATGTCCTCGAGTTAGCCTAGCTATACAGTGAAGATCATATGAGATGCAGCTACCACTGGCCCCAAGGAAATCAGAAAGGGAGGCCCCAAACCACTGTCTATCGTCAAGGTGCAGCTAGCTAGCTAGCGCGCGCTCTCTATATATATAGTTGATAAAATATGATCTAAAAATCGATATAATGTCTTATACTTGAAAATGAACAAAAAACGGATACATGAGGAGAAATGGGTTATATATAGAGGGTTCTTCCACTCACGTATCTATTTTTTTTGTTCATTTTCAGGTATATGACATTATACCAACTTTTAGATTATAGTTTGACATCTCCACTGTCTAATTGGTAGAATTATATGAGTAGATCATTCCTGTAACTTTTCAGCCAAAATGGTGATCGTTAAGACATCGAACTAGATTAAATCAAGGGACAAACCAAATCTGTCAAACCTGAATCGTTCATACTTACAAATTTCAATTGCAGTTTTGAATGCCTTAACAATAATTAATTTGGCTGAAAATTTGCATAAGTGATCTACACATTAGAAACTAAAATCTGAATGGTGGAGATGTCAAAATATGATCTAAAAGTTGGTGTAATGTCCTATACTTGAAAATGGAGAAAAAAAAAGTGATACCTGAGGAGAAGAAGGCTATATATATAGATATCAGCTCCTATATATATATATAGCACACTTCCACTAAGGTATACCTTTTTTTGGTCTTTTTCAGGTGCAGGGTATTACACAAAATTTTTGATCATATTTTATCATCTCTACAGTTTAAATCTTATGTTCTAATGTGTAGATTAAGCCTGTAAATTTTCAGCCAAAATGATGATCGTTAAGGTATTCAAAACTGCAATTGAAGTTTATAAGTATAAACGGTTTGGGTTTGACAGATTTGGTCCGTCCCTTGATTTAATCTAGTTCGATACCTTAACAATCACCATTTTGGCTGAAAATTTACAGAAATGATCTACTCTTATAGACCTAATAATTGGACGGTGGAGATGTTAAAATATGATCGAAAAGTTTGTATAATGCCCTATACCTGAAAATGACCCAAAAAAAGTATACCTTAGTGGAAGAGTCCTATATATATATATAAGGAGAGAGAGAGAGAGAGAGAGAGAGAGAGAGAGAGAGAGAGAGAGAGAGAGAGAGAGAGAGAGAGAGAGAGAGAGAGAGAGAGAGAGAGAGAGAGAGAGAGAGAGAGAGAGAGATCTTTCACTAAGGTATACCTATTTTTGGTCATTTTTAGGTATATGGCATTATACAAACTTTTCGATCATATTTTAACATCTTCACCGTCGAATTGTTAAGTCTATATGAGTATATCATTCCTGTAAATTTTCAGTCAAAATAGTGGCCATTAATGTATCGAATTATGTTAAATCAAGGGCGACCAAATTTGTCAAACCTGAACTGTTCATACTTATAAACTTCAATTGAAGTTTTACATACCTTAACGATCACCATTTTGGCCGAAAATTTACAGATTTGATCTACATATTAAGACCTAAGATCTAAACGATGGAGATGATAAAATATTATCGAAAAGTTAATGTAATGCTCTATACCTGAAAATATAAAAAAAATATATACCTCAGTAAAATGTACTATATATATCAGCTCCTGCATTTGCATATATATGCACAACAAATGCGTGACTTAAATTATTGCCATGCGTTTACCGCCAAAGCCAGTGCATGTCCTTCATTCACTTCTCTATCTCTTCGCTCTGTTAATACAACTTGACACTAGCTAGCTAACGCTGCAAAAAATCGTTCGGCATCCTATGTGATGGTCACTACCGATCTGTCACGTAATGCCAAACACAGAAACCTCAAATTTTACATATATAATGAAATATTAATCGACATCTTAAATCTATATAAGTATCTATACCTAACGTGTATATGATATGATCTGGGATCTACCAGGGGACATCGCAAAAGGATTATCGAGGCAATTTATGCGCAAGCTTGCTGGCTAGCGACCGAGACAAAACACTAAATGAACTGATGAGCTCCAAGCTGCTCGTAACCACTTGGTTTCTCACCATTTATTGTACACTGGAGATTCAATAAATAATGGAAGCGTAGAAAAGCTTAATTATGAAACCAAAAATCTTCAATTATGGACCCCTTTTGATGTCAATTCTCCTCGCTCCAAAATGAGGTTCCCACATACGTCACATACATTCTCTCTCTATATATATACACACAAAGAAGCAAGCAAAATGTTAAAAGAGTGAATAGACAATGATATATAACGTGCAACATTCTTTGTATATATATATATAAATATATATATATATATGGAATTTATGTTAATTAAGACTTCATGTTTATGAGTGGTCCAAATGTTTTTTTTTTCTCATTTGAATTGGGAAACAACTATATAATTACAGTCGTGAATGGTTGTTGAAAAAGAATTAACTTTTTTTTAACCATGCATCTATGATTGAAATTAATTAGTTTCATTTTGAATTCTACGTACCAAATTATACGACTAGGAGGCAAAAATACATAACCCAAAACGAACACTTATTAGAGCATCTCTAGTGGGGCTCTTTATTGGAGTTCTTTGGTCAAATTTTAGAGAAAAATTAAAGTTTTTCACTCCATTCATACTCCTTATTGCGCTCCCAAGATAGGGAATGCTAGGAACTCTTAAATCTAAGGAGAGAAAAAAGAGCTCCTAGAGACTCCATCTAATGCATGAACTAAACTTAATTTATAGTTTACTTTGCATAAACTTACCAAAAATAAGAGATTCAAACTTTTTATTTCACTAATATGGTTAGAGCATAAATTTTTTTGCTCCCTAAAAGTTTAAAAACTTAATATTGTGGAACGCACCTCATGCGTGAACCAACTTTGTTCCAAGCCAAAGCAAGTCGCGTCTGTCCAGTGGCTCACATCAGTGGCATCGGCCTTTGGCCGCATCGTTGTGTCGTGAGTGCTGCCGGACGGGCGGTTGGGTCTCTCCATGATGCTTCATGTGGGGGTGATTAGTTTGGTTTTGACAAGCAGTTGGTGGTTTTAGATCCTGGCGAGAATGTTTTGGTCTCAAGCATTCCTTCCCTCTGTTCGGGCTTATGGTGGTGTAGCACGGTAGGAGATGGCATCAAAATCGCTGCGAGGAGTTGCGATTATCTTCTCCGAGGCCAATTTCTCTGGGTTGAGTCGGCCGGTGAAGGTGATATTAAAATCTGTTTTGTTCAAGTTTGTTTCTTGCAGGGTATTTCCTTGTGCCTTGTGAGGGCAGAGTGGCAATGCTAATGTGGTGAGTGGAATTGGCGGTGGACAACGAAGAGCATTGGCGGAGGGTAGAATGATGGTGGCGACGCTGGGTCAACAACAGGGTTTCTTGGGCTAGAATACCATGTGTTTTGTTGGGCCAGACTATAGTTGGGCCTTGAGCTTAATCCTAGGTCTAAATTGTTTTATGTTTTGTAGTTGTTTTTATGTGTTTGTTTGTGTTTTGTTAGAAATAAATCCTTATGTTGTGGGATATATCGGGTGATCTTCTTGTGTATACACTTCATGTGCCTTGTTGACTCTAGGGTTGAGACGAGCTAGCATTGGTGAAATGGTTTCTTCCCCTTAGTGGTCGGATGAAACAAAGTGTCGACAATTATAATCGGCAATATAGTAGAAAAGCTGGTACAAATTGGCTTTTGATGCATCACTTTCGACTGGAAAGCAGTTTATCCTTTTTAGTGTGTCTCCATCTTGGAAAAATGGATAGAGTAGCTTATTTGGCACTCTCTGCTAAATGATGCGTCGGGATTACATAGTTATTGTTGGGTATTATGTTATTATTCGAAATGTTCTATTCGAGCTCATTATAATATGAGGTTCAAATTATATGCCCCCTATGTGCTCGACTGTTTCATTAATTAAAATTTTAAAACTACCGCACCGTCCTTATTTTCCAAATTTCTTTTTAAAAACTTTTAACTATATTTATAACAAATGTATTGAAACTATAAAGAGCATGATCGGAGATGCTCGACACTATAATTTTTGAGAAAGTACGTTCGTGGATACACATTATTACCTACTCATGCAAGAAACAGCGCTAGCTTGCAGAGTTGCAGTGATGATGCTAATTACTTCTCTTGTTGTTTTATTTTGGTTGCAATTTTGCATGCTTGAAAGTAAAACATTAGAAATTGATTTCAGAGATGACAGAGGATGAGTCTTTCCCTCCATTTTTTTGGCATTCAATTGCTTTATAGGCCTCTAGTTTCTCCCTACCATTTACTCTAGAACCCTAGGCGGCGAATTTGTGCGTATCAGTCTCGTCCACCGGCGGCCCTAGCTAGCTTGGGATGGTATCTAGGTCAAGTCCTTGCTATTTAAGGATGACAACCGGTCAGGTCGGGGCGGGTTTTAAGTAACTGAATCCGAAAATTTTTAGTTCGAGTTTTCACCAGACTCGAATTCGAACTCATCGGATACATAATACTCGAATCCGACCCATTTATCTGAACAAAAAATAAATAAATAAAGGATTATATGTATTAATGTATACCATTATATAAAATATATATAAAAATTAGGAGTTAGATTCAATAGCATCATGAATTTTACATAAAATTTGACAGTGAATTGAATCATTAAATTTAAAGACACTCAATGATCGAGATTAAATGACACATACCAATATTTTTATTTATCTTTTATTATATTCACTATAATAAAAAGTAAAGTAATTGTAGTTAATTATCTCTCTCCCTCTCGTATGTTCTTGTGTATATTTGATCTACTGCATCATCCTGTTCTTTTTCTTTTAAAGTCTGACAAATCTCAACTTCTTCAGAAAATTCTCTGTTAGTATAGGGAGGGAATTTTATTCATATGTGGAGCTTTTGTATCTCGATCTCAGCTGAAACGTCAAAACCCTGAGTAGATGATTGCATCTCCATAATAGGTATTAAGCCATCAAATTGTTGATGAGAGAGAGAGAGAGAGTGCTGATTACCGTCACATTTCTGGTATTTTTTTTAATTTAGTTGTTACTTTGACGACGTTGTGATTAGAACTTAGATCGAAAAATACATCCAATTAGACAATAACAACTAAACTACTTGCTTTTATCAATAATCTCTTTCTATGTCCATAATTTATTCCTTTTGCGTTTGTATTACAAGCGCATTTCGATGAACATAGCATCATAGACATACATATATCATTTCATGCTTTAATCTTAGGGATAGAATGATTCAAGTTCACTGCGTACGTTCTTCATGACATGATTTCGATCGATTACTTATCCGATTTGGCTATTGCTGCACTTCTAATTAATCTGCTGCACTTTGATAGAATCATTTGATCACATTATAATCTAGTTCTTGCTGCGCCCATGCATGCATGGAATATGATACTCAAATTGGTCGATCATAGACGATATATATAGCTTTAGTGCTTGACGTGCATAAGTATCCATGGGACCTGTGAGAACAGATTTTGACGCCCACAGGACCAATATGAAATACTCACTCCATCATAGACCCATATATATAGCAAACAATTGCTACTAACCATGCATGCTCTGAAGATGCTGTAAATAGAAAATTTACCAGGAACCTTACTTCTGGCTTTCATTTATTTCTTCTGTTTAGACGGGTGAAATTTATTACAAAGCCAATTTGGGTACCCTTTTGGGGCTCTTGTGTGATAAGGACCAGAGAAGAGTCTTGGATGCATATGGGTTTGAGGGGTCAGTGGCCTCGGTCTGTCCCATATCTGTGAAACTCGGCGGCCATGCTGTGAGCATGTCTATGTCTCGCTGCTTCTGAGACAAAGATTTGGTATCTTTTGAAAGAGCCAGCTAGGCAATAGTTACCCACCCACCACCAAGACCCCTTATCAACAAATGTTAAAGGGGATTGGACTTGTGATATTCCAAAGCTTGGTTTACGTTCTTGAAGAGGGTATAGTAAAAGGTGTTACGTGACAACTTCAAATGTCCTAATCCATTACAAAATCCCCATTGGTTAGTAGTATGCTAGTATTACATTTCCTTGAGGTCCACATGGAATAAATCGACAACTACATTTCTGGATGACTGGATCTCGCCATTAATTCTACTCCCAATTTATCTACTTAACATTTTAGCTAGGAGAAGAGGAATCTATTTTAGTATTGAAAATCATTTTCCAAATGAATGATAGCTAGGAGGAGAGGAGTTAGAGTTTCCGTCGTCTAAAGTTTATTGTTCAAGTGCTGTAGTCTAAGCACTTAGACGACGGAAATGGTCCGTTACGTCGTCCAAGTGATGTCTTAGACGAGGCAATAATTCCGTCGTCCAAATGAGGATCAGACGACGCAAATAACATTTGCGTCGTCTAAGTACAACTTAGACTACAAAATTATTGTGTCGTCCAAGTACAACTTAGACCACGCAAATGTTATGTGCGTCGTCCAAGTCATCACTTAGACTACGAAACTATTGCGTGGTCTAAGTGATGACTTAGACCACGAAACTATTCCGTAGTCTAACTGATCACTTAGATCACGTACGTATATATGTTTTGTAGTCTAAGACATCATTTAGATTACGAAAGTATATATGACTTCGTAGTCTAAGTGAGGACTTAGACTACAAAAGCGTATATGCTTTCGTAGTCTAAGTGAACATACATTTTCTTTTATTTTTTTTTAATTAAAATTTGAATTTAAAGTAAAATATTAATAAAATAATTAAAATAATTTAAAATTTATGTACATCGATTCATTCGAAAAAAATGAAATATTAAAAACTACGCACAAACTAATAAAATACGATAGGAGTAGACGCGCCGCTGAGTCCCCTGCCTCTAGCCATGTCGTCGTCGTCGGGGTGTGGGGTGTGGGGTCGGAGCAGAACGACAATCTTGTTGAACCTAGTTTTGCATGAGGGCGAAGAGGTGGACTATCTGTACTTATTGCTCAGCAAGCCTCTGACGCATAGATAGCGTTTCCGCCTGTGCGAGTCGAGGCTCCTCAAGGGCTGCTTGGACCGCCGCATTCCGAGCACTTGTCCTCGCCAAACGTGCCGTAGATTAGTCAGAAGATAAATCTCGCTGCACCTTGTGTCCCAACCCCCTAACCTCCTTGCCAGCTCGACGACTGTATACCTCATCAACGATTGCAATTTGACTCTCCCTCGATAGAAGAGACGGGTATTCTGGCGGCAAATCCGGGTGTGCAAGCAGCTTGTTGGCTAATTCTTGTTGCGCCAGTTCTACCAACCTCAGAAAATAATAATAAAAATTAAATAATCATAAATTTGTACGAGAGTTTAATAAATAATAAATAATAATTACGTTAATTGAGAAGAAATATGTACGACACTTACGTCTCTTTGACTCGCTTCATTGTCGAGTCCAGGCGTCACGTAAGCAGTGACGCTAGCATCCAGATAAGGGTGTTTGGATCCCTTATCTCTGTGTTCCTTGGCAATTTGTATCATTTGCTTGGAGCCAAATGTATGATGTTTGTCCTTCTTCTCCCGATTGGCCTTGTTTACATTCAATTGCGTCTGTTCGACAACATAAATTATTAAAAAACTAATAAAATGACTAAAAAAAATATTCGATTGCGCCAATTTAAATAAAAAAATACGAACCCGATAAAATTCTTCTTCGAAGTGGTTGACCAACTACTCCCACTCATCTTCCCTATCCCCACACAGCTCTACGGGGGTAGGCGAGCGGCTGAATTGGAGGTAATACTTGTGAAGTCTGTACTTCTAATCATGGTAGATGGTGTTGGCGGTGGTGTTAATGTGCCAAAGCATCTCCGATGTGCCATCCACCGCATATTGTTCCTACAAGAAAAGAATAAAAAATTATAATCGTATATAATGAATTTTTATTGGTTATTAAAAAATGAATTTAAAATTGTATTACGTACTGAGAGTTCTTTAAACATTTTCCCCTTCTCCAAGTCCGGCAACTCCTTCTAGCTAGGTACAACCATACGAATCTTGTTGCGAATAATTTTCCCGATCTTATGTGATGAGAGACTAGCTAGCTGCGAGGTGGGAGGGCCATCAGTGAAATCGTTGTACGATAATTGGATCTTTTGCCCGGTCACCTTGAACAACTTCTCGGATTTTCCGCTCTTTCCGAGTCCTCGGGTCCTTTTCTGTTGAGAATCTGACGGGGCCCTCCTGATCTTGCGCCGTGCTTTGTAGATAATAGACTCGGAGGCCGACTCTTAGGTACTTTCTGACATCAATGATCGGTCGGAATGGGTGTTATCGTCATCGGTCTGTATAGCTAGGGCATTAGGAATTTTCCCAGTCGCCACAGCCGAGGGACCAGCTAAAGGGTCCGGAGGAGGCGTGACATTGTCTCCTGGCTCTGCCAATCCACTTGCTCTGTGAAGCGTCGAAGTTGAGCATCTTCCGCCTCTTTTTGTGCATTCTTTTTACGCCACGAAACCATTTTAATCTAGGAGTTGTAAAAATCAACTATTAAACCTATTTTACCATTAATTATAACTAGTTTACCATTTATTATTTTTAACAATTGTTACTATATATTTATTCTATATTTTGAATATGTACCACAATATTTACTATTTTTTTTTTCAATTGTAAAATTTACCATTTTTGAATATTAACCAATTTATAATATTTACTATTGATAATTTTTATCCTTTTTAACAATTCACAATTTTTATTATTTACTATTTGGTTTTATCATGTTTTTATTTTACCATTTTTTCATATTTAGTATTTTTAAATCTTATCATTTTCAATATTTAACTTCGATTTGTATATTTTTACCATTTTTATCAATTTATTATTTTTACCCTGTTTACAATATTCATCAATTTAAATTAATTACCAATTTATCATTTTTACCAATTTACAAAATTTACCAATTTATAGTATTTTCTTAATTTATAATATATTTAGAAATTTATTATTTTTACTATTTTTTAACATTTACTAATTTATAATAATTACCAATTTACAATAATTACTAATTTACAATAATATTTACCAATTTATTATTTTTACTAATTTACCAATTTACCAATTTACTGATTTACAAATTTATAGATTGACCAATTCAGTATTAAACAAAAATACACTATATATATTTATACATAAATACATAGTATTATACCTAAATATATATTAAAAATAAATATAAATACATACGTATGTAATTTTTTTTTTAAACTTACCGGCGGTGGAGATGGGCGGCAGTGTTATTGGGCGGCCGATGGCGGTGACGATGGGAGGTGGAGGGAGGGGAGGCCGGAGGGAGGGAGCGAGGAGGATCGACGTACGTGGTGGAGGGGGTGAGGAGAACTCACCGACGGTGGAGGAGGTGAGAGGCGGCGGAGGGAGGGAGTCGCCGGAGGGAGGGAGACGCTAGAGTTTGAGAGAGAGAGAGAGAGAGAGAGAGAGAGATGGATCGAATTGAAACTACCAAGAATTCTGCAATTATACTGTTTCACTTAGACGACGGAAAATCACCTTTCTGACGTCTAAGTGAAATCAGATCCACCTGGACGACAACAATTCATTTTGCGTCGTCCAAGTGCCCACTTAGACGACAGAATAGCCCATATTTGTCGTCTAAGTCAACATCGATTTCTCCCCCCAATTAATTGGCGGGTGGAAGTTGACCGTCATATTTTTTGGGAACGGTTCAAAATTTGAACTTAGACGACGGAGACGTCCAGGTCAAATTTTGAGCGGTTCCCAAAAAAATGGCGATAGAATTTGGACCGCTTAAAATTTGAACCTAGACGACGGAGGCTTCGTCGTCCAGGTGAGCCCTTGGACGACAGATAGTCCTCCTACTCCGTCGTTTAGGTACAATTTCTTGTAAAAATAATTTTTAAAAATAATTCGTAAGGAAGTTTACGATCAGTCATTCGAATGGTATTGTCGTAAAATATCAATTAAAGAATCGTATATATAAAAAGTGGGATTTAAGACGACGAACAAATTTACGTCTTTAAACTTGTGAAGTATTTACTAATGTATATAACTTAAGTATTATTAAGTATAGGCTCACTACATATCAATATTAACGAAATTGAAGTTGGACAAAACAACCGTTGGATACATTCACTATAAGATAATATATAAGTAGAATAATTTTCAGTAAATAGTAAGTTCGTTAAGGGTTTCATCGGCACAGTCAATCGCAAAACTGAAATTTTTAGAAACCGGAAACATGGATACACGAAAATCTGTAACTCCAATATATAATTGTTTACTCTATGGTTTTAACGAAAAGAATATGCATTGGGACATGTTCTACATGGTCGTTGTCTTAGATGTGATATTACGATATCATGACTTAGACGACGCCATGACACGTTTGCATCGTCTAAGTTAAAATTTTAGGGTTTAGGGTTAAGGCTTAGGGTTTAGGGTTTACTTAGACGGCGATATGACCCTTTTGCGTCGTCTAAGATAAAGTTTTAGGATTTAGGGTTATATCGTTAGTATTGTGTTTACCTTGGCGTGGCCTACGAAAAGTTGTTATGTAGTCTAGGTTTTAGGATTTAGGGAAAATGTGATTCTTGATATTACGGATTAATTAATTTTAATTTATATTCCGTCAGTCGATGTGACCTCGCTCTTTAATTAATTTGAATTTAATTATGTAAAAAAGTTAAAAGTTAAAAGTTATAATTAATTAATTATTAAATTAAGTACAAAATTAATAATTATACCTACTCCTCCTCATAATATATATAATTAATTATGCATCATTACGTGAAAAAAATTTAATTACAATAATTAATTATCAATTAATATTCCTCGTCGTTATATTGTACTCTTCGTCATAATTGTCATCATCCTCCTCACCACTATTATCCGATTGCTCCTCCTCCTCATCATACTCAGCATCGTTCGACAAATATCCTGATTCCTCGTCCTTGTCGTCATCCTACACTTCTTTTTCATCGATCTCATTAATTGCATCAACAATCTCATCTTGAGTTAGATCCTTACAACCATTAGGCATGGGTAATCGTTCACCAGCTTGAACCAGGTCTATTATGTTGGAGCGGATGACAGAAATATTAGGCTCTTGATATGCAGTAATGTCTCTTTGTTGTTCAACATCTTCAGTCCCCGGCGTCCCTTTAGCTGTCATGGTATTCCATATTCCTTGATGAGAGATATGGCTCACTATTTTTCACCATTCACTAGCTTTCAGATCTTCAAGATAGAACACCTGCCTAACTAAGGTGACAAGAGCGAAAGACTCATCCTCTACCAGCTTGAGTTTGTATCGACTAATAAAAGGCTCAGGTCTTCCTTTGTACGCTTGAACCATTTGCACCTGAATAAGAAAACGTTGACATCATTCTCGTAACATAACTGAACGACAATACAAGAGCCCCGTAATATATATCATTGTATTTCCCAACCGCTACCCCACTGTTTTGTGTTCTTCTTCCTTCATCTCGAACCAATGAATGAAACTTTACACCGTTCACAAAATATCCGGGGTAAATATAGTATTTAATCGGCTTCCCTACTAGCAAGTATTTTGGCTATGACCACCACCCCCAGTGGTTATCAGATTTTTGTAAATCAATCATCTGTGAAAATGGTAAGAATATATATATATATATATATATATCTAATTATAGGGTTTAATTTCTACAAAAATATATATAAATAAAATAAGTAAACATACGTACCCATTGGAAGAAATAATCGGAGAACTTCTTCTTAACTACTTTCTCAAACCACGCCGAGCTCTTGTCCAGATTTAATGCCTTAAGCTTCTCCCTATACCCAATCATGTAAGGCTCAATTTTGTTACAATTTCGCAACACTACCAAATGTGCCTCAATAAGTTCTTCTTGTATTAATGATTCCTTTAATACTCCTCTAAACTATCGTACGACATTTGTGGCAACACTACTCAATGTGCCTCAATAAGATTGTACGTACCTAGCCTTCTTCGATATATGGCGAATCAATGGTCGGAGCAGGAGATATATATATATATATATATAGTGCTAGTTGTACGTGTGAGGAGAGTCTGATCGAGAGAGAATGAGAATGACAATGATATGAGAATGAAAATGAGACGAGCGAGCGAAGAGGAAAAGAGTCTGGTACAATATATAATGCATCACTTAGACGACGGAAATGATTATTTGTTGTCTAAGTGGATACTTAGACGACGCATCCACTTAGACGACGGACCTCTGTAGATTCCGTCGTCCAAGTGGTGAATGAGACAATGCACCGATTCTGTATCGTCTAAGTGGTCACATAGACGACGGTGTGTCCGTAAGTCGTCTCATTCACCACTTGGACGACGGAAACTTATTTCCGTCGTCTATGTGTCCTTTAGACGACAGAAAAATTCTTAAGATGACACAATTTATTGGCGTCGTCTAAATTCAACTTAGACGACCGAACCTTTACTGTTCCGTCGTCTAAGAGAGTTTTTCTTGTAGTGTTTGTTGATATGGAATGAGTGACAAAGAAGTCTAATGGTTTTATGGTTATGTCAAACCAAATTCATCAAATTCAAAATTTGAATGTTGAGTTGGTAATATATTATTGGGAATTTTCGTCTGTCCTAATTTTGGAGAGACTTTTCTCGATAGCCAACAAAGTTTCTGACATTCCCACTCGCCGCAATGTCTTTAAGATACTATTCCCACCAGCCTAACTTATCTATTCGTTCTCTATTTTCACACACACACACACACACACACACACACACACACACACACACACACACACACACACACACACACACACACACACACACACACACACACACACACACACACACACACACACACACACACACACACACACACACACACACACACACACACAGTAGCAGACTACGACCTCTACCTCGCCACATCAGTAGAGATGCGAGCTCCCAGCCTGGCCTCTACCTTAACACGGTCATAACCCAACGTCCATCCTCTACCTTGTGCCGACGATCTCCTATTCGCAGTCAGCCATGACGGCCTCACCCTCGGCCATTAACTCCTATCCCTCGTCGAGTACTAAATCTGGCCTGAGATCGACACTGGATCGACTTCGACTTGTGCTTGTCTCGTTCGGATGGGTTGAGAGCCTTTGAGCCTCCCTCGGCCATGCTTCCTCTCGAATGAGACGGACCTCCAGCTGCTCGCCGACTTCATTTTTTGACATCTTAGTTTCAATAGTTTCTGTAATTTGGGTATTTGATCATTCAAATTGGGTATTGAATTAGATTTTGAATTGGGGCTAAATTTGAATGATCGTTAGCGGATGTTGTTGGGGAGGCAAATAAGTACAACATGTTTAACTTGAAATTGGCGGATATTCGCAAATGACGATGATTTTTGTGACCAACTAAGTGTTAGATCAACCTCAACTGACCATCAGATGAACCTCAATTGATACCTAATTGAACGTCATCTAACACTTAGATGAACCTCATCAGACACTCAGTTGAACCTTATCTGACAGTTAGATGAACCGCATTTGAAAACTCAAATGAATATTTATCGGGTGAGACCTCTACTGACACTTGGATGAACCTCACCTGACACTAAGTTGAAATTCATCTTAGTGTCAGCTAAACTTCAACTGACACTCAGATGAACCTTAACTGTCACATAGTTGAATCTTATCTGAAACTCAGATGAACCTCATTTGAAAACTCAAATGAATATTTATCAGGTAGGACCTCTATTGACACTCAGATGAACCTCACTTGAAACTCAGTTGAACTTCATCTAAGTGTCAACTGAACCTCAACTAACACTAAGATGAACCTCAACTGACACTCAAATGAACCTCACCTGACACTCAAATGAACCTCATCTAACATTCAGTTGAACCTTATCTGACACTCAAAGGAACCTCATTTGAAAACTCACATGAATATTTATCAGATCAGACCCTTACTGACACTCAGAGGAACCTCACTTGACACTTAGTTAAACCTCATCTGAGTGTTAGATGAACCTCAACCGACACTCACATGAACCTCATCTGACACCTAGTAAAACAAGTTCAACTCATACCCAGATGAACCTAATCTAATACTCTGATAAAATCAACGGTCCACGGCCAAAGTCAACGATCAAAGTCACTGGAGTCAAATCGTTGGTCAATGGAGAAGATATGAGAGAGTAATGGCCTGAGGTAATTCATAAATTAAACTAAGGGTATATTCATCAAATTAGGCTAATGAGAATTAAAATTTTGGTATTGGGCTAATGGGAATTAAAACTCTTATTTTAGGGATAATGAAAAAAAAACCATATATTGTTTGACTAATCTTAACTCCAATGAATATGTCAAACAAATTTCGTTTGTGTTGAAGGATAAACGTAAATACAATAATGATAGACTGAAACCGTATCTTTATTGATTGATATATGACCTTAAATATATGCATTACAATCAGTATCCTTATAAATCAGGGATTGATAGAATCTCTACTTCTAATCTAGTTAGGATAAGACACACCGGAAGATACAGAATATATTATCCTTAAACACTCCCCCTTGTGTCAAGCTCCTAATGTATGATGCATAACTTATTGCCTTACTAAAAATCTTTCCAAGCAAACAAAAACCTCATGGGCAAAAAAAAAAGCTTAGTCGAAGGAAAAAAAGAGTACAACACATCAACTTCAAAAGATACTCTATGTGATGTAGATTCTCCCTGATGTTTGCCAAAATATAACTCCTTTGATTGGTAACTCAAACTCGGAGTTCAGATAATCTTCGCATTCCAATGCGTTTTACATGTTTCACAAATGTAGATTTGGATAATGACTTGGTAAACAAGTTCACAACATTATCCGTATAACTAATCTAGCTCACATGGATATTCAGTAATTGCTGCTATTACTGATTGAAGAAGTACTTCAGTGAAATGTGTTTAATATTTTCACCCTTAATGTAACCTAACTTCATATGTTCAGTTCAAGCTGCATTATCATTAAAGATGCAAGTTGGTACTTTCATAGTAGATGGTAATCGACTAGACCCTTGAATATGGTGTATTAATGACCTAAGCCAGGCATACCTTTTAACAACTTCATGCAGAGTTATGATCTCAAAATTATTTGAGGAAGTAGCAACAAGGTTTTTCTTTGTAAATCCCTAAGAAATTGTCGTATTCCCAATGATGAATACATAACCTGTTTGGGAACATCCTCTATGTTGGTCAAAGAGATACCCAACATTAGCAAATCCTACATACACATCACACGGTGTCTCAGAGTAGGGGACTACACTAAAAGGTGGATCAGTGCTTACAGGCAGCAGGTCCTTCGATGGGTCGAAGACTTCTCTCGATAGGTTGAGAGACATCTTCTATTCCATCCAGGGACAAAACTTTGATGGGTCGAGAGAACTACTCGATAGGTCGAATGACTCTGGAAGAACCGTCTTGAATGCATGGTTTGATGGATTGAACTAGGCAGAGTCAGAAAGCTGCGTTTCAACAATTTATTTTTCTAGAATTTCAAGTTTCTCTCTTGTTCTTTGTAGGGAAAGAATAAGTTCAAGTCAATGGATTCCTTCAAATACCTGAAGATGTGCTTTACTCTATTCCAATGTGTAGGGCAGAGCTAAACCTAGCCAAAAAGTTCACTAAAAATGTAATGACTGAAAGCGTGCACTGAGCCACATACAACAAAGCTTCATAACATTGAGATATGGAACCTTAGTTCTCAAGAGTTCCTCATCATCATCTTTCGAACGAAACAAACCTTTCTTGAGTTTCAGACTGGGAACATCCATTGGTGTGCTTTGTCTATGTTAAATTTCCTGAGCATCTTTTGGACATAAGTAGACTGATTAATAAGAATTTCACCAACTTGATGTTCCAGCTCTAAATTGAGATAAAATCGAGTCATACCAAGGTCTTTCATCTCAAACTCGAATTGGGTACAACTTTGCCTTCTGGCACTTTAATGTATATCTCTGAATCAAGATCCCATAAAGATATGGTGTAACCACATCTATTAGTTGCATACTCAGTTTTTCAGACACTACCAAATTGATCAAATAGCGGAAAGTAATGATGTCCATGACTGGAGAATATGTCTCCTCATAATCAATGTCAAGGCGTTGAGAGAATCCTTGCGCCATAAGTCTAGCTTTATACTACAATACTTCATTTTTCTCATTATGCTTTCGAACAAAGACCTAATTATGTTTAACTGGTTTAACATTCGGTGGGCATAGCACTACTGGATTGAAAACTTACATTTTCTTTAGAGAGTCTAGTTTAGCCTGAATTACAGCTTTCTATTTTGGCCAATATCCTCTATATCGACATTCAACGACAGAGTGAAGTTCCACTTCGCCGTCGTCAATAATCTCCTGAGCGACGGAATAAGAAAATGCATCAACAACTAACATATAAGATATATTCATAATAGCACTCACATCATTGTTACTTAGTGAGATTTATCATTGTTACTTAGTGAGATTTTCTTATTCTTTGACCTCATATATGGCTCTGAAGCCTCCCCCAGAGATGGCAATAGAGATTTTAGGACTAATAACAACAATCTCATGTGAAAGGTTCATAATATTGATGACGAAATGATCATTTTGTGTCTGGATTAACCAGCGGCTCATCTGTAAATTTTCTTGGTCTCATCCTCTTTCTGGTGGGAGCCGAGGCCGATGCCACACCTCGACATCCATGAGCTGAAGGATCATCTCCTTGCCCTAGTGTGGCATTTACTTTCCCCTTATTAGGGACTTCTAACCTTGCAGGAACGTTTATAAAAAGTATATCTGATATCATCACTTTCACGATATTAGTAAAGGAGTCGGGCATCCAATCTACTATTTTCTGACGATCAAGAATACGTTGCACTTCTATCGCACTCTGAGATGTGCAGGGATCATGATAGTGGGGTTTGACCAAGTCAATTTCTAACGTTCAACTGGAATAGAACAATTCTTATCTGCCTCTAACGGCGGGAAGTATGTCTCATCAAAGTGACAATCTACAAATCTAACAGCAAAGAGATCTCCTATCAAAGAATCTAGATATCTGACTATCTTTGGAGATTCATAACCAACATAAATGCCTAATTGTCATTGATGACCCATTTTTATACATAATGTTGGCGTAATAGGCACATATACAATGCAACTAAATATGCAAAGATGTGAAATGTCAAGTTCATATCCAGCTCCAACTGGTACACATTGAATGGTTGACGCGCTATAGGTAAAACAAGTAACCATAGATGCATGTAACACTGTATATCCCCAAGTAGATACAGGTAAGTCGATATGTATTACTAAAGCTCTAGCCACAAGCTACTTGATTGTGCTTCTGTAAGACCGTTCTGTGAATAAACATGGGGAATGAGATGTTCAACATCAATCCCAACTGACATGCTGTAATCATCAAAAGATTTTGATGTAAACTCTCGTGCATTATCCAATTTAATAGACTTGATTGGACTGTCTAGGTGGTGAGCCCAAAGCTTAATGATCTATGCTAGAAGTTTTACAAATGCAACATTTTTTATGGATAACAAAGTAACGTGTAACCAATGCGTTGATGCATTTACCTAAATCATAAAGTATTTTAATGATCCACATTCAAGATTGATAGGTCCAAAAATATCACCATGGATTCTTCATAAGAATGGTATATTCTCAGTGTTGTCAACAACAAAAGAAGGCCATGCCTGTAACTTTCCTAATGACTAAGCTTTGCAAAATGCGCAGTGTACATCAAAGATTACCACAAAGGAATCTGGTGGTATAACAGATGGCACCTCAACAATATATCATTGGGATTGTCTACACTTGTCTTAGAGATCGAGCCTGGACTGAGAGGAGTCATCTCAACCCCTCCATCTAGACCGATGGTTTTGGGTTTTCCCGTATGCTTCTTTGCTCTGAAAAACGGATGACCATGAGAATTTTTCAATATCTTGATCATCATATCTCAACGTAGATGACCAAGTCAATAATGCCAAAGCTTATATGAGTAGTAGTCACACACAATAGTGTGAGTGACTGCATTGGATTCAATTATCTGAACTGTAGTAAGATATAAACCACTACGAATGCTCATAAAATTCTCCATAATGAACTTTCTTCCACATTTTGTGGAGGTAACACACAAGAGTTCTTTTTCATACTCACAATATAATCAATTTTGAACCAATCATGATTTTCACTAAAGAACTATATGGAATTAGATCTATAAACAATTGCATATTCCGCAGAATAGCGTGGGTTGTACCACTATCTGCTAAACACTCAATATCGTTTTCAGACATCTACAAAAGAATGTAAATCAATCAGTCTTTTTACTCAAGATATGGCGAACACTTTAAGTGAATACTTAAAGATTTTCAAAGGGTTGTGACCCTTGTAGAGTGCTTGACATAGCATGACAAAATTGATGTACAAATAACATCAAAATATCCCTAAATCTGGGCATGAACCTCGACGGGTCGAAAACAGTTCAGAATCATATCCAAGGTACCCCGTTCGACGGGTCCAAGGCTTGTCTCAACGAGTAAAGAGAGCTCGAGGTCAAGGTTAGGTCATAGATTTGACAGGTAGAGGATACTTCTCGACGGGTCAAAGAATGTGTGAAAAATAATCCAAGTTACCGATCTTGACAAGTCAAAACTTACCCTTCGACGGGTCGAAATAACTTGAAACCCGAATGGAAGATAATTTTCGACAGGTCGAAGAACAAACATGATAATTTTTGATAGGTTGAAAACATGTCAAAAACGATCTAGGGTGTATGTCTCGATAGGTCGAGACACTTGGGAGTAGAACGTCTTGTTTTTCTCTCATTTTTCCTGGTTTTTGGTGTCATAGTGCCATAGAATATTGCATATTTCGAAGCATTCATGCATAATGAAGTAAACCAACATTCTCCACACTTTCTTATACCAAAAATAGAGAAATTTCATTACTTTGAAACACAAATGACATCAAAGATATCTTATTCCAACAAAGACTAAAGATAAAGTCTCAAAACAAGACTAAAACAAGCCAAAAAACAAACTAAACTTGACTACATAGTAGAAAATAACAACCTTATACATAGACTAATAAAAATCTGGAGTCTCAAGGTTCTCCTTCTTGTTGTCTGCTACAATGAGATTGACTTCATTGTCTTCTTCCATCTCATAGTCTCTTCCAGCAAAATTAGCCTCTTGTGCCAAGTGTTGTTTGTGTCTCTTGTAGATATTCTGGATGTCCTTGCTTTCATAACATTGCTTGTGCATATGTTTAGTAGAGCCATAATTGAAGCATGGATACTTTCCAGATGGAGCAGAATGTGAATAATTTTCATCATTCCTTTGACCGCAACTAGACTTATTCTTGTTGGATTTACTAGGCCTGCGTCTTAGCGAGTCCAAGTCAAGTTTTGATTACGACCTCTACCACGACCTCTATCACGTTATCCTCTCCCTCTATGGCTACTGTAAGGCTCAGAACGATTGTTCTTCTCATCCTTGTGTGTCTTTCCACCAGTGTTATAATTCTTAGGTGTTGTCTTGGTCCAGCGGGCCTTGCATTATTTTTGAGATTTATCTCAAGATGTCTATCCTTTTTAGCTAGGATATTCATGAGATTACTGAAGGATGTATTTCTTCCTTGCTCGTACTCAAGCTAATATAGATGAGCTAAAATACTCATGGAAGATGGGAAGGTATTCAAATACTTCTCGATCATATATTGATCAGTCTTGTTAACTCCACAAAAGCTTAGTTCCAATTGTAGCTCTAACATAACTTCATTGAAGGAATCAATCTTCGAATAATCCAACAGATGGATTTGATCCCATTTCTCAATCAATTCTGGAAGCTGTGCATCATGCACATTGTTTAAGCGTTGCTTCAAAACGTCTCATAAACCCTTGGGATAATCCTTTTCTAAATAATGCTTCTTCATAATTGGATGAATATGATGCCTCAAAAACATGGGGACTTGAGCTTTACGAGTTGGAGTAGGTTGTAGTGCATTCACACTGGGTGGTGG
Organism: Geum urbanum; assembly: GCA_946800695.1. Taxonomy (NCBI): domain Eukaryota; kingdom Viridiplantae; phylum Streptophyta; class Magnoliopsida; order Rosales; family Rosaceae; genus Geum; species Geum urbanum. The sequence continues at coordinate 6,393,121 of OX327007.1, read as the reverse complement.
GTGGATAATATCAATGAATTATTTTCTGATGAAGGTATTCTTTACATCGGAAACCCAGCGATAATACTCTTTTCCATTGGCATTAAGGATGTCAAATTCAGGCGTTGTTGGCTCAGCTACAGTCATCTACAAAAGAGATAAAGGAGATAATTAGTAACGATGGAAAACTACGATCATTAATAGCAAGTTTAAGGAATAAAAATCAAGATGTATGGTCACAAAAAATCGATGCTCGGTAAACAGTGACTTTATACCACACACAAAAATGATGACAATCAAAATCAATCTCAAGTATCAATTTTCCTTTATTTTTTCATATACTGTGACTCCCTCAGAACCGTCACTAAATCAAACTTTTTGATTGAACGGGTGATAAATCTCCTGCTCTCGCATATAATTCAAAGTATAGAAAAACAATAATCAACCTAAATCTAGTCCTAAAACTAGGGTATTGCGGTAATTAAATTTTACAACCTAATTTCTAAATTCGAGAGGATTAAAAAATTTATCTCAAAGGGTGTCATGCTTGAAATGGGTAGAGATTTTGAACAAGGAGGAAAAGCGCGTCGAACACGAGATGCAGGAAGACGACCAATTTTGAAGACTTGAAGAAGAGAAGCCTCGAGGGATGGCTGGAGGTGGTGATCGACATTGGTGTGTGACGGCGATGGGAAAAAGGAGACCAGCGGTGGTGGCCGACGGTGATGGTGGGTGAGGTGTTTTTAGGCTTAAGAATCTTTTAGGGTTTAAGGTGATGACTATCAACTCAAGAGAGACTGATAACGTGTTGAAGGATAAACGTAAACACAATAATGATAGACTAAGACTGTATGTTTATTCATTGATAGATGACCTAAAATACATGCATTATAATTAGATATAATCAATATCCCTATAAATCATGGATTGATTGAATCTCTATTTCTAATTTAATTAGGACAAGACACACATCGAAAAATATGTAATATACTTTCCTTAAACAGTTTATTAATTATCAAAGAGTGTATGGAGTTCAAATTAAATATTTTATGTTTCGGTCAAATGTTACAATTTTTTTTAAGTAATGATATCGTTTTATTGTCAAGATGAATTTGGACACTACTATTAAGGACACGTTTGTTACACACTCTTATATTATAAAGATTAAAGCACCGTAATGACTTTCTTATACAAGGAGCAAAACTTACTCTTTGTATAACACACCCTAATATTAGAATCATGTTGTCTCTTATAAAAGGAGTCCAAGAGGGTATAATAAACACGCCCCTTAGAGTTGTTCAAAAAGGTTTGTTCTTGTAGTGTGATATTTTTCATGGTATTGTGAAAGAAGAAAATTGAGCTACAACCAAGGTGTTTAACCATATATCTATGTATTTTTTTTGAGGGGACAACGTGAGACGTCAATTCTCATATATAAATGAAGATCAAGAAAGATTACAACATGCGATTACCAAGAAGCTGCAATCTATACTAAGTACGTACACAACAAAGTTGTCTAACTAGCCCAAATAATACTACCAATAATAAACTAAAAAAAAGTAACTAGGTGACCAATAACGATGACGTAGCAAGAAACGGGATGACAACCAATACTTATCCGATTTGAACTGATATTTTGCAAAAAAATAAAATCCTTTGCAGTCGTTCGCGGCCGAAGGGCAACGGCCTTATTGAAGAACCTGGATCCCAAATGAGTCGGATGAGAAAAATCCAATAACTTCCTAGCCCAGCCGTGAAAGCCCTAAGCCTAATACAAACACAACCAACGTAAGGCCCAACATGAGCCTAAAGGTTTGAGAGATTGACTGGCCTAGGGAACTGTTGACTGGCAGATCTCCTCTCAACAAGCCGGCTGCCTGCCGCCTCAACCACCTGAAAACGACCACCCTTGTTAGCATTCGGGATAGTGACGGCACACCATGGCTTCAAAAATATAAGACCAATGTCGATTCCAGCCAGAACCATCCTACCGGAGCCACCTCCCCAATGAGGACCACCATCGACCAACATCTTCTTCATCTCCGATAGCCATATCAGATTCTTCAGTTGCTCCTTTCCCAAATCCCAAAGCTCTAGTCGAGAAGCCCTCTCACCAATGCCTTTGAACGAACACAATTTATCGGAATCATGGACCCAACCAACCCAGCCGAGCAAACCACCGAAACAGTAGCAACCACGTCTGCGAGTGTTATCTTCATCTTCTTCAGCAGCGTGTCCAACAGTGTGGTCGTTGGAAGAGTTCAGCTATGTCCTCTGTTTAAAATTGTTACAAGATTATATCATAGCCATTCCCTAGGACAGTGGCGGAACTCAAAGCTACTCACCGAGGGGGCCAAATTAGAAAGAATTGAATTAAATAAATGGAAAAATAGCCATAATGATCATTGAAATTTGTCATAATCGACAATTTGATAACCGAAGTTTAAAAAATATCAAAAAAGTCACTGAACTTTAACTTTGTCTATCAATTTAGTCATTATGCCCGTTTTGGATGTCAATTTTTCTACTTCCTCATCAGTCTTCATACTTCTGCCGCTTATGTTATGTGTTTTCTCTCATAATCCTATTTATATAAGGAAAGCACTTGACAAATTTTAATGTTTAAAATAGACAAAGTGATCAAATTGATAGACAAAGTTAAAGTTTAGTGACATTTTTGATATTTTCTAAAGTTCAGTGATCAAATTGTCGATTATGACAAAGTTCAGTAATTATTTTAGTCATTTTTCTTAAATAAATAAATTTAATTTTTAAATTATTTTTATACTAAATAAGCCATATTATAATATATATTAGAAACTAAGGTATTTATTATGTCATTTAAGTCAAATTGTCATTTACAATACGTGATTAAGACAAGAAAGTAATTTTGAGGGGCCATAACTACATTTTAAGGCAGTTTTAATAATAATTTATACCATAATCAAAGTAATAAACATCAATTTAACCAAACCTCGGGACAGCCCGTCCCGCCCCTATTGAGTTCCGCCACTGCCCTAGGGGCGACGTCAGAAATTGACTACAACTTGGTGCTAGACACCAACATTAGAACCTTGTATTCTACGGTCTTCAAACTAAAGAAAACAAAATCAACAAGACACAAGGTAAAGAGCCAAGGAAGGAAGACCTGAATAAATCAAGAAGACCTGAATGGCTGAATCGGTGAACACAGAGATAAAAACCGAACCAAGGTAAAGAGCTCAAGGAAGGAAGGGAGAAGCCCCGAAAAAATCAGGCCCAAACTCAACCAGTATGGACTATGAATCATTAGGATCCCATTATGGACATAATATGAAAAAACCAACTTACTGAAAAATTAAGCCCAAACTCCATGATCCATCTATAAGAACCCAAAGAGTTCCCAGCCAAGCAGATAACGATCGAGGAAGAACATAGTATATGATCGTCTGTTCATCGCACATTACCTAGGTTTTGCCATCCACGGATCCACCTTAACCTTACATATAGAAAGGCTGAGAACTACAGAGGGCCCCATACATCTTTTACGCTATTATTATAAGATTTCTAGCACACACTGCTCAATTGTTCAGCTCTGCTCCTACATGAGTAGTCCCAAAAAGAAAACAGATAATAACCGTCTGAATACCCAAGGGCATGGCTAGGAGAATAATTTAGCATCCAGTGATGCAAAAGTTAAAGCAGCTTATAAACATTTCCCACAAACTCCCATACAAAAGAGATCAGTAACCTAGCTTCCCGTTATAAATTGGATCATCCTCCTCGCATATGTGCACCTAGCTCACCAAACTGGTCATCAGCTTCAACAGTGTCCTCCGATAGACGCACAACATCGAGCTTCTGTTTCAGAATTTCTATGGCATTTAGTAGCAGCTGAGAAGCTTTGATTGCACCAGTACGTTGATTCCACCGTGAATATAAAACTGTCTTCTTTGGCTGTGATATCCACAAGTCCAGGTTTCCCCATAGCTTCTGCTTTCTTGATCACTTCATCATCATAAGTGTATGCTTCAGGATCAACCACCACAACCTTTCCAAAGAAAACTTTCGAAAGAGATCACATTAAGTTGAGGCAATGACATAAAGAACTACTCTTTTTTTACATTTTGTTGAAAAATGCATGATTATGCTTGTATAAAAAGTCGTTCTGGCATCAGACATAAAGGCAAGATTCACAAGAGCTAGCAAACAAATCTGATTTCTAAAAGTCTAAAACTGCTGAGCATCACACTTCAACAACATTTACTGGTATAGGACCGAGAACCTTTCGGACAAAGCCAATCCAATTTATATAGGATTGCTATGTTGTCTCTCATTTTGTGAAACAATACCACCACATCAATCTCAAATAAAGCCAACATATCCAGCAAATTAAATATCCTGTTTTTGTTGTAACAAAAGAATACAAAATGAGAGAAGAACAACAAACACACAGCGGAAAGAAATCATTGCAATGGATTCACTACAGTAACACAAAAACAAAATAAGAACAAAAACTAAAGAACACAAGAGATTTACGTGGTTCGGTAAAACCTATATCCATGAAGCAGCAGGGACGAATTTTGAGGTGACTTCCAGGAGGGAAAATACCAATAAGCCCAAGAAGGTCTCTCTTTCTCTGTCATGCTCTTTGTTTTTTTTTATCTTATTTATAATTTATTGAGTTCTTGAATATCCAAGAATTGAGAATTGGAGTAACATTGTGTATGTTCTCCATTTCTGTTCATTTGGTGTGTGTGTGTGTGTTTCTGGGTACCGTTTTTGGTAAATTTGAAATTGTTTAGTTTACTTTTGAATCGCAGAGTTGTATTTTGATATGGGTTTTTTCACTACGTAACCTATTTCTCTTTTGAATCTCTAATTTCCAAGGAAACCCGCAACTTCTCGAAATCACAACTTATAGGTGAAAGCGCTTTTGGAACTGTCTACAAGGCTCGGCTAGCAGATGGCCAAATGGTTTCTATAAATGTGCAAAGAAGGTATGAATTATTGATATTTTTTTAAATAGAACGTACTACATCCTACTGAGGGGAGACATGGAATCACTTACTATGTGCATATTATGATTTTTTCCGCAACATAAATATTATGGAATGTGTTGGTTTTGCACTTGATTTTGATTAGGGCAATAATGCCCTTCGTGACGTGTCGTACATGTCGGCCAGGATGATGGCGGGAGCCATGGATATTCAAGCTCGATTTATAGTCGCATGATTGTGTTCTTCCCGCTATTGGCAAGTCGACGAGTTTCGAGAAATTCAATAGATTATCATGGTCAATTATAGTGAAACTGGTAATCATCTCATGTTCTTTCACTTCTTTGTAAAAATTGAACTCTTTCATCATGTTCTTGCTTTTGAGTTCTGTTGTTTGGAGAAAGTCGATCTCTATCCATGCTCTAAATCCTAAACTTTAGACATACTATACATTATGAATTGGTTAATATCTTATCATATTTATCCTTTCAAATTAATCTGGGAATTTACACGAATTACTCAACAACAGTCGGACAAGTGGGGAATGTTGGAGTGAACCAGAAAGGTATTTTTCACAACCCTTTGCAAGTGGATATATAGCTGGTGTATATGTTTATAATATAGTCACACAACATGTTGATAACTTGCACTACCACATTTTGACCCATTGCCGGTGATTTTTAAATCGCCGGCAATATTTTTTAACATTACCGGCGATTTTTGCCGGAAAAATCGCCGGTAATGTCTTTTTTTTTTTTAACATTACCGGCGACTTAAATGTAAGTCGTCGGCAATGTCCCGTTGGTAATGCAAAAAAAAAAAAAAGACATTGCCGGCGACATACATTATGTCGCCGGCAATGTTTTTTTTTTTTTTTTTTAACATTACCGGCGACGGAAATTTATGTCGCCGGTAATGTCTTTTTTTTTTGCATTACCAACGGGACATTGCCGGCGACTTAAATGTTAAAAAAGAAGAAGACATTACCGGCGATTTTTCCGGCAAAAATCGCCGGTAATGTTAAAAAACATTGCCGGCGATTTAAAAATCGCCGGCAATGGGTCAAAATGTGGTAGTGTTGGTGTTTTTCCTCAACAATGCCAAGGGGCAACTATTAGTTATTTGAGTCCAATTAATTACATAATATAAAGATGAAGTAGCAAGATAAACTTATATCATTTTATTCTTGCACTTATATATGCTTAATTAGTCCCTCTTTGTTAATAAAATGATCATCATATGTAACTTATATTTATATGTTGCAAGCTGTGAAGAAGTATGACTTTTCATCGGGGTCCTCTTCGTATGTATAGTCATGATTGGAACACTTACTAGAAACTAATGGTTATCTATGATTCATTCGAAGGTTTCATGTGATTGTAGTCATTTAGTCATATAATCATTGTACTGTATTTTGTAACCTAAAAGTGCTCATATTTATGAATTACTTGTGTTCTGTTTGATTCATTTCAATTTGATTTTGCTTGATTTTTTGAGTTTCATTTATAAGAACAATGATCTTTTACGTGTTTATTTGATTACATATTTTGACTTCATACTAAATTTTGTTCAGCTTTCATCTTCTATTTTATGCTGTAGAACATAACACTAGATACCCAAATTTTTTTGCAAACAAAGTTCATTTATTTTCATTTCTAAATAGGTAATATCTGGAAAAAAAAATTATGACACTGTCGAAAAATTGCGTCAAGGCACGACTATCTAATACATGTACTATTATTTGTCGAAATGTGGTAACACCCACCGCCTCAAGGGGCGGGCAGCTACCTAGTTGGAATGATAATCGAAATTATTAACCTGATTCAACTAGGTATAGGATCCAGGAGCTTTGTGCTTTATGCTTTGATGTGACCAAGAGGCATTGACGTTGAAGTCTTTCACTGATCAACGTCTTACGACTCCTACCCAACAATGTTGGTTGGTAAAGCTATTGGGGTGTAGCTTTGAAATTGCTCACCTATCAGGCGCGAGTATGGTCTTCAAGGCCCAATCTTTATTCTCCGATACGTAGAGCAAACCACAGACATTGTTGGCCACACATTGACACAAATGGAAACCGTACTTCTCCTACTACTCTCTGCTCGGCCACGTCATCAGCTTACCCTTCCGTCCCAGCTGCTCTCTCTCCACCTCCACTCCACTCCCAACTCGTCGCGAAGTCTACTGCGACGGCGGCCATCAAATATTCGACATCACTCACCTGCTCACCTCGTCCACGCCGTCCTCCGACTTCGCTCATCTGCTCACCTGCTCACTCACGGCAAGCTCGGCCAGTTTCTGTGGCAGCCGCACAGCATGAAGAACGGTTCCATCTGTAACATGTCGGTCTTCAAGCTCCCTACTCACACCGGGACCCACGTGGACTCCCCTACGATCACTACTTCAATGCTGGCTTCGATGTAGATACGCTCGACTTGGAAGTCCTCAATGGTACGTCATCCACTGCCTTTTTCATCAGTTCCTGCGATTAGTTTAATCCTAGAGTAAGCGAAACTAATTTAATCATAAACTTGTCTCATAGCTAGTGTCTAAGTATAAATTTGTCCAAGTATAAACTAGGAATCTTGTTCTATTCCTTCGCGTGACTTGACATGATTAGATTCCATTGTATATAGGCAGTTGTGTTTCGCCGTTGGTCTTGTATTCGCCGCATTATATTCCATTAGAGGACTACGAATCGAAATAATTGTATACCATGATTGGCCTGGAAGTAGAATATTGGAAATCAGTTACAATTAGGTATCTGAAATTCCCAAAGCTATGTTGCCACACACCATGAAACTCAAAATCGACTTTCTGTTCTGCTCGGTTTTTGTTACTAACGCCGCTCTTTCCCTTGCCGTAAAAGCCTATCCTTCCACTACGGCGGATGTGGAATGTTCCCTCTCTGGTGGGCAGTCCAGCAATCTGATTCCGCTTCGCCGTGAAGTGTATGGAAATGGCCGAATCATTGACATTACGCACCGGTACACACCGGGACAGTTCCTCTGGCTTGTTGACAGCATGAAGAATGGATCGATTGTTAATATGTATATGTTGAAGCTGCTTACTCACTCTGGCACACATGTCGATGCTCCCAACCACGTCTTTGATCACTACTACGATGCGGGGTTTGATATGGATTCGCTTGGCTTGGATGTGCTTAACGGTAATTGACTACAATAGTACTATTCACCATTTCATCGATATTGAACTTTTTGCGTGAATGACATGCTGTGTTTGCCGAAATTAATCTCCCGTGTCAGTGTTTGGATGGGGTATATTTGGGGAGACCGGGAAAAAAAACCTGAAAATCTACCGTAAACTATCTGCCTCACACATGTCTTGTCTTCCATTTTGGCTTGGCTTCTGTGGAATTTGCTTACAAAAAATTGGCTAATCTTTAGTTTCTTGGTTCTCTGTGCAGTTCTGTTCTAAAAATTCAATATTATTGGAGTAGATATTGTGAGCGCAGATTTTGGGTACCCTCAAATTTGGGCGAATTTGTTGATGAAAGTATTAGATCACAGAAGTTGTCTATGATTGCTAAAGGTTGAGATCTTCCTTATGAGATTTGTTAATGATGTGAGACTCCGTCGTATTGGTTCCCTTGGATATTCTTCCTTGAGAACCTGCAAAACAAGTCAAGCACGGGTGATACCACACTTAGATCCTCCGATGTTTAAGTTAGTATAGAACCATGCATAAGCGTGTATTAGAGTTGAATTCCTTTGTTTCATGATCGTTCAGTCTTGTTCGACTTACCTTTGCTAAGCTATGGCCTCATATAGATAGTGATCGTTGAAGGTCTAAGCACAGTCCATATAAGAATAGGACTACATACATTCGGATAGGAGGAATCTATTAAGGAATAGATCTTCTTATCCAGGGCTAATCATATTTTCTGATTATCACAAACCCTTTGGTGCAATCCGCTAATGATTCCTACAAATCTTACCATTTTCCTCGAGGATTTAGTCAATCCCTCGAGGTCCGATCGTGTAATCCCTCGATGTTTGATTGTACCTTGGGACTGTTACACCATCTTACGAACATTCTAGAGACTTCTATATCATTTTAGATTTTTCGAGAAACCTCTAAATTAATTGATTCATACTTGGAACCCTAACTGTACAGGCCTAATCCCAATATTTCATTTATCGGACCTCTTCTGCTTGTGGACATGGGGGACCAGAATCTCTCCAGCTTTATGTGGCCAAATTTGGCTCTTACAAATACCCCCAATGCATACTAAGCAGGCTTTGGGTCAATTGGTGAGGCTTCACATTGCAGCTAATTTGACTTGTAGAAATGCCCAAGCAATAATATTCAACATATTAAATCAAATTGAAAAATAAACACATACCTTAACCATGATCAATTCATGGACGCAAAACTCCATTAAGAGATTTCTCATTCTTCACACGAGTTTTCTTGTTTTCATAGGTCTTCCACGGGATACCTCAACATTCTAGTAGACGAATCGTTCATGAAGATGATGATAATAAGCTAAGCAACCTGCTTAACTCAAATTCTTTAGCTTTCTGCAATGATGAGCTCAGGATTGTCTGAAAATCCACTCATACCAATTTCTTGGGAGTCTTCCCACATATTAGAACGCCAAATAAATCGTAATAACCAGATTCCCATAAAGAATACTCAACAAAAAGTCATTAATGAAATTTCTGGAAAATTCCTCAAGGTTTTTGAAAAACCCTCAAAGTCTGAAAAATCCTCGAGGTTTGGAAAACCCCCTGGTTTCTGCAAACTGTACACTTAGAAACCTTAGAAACCCTTGAGACGGTTCCCCTCAGAAGACTACTAGCTTAGACTTAACCTTGTACCAAAGGTTATCGTCCTCTGAAGGTTCATTGTAGTCAAGTTTTTTTCCACCTGATAGGGTCCCTCGGGCTTTCCTATCAAGAAAACTTGTCACAGTGCCACAATAAACTCCCACAAAACTCAAATCGTGGCTAACTTATCCCTAAGGCGTCACCAAATGAATATGCAGGGACTTAAATGCCCAAAGTGTCAGGATATGACTGAGTTACCCATGGGGCATTGTCAATCTAACCTTATCGAACCTAACCTTGAGGCCCTACTAACCCAAGATTACTTTCAGCCTATGGGTTTTTCTCTAAGTATTTTGGTCTATCCATGGGCATCCTCCTCGATGCCCTAACCCCCTTCACTTAGGATGCCTTACTTTCATGAGAGTTAGTTAACTCGTAGAGTGAAGGTCCTTCCTATAGGAACCAACATCGTCTGTCCCACTTAAGCTATGTGCCCTTCCTGGGAATTAAGCTCCTCGTGATCGAATAACACATCAAACAGATTGTACACTTGCAAAACATTCTTGCCAAAAAGGAGCTAATCGTACTTCATTGTACACAATCAATCCATTGAATAAAATCATGGGAACCATCATTTTGAGAGATGAGCATGATTTTGAGATATTTCACGAAGCTTGTCTAGCAGATTCTTTCTCCCTAGAGGGTATTCTGACCTGCTGTCATGGACCTCGAGGGAATGCCTAACTGTCGTGGATCTCGAGGGAATGCCCAGCTGTTGTGGACCTCAAGGGAACATTCTAAAGTCGAGGAGACCTCGATGGATTACATTGCTAAGAACCCCACATCAATGGATTCATTCGAAATACTCTAGCTTTCAAGGTTGACCAAGCCCATCAATGCTCCCCAGAAATAACACGTTCAATGCTCGAGGACTCTGTGTGGAATCATGGGAAAGGCATCCCCTCGGCTAGTATCACCTTCTCTACGTGACATGAGAACTTGCAAAACTAAACCCTTGAGCTTTACTTCGATTTCCTAGGTTTCCTCGAGTTTATGGTGAAGACTGATAAATTTTCTTGAAAACCCTCAAGGTTTCTGAGAAACCTCGAGGTTTCCACACCGAAGCTAAGTATGAAGTTTTCCCCATTTCTTGTAGTCAAGGTTGACCACAAGGGCTTCATATAAATCGTACACATGAGTATATCAAATAGATCATCGTTCCTCAGGAAAAACCATCATACTTCACATAAAGCATCGTATTCCATGCTCTTGCTATAGTTCTGAGCAAACATGCCCCATCGATCTCCAAATGGTTCTTACGCTTAACTCGATGATCCACATAATGAATCAAGATTCAAAGGGAATACTAACCTTGGTCCTGTTTGATAGCATGATCTGTAAAGTTTTTTCATAGAGGATTGTAATAGCCTTAATGCTTATACTCGACTCCTCAAGCTCTGACAGTGTCTGGCCCTCGACCTTTCTACTTGACCCCTCAAGCTCTAAAAGCCTCCGACCCTCCAGGTTAGTAATTGTTCCGTGAGCTTTCCATTTGAAAGCTCACAATCCTCAAGGTCTCTGATCGATCCCTTATACTTGTTACTCAAAATCTCACAACCCTCGATATTAGTAATTGATCCATTGTCTTGCCTTGAGATTTATGATCGTCCATTCATCCTTCAGGGTCTTTAGTCCACAGGCTGATGCTCAACCCCTACCTCGGTCGACAACCTGATGCTCAACCCCCATCTCGGTCCATAGGTTGATGCCCAACCCCTACTTCGTCCTTTAAACATGTTGGTGTAGAAATCCAAATTCTTTTTAGGAAGTCCTTGTTGAGGTATTTTGAGTTTAAAAAATGTGACTAATTTCCCCAAATAGGATACAAGTAAACAAAAATATGATGTTACATACCTCATATTCTGGGTTGTTGAAGTGGACTAGAAGCCACTGTCACTTGTACTCCCTATACATAAACTCGCTAGGGGTACCAGAACGATCGTTGCCATTCATCTTCCAATGCTTATGGAGCTCATTTTTTCACTCATTGTACATATATATGCAACACAAATGTTAGAAAATAACAATACATGATCAACAAAATATAACTCAATATATAAAATATAACTCCCACCACCCTTTTCCGTGAGTGTTATTTGCCCACGTGGATTTAAGGTACTTTGGAACAACAAACCACACCTGCAATGGTCATATATTTATATATATATATTTATTTATTATGACTTAATAAATAAGGGTAGACATACATAATGAATATCTAACTAACTCACCAACATAGCATTGCTCATCATGTCTTTAACACACTGTGGCATCGAGGACCACTCTCCCCACAGAAAAGGGACTTTGTCCTATATGACACATCCTACTTAACTGGTGTAGGACATCGTCTTTCCCCCCAACTTCACCGCTCCATCCTCTGTTGTCTCTATGACCACTGGCCCGTGCATCTTGACATGCTTGTTAAGACTCTTACCGATGACTTGGCCTCTAGTCTTTTTTTGTTGCCGGTGGTGTCTGTCAGAGAAAATAAAGAAAAAAGATTAAAACATAATCACCCAATTTAATATACAAATTATTAATAATTTATAAATTAAATAACCAAGGTATTTAATATTTACCCAATTCTGATGATGATGTGTTTGTTACCCTCGCACTAATAAGAGGTGTATCAAACGGCATATAGATGTATGCTTGTTTCGGGGTAAGATAACTAAGATGTCTTGGAAGAAACACTCCCCTCTCATCGACGTCAGGTATGGCAAGTACGTTCTGGGGCATGAAGAGGTGAGGCGAAGGCATTTGTATCCTCGACGATGAGCTGCCGGAAGCACCAGCCAGAGAGGTAGAAGGATTTGGAGCCGAAGAGGGAAAAAGCGATGGCCAGTTAATGAGAGGCATACAGACACCCGAAGGAGCGGGACCCAAAGATCTCACCGATGAGGACATGGGGGAGCAATTTTGTGGCCATAGTTGCCTCGTGCTTTGTAGTATTCGGTGGCGGGCCACAATAGTTTGCGGTCGTGGCTGATCAAGTAGTTGAGATCGTCGAGAGTTCAAAGGGCCAAGAAATGTGGTGTGAGGGTTGTTGTGGATATAGGTAGCCTTACAACTATCAGTGCTAGACTCTTGTCCCTTAGATCCCGTCTTTTTATTTAAGAGATTCATGATGCCTACTATAAAAACATAAATTCACTTAATTCTACAATGCCCTAAACACATCAACCATTCAACATTTAATCACAAATCAACAAATTCAAAGGAATAGCTGAATTTATCATAACGAAAGCCCTTATCACATAACAGCCCTAATCGTAGCCCTAATCACTGCCATCAATCTCCTAATTACAGCCCTTATCACAACCATCTCCTAATCAACAACACACAAAAAAAATAAAATTACAGCCCTAAACAACACATACCAATCCATACCAATTTACAGCCCTAAACAACACATACCCTAAACAATTTACAGTTCAATTGAAGATTTCTAGAGAGAGAGAGAGCAGACCAAGAGAGAGATAGGAGAGAGAGAGAGAGAGAGAGAGACAAAAACCTTTTTTTTTTCGGGGTCGGAGGAGGCGCTGCGGGGAGAGAGAGGCAGTGCAGCGGTCTGGGCGAGGCGGTGCAGCGGGCTGAGTGAAAGAGAGGAAACAACCTAGTTTATGAGAGAGGAGGTGGCGGGCTGAGTGAGACTTGGTAGTTAAACCCGATGACTTTAGCTGACGATGTAAAAAAGTCGTCGGCTAAAGTATAGTTGACGAAAATGCTTATTATATGAAACTCGTCGGCTAAAGTTTACTTTAGCCAACGACTTTAGTCTATTTTGTCCGGTAAAGTGTGAAAATACTTTAAAAAATTAGACTCATGTGAACACACGTTTCACACAAATTTCTGTTTAACTAAGACACTTATAATCATAATCATAACAATCATGTGAAGTGTGAAAATACTTTAAAAAATACTTCTTATGTGAAAACAAGTTTAACACAAATTCTTGTTTAACTTAAGCTCATATTCAGAATCATTGCTTGAGTCTTCCTTGGTGTCCGAGTTAATTTCTGGTAATATGTGCCGCTCCTCGTCACCGGAGTCTTCGTTGTCTTCATTTGAATCAACATCAATAAGTCTTACATCTTCATCACAAATTTGAACAACACGACCCTATATTACATTATTCAGGCGAATTGGAGAGGATTCAGGAATACCAATTGCGTTTGGCTCTTGGTATGCAGTATCTTCTTCATTATATGCAGTCTCTCCAAGTGTAGCAGCACCGTATATGTTTATTGGAATACCATGGTTGATTACTTTCCACTTGTCTTTGTGCACCAGATCATCAAGAGAAAACACTTGTTTTACCGCTGTGGCAAAAATAAAAAGGTCATCTTCATACCAGCTTGTAGCAGTATTCACCAAAAATATTCCGTACTTATCGGTCCTTGTATTTCGAGGGTTAGTATCAAACCATCTGCATTTAAACAAGAGCACTTTCATGCATTCTCCATAAATTAGTTCAACCATTGAATCGAGAACACCATAATAGTCAATGCCATTATGCCAACCATGCACCATTACCCCATAAGTCTGTGTTCTCCGTCTGCCTTGTCTATGTTCACATATAAATTGCACGTCATTGACCTTACATATCGGATAAACTCTTGAAGTTATCGGTTTCATCGCCAAAAGCCTCAATTCGTGTGACTAGTTTGGGTGACCATCAAATTGTATATGGTTCATCTGAAAAAATAATTGCAACCATTAACTTTAAATATGAACATTGATATATATATATATATAAATATATATAGCAGTAAATATATATATATAGACGTACCCAGCCGCCAAAATAGTTTGCAAACTCCCTATTGTAATACTGAAGATCATCGACAACCTCACCACAGTAAAGATGGATGTCTTTCCAGTATTAAACTTCTGGATAGTTAATCAATACCCACCAGTGGACAATGACTAGCTCATATGGTTCTAACTGATACGAGTTTGGCAACTGTCCATAAACATCAACATCATAGGAGAGGATAAAAATATTGAACTATGGTTCATCTACCGACATATGTTGGTGTACGTTACACACTCGTGTACAAGATATGCTTCAGTTATACATCCTTCAAGTACAGATTTATTAGCCTCATAGTCTTTGTAGTCCCCTAGTTGTTTATCAAGTTGCAAAGTGCATGTTTTGATTATTGAAAAATAATTTTATATAAAAACATATTGATCTCCGGATGTTGAATCATATCTTTCCATGTGATACATCTAAGTGTAGTGTACTAGACCAGTAAGCAATAATTGTTCGGTAAGATGGATCATCAGGTAAGGCATGATGTCAAAAAAATTTGGGGGAAACATCCTCTCAAATTTGCACATGATAAAAATGATGTCCTCTTGCATTTTCCTCAGGTCTGATTTTTTCATTTCTCTAGTGCATAACTTCTAAAAGAATCTTGACAACACTACTAACGGCTCCACCACCTAACGTGGCAGGTATGATAGAATGGAAATAGGGAAGAGACGTTGAAGTAGTATATGACAGTCATGACTCTTTAATCCGTACATCTTATTGTCCTAGAAGTTAACACACCGACCTATATTTCCTGCATAGCCTGAAGGATACCTAACATGACTCATCCACCTAAAAATTTCATTCCTTTATTCAGGTTTGACAGTGTAAGGAGTTTGAGGCTTTTTTTCTTCCCTTCTTTTAACTACAAATATTTTCGTATATCCATTCTTTTCAGATCAATGCTTGTCTTAAGGCCGTCTTTAGTTTCCACCTCTCAATTCAGCACTTTACCGACTACATTTTCGCACACATTCTTTTCTATGTGTATGACATCTTGGTAGTGTATGATCAACAACTTACTCCAGTATGGGAGTTCCCATAATATGCTTTTGTGTGTCCAAAATTTATCATGTCGGGTCTGTCAGGTATTGCTGTTACTATATTAGGATGATCGCTGAGCTGTCCAAAATCGTATTCATTCAACGCTTCCAAAATTTTATTCCCCATCCATCTCCTGGGTTGCACATTCTTTTCTATAGTCCCATCAAATGCATTGTCATTCTCCCGCCATGGGTGATGAAGTCCAAGCCAACAATGATGACGCATCTGGATAATCTTCCTACAATGGAGTTTGCCACACTCATCAATCTGGCACTCTGGACAAGCCCTGTATCCTTTAACAACGTTGCCCGAAAACATCCCATGGGCAGGAAAATTACTGATGGTGCCAACAACTATGGCATGCATCTGGAACATCTCATGATTGTACTTGTCATAAGTGGGATGACCAACGTTCCACAGAAACTTAAACTCCTCAATCAAGAGTCTCAAATATACATCGAGACACTTTCCTGGATAACTCGGCCCTGGAATTAAGAGTCAACATATTGTATTCTTTCTTCATGCACATCCATGGAGGAAGGTTGTACGGTACCAAAATAATTGGCCATATACTATATTGAAGACTTATGTTTCCAAAAGGATTGAATCTGTCAGATGAGAAACCGATCCAAACATTTCAAACCTCTGATGCAAAATCAGGATACTCCCTAATGGCATGCTTCCAAGCCTCTTCGTCAACAGGCTGTATAAGGGTATCATCGTCAGATAAATTCCTTTCAGCGTGCCATCTCATAGCTTTGGCCGTGTGTGAAGACATCTACAACTGTTCCAGCCTATCCCTCAGCGGGAAATACCGAAGTACCTTCAATGCTTTCTTATTTCCTGCAGGAGTCAACTTATACCTATCCGTGTGACATAGTAGACAAGCATCAAGGTTTTCAAGATCATTCCCTTCAGGATCTTTACACCAGAAGAGAACACAATCATATCTGCATGCATGGATTTTGATGTAGGTAAGGCCAAAATCTTTCAGGATATGTCAGACCTTACGATAAGTGGGGGGCAACATCGAAGCAGTCAACTTCAGATAATCATCAACAGCCTTAATACTCAATTTGTTCTCCACTTTGACCTTCATTACTCCCATGACACTGTCAAGAACAGTTTTATTGCACCTGTTGTACAACAGAGTCTGTTGGAAGACAATCAACTTGTTGTACTTGTCAATACCGACAGTGTTGACAACTCTAAGTATATCTTGTACTTGAGTAAATACACCACTCTCATAAGAAAACACATCGTTGATCAACCTCGTTGTTGGATTATTGTATATACTGGCCCTCTCGAAAAATTGCCCATGATCATGCTGACCCGATGATGATGTTTCACCGTGATAAATCTAACATGTGTACTTATCCCAAAACCCGTTATTCTTCAGGTTCTCCCATACTATATCAATGGTAAAACGATACAAATCGCTTCGACACTGACATTTCGTACATGGGCAATAATAAAGTGTATTCCCGTTAGCATTAGCCTTCACATATTCCACAAAACTCTACATTCCAACTGCAAATCTTCGATCCCATTTTAGAAGGCAAATTCAACTCTTGTCCATCCTGAATATATATATATACATGCACTAATTAAAAATTCATCATTATATTTATATATCTTTAAACTACAAATTACATTAATTTTTCTACTACTTAATTACAAATTAACACATACTATATATATATGCATAATATCAACAATTTACATATAATTATATATATTGATATATTTTCATCGAAATCAACTCAAAATCAACAATTAATATATATAATAATTCAACTCAACTCAAAATCAACAATCAACACACACATATATACCTATATATATGTAGCGGGATATAGTTTCACGAACTCATTTTGGACAGCTTCCGACAACACCCAACGATTTGAGAGCGATCTGTGTTTTGCTCACCATTTTTTTTGAATGAATGAGCTACTACCCAGATTTGTAAACATAAAGAACTTTAGCCAACGATATTAATATTTTGTAGGCTAAAAGACATAATTTTCGTCAGCTAAAAACAAAAATTTTGTCGGCAAAAGTCACACTTAAGCCTACAATTATTTTTGTGTAAAGCCGAAGGCATTTTTCCCCCTTCGGCTAAAATACTTTAGCCAACGAGTAAAAACTTTAGATGGCGCAAAGTTGTCGTTGGCTAAAGTGTAGTATAGCCGACGAAAAAAAGAAGTCGTCGGTCTGTTTTGATTACTTTCGTCGGCTAAAGTGTTTTTTTTTCTGGTAGTGGTTAAAAATGGTTTTGTTCATAATGTATAGACAAAGAATAATGATGATCTCACCAAATTGTCTACTATCATCTGCAATACTATCAACAATATAAGAAAGTCCAATTGCATTCTTAGACTCAAGTTCTTATCTACACTTCTAGAATGGGTGCAAAAAGCCAATGGAGAAACTGTGTACATTTCTCCATACCAATATGTCAGAATCATCCAAGACCAGTATTTAGAACCAGCCTGTAATGGATACAATGAAACTCCAAATTCTAGCATTCCATGGATGAAGTCCATGACATTAGAATACATTAAGAAAGTAATCGAAGAAGATCAAGAGATTACTTTTGTTGCTTTAGGAGAAAAGATAATTGTCACCGCTTACGACAACCCAGAGGCCATTATCAGTGACTTGTTTTTGTTTCTCTTAAAAGAAAAGAGATTGATTCCACATTTGCATGTGTCTAATGGCTCGAAAAGATCGAGAATGACATGCACTACAAGATTCGTATCGTCTTTTTCTGAAGAAAGGAACATCACTTATCAATAAGGAATCTGTTTTTCGAAAAAGACAATGGAGGAAAGCCTGAACCTTATCAGCATGGGGTCACCTTTTTTTTAGTAGAGTTACTGTTAATTAAGCATATTTCAATTCCATTTTGGAGTCCGCTCCCTATATAAGGAGCCTTGAGTCTTAGTTCTAGGCATAGAAAATCAGAATAGAAGAGATCTATCTGAGAGTAGAAAGCTTGAGAGTAAAGCTTGTGAGTCGAGAGATAAAGTAGAAACAAACTATTTAGCTTCTCTATTTCCAAGTAAGTATGTGTGCTAGTATGAGTGGCTAAACAACTTATTATTATTTACCAAAGAGTGAGGCTCTGGATGTTTAATATGTAATTCTATTAAGTAAATAAGTTATGGTTTTCCACTACAATTATTTCAAATTGCTGCATATATTCCTAAAACTCATTTAAACTCCCTCAAGAGACGGACTACCGAAAAAAGGATGAAGAAAGTGAGTTTATTTCTTCATACTCATTATGATCCCCTAGGAGACGGACTACCACCCAGAAGGTGAAAAAATGAGTTGTTTGTTATTAAGCATTTTTCTAATAGCTATCTATATCTTGAAAATTAACTTAGTTCGGAGAATAATCATCCTTTAAAAAAAAGCATTCAACAGTGAGTCGGTCTGCACAAATAATCCAGGAAGACTGAAGCCTATAGGTGAATTCATGACTTGACAAATGTTTGTTTTGTTTTGTTTTTGGGGTCTTTTTTTTCTTTAATATTTATTAGTATACCAAGAGTATATTAAATAAAACATAAATAAATAAATTACATAAATATTATATAGAGACATCTCTACTACAATAAAGGGAAGCCATTCTTCAGTGTCATTACCATACCAAAATTTAGAAAACCAAAACTAACCTTATAAATATCGAACATCCGAAAAAAAAAAAATTCATGCAATGATTAAAAGGCTACTATTGTAAAATTACCAGGATTAAAAATATTAGAAAAAAAAAGAAACTAAAAGAAGAGGAAGTACGTGTGAAGGGGCAGAAACATTCCGAGCAAAAAAAAAGGAAGAGCATTTGATTAAGCAACTGCTGTGGAACTGCTGTGGAGTAGTGGCCGCATGATTAGAGATGGGTCTGAGCAACTATATTTACCTATCCTTAGAGATGGGTCTGTGCAATTTGGTATCCTCTCCGACTCGGTTGAAGGAAGCAACTTGGTATATACCTCTAAGTTTGAATTCAAAATCCAATCGCTACTGCTATTGCTTTGTTGTTCTACTTCTTCGTCAGGTAAAGCCTCGCTTTGATTATCACGGTAGAAGTTACATTTGGGTTTTTTTATTTGTATATGAGTAATTGTTTTTGAGAAATCGAATTGGGTATTTAGATTGAAAGAAGATGGATTTGCATGATGGTTGCAATTCTATGATCTTTGTAGGAATGATATTTTCTGTGATTTTCTGTGATCATCGAAATCTTCGATACAGTTGGTTTTGAATCATGTTCATTTATAGCAAGATATCAAGGGTTCATAGTTTAGTTCTGTCTGCCTCTTCCACGCTTTTCAATTGGAAATTTGAATCTAATTGCAAGGTTGCTGATTGCTCTGTTGTAGTATATGATTTATGAATTTGGTGCCCAGTATTCTTTTGCTCTCTTCAGATAGTGCAATCAATTGTTCTTCCTGATATGTTTATGGCTACATACGAAGCAATCACCAAAGGAAAAATGACTAACACAAAGCTGTGGTAATTCCGGTATCGATCATACCACATGCACATCATGTAAACAGTGATGCTAAATACTAGAGACAATTGGTAGAGCTAGATGGACAATGCTATATAAGACCTGAACTTCAGGTTTTTTGGCTTATTAATTTTCTTCACTTCATACTTCAATACATTTTCATGTATATTTGCCCATTGGCACAACATATCTATACATAGCAAGCTATACTTTTAGAAAGTAGTATGAGAATAATCGTTCATCACATTTCTTTCTCTGTTTTCATCATTTATATGTGACTGTCTTTCTATTATACAATACTACTTTTTATGCTATGAACTTCACCTAAAGAGAATCATAATTTATGCAATACGACTAATGAAGCTCTTTAACATAACAAATATTACTCTTAACAGTTTGAGTTTTCTTATTCATTCTACTTCTCTTTTTTGTGATAGTCCGTTTAAACTTATGGTTTTGGGTTGCTGTATTATGAAGTATTGTGCACATTTATAAATAATAATACAATCACAATCATGTACATGTATTAAGTGATTAAGAACTTGAAGCTGTAGTTAGTGCTATATTCCTTGAGACTATGCATGGGACAAAGTGGAATAGGAACCTTCTAAAATGTTGTCTGTAAAGGGCTTTTGCGCTCAGTACACAGGTTCTAGGAGATGGAAGCTCTATTCTACTCTTTACTTTTATTGTTCGAGCATGAAGGTGGTGCTATTTTACTCTGTAGATATGAGAGTAATCAAACAACATTTACAATGAAACTTTGCTTAAAATAGTTCCTATATTTCCTGTATATAGCTGGAGACATTATATCACTTTGCTTAGTTTTATTTCCACAAATTATACAAGCCTTTATACTACCTTTCTCATGTGCAGATCATAAAGAATGCTGATCTTGAAGAACTACAAGAGATAGGATCTGGTGCATTTGGAACTGTCTACCATGGGAAGTGGAGATGAACAGATGTTGCTATAAAGAGAATAAAAAAGAGTTGTTTCTCCAACAGATCATCAGAGCAAGAGCAACTGGTGGGTTTCCAAATTTGTAGTGTTTGAAAATCTGCATTTTGTATATTCAATTTTGTAGTCATATTTATAGGTACTGTGGATTATTCCCTAAATGTCACTCCACAAGCAAAAATCAATACTCATAAATGTCACATGTATATTCCTTTTTCAAAGTTTTTGTGCTCTTTCTTACATGCTCTTATTTCTTCCTATGATCTGGCAATCTAACTATTATTTGGTTCATCAAACAAAGGTAATAGAGCAATAGATTGGAGCAGGTATCTACTATTATTGAATCATAAATTTTAATTGGAAGGATAATAGTTATCATATACTGATGAAGTAAAATGTAGTACATACATGTGTCAGAGATTGATTTGGTTGTGTGTAGATATAAGATTTGATAATTAGCTTTTCTCATTTCAGAATGTTCATGGTAGTTGCAAAATCTTGAAGTTGTAGGGGGTTAAGGCATGCAGATTATTGAAAACCACGTATGACTTCAACTAGAAAAGGTATTTACCCTCTGCATTCTCTGTAATTTAATCACAATTAACCTCTTTATTGCAGTGGTCAATCGCTCAATTGTATCCAAACTTATATTCTTGCACCCCTGAATTATCTAGACTGGGACGAAGCATCTTACTAATTGTCTGTTTGAAATCCATGCCAAACACTGAGCACAGTGAAAACAGTCCATTTAGTTTAAACCCTTTTTTGCTCACTAAAACTGTAATGAGTATGCCACATCAATATATTTGTTCTGAACAATGTTTAAGAGATGCATGTCTACCGTTGTTGTGTTATTTGAATAAATTCATAGTAAATGTGAAAAAGGTTTATTGTGTCTTTCAACAAGCTCTATTGTTGATTGTGTATAAAGAAATGTCTAAAGTTGACTCTGCATGAAGCAAGATCTTTTTTTTGTCATTCTTTTTCTATATACGTACAAAGTTGTCTTCCATTATGACATATAGTGTAGTTTAATTGTATTTTTTAATTTTTTTTTGGCATTGGCATTGTGCTTTATGCTATGCATTTCCTGATTGTTTCCTTTTGCAGGAATAGGACATCACCGCCAACCAAAGAAAAGGATAAACGGTGTAAGGAGACATGTTTCAATATTTTTACCAGGTGCGTCAAAAAAAATTATTTGATAATAAAGCCACACCTTTGATCAAAAGAAGTTGATATTCAAGTATTATGAAAACGTAACCTTTTCTTTATTCCCATTTTTCAGGTTTAGTACATCGGTGTCAACTGAAGAAAAATATACAAGATGGATTAAGGAGACGTGTTTTATCATCACCTGGTTGGTATAAAGGAATTTCAGTAAGAACAAATACCGCTGATTTGAGCAAGTTTATCTTGAAAGAATGGAATAAGAAAAAAGACGAGCAGTATGAAATCTATCAAATCTCAGCATTTTTCCCATTTTTGATTCTCTTTTCACATGCAAATTAAAGAAGTTTAAATAACATTTTGTCTATTCTTTATCTTTCGTATAGTTTGCGCCAAAAAAATGCAATTACGGAGTTGAGGTTGCAGCCAGATTCAGAAATTATACGTGTATGCAAAAAAGTTTTGCGAATTAGGTAAGTATTGATTCAAATATTTTTTTTTATAGATTTTTAAAAACATTGATGATATTATAATGTGTAACTGTCTATTTTAATCATTACCTACGATATAAGTAACTCTCTCACAAGTTTTATTATGTGAGCAGGAACACAATTGATCGTAGAAACATATTTAGTTAACATTAAAGCAGTCATAATTTTGAACAAGTATGTGTTTCTTGAACAGTTTTACAACAAGCGTACATCTCTCTGTATCCAAGAATCAATAGATAAAATCAAGGTGATTACATCGTAATTTTTAAATTACTCAATATTTGTAAAATGGTAAAAATCCATTAATAGATGCTCTTACTACAGAGTTCTTCATGTAACTGGGACAAGGCTGTTGCGATTGATGAGTATTATGATTTATTGGTATGTATGTACTTTAAACTTTAAAATATGTCTACAAAAAAAGTAGTATTAATAACTTTTTTTGGTGGGGGTTTGTATTTCATACCATGGCTAATTTGTATTTGTAGTTACAAAAAAGAGTACAAGGCAATGGATGGCTGACATGGACTGATGGGAGATGATGAACATTAATGTGGATATGTAGTTATCATGCATATAGGTTTGTTTAAATGGTGATGTAGTTTAGATATTGTGCTTAAGATTTAAATGTGTAAAGTTAGTCGACACGATACATAATTTCATAAATTTTCGAGATTATTGTTGCTTTTAAGCTGAGGTATTTACTATAAAAATACAAAATATTGACAGAAACTATGGGTCAAGTTACTTCATTACGTTTGCAACCGCGAGATGAGGGTCATGTAGGGTTGGTATATATTTGACATCCTTAATATAGGAGTTCAAAATTAATAGATTATTAATTTAAATCGTAGTTCAATCTCATTGTGGTTTAATTTACTAGGATTCTGCCAGTTTTCATTCACAAGAAGTACAAAGACAAACCCTCAGAGAAGAAAGGGAAGAAAGACAGAATATGGATATAACCGAAGGAGAAATAAGTTTGTCATCACATTCACAACTACAAAATGAGAATCAAGTACATATTCTCTAACAAAAGAATTTCAATTGTTGTATACAGTAACACAATTGAATTGACTATTTTAATTGATTTTTTTATAGGGGCACACCCGTCTTTATTCCTTAGAGGCAGAAAGACAACGTAGAAACAACAGAGAAAGAGAGACGGCGATTATTAAGTTCTTCACAACAAACTGAAAATTCTGCTCGAAGACGTGCTAGATATCAAATTCGAAGGGCAATGGAAAACAGAAGTGTGCTAAGTCAATCCAATTTGATGGATGGTAACATACTAAATTTTTGTAAGAATGAGCCTGGTCTTTTGATTTTCGAATAATTTGTTAACATTTGAAATATAGGTGTTCAGCAAGACGATGAGGCCAATGAACACAATAACCAAGGCGATGAGGCCAATGAACACAATATAACAACTTCTCTGAGAGAGAGTCAACGAGTTAGATGGCGAACAAATCAAAGTAATCATCGAAACCCAATGACTCAAGAACAACGAGATTTTTATTTAGCTCAACGTCGAGCTAATTATCGTGATAATCAAATCCAATCGCATCATACAACTTCTACACTTCAAACATTAAATCATGGTTGTCAGGCTCATCCGTATCCTGAAGACAATGTAGGAATTCCAAATAGAATGCGCTTGACACATATACGACAACAAGCACGATTCACAGAGCAAACAACATATCATGAGGACAATGTACAAGTTCAAAATAGAATGCGCTTGACAAATATAAGGCAACTAGCAAGGTCAAACAGGTTACCTGTGTTGAACGATATGGTTGATCAGAACTCAATCAATGATAGTGAGCAAATTGTGGGCAGTGAAGGTAAAAAGTTTAAGACACCTGTTAGTTTTTTTTATTATTGACCTGTATCCTTGAGCTAAATGTTTGTTTTTACGGTTTTTTTTACATATAGTTGTTGTGCAAGTACGAGCGAGACCTAGAGAACGACGTGTCTCTCATAATTGTGCTCGAAATTTTCATGAGAACATTGGTGTGGCTAGACTTCATTTGCCAACACCGAACACATGTCGACATTGTCGCGCCCGTCTATTTCATCGTGAAAGTGGAGATATGTGCTGTAAAAATGGGGCCATAGTCCTTCCTCCAATAGAAGCACCTCAAGAACTAAGAGATCTATTCTCTGCTGAAAATCATGAAGGAACACATTTCAGGCAAAATATTCGAGCCTATAACCATGTATTTTCCTTCACATCAATGGGAGTGAATGTCGATAGAAATCTAGCAACAAGAGGGTCTACTTTCACATTCCGGGCTCAAGGATCCATATATCATAAGATAGGAAGTCTTCTCCCAGAAAGGGATAATAGACCGAGATTTCTGCAGTTGTATATATATGATACTGACCATGAAGTGGACAACCGTATGCTGGAAAATGAATCATTGCATAGAGCTTTGGTTGAAAAAATACAAGATATTTTAAATCGTCACAACCCATTCACTCAACAGTTTCATCACTTGGCTCAACGCCAAGACTTAGAAAGTTGTAGACTCATCATTAAAGAGCAACCTGCAAACCAGCGACAGTACATTTTGCCCTCAGCATCACAAGTTGCTGCAATATTAGTGGGAGTAGATGATGCCGAACATTTAATGGGTCGTGATATCGTGATACAGACAAAGCATGGTCAACTTCAAAATATCCAGGATTGTGTTGGATTTTATGATCCTTTGCAATATCCACTATTGCTACCATATGGGACATACGGATGTGACGTTAATAGTCAAACAAATCGTGGAAGAAAATTGACATGTCGTGACTACTACGCATATATTCTACAGGTGACTATTCTATTTTTTCTTTTCAATTTCAGTTCAACAATAACATACACCATTCAATAACATGATTATCGTTGCAGATTCGTCAAGATGACGAATCAATTTTACTCCAAGGAGGTCGCCTTTTGCAACAATATGTCGTTGATAATTATGTCAAAATTGAAACGCAAAAGTTAAGATGGGTTCGTACTAATCAGAGTACTCTACGAAAAGAATTGTATGATGGACTACACGACTCGCTACAAACTGGCGAAAATAATGCCGGTATGAACTTCAGTATTCTCTAATATTTAGTCAATTTTTATTTATTCAATTGTGAGTATTAAAGTACTCTTAATTAACAATAGGTAATGTTGGTCGTCGAACCATTTTGCCATCATCTTTCATCGGAAGTCCAAGGGATATGCACCAACGGTATCAAGATGCAATGACTCTGGTCCAAAAGTTTGGAAAGCCTGATATTTTTCTCACAATGACTTGCAACCCTGGCTGGGAAGAGATACTAGCTGAGTTATTACCTGGCCAAGTACCACAAGATCGTCCAGATTTAGAAACACGTATTTTCCGTTCCAAGTTTGAACAACTAAAGGAAGACGTTATCAAAAAGGGAGTTCTTGGTGAAGTTTTGGCTTATGCATATGTCATCGAATTTCAGAAACGTGGACTCCCACATATGCATATGCTTCTCATGTTAAAGGAAGATGATAAGCTAAATAGTCCTGATGATTATGATAAGATTGTCCGGGCCGAGATACCAAATGCAGAGGAGGAGCCAGAATTGCACAACGCAGTATTGAGGCACATGATACATGGTCCCTGTGGGATACATAAGCGCACTGCTCCATGTATGAAACGTGGGAGTTGTAAGCGAGGTTTTCCAAAGTCATTTTCGCAAGACACATTTCAAGGGAAAGATTCTTATCCAGTATACCGTAGGCGAGATAATCGCCAAGTTCAATCTGGTACGACAGATAACAGTTGGGTTATTCCTTACAATCCTTGGCTACTTACAAAGTATGATTGTCATATCAATGTTGAAATCTGTTGCAGCATTAAGAGTGTGAAGTATTTGTACAAGTATGTGTACAAAGGTCCAGATAGAGTGACGTTAGAAATTCGTCATGAAGCTAATCAAGACGAGATACGGAACTTTGTTGATGCAAGATGGGTTTGTGCACCGGAAGCTTTATGGAGGATCTTCAAATTTTTAATGAACCGAATGTATCCTTTGGTGGAACGATTGCAAATTCATCTTCCTAACCAGCATATGGTGTTCTTTAATGCATATGAAAGGGCAACTGATGTGGTCGCAAACGATAGGAACTCGATGACGATGCTTACTGAGTATTTTACTATGAACATGTACTATGAAGATGCACGTGCCTACTTATATCGAGAGTTCCCTGAACGATTCCGCTGGGTTGCAAAACATAAGCAATGGCAGCCAAGGGAGACCACCCAAAAAGTGATAGGAAGAATATATACAGTCTCGCCTTCAGAGGGAGAAAAATTCTATCTGCGTGTTCTTCTTAATCATGTCAGAGGAGCTACTTCATTTGAAGATTTAAGGACTGTGGATGATGTATTGCAACCAACGTTTAAGGAGGCTGTTGAACAACGGGGATTGTTAGAAAATGATGATAGCATCCGACAATGTTTGTGTGAAGCTTCAACCATTCGTATGCCTTCGTCGTTAAGAAGATTGTTTGTAACGATCTTGGTATATTGCGATCCCTGAGGGGTGCGAAGTTTGTGGGATGAATTTTTGAAATTCATGATCGAAGACTATCCTTCTTCGAGCACCGCTGTCACCACACGTATTACAAATAGACTTTTGCGAGACTTGAATGGATTTTTTTTGCAGCATAATAAGTCTATCTCGAACTATGATTTGCCAAAGATTATTGAAGACTGTGATGAAGAATCAGAATTTCCAAGGTTGATACAAGATGAAATTTCAATAGATTTTCCTCAACAAGACCGAGAAGCAGTTAATTATTTGAATGTTGATCAAACTTTTGCGTATGACACTATACTATCGGAAATCGAGAGTAAAAGTAGTGCCCTATTTTTCGTTGACGGCCCAAGAGGAACGGGAAAGACTTATCTATATCGTGCACTACTAGCAACTTTGAGAAGAAAATGTCATATCATATTGGCAACAGCTACCTCTGGTATAGCGGCAACATTAATGCCAGGTGGAAGAACAGCACACTCGAGGTTCATAATCCCACTCAATCTTGATGCGTCTTCCATATCTAGAGTTGGTAAAAATTCAGATTTAGGTGATCTAATCAGACTATCATCAGCAATTGTTTGCGATGAGGCTCCGATGTTGCATAGATATGCCTTTGAAGCTATTGATCGAAACTTTAAAGATATCATGAGTTGTGATGACTTGCCATTTGGAGGAAAGGTGATGATCTTTGGCGGAGACTTTCGACAAGTTCTCCCAGTTATACATAGAGGCACAAGAGCAGAGATGGTCCAAGCAAGTTTGGTTAACGCTTCTTTCTGGCCTATTGTAAAGATTCTGCGTTTAAAACAGAATATGAGATCTATCAATGATCCAGAATTCTCTCAGTTCTTACTTGATGTTGGTAATGGAGATGAACCAAATGTGATTGATGACATGATACGATTACCTTCAAGTATAGCCATACCATGGGAGGGTGAAGAATCAATCAACCAATTAATCAGTCAAGTTTTTCCAGATCTAAGTTCCCATGTTAATGATATAACATACATGGTTGACAGGGCAATAATTACTCCAAAGAATCTTGATGTTGACATACTCAATGACAAGATTGTAAAGCAGTTTCCAGGATCAGAACGCATCCTATATTCTTTTGATTCAGTGGAGGATGACACCAGAAATATGTATCAACAAGAGTTCTTGAATTCAATTTCGCCTTCTGGCATGCCGCCGCATCAGTTAATTATCAAGAAAGGAGCTCCCCTTATGCTTCTAAGAAATATTGACCCAAAAATTGGGTTGTGCAATGGTACAAGACTTATTTGCCATGGACTGTTTAACAACCTCATTGATGCTGAGATTTTATCTGGACAATTTGCGGGAACAAGAGTCTTCTTACCGAGAATTGAGCTAAAAACCACTGAGAGTGCCGGACTTCCTTTTAAGTTGAAAAGAAAGCAGTTTCCTGTCAAATTGAGTTTTGCACTGACAATCAACAAATCACAAGGAAAAACAATACCAAATGTTGGTATTTACCTTCCAGATCATGTGTTTAGCCATGGACAGTTATATGTGGCTCTATCAAGAGGAGTTTCAAAGGCCACTACTAGAATATTGGTGAAGAAGGGATTAGTAGAACGTGAGGAAGGGGTTTTCACAACAAACGTTGTGTATAAAGAAGTTTTGCTACCCTAAGATTAATCCAGCTTTAAAAGGTACATAAGATTTTTGCAATACTTTAATGTTCACGAAAATGAAATAATCAAAATATATAACATGTATACATTTTCAGGACTATGGTATCTTGAACCCTATCACTGCTATGAAGACAAATTCATAATATCGAATGATGAAGATGATATGAAGAGATATGTGGCAAGTGATGATTGACTAATCATGGTGAATGTGGACACATATTATGTATTTGATATTGTTTTCATTCGACATATCGACGTCAACATAGTTGAAATTTTTGCTATTTTTTTAATAGTTTCTATTCGTGTGTTTTTTGTTCTATTTTCATATGCACTAACACTGCATTTATTATCATCGATCATTGGTAATTCTTCTCACATCTCAATTAGATCTGTGTTCGAATAACAGAGATCTCAAATAGATCAGTATTCGAATAATAGAGATAAGCCTGAAAGTGCACGATAGTATCTGTCATAAGCAATGGACTTGGCCAATTACGTGAAAACGATATAATTACATACTTTTAAGTATGTCACCGATAAATCGCACGCGCGTGCAGGAAGGCTAGTATCTTATAAATTTAGGTATCATATCGATATTTTTCAGTCGCTGGGGTATCAAAATGCGTAAAAAGTTATAGCAGTAGGTATTAGAAATTCTTCTCTATCTCATAGTCAAACTGTATAATCGTTAGACTTGCTACACGATGATACTCAAGGAGAGATAAGAGTAGAGTAGGGTCCCAAAACCCACACGAGGATCTGATGATGTAACCCAAATCAAAACCACTCTTTCAGTCTACACAAACAACAAATCCCAAACCAGTAGGAACTCATTTCATCGCTGACCAAACTCTCAATCATGAATTCTATGCTCTTCCTCGTCTTTCACCTATTCCTCTGCTCCGCCGTCACCCACGCCACCTCAGCCTACCCTTCCATTCCGGGCACCACCCCCGTCGACGTCTCCGCCGGCGACGCCTCTCTTCCTCTGATCCCCCCTCGACGGGAAGTTCACGGAGACGGCCGCATCTTCGACATCAGCCACCGCTACAGCCCTGACATGCCGGCGTTTGACTCCGCTGATGGCGTCGGACAGTTTCTGTGGCTCCCCAGTAGTATGAAGAACGGGTCACTCGCTAACAATTCGGAGATGAAGCTCCCCACACACACCGGGACGCACGTTGACTCCCCCGGCCACGTCTTCGATCACTACTTCGACGCCGGCTTCGACGTCGACACCCTCGACCTCGATGTCCTCAATGGTAATCTCACTTCCACCGTTTCATAGACTTCTTGACCAACTTGTAAAAGCTTGTGACTTTTGTTTTGTTTTTCAATAGGTGCTGCTTTGTTAGTGGATGTTCCGAGGGACAAGAACATTACTGGTATGTGTTGCTGTTTCGGTTTAGTTTGAATCATCTAGCGAGTTGTGTTTGGAATTTGACTTTGGTTTGGAATGTAATTGTTACAGCTGAAGTGATGGAGGGATTACATATTCCAAAGGGGGTACGGCGTGTACTTTTCAGAACTTTGAATACAGACAGGTAATGTTATCGATTGTCTCTGTATACAAGTGTTGGTGTTTGGATGTTTTCATCCATGAATGGCATATACAAGTTTCTGTTGATGATGCTATTGGTTGTAAGTTGCAACGTATGAGTGCCTAATCTTGAATTATAATGGACTAAGGTGAGACAGCATACTTGCCTATTGCATTGCTTCTTTTCCAGTACCTGTACTAGATAGTCAGTAGGGAGTAATGACAGCTTGGTTATACAAGATTTATCCTATTTTGAAGATCATCCGGAAAAGAACACCCGTGGATATATAGAAGTTTCTAGAGTAACTTCCGCATGTCTTTTTAGAGTTTAGACTTTAGGGGCAATGCATTTGGTTAAGAGACACTATTTCTCTGTAGTTTCCTGTAAGTTATGTAAGAGTCAATGTTCGTTCCTAGCAGTCATGATGATTGATATGAACGAAAAATGTGTAGTTTATATCACCACTGCTTGGAAAATTAAGAAAATGCTGTGTCACGAGTGATATCTTTATCACTACTTGCATGTACTGATTACTTTTCTTCCCCTTCATTTGTTAATAAAGTTATCGGTTTCTTACAAACTTGGATGTCTGTTTTTCTACTAGTTTGTGCTGATAATGTGCTTATTGCAATTTACTAGTTGTTTATATGTTGCTGAATATTTACTAAAAGTTTTTCTTTATTTCTCTTTTAACAATACATTCACAAACTTATTGCAATTTTAGACGGCTTATGTTCAAGAAGGAGTTTGACAGCAGCTATGTGGGATTTATGAAGGATGGAGCAAAGTGGTTAGTGGAGAACACTGACATTAAACTTATTGGTGAGATATACATTTGAAGTTCTTTTTCCTCTTTGGATTACACTACTGCCACACTTCTATAGGCATTAAGAACAACTGTCCTCAAATAGAGGCGTCGTTTTTGCTATTTGGTGTTGAAATAGATCCAACTACCTTTTTCTGAACATCAGTTTCTTTTTTCCTTTGTAAGCAACTGTTAAAATTAGGATCCCAGCACTGAAGTATCTACATACCTTAGAGCTGATGAACACTTCAGTTAACATACAGAACTCAAATGTTTTATGCAACTTAACACTTCAATTACATTATGTCGATCATACAAAAATGCATACCTGGTTGAGGATATTTTCATTAAGTGATATCTTTTACCTCTAATGTTAGTGTTGTATCCTGCATTTAAACTGAGACACTGATGTTCAATGTGCATAAATATATAGGAGAATGTCATGTCATTTTACTTTTCTCGATGAGAGACTGCCTTTGTAAACCCTTGTGTAGAAAGTTATCATTTATGCTGTTTGCTTTGATGCTGATAAAGTTTTCTTCTGTGGAATGTAGGTGTGGATTACTTATCTGCTGCTGCGTATGATGATTTAATTCCGTCTCACCTTGTGCTGCTAGAAGGCAGGGTAAGCAATATTTTTTTGATGAAATTACTGCTTTTCTTGATCCTTGCTGTTACAGTGTTACTACTTGCTAGATTAGTTCAAATTGGTAAATCGTTTCCATCCAATTGAACAGCAGTAAATGCATCATGAAAAGAAGATAAAAACTTATTCCGAAACTGCACAACTAGTCACTCCGAAATGAGTTACTGTATAGTTGAAATCGAACGTCCGTGATCTTCCATTTGGGATCTCATTTTCTTTTGTTTTAGTTCATGAAACCATATCCACTAGGTGAATCTCTAGCTTGCTGTCAGAGACTTGTTTTCCTTGTGCTGAAATCATCTCCACTGGAAAGGGTTTAGAGTTGAAGTAGAAATGCAGTTATCAAGTCTGAAGTCTCAGCATTGTGTGTAATGTAATATTTCAGGAGATCATTCTTGTGGAAGGTCTAAAACTTGATGACATCCAAGCAGGAATATATTCTGTCCACTGCTTACCTCTGAGGCTGACAGGTGCCGAAGGATCACCAATCAGATGCATTCTTATTAAATGAGGTGTTCCCTTTATTTGCTTGTAAGTTCTGTATCAAAACCATTTGAACAACACTAGCCTTTGCTGTTGCTTTATAAACTCTAGATTTTCCATAATCACACTTCTGGTGTTTAGCATGGGAATGCATCAGCATATGCTGAACATTTGTGCTTGGATCAATTGCAGGAAACTGACGAAAAGCCAGAATATGGTTATTTGAACAAGATGCTACAGACCTACGTTGGAAGTACCAATGAAGAAACTTGTCAACATTCCTGAATGTAAATATCCCAGTATTGATATCGTAGCCGAGTAATAACTTTCTCTGGCAGCTTCTTCATCTTTTAGTTTATGAGACTAGAAATGTAAGCAGTTAGTGAATGAGTGTTCCAAATTGAACCTTCCTTTGGGTCGAACTAGATTGTACTTGATAATAACTCACTGTTAAGTTATATATCTGTGAGAAAAGATTGTTGTAACTACGTTTCTTTTCGTTCATGTTATTTGCAAGGTTTGAGAACATGTCACATGGTTGTAACTTTGTTTTCATGTTTCAGATAAATTTGACTACGTACATGTCTTACGTTCTCTTTGGTTGTATATATATTAATTTCGGACGTCCATTTGTCCAATAATTTAGCAGTAAATTGACATGCACATTGCACAACTATGTTAAAGCATCTACAGATGATCATATTAGCCTACAGATTATTCAGTTTCTTACGTTAGAAGGGAGAAATTGTACTGCCTTAATTTGAGAAGCAATGGAGAACAACATTTGAAATGGTTTAGTCTGACAAATAATACTACTAGTTTGGATAAAGTTAAGGAATATGTGTGGTTATGGCGCCGTCGTCTTGGTCACTTGAATTTTCATTACCTGTAGAAGCTTCAACCTTAATTATTTTCTCGTGTGAATGCTTCAGAGTTTCAATGTGATATATGTGAACTGGCCAAGAGCTACCATATTACATATTTGCCAAGTTTGAATAAATATTTAGTTCCCTTTATGAAGATTCAATCTAATGTTTAGGGTACGACATGAATCTCTTCTCATTCTGGTTTTCGCTATTTTGTGACTTTTATTGATGAATGAATCAAAATAACTTGGATCTCTTTGATGAAGTGTAAAAGTGAAGTGTTTTCTAGATTTACTGAATTTCACAAGATGGTGGCAACCCAATACTATCAGCAAATCCGGGTTCTCCAATTTGACAATGATGGAGAATATGTGAATGGTGAGATATCAACTTACTTGAGCACTCATGGGATTCGACACCAGACATCTATTGCTTACACTCCTCAACAAAATTAATTAGTCGAACGAAAGAATAGACAGTTGATGGAAGTTGGTGGTGCTTCATTGTTTGGTATGAATGTGCCTCGAAATTTGTGGGGAGAATCTGTATGTTCTACTACATATGAATCGCACACCCTCCCGTGTAATTGAGTTTCAAAATCCTTATCAAAAGTTGCATGAGTTGCTGAATATGTCATCTTTGCAAAATTTGGAGCCAAGAGTTTTTAGGTGTACTGTGTATGTTTACATCAACAAACAACTGAGATTCAAGCTTGATCTGTGTGCTATGAGTGTGTCTTTGTTGAATATGTTGAGTTCCAAAAAGGATAGCGTTATTATGATCCAGTTTTAAACAAAATGCATGTTTCTTTCCGCGAGTCTGAACCTTATTATTTATGGGGAGTTTCAGAGTCTTCAGGGGGAGAGAAACGTATGTGAAGGAAATTCTCTGAATTTGAAGAGTTGGAGAATTTGGAAGGGAAACTTGTAGTTGAAAATCAGACAGAACTCAATGCAGGAAACCTGTTTGACCTGTCGAGAACTATTCTCGACCCGTCAAAAAATGTACCCGGAATTGAACAGAGTGATACCCTCGACCCATCAAGAACCCTTCTCGACTAGTCGAAGGTTGTACCCGGAACTGAGCAGAGTAATACCATCGACCCATCAAGAACCCTTCTCGACCCGTCGAAGATTGTACCGAGAACTGAACAGGATAAGTGCATCAACCCGTCGAGAAGTACTCTCGACCCATCGAGGAATAGATTTGAAACGTCAACGCCCATACTAGAAAGTCAACTTGAAACGTCAACTCCCCTCCTCTGAAGTTGCCATTCCTAAAGATTCCCTTTCTACTCCATGAACTGAAGAGACTGTCCAGAATGTCTTACCAAACGTACATACTGATAACATTGAATTAGGTAGTGTAAAAGTTATTGTGCCTAGAAGATCTCAACGGGAAACAAAACGGATTCCAAAGAAACAGTATGAATCAACCATAAAAGTCAAAGCCAAATACCCTACTGCTAGCTTTGTATCTCACCATAGGCTATCTGGATCACATGCACTGGTTCTTAATTAATTATTTGCAGTATCTATTCTCATTAATGTACAGGATGCCTTGGCGGATCCAAAGGGAAGCAGACTATAAATGAAGAACTGGAGGCTTTGCAAAGGAAAGGAATGTGAGAGACTGTTCCTGCACCATCTGGAAAGAAGACTGTTGGATGTAGATGAGTATTTACAGTGAAGCTGAGGGTTGATGGAAGCATTGATTGATATAAATCTCGTCTGGTTGCTAAAGGATACACTCAATGGTATGGAGTTGATTATTGAGAAACTTTTTCTTTGGTAGCTAAGATCAATAATGTGCGTATTCTTATTGCTTTAGTAGCTCGATATGATTGGACGTTACACCAATTTGATGTGAAGAATGCTTTCTTAAATGGAGACTTGGAAGAAGAAGTGTACATGGATATTTCTCCTTATGTTAACTGTAAGTCATGTGATATTGGAAAGGTATGTCGATTAAAGAAGTCTTTGTATGATTTAAAGAAATCCCCTAGAGCATAGTTTAGAAGATTCTCTAGATCTATGAAGAAGTTTGGATATCGACAAGCAACTATGATCATACATTGGTTATCAAATGCAAGGATGGTAAGATTAATGCTTTGATTGTGTATGTGGATGACATGGTTATTACAAGTGATGATCCGATTGAGATGGAAGATTTGAAGAGGCGTCTGTCTCAAGAATTTGAGACGAAGGATTTGGGCAAATTGAAGTATTTCTTGAGAATTAAAATTGCAAGATCCAAAACTTGGGATCAGTTTGTCACAAATGAAGTATGTACTCGATCTTCTTGCTGAAATGTAGATGCTAGATTGCAAACCTGCTAACACTCTTATTGAGATAAATCATAAGTTGGCGTTGTATCCTAATCAAGTTCCAATCGACAAAGGCAGGCATCAGAGGTTAGTAGGGAGATTAATTTACTTGTCACATACGTACTAGACCTAACCTTACATATGTTATAAGTGTTTTCAGTCAATTCTTGCATAATCCAAGTGAGGAGCGTATGGATGCTGTAATGCGTATTTTCAAATACTTGAGATCTGCACCAGGCATATGCCTATTATTTTCAATGAATCTTGAATTTGAAGTTACAGGTTATATAGATGCAAATTGGGCTGGTGATAAGACTAATCGCGGATGTACTTTTGGGTACTTCACTTTTATTGGAGGTAGTCTTGTTACCTAGCGTAGTAAGAAGCATAATGTGATTGTTCGTTCTAGTGCTGAAGCTGAATACCGTAAAATGACACATGGAGTGTGTAAGCTGTTTGGGTTGCATTCGAACATAAGCTATTATGGATCTGAAATGTACTGAAAGAGCTAGGCTTCAAACTTTAGAAGGTCATGGACTTGCATTGTGATGATACGGTTGCGATTGACATTGCACATAACCCAGTTCAACATGACAGAAACAAGCATGTGGAGGTTGATTGATATTTTATAATGGTTCCCAGATCGATTCATATTGGTTGAATTAGATGACGAAACTTAGGGTTTCGTTGCCTAAGTCCACTTAGACGAAAAATTATATGTATTTCGTCGTTTAAGTCATTTTTAAATATGCCCCCAAAAATTGGTGCAAAAAATAAACCGTCAAATTTTTGGGATTAGACGACGAAACTACAGGATTTCGTCATCTAAGAAGGCACCTAGACGACGAAACCTAAACGTTTCTTCGTCTAAGTGATGATTTATTTAAATTTTTTTAGATAATTTTTAAAAAAAAATATTTTTGGCTACATGCCTAAAAATTTGAAGAAATTAGTCATCAGATGTAATCATTACGTTTATATATTATTTTAGAACAAAAATTGATGCCAATTCGGTAGAGTTTGGTATTAGATCGTCACAGTTTTATGAATATCGACAAAAATTTAAAAGACGAAAATGATCGTAAATATTATTAATTATTAAAACTATTTTCAAAGTTATGGGCATTTCCACTCACGTCGAAACTTTAAATCTCAATTAGATATAAATTAAAGTAAAATTGACATAAAAGCTAGATTGACGAGTTTATACTTGTTATACTTCTACTAATATTGTATAACTTAAGTGTTTGTATGTTTGTATTTACTCTACATCCATATTAACGAAATTGAATTTGGACAAAACAACCGTTAGATATATTCATCACCATTTAATATGTGAGTAGCCGAATTTCATTCAATACGAAGTTCATTAAGAGTTTGATCGGTGTACTAAGCTTAGTTAATCGATAATGTTTTGGGTGGTTCCTCCACAACAAAGACCAAAACTAACAGCCCAACAATCGATCGAGAGAGAGGTTAAAAAAAAACGATTGAGTCAAGTTTTGATGGGACTGAATTAGGCTCAAACTGGGTTTATGAAGAAGAGGATGGGGATAATGAGAGATAAGATGGAGATCAAGATCTAAAGATGGAAACAAAGAGATATAGCAAGTTGACTCGTGCTTCACATGTGTATTTGGCACGCTTGTCGAAGATATCTTCTTTGCTTTTCCTTGTCCCCTTTAACTATTTCCTGAATGATTTCTGGTAAGCTATGATGAAACAACCATGTGATATATTAGTACAAACTCTTTAATAGAAGCATATAGGTTATATAAATGCATTACCATTGAATTTCTTTGGCGAGCTTCTTGGCCTTATTTGATTCAGCTTCCTTTTTGAGTTGTTATGCCTAACTCTCTTATTTAATATAGTTGTTGTCACCCTCTCTATTTTAAAGACCATGTACCATTTTCATTCAAACAATGAGCTCATGGAATAGCTTCAAGATAGCTAGAAATTTTACAAGTGAAAACGTGAAATGTACCAAGTACTGACATGGAGACACATTCAATTAGTACTACTTCAAATTGTTCTCCTCCGTTTATGTTTTCAGGACACTAAACAGCAAACATAAATGTAATACCAGTCTTGAACCAATATGGCTCACCTTTTCTCAAATACAGCATCCCCATTCTCATCTATATTTTGAGGATTCATATCATCATCACTGCCTTCAATAGCTTCAATAAAATACATCTGGCATAGTATGGGTATTGTAAGGTTCTCGTGTATATACCGTAAACTTCAAGTAATATGAAAAAGCACAACATTCTAATGTTTAATGTGTTACTTATATTATTAATGATTAAACCAATAATATAATCTAGGATATCATAACTACTTTTACATGGGATCAATTTATAATGATTTGTACATAAAGCTCAAGACGTAAGGCACATGAACCAGGTATATAAAACGTGAAACAATAGAAGTCACTCACTTCTTCGTCGTCAATAGTCTTCCTTGGAAAAAATTGAGATGTACAGACCCAAGTTTACTGAGTCTTGGAGAGTTAGAATATCCAGGATTGGGTGACACACAAAGTGGACTGGCTGTGATCTTGTCTGCGGAAGGAGTGGCTACTTCAAAAGAAGAAGCTTAATCCACTGCAAGAGCATAATCAATTCTAGCATTGACACCAAATCAACACTATGTTAAATGATATATGGATCCAAACATATGGAATAATGAAGGAAACATCTAATCTAACAGATAAGTGGCAATAGAAATAGCAATCTGATAACCTAATAGCCTATAGCGAAAGCTTTACTGCATAGGGTTGAGACATAAGAGACTTACTTGAATTTAATTCCCTGGGAACAACATCATGAGCGGCCTCTCTCTTTTTCTTATAAAGGCAGGGACAATGGAAAGCACAACACACCAATAATGCTCCACTTGCCTCTATTCCAACTATTTTTGTCGTCAACTAAGATTCGAAAGTACTCTTGTTCTCCCCATCATGATTAGTGGATTCATCCCACAATCTTTGCATAAGTTTCCTACCCGTCTTGAAGGGAAATTCAACTGCAAAAGTGCAAAGCAACAAAACTTACTACATGCCCGATAACCTTTACACAGTTTCTAGATAGTTGATTTACAATAGCATCTTAGTAAAACAGGCAACATTTGAGTGTCAGAGCATACCTAGAGGAAGAACTGATCCACAAATGTCACTACTTCCAAGCCAACCCTCCAAAATGCAACCATTTGCATAGTATGATTGGAGAGCATCATAGAATAAAGCTTTATGTACAGAATTCTTGTTTATGTAAAACAATCCCTGACCATTCGAGTTCACGTGTGCAAACTGATCCTTACAAACCCTCGACTGAATAATAAACCCAGACGCAGGGGTTGCTACCAACTGGACCATCGGGGCAACAAACTTAACATAGTGATAATGAGCTCAATATGCATTTTTTGACGAAACGATAACAAAACATATCTATATTACATATCACCGAATAGAGTGTAGTATATGGGTTAAGTATAAATATCAACAATTTTGAGATTTACCTACTAAGAAAACTCAAGTCCAAGCCTTTTTCATATGCCTCCTGCCCTGAAGGGTGAGAAGGCCAGAACTTTGGTGATGGAATCACATTAATTGGCCATAATTGGCCTAATTTTCTAAAGAGCAAAAAGCAATCCCACCGTGATTTAATATTTAGCCGTTTCTCCACAATTCAACCACCGTCCTCCACATTCACATCAAACCTACAGTAGAACTTTGGGGATTTCATCTAAAACCTTACAATAGTTGTTCTTCCATTGTCAGGACAAAGTTCTCTTGTTCATTCCTAATTTAATTAACTTCACGGAATAATATTGACCTACGACTTTATACTAAACTCAAACAAACAATAACAAAGAATGCAACGAAGTAGAACAACAACAACTTGCCTCTTCATGGCTATAGAAATCAAAGATTGGGGTTCAAACATGGTACTAATAGACAAAGAAAAAGATTTGTGCATGAAATCGAAGAAAATCGATATCAAACCCAAGACCAGGAGATGATCATCAACCTAGATTGCACAGAAACGGATACAAAAACGGGAATACGATACGATACGCCGAAACGGCAAAATCAAAAAATCTAAGGATACGATACGAGTAAGATATGGAAATTAAATAATCTATTAAAATTCAAATATTAAAAAAAAAACTAATAAGCATGCAATTTAAGTTTATGTCATAGTAGCTTCATGTAGAGGCAATAGAGATCTTTAGGCATTTTCCAAATCAACTTCTTCATTATGTTCATCTTCATTGACATTAAAGAGCATTGCTTCCAAATTGGGCTCATCAAGGAAAAGTTGGGTAATTAGAGTGGTCATGTATGTACATACAACTTTATACAAAAATGGTTTATTGTGAATTTGGTATAAAGAAGTTGTAGTCATTGCCATTGTGACATGTGATACAAACTAAGGTACTTACTACAGTCGATCTCCTGTCAGTGTTCATGGTAGGTGAGTTCGAGGCTTCAAACGAAAAGCGCATCCCCAATCTTCCCTGTATTATCAAGTTGGGTTCCAATCATCATCTAGGTAATCAAATGAAAGCAAATTTCCAAAGTGACCTGACAAGAGTTGTGCCTCTCTATCGTTGTTTCTAATGTAAAGTTTTACTGGAAATGTTGGCGGGGATGTAGTTCATGATATTTGTAATATTTAGGGAATCTAGTTTATGTACCTAAAAGTCCCTTGGCTCAATTTCGGCGGAGATTTGTATTGAAAAGTTGGACCTCATTATTGAAAATCCAGAGATCATACTGCTCCTGAGTTCTTTCGATTTTTAGATTGAATTGAAACAGACTAATAAAAATTGATGTCACATTTTAAGCTTGCTTATCCACAAAAAAAAATTAGTATCTTTTAATTTACAAGATGTTTGTTGAGAGATAATTTTGGATTAATGTAATTAAATTTCGTAAAGAAGAGTGACTAGAACTGGGCTTGGGTTTATTTTAATGCGGGAAAGTATATGGGCCCAAGTTCAAAGCCCATTTTAGAAATTTGGAACGGTACCTCCTCCAAGTTCAAAGCCCATTATGTTGTACATGTTAGTCACACACCATGTCCTCCAAATCGTTCTTCGACTTCTCTCAACTGGAAGATGACATCACCGGGTCGACCCGTCCGTTCGACGACGACGACGGCTACCTCGGCTACCGCTCCAAGTCCGTGGACGACGTCTTCGCCATGTCACAGCCTCAGTCTTCGCCGTCGATCTACGCCGAGTCGAACTTCGCTGGAGGATCGGACAATCCAATTTTGCCGCCTCCGTCGGAGATGTTGGTGGAGGAGGGCGTCGCTCTCAGAGAATGGAGGAGATACTGTACCGAGGCGAGCCACGTACGAGCTGGATCGAGTCGAGGCGGAGAAGCAACGATGAACGGTGAGGCGACCGAGGCAAGGCGGAGGAGATCGAAGCAAGGCGGATACGTACGTATCCAAAAATCGATACCGTATCCAAACATATCCGGATATATCCGACGCGTATCGTACCGGTATCGGTATCCAATACGCGATACTCCTCCTCTTTGCCGTTTCTATGCTTCTTAGTCATCAACCAATCTATTCTACTAATTAAACAATCGATCATAAACCAAGCTATGATACTTATCGAATCAAGCTAGAAAAATCCATACCTCAAATCAATTGAAGTTTCCAGAAAACCATAACCCAATAACTGAGCGAGTTGTTGATGGCTTGGAAGTTGCTGTTCACGTAAGTTCCTAAGCCCTCAGGTTCTCCATCATGACTTTTTGATTAGTGATGATGACCAGGGCCATGTTTACGATGAGCCTCGTGGTGATCATCCAACTCGGTTCGCAGTGTGGCTCCGGTGTTGGTTCCTGCAAGGGTGACGATCCAAAATAGAAATTCAATGGGTTTTGTCGCTCAGTAGATTAGTTATTGATTCTCATAGGAGGGAGGGAGGGAGGGAGGGAGGGAGAGAGAGAGAGAGAGAGAGAGAGAGAGAGAGAGAGAGAGAGAGAGAGAGAGAGAGAGAGAGAGAGAGAGAGAGAGAGAGAGAGAGAGAGATAACCCGGACCTAACAATAAAAGAAGAAGAAAAGAAGAAGATATTTGGAACCTAGCTTTATCTTACCCATGCTCGTGAGCTTCAGGTTGGCGGATTCGGATCAAAATCATCTTCAGAGATATTTACATTATTAATAAATCAATAACAATAACAATGAAAATTTTTCACACATATCAATACTAAATAACACAAGTCAAATACAATACTTTAG
Organism: Geum urbanum; assembly: GCA_946800695.1. Classification (NCBI taxonomy): domain Eukaryota; kingdom Viridiplantae; phylum Streptophyta; class Magnoliopsida; order Rosales; family Rosaceae; genus Geum; species Geum urbanum. The sequence continues at coordinate 6,351,155 of OX327007.1, read as the reverse complement.
CATTCTAGCCAAACTTTTTCTTTAAGATTCCAAATGAACCAGAGTCACAAATATCATGAGTCATCAAAATAATGTTGACCCAAACATTGTGCACTACCAACATAACAGCTTTAGGCAACGATCTAAAATCGTTGCCTATAGTATGAAAATCGTTGCCTATAAGTATAGGCAACGAAAATTCGTTGCCTATACCGTCGTTGCCTTTTCATCGTTGACTATACTATAGGCAACGAAAAACCAAACCGATTCGTTGCCTATAGTTCGGGGTTTAGGGGTTAGGGTTTTCTACTATAAGCAACGACTAGGGTTGAATCGTTGCCTATAGTTTCACTATAGGCAACGACTTCTTCGTTGCCTAAAACCCACCGACAGGTCAACTTTGACCACCTTTGAAACTATAGGCAACGACGTCGTTGCCTATACTGAAGAATTTCGTTGCCTATAGTCAATAACATCGTTGCCTATAGTTTGAATTGTTGTATTTCTGGCAAACTATAGGCAACGAAATGGACCAATTTCGTTGCCTATAGTTTGAATTTTTTTGGTGGCAAACTATAGGCAACGAAATTGGTCCATTTCGTTGCCTATAGTTTGTGTTATTTTAAAAAAAAATACTTGATTCTGGATTGGGCCCAATTCCAGAATCTACAACATTTACATGAGTTCAAACCACAACAGCGTACACATTCCAACCTAAATCAAAAACTAGCTACGTGCTACTGATCAAAGTTAACACATTTTTATTAATGTCTGCAACAAAATAACATAATGAATAGCTTACAATTGAGGCTACACTAACCTAAATTTAAATTTTGTCTAACTAAAATGAACAACCCAAACTCAAATCACACTTATTCCCAATTCTAATTACCTAAACTAAATAACCAAACTAAATCTTCTAATCCACAATATAATCCCAACCTAATTAAATCAACAATCCAACATAACATAACCTTACCAAAATCCAACCTAAATTCAACAATACAAACTAAATCACAACACAAATCCAACTAATCAACCTAACCTAAATCCAACACAAATCCAACACAACCTAACCTAAATCACAACACAAATCCAACACAAATCCAACACAAATCCAACTAAAATCAACCTAACAAACAACCCAACAGAAATCCAACACAACCTAACCTAAATCACAACACAAATCCAACACAAATCCAACTAAAATCAACCTAAATCACGTTGTTTATATATTCAAGTAAGGAGAGAGGGAGAGAATGCGAATCTTACATTCGGGCGAGGGCAGAAATCCGGCAGAAATCCGGCGAGAGTTGTGTGAGCTGGGGGTTTGTGTTGCGGCGGCAATGGTCACGACGGGGGGTTTTATTCCTCCAAGTATAGGCAACGAAATGATTAAATCGTTGCCTATAGGGTTTTTCGTTGCCTATTAAACTATAGGCAACGATTTTTTCGTTGCCTATAACCATACTTTAGGCAACGATATGATTAGGCAACGAAAAAAATCGTTGCCTATAAACCTGACATTAGGCAACGATCTGACTTCAACAGGCAACGAATTCGTTGCCTATAGTTCACAATAGGCAACGAAAATTTCGTTGCCTATAAACCAGACATTAGGCAACGATTTGACTTCAACAGGCAACGAATTCGTTGCCTATAGTTCACAATAGGCAACGAAAACCCTTGTCGTTGCCTATTGTGAACTATAGGCAACGAATTTCATATCTCGTTGCGCGTTATTTTGAAATTCGTTGCCTAAAGTGGTTATGTTGGTAGTGGTGGCTCAAATAGGCTCCTTCATAGTCATTCATGTCTTTACCTGCAAAGTTTCACCAAAACGCAACATCATAAAATAGCTATATCAACAACCCATTATCACAAAATCAATCTCAAAAAATAAAATTAAAATAAAATTAAGTGAAATAGAAAATAGAGCCAGTAGCATATATAACATTAATTTTTGATATAACACCTAACACATTTATTTCCAAAATAATATTTCACTGATCAAAAATCAAATATAACAAATGCTTACTCTTTTAATAGTGAATGTGCTTACCGTCTTATCCGAAGATTGAACCGGAACTAAAATAGGTTCTCTTATCACTAGCAACAAAATTTGTATTCTTAAAAAAATAAATTGTTTTATTATTATTTACATTCTTTTTCTTTATATTTGATTTAATTATGTGCTATATTATATATTTTGAAAAATATCTTTGTAAACTATATTTTTTGTATAAATATTTGGTATGTCGTTACCGTTATTTATCATAATCTTGAAGTATTTCTTTGATGTAACTCTTGATAATGCGACGTATAACTGTCTGTGACTAAAAGCTGGTTCAGTCAAATATGTTCTGATTTGGTTTAGCGATTGACCCTGACTTTTGTTGATTGTTATTGCATAACAGACTCTAACAGAAAACTGTCGTATCTTGAATGTGAATGGCCATTTAGTTTTGTTTGGGATCAGCACAATCTTTGGAATGTAAACTTTTTCTCGAATATTAGTCCCCGTTAGTATTTTTGCCTGTATAATTTTATCAAACAACTTTGTTACAATCAACCGCGTTTCGTTGCACAAACCCTGTATTTGATTTAAATTTCTTAACAACATAATTAACATTCTAATATTCAGTATAAGTTCGTTTGATGGTAAGCCACTAAATTCAAGCATATTCAAAAATTCAATAGGATACAAAAGGCTGTTCTCGATGTAGGTAGCAGAATTAAATGAAATTGAATCAGAACTAAAGTATGTTCTTTGATCACCAGGTAACAAATTAATTGTATGTCTATTTATTTCATGTACAGTTGTATTTCTGGGCGTGACGATGGTACACTCTCTCAAATAACTTGTATCATTGTATTTGCAATCTTTGGATAAATTGCCGTAAAAATTGACTTGATAGGATCAGAAGTTGAATTAGTCAGCAAATCATCAGGAATATGAATCTAAGATGTATGAGAATCAATTGTAGGAAAATTTGATTGTAATCGACCCTCACCTATTTGTAGCATCTATTCTGCAAAACTTTTAAGAACCATTTGGATTTAGTAATCGTTAATCCGATCGACGACAATCTCATGTTTTCTGTTAAACAAAATACCTTAAGATGAGGCCACAAATATGAATTATTTAAAGATGTCTCAATAACATCACTCTTGCTTCCTCCTTCTATAACTGGTAAAGTCTGTCTAAAATATCTGTCAAACAAAATTGATTTCCCTCCAAATGGTATCTCTTTCTTTCGATCCATAATGTTGTTTGACAAAATATCACGAAGAGTTTTATCCAATGATTCGATAGCATGTTTATTGCACATGGGAGCTTCAGCCCAAATGACCAGCTCTGCCTTTTCAATTAAATCTGCAAGATGTGTTTTTTATGTATCGAACACGCTAAATCTTTATCTACAATTGACTTTATTATAAAACGTGAATGAGAATGCTCTGTCTTTCGGAAGTAATAATGAAGCAATTCCTAACGAAGCAACAGCCAAAACAATTTTTCTCTCAGATCTGAGCTTGATAATTATAGTACATTCCACACAAAAAAAAATTTATGTTCCCCCACTACTGTAAACAAAAAATAATTTTTCGTTTTTTGTTTCACAGCTTCAATCACTTCATCGTATATAATTTTTTGACACGTATCAATTTAGTAACTAATTCACAATGTTCACGTTTAAGTGTCTCACAATCAAAATCTAATTCCTCTCTCATTAATCTATTATTGATCTCTTTTATTTTTCTGTTTTTGGCATCGGAAATTAATGTTCTTTCAGTGAAGTGGATCTCATGTTAAATAATTTTCAAGTTCGTGTAAAACATAATTTTTCAAATCATCCTCAGGTACAGTAAGATTGGGCATGTTAAATTCCTTTTGAATTTTGTTTAAAATATCATCAAACATGCTCAACTAATGTGCATCAAGCAAAGCTCGTGGATTCGAGACATCACAAAAAAGAATAATGATAAAAAAAATAATTGCCTAACCTGAGAAACAGTCGCAGTAAATACAAATTCAACTAATGCATCGTTCCATTCACTATCATCATCTAACAATCTCAATGCTTGACATGCTTAATGAAAAATTGAGTAAGTAATTTCATTAACAGTTCTGATCCACTCAAAATTATGACATCCCTTCTGAATATTCAACAACATTCTTAGGTAAAATAATTCACCTACAATCGGTGGTACGTGTATAATTCTGCCAATAACGTCATACCATTTTTTTCTTGGATACCATGCTTTACCATCACTATCTCAAACAAACATAGTAGGAAATTGAGCATAAGTTAAATTAGATACGTCCTTATAAACAATGCTCACATGAAACCAAGCAATCAACATAATACGTTCATTATTCGGATTTTCCATAACTTGTTCAAGAAATTGGCCTTCATTGAAAAAAAACTGTCTGCTCGTTTGACAAATGGATTTTTAAGTACTGCACCGCAGGATATTTAGAATAAATAGAAAATTCAAACAATTGCCACACAGATTCATGAGGAGTTAAATATCGACAATTCAAACAATTTTGGATTTCATCATTCACATTATCCTAAACTAATACTCGAGCTCTATCTGGACCTTTATTTATATACTTGAATAATATTTTATTAACATGGACTGAGACCATGATTCAACATTTATGTGTGCGTTATACCTCAACAACAAAGTTGGATTGTATGGTACAACAAAATTATTACCAACGTGAATTCCATTTTTAATTGTAAAATTTGAATCATCATCATGTCTTCTATTTGAGGAGCCTTGATTGCATAAAAAAAAGTGTCAAAAATGTATAGTTTTGAAATAATTTTGTACATTTACCATCTCGCATGCACGGTGAATTTAGATTCAATCATCTGCAAGGCCCATGTATCATAAATTGACTAACTATCTCAAAAAGTTGTGGATTGATGTACTTATCTAGTAATTCAGCATAAATAATGGAATCTACATCTATCGATGTATAGCACTTGTTTCCTTTCTGAAGCCAAAAAAGTAAATGAGCATGGGGCAACCCTCGTTTTTGAAATTCAATTTTACAAACATGTGAATGAACGGGTTCAAAAGGTTCACCTGATTTAATGAATTCAATCATATTATCCACTTTAATTTTAAAAATTCTACATACAATATCTGGTCTGCCTTCCGCTTTGTACCCAGGTTTTTTTTTCAAAATATTTAATAATTTCTGGCCATTTAACATTGCAAGTGAAAGTTATAAACAAATCCAGATTTTCGTAATGTCTACAAATTGACATCGTATCCTGATAATTATTTCACATATCTCTAGGACTGTCAGTGTGAGTACTTAGAAGAAAAATTGTATTTCCCACATCAGAACATCGGATAACACAATTTAAAGCAAAAGTAGATAACTGATTGAATTTTTCACACTTCAATAATGGTTGATTAGTCCTTATATATTCCAAGCGACTTTTCTCAATAATCGCATATGCATTAACCAAATATTGCTGAAATAATCTACCGCCTTTAATTAAAGTCTCTAAATCATTTGGTCTATCATAAATTTGATAACGAACAAATTTTATCGTCATTAATTTTGTTCTTTTCCTCAGACGTTTTTCTTCAGTACACTCTAATAGCATATCTATCCTAAATTCATCCTCACCATACAAGAAGAGCAGTAGATATTGCAACGATATTAATTTTGGATGTATTAGGGATATCCGTTTGATATGTCCACCAATTGATCGCGCAATGATATCTCTATTAGAATTAAATTTTCTAATATCGCCAACAATCAAACCACCAACCAATTTCATTACTACTCGACAATTCATATCACTTTCCATCTGTTGATTAACGATCAAGTAGAGTCATAATAAAATTAGGCAACGAACAATTTTTTCATATTTATCTATGACCGATCGATATTTTTTACTAAATCATTAGTGTCATCAAGCATGTTTGTTAATTTTTCAACAATGACAGCATCAATTTTGTTATTCGCATTATTGGAATCAACAACAACGACATTAATACAATTTAAAATCTTGTTATCCATGTCATAAACATTACAATTGTGTATACTTTGGACTTTTAGTTGCAAAAGGTAACATCGATCCCATTAGATGAAAAATTTGTCCACAAATTTTAAATACATAAGGAACACTATCATTGTTTATCTTGTAATTAATTTTTCTACCCATAGAAGTGAAAGCAAACATAAAATTATATACTCAGTTATTTTTACGAAAAAGTGTGTTTTCACAACCATTTATTGAATTTAATAATTGTTCAAGAATAGTAGGAGTCGAATTTGATAGCGGAAGTCTAATCTATCCTTTTTGGCAACAATTCATATAAATCAATTGATTTTTGATCTTTTTCTTTAAAGCCTCATTTGCCCAAAAGGAAACATTGCAATGAATGCATGTGTAAGAGTCGTCGCCAAAATCTTCATAATTCACAATCACACCTGAATGAAAAATTGTTCAAATTAATGATCGGAAATTACTATACTATCGGTTAATAAAAAAAAGAATGCAAAATTTACATCACCTTGACGACTAATTTGATACGACGCTTGACCAAAAATAGATAGACATGAGACTCCTTCCCCTATGAAGCAAGAAAATATTGTTAGTTATGTAATAATTATATCAAATCATTCAAAAGAGTAAATTGGATCTGCAAACATTTGACTAACAGAGCGTACCAATCTTCATACAAAATGCAAACTCTAATAAACAAAATAAAACTGATATAAATTCACACCTAAAGTATTTGTAGGTTAAATGTATCCAATTTGTGAAGACTGAAAAAAAAATCATCTATCATCTACTATAAAATATATTCAATTCTCCAAACCTTGTGTAGGACTATAATACAACAACGTGCTCTGCTTTGCTCTAATATTGAAAACTTATAGGCACATCACATACACAATAAAAACAAATAAATAAACAGGTATACAATTGAAGCAAGTATATCACTCCTTCTCAACTTCAATCTACTCATTGCAAAACATAAAGTACCACATACATACTCGACATGTTTATAGTAATGATTGATGGAATGCACTCAAATATTGACCCAAAATTGCATACAATTGCATGACACCTCAATTTACCCCAATAGATTCCTCCTACTACATAACCCACATGTAATCAATCAAAGACACTCACAGTGCTTCAGAGGTACCCAATTTGAGTAGATGTCATTCATTGTGGAAATGATAGATACACATTTGAATGGGTCTTTACTTTGCAGAACAAACAATAGTGTGCATACATATTTTCTTTCAATTTTCAGTTCCAATTTTGAGTTTCAACTCATTATACCTTAATCATATTGAAGAACCCAGCTATCAAAAGTTAAGATTAAGTTTTAATCCATCAAACTCCATTAGAAATCTATCAAAAGTTCTCAAAGTAACCACAAAATTTCTCAAGGGTCATACCTGATCTCGGGAGTCTAGCGATAGGACGAACTAGAATCTGTAAAATGGTGAGAATCAACAGAGATTGAAGCTGCAACTGTGGATCCAATCGATTGAATGCTGGGGTCCAAGCAAAGTGATGTTGCGATCAGTGATCAAAAACCTACAAAAGATAGATATCAAACCATTCAGTTCCACACTTCAACATTTGGAGTAAGTTCTGTCAAAAATGATCCTTATAAACTTTTTTTTTTCCTTTTCGAACCTTCAGGCACTTACTGAACTTTATGTGCAGTGCAAAACACTGAATTTCACCATAAAATGTGAGAATTTATAGGCACTTTCTAAGTTATAAGAAGAGAGGCTGATCGATAACTCAATGTCATTCATGATAAATCTAGTTCATTAAACCTAATACATTTTCCAGATCACTCATGATAGTTCTAAATGAAAGGTTATAACTATCTTATGTTCCTAAACAGCCTCTCAAACATTGAGTTTTACCATTACTTTTTCTTTCCCTTTTCCAAACCTTCAGCCACTTTCCAAATTTACTTTCATTTTGGTATCAAAAGAAATAATAGAAGAGGAAAAGAAATAAACCTACAGCTCTATCTATAAACCAAATATGAAAGAATACTCACCAAAAAATAATTTTCTACAGCAGAAAAAAGCACCAACAGCTGAACTCCATTGCAATCCAAAGTTGTTAGTAGATATCAACACAAAAAGACAAAAAGAAAACATGATCTAATTAGCACCACAATGCAGAAGAAAAAAAGAAGACAAATTGAAGGAAGCCAACGAAGTGTCAATTAGTTACATATGATGAAGGAAGCCATATAACAAATAAAATTTTGTAATCTATTAGTTTTTTCATATATCTTTCTTCTTTAGTCATCATCCACCTCCTCCTAACTTTTTTGATCTATATGTATAACATGAATCATAAATCAATACTGTGAATGATCCAAGTTCAGTGACGTGAGGATACTGCTACAAAGCAGATCCAACCATTAACTAAAGATGCCAGTAGAAAACTTTAGTTTTCAAAATCGGCACATATCTTCAATAGAAAACCTGTCGCATGTAACTAAAGATGAACTAAAAGACTCCCACTATGTCCCATTAAACATAACATAAATCTGTATTGACGTGATCAAGCACCACACAAAACTGCCCAACAACCCTTCTTCAAGACAATTCAAAAGGTTCCATCAATCTCAACTCTCTATCCTAAACCCTTTCCCTTATACCTACCTAATCTGGTTAAGCTCTAAGCCCCGATACTCAATGTAATTAATGATATACAGAAATGTATATCATGAGCGTTGTTGAGAGTGAATAAAGTTAACTCCAAAGTAACTAATTACTACATATTGAGAGTGGTTTAGGATAGAAACGGGTTAACTCCAGAGTAAGCTTCATTTGCAATCTATTACTACAAAGTTAAATCCATAGTAACCTTCACTTGCAATCTACATATCATATACCCCAGATCAGAAACGGGTTCCAGCACCTCACATATGCTCCAGATCAGAAACATGTTATATATCATAGCTTCCGTACCTCACATCGTCACCATCCCATTTAATGTATCTTTTTCCCACAATAAAAACTACAAACACAACATAGAGGAAAAAGAAGAAAAATACCAGACTTTCTGTTAAATACCACAAACATGATTAGGAATTGGTACCTTGAAAGAGCAAAAGTCCAAACTCAACCAACAAAACTAAACACTGCTAAAATTGGGAGATCCAGCCCTATAGAAACAATTTTTGATAAGTTTTTACGATGGTGATGATCTGAGGGTACAAAAGTTTAAGTTAGCTATATAGTACCACATATTGCAATGTAAGATGTAGGCTAATTGTTAAATTAGCACTAATGATCCATACCTCACATAGAAGATTGGCGGCAGGATATGGTAATACCAAAACATATATACAACAGAGAGAAGGAATATGTAAATTGCAGGTGAAACCCAGGATTATGAAAGGCGATGGGTAATCAATAAAAGAGGATATGGTATCTCCATTCCCTATATTATACCTGTGCTTTAGTTGATTTCTTAATTTTATATGTCTAGCACACATAATCACCATCTCCATATATATACATCACTATGTATATATATATATCCATATATATATATGGAGTAGTGTAATTCTGTGTTTTTTTTATTAAGTTTCATGTGAATGGAGGGAGGGGATATGTCTATTATAGACCCAATAAGCAGCGAATTCCCTCATCATCTCCATATATATACATCACCATCTCTATATATACATACATATATATACATTTTAGTACCCTCACATCATCACCATCATAAAAACTTATCCATAAACAACCAATAAGCAGAGAATCCCCCTTATCAATTTTTTTGTCAGAATAATTGAAAGAAAAAAACTTGAATTGATTAAGAGCCTCAGCGAAATGCAGAAACACAAACGCAAATTCAAATATCAAATTAATGTCCTACATAAACCAACCCGATTCTAAAACCAAACCCTTAAGTATCAGCATATATATATACAAACATGAATAGGAAGAATAGCATATTAGAATCGCGATAAAACCCTAGAACATGAAGTTTTTGTATGACGTCAAACATATCCCAATCAATGGCTTAGTCAATCCAATATTAATCAACATACGAAAGAAACTATTTCCCCCCAAATAACATAATCTAGCTGAAAAAAAAAATCTTCAAAGAAAACCATCAAACTATCCTCAGTTGATGACAATCCACTGTCCTTCTCTTCATTTGAGAAACCTAGGTAACAGGAAGCACCAACAATGACCCGATCGAAACAGACTTATACCCGATTAATGCGTGGAAATGGAAGTAGCTATGTAAGATGCAAATATATAAATAAAGAAAAGAGAGGTTGTAATAACAGATTGAGATAGCAGGATGGAATGCCAAATTTTGGTCTTGGGATTCGCAAGGCTGGCTGGCGGAGATGATATTGAAGGAAGCAGTGATCGCAAGTTGAGAGAAAAGAATTCTATCGTATCCTATCCAAAACAGCGATCGCAAGTTTGCAACAGAGAGAAGAGAAGGCAACTCACACGCTTCACACATGGAAGGAAAAATTATCAAAAGGGCAATATTGAACGGTGGTTTCAGCTTTAATATATAGTAAATGAGCTGGGTGACTTCCTAGCTTCCTAACTTCGTAACGTACGTACCATCACAACCGAATCTTCCACAAAACCAAAAGGTTAGTGGTATCCAGTCTAGATTTAGATCCATGTGAAATCAGTGACGACAATTCTAAGACGTACGTGGATATTGCTCTGTTATCATGACCATGTGCATAAGTACATATACAATAAAATTGAGTGGTACATATACAGCATAAAATCTGTGACACTATAACTTATGATGTCGCACTATATTCCTATGAGATCAAGATCGTTCATCCAAACGCTCTAAAGTCTAAAATTACCATTCCTCCAAATTTGGATGATTGGGCCATATATGCATATGACAGTTGAATATATAGCATAACAACTGCTATATATAGATATCCACCTTTTAATGTTGTAGTCGTGATTTTAACGTACCTAGATCTAATCCGAGACTGAAGTCCACAAAGAGCACTTAGGGCATGCCCAAATGAGAACATCGTGATTGAATTATGGAAGACGAGCTTAGACGACAACATTGTCTCATTATGAAGCAAGTTCTTCAAATGTCTTAGACGAGCTTCCAAACCTTTTCATCTCGTGATATGTAGGAAAGTGTAATCTGCCATAATCTTGTATTAATAGTAAATATATGGTTTCTTATGTAATCCTAGATTGTAGTTAGCATTAACAGATCTGTATCATTGACAACATGATTGTAGGGATTATAGACATATGTTGTATGTAAAGTTGTTGTATATATTCCTACCGTGATATCAATGAGAATATTATTCCAGCCAATATCTCTAGTTCATATTTTCATGGTATTAGAGTAGGACTGAAATCCTGACTCTTTTTTTTCAGCCGCACTCTACGTTCTCGTGCTGTTATCTTTCGTCTCTATATCATCATGGTCAAAGGAAAGATTCCCCCAGCCTCTGAAACACCAAAACTAGATGCACCAAAAACTGATCCCTACAAGTCAGATCCATTTTTTACTCATCAATCAGACCATTCCGGTTTGGTTCCGACTTTCAAAATCTTAAATGGAGAGAACTACTCATCTTGACGCAGAGCCATGACCCTATCCTTGAACTCCAAAAACAAGCTAGGTTTCATCAATGACACAATCAAGGCGCCCCTGAGATGCATCAGATTCTGTCAACTACGTGACTTGATCGCGCTACAACGACATGGTTCATTCCTGGATCATCAACACTCTCAATCTAAAAATTTCGGACAGTGTAATTCACTACCCTACTGCTCATGAAGTTTGGGAAGACCTCCATGAACGATTCTCTTAAAGCAATGCACCCCGCATCTCTGAGATTCAGCGAGATATTGCTTGTCTCTGCCAATAGCAACTCTCAGTGTCTGCCTATTACACTAAATGGAAGAGACTATAGGATGAACTAGCTTCTCACAATGACACAACACATGGGGGCACAACAAGATAAAAAAAATTGATGCAATTCTTGATGGATTTGAATGATTTTTACAGTGTTGTTCGCTGGCAAATCCTCCTAATGAATCCTCTTCCATCAATTCGCTAAGCCTATTCCTCTGTCTCTCAAGAAGAAATGCAGCGACATCTCAGCTCGACATATGCTACGAGTGATTCCGGTAGTAGTGCCGCCATGGCAGTTCAAAGTAGCAGCAAACCTGGTTCATCGATGGGCACAAGAAGGTCTGAGCAAGACAAGTCAGAGAATACCAGTGGAGGACACCGATTTGATCAAACAAATCAAGAGAAATGTCGTTACGGCTCGAGAAGAGGACGTCCTCGCTACTCTCATTGCGAACAGATCGGTTAGAATCCACTAGGTCATGGGGTCCAAAACTCTTATGAATTGAATGGATACCCACCACGCCATCCCAAGGCAAAGATGGGTTTAGGCCCAAATTCGAATTGGCAGAGAGGCTTCCCTACAACAAACCGAGTTTAAGAGGCGTCACACCTCGATGAAGGAAGGCCTGTAGTTTCATTGTCAGAGACCCAACTCAAGCAGCTTATGTCGCTTCTTCAAAATCAAGGTGAAAGCACTAGTTCTAAAGCAAATGCGGCGACAAAGCCAGGTTTGTTTAAATTCACATCCCGCAATTAGATTATTGACAGCGGAGCGACATACCATATTACTTCATCATCTACATTATTTCGTAAGGATAAAAATTGTTCCTTAAAACCCATATTTTTGCCTAGTGGAGACAAAGCAAATATTGCTGCGAAAGGGTCATTGCCTCTAGATGTTGTTTATTATCTGCATGATGTGTTATCAATGCCTACTTTCAAAGTTGATTTGATGTCAGTTAACCATTTGACAAGATGCTTGAATTGTTTGGTGATATTTTTCCCTTATTAGTGTATTTTGCAAGATCTAGTTACGAGGAGGATGATTGGTTTGGGTAAACAACGTAACGAACTATATTATTTGGTGGCATAAGCGGTGGAGAACCATTTGACCAAACCTTCCACACACTGACCAGCCTGGAATCTCTCCATCTCTTCCACTGATCTCTAGCAGAATTGCTTAGGCCATGTATCACCTAGTTTCTCGTGCAAGTTTTATTTCTAAGAACTTTTTGGATTTTTTTTGTTGAGTCAAATAATGTTTGCCACATATGTACTTTGGCTAAGTAGAGTCGTTTACCTTTTGGTACTAGTACTATTTCATCTTCAAAACCTTTTGATATTATACATTGTGATATTTGAGGTTGTTATCAATATTCTTCTCTTTCTAGTGCTCACTAGTTTCTTACCATTGTTGATGATTATACACGTTTCACATAAAAAACATTAAAAATGCATCACAAAAATGAAGCACAACCACTTTTGAAACAATTCTTTAGCTATGCTCTCACTCAATTTGAGTCTCGCATTAAAACTTTTCGAAGTGACAATGGCAGGGAGTTTATCTGACTCTGTTCTTTCTTTCAAGATAATGGTGTTGTATTCCAACATTCTTGTGTTTACACGTTTCTAACAAAATAGGGTTGTGGAACGCAACTATCATCACATCTTGCAAGTGGCTCGTGCTTTAAAATTTCATGCTCAACTCCCTTCACAATTTTAGGGAGAATGTGCTCTCACCGCTATACATCATCAATCAATTACCTTCACCAATTCTTTCTTTCAAAACTCATTTCGAACTTCTTTATTCCAAACCACATTCTTACTATCGTATTCGGGTGTTTGGTTTTCTTGCTTATGCCACTAATGTTCACACTTCTCACAAATTTAATCAGCGTGCCAAAGCTTCCATCTTTATCGGTTATCCTACTGGTTAAAAAGCCTGCAAATTATTCTATCTATCAACCAAGAAGATCTTTACTAGCCGTGATGTGAAATTTCATGAAAATACTTTTTCTTAAGCCTTAGCATAGCCCAATTCCGCTGCACCTCCACTGGGCTCTCCTTCTGACCCAATTCTCTTGTTAACCCATAACACAATTGACTCAGACTTTGACTCTCTCTCTCTCTCTCTCTCTCTCTCTCTCTCTCTCTCCGCCTCTAATTCCCAATTCCTCTCGCACTATTCAATCTCAAATTCCCAATCCAACAAATTCACATTCTTCTGCTCATGCACCACCAACACCGCCATCATCTCCTTCCTTTCCCATCCCGAGCCGCCATCTCCACCATCATCTCCTCGCTCGACCACCATCCACACTTGCATGCGTCGTCCCAAAACCCCAACACCACTAATAGTCCTGACCTGCTTCCTATGGTCACCGCCACGTCGGCCACCTATACTCTTCCACCCCTGACACTGGATACCTCACCCAACCTACTAACCGTCCCTCTTCTTCCCATGTTGACACCACCTGAACCCCCTATTCCATTGCCTACACCATTTCGTTGCTCCAACCGCCCAACTGCGCCGCCGATTATGCTCAAGGATTATGTCTACAACAATGTTTACTCTACCCAATCGCCTTCCTTAACACCGGGTCCTATCAAAGGTACACGCTAACCACTGGCCAAATATGTTTCATATCATAGATATAAGCCTGCATATCACTCTTTTATTGCTCAAGTCAATAGTGCTACAGAACCCAAGTCTTATTCGAAGGTTGTTGTTCATCCTGAATGGTGAGAGGCCATGCGTTGTGAATTGTAGGCTCTCAATGACAATGACACTTGGTCACTCACTGCTCTTCTGGCAGGTAAGTCGCTCATTGGATGCCGTTGGGTTTACAAGATCAAGCATAAAGCGATACAAAGTGCGACTTGTGGATAAAGAATTTACCCAATTGGAAGGAGTTGATTATCAGGATACCTTCTCTCCCACAACCAAAATCATATCTGGTCATTATCTATTGTCTTTGGCTGCTGCTCGTAGTTGGCTCTTGCACCAACTAGATGTTAATAATGTATTTCTCCATGGTGATCTCCACAAAGAAATATACATGACTCCACCACCAGGGCTTCCGCAACAGGGGGATGAACACTTGGTTTTTCGCCTCCACAAGTCACAATATGGGTTAAAATAGGCATTACGTCAATAGTTTGCTAAGTTTTCCAAACCTATCATTTCAGCCGGTTATGTACAATCAAATGTCGATTACTCTCTGTTCATCAAGAATCAAGGCAAGTCCTTTACTGCCTGTTTAATTTATGTTGATGATATTTTGATTACGGGCAATGATCCAGTGAGTATAGTTGCTGTCAAAAAATTTCTACATAATAAGTTTTGCCTCAAGGATCTTGGTAACTTGAAGTACTTCCTTGGCATTGAAATTTGTGCATCTAAGAATGGCATTTTTATTTCTCAACGAAAGTATGCTTTAGAAATCATTAAGGATGCATGGTTATTAGGGGTTGCTCCTATCGATACTCCAATGGAACACAATTTGAAGTTGTCTAATAAGAGTGAGTTGCTCAAAGATCCAGGGCAATATAGGCGACTAGCTGGGAGATTGATATATCCCATAGTTTCAAGGCCGGATATTATGTATTTTGTCCATGTATTGAGCATGTTTATGCACCAGCCTTGAAAAGATCATTGGGCTACTTTGAGGGTTGTGCGTTATTTGAAATCAACGCCTAACCAAGGTCTTTTCTTTTCCTCAACTAGTGATCTTAGGCTTCGAGCCTATTGTGACTCTGATTGGCAGGATGTCCACTTATGAGAAGATCTACAACAGGGTACTGCGTATGCTTAGGTCCCTCATTGATTTCATAGAGGTCGAAGCGTCAGAAAATAATCTCTCTTTCTTCACCCGAGGTGGAGCATCGGGCAATAACAATAACTTGTTGTGAATTGACATGACTTCGTTATTTACTCCGTGACATGGGAGTTTTGCATCGAGAGGCTGCATTGTTGTACTGTGATAACAAAGCTGCATTACATATAGCAGTAAACCCTGTTTCCATGAACGTACAAGGTATATAGAAATGGATTGTCACTATATAAGGGACACGATTCAAGATAGATACGTAATGACAAGGTTTGTGAGTTCTGCAAATCAACTAGCTGATCTTTTGACTAAACCTTAGGGAAATGAGGATTTCATGCCAATGGTTCGCATGTTGGGAGTGCAAGACATTCATTCTCCAATTTGAGGAGGAGTGTAGGAAAGTGTAATATGCCATATCCTTGTATTAATAATAAATATATGGTTTCCTTATGTAATCCTAGATTATAGTTAGCATTAACAGATCTATATCATTGGCAACATGATTGTAGGGGTCATAGACATATGCTGTATGTAAAGTTGTTGTATATATTCCTGTTGTGATATCAATGAGAATATTATTCTAGCCAATATCTCGGGTTCATCTATCATGATATTATTCACGCTACGTCTATATAATATTTGAACTGCGCGCTCAAAACTAACGCCAGCAAATTTGAAACTTAAGAACCACTCCCTTAGAGCATCCGCATCGGGGTGCTGAAAACCGGCCGGCTGTTTGAGCAAGTGGAGGGACCCGCTGGAGCTGCTCAAGTAAGATGTTTTTCGGTGATGCATCGGGGAGGAAAGAGGGCGAGCAGATCGCTGGTCAGCGAGCTCGAGCTCGAGCTGTTGTGGGTTGGGCTGAAGCTCGACCAACTGGTGGAGCCCACACTCACGTGGGTGACGCCAGCTGCTGTAATTTTTTTTAATCCATGCGCGTGTAATACACACGTCGGTAATAAGTAAAAAAACAAAAAGTTACGCGCCAATGAGAGGATGACATGTGGTGCACCAGTTGGAAAAAAAAATATAACGGGCCAGTTGATCTGGACCGTTGATTTTAAACCCAAAATTTGATCCAACGACAGAAAACTTAATCCCAGCGAGACCCCTGTATGCTACAGACATACAGACCTGATTCAAGGCATAATTTAACAATTAAAATTGAAACACATCATATTTATTACACACTTTCAGAAATTGAAACACACATACTGAATTTGAAATACACTTAATGAAATTTAAACATACATAGTAAAAATTTAAACACACATAATTATAGTCTTTCTTCAGTCTCAAGCATCCAGTTGTGCTTCACCAGGTCCTTCTTAAGCTCCTTATAGATATGAACAGATTCAAGATCAGCAACACGATTATGAAACCGTGACATATTATGCCCATCTCTACTCATTGGCTCAAAAGGAATTCGATTCCCATCCTCATCAACAGGCCCATCATCTCTACTCGTACTGGGTTTTGCATATCTTCTTCTGCATTCTCCTCAAACTCTTCATCTACGAACTCACTCTCGACAATCATGTTATGCAATATGATGCAGGCTAACATGATAGTTTTGATTACCGATTTCTTGTGCAATGTACAACTATGACGGATAATTGCCCATCGGGATTGCAAGATACCAAAACATCTCTCCACATCTGTCCAGAGATGACACGTGTCACATCCTCATTGATCGGAAATCTCACTGACAATTGGCTTCAATTATTTTGTCGATATCGTTAACCGGAGATAACATGTGTTACACCTTCATTCGGTCACTGAATAGTAACTGCTCAAGCACTTTGTAAACTGTTGCATTCTGTTTTACTCTTGTTCAAACAGTTTGGTAAACAGTTTGAAGAATTGCCAGAACAATTACATATTTTCTCTTCGGAAAACATCTCCCACTGTGGTCACCATGACCCAAGAAGTCTTACTCTCTCATCTGTAAACACTTCCGCAATTTGCGAACTAGAAATAAAAATCCATGTTTCATAGTTAAAGCGCCCGATCCGCATCCTGGTATTAGAGCGGGGAAAGGTACCATTTCAGTTCTACCTTATGGCACACTAAACACTTTCAAGGGGGGTAGGTTAAGTTTAGGAGAAACATAGAAAGACTAGGAGTTTATCCTTGGTTTAGAGAAATCCTAAGAGAATCGCAGGCAAAAGGCAAGCCCAGGCCCTTAGAGTAAGTCCTCAGAGAAGGCAGTAGAAGGGAACCCGGTGAGATGAGTCTGCCTCTCATATGATTATCTTAGCCAAGCATAAACAATCAGTTTTTCTGTGTCAACCTATTCTTCACTTACCAACCTTGAATGTTCAAAAACCATCTGGTACAACTAGTAGAATCCAACCAACAAAACCCAAAGCCTGCCAAATTAATGAGCTGGACCCAAACAACTAGTTCATCAACATACAAAGAATCATTACAAGCAACTGAGTCGATAGATCCCCTAGAAAAAGGATTTGTACGACCCGGCGAAGAATCCGGAACGACTCAAAAGGGGTTAGCAACCCTCATCAGACAGAACAACACAATCATCCAACTGCTGATCAGACAGACAGAGCAAATCGAAGACTGTCAAGAGGAATTAAAAAGGATACGAGCACCAAAGGGTAAAGGCGAAGCAAGCTCCAACAGTGACATAGGAATCTCCCTTGCCAACTTGGAGAAACAATTGGAGCAACTCTCTCTGGGGAAAACAGCTCCCTAGAAAAGAAAGAAAGTGCCCTTCTTCGTATACAAAGATCCCCAAAAGATCTACGACGAAGAAAAGGCTAAGCTCAAAAGCCATGAGTCACACCAGGACGGAACCACTACCACCAGTAATGGGAGATCGTAGCAACCAGAGAACTGGTCCTGCTACACAAGAAGATCAGATCCGGAACTATAGGTGGAGTAGTCGTGCGCGGTACGAAGCACAAAGGAGACTCAACAGGAGACCAGGAAGATACCGAAGGAGCCTAGAAAGCCGGCTCGATCCAGGCGCTCAACTCAGCTTGTCACAATCAAGAAGAGCCAATCTGGTACCAGCAGAGGTACTCTATGAGTACGGATGGTCAGGAGCCAACCACAGAGTATACCAACACTACTCTGAAGAAGAAATCATATGCGTAGGAGATGGGCAGCAAATAAATCTGCCACTGATGAACGCATAAAGCTACAACATAGTCAGAAGAGAAGGCTTTCGGTTTATACACCCAGGGCTCATCATGATAAGAATCCACGCACTTCACAGGCGAGGAGCAGGTACCAACGCCTTACTTGTAGTAAGGGACACAAGGTGGTCCGATGATGTGTCCATAATCGGTACCATGGAAGTCGATCTATCCCAAAGCGTACAGCTCATATACATGACCATAGACATGCAGTTGTCAATCAGAGATTTCCACAACCATGTGGAAATAGCAATTCAGACGCACGGGTACGAGAACTGGCAATGAGGAGAAAGTAATCTCCTAATAACCAGATCTCTCATAGGAAGGCTCACAAATACAAGCCACGTAGGATTTCGTTATCAGATACAAAACGTGGCAGATTACCTTGCAAGTACAGGGATCCAAGCAATAGCGGGACAACACCATAGTACGGAATTCCTGCAAGGAAGAAGTTGGACAATTCAACCTGCACAGGAACATGGATCAATCCAACCGCAAAGGGCATTAACACGGTCAACGTCGGACGGACGAGTAAGAGTATCCTTTAGTGGATACCACCGAATTCCACCGATGGTCGAAGAAGACGAGACGGAAGGAATAGATGGCGAAGAATTCGCCGGAGTCCTTTCGGAAAAATAGTCATCCCAACCTGATCACGTCAAAAAGAAGGGAGAAATTTGGGACACACTAGGCCAACCTAGTGGGAAATACGACTTCAAAGTCCGGTATGATGCTCCGGCATCATCCAAAATCTCAATCAACCAGATCACAGCAACCGGCTGGGGTGATGATAGCCCTGAATTCCAACCAGACGAAGGTGATGACATGGAAGATGACGAAGATATTGATAACCCATTTGGGTATATTCAATACTTGGTCGCCCTACCACGAGGGGATACATACCCAGCACCACTTTGGGACACCTCCGATGATGACAACGAATGGGATAACCCATTCTTTTTCGAGGGGGGTAAGAGAGCGATGGACACCACCACCATCGCAGCAATCGCTGAAGAAAAACAAGAGGAGCCTGAACTGGAATACCCAGCATTCACAGTGCTTAGGAAGGTCCAAGAAGAGAGCGCATACCCTAGCTCTTCAACGGCAATATCCTATAACAGGCCACCGCCAACAGAACCAATCATGGGGCAAGTGCGATATCCGCCAGCACCAGGAATTGCTTCCACATCAAAACAACCACCAGTCAACACAGAAGGATGGAAGGGCAAATTCAGCAGAAAAGGCCTTGACGATGGAATGTGAACCCTACCACCAGCAGAACAATCATCAGGAGTTCTTCTAATACTCCCACAGGACATTGGCCTGTACTCTGAAGTCATCGAAAGATGGGAAACAATCACGGTAAATCTGATCAACCAGAAGTACCAATGGGATGACAACAGATCAAAGGTAGATTTCATTGAAAATCTACTGAGAGAAATCGAAAAAAAGACATGGATCTAATGGAGAACGGAGTTCTCTCAAGAGTATGAGGAACTGGTCAACATAACTGAGGACCCGAGGAACATAACATCTCATAGCTGAGGACCCAAGCACAGAGCATCTAACCAAAAACAAGATTTGCTACAGTAAACAAGAGAAGAAGATTTTAAAATGCCAATTTAGGGTAAATTTGCTCCTACCAAAGTCGTCACTCACAGCTTTGAAAAATGAAAAACTAGAACCAGACAAGTAGACATGTGTGTGGTGTAAGGTATCATCCCTGCAGACACCAAAATCATGAAAATGCAGAACTAAACAAAAATAATATCTAGGTGAATCTTAGTGCTCTCCAACTCAACTGGATAGGTAGCTAAAACAGGCAAGCCAAAGCAAAACACACCTATTCATAAAAACCAACCCAAAACTAGTTGCCACTATCCCATTCATATTACATCACAATATTACCTCAGCTCTCTGCTAAGCTCATCAACACACAAACATGTCTAGTCCACACCTCAACCTCAGCCTTCTTCTTCTTCTTCAATTTTCTCTACTGTTATTCTTGTCCACCAACCATGTCCATGTCCAAGCTCTCACTTCACCTTCAGACATCTCAGCCCTCAAGGCCTTCAAGTCCTCGATCAAACCCTCCTCCATTCCCTCCTGGTCTTGCCTAGCCTCATGGGACTTCACCACCGACCCATGCACCCTCCCGCACCGAATCCACTTCACTTGCGGCGTCACCTGCTCGCCGGACTCGACACGTGTCACTCAGATCACTCTCGACCCTGCCGGCTACTCCGGCTCCCTCACTCCTCAAATCTCTCAGCTCACCAAGCTAACCACTCTCGACCTCTCCGACAACAACTTCGTCGGCACAATCCCACCTTCCATTTCCTCACTCTCCTCACTCCAAATCCTGACTCTCCGATCCAACTCCTTCTCCGGCTCAATCCCTCCGTCACTCACCAAGCTCCAGTCTTTGGAGTCACTCGACATTTCCCACAACCTCATTTCGGGAACCCTCCCGACCACCATGACGTCATTGTCGAGCTTACGGCGGCTCGATCTCAGCTACAACGTAATCACCGGATCACTCCCCAAACTCCCGCCCAACTTGCTCGAACTGGCTCTCAAAAGCAACGCGCTTTCTGGGCCGTTGTCGAAATCGTCGTTCGCCGAGTCGACTCAGCTGGAAGTAGTGGAGCTGAGTCAGAACTCCTTCTCGGGGACTCTCGGGTCGTGGTTCTTTCTCCTCCCGACAGTACAGCAAGTCGACCTCGCCAACAACACATTAACAGCTGTCGAGATCCAACGGCCCTCCGCCAGTTCCGGAGGCGGCGGCGAGCTCGTGGCCGTCGATTTGGGGTTCAACAGAATCGAAGGGTATGCGCCCGCGAATTTCGCGGCGTTCCCGCGGCTGTCGTCGCTGTCGGTTCGTTACAACAGGCTACGTGGCAAGATCCCGTTGGAGTACGGGAGGAACAAGTCTTTAAAGCGGTTGTACTTGGACGGTAACTTTCTGAACGGGCAGCCGCCGCCGTCGCTGCTGACGGGGAGTTCAGGAATCTCCGGAAGTTTGGGGGATAATTGTCTACAAGGGTGTCCACCGTCTGCAAAGCTGTGCCTGCCGTCGCAGAAATCCAACGCTATTTGCAAGCAAGCTTATGGGGGTGGAAGAGGAAGACCAAGGTCTTGAACCGTCAGATTGTCAGTCAAATAT
Organism: Geum urbanum; assembly: GCA_946800695.1. Classification (NCBI taxonomy): domain Eukaryota; kingdom Viridiplantae; phylum Streptophyta; class Magnoliopsida; order Rosales; family Rosaceae; genus Geum; species Geum urbanum. Next base: position 6,329,101 of record OX327007.1, on the reverse strand, counting down.
AACAAAAAATTTATTTGTTTTTTTCTTCTATTATATAGTAATTTTTATTAAAACAAATGTATAATGTTTTATTATAACAACTCCCAGATCCCCTAAAAGTCAATTTTATCTATAATATGAGGTTTTTGTTTTAAAATCAGCTCCAAGAGATCCCCTATCACATTAGCTATTTTAGGGATTCCCTATATTTCATGTTTTCATCCCCTATCCCCATACCTAAAGCTTGAATTTTGGGTGATGTAAAAGTCAACATTGTAATTAATTGTTTCCTAAAAGGTTGTAAATGTAATCAATTTCTAAGTTAATAAATGTTAATTATTTTTATTAACCAATCAAAACAAAGTATTTATTCATATTTAGCTAAATTTTGAGTAATATTGTTGGAGTAAATTTTTACAAATCCTTAGCTAAAATAGGTTTGAGCTATATTTTGGAACAAAATAGGAAAATTTTAAGTGACATTGTTGGAGATGCTCTTATGAAGCTATATCTGTATTCTGTAAAACTAGCAGTATGCACGCGCATACGCGCTTGAGATTTTTATGTAGAGTAGTTTTTATGCATGTAATTTGTACATAGTGCAGTTATAGTTTACTTTTTTGCCATTAAACAGATCAATTGATAATTAAAAATAGATTAATTATCCAGGGACAATTGTCAGATTTTTAAAAATTTAACCATAAGTATTTTTTGCTTAATTAATTAAGATATTATTAGAAAATGTGTCGCACATTATGGATGTGATTGTGTGATTTTTTTTTAAACCATGTGAGTTAACTCGTAGTTGTAGTTGATAAATAACTGTAAAGAGATATTCGATTTACTTTTGCACGGTGCAGTTTTCTTTTTGCAGAGGGAGGAAAAATAGGAGAGTGGAAGAGAAATGGAAGATTTTTAAATTTTTATTTTTAAAATTTATTTAATTAATTATTAATTAACCATCAAATAATTAATTCTGTCCGATAAAAATGATTTTTTGGGAAGAATTTGAAAAGTTAGGAAACAACCTCTCTTTTCTTAATAATAATATAGATTATACAATAGAAACTATTTTTTATCTTTAATTACATACATGGGACATTGGAAACTAACTAAGATATATAATATATAACTAATATAAAGGCTGATGTCCTTTTCATTATGTAGTGATGATAACCTAGAAGTGGTTACACCTCAATTATTGGTGGCCCGGATGTTATGTTTGGCTTTATCAAATTTTATGACTTCATTTTCAAATGTTGCAAGTATTGAAATTGTAGTTATTAGGGTGATGTAGAATTTTGTTATGATAAGTTAATTGAAACTACAACAAATCAACCAAGTATTTGGAAATTTGGAAATTCGACCTAGATGTTCACAGCGAAGAAGCCTAAGCAGTATTAGTACTTAAAACTAATCAACTGATCAAAACTAATTTCATTCTACATCAAAAAAGAAAGAAAGTAAGTTCATTTAAAATACCCAACTTACAATTAGGGGACCGTGCCTCACGAGCAACGAAAAGACTTTGAAGTTAGGCTTTACTGGTAGCATTCGTTTGGCAACTCGCCTCATGGGCGTCAGCCTATGGCCACGGCATGGTGCCGCTAGTGCATGCAATTAGACGGGCGGTCTCATCCTGAGGGTGATTTGTTCGAGAATAATCGCTTGGGTTTCGGCAAGTAACGGTGGCATTCGATTTCAGGGATGGTTGCGTTGGGTTCACTCGTTCGTACTCTTTGTTCAGTCCGACAGTGATGTGCTTACGTGGAGGATGGGGCTGAGGTTATCGCAAGGGTTCATCGATCTTCTTGTCGAGACAAACAGGTCTTGGTCATAAACCAGCAATAAACTCTCAGGTGTCTAGATTTGTTTCGTTCAGAAAAGCATATCTTAAAATAAGTCAAAATAGCTTTACAAAGAGAACCAGGGACCAATCGGTGAATTCACATACGGGATGTGTGTCACACGCGTCCGGTCACTCGAACCGTCGCGCACGGCAGCCAGCCCGTGTACGGAACTAATTGCCAAAAAGCCAAAATCTCCCTCTTGCACAAAAGAGGAGTGCTTGCAGTAGTCCCACATCGAGGACCACAAAGTATTGTCAACTTCAACTACCCATAATAGGAAGGTACTTACTCCAAGACAAAGGTATCTGACATCTGAACCACTGTTCACTTGCGCTTTCTGTCATATCAAGTACTGACTTAAGCATTAGACCGTTGTAGGCGGGCCAATCTCGTCTCAACTTCCTAACGCTTATAATCTGTTTTGCAAAATAGCGGAGCGTTCGAGGATTAGCTCCCGAACGCTCTGGAGCCATCCCCCAATATCCATTACTCTTCCACCTTAGTCCATTCCAGATTTTGATAGAAACAATTGGCACCCTCTAGTGGTCTCGTTTTTTTCACCCACTAAAAAAGTCTTTCCCTACTCAGTTCCCCACCTCACTCCTCCTTTTCTTATCGTTATGTCGTCCACTGAGCATAACGATTTCGTCACACCGATAAGAGAACGCATGTACGTGTTCGACCCACTCTTCACGCCTTTCACTCCGTCCATAGATATCAGCGCGACAGATAGGGCCACGTCTTGCATCCCCAGCGACGATCATGCTCGTCTTCTATAAAAGATCACCGAGCTCCGAGCAGAATGGGATGTCACCCTCCACAACAATAACCGCTTACACGAAACGATCGCCAATCTCCAGGCCCAACATTTGGAGCTAGGACGCCAGGAGGAGCGACGTAACTTGATCCACATGAACACTAAACTCACTCATCCTTTAATGCCAGACGACCCACCTCGTTTGGAGCAACCTTAGCCAACCCCTAATGCTACCACGCAGATTCTAGCTCGCCTAGTTGAGCTAGAGGGAGAAATCAGGCAACACCGTCACCCTCACCTTCACGTCTCGTACACACCACGCACAAAGTTGTTCTCCATAACTTCCACAAATATGGGACGTGACCTGAGCGCAAAAACCTGGAAAGACGAACGTTATTCCAGTCATGGTAACCTGGGTACCCACGTGGACAGATTTCTTTCTTCGACTGCCGGCCACAAGCATGAAGACACCACGATGTGCTACTTATTCCTTGAGACGCTAATAGGTGAGATACTCAACTGGTTCTTTGAGCTTGCACCAGGATCCGTCGCTTTTTTTTTCCTGAGCTCATGGATGCTTTTCTCAAGCGTTATTAGCATCAAGCACGCCACAACACTGCTAAATCCATATTTTCTGTATGCCAAGGTGGATCAGAGCCCCTCTCCTCCTACATCAACTGTTTCAGATCCGCCGTTCAGCTTTTTGAAAACTGGTCAAGCAGACGACATTGGATGTTCTAGTCGAGGGTTTGCAGCCTTCACTCTTCAAAAAAAAAATAATCAAATGTGATTACCTCACCTATGAAGAGGTCTTGGACATAATGGTTGAAAATGTTGAGATCCATAACAAAGTCTAGGGCCAGAAAGAATGACACTTGCCTGAACACGATTCTTCACCTTTGTCCCATTGCAACTCTTCACTAGCAGGCCACAATGATCGTGGCAAGCTCCGTATATCTCGCACACCCGATCAGTGATGGAGTCTTATGCGTTGCTTACCTGACAGAGTCGTGTACACCGTTACAAACGCTACATATGTAGAAATATTCACCAATAACAAGCACTTAATCCCCCAACCCAAGCCCATGCGGAAGGCCCCGCTCAAGTACACGGGTAGTTGGTGAAGAAAAGTAATAGAAGTTGGAGAATGTGCGTCGACTACACAAAGCTCAACAAGGCATGCCCCAAAGGCAGTTTTTCACTCCCCCCATCGATCAAATGGTAGACGCCACAGTAGGCCATGAATTGCTCTCAACGTTGGACGCCTATTCTGGATACAATCATATACTTATGCACCCAGACGATCAGGAGGCCACCACCTTTACAACAGACAAATGGCTATTTTGCTACAAGGTCATGCCGTTAGGTCTCAAGAATGCTGGATCCACGTACCAGCGCTTCATGACCTACATCTTTAGGAATGTGAATGGTACAGTGGTGAAAGTCTACATAGACGACATCCTGGTCAAGAGTAAAACCGCTCAAGGTCATGCTGCTAACCTTTGCATTGTCTTTCAAATACTAATGGAGCATAACGTTTGACTGAACCCAGTCAAGTGCATGTTTGGCGTTACGGCCAACAAGTTTTTGGGTTACATTGTTAGCTAGCGTGGCATTGAGGAAAATCTAGAAAAAAATTAAGGCCATCATGGACATAAAGGCACCCACGTCAAAGAAAGAACTACAAAGCCTAACAGGTAAGTTTGCTGCTCTACACCGATTTATCTCCCATTTTTCAGATAAATGTGAGACTTTCTTCAAGATACATCGTCTTACCAACAAGCGCTCTGTTGACTGGACGATTGCTTGCGAAGACGCGTTTGAGCAGATCAAGCGCTACCTTGCTTCCATCCCAACCTTATCCAGACTTGTAAAAGGAGAAACGTTATACCTCTACTTTGCTATCTTGCTCACAGCTGTCAGTTCTGCCATGGTACGACATGACACTGATAACGAGTTCCCCGTCATTTTTACATGCAAAGGATTTTGACAAATGGGCGCTCGCCCTAGTTACCGTCACTCGAAAATTACGTCCTTACTTCCAAGAGCACAAGATCTAAGTCTTAACCAACATCTCGTTATGGCAGGCACTCTAGTCTCCCAATCACAGTGGACGCCTCAACAAGTGGACCATTGAGCTTAATGAGTTCGATATCGAGTACAAACCCCAAACGACCATCAAGGTACAAGCAGTAGTAGACTTCATTGCTGAATATACAGAGGCAGATACAGTAGCCATCTGACAGGAACCAGCTCAACCTGCAATTGAGAAACTATAATCATGCTGGAATCTATATATGGGCGGGCTTGCTAATTAGAAGGCAAGCGGTGCAGGAATCATCTTGACTGGCCCAAGCGGCGTTTAGGCCGAGAACACCCTCAAATTCAACTTCAAAGCTTCAAACAATGAGACAGATTATGAGGCGTTCATCGCAGGTCTCCAGCTTGCATGACTGTGAGACACCTTTTATATTAACATCTACATCTATTCTCAAATGGTGGTCAATCAAGTGAACGTGGACTTTGAAGCCAAGGACGGATCCATCGCTACTTATTTGGCTCTTGGAAAACACTACCTTTTCAAGTTTAAATTCTTCAATATCACCCAGGTACCTTGTGCGCAGATCGCGAACGCTGACGCACTCGCCCGTCTGGCCACCGCCCTAATGCCTCATTCTTAATTTCAAACAAAAGTGGAAATTCTTGACAAACCCAGAATTCACAAAAGCTTCTCTAAAATACTTCCCATAACATCCACGGAACTAGGCTGGATGGACCCCATATATACCTACAAAACCTCGGGTGCCCTCCCTGCTGATAAAGCAAAAGCAAAAATGATCATAGCTAGTGCTACCAACTTCAGTATTTGCGGAGGCCACCTTTGCAAACAAGGACACATATGGCCAAACCTCAAATGCCTCACTACTTAGGCAGGGTGTTCTCTTCTATAGGAGATTCACAGTGGAGAGTGCGGTCACCATGCAAGAGCTCGTTCTATCGCACATGAGGTGTTACGTTATGGACTATGGTGGCCGTCCATCCAAGTAGACACTGCTGAAATCACGAGCACTTACAAAGCCTGTCAGTTCCGCGTGCATAAGGTTCACTCTCTTGCTTTCCCGCTCTCAATAATTTTATCCCCATTACCGTTTGCTCGATGGGGCTTGGACTTCATTGGTGAATTTTCAAAGGCCAAAGGGCAATATCGATATGTGATGGTTATCATTGACTACCATACAAAGATTATCGAGGCTGAACCACACATAAAAATCACAACAGAAAAAGTCACCAAGTTCTTATGGCGAACTCTCTTTTGCCGTTATGGCGCCCCAATCAACATCATCATAGACAATAACACCTAACTTAACAACCCTGAGTTCATCCAGTTCTGCAAAAGACAAGGAACATACGTCTTTTTTTTCTACTCCTGCTCATCCATAGAGTAACGAGTAGGTCTAAGCGGACAACAAGATAATCAAGGACGGCCTCAAGAGACAGCTCCAAGCCATGAAAAGAGGCAGTTCCAACTACGGACGCTGGCCAGAACTTCTCCCGGGCATTCTATGGTTCATTCATACAACGACCACGTCTGTATGGTGAAACACCCTATACCCTTACGTTCGGTACTGAGGCGCTACTCCGTCTGGAATTAACTCACCAGAGTCCAAGGGTTGAAGCATTTCACCCCGCCATGAACGACGAAGGATTACGTTTGGACAACGACCTTCTTGAAGAAAAAATGCCGCTCATTAACATAATGCAACCAACAAGGAAAAAATTGTCCATCTTTAAAACCAGTGTGTTCACGCTCGTCCTTTACAGGTCAGTGATTGGGTAATGAAGGTCATCCAGACCAAGGTCAAAAGCCTCTGTCCAATGTGGGAAGGCTCGTACAAGATCGTGGAGATCACTAGCCCAACCACTTTCTACCTTAGTGACAAGGAAGGTACCGTCTTCTCCCACCGATGAAACTCCGCTCACCTAAGGAAGTACTACCACTAGGCCGTTCCATATTTTGGCATACTTTGTTTTGTGAAATTTTAACTTTTTTCTTGTACGCTCTGATGTGAAATGCTCTCTTCATCGAAGTAACAATACACTTATACCAATATTATGTTGGTTTCTCAAACATCTCGCCCACCATTATTTCAAACGCTAGTGTTCTACATTTGAATAATAACAACAAACACAACTATTTCTAAGTACATTCATTCAAAGCAAGTATGCACACAACAAGAGTTAAACACAAAGGCCAAATGCATAATGCAGCTTGAATGTATACATAGCAACATATTGTTCTTTACAAACTGAGTAAATATCGAAGAACAAAAAAAAAAGCAGGGTGGTGGGGGGTTGTACAAAAAGCATAAATCTAGTCTTTCTCCTCGAATAGTTGAACATTGTCGGACTTCGAGTCTACCTTGAAGCGTTATGGTTTAAGTAGGGAGAATTCTCGAGCATGGTGAACATTGCTCTCACAGCAGAATCTGCCGCACTCTCCTGCCCCTGAGCATAGTCGTCAGACAACTTGAACGCCTCCAAGACATCCTCCCGCAGCTTGAGCCAAGCTTCCTCGTCCATGGCCAAAGTCTTAAGGGACTCAACCTCTAATTGAAATTGAAAGGACCCAACCCTAGATTAACTAGTAATCTAGGATCACGCCCTAATGACAAGACTTAAACTATTTATTTATGTAATTTTTTTGACATAGTTTCCTCAACGAAGTGGGCTACCAGAAACCTGCAAGAAAATCACACTTTGGATTTCCTACAAATAATACCTTGGACCACTGATGTCCATCCGAATTTCTCAATAAAGTGCGGTAAGTAAATTAATTAAATTGCTGGAACAACAATACAAGAACTCAAAACTCATAATCCAGCAATACTAACAATTCACTACCAACACTAAAAAATATTTACAACACTAGTGTTCAGAGCGACTTCTAGAAGTAGAATAAAACATATAAAAATATACTGTTAGTGGGCCGAAACCTACAGAAATGTATGATAATCTGGTGGACTCAAAGCCTCTGGGGATTAAAATCTAGCTCAGGAGAAGCACTGCAACCTAGGCACAGAAAATCAAAAGGCCCAGGGAAAGGTAGATAAAACATAAAAACATTAGGGTGAGTGAACAAAAAGTTATAATCAGTGTAAAACAATAAAATATTCTATATGTATCTTTTTGCTGATTTATGTGAAATCATTATAGTCCAACAGTTATAAAACAATAAAAATCATGGTGGTCGTCGGACGAGAACTCCTGACCTCTCCTGACTAGTAGCTACAATGAATAAAACAATGGGCCAAACACGGTATCCTGACCTCTCCTAACCGGTAGCTAAGAAAAATAAAAAAATAAAAGGTGACAGGTCAGACGAGGCAACATGACCTCCCCAGAAAGGTCAGACGAGGCAACATGACCTCCCCAGACGAGTCCGACGAGGCAACTTGCCCTCCCCTGACCAGGGACTATCCAGTGATCAGCTGAGTAGTCAATGCATCGATACAGCTAGCCTATAAGCCATCACAAGAAAAAAACCTCCAAATTTAATTTGGTCTAAAATATACTATAAACTAGAAAGTATAATATGTAAACTAAAAGTACCGTATGAATATCAATCCCTGAAATCACAAACGACTGTGAAAAATAAAAGTCCACTCACCGTAAAATGTCGGGGTATTCATAAATCTGTCACTTGCTATTCGACGCAATAATAATCCGACATGGCTCGCTAACTCGTAATCTTGAAAACTCAATTATAATTAATATCTACTCGCCGACATTGAATAGCTAAGCTCGTAATCTGATGAGATATAATGTCGAGAGTCTCGCATTCTCGAATAATGTATTTTCTAATTAAAAACAAACTTAATCAAATTTTCAATTCAGTTCCTTGCATTCCTTCACTATGAACCAATTTTAGAGTCGCAACATAATCTCAAACATTGAGCGACTCGAATTTAAATCAATAGTCAGATCGCCCGTTAATAATATCGTGAAATCAATTCATTATTATCCGATTAAACACACGTCTAAATTAATCAAGTTCAGATCCATTCAAGAATCTCACCATTGCATTTGGGACTAAATTACGAGTGGAACGACATAAAATTTTTCTGAACAATCTACCTCGCCGAAGCTCCGCCACGCACGGCGGCGCATGGGATCCCCACCGGTACCAAATAAAGCAACATGTATAGAAAAATGTTCATCTCTACAAGCCCAACAACATTCATGAAGAACACAACATCAAAATCAAACCAGAAAACCTCTAAATCGCCAAAAATAAAAAACCCAATGGAAAAATCAATTCGCTCGATCGCCGTCGTCCGGCCACGACACCACAGTTGGCGGCGGCTGGGATCCCCACCGGTACCAAATAAAGCAACCTGCATAGAAAAATGTTCATCTCTACAAGCCCAACAACATTCATGAAGAACACAACAACAAAATCAAACTAGAAAACCTCTAAATCGCCGAAAATAAAAAACCCAACGGAAAAATCAATTCGCTCGATCGCCATCGTCCGGCCACGGCAAGGGCCAAGATGTGTCACGTTTAACTCGTCTCATCATGGGCTTCAAAACCCCCTTAACCTTCCGCCGCAAACACCGCTACCGTCGCTGTGAAAATCAACCTAGAATGACCAAAGTTCCCCGCCTAAATTCTCCTTCCTCTGACCAACAACGCTGCATATGCACGCAAAAATCGATAGAGGAGCTTGAACCTAACCATTTTCCACTAATAACATGGACGGAGGTGGTCGGCCAGAGGCTCACCGCCGGTGAGAACCTCACAGCGAGAAAACCACTCGAAAGGGGAAGGTCAACGCAAGGTCAACCCGGCGTTCCCAAAAAGGAAACTCTGATCTTTCCAAAATAGAAACCTGTATTTATACCAGCCATTTTGCGATAAAAAGTTTTCCGATACTTCCATAAAATTTCTGCTAACCATAATTTTTTCTTCGTAACTCCGTTTTCAACACTTGACGTGGCCATGAACTCGTATCGATAAACTCTACAACTTTATTGAAAGAAATTTCTTGATAAACAAAATAAATAAAATCTCGATGAAATGCCAGTGAAAGTTACCAACGGTAAAGACTAATTACCGTCGATGATTAATGTAACAATTTAATGACTAAGCACATAAGTTCTGATTATCGTATAATGATGTTCCAGGTCGTAACAATCTACCCCCTTACAAAAATTTTACCCTTGAAATTTACACATAAACGTATAACGGAAGAATTTTCACAATTATTCTTTCAGCTAGCAACTTCAAGCTCATAAGAACAACCGCAATTAAAAGAATGATCCATAAACTTGTTAGTAAACTAACATTTCAACAACATGTCACACTCATTAAATTTGAAGTCACAATAACCACTCCAAATAAATTTGATACTAAGAGCGACATAATTCAAATTCAATAATGTGCATACTTAAAATCTTTCGATATCCACATCAAAACTAATGGACAAATTTACCAACATACTCTAACTTTATCAGGCGGACTTACCTGAAGATTTCCTGACCAATGTCCGAGCAAGGTAACTACATAGTGGTGTGGTTCCAACACAAAAGTGGCACACAAATTGCCATTAGAACCTAGCACCAAAAAATGACTGAGATGTCTAACCACGAACACACCCATAAGGTGGATATTAAAACTACCAAGATCATAAACAAGAGACCCAACAAACCTGTTTAAGATCACAACCAACATGGGTAATTGGCCGATCCGCAACAAACTCAAAATTATATACAGTTATCGAAATTACTTACATACAATTGGGCATAACCTCCTCTAAAACTTAAGAAACCCGAAATCTGTATAATGAAAGTATTCTAATAATCTCAACTCAAGAATAAAAACTGTGGGTTTCACATTCCGTTCAGATTACTTACAAATCAATAGAGCTATACACAGACATAGATCACTAGTACCTGACTGAATTCACGAATCATAATGATTACATAAACCATGAATCTCCATAATTCATCACCCCCAAAAGCATACTACCTCAAAAAATATTCATATAACCATAAAGAGGCTCAAAAGAAAACATCCATAGTAAGCCTCAAATAAATCCAAACCATGGGCAAGAACGAGGGAGTCAAACTAACATCGCAATTTACTACAAATCCAGAGATATAAAGTCGGCATTCCATATGAAGTTCTTGAATAGTCGCAATAGTTAAATCGATAACATCCAATGCTCCCGTAATCTAAACAAATGCCAAAACAAAACCTGAATCTCAGCATTCACTTGATCATTCCCAAAGCTCAAATACTCAAGCTTGAAAATTAACTGTCCTTAATGATTCACCTATATGGCTCGCACAAGAACATAACTACTGCTGACATGAGCCAACAGACCCTAAGAAATTAGGCATATACCAAAAATACATATACACGTAAGCTGACAATAACAGTCTATTGAAAATAATATAATACTGGGATGCCAATATCATACCAGAGTGTCATCTCGATTGAATAATCAAATTGTTGCAACCTTCTATGTTGTACCATCGTAGATATTATAATTCTTCTGACATTGGATCATCAACTTATAAAAATTAATCAAAAGGTCAGAATACTGCGAAATCCAAGAAACGTGACAGTTCTCGATGTCATGTAGCGTTTGAAGTCTGGATTTTATAAAGCTGAAAGAAATAAATTAAATCATCGTCGCCAAGGATAAACCTGGTCAAAATTCGCGCTCGTGTATAAAATCCTCGTATACCTTTGCGCATGATAAAAGCTGAGTTATCAATAGGATGCTCCAAATCACGTCTAGGAGAAATCCGGAAATCATGCAACATATAAATTTTAAATCATACTCATCTGCTACTAATCATAGGAATAAATTTACTCACCACAATTCCAGAGCAGATGTGGTAGGTACGTTGACTATGGACGCTAGCATTACCGCTATAAAAGAATGCATCACCCACCGGATCAAAAAAATATAAAAAACATAGTTGAAAATATTCAACATACAAATAATGACCTTCAAAGATGCTCAGGGATCCCGCAGAATCATCCAGTGATGGCTGATCTGACAATCCTTCCAGTCATCCTCAGGACCTCGGTCCTGGTATGCTGGTGGTCTAGGTGATGGCGTAGGTCTAACTTCTGAAGTAATTCTTTGGTCGCCACTAGAACTTAGAGCTAGAAAGGCACCAGAGGTGTCCCTTTACGGACATTCCCACGCAAAGAGGTCCACCTGACCACAGTAGTAACATACTGATATCCTCAACGAGAACTGCCCATAACAATATTTATGGAAAATGATACATAAAAGAGAATCTCTGGGTGCTAGGAAAATAAATCCAGATCCACCAGAACTCACCCAAAACTCTCGTCTCTGGCGTCGGCTCCTCCTCCATCACGGAAAACAACTCGAATGATGGGCACTAGGAGCTTAGGTATGAATTTCGTGCCAAAAGATGATGTGGAATCGAAAGTGTTGTAACCTCCACCCAAAGAATATCCCTAGTGAGGTCTACCTTACTCAAATTGTCGAATAACACCCCGCAAAAATTCAAGTCAAATTTCACATTAAACCGTAGCACAGACACATTCATCGAAGTCTGTGTATGGCGCGCTCACCATAAATGAATGATTTAAAGGTCAGAAGCCTTGCTCAGATCTCCAACATTTCTCCCTCACTATTCTAACATAACATAATGCAAATCGAAACGGGCAATAAAAGTAGTCCCGATACACCATAGTTGACAAATTTCTTCGCCGCAGATTCACGAACTTTACATGCTTCCTCTCCTTATCCGCCTTACTGGAAAGTGACACCCCCAAAAATTTCTCATCTTGGCCCATGAGGTAGCAACCCCCTGCCCCTTGCTGCTCATCCACCAACGATAGGCATGGTCCTGCAGTTGGTCGATAACTAACTCTGTTCTCTGCTCAGGTGTTAGCTGAGGACGCATACGGTTACAAACTTGAACAATCTCGATAAGCACGTTCTCATACACCACAAAGTTGTGAGAACCAGAGAAAGGCACAACATCTTCCTTCTTGGCCCAAGTAACAAGATCATCACGATTCTCCAGTGGCGCTGACATCATACATGCAAATAGCTCATGTATCTGCTAGGCCAATGACTGCACCTCATCCTAACGAGTTGGTTGTCGAGGCATAATGATCTATAAGTCCACCACTAATAATTAGCCCACAAAATCAGACCAAGAAAACTGGCTCAACTAGAAGACTCTAAACACTTAATAATGCACAACACTTGAAGGTGATGGGGATCCGTCAGCTGGTCGGGCCACCCCTCTCGGGAGTGTTGTACACTAACAAATGTCCAAACTGATCTACCCAAGGAAGTATACAGAATCTGTGATCTAATGCTCTGATACCAACTGAAAGGACCCAACCCTAGATTAACTAGTAATCTAGGATCACGCCCTAACGACAAGACTTAAACTATTTATTTCTATAAAAGTTTTGACATAGTTTCCTCTACGAAGTGGGCTACCAGAAACCTGCAAGAAAATCACACTTCGGATTTCCCACAAATAATATTGTGGACAACTGATGTCCATCCAAATTTCTCAATAAAGTGCGGTAAGTAAATTAATTAAAATGCTGGAACAACAATACAAGAACTGAAAACTCATAATCCAGCAATACTAACAATTCACTACCAACATTGAAAAATATTTACAACACTAGTGTTTAAAGCGACTTCTAGGAGTAGAATAAAACATATGAAAATACACTACTTGTAGGCCGAAACCTACAGAAATGTATGATAATAAGGTGGACCCAAAGCATCTAGGAATCAAAATCCAGTTCAGGAGAAGCACTGCAACCTGGGCTTGGAAAACAAAAAGGCCTAAGGAAAAGCAGATAAAATGTTAGCGTGAGTGGACAAAAACTCACAATCAGTGTAAAACAATAAAATATTCTATCTGTGTCTTTCTGCTGATTTCTGTGAAATCATACGCGTTCAATAGTTATAGAACAATAAGAATCATAGAGGTGGTCAAACGAAGACTCCTGCCTCCCCTGACTATTAGCTACGATGAATAGAACAATGGGCTAAACGAGGTATCCTGATCTTCCCTAACCAATGGCTACGACAAATAAAAAAATAAAAGGTGATGGGTCAGACGAGGCAACCTGACCTCCCCTGACCAAGGATTATCTGGTGAATAGCCGAACAGTCAGCGCATTGATTCAACTAGCCTATAAGCCATCACAAGAAAAAAAAAACCTCCAAATTTAATTTGGCCTAAAATATACTGTAAACTGGAAACTATAATTTGTAAACTAAAAGTACAGTGTGAATATAAATCCATGAACTCGCAAACGACTAAGAAAAATAAAAGTCCTCTCACCGTACAATACCGGGATATTCATAAAGTCGTAATCTGCTAATCGACGCAATAATCATTCGACACGGCCCGCTAACTCGTAATCCTAAAAATACCATTATAATTAATATCTACTCGTCGACATTGAATAGCTAAGCTCTTACTCCAATGAGCTATAATGTCGAGAATCTCACATTCTCGAATAACGTATTTTCTGACTAAAAATAAACTTAATCAAATTTCGAATTCAGTTCCTTGCATTCCTTCACTATAAAACAATTTTAGAGTCGCAACATAATCTCAAACATTGAGCGACTCGAATTTAAATCGATGGTCGGATCGTTTGTTAATAATTGTGTGAAATCAATAAATTATTATCTGATTAAACACACGTCTAAATTAATCAAGTCTAAATCCATTCAAGAACCTCACCATTTCATTCGGCACTAAATTATGAGAAAAACGACATAAAATTTTGCAGAAAATTCCACCTCGCGGGAGCTCTACCGCGCACGGCGGCACGTGGGCCAAGCACTACTGCCGCCGCCGGCTGGGATCCATACTAGCACCAAATCAAGCAACATACATACCAAAATGTTCATCTCAAAAAGCCCAACAACATTCATGAAGAACACAACATCAAAATCTAACTGGAAAACCTCCAAATCGCTGGAAAACTAAAAACCCACCGAAAAAATCAATTCGCTCGACCGTCACCGTCCGGCCACGGCAAGGGCCGAGACGTGTCGCGTTCAACTCATCTCATCATGGACTTCAAAACCCCCTTAACCTCAACGTCTAAAACTTCTGTAAACACCGCCACTATCGCCGTGAAAATCAATTCGGAATCGGCCAAATTTATCTACCTTAATTCTCCTTCCTCTGGCCACCAACGTCGGAGATTAACCCACCAATTGATAAAGAAGCTTGAGCCCAAATGATTTTTACCAATAACATGGCCGGAGGTGGCCGGCCGGAGGCTCATCCATAATTTACACAAACGTATAACGGAAGAATTTCCACAATTATTGTTCCACCCAGCGACTTCAAGCTCATAAGAAAAACCGCAATTAACAGAATGATCCATAAACTTGTTACTAAACTAACATTTCATCAACATGTCACGCTCATTAAATTTGAAGTCACAATAACTACTCTAAATGAATCTGATACCAGAAGCGACATAATTCAAATTCAATAATATGCATACTTAAAAGCTTCTGATATCCAATTGTGTACGCATATCACTCTCCATTTTGGTGTACTTCGCCAAAAGAGTGTGGGTACTCAACCTCAAGTTGCTTCCTCGATTCCCTAGCCACGACCAGGTCCTTAGGCCCTTCCTTGATTCTACCAAGCAAGACCTGCTGGTGCATATCATGCTCAAGGAGAATGGCATCCACTAGCCAGCGTGTCTGAGCTTATTTTTATGCTCAAGGGAGGGCACTCGCTTTCGCTGTCCAGCGACCACCTCCGATGTCACGACCTTTTTGATGAATGCGAGGTACCAATAAAAAATGACCTTAGCAGTTGCCAAATCCACCTGGAGGCCTTAGAATCAAATGTCACAACCATCATTCTCGTTGAACTTGGAGGCGCTTGAGAAGTAGAGGTTATAGCCGTTGGCTGGACGATGGCAAGTGTAACAACCCCGTCAGATTGATGCACCTCGTTCTTGGGAGGCGATGAATGCGCCGGATACAGAGGACGCTCGTGCCTTGGGGGAGAATGATTGCCACCATCATGAGGAGAGTGGTTGAGGGACTGTTCATCAGACTCTGACTCAGAGTCAGTTCTCCCTAATTCCACAGAAACAACAGCGGCAACAATCTCTGCAGGCGCCTGTTGTCAGAGTACAGGTTCACGATGAGAATCCCCCTCACCTACATCCTTAGTAGAAGCAGGGGACCGTCCGACATGTCCCTTAGCTTATGCGGTCGACTTCTTGAAGGAACGAGCATCCACTTGCCACTGCACTTTTCTTTTCTTCTTGTTGTTCGCCTTCTCTACCTCCCGCGTTAGGCGAGTACGCTCAGTCTCTATAAGGCACTCGGTGGCATTCAGCTGCTCGTCCCCACCCTCCACCTCGGACGCAATGATCAGCTCTCGTTCATGTCATTCCACCTCTGGAGGATGATCCACTCGCCATTCCACCGTCCCCCTGGTCGAACTACCATCTAGCCCTTCCTCCAGTCGATAGGTGTTGGAAGCTTGGGTCAGTAACTGGTTCAGTAGCCCGTTCAGCTTCACTTTCTGCATAATGTCCTATATGGTTGCAACACCTCTGACTTTGAAGAAATGAGAGTAGCGCATTCCGATCAGATTGCCACCTATTATAAACCAAAAACAAAAATAAGAACCAACAAATCCAAACACACACCAGGACGGCAAAAGATTCATGTACGGTCGAGAATATCAGGATGCAGCAACGCCCAATAATTTCGGCAAGCGTTTGGACGATCTCAGTAGTGAAGCACCCTCTGTAGACGATGAAGCTCAATCTGGCATGGGGGAAAGCAGTACCTAACTGCAAAACAATACACAGAACGACATTGTTAGTACACACCCCCAGTCAAAAGTAGAACGGGCGAAAATATAAAAGGAAAACAACACAAGTTAGAACACGATGGATGCCCTAAGACAACCTAGTTGGTGAAACGCTATAGGAAGCCTGGGATAATCTTCCACACCCTGCCAATCGCCAATCGCCAAACTCCCAATTACCACCTACCAAGAATGCCTTCCGTAGCCAGATGCCCGCTAACAACTACATCTTCTAGGGCTTCTAGGGCTAGAGTGATCGTTCCATGGTCGTAGTCACGCCTGGTTTAGGTGGTGTTGCAAAAGAAGGTAATCTCAGTCATCGCGGGGCACCCTAGACACGACAGCTTGAACATGATATATATGGCCATCAGCACCCTTGTCATTATCAATCTGCACTGGCCCAGAGACACACCCAAGTGTGACAACACGAACTAGAATTACGGGTGCAGAGGCAAATTTATCCCGTTCTTAATTTGTCATTCATACGCACTGGTGAAGCCTCAGGTGGGTCAGTGAACGTCTCCCCAAGACCCAATGGCCTCATGATAACAGAATGGAGTATGTCATATTTGGTGTAGAAGCGCTCACACTCCTTGGCAATGCACAAGGCTTCTGGCTCCTGAATGGGCTCACAATCAGGGAAACGTCTCAACAAGACTCCACCTTTGTATACTGGTAGCGATTTTTCTTCCTTTCTCATTTCCAGTGGCACAGACGCAAACGCTCCGCTTTGTCACCTCAACGCATCGTCTACTGACTTAACCCTACTTCCGCTCGATAAAGCCATCTCAGGTGTTGCAGTTAATAAGAGGGGTTGAGCATCAGTAGGATAAACAACGTTGATCGTCTCTAGATTGACAGGACGTGTCACTCGATGACAACAACGTCGACGTCATCTTACTCACACTAAGCGAAGCCATTGAAACACCTATCTCCTGGCTTAGTTCACTCATTGACACATGCTTCCTAGGACGCCTCCGTCTACCATCTACAATTCTATATGACTCATCACTCAAAATTTCAACAGGCAATGACGAGTTCATAGTATCAGTACAAACGGTATATCAAAAACCAGAACGTGCTGAGTACCACAAACCTATCAAATCTCTCACTCAAACAACCCAAATCACCCATAAACAACATTCATTTTTTCCTAGCAAAGGAAACATCGCTCGATACATTTACAGCTCCTCAATGTTCAACACTCAACAACACACCACATCAGAACAGTAAACAACTATGAAAGTCTATGAATACGACCCCAGGAACCCAGCAAAATAACACACACATATCAAGCATAGCAACCCAAAATAGCTCGAAAGAAATCAATAGACAATAACAGTTATCAACAAAGCAACAGAACAACGGCCAAACCAGAGAACAAACACCTCACCTTTACACGAGAACGAGGATTTGAAGATGCTCGAACGCTGTAAAATCTCTCGATTCACTGTAAGTTATTCACCTTAAACGTAGTCCAATGCTCTCCAAAGTGCAGAAAATCTTCAAAAGCACCGAATGGTCTTGCGGCCAAAGTCAAAATGGATTATTTCTATTAGGAAAATGGATAACCCTCGTACATCCTAGTTATCCACACTTTCACCTCACATACCGTCGATTTGCAACTCGTGTCCCACGTCATTTAAAATTTGAAACATAAACATCTCTTTACAAACCACAGTAATGACGCCATTATGACACGTGCTATGCACCTGCCCCTTGACCCTTCAAAACCAGTGTTAACAGGCAGATGTTACGCATGCAGAGGCCTAGCCTAACAGTTACCCCCACGCTCGTACGTGTGTAGGATACTACTTCGTACTTACCCACTTATGCCGTTCGAACAGCCTGATAGGCAGCACCTCCATGAAAGAGCATAAAATCCCTAAAAATTTCGATTGCATCCGCACGGCCCCGATAGGCATCTCGCTACACAATTATTCACTACGGCATGTAAGGACACAAAAGGCCCATGCACTATGTGATATTCACTTCGACCAACGTCCGAATGCAATGGCCTATGGACGCTAATCAAACCCTAATACAAACTCCTTCGGCAGTTGATCACCCTGAACGCGACGTTCCCTGACGTGGTCCTCGACCTAGTGGTATTGGTTACTTGGGGACTTAAACTCCCTTTAGGCCAAAAAAAATCCTAGCCTCGTTGATCGTCAAGTGGCTAGGATATGCGTTGCTTTTCATATGTCGCCCTAAATACATACCTCCCTAGCGACTGATCCTCCTAGGAGTGTCTACTAATACGGATGCCCAACCTAGAGGCATTGCCTATCTAGGGACTTAAACTCCCCTCGTGTTATGATCATAACAAAAATTACGCACTTATTGAATATTATTGAGTTTTATCGCGAATTAGTCGCACTATTGAGGTTGTTAATGACTTTTTTATCGGGCAAAAATTTGATTTGACTTCTTCAAAAAAATTGCAAAGTATTTTATTTCGAGCTTATAAAAAATTTTGGGGAATTTTTCGGATAAGCAAGCTAGTTTTTTTTTATCTTTATCGGAAGTTGGCGAGAGAAATAAATAAAAAGGAAATAATTTTTAGTCGATTTAGTCTCGACTGTTTTATCGCGATGAAATTGAATTTGAGCCGTTGATCTAGCAAGGAGCTTAGGGGTATAAATAGGTGGTTTTTGGCATTTTATTTCAGAAAAACCAGATATACCACGGGATTAACCAATTTCTTCCTCCGCCGACCTGAAACAGTGGACCTGACCTGACTTGCCATTTCCGGTGACCTCCGATGACAAAATAGGTAGGGGAACGAAGCTCTTTGCTTCCTTGTTTGCTTGGTGTGTTTATTTTTGGGATTTGCAGGTGTTTGGAGGTCACCCGAATTGGGTTTTAACTCATCGAATCATCGCCGACCGTGGTTATGCTCCGACGAGTTTTAGGGGTCGAGGGTTAAGGGGTTTTAAAGCTCTCCCCCTCTTGAGTCTATCTAGGTAGGTAGTTTGGACCGACGAAACTCCACGACAGAGCTTCGACTCCATGAAATTTCACAGCAGATTTTGGGCCATATCTTTCGAGTGTGATTCTAGCCATGTGTGGTCGAGTTAGGGTGCATAAGGTTAGAGGTTAGGTTAGGCGGAGAGGAAGGTTTTGAGGGGTTAATCGTCGTCGTTGGTAGCGACCGTCAGAATAGGTTTTCTAGTCTATTTTAGGTATTTTCGGCCAAACATTGTCGAATTGGACTCTAGCTCAGTTTCAAAAGTTGTAGGCCTTGTTAGCAGCTTTCCCACAAGGTATTAATCTTTGGCATCAGAGCACTTTGGCCAGATGCGCGTGAGGGCCACGTGCCGCCGTCTACGGTGGAGCTCCGACAAGGTAGGTTATAGGATTTTGTGATGGGGTTTTTAGGGTTTTTTTAGAGCATATTTCCATAGTTTTACCTGTTTTGATATTATGTGATCCTTATGGACAAGACATCGTGATCGCGACCTTAGCATGCCTTTCAATAGGGAATTTCAAGATTTTGTAGCAGAAGTTCGAAATGTTAGACTCTATCTTTCTACATATGGATTCAATCCTTGGGGTAATAATAGTGTTGCCGTCTGCACTTGGCCAGTTATTCTCATACCGTATAATCTACCTCCTTGGATATGTATGAACAAGGAATTTAATTTCCTTACTCTGCTAATTCCAGGTCCAAAATCTCCTAGAAAGTGTTTAGATTTGTACCTCAGACTATTGATTGACGAGCTGAAACTGTTGTAGGAAAATGGACTCCCAACTTACGATAAGTTCACTAACACAATGTTTATAATGAGAGCAGCTGAAATGTGGAACATCAATGATTTTCCTGCGTATGAAATGTTGGCATCTTGCACAATTAAAGGGTACAAAGCTTGTCTTGCCTGCTTGGACTACATCAACTGTAGTTGGCACATGGGGAATATGTGTTACATGGATCACTATAGATGGCTTCCTCACGATTACCCTTGGAGACACGATAAGGATGATTTCGACAGGAAAGTAAAGGATAATCCGCAACCCAAACAGTGGTCTGGCGAAGAGATTTTTGAGAGGTTAATCAACTTCGATTTTGGTGTGTTGAGCAATGATGATGATGTGAAGAATCTTAATCCAACCCTCCAGAGGAGCTTAAATATTGGCACCACATGAGTATTTTCTTTGAACTACCTTCCTAGTCGAAGTTGAAACTCAGGAACAACCTAGATGTCATGCACGTAGAAAAGAATGTGTGTGACAGCGTGGTAGGAACAATTCTCGGTATTAAGCTCAAGACTAAGGATACTCCCTCAGCACAAAAAGATCTTAAAATTATGAATTTGCATCGTACCTTGTAGTTAAAGAGGGATGGAAACGGTGTTTACACCAAGATGCCTGATACACCTTACACAGTGAAGCTACACTGAGGGATAGTGTATTTAACTGGTTTTAAAGTGTTCGGTATCCATCTAATTATGCAGCGAATATATATCGATGTGTCAACGTTGGAGATCACAAGTTCTATGGTCTAAAGACTCATGACTTTCACGTTACGTTGCACCAGAGAATTGAAGAAGTCGAATGTTCTCGAACTACAAGAGAAAATTGTCCTTATCCTTTGCAAATTAGAGAGGATTTTCCCCATTGTTTCTTTGACATCATAATTCACCTCATGGCCTACCTTCCCGAATAAGTGCTACTTTCTGGTCTGGTCTACTACACTTGGATGTATCCTCAGAAAAGGTACAACTTTTACATGTAACTAAATTTTTTAAACACTTATTTAATCATTTATATATATATATATATCTTTTTTTGTACATGTAGTACTGTGAAATAAATTTTACCTCATTGTTGTAGACAACTCGGACAATACAAAGGATTTGACAAAAATAAATATGCCTTGGATGTCTCTATAGCCAAAAAATACCTAATGCATGAGTGTGTAACATACTACAACATGTACCTCAAAGACCCAGTCCAGACCGCCTCCAATACACATGGCAACATCAATCTTTCAGTCATCACAGATGTTGTACGACCGTTTAGAGGAGTATTAAAAGAAAAATTAACTTACGCAGAACTTAATGAAGTACATTGGGTAGTGTTGCAAGGCTGTGACGATGTCGAAGATTTCATGAATCAATACAGGGAGTTTATTTGGATCGACAAACTGGACAAGAGCGAAATCTTGGTTGAAAAATAAGTTAAGAAGAGGTTCCCTGATTATTTTCCGAAATGGGTATGTTAAAACCTAAGTCTATAGGTTTCGCGCTTACTTTATTTGACGTTGAGAAATCCAAAAATTATTTTGGTGTTCGTGTATTCACAGTAGTTTTCCTAAATTGTGCATGCATGCAGGATATGGATTCCTTTAGTTTTAGGGGAATCTATGTCAAATTTTTTGTAGGAATTTATTAAATAGACATTCATCTATTTTGTTTACACTTTTGCAGATGAATGATCTACACAAATCCTCTAATCAGGGGGGGGGGAGGTAGTCATGGGAAAAAAACATGTTGGCCCATAAGCCCGTCCAACACTATATTTACTTTGGATGTTTTGTCAAAAGTTTAAAGTTCCATTCAGTCTACCTTTTTGTAGCTCAATCCTCAATGAATGCATACATCTCTGGAGACTCTGGAAAATCAAAGTGTACCTACAAAAATATAAAGAGGCATTAAATATATATATATATATATTATAACTACTAATTATTTACATTTAATTAAATTTATTTAAATTGAAAGACTCTTATCGAGAGATAGACGTATATCTTGTCTCTCTTGGCATGTGGGAGCTCCGCCCTGGTTGGAACTATCATTGCCACCTTGCTCCGTATGATGGCCCCAATTTGGTGAGTAATCAAGCTGCTCAGCTACTTTATCGGATTGCCTCTTGAGAAGTCATGATATCTAACTTTGATCTTCTTACTTGTCATCTTACCTATTTGAGAAGCTTTGGTCCCTTTACACAACCCTCTGGTGCATTTCGGGACCGGTCCTACAACAAAAATTACAAATTTGGTAAGCATTTATTGAACACACTTAATCAATTTATAAAACCATGAAATGTAGTGATCAAGTATATTAGAGGAGTTAGAAGGGGTTGGCTCGACGGTATCTTTGAGATACAAGTTGCAGTAGGTCACCCACTCATGTGTAATGTATGTTTCTACTATAGATCCTTTCGGGCTAGAGTGATTTTTAGCATATCATTTATATTGTCCGAGTTGTCTGCAAAATTATGGTGAAATCAATATGTAAGAAACATATAAGCCATAAGTAGTGGTGCAACATTCAGTAGATAATGTACATTTTCCGAGGATACATCCAAGTGTAGTGTACCAGATCAAATAGTAACACTTGTTTCGAAAGGTGGATCATGACGTCGAAGAAAACATGGAGAAAAATCCTCTCTAACTTGCAAAGAATGTACACAATCTCTTCTTTCAATTCGACCACATGCATCTGACTTCTTCAACTCTTTGGCACATAACTTCTACCACCACCTGGACAGCGCTACTAACGGCTCCACCACGTCACGATGTGAATATGGTCGAATTACCACTAAAAGAACATGTTGCATCATAACATGACAGTTATGAGTCTTTAGATTCGAGAATTTTCTATCCCCCACTTTTACACAATGAGACATATTTTCTGCATAGTTGGATGGATACCAAACACCACGAAACCAGGCGAACACTTCCTTCTTCTTGATCGGTTTCACTGTGTAAGGTGTCATAGGTATCTTGGGTCTGCCCGACCTCGATCTCTTTAACCACAAGTGAAAGCATATTTTCATACGCTGTAAATTTTGACGTGCTTTAAAAGTGTCCTTATTCTTCTTATCAATACTGAGAATTGTTCACATGACGATGTCGAATACGTTCTTCTTAATGTGCATGACGTCTAGGTTGTTCCTGAAGTTTAATTTTAACCAGTAAAGCAGTTCAAAGAAGATACTTATGTGACTCCAATATGTAAGATCGTCGGAAACCACAAGATTTTTGGCCATCACAAGTGAACACTTGCTCAACACTCCAAAATCAATGTATTGGAGCCTCTAGAAAATCTCATCACCAGACCACTTTCGGAGTTTCAGATTATTCTCTACTATCCCGTCGAAACTCGCCTTATCCAATCTCCATTAGTTATCCTCAGGAAGCCATCTTCGGTGACCCGAGTAACACACATTTTCCACGTGATAGCTAGAGTTGCCATCATCTAAGCAGATAGAACAAGCCTTATACCCTTTAGTCCTGCAAGATGCCAACATTCCATAAGCAGAAAAATCGTTAATGGTCCACATCATTGTTACTCTCATGATGAATAAAGTTTTAGTGTAGCTGTCTCAAATTTGCTCGCCAAATTCCCACACCTCTTTCAACTTGTCAATAAGAGGTCTCATAAACACATCAAAACACTTTCTAGGCGAGAAATGACCCAAAATTAACAAAGAAAGGAAATTAAATTCTTTTTTTCATACACATCCAGGAAGGCAATTTGTACGGTATGACAATAATAGATCAAGTGATATATTAGCCATCATTATAAGGATTGAACCCGTCTGTAGAAAGCCCTAGACTGACAATTCAAACTTCTGATGCAAAGTATATAAACGTCATGTCAAAATATTTAAAAGTCTCCCCATCTGCGGGATATCTAAGCAAATCGCCATCTAACCACTTTTCACCGTGTCATCTCATTGCATCTGCCGT
This sequence comes from Geum urbanum, assembly GCA_946800695.1. Lineage (NCBI taxonomy): Eukaryota > Viridiplantae > Streptophyta > Magnoliopsida > Rosales > Rosaceae > Geum > Geum urbanum. The sequence continues at coordinate 6,304,924 of OX327007.1, read as the reverse complement.
GTACGGAAATATGTACAATCACTCCAGACTAGGTATCAACGGGAAATGGCGAAGTACCTTCCAAGGAACATTTTTCTTCTTATTCTTCTTCTTGAGGCTCCATCTCGACTCGCCGCAAACAGGAAGTGTTGGAGGTCTGTATGTTCTTTATAAAATAAGATACAATTGTTTTTGCATACGTCGATTTTCGTGGATTACATCCCAAGGTCGTTCAAGATCCTTTTTATCTTATAATAACTATCAAGAAGTTTGTGATCACTTGGAAGCAACTTACATATATGTCATTGGACATCGTCAAACACTGCATTCGACATTTTGTTCTTCAATGTATACTCCATTTCCTCCGTTATATCACTCAAAACAATCTCTTTACTTTGTGGGTGCAACTGTGTCTGGCCTTTTTGTAGAAGCCTATTATACTTATCGTAATTAGTGGATCTCATGGAGTCGGAGGTTGGAAGGGTTGTCTCATGGTTGGGAGTATTAAAATGTCCCTCTTCAAATTCGTATCCACTTAAATTATAAATATGATGGAAATGCATCGTGCACAAGTTCCATAACGGGATTTAGAGAAGGCTCGTCAATATTGTTGGATGAGGCACCTGGGTACCCAGATATGAACTATTTCTTTGTAGTTTCAACATTAGTCTCTAATTATTCACCGTGTTTGATTCATGAAGTGTATTCCCACATCATACCGTGTTCAGACAAGTGCTGGAACATTTGTGGAACTGACAGATACTCTGAGTTATGACATCTCCTGCACGGACACATATAATGCTCCTTTCCTCAACCATGTTCAATTGCTAAATGCAAAAAGTCGTAAATTCCCTGTATATACTTTGGATCACCTCTTTCCAACATTAACCAACTCTTGTCAATATTCTACGTAAGTTGTAATGAGCGAAACAATAAATTGTCCAAATCTATTTATAGTCATAATCATGCATTATTCAAGAACCTATATATATAGCTAATTTTGCCACATTTCAAGAACCTAGATAGCTAATTTCAGGACAATTCATGACCATAACCTACGTAATTACACATCGGGAATCATTCTTACATACATCCAATAATTAATAAATTGCATAACCCAAATTAAACTAATTAATATTTATGTATATAATCCAAAAATTATTAATTTGTCAACCTACTAATTGATTTAACATTTCATATATATAATCAACACATGCAAAAACATTATAGTTATCAAGCGATTCTATACCAACAAATTCGCTAAAAATCTTTCGCCAGAATTTATTCACCAGTAAACTTCAAAATACACCCAAATATTTGAAAAAATATCAAAGAAATGAGTATCTACAAACACTAACATTTATAAGAAGATTCGGGAATACTTTAGGAGGTCTCGATTGAAGGTTTTTCATTAGAGATAGAAAAATCGCCGGAGGAGGTGTTGAGATAGTTTTTGAGGGGTTGTGAGAAGATGAGGGTTCGATCTAGAATTGCTACTGTCTCTTAATAATTGTTTCACTTAGACAATGAAATTTTTCGTTGTCTAGGAATATAAATTCGTCTTCTAACTACTTTGTTAGGCAACGAAAAATTTCGTTGTCTAACTACTTTCTTAGACGACGAAACTTGGGACGAATTTTATTTTCGTCGTTTAGAAGTCGCTTAGACGACAAAAAATTTCGTCGTTTTAGATATTTTTTAGTTGAAGAAATTGCAACGAAAAATATTTTCGTTGTATAAAACTTTCTTAACCGACGAAAATATTCATTTAGGCGACGAAACATATATTCGTCGCCTAAGTTTGACTTAGATGACAAAACCGAAAAGATTTCATCGTCTAAATTATGTACTTTGGTAGTACTAGTCCGGTAGTCCCCCCATGATAAACTAACAAAAATAACCCTAAATACCAAAACAAGAAATGAGAAGCAAAAGGAAAAGGAAAAAGCTGGACATACATATTTGTAGGAATGTATCCCCATCTGTATTAGGAGGACACGTTGATCAGTGTGCCTCTGCAATGGAGGAACCAATCTCCATAGAGTTAGAAAAGGCTAGCTTCCATCGATCAGCGTTTCCACACAGTAATTACATTACAGCCTTGGCTTTACTTTGATCAACACCTACAGATGGAAGAGAGTACGTACTTACTGGCTTACTGCCAGTACTTGCCTGCAGCAAGCTGCTCCCTACATAATTAATAATATGAAGTTATGAACACAGTTAACTTAGATACAAATACTCAATACGGTATAAGTCTAAAGACTTCATCAGAGTTGTACTCGTATATGTGCCTGGTTTTATACACTTGATTGTTCAGAAGTAGAAGATGCAGACAATTAAGTCCTACTACAACTGTCTATATATATGAAACAATTTTCATTGGGATTTTAAAGAACAAAAAGGAAGTTCTGTACATGACTATTATTGTTTGCTTCACTTTCTTCAAAAAATACCAGAAGGGCTTTGCTTGACTCCCATACATAAACAGAAAAGAGAGATACTCATTTGTTCTTCAGTGCCTAAAAAAAACAAACTAAAGCCAAAAACAGAAATCTCATTTCAGTTTCAGCTACCTCAAAACTCAAAAGTAAAACACATAACTATAGCCAGGCCAGCATAGTTTCTTGAATCACATCAAACGTTTAGCAAGCGCTCAGAACTAATTAAACTAAAATAAGTTCCGTGGATCTAGTGCTAACTAAGACTAACCACATAAAAGGATTTCCAAGAAATGAATCAGTGTTCTTCCTCATATGCGTTACAAAAATTAGAACACCCTCTTTTTTGCTTCAACAATTAGAAAGACAGCTTGAGTGACAAATCAACAGGACTGTAGCAACTACTCATCATCATCATATGCATGGCAGCCCCATCATCAACATAAGAAGCACCACCAACATGACCAACATGTTGATCAGAAGCTTCTGGTGATCTACCTACTGAACAAGAGTTAGCTGATGAAGCTACTAGTTCATGCTCCATGGGATATGTGCCTGAAGAGACTCGTGAATCAGATTCAGCTATTTCAGAGTTGTTGATCTTGTGATGATCCGGAAAGAACTCATACTCCATCATTATATGACCACCTGCATTCTTTCCCTTCCTATGAACTGCCCTAACTTCAACACTCTGGAAATCCCGAAATCAAAATCCATCATTCAGAAACAATTTATTAAAGAAAGTAATAACTTTTCTCCATCAGAAAACCTAAGAGAAACTAAAATTTCGCTAGCAGGGTTTGTATTTAATTACCTCATCAACAAGACTAGGGCGGCGGCTGAGATAAGTACCACCATTGAAAACACCGGTGCCGGTTTCTCCAGCTAGCCGGACATTTGAGATGTACGGTGGCTCGAAGCCGGGATGGCCAGAAGTAGTGATCACCGGAAAAGCATCCTGAGATCCATCAAAGTCCGTGTTGTTCCCACAATTGCTTACTCTTTTCTTCTACAACATACAATCGGAACAAATGAAACAGAGCCAAACAAATAAAAAGGTCCAAGATTTCACTTTTGCTCTGTTTAGTACCTCCACCAAGCCAAAGAATCAGAAAAAAATATATATACCTGGTTGTGGCAAGAGATGCAATACTCAGATGAGAGAGCAGAAGAGTCTCGCTGCTTCTTCATGGTTGGTATCGAACAGAGACCGCTGGAATTGTCAGAAACTGTCCCAACGTTGACCAAACCTTGAAAGTTGTACCCATAACCAAACTCAGGTGAGGCGACATTGCTAGGAGCCACGAAACCACCGTATTTGGATGCACCGTAGATTACAGGAGTGCTGTGAAGCGAGTCTGTTGGGTTTTGGTAGTACTGAAAGTGGTTGTGGTGGTTTTGATTGTCGGTTTGGACGACTTGGATTTTGGGTTGGATTTCCGTTAGTTTGTTGTTCAAGCGCTGCTGGAGACGGAGGCGCTCCAGCTGAGCCACACCTACGCCTCTTTGTGGGGTCTGCTTCGAATTCTTAGGGTTTTTCTTAGTAGCTGACCTCTTTGCTTTCCCTTTGCTGCTACTTGTTTTGGTGGTGGACGACTCGGGTTTCTTGGAATCTTCGAACCCGAAAAGGATCCGGGAAGATTCCTGTTGGATTGTGCTGTGGTGATCTGAGGCCATGAACATCACCGGTTTGTACATTTCAGCCAAAAAGAACAGACCTTGGGTTTGGTTTGAGATTGTGAAATGGTGCTTGCTAGTGTTGTCTATGAGGGAGAAGGGAGAGACAGAAGGAAGATAGTTTTGGATTTTGAGTGTACTTTGTGTTTGTTATGAGTGGAGAGGGTGCGTGTGTGTTTAGGTCTAGGAGATTTAAGAACAGAAGGTACGAGGCTTTGAGATAGAGAAGAACAAAGTCCTACGTACGTTGGCGTTGGGTATTATGTGCGCTCTTATGATTCGTTCTTTACTGACATATTTGTTACCTCCACTCCCATTTTCTGCTGCTTCCACATCTACATCACACAATCCTTACTGTCAGAGAAAGCAACACTGTAATAGTGAAAACGCAGGCTAGCTTCTTCTTTTTACCGCAACACAGGACCCCCAATGACACGTGTCGAGTGGTGGGTGGATTGACCGGATAATACATGCCGGCATTGACGAAGTAAAAAAAGGTAAGTAAGGCAAGGTCCAAAAGAAGCAGTTGTTTTGGCGCGCTGTATATTAGCTCTTAGGTCAAGGCGCATTATAGAGGGAGAGGGGAAGGTCATGAACTCATGATGATAATTTTCTGGGTCTATATATCCGAACCTAGATTGGTCTGATACAAAAATATTTGTGACTTGGTGTTACAAAGGGTTTAATGGTGCGAATCAGATAGTGGAACTGTGGGAGCTAGTAAACGTTTTCTGCACTGTTGAAATAGGTAGCTCCATAGCTAAGAGCTAGCAAGCTAGCTAACCTCAGCTTTCAGTAGACTAAGATTTTTGACCATGAATATATCTTCCTATTCATATATGTTAACATCAAAAGGCTGCTGGCTGCAGGTTCATCTATTCTTCCTTTATCTACAAATACCACTTAAAGAGGAAAAATTCAAAGCAATGTTTGAAAACCAGAGAGGTTGTATGTATTTCCATGGTAGGCACAAGAATATAATCCTTCACTTCTTTTTGTATGTTACACTTCAACTAGACAACAAGTAATTGGTATCCATGGTATGTCTAGCTCGCATGTTTATATCATATATCGAATTCTAGCTATGAATCACTTCCCATATATATGTGCAATTGCAAAACCTAATTAAGATATGGTCTAATCATATGATGGAATTTCTAACATATATATATATATATATGGATCTTCTAACATAAGATGGGTCTAAATATCATATCCTTTAGGTCTAACCGTCTAACATATATATGGTCTAATTATATATATCCTTCGACGACCCACCAAATCCTCGATCACCCAGTCAATGCAAGTTTGGTTGATGATGACCATCAACTACCCTTCCCGGCAAGTTCTTCATCACGTATAAGAAACCCAGCTACAAGACCAGAAACAGCAGTTCAATGAGTGTTGGGATTTTTGGCTTCACAACCTAGCTAGAACGCATGACGGATCGACGCGTGTCCAATAGGTGTGAGATTCTCTGGGCGATGGTCCATATATATTTAGCTAGCTAGGATAGGCTCTGTGGTATAGGGACCGAGAGCGTAGCGCCGTCCTAGAGGCCCATGAAACAGAAGCAAGGACAGGGTCATGATCCACGTCGTCTTTCCATTTTGGGAAGTCTGTCTTCTTTGGCTGCAGACCGTAAACATAGATACAATCGTTTTTTTCTCGTAGTAAATTAAAAGCACAGATGGTCCCCTGTATCTTTTGGGCGGGAGACCACCCACGGCGGAGAGCCGGAGAGAGTAAAAGACGGAGTTGTTGGCTGGCCAGAGAGAGAGAGAAAGAGATTCGGGTTGCCACGTGCGAGGCATGCGTCTTTCCAATTGGTATGTGGCTTAATGCTGAGTTTGGGGAGACATGGCGTATCATCGGCTTGCGTTGAGAAAAACTACGCCCTTTGTGGAACGACCGGGGACCGCTTTACACGTGTTTATCTTTTTTCTTTTTTTAAATACATGATTTTATCGATCTAATTTTTATTTTCTTCTTTATTTCTCTGTATAGATTTTTAAGTCTGACTTGATTCGGGTTTGTGTATAAAGTAATAAGACTCGAATTCGAACCCAAAAATTGTACAATACGGGTTAGGATTAAGTAATTTTTTAAGCAAACCCGAATTCAACCCAACCCGAATTATTCGGGTTTAGATTTGTCGGATTTTCGAGTTCTAACAAAATTATAGATCGAAGAAAAATGAAGATGCACAATCTCAAAATACATAGTTTATAATACATACTACATAATCCCACCATACTAGAAAGATAAATCTATTAGATCATTATAGCATATTACAACACTTCAAGTGCGTACAATATAAAAATAAGAGTTAGAGAATTATAGTAACTACAAAACACACAAATTTAAAATGGAGAATCTCTATTAGCAATTTAATGACAGTCAAATGAGTACGTATACAATCAAGTCTATTAAAATTAGGGCTGCATTATATAGGTGATCGACCTTATTAATTATTGGGTTATATTGAAATAAATGTTGTTGTAGTAACCAATTAAAATGTGGCATGTATCTTACTAAAATTTTATTTTGGTTTTTTGGGTTTAACTATTTTATGAAAGCAATACCCGAACCCGAACTTTGAGTTCAGTCCGGATTCAATATATTATACTATTTTTATTTCAAGAACCCAACCCGAACTCGTAATTTTTGGGTAATTCGGTTTGGGTACGTTCTTGGGTACTCTGGTTCAACGAGTCAGCCCTATAAATTTTAGCGTAATCCATTTTCTTGCTTGGCATTGATACTGCAATTTCATTTCTTTTGGTCTCTGATCAAGGGTGTAGCGCGCTACCTAATGGGGAAATGGGGTCAAATGACACTCTTCAACTTTTGAATATTCATTTATGTTGTAATAAGTTTTATTTAATTATTAGTTATTTAACTCAATAAAACTCAATTTGACACGGCTAAAAATTTTAAAAATATATATATATATTTTTAAAATTTTTACCCATTGCCGGCGACTTTTATGTCGCCGGCAATGTTTTTGGACATTACCGGCGATTTTTGCCGGAAAAATCGCCGGTAATGTCTTTTTTTTTTTTTTTTTAACATTACCGGCGACATAAATGTAAGTCGCCGGTAATGTCTTGCCGGAAAAGACATTGCCGGCGACTTACATTTATGTCGCCGGTAATGTAAAAAAAAAAAAAAAAAAAGACATTACCGGCGACAAAAATTAAGTCGCCGGTAATGTCTTTTTTTTTTTTTTTTTACATTACCATCGAGAGATTGCCGGCGACGGACATTACCGGCGACAAAAAGTCGCCGGTAATGTAAAAAAAAAAAAAAGACATTAACGGCGATTTTTCCGGCAAAAATCGCCGGTAATGTCCAAAACATTGCCGGCGACATAAAAGTCGCCGGCAATGGGTCAATTTCCAGTAGTGATATATGTTATAGTCTATTTTGTAGTGTTGACCAATCGAATTAATTCCTAAACTCAACAAGACAAAATATAATGAAGCAATAAGTAACTTTTTAAAGCTTTACTAACTTCTAACTTATTTATTTGATAAATATAATGTAATATTTAATTAGTTTTTTACTACCTTAATTTGTTTATTAAGTTTGGTGAAAATAAAATAATTTTTTTAGTTTTCATTTTGAGTCTCATGTCATTTTTTTTATAAAAAGGACTTCGATGAAAATGATCAATTTTAATTGTAATATTCTCATTTGACACAGTTAAGTAAGATTCTTGGCTACGTTACTGTCTCTCTCTGATAATTATAGGAGATAATGCAAGCATAAACTTTTGGAACTTGGTAGCCATAATGTTTTGAAAGTCTATTATGAAAAGTCTCCCATTTGAATAACGGAATTTTCTAATCAATTAGTTTATATAATCGTATAATCTTTCTTTAATTAATGGAGAAGTTTTAAAATTCGTAGTAAATTAATTCTAAATGATGAGACTTAAAATACCTACGTTTAGATTTCTAGTAGATCAGTTTTCAATTGTTTGGATATCCACATAGATTCTCAAATGATATTATTGAGATATGTTAAAATAATGATAAAAGATATAATTTGAAAATGACGTACACCTATATATGTAGAATTTTAAGTTAATTAGAATTTCATTTCTCTAAAATTCTTTTTCTTTTTTCATAGAATTTCTTAATTTCTTAGTTATTATTTGGAAAACACATAATTTTGTTTATAGAACTTTTCAAATTCGAATTTTAAATGAAATTTCTTGTTTTTTTTCGCACCCAAAGACAACCTTACATTAAGAAAACTTAAAATTTATCAGGCACTTTTTGTAATTCGGATGCATAAGTAGTCCTCGTATCAAAATTTTAGTTCTTTATTTAATTATAATTTGGAATTCAGATGAAGAAAACTACGACATTGCAAATTAATTGTTGTTGCGCAAAAATTGTAAAATAATATACTCAACATAATTTCACCCTATCTAAATAGATAAATAGAGTTTAATACATTTAGTTCGAGCCATTCGAGACAAATATAAATCTCTTAATTACAACCCTTGAGATGAAAGGGAAAACCTTTTGATTCCAAATATAAAGACAGGAAAAACAGGGATGTGTGTGTTTGTGAAATTTTGCGGCTGCGCCCAATTTATTTATCAGGATGCCTACGTACCCCGTCAAGGGATCAAGCCACTCGTAGTTCAATTTAGGTGATTTCAAATCATTTTTTTGTGTTTTTTTTTTGTGTGGTTGCATCCAGCTTTTGTGCCAGATTGCCTACATACCCTTTGAAGGGATCAAACCGTTTGTAGTTCTTCAAATTTATTTTATTTTATTTTGGCTGGCTTTGTGCCACCATTTTTTTGTTTGACGATTCTGATGATTTATATGGAACCGCCGTCTTCATATTTGGAGAAGTGATGCCGAAGAACTGATATTGGGCCTATAACAAGTAGGTGGGCTTTTTTTTTAAGGGTCCAAATTCGATATGGGCCCGTGGCCCAGCCCATTTTTTCCTTATTTTCTTCTTTCCTCTTTTTTTTCTCTTTCTTTTTCTTTTGCTTCTCTTCTCTCTTGTCACGTGCTCCCATCATTGTTTTATCTCATTTCTTCTTTGGTTCTTATTCAAGCTCAGCTCCTTTTCCTTTTTGTTTCTTCTTCACGTGCACTGCACCACTAGCTCTCCTTTCTTCTTTGATTTTTGGACGGTACAGAAGCTTAATTAAGCAAGCAGCCCATACATTTGAAGGCTTGAAGCAAGCAATCCAGCTTCCATTCCGCCCTGGTTTCGTAGTCCGATTTCTTGTACCTCGGGTAGTGCAGGGGCATCTGAAACTCATATCGTCGTTCCATCTTGTGTTGTTCATTCTGATCCTGATGATGCATAGAGGCCATGGCCACTGATTCGATACTGCCTCCACACATTTTGGTTCCTCGACCTGAAGGCTTTGGGTCTCTAGAGACTTCTGACCTTTCTCTGCTTCTTTTACTTAGTTAGTCGAAATATTTCTGCCGTAGAGGAATTTTGATTAGAATCCAATTGGGGATTGGTTTGTTTTGCCCAAGCTAGATATGGATTCTAATTTCTCCGAGTATACTTCACGCGTTGGGCCTTCTCCTCCTGAATCCTCCGTGAAATCAATCAAACTTCTTTGCTTCCTTTTGGTGTTTGCCATCCGTGCTGACTCGAAGAAGAGATTCCGGGAACTCTCAAAGCCATCCCTCGATTCCGCCGGTAAGTTTTGTTAGTCTTCAATTACCTCGGGCATCGCCTTTTGAAATCGGAAGCAGATAACTTCTGTTTGTTTAAACTTGAATTAACAGCCTTATTGTTCGTAGGAGAGCTTGTCGGGCTTGTCGGTCTCCGCCTCCTTCTCCGGTAAACTTGGTGGACGTAGCAAGGGTGAGGCTTTGCTTTGAAGTAAAACAGATTGATTCCTTTGAACTGCTTTTGCTGTTGTGTTTTTTGTTTGCCTTTATGTTCATCTCCGAGAGCATGGGCTCGATTAGGACAATAGGTTTGCTATGTTGATTTTTGCAGCATGATGTTTAGTTAGAACTCATTGAAATCATCGAATCCAAGGAACCGTACCCGTTCGCAAACGTGGACTAGGTTGGATTCGGTGATAAACAATGGACCTGCAAAAGAAAATATGTTAGTCCAGGCGGTATGGGAGCCCCCACCTCTGAATTTCTTGTTGCTGCTAGCTTTGGTTTTCTGTTTGCTGTTGTCCTCTCGCTGCTAAGCCTCTCCTTTTTCTCCCTGCTTTATTTGCTTTCCTTTGATATATTTATATAGGAGACTTGATGAGAATGAGGTAGACTTTCATTGTACTTTGGATACTTGGTCTTTTTATCGGAATGGAAGAACTAGAGGCAACTAGCATTACGACTCATTTTGCAACTCTGATTCTGATCCTCTGCTGTTCGTTATGGACTTTCATGTCCTATTGCAACAAAATTGGACGGCCCACTACTTGACTTTATTGCTCTTTTTGCTCTTTTTTTTTTTTTCAACAGTGCCCCCTCAAGCTTTGCAGGCATAAATACTTTATGGGTGCAAAGTTTGACGAATGTTCCGGTTTTCTGATCCTTTGGTCTTTTGCCTTGCAGAAAATGGATGTTAACGGTCATATTTGCACGGAGCCCGCCTATGACCAATTTGGGCGATTGATTGGAGACAATCCCAAGTATAGAAGATCCCGATGCTTGAATTCTCTTTCGCTTATCATCCCGCCAGAGAATAGAGTTACTCTAGTCATTGAAGCGAAAGTCGCCGGAGGTTATCTTACATGTCATCCAGATGCTGAAGATAATGTGATAAGAACCACACGAACTCAAGTCAGGCCGATCCAGGTACATACTTTAGAGAAAGTTAGCAATGATGAGAGCGGAGATTTTTTTGAAATGCAAGACCACTTTTATCCCATGCTCCATAAAATGCTATCTTCAAAACAAGATTGGAAAACTGCCCCATATATCAGAGGACGTCCAGACTTTGAAGTAGGAATAATGGAATGGACAGAGAGTATATTACTCAAATTTGAGCAACCATTGAAACAAGCAGGTATTTATGGTGCTGTTGGAGTCTCTCGTTATCCTTATTATTATTTCGATAATACTTGGAAAGCATTTCTGGAATTGTGGGGACCTTTAACGAACACTTTGCACCATGGTGCTGGTGAAATGAGTCTGTCCTTGTACGATCTGAAAATAATAGGTGGGCTGCCAATTTTAGGGGTCGCGTATGAAGAATTTATTCCAGAGGATGCAGAAATACACCGTGAAGACTTATATCCTGCCACTCTTTCTGAGCTCTTATGTATTCACTCTCGTTTAACCTTCGCGGTCAAGCAAAAGTTTGTTCGTTGGGATGAGTGGCTTGCACACTTCTATCGTGGCAAGGTAGTGTACACTGCTTTTGGTGAAAATACGCAACAAAGAGGATATGCTCGGCCAACCAAACCTTTGTACAGTCCATTAGCTTTACAAGTATCTCGTGAAGGGGAATTAGCTGCTTTTCTAGCTTTTTGGTTGAGCAGATTTGTATTACCCTCCTACTCTTACAGAATCAGACCTGAAGCTTTTTATATGGCCAGTTTGATGGCTCAGGGGAGCAAGGTTTCGCTCGCACCCACAGTCTTAGGACATATTTATCATGGCCTTGGTGCAATAACAACTGATCGTAACGGGCCTGGAAAGTCACATAGTTGTTTCCCGGTTCAATATGTGATCGGTTGGCTTGGGGAACATTTCCCATGTTTGCATAAAGTTAGGGATGATGATCAACTTTATCCCGAATATCCCCGGTTGGTACGGTATGCCGGTGTTCTGCCGACGAAGTTAGATATCACCTCAGCTCGACGTGTTTTCAGAACTGAAGCCTCAGTCCTTTACCATCCTAATCCATTTGTGGGTAAAGGAGGTTATACGTTTGATACAGAGAACTTGCAGGCGGAGGAATTCGAATTTTTGGTTTGTTTGCGTTCCGGGCTACTTCCTGTCCGAGTTGGTGATGAGCGCTGGCTGGAACCATATTATCCAAATAGATTTGCTCGCCAATTTGGTTATGATCAAGGGATTCCTTCAAACAAACTTCAGTTTGGTATGGAAAGAAGAATCAACTGTAATATTGAGGATTTGGCGAGGGCTCAAGCAAAGCTTCTAAGGAGGGAAACTGGCATTCGTTTTTATATTCCTCGCTCCTCCTACGAAGGTCGTTGTACCTCACTATACTGCAGATGGTGGCTGAGAGCATGTGCACCTTATTTGGGCAGATCAGTTTCTCACGTATACGTAACGTTAAAGAAACGCTCTCTGGAAAAACCTGATAATATCTTTGTGATAAAATCCTTGAGAGATGTCTCTTATAATCTGCAGAGGGAGACCCAGTTTTCTGATCTCAACAGCCATGATTCAGCTGTTCCAGCCGAAGGTTCTACTCCAAGCATGCGTGTAAATAGAAGAGACCATTCAAGAAAACTTCTTGAAAATGATGAATGCAGAATTTACAGACGACCTCGACAAGGAAAGCACCCTGACTCTCATGACAGTTCAATGAATAATCATATGTCAACCTCTTATGACTTTAATGATGGTGACTATGATGTTTTTACAGACGCTCCTCATGGCAACGATTATCATGGTGTCATAAGCAGTATCCAAGACCATACCACCGGGAGTGTCATACTGAAATCTGTGATAGTTGTTCCAGAAATAAACTCAAAGGTAACAGAGTTGAATGTAGAGAACACAGCACGTCCCCTCCAAGAAACTCCAAATACGAATCCACACCTTGATGTTGTCTCATCCCCTTTAAGAGAAAAAGAGACTGATGCTTCTCCCGAGCGTGATTCACCCACACAGAGTGGCGCTACACTTCTTATAGAATCAGACAAAGAAGAAGAATTTTCACCAACTGAAGTTGCAACCTTCTTGCCCGATTTTCATGACCCAACAACCTACGACCACCGGAAGGCATTTGTAACTGCTGAAATAAATAGCATCTTTGAGAAACTAAACCTCCCTGCGAAAGAAATTCTTCAACACCGTGGAGCTATTTTGGAATCCTTTGAGCTGTTGAGGCCAATTGTGAAGCGAATTGGTACTGATGAAACCAGATTTGAAAGCTTCGTAGAAAAGGTGAATGAAACACTTGTCCTAGCCACTCAGCTTTCCCATGGAATTCATGATGTCGACGACCCTGCCAAGCTAAATACTGAGCATATTCAGGGTTTAATTTGCAGACATGAGGAAAGTCAGACCACGGAAGAAGCCATTGCTTTAAAGTTATCAGATCTTGAGAGCCAACATACAACTCTACTAGCCACTGAAGATAGTATCAAGAAAGAAGAAGCACGTGTCCAGCAAATGCGTATGGCATTCGAATCTGCCAACAGAAACCTTGTGGAAAAAATCAAAATTTTGGTCAAGTCGTCTGAAGATCAAAGAAGGCTTACCATGGAGTTTAGCCAGGCAAGAGTTAAAGCCGAGGAAGAGAGGCTTCAAGAACTTGAGAAGATAAAAGACTCAAATAAATCCCAAGAGAAGAAGCTTGCTGATTTGGTGGAATCCTTAAAGTCCTTCAGGGCCCAAGTTTGAGGCTGTTCACTTTAGCAATCATATAAGACTTTCTTCTTCTTCTTTTTGGATGTTTTCTTTCGATCCTTTGTTATTAGTAGTTTGTTGAACCTTCTTTAGTTTGCCATTTTTGACAATTCTGGGATTTGATTTGCTGGAACATTTGAATCTGTTGGTGGATTTTCTCTTCTTCTTCTTTTCTTCCTTTGTATATGATTGAACTGCTGCCATATCCATGTTTAGGACCTTATAGCCTGTTTTTGACAAGTTAACAACAGTCTTGGACTTGTTTGTGCTTTTTTTTTTTTCGTAGGCACTGGCATATTCACAGCTGCTGAAATTTTGATCACCCTGGTGTATTGTGAAACAAGGATAGATCTGATTTCTGGGGCTGCCTACTGTTCAGCCATGAGGTATGTTTGCAGCTCATTTGGACCTCTTTCTTTCGCTTATATACCCTTTCTGATGAGACTCTACAGTCCCGGTACTAGCGTTCGTACATAATTGCTGGCATATTTCACAATGGTTATCACTTCCTTTATTTTTACAAGCTGGAGGCTTGCATATAATATTTGTAAAGGTTTTTGAGACATGCCTTTGCTTGTTGTCAGTTGAGTTTAATAACATCGGCAGCTAATTTCAGGGTCTGAAGTGATTCTTGATTTCTTTTTTTCTTTCTTTTTTTTTTTTCAATAAAAGCTCCATGAAGTGATGTTCCAGCTTTGTATTTGAACAACTGTTTTATTTGCAAGTGGCTTATTCATTTGCAGCAAGTCGCATAGAACACTTGAGGTTGATTTAACAGGTAATTCCCTTGTTGTAGAAAATGATCGGAACCTCCACCTTCAATAGAATTACAGCTTTCCCTTTTCATTCTTGACAATATGATTTAATTCCTTGCCTTTCTTTTATCATGTAGGCAAAAGAGCAACGTTCCAGACTTGAGATGAGGAGGTGTTCCAGACTTGGAGTTTACAATTATCTTGTAGCAAATGAATGAATAATTGAGAGAAACCACATGACTTGATTTTTTTCACCTGCTGTTGCTTGATGTCAGTACAACCAAACAATACTGATTTGTAAATGAATTGCCCCCAGCAAGGGTATCCTTGTAATTTGAGTTCTGCCGTCTTTTTTTTTTTCTTGCTTCAATTGGATTACTTGAAGTCATTGATGGCTTGGATAGGCAGGAGCATATTTGAGACTCAGTCATACCTTCAAAGATTAGGATTTTGAACTTTTGAAGCAGATTCACGCATCTCTTATAACTTGCATCCAAGCTGACGATGTTTTCTTTTCCTTATCGGGTTCATGAAACAAATTGTTAGCTTCAAGGAACAAAAGGAAAACATTTTACAAAAACGGCTGGATCCGCTTGAGACGGACTGCCTACGTATCCTTTTACAGAATCAAGCCAAACGTAGTTCCTCCCAATTTGAATTTGGGAACAGGTTTTATTTTGAAAACAAAACATTTTTTTTTGATGTGGCTGCATCTAATAAAAGACTGCCTACGTACCCCTTTTGAGGGATCAAGCCGCCGTAGTTCGTGGTGTTTTGTGCTCTAATTTTTGCCTAGATCGTCATTTAGGGGACAAATCTAGCGAGCAAAATATTTTTTTTTTTTTTTTTTCTAATTTTTGCCTAGACCGCCCTTTCGGGTTTTCAATCTAGCGAGCTTTAAACATGAAACTTCTTGACGAACTTCCCATTTACACAAGAGTAAACGCAATCTCCGTCGGTGTTGGAGAGTTCATATGCACCTTTAGTGAAGACTTTGGTGACAACATAGGGTCCTTCCCATTTGGGCTCAAATTTTCCCTTTGACTTTCGAGTGACAATAACCGGCCTTCGGACAGTTAGAACCAAATCACCCACCTTGAAAGACCGGAATTTGACCTTCTTGTTAAAAGCCCCTGCCACTTGAGCTTGGTAGATCTCGAGCCTTTGTTGGACCTCTAATCTTTTTTCATCAAGCGCTTCAAGTTCGGCCAATCTGACTTGTGCATTCTCGTCCGGACTCGTTAGCTGTGTGGCTATTCTTAATGACGGGAGCTGAATTTCGAGCGGTAAGACTGCCTCGGAGCCGTATACCAAGCTATATGGAGTGCAGCCTGTTGCTGTGCGCACCGTCGTTCTGTAGGCCCATAATGCCTCAGGAAGCCGTTCATGCCAATCTCTTTTATTGCTCGATACCATCTTCTTCAGGATTTTTCCGAGCACCTTATTGAAAGCTTCTGCCTGTCCATTTGCGGTCGGATTGTAACTTGCAGAGAATGCGTGTTGGATATTGTATCTCTGACACAAAGTGACCATGGCTTTACACTTGAAATATGTGGCATTGTCCGATATTATTTTTGAAGGAATTCCAAAGCGGTAGATGATATGCGTCTTGATGAAGTTGGCGACGTCTTCTGCTCTTACCACTTTGAGGGGGATCGCTTCGCTCCACTTGGAGAAATTATCTGTTGCGGCTAGTATATATTGGTGCAACCGTGATGATTTAGGACTAATAGCACCCATGACATCCAGACACCATGCTTCGAAAGGATATGAAAGGACTGACGGATGTAGCGGTAATGGAGGTTGATGTATAAAGTCTCCATGTAGCTGGCATGCCTTACAAGACCGAGCGTAATTCATCGAATCTCGAATCATTGTGGGCCAATAATACCCTAGTCTCTTTATTTGGGCTGCGAGTTTCGGTCCAGCTTGATGAGCACCGCAAACACCTGCGTGTGTTTCTTTAAGAGCTTCATCCGCCTCTTGCTTTGACAAACACCTCAACAATATTCCGTCGAAAGACCTCTTATATAGAGTGTCGTTGAGGTATACATATCAAGGAGCAGTTCTCCGCACAATGACTCTTTTCTTCGGATCAACTGGCAATTGCTTATCTCGTTGATACTCGATCATATCCGTCCGCCAGTCTGATTGCACTTCGATTTCATTGACTGACTCTACATATGTGCGAACAAACTCATCTTCTCTTTCAAATGTCGAAGACAGTAGATGACGCTCTCCAACTGTGATTTGGATGTCCCTCTCATCGGGGAGAATTAAAGATGCCGCTAGATTAGCCAATGCATCAGCTTTACTATTTTCTGCTCTGGGGATATGGTTGACCTCTATTTCTTGAAATTGTGCCATGAGTTCTTTGACCCTTTGGTGATATGGCACGAGATTTTCGTTTTTGACAGTATATTCATCATTAACTTGTCTCACGATCAGTTGAGAATCACCAAACGCTTGCAGATAATTTATCTTCATTTCAATGGCTATCTCTAGGCCAATGATGAGTGCTTCATACTCTGCAACATTGTTTGAGCATAAATCCATGAGAGAAAAAGAGTAAGGGATCAAACCTCCGCAAGGTGTGATAAATATAATCCCGGCACCCGCTCCATTTCTCCTAGCTGCACCATCAAAATATAATTGCCATGAGGAGACCTCCATTGAAAAAACACTCTCATCTGGTAACTCTTCGGATAACTTCATGTGATCCGGCACTGGATGTGCTGCTAGAAAATCAGCAAGTGCTTGTCCCTTTATTGCCTTTTGAGGTACATACTTGATCTCAAATTCTGACAGAAGTAAAGACCACTTGGCTAGGCGTCCTGACGGTACCGGTTTTGACATCAGGAATTTGAGAGGATCCGCCCGAGAGATCAAAGTGATGCTATGAGCAAGTAGATAATGCCGCAATTTCTGAACAGCAAAGACCAAAGCCAAGCAGATTTTTTCAATGGGCGTGTAGTTTTGTTCTGCTCCTACAAGCGTTCTGCTTAAGTAATAGAGAGCATGTTCTTTCCCTTCATCATTGTTTTGCGCCAGAAGTGCCCCCAGGGAACTTTGTAATGCTGCAATGTACAAAATGAGAGGCCTTCCTTTGATTGGCGCCATCAAGACTGGTGGATTGAGCAAATACTCTTTTATACTTTCAAACGCCCTTTGGCATGATTCATCCCAAACAAATGGAACATCTTTCTTCATCAGTCTTGAAAAAGGTTGACATCGACCAGAAAGATTAGATATAAACCTTCTTATGTAGGCCAATCTTCCTTGCAAACCCCTTAGCTCTCGCAAATTTCTGGGTGGAGGCATTTCTCTGATTGCCTTGATTTTAGTGGGGTCAATCTCGATTCCGCGATATCTAACAATGAAACCTAGAAACTTGCCGGATCTCACTCCGAATGCGCATTTCAATGGGTTCATCTTCAATTGATGTTTTCGAAGCCTCTCAAATACTCTTCTCAGATCGGCGAGGTGATGTTCCCTTTTCCGGCTTTTGACTACAAGGTCATCAACATAACACTCGACTGTGTTGTGTAACATGTCACAAAAGATGATAGTCATTGCTCTTTGATAGGTGGCTCCTGCATTTTTCAATCCAAAAGGCATCACAGTATAACAATAAATCCCTTTAGGAGTACGGAAAGCCGTAAGCTCTTCATCTTCCGGTGCCATTTTAATTTGATTGTAGCCTGAGAATCCGTCCATAAAGGAAAAAGCTTCGAAACCAGTTGTAGCATCTACGAGCATCTCCGTGATTGGTAATGGAAACTCGTCTTTTGGGCATGCCTCATTTAGATCTCTGTAATCTACACAGATACGGATTTGACCATTTTTTTTTTCACAGGAACAATGTTAGCTACCCATGTAGGGTATTTGACTTCACGGATGAAACCAGCGGTGATGAGCTTGTCAACCTCAGCTTCAATTTGAGTAGCAAGTTCGGGACGAAAACGTCTTGGCGCTTGTTTCACCCAACGTCTATCAGCTGACACTGCTAGCTTGTGAACGGCAATTTCAGGATCTAGTCCAGGCATATCTTGATATCCCCACGCGAACACATCTTTGAATTCTGTAAGTAAAGCCTTGTAATCATGCAATTCTTCCGAAGTCAAAAGAGTACTTACGAATATAGGCTTCGGATCCTCGGCTGTTCCAAGATTTATCTCTTGAAGTTCATCAACAGTAGCTTGGCCCCCATCTTCAATTTGGGGAGGAGCTGGTTGAGCACTGTCTATTATTTCATGCTCATCTTCGTTCATAGACGACTCATCTTGTTCTTGATCTGAAACTTCATCGGCAGAGATATAGCATGACGCGATTGATTCGTTTGCCTCACTGCTGATAACATTTCGCCTGATCGTAATCTTCCCTTTTTTGCTTCTTTGCAGCTTGAAGGTTGATTCACAATGAGCCTTACCCAATTGCTGGAATGCCGAAATGCGCGGTTGCGCTTCAACCGTTAGACGACGAAGTACAGAAACACGAGGAATTTTCTTTGCTCCGAGTCGTTGTAGTGCTGGTATTCGAACTGGTACATACGCTGCCCCTTCCTCTTGAAACAAAACCTTTTCAAATGGAGTGAGGCCTTCGAATTCCTCGGAGACTTTTGCTTTAAGCATGCCATCCACATGTTGGATTGTCACACTGGATGGACTGAGTTGTTTTGTGCCCGCTTTTCTTTTCGAAGATTTGATCTTAAGCGGAGCCGATGGTGGATTTTTGAAAGATACTATGCGCTTACTTCGGCTTTGACTGACGTCGTATGTCGAAGAGATTAAGATATTGCCCCCAGGAATAGACTGATCGATCTTCCGGAGAGGTCTTGTGTAGCTTGTCATAAGTGTCTCCAACGTCTCACGACTTGATGTTGTTGCACTTTGTTCATTTTCTTGCTTTCCTATCTTCACATATCTGAATGCAAACTTTGGCTTTGGTGCTTCCAAACTTGACGATTGAACATCTTTGAAAGCTGAGGGATTGATTATCTTGACTCGGACTTGTTTGGATGCCCCATGAACCTCTGATTTTTCTATCTTTGGTACAGGCTTCGTTTCCTCATCTTTAGTAGGCTGCGAAACGAAAACATTAAGGGGCTTGTAGAATTTAGCGTCCGAGAAATTTACCTCTTCGCCAACAAAAGGATCCGTGTCAGCGGTAACTTTCTTGATTTCTCCATCTTCTAGCCATTTGAAACATTGATGCCATGTTGATGCCACAACTCCATAAGTATGAAGCCAAGGACGCCCCAATAACACTTTGTAAGATGTTGTAGAATCGATGACATGGAATAAAGCTTCTGAAGACATTTCTCCGATCTGTAATTGTAATTTTACAATGCCCATTGCCTTTTCTCGGGCTTGGTTGAAACCATGAATAGTGAGCATGGATGGAGAGAGATGTTTGGAACTCATTCCTATCATCTTGAACGTTTTTATAGGGAGAATATTTACGCCTGAACCACAATCCAGCAAAATCCTGTTTATGGGCTCATTACTCACAATTCCCTTGACGTATAATGGTCTGTTGTGACGCTCTTTTCCCAACATCAAGTCTTCTTCACTAAAAGTGATGCAACCTTTGCAGTTTTCACATGCCTTTGGTGAAGTCAAGGCAACCTCTGCGACATCTTCTTTATACAAATCAGGGCTAAGTAGAACCTCGATAAGAGCCTCCCTGAGTTCTCTTGACAAGTGTAAAATATCGTGAACACTGAACAAGGATGGGAGTTGTTGCAAGTAAGTCAACGTACTCTCCTTTTGTGAAAGTTCTTTTGTTTTCTTTACATGCTCGAGTGGATCTTTAGATGACCTAGCAGCTGATTTTTTCTCTGCCTCTTTCTTCGACTCGTTCTTTGCCTTAGACTTTTTATGGTCCATCAATGCATGCCTATCGACGTTAGTGATGATGCGCAGCTCAACCTGGTTGGCCTCGGATTCTGACTTGTTCGAAACTTCGTCATCTGCTTCGGATTCTGAAGCCGAGAGATTACCAATGGAGATCATGCAACAATCCACAGTTTCTTCCTCCTTCAGCCTGTCCTTGAACAATTCTTTAGGTAGAAAGTCTGTGAGTATAATCGGAGATCTTGGCGGTTGCTTAAATTCTTCCATTTTGGCAGTTTGAACTTTCTTTGACACTCGATGACCCGTGTTCTTATTTGAAGAATTTCTTCTATGATATTCACGGACCGGCGTGTTCGATGGTCTCATTTTAGAAGGGCGAGTAAGAGGCCTACTTTTCACCTTCTTAACACACGTCTTCCACTCTTCATCTAATTTATCTGACTCATAGTCATCCCAGACATCAAAGCTTGGTGCCGTCATGAGCTCGTGTAGACTCGGAATATTTGGATTTCCCTTATGGCGTGTATCCGGGTATGCTTGGACTATTGTGACTTGGCCATCAACCTCGAAGGCTACGGATATAACATTAGCCTCAACCGTTTCTTTGGTGGAAGATTCGACCACTATCTGCTTGTTATTTATCATATCCTGGACTATGTCCTTGAAGACCCAACAATCTTTCAAGGTGTGACTTACCATTCGATGATACCGACAAAATTTAGGATTATTGGTTTTGTTGACATCATCCGGGCGTTTTGGTTCAGGAAGTTTGATAGCCTTTTCCTCAAGAAGTTGGTCAAAGATCGAGTCCACCTCATCATCATCGAAAGAGTATTTAATACTCCTTCTTTCTCTGATCGATAATTTTCGAGGTCGACTATCCTTACTCTTGTTGACGTTGTCCCTATTGTTACTGGTATCATTCTTCTTTTCACTTTGAATGAAGGTAGCCATGGATTCTCCCTTTTTCGCAGCTAATTTCTTCGGTTCACTTTTCCTGTCTATTACCTGGCTTTTTGACACTGTCTTTTGACGAGCTATCTGTCTTTCGACATTGTTTGCTTTTGAAACTAACGCATCGAAAGATTGTGGTTCTGCCGTACCGATGAATGTGGCTATTTCAGGCAATAGATTGTTAGCACACATTTGTACTAAAGACAATTCAGACAACTTTTCAGGACACTGAAGATTGAGGCTCCTCCATCGTGTAATGAAGTCAACAGCACCTTCTCCCACCTTTTGTTTTGTCTCGGCCAAATCAATCATTGACACCTTCTTTTTGGAACTAACAAATTGAGCAAGGAATGCTCGTTGCATGTCATCCCAAGTAAGGATAGATCCAGGCTGGAGCTGAGTATACCACGTGAATGCTGCCCCCTTCAAAGATTGTACGAATTGCCTAATAAGATAGGCATCCAACTGGGAGGTTTCTCCACACGCCGAGTAGAAATGGGCCAAGTGCTCATGTGGCGAACCATCCGTTCCATCAAATTTGTCGAACATTGGCTTATGGTATCCTACAGGGAATGGTATGGAGTCATAATGTTCCGGGTATGGTCTCCGATATCCCAGGACTGGTGGAGCCAGAGACAGTTGGTACTGCTTCAAACCTTCAGCTATCATATTTTTGATACTTTCCTGTGATATTTCATGAGAAGAAGATTCGCCTCTTTCTTCATCCCTTTCTTGGTATTTCTTCTCATTGTTCTCACTCATGAGCTGGGAACACCTTTTCATGAGTTCGGCGATTTCAGCATCTTTTGCGGCCATCTGTCTGACTACTTGAGCTTCAACCTCAGCACGCTTTCGGTCTTCTATATCTTTTTCAAGTTGTCTTTGAGCTACTTCTGCTTCCTTCTCAAGCTTCCTTTGGGTCGCATCCATTTCCAGCTGTTCTAATCTTGCGACTAGTTGTGCTATCGTTTCCTCATGAGTTTGCGGATGAGTCATATACACACTTGCATTAAAATGTTCATCACTGCTAGTGCATGCATCCTGCAATTGAGACATCATGAGTTGTGGTGGACTCCCAACTCCGTGTAGTTCAGACAACAAGACCTGTGACCATTTCGGTTTTAGTGAAGGGGGTGTTTCAAACAGCGGATTATCTTTCCAGGGGTTTTCATCTTCAGATTTAGCTTCTTTTGACGATGCGTCATCAAATGTTTCGCTCAACATCCTTCGAGCCCTGGTGCGGGTGATTGGCCCTTGATAGGTGTCCTCTCCGAACACAGGGTATTCGTTAATTATTACTCCCTTCGACTTACCGCGAGGCATTTGCTGTTCGTCTAGTGCCTTGACCACTTCTTCAGCTATTCGTATCGGGTTCCCTGAACTTGATGTGAACTTCTGTGATCCTAAGTTTGTCATTTGCTCCTCAAGATCATCCGTCTCCTCATCGCTGCCCTCGATGGAGGTAACCATCACTGCCGCTGTCTCAATGCTGGGTAGATAAACTGGAATTGTACCAACAAAGAAACAAGTGGTGATTGGGGACTCGACGACTGTTGAAGTGGAAGAGGGTTTCTTTTTCAAGGCGAAATCCTCTTGGACAGTAGCTTGTTGAGCGATCTCTGCCAAAATAGCTTCAATCGTCTCGGTTTTTGCCTCTCTTTTCCTTTGGGCTCTGGCAGCCCTCTTTCGTTGATTCCTTAGGGCATTCTTTGAAAACGTCTTGCTAATGCCAGCCTTCAAAGGTTTCATCTTGGGCTCCTCATGCTTTTCTCCGACTTTAGTTCTTGTCCTGACTTGGGCAACTGGAGAGTGTCCCACCACAAAAGAAACTCGATGACCACGTCGTCCAAAGTTTGGACCACTGGACGAGAGTTGGTGAAAGTACACTGTGACTTGAGGTGCCATTGAGTTGATTTTCTGAAAAGAAAAACACACAAAACATTAATGTCTCTATATAAGGAGATGAAAAGGAAAATGGCTCCCACTGTGGTCGCCATAAATTATGTTGCGCAAAAATTGTAAAATAATATACTCAACATAATTTCACCCTATCTAAATAGATAAATAGAGTTTAATACATTTAGTTCGAGCCATTCGAGACAAATATAAATCTCTTAATTACAACCCTTGAGATGAAAGGGAAAACCTTTTGATTCCAAATATAAAGACAGGAAAAACAGGGATGTGTGTGTTTGTGAAATTTTGCGGCTGCGCCCAATTTATTTATCAGGATGCCTACGTACCCCGTCAAGGGATCAAGCCACTCGTAGTTCAATTTAGGTGATTTCAAATCATTTTTTTGTGTTTTTTTTTTTTGTGTGGTTGCATCCAGCTTTTGTGCCAGATTGCCTACATACCCTTTGAAGGGATCAAACCGTTTGTAGTTCTTCAAATTTATTTTATTTTATTTTGGCTGGCTTTGTGCCACCATTTTTTTGTTTGACGATTCTGATGATTTATATGGAACCGCCGTCTTCATATTTGGAGAAGTGATGCCGAAGAACTGATATTGGGCCTATAACAAGTAGGTGGGCTTTTTTTTTAAGGGTCCAAATTCGATATGGGCCCGTGGCCCAGCCCATTTTTTCCTTATTTTCTTCTTTCCTCTTTTTTTTCTCTTTCTTTTTCTTTTGCTTCTCTTCTCTCTTGTCACGTGCTCCCATCATTGTTTTATCTCATTTCTTCTTTGGTTCTTATTCAAGCTCAGCTCCTTTTCCTTTTTGTTTCTTCTTCACGTGCACTGCACCACTAGCTCTCCTTTCTTCTTTGATTTTTGGACGGTACAGAAGCTTAATTAAGCAAGCAGCCCATACATTTGAAGGCTTGAAGCAAGCAATCCAGCTTCCATTCCGCCCTGGTTTCGTAGTCCGATTTCTTGTACCTCGGGTAGTGCAGGGGCATCTGAAACTCATATCGTCGTTCCATCTTGTGTTGTTCATTCTGATCCTGATGATGCATAGAGGCCATGGCCACTGATTCGATACTGCCTCCACACATTTTGGTTCCTCGACCTGAAGGCTTTGGGTCTCTAGAGACTTCTGACCTTTCTCTGCTTCTTTTACTTAGTTAGTCGAAATATTTCTGCCGTAGAGGAATTTTGATTAGAATCCAATTGGGGATTGGTTTGTTTTGCCCAAGCTAGATATGGATTCTAATTTCTCCGAGTATACTTCACGCGTTGGGCCTTCTCCTCCTGAATCCTCCGTGAAATCAATCAAACTTCTTTGCTTCCTTTTGGTGTTTGCCATCCGTGCTGACTCGAAGAAGAGATTCCGGGAACTCTCAAAGCCATCCCTCGATTCCGCCGGTAAGTTTTGTTAGTCTTCAATTACCTCGGGCATCGCCTTTTGAAATCGGAAGCAGATAACTTCTGTTTGTTTAAACTTGAATTAACAGCCTTATTGTTCGTAGGAGAGCTTGTCGGGCTTGTCGGTCTCCGCCTCCTTCTCCGGTAAACTTGGTGGACGTAGCAAGGGTGAGGCTTTGCTTTGAAGTAAAACAGATTGATTCCTTTGAACTGCTTTTGCTGTTGTGTTTTTTGTTTGCCTTTATGTTCATCTCCGAGAGCATGGGCTCGGTTAGGACAATAGGTTTGCTATGTTGATTTTTGCAGCATGATGTTTAGTTAGAACTCATTGAAATCATCGAATCCAAGGAACCGTACCCGTTCGCAAACGTGGACTAGGTTGGATTCGGTGATAAACAATGGACCTGCAAAAGAAAATATGTTAGTCCAGGCGGTATGGGAGCCCCCACCTCTGAATTTCTTGT
The DNA here is from genome assembly GCA_946800695.1 of Geum urbanum. Taxonomy (NCBI): domain Eukaryota; kingdom Viridiplantae; phylum Streptophyta; class Magnoliopsida; order Rosales; family Rosaceae; genus Geum; species Geum urbanum. The sequence continues at coordinate 6,279,926 of OX327007.1, read as the reverse complement.
TGCTGCTAGCTTTGGTTTTCTGTTTGCTGTTGTCCTCTCGCTGCTAAGCCTCTCCTTTTTCTCCCTGCTTTATTTGCTTTCCTTTGATATATTTATATAGGAGACTTGATGAGAATGAGGTAGACTTTCATTGTACTTTGGATACTTGGTCTTTTTATCGGAATGGAAGAACTAGAGGCAACTAGCATTACGACTCATTTTGCAACTCTGATTCTGATCCTCTGCTGTTCGTTATGGACTTTCATGTCCTATTGCAACAAAATTGGACGGCCCACTACTTGACTTTATTGCTCTTTTTGCTCTTTTTTTTTTTTCAACAATTGTTAACCCTAACCCGCCTCGTAACACCTTTTATATTTAAATATTTTTCTTCTATGCGGAAAACCCTATTTGCAGCTCCGTTAATAATGCAAATCCGATAATGAGATTGTAATCTATGGATGCATTTTCGTCGGAAGTTTCTTCTCTTAAGACCAAATCGAGTTGAGTCGACATTGTTTCTTCACAAATTCCATCCTCTTAATTAATTATCTAGAGATCGAGCACAAGGCGATTACCTAGCAATTCAAGCTTTGCTCCTCATTAGGATCATGCCATGGCCTTATGGTACGTAATGTAGGCATGCGAGCTATACCCCTAAAATCACATGTAAATGTCTTCATCAAGTAAATCTTTATGTATGCTTCTACACTTGTATTCATATATAGCTCAGCATTTCGATCAGTATTGAACTACTTTTGCACAGTTCATCCTATAGCTTTTATGAAGTTGGTACTGATATCTTGTATATATATTTAGTCGAATGGTCTCGATGGCTATTGCATGTAGATAAGAATCACTAAGCAATTTTTGGGTACTACCGAGTTGTATAAGGAAAAAGATGAAGAAAGTAAAAAAGGACCACAGGAAGTGAGCTGTGGGAGGATTATAATTATTTAGATCTGAAATATCCCAACTGAGATTCTCTCTTTCTCTTAGGGTTCATCTACTCACTTACTTTCACTATGCTGCTCTCAACTACCATACGAAGATAGAGAAACTGATCTGAACCCTGCATGCTATGGGGCACCACCGCACACTGGCCAGTACGTCCCTATCCCAACATACAGATTTAGACATGTCTTACACTGGGATTCGAGGGAGGGAGGCCAGGGAATCAAGGGCGGCCAGATTGATCACGGCCGTCCATTATGGGACTAAATGCATGCAACAGATATTCGATTGTCCATGGCGTTTTATACAGTGTACATTTTGGTGTATTTCGATCAGCATGCAGTAAAGGAGTCACAGTCACAGTCACAGTCATCTGTTATTTGTGTTGGCATTGCAATATCTGTGTATATATAACCAAGGACTCGGACACAAAAGCAACATAACATATGTCTGAGCTTGATATATGTGTGCACTACGCCTCATCATTTCGCCCGCAAGTTTCGGAGGCCTACCGAGGCTCGAAAGGCTCAAAAAGTCTAAGTTTGGCCCGACCCAGAAAAAGTCTACAATGGGTCTGGCTCATCGGGTCATGGGCCGCGGATTTGGACTTAGTGTCTCAAACCCGTTCTAGCTCGTAGACTCGGCCCATAAGAAACCCGTTCGGTCTGGCCTGAAATGTTGTTTTGTATTTTAATTTCTTAAATTTAATATATGAATTATAACTTATACTTATATAAATTTTTTTACAATAATATAAGGAAACAAGTTATGACCTTAATTAATAAATTCTTAGTTGCATGCATAGTTAGATTTATTCTTAGTTTCTCATTTGGTTACTTGGCCTTAATGAATAAATTTAGTTTTATATAAAGAAATTTTTTATTCATTGTTTTGAAAATGCTATATGATTTTTAAATTGATGTTTGAGTATTGATCTAATAGCATCCCCAATAGTAGTCTTATTTTCTAGTCAAATTTATCACAAAGATAAATATAACCACCATATTTTTAACTTTTGCTCCAATAGTTCTACATATTTCTAAGAAAAATTGCTCAGATGATCACTCAAGTATGACACATTCTAAATTTTGCTCACTCTTGTATGACAAATATCACTAATGTCACTAAAGAACAACACCGTTAATCGATCACTTTGATCACTCCGTCTCTAACGGACATTAAAGATCAAATAACGGAGTTAAAAAATAGTCTTGTTGTATTCACGTATCATTTTATAAGGACTTTTTAGAAAATTCTGTGAAAACAATTTTTTTTCTCATTTTTTTTTTCTGTTTCCCCTCCCTCTCTCTCGGTCGCGACCACGAGATCAGAGAAAAAGCACCTTCCCCGTTGCCAGTCGACCCTCAATAAGCCGATCTCCATTTCTATTTATTTTTTAAAAAACCTCCCCAACGTTTCTTTCATTCTCTTCCATATTTTGTTTCCTTCTTCTCCTTATTCGTGTATCCCTCTTCTTCCCTCTTCTTAGCAAATCCCAAATCTGGGTTTTATTTGTGATATCCCGTCCTTAGAATTCTCTTTTTACGAATTATTTAAGGTTAATCAAGAAAGATAGTTAGTTTTCATTGTCGATAATTATCTATGACTTTTCTATTAGAATTTTATTCGTTAAGTTTTTTCAAGAATTTTATCGACTCACCTTGACAACTCTGATCTTATCTTAATTATATCCTGAATACTCCAATGATCAGATCTTTAAAATATCATTTTGGTGGTCTCACATATTGCAACCTGTTGTACAATTCTCTTTGGTGTATTAGACTTAAGAGGCGAAAAATTGAAACTTTTATATATCTTGACATTTTTGTTACCAATTTCTGGAGATGAGGGACGCATGCAACCTGTAGAAGACATTTTAGGTGATACGTACATGGTACTGTATGTCCTCGTGCATCAGAACAATTATTCTGTGCTATTTTCTTGAGCGCTAATCTTGAATATATAGTCTCATTCGACGCGCCTCATCAGTATTCTCTATAGATCATTTCTCAGGGTGCCAAAATATCCAGAATGTAATCAATATTCAATAGCAGGTAGTACAACAATGGCATCTGCAACCAAAAATATAGCTACTTGTATTATATTTGCATATCTCATATGAAGTTTACTACTTTACTACTAAGTGCTTATTACAATTATGTACCTCCTCTTCCATTTACATTGCTGATATGACTTGATACTACCGAACTGTAGAAAATGTGAATTTGAGTCTTCGGAGTGTAATAGAATCCCTTGCATCATTCCTTCTTAGTTCGTAATGTTATCAGCTAGCCAGTCGAGACCTTCATAGAGTCCTTGGCCAGAGGTGGCAGAAGTACTTTGGATATACCTGTGGAACATTTTCATCCAGACTCAAGAGTAAGTTGTTCTGCATTCTTTTTATAAGTTAGAAAAACATCGAGACCATTTATGTAGCCCTATATAAAGTAGGTAAATGACCAAGACATGTTTACCAGGGACGTTCACCGAGTAAGTGGAGTGCAAGTTTATCAGCAACCTCGGAAGCGGCCATAGCATTTGGAAGGTCTTGCTTGTTAGCAAGGACCAGTACTATGGAATTGTCTAGTTCACTCTGCAAATAAGGACAAAAGGTAAGGTTTTTTTCTTTCCGGCTGTATTTTTTTTCCCCTTTTGTATACAGTAGTAAACACACAAATATGCAAGTTCTGCGTTGAGAGCTCACTAACCTCACTTAGAATACGATGAAGCTCATTCCGAGCTTCAGGGATTCGTTCTCTGTCACTGCTGTCCACAGTGAATATAAGTCCTTGAGTATTCTTAAAGTAATGTCTCCACAAAGGTCTTATCTGGTTAGCATCAAGAAGAAGATGATCACATTAGTTATTGTCGGAACACCTGAACATTTGTCATTTGCAACCAAACATAACACAGAAATGAGTGATCCTTAAACATGTGAAAACAAAAACACAGTTTCATACCTTGTCTTGTCCTCCAACATCCCAAACGGTGAAGGTGATGTTTTTGTACTCTATTGTTTCCACATTGAAACCTGGTTTATAAAAGTGAAGCAATATTAACAACTTTGTACTGCTCAATAACAGAAATCATTTAATCTTAGCGTAAAACAATAAAGAATAACGTGGATTCATACCAATTGTGGGTATAGTTGAAACAATCTCTCCCAGTTTTAACTTGTAGAGGATGGTAGTCTTTCCTGAAGCATCAAGACCCACCATCAGAATCCTCACTCCATTTTTGGGGAAGAACCTCTTTGAAAGCCTAGAAATGGCTCCACCCATACCAAAGATGAAGATAGAGGTATTTAAGAGCAAAACAATTACAAGACCTGGGAACTTAGAATTAAAACGAATCAGATTGTATATAAAGAAGCAGAGAGAATAAGATGTCTTTGTGATCAAGGCAAAAGCAAGATGGGACAATAGTAGCTGTAGCTTACGCAAAAGGTGAAGAGAATAGAATAAGACTATTTAAGAACAGCAGGACATTTGAGTTTATTAATTTCTGTTACATCTGCAATTGGAAATGTGCGACTTGCATTGTTGTAGGAATTGTTGCCAATATATAGATGCATGAGTGGGGCATGGCCAATTTCTGTGGCTTGTATGCTGGAACTTACAAAGAATACATTTGAACTTTTGCAAAGCTTATGCACTCATCTGTGTCTGCATCTAGTTTATAAATATAAGATCCTTCTCATCAAGCACCACAAATGATGCTGCTTCTTCTAGTAAAAAAGCTCTTCCAGATCAGCTTAATGAATAGTACCCACATAGAGATATATCATATAATTTCTAATGAATTATTTTCCTTCTCATGCACATCCTCAGACTTTTGGTACAAAGTATTAATCTTTCTTTGGGTCCATGTTATCATTCAGATGAACAAGCCTGAATATATATATGATCAGTCTCAACTTTGTTAGCACTCTGACAGAAATACAATAATGAACAAAGGTTAGACGTAAAGTACTTGTCTGAATTACTGACTATACAAAGACAAGAAAATGAAAACTCCTTGTGTAAGCTCAAAAATAGGCATAAGTTATGCAGAAAACAAAATATCATCTCTGACTTTGTTCATGGTTTCTTATGGAACGAAGAAAAGCGCTCAAATTTTTCCGGCTCCTGAATTATCGCACAAAGGGCTTCTTTGGTGAGCAGCAAACAGAAGATGAGCACATAGAGTAATTACCGGAATATTTGCTGGTCTAGATAGGGTTCCATCCATTCCAACTAGCAAAAGATCAAGAAAGATGGTTTACTGGGTAAAGCATTCTGCTCTCTCTATATATAATGAAGCACAAGGCATCAGATGTCTTGTGATCAAAGCGAAGTTCAGACGGGGCAAAATCAGTGGTAACTTATTGCAAAAGTTGAAGAGAATAGTATAAGATTCTATCTTAGGAATAGATTAAGTATGATTATGTTTATTTCTTTACTTTTGCAATAGGAAATGTTCTGTTTTGTGCAATTTAACAAGTATGTAAGAACTTCTGCCTATAAAAGAAATTCCCATGCCACATCAGTGGGTATGGCCAAAGTTTTGAAAAGCTATGCACTTAAATGTGTGCAGCTAATTAGTAAATAAAAACATCATTCTCATCAAACATAACGAATGATGCTGCTGCTTGAATTTAACAGATCAGTTCCCACATGTGATCTTTTATGAGTTTTAATCATTTCTTTTCCTTCTGATTCATGATTAGAAGGTTGGCAACAAAACATCAATCTTGCTTCGTCATCATTCAGAAATCAGAAAGGTTTCAACTCCCATTACTAAATCACAATACATTCTCAACCTTAACAATGCCTGGATTGTCAGCAATCTGACAAAATTACAATAATGAACAATTGCTCAGTGTAATAGTACATGTCAGAATAGCAAACTTTACAAAGACAAGATACAATATCAACTGTGTTTAATTATCTGAGCCAGACTGGAAAATGAAAACTGCTGTCAAAACTCCCACCAATGCTGTAACAGCCAAAGCTGATGTAGGTAGGGGACTAGTGAGCCCAAAGTTCTGCACAATCAAAACGGGATATAGGTATCATTTTGTGTTCTTGTTATGTATTATGTGTCTACATGTTTCAATGCTACTTTATGACTAAAGAAAAAGGTCCAGGCTCCAGGGTCCAATTTCCTGTTTGTTAACTTTCCAGGGGTTTAGAAATCTCCCCACAAAAAGAAAAACGAAAAAAGACCATGTGATTATCTTTCTTGATGGGATCTGATTGTAGGTGATGAGGAGACACAGTCATACAGGGGACAGTTGGTAACTTGATCTAGATACCCTGACAAGGATGGAAACAGTCTTCAGACTTAAACTGTTACATCAAAGGGAAGTAGTTCATGGAAAGGTGAATCTCTGTGTTCATAGATGGTGAGCTGGTTGTCATCTTCTTTTGACAAGGAGAGGAACAGTCTCTGGATATATGTTACCAAACATCCGGTTTAAGGAATCATAGTGGTAGATCTTGCAATCTCATGAGAACTATTTGGCAACCTGAAAGTCTACTTTGTCTATCATCAGCTCATTATGACGTGACAGGGTTGTCGTTGGGAGTGGAGAAAAGAGTAATTTTCCATCATCAAAGCAATACGATGAGCAGGTGACCAAACAAGACAAAGCCATGAGATTCAGTTTCCACAAAGCGCTTCGGCTTCAAAATTTCATAGACTAAATATTGTTGCAAATTTTATACAACTTTCTCAAAACTCATGGAAACTACCATCTTTGAAACAAAAATATATAAAAAAACCAATGCCATATCAAAATGAAGAGAGTTGACACAGGCACTTCAAATCTGAAATCTGATTAAGAACAAAGGACACAATAAATGCTTCAACATAAGGATATGAAGCTCCAATTCTCAAAGGACTATAAAAAATTTAAAATGCACTTACTGTCTGTTGGGGGAATTCAACATAACAAAGTCTATAACTATGTCTGACTCAAAGTGTCAAGCTTAAGAAAGGTAATTTCACAAATAATTCTTATGTATTTCTTCTGATTAAGGATTTGCTAAGGCTCCTACATTAACATAGTTTCACTACTGTCATTAGTTCTATTAATAGTTTTGGATATGCCTGTAAACCATAATATGTACAACAGTATAAGCCAGTGCTTCACTGAATGAAACCCAACACCAAACCATAGTTGCATTTGGAAGTAAAATGTTACAGTAGTTTTAGATGTAAAGAGCTCGTAGCATGTATCATACCTCTAAAAGTCCCTTCCCAGTTGCTATCTCAACACCAACAGCCGCAGAAAAGCCAACCATGCCAAGGCGGCCAAGCCACACATCCAAACCACCCCCCTTTGTGCTTTGCTCACTCCTTATGGATAGTCCCATTGATCCTCCAGCCGACTTTCTCTGATGACATGCTCTCCTAATGACTGAATCAAAAAATCGAGCACCACATTTTATTCCAATTAGTAGAGCACAAGTCCAGTGATCTCAGAACTTATCAAGCTGGGAGGTCCATCATAGCTGGAAAACTTTGTCACTTTCACTCTTATGCTTACAGAACAACATAATTATTTCACATAATCCTCCTCTATGTGCACAAAATCCAACTCAGCTAGTGGGCTACATTACATACAATCATAAAAGCCAGAATCTTTATCTACCAAATAACCAAAGACTCAATTTTTTCTTTGTTCTTGAACACTCTCAGTCTCTCACTAATATTACAGGTTATACTAAACAGCAACAATAACAATTCAAGGTAAACAGCAAATAGCAGAGACAATAAAAGCTTCAAGAACCAAAGTGCTTACTGAGTGGAGAACCAGTAGCAAAGGCCGTCCCAATTCTTCTGGAACTCAAAACAGGAAGCCGAACCGGACTCACAGCTGCTGTCTTAATAGCAGTTGCATCTGTTCCAAATACACAAAGTTCCCAAATTTACAAACCAGTCATAGAACAAAACCCCAATCTTCAATGATTCAACTATTTTTAAAAGAAAAGGGTACCTCTGATTGAAAGAGAGAGAGAAGCAGAGACTTGAGCCACAGCCATTTTGTGTAGAGTTGTCAAGGTTGGTATTAGGGGCACTACGACCTAGTAGTGCTTGACTTGAACTTGAAGATGACCATACAATTCTTATAGGAGGGTAGATGGACACGTGTTCAATTGCTTGGATAGAATTGAGCCCAATTTTGCTTTCAATTTGTTACTTCTTTCATCTCTGTAAAAAATTAAATAAATAAAAAAGTTCATTTCCAAAAGCAACTCAGGCAAAATTCATTCAAAATTTTGTTAAATAATATCTCAATTTTTGTTCACTCTAGATATTTATACTTCAATTTTACAAAATATTAGAATCATACTCTAATTTTTATCCTGATCCAAAAATTATACCTGCTATTTTTGTTCATTCTAAATATTTATACTTCAACTGTACAGTAAGCATGATTCTAATATTTTGTAAAGTTGAAGTATACATATTTAGAATGAACAAAAATGTATGGCAGGTATAATTTTGCATCGGGATCAAAAATTAAGGTATAGTTCTAGTATTTTATAATGCAAAAAATCACAAATAGTCATTCAAGTTTGGTTGATTTTAAACTTTGATCACTCAAGTTTTAAAATATAGCTTTGGTCACTGAAATCTAACGCCAATATTTAAATTGGTCACTGAACAATAACAGTTTTTTTCAAATTGGTCATTGTTCTATTTCAAATGTTAAATCGAAACTAATTTAATTAATTATAAAAGAAATTTTGGGCAAACAAAGTATTTAAACGTCTTTCTCTCCATGATAACTTTGTGAGGCTTTGAGTGGTTTTAAAAAAAATTGTATGAGACCGAATAAATAATTAATTTAGTGACTCATATTCCCTTGATAATTAATGAAATTAATTTGAATTTTATGTCTAGAAATATAATAGTGACCAAGTTGAAAGTTATTGTCAAAATTTAGTGACTAATTAGAATGATTGTCAAAGTTTAGTAACCAATTTGAATATTGGTATGATAGTTCAATGACCAAAGTTATATTTTCGAAACTTCAGTAACTAAAATTTAGAATCAACCAAACTTAAGTGACCATTGTTGCAGGAGAAAGTAGAATAGACATAAAGTAGTTGCTCTTCTCATTGATATAATGTCTTAAAAACAGGCTGATACAATCTGTTACAATAACTATCCCGATATAACGGGGATTCTCTATATCTATCTAATCAATATCCATATCTAACTAGGATAAGACATACACCGGGATTAATAGAGAATAAATCTCCATAAACACTCCCCCTTGTGTCAATGGCCATAAGAATGATGCATGACTTGTTGTCTCATTAAAAACCTTGTCAAGCAAACAAAAACCTCATGGGTAAAACAAAACTTTGATCTAAGGGAAAAAGAGTACAACGCACCAACTACTAAAGCCACTACATATGATGTAGACTCCCCCTGATGTCTATAGAAATGGAACTCTCCCTGACTATAAACTTGGTCTAGGAGTTCAGATAATCTTTGCATACCAATGCCTCTCACATGTTTCACAAAAGTAGATTTAGGAAGTGACTTGGTAAACAGGTTTGCAACATTATCAATAGAACCAAACCAGTTCATATGGATAATCAATAACTGCTGATATTGCTGATTGTAGGAATACTTTGGCAAAAAGAACTAAGTATGACACCCTTAATGGAACTCTACTTCATTGACTCAATGCAAAATAATTATCCTCAAAGATGCAAGTTGGTGCTATCATAGTAGATAATAATCCACTAGACCTTCGATTGTGGTGTATTATTGTCTTATACCAGACACACCCATCAACAACTTTATAGAAAGCTTTCATCTTTAGAATAATTCGAGGTAACAACAACAATAGTTTGCTTAGTTGTTCTCCAAGGAACTGCCATGTTTCCCATGATGAATAACATGTATAGGAACATCCTATATATGGGTCAGAGAGGTACCCAATATCAGCAAATCCAACCAACACATCAACCGGTATTTTGGAATAGGGGATAACATGAAAACTGTCCGGAACAAGATCATTTTTCGACAGGTCGAGAGAATCCCTTGATGGGTCGAGGGAATCACTCTAGTTGATCAAGGGTGCAGGTTTCGATGGGTCGAGGAAAATCCTCGACGGGTCGAAATCCCCAGAATGCGTTTCAACTTTCTCTTTTCCGAGAATTTAATGTTTTTCTCTGTATTCTTTGTAAGGGAATAATATGCCCAAGTCAGTGGATCACTTCAAGTACCTGAAGATTTGTTTTACTCCATTCCAATGACTTTGCGTTGGCGCATACTGAGAAGGCATGCATGTCTGGATATGTATACTGAGCTAAATTCAATCAAGCTCTAATCATACTAAGATATAGAATCTTAGCTCCAAAAGTTCCTCATCATCATCTTTTCAGATGAAATTGATCCTTTTAGTTTTCAGACTACAAACAACCATTGGTATATTAATAGAGTCTGCTTTGTCCATAACCTGTTTAGACATAAGCAAACTGGTGAATCAGAATTCAACCAACTCGATGTATCGTCTCTAAACCAAGACTTAATCGAGTTATACCAAGGTCTATCATCTCAAATAATTTGTTCATATACTGAACACGCACGGGCATAACTTTTCATTCTTAAATCCCTTCCCAATCAAGTAGTTACTAAGTCGTGTATACCACATCTAACCAGATTATTCTAATCCTTATAGTGAACGTCTCAATCTAATCATATGAGAACTCCATGGTACAAAGTTACTTGATTTGAGTAGAACTATGCCATTCAACACTGTCATATATATCTCTGAATTAAGATCCCCAACGAGATATACAGTAAACACATCAATAAGCTGCATACTCAATATTTTGAACACTACCAAATTGATAAAGTAGCGGAAAGTAATGATGTCCATGACCAGAGAATATATCTCCTCATAATCAATACTAGGTCATTGAGAGAATCCTTGTGCCACAAGTTCTTCTCATTGTGCTCCCAAACAAGACTCATTTGTGTCTAAACAGCATATCATTCGATGGATATATTACTACCATACTGAAAACTTGCCATTTGTGAGAGAGTCTAGTTCAGCCTAGATTGTAACATTCCATATTGATCAATTTGCTCTACATTGACCGTTGACAATCTGCAACAGAGCAATGTTCCACTTCATCGTCGTCAATTACTGAGCGACGGAATAAGTAAACACATCATCAACGAACATGGAAGAACTATCCATTATAACGCTAGCATTTGTCTCACTTTGTGAGATTTCTTTGTTTACTGACATCGTCATTGACTCTGAGGCGTCCCACAGTGTATGTCAATGTCGAATTTTAGACACAATTGCAGTTAGAAACAATCTTATGTGTTAATGATGAATAGTTGTGCCTTGATGGTTTACCTTTTTCACTGGCAACTTATTAGTGGATTTTGATCGACACTACACCCCCACTATGGGTAGGATAAACATTACATTATTCGAGGGTTGCGTTAACTTACCCGATTGTCAAGGACTTTCAACCTTGCAGGATTTGCAGCATGTATAAACGATCTCGTCACTCTCATGATATCAGTAAAGAAGTCAGACAGTGAATCCGCTACTTTCTGAAGATCAAGAATACATTGCACTTCAATCTCAAATTGAGATGTGCAGGGATCATGATGAGACATAGTGGGGATAAACCACGTCAATTTCCAACGTTAATCCAGAATGAAACCATTTATATCTCCCCCTAACTGTGGGAAGTATGTCTCATCACAGTGACTATCTACAAAACTAGCATTAAAGAGATCTCATGTCAAAGGTTCTTAATAGCGGACAAACGCTGGTGAACCAACATAGATGCTTAATCAACGTTGAGTAACCCATTGTCATACGCAGTGGAAGCGTAGCAGGCACATGTATCGCGCAACTAGAGATGTGAGATATCAAGCTCATATCCAGTTACCAACTGGTACACACAAAATGGTTGGCGATTTTATGGGTATCAAGTGAATAAGCATAGCTGCATATGACATTGCATATCCCTAAGTAGATATCGGTAAATTAATATAAATTACCATAATTCTTGCCACAAGCTTGAACCGCTTAATTTGTGCATTTGTTTAACTCGTTCTTATAAAAGAACATTGAGAATCAGGATATTCAATACTAATCTCAATCAATATTTAATAATCAACAAGGTATGTCAATGTAAACTCTCCTATATTAAACCAATATGAATGACCAGATTGAATTGTCCAGGTGGTGAGTCCGAAGTGTAATAATATGTGCTAGGAGTTTTGAAATGCAGTGTAGCATGTGGATTGTAAAGACGTGTGACCGATGCAGTAATCAAAACCATAGATAAATAGTCTGCATATTGGTTTGATTGATCCACAAATAGATTCTTGGAATCTATAGAGAAAGAAAGATGTATCTTCAACAAAAGATTGTCATGCATGTAAGCTGATCTACGCATTTTATGCTTGATTATTAATGTAATTCTCTCTATATTTTGCAATGCTATGAGCTTAGTGAATACGTTTCTAACTTACTTTATGTTTTTAGGTTGAAAATAAAGGAGGAATAATAAAGGAGGCAAAATGGAGCAAAAGCGCAGAAAAATGAAGAATCCTATTTCGACTAGGAATCCTTATTGGAGTAGAAGTCCTCGGGAGAATAAGAAAGTGAATTCGGAACACATGTGTAAAATATTTCCTAAAGTGGAGAGGAAGTGTCCGGATCTTTCCTAATTGATGAAGGAAACCTTTCCTAATTGTGATTGAAGAAGAATTGAAATCCTAGTCCACCTAGAAGAAGGATTTGTCACGGGCTTGCTTATATATTGAAAATGTCGACCCTATTGCTGAATGAGAGCCCAAATTACTCAAGAATGGACCAAGATTAATGAAGATGGGTCAAAGACCAAGAGCATGTCCAAAGAAGCCCAAAGAAAGAAGATGGATTAAAATGAATGATCAGAAATCGGCCTTTGTACATCAGCCCACTTCGGAAGACCACTGTGAACATATCTGGATGAATCTAGACACAGTTAGCATATGGTTGGAAAGATCTAGAAGTCTAGTTTCCAACGCAACTAAAGTCACACGATTTGGAGTTCTAGAACGAGAGAAATTCCTGTTTTCGTGGAGACGGGTCAGGTTACCCGGGTGGAGTAGTTAGAGTCCTAGAAGGAGTCGAACTAGGTTTTGCTTGGCCTATATAAAGGGAGCTTCGGCCAGAACAAAAGTATCACTCATTCCTACGCCTAAGATCTGCCTAATACTCTCCTCCTCTCCACAAATTAAACCGACATCCTCAAGAAGCTGACTACGCCATCAAACCGCCGCATCTCTTCTTCCACCGACGCTTAGGGGATTCCGAACGTCTTCCACCAAAGAAGTCTAGTGCTCTTGAGTATCCTTAGGGGATTCCGAAGCTATAAAAGTGTAACCATGATCTCTTTACTCCGTAGTCTCTTTTTGTGTATTAAACTTGATCTTGTGTTTTGGATGATTTTATTTCGGTTTCATGAATTGTATGTCTTTCAATAAATCTTCCATGTGTTTTATTACTTTTATTCAAAATTTACATGTGTATTTGGTTCTTAATGCTTTGATTTTAGACTTAGGGGATTCCGAATCTAAAACCAATGGTGTATAGGGGATTACCGAGCACAAAAATATGAAATATGCATGTGTTTTGAGAATTTATGTGATAGAATTTCGTAGGTTATTGAGAGATGTATATATTTTATGTTTGAGTGAAGGTAAGGAATAAGATGATCACTTGTAAATAGTAATTAGGTTTTCTTTTTGTCGAAATATGTGGTAGATGTTTTAGGGGTCTTTTGTGTGTTTGCTTGTCAATGAGTCAATGCATATTAGGGTTCTAGAATTATTTTCTATATGTTTATGACGTTTTCTAGGTAGTAAATTAGGAAATTAAAAACAACTCTCTTTACCCCCATACATTTACTTTTGTGCTTATAAACGTTGTCATGCATTAGTACCCTCAATCCCCGGTTAAGAACGATCCCTACTTATCAATGCTACATCTACAAAGAAGGGTTTTAAATTGCATACGTGTGAGATATGTGTTGAGTGTCTACTTTGTGTTAATATTTGATGCATGTTTTACGCGTTATCATAAGCAGCATTACAGCATTACAGATATAATCAAGCTTGGCAAAACGAGCAATGCGTTTCAAGGATTACAACATATGAATCTTGTGGGATAACGCACAACGCCTTAGCAGTATTTTGCCGGGATGGTGCTGCACTAGTCCTAGAGACCGAGCCTGAACCGAGTGGAGTAATCTTAGTTCCCCCATCTAAACCGATGGTTTTAAACATTTCCACATGCTTCTTTGCTCTTAAGAATAAATGACCATGAGAATTTCTTAATAGGTTGATCATCAAAGTGCAAAAGCTTATATGAGGCTAAGTCACACATAGTGATATAAGTGACTGCATTGGATTTAATGATCCAAACCGTAGTAAGACATAAACAATTACAATGCCTCATAAACTTCTCCAGATTGCGCAATTGGCAGCAATCTACGGATATTAGACATAAAACTCTCTTTCATTCTCACAATGTTAAGTGAAGAACGTTGGCACAAAAGTTTTCAAATTTGAGTAAGGTTCGAATGGTAACACTCAATCTCGCCATAATATATCAACAGAACAATGTCGATCAAACAGTCGTTGAATCCAAGACATGACGAACACTTTAAGTGAATACTTAAAGATTTCAAAAGGATTTAACCCTTGTTGAGTGCTGATATGGTATTATAATACTTAAATACAACTGTTCTATAACAGCATCATATCGATCAAGAAGACCGTTGTATTTTGAGTTCAATAGTATGACATAAACGGATGTAACACCACATCTGGTGCTGAAATCTAGGTTGGTCAATTTTGTTGTTGTTGATATTTTCCAATTAAACCGATGTAGAAACAACATCATAAACCAATGAAATAGATGAAAAACTCATCCAAAAATATCACATTCAGGTTGTATTTTTGACGGGTCGATGGAAGGCCTCGACTGGTCGAAAATAAACCTAAAATAACTTGTAATTTTTTGATACCAGAAATTCAACTGGTCGAGAAAATTTTCGACGAGTCGAATTTGGACCAATGTCAGACAGAAGCGTGACTTTGACCGGTCAAAATTTTTTTATTTCAATATTTCAACGGGTCAAATTCGAACTACTTTCAGACAGAAGCATGGCTTCGACGGGTCGAAGATTGTTTAGTTCAATTTCTTGACGGGTCGAATCTGCTCTGTGAACTGCTTCAAATTGTTTTTCAACGTTTTTTTTCTTTGTCAAAATGGTATCTTGGCTTGTTTTTTCCATATATATAAACATCGAACCATACATAAGAATCTTATGAAATATAACATTCTCAACACTTTCATATACCGAAAAATAGAGAAATATTCATTATATTGCCAACAAATAACAGTTTTATCATGGATGTTCTTATTCCAAAATCGACTAAAATAAAGTCTTAAAACATGACTAAAATCAAGTAAAAAATAAAACAAAACTGGATTACATAGCAAAGACATGAACCTAATACATAGACTACTCAAAAATCGAAGTCACCAGACTTGCTTTTATATTGTCTGCTATAATAAGATTTGCTACAGGGCAATCTTCCATCTCATAAACTTCAGTGAAATGAAGTCTCATGTGCTAGATATTTCTTGCACTTCTTGTAGGCATGTTGAAGATATTTGGGTGCACAACATTTTTTTTTTGTGTGCATGTGCTTGGTAAAACCACATCTATAGCAAGATGACAAGCACAAAGTAGAAGCAGGATGTGAAAAATTTTCATCATTCTTAGAACTGGAATTGGAATGATTCATATTTGAGTAAAGGCTATTGTCATGGTGAGTCCAAGTCAAGTTTCGACTATATTCTCTACCACGAACATTGTCATGTCCTTCTCTTCCACCATGGTTATTGTAAGGCTCAGAACGACTGTTCATTTTTTATCCTTACGTGTCTTCCCACCTATGAGGTAGGAAGTGTACTAACAGACTTCTCGATTATAACCTGATCAGTCTTTATAATGCCACAAATGCTCAACTCTAATTGAAGCTCTAACATTGTTTGATTAAAAGCAAAAATATTTGGGTAATCTAATAACCGGATGACATCTCATCCTTTTCGCAGTTCATAAAGTTGCGCATGATGCACATTGTTGAATTTTAGTTTGTAAAGTCACTCACAAAACTGTGGGGTCATTCTTGTACAAATACCATTTCTTTAGAACTGGATATATATGACGCCTAAAAAACTTGAGGGTTTGAGCTTTGCGAACTAGAGTTGGTGGCTTAGTACTAGGTGGTAGTAGTGGTTGGATTATAATCGTCAGATTCATACTGAGAAGCGTATACGAAACATCTGACATCCAACTATGGTATTCTACTACTTGAAGATCAAGGATATCAAATTCAAGCCTTATCAGCTCAAATGATGTCATTTACAGGAGAGACACGAGATGTTGATTAATATCGATCGAAAACTACGATCACTAATAACAAGTTTCAATGAATAAGAACGTGATCTATGATATATGGTCTCACAAATCGATTATAAACGGTGGCAAAAACCACACCCAACAATTGTGACTAACTGTGTCACACACGATTATAGCCCCACTATGTTGATGAATGTCTACGTAGAGGAACATGATGTTTTAGAAACGATCGAGGACTACGATAAAAAAAACTTTCAAGTTTCCAAAAACCGTGATCCATGATGCATGGTCACAAAATCGATTATAAAACGGTGGTAAAAACCATATCCAGTGACCGTGACAAACTGTCACATATAATCGATTTCTATTTTATTTTCTTTTCCAAACTGTGACTCCTCCATGACCGCCATGTATACTCTATGAATATATGTCCATAGGAACTAGGGTAAAAACATGTAATATTCAGCAACTCATATCACAATTATCATCAACTTAGATATAGGGTTTTGCAGTAAGTAAGTTTGATCCTAAATCTATGTATTGACGTTTTAGAAAATTTACTTCGAGGGTGTTATGCTCGGTATGAAAACTTCACTGTGAAAGAAGTTTGAAGAGAGGAAACATGTCCACGAAATTCTAGCAGAAGGAGGATTTCTTCTTCTTTTCTTCTTTTTGGGCAGATTGACCTTCGTGCACTCAAATAGCTGTAACTTTCTCCAGACACCTCCGAGTTGAGATTTTCTAGATTACTAGAAACTAGACATCTGGGGCTTTCCATGAATATAAAGAGCGTCCTCTGGTTTGTCCTAAACTACTCACAATATTCTGTCGAAGTTGGCTGAACTGCACATGCTCGATTTTGGTTGAAGAAGAGGAAAGATGCCAACAATGGTTGGCAGTGGAGTGAGCTGCTGGCGGCGGCAATGGTCGGCGGTGGTGATTTGAATTTTTTGATTATAGAGTTTCTTTCTTATTTGTGGTGTTTGCTATTAATTCTGTGAGTCGTGCTGATAACGTGTTACATGAAAAAGTAGAATAGACAGAAAGTAATTACTCTTCTCATTGATAAATTGCATTAAAAATAGGTTGATACAATCTGTTACAATAACTATCCCAATATAACAGGAATTCTTTGTATATCCATATCTAACTAATACTAGACACATACTAAAATTAATGAAAAATAAATCTCGTTAAACAACCCGATATTATAACATTAATGGTATCTTCCTACTTCCTCTTCATGTTTCTCTTATTCAATTTCAAACCTAACTTAAGCTTAGCTTAGCTCCAATGGCTTCCCTATCAATTGGGGCCCACTGGCCCCAATCCCACCACCAATTCAAGAAACGGTCGCTCCGCTTTGTTTCACAGACTCAATGCGTAGCTCATTCTCATCAGTTTGGGTCGTCTTGGCGTGGACTCAGAGGCTCGTCAAGGTTGCTTGGCAATGTTGTATTGACAAGAGCTGAAGATAAAGCTAAGAACTCGGGTTCGGGTCAGCAGCCCAGAGCTCAATCCAAGTCCGAGAAAGAGTTAGAGGTTCTTTGACTAAAGCTTGGATTTTTAACAGCGCCCAGTTGTTAGTTTTTACTAGTTTGTAGTTTGGTAAATTCAACTTTGGCAGAGATATGAGAACTGGGACTGAGAAGTAGTAAGATTTTAAAAGTGTTTTTTTAAAAATTTTTTTTTTATGAAATTTGTTGATATTATGACTCTTTTAGAATGTATGATTTGAGTGTGATAATCCTCCTGCCATTGTGGACTAATTTGGAAGAACTTGTGGAATGTCTGTGATAACAGAATTTTTTTTTCATTTTTTCAATTAGTGTGGCACATAGCATAGATATTGTGTTGCTGGGTTTCGAAATTTATGTATCCCATTTTAGCATTTTATCAGGAGTTGACACCGAGTTCTGGATCATGTGATCCTTTGTGTTCGGTTGATGAAACTAGCTCGAGTGATTTTGAGGCTAGTTACAAGCCAAAGACTGATTTACTGAAAGCTATAGCAGTATTTGGGTTAGCTGGTGCAGGGGCAGTAGCAATCAACCATTCCTGGGTTGCTGCCAATCAGGTACGTCTTTATTTGCTGCCTGACCATTGATTTGTGAAGTGCTTCAGTATTTTCTACACATCAGTTAGAAGTTTAAGTTGATAGGACCAATTTCTGGTACAGGATGTTGCCATGGCACTGCTTTTTGGAATAGGATATGCGGGCATCATTTTTGAAGAATCTCTGGCCTTTAACAAAAGTGGAGTTGGTTTGATTATGGCTGTTTGCTTGTGGATAGTCAGAAGTATTGGTGTAAGATTTTTGTTTACGACTTGATTTCTTGCATTGTCTTGTATACAATTCCTATTTCTGTAACGAAATGCGATTCTTTGTAGGCTCCTTCGACTGATATAGCTGTTTCAGAGTTACAACATGCATCTGCCGAAGTCAGTGAGATAGTGTTCTTCTTGCTCGGCGCAATGACAATTGTAGAGATAGTTGATTCTCATCAAGGATTTAAGCTGGTTACTGACAATATAACCACTCGAAAGCCAAGGACACTCCTATGGGTGGTGAGTTTTTGCTGCTGCTCCCATATTGATGCTTTTCTATTAAAACTTTGGTATTCCGGACTAATGTTTTGAAGCATACCTTGTTTAGACCTCATTCCTGTGGTATGATAAATATGCCGGCTGTTCTGCTTCTATGATATGAAATTGTTTAAAATCTCTTCCAATCAGCAAATTACAATTGGTATTATTTTCTGTATGGTCTTTTCCTTTTATTGTATTTGAGTTACCATATGAATGGATTACATACAATTGATTGTAAAATTGCAGGTTGGTTTTGTGACTTTTTTCCTGAGTTCAATTCTTGACAACCTGACATCCACCATAGTCATGATCTCTTTATTGCGAAAACTAGTGCCTCCCGGAGAATTTCGCAAGTATGTAATACCATCTCCGAACTTTTTCTTGGTGTTATGTATTCTTTTGCAAATTGCTTGATATGGGTCTCAACAATCCAGTGATTCCTCAGGGGCTTTCAATCACAGTTACTACATTGGAATTAAAAAAGAAAAATACCATGTCGTATAAATATGTTCTATATATGATTGCACAACTTGAGCATGCACTTTGAGTGTCAGTATTTTTGCGTTCCTTCCAGAATATTTTTAGTAAGAATTGTAATCCAAATTTCTTCCCCATTTATAAATGTACTTTCAGTTCCATCTTTAGCATCTGGTTGTCTTATGGATTCTTTCTAGTTATCTCTAATTCATGTGCAAGAATGGAGAATGGAGGAGTCTAAATGATGTATGATACACTGCTTCTATTACAATTTGAATCTCATTTGCATTTCATTGACAGGCTTTTAGGAGGTGTTGTTGTCATAGCTGCAAATGCTGGTGGGGCATGGACACCCATTGGTGATGTTACGACCACGATGTTGTGGATACATGGTCAGATATCAACAGTGGAGACAATGAAGGTCTTTGTCTCTATTCTAGAAAACCTATTTCATATATCAAAGTTGCTTGTTCTTTTTTTTCATTCTTATCTTGGCCTAGGAAAACCTATTCGATCATATTGATTTATTGCCTAATATCATGATTGAATTTCAGCAAAACCAATCCTGGTTTCTTTTGTGCCTAGAATTATGATTCTCTCTGGGGACACAAATCACACACCATATGCTTCACAGTTACTGAACTTGGAAGGTTGTAGTGTTAGGCTGTATTCTGCAATAGTTGGATGGCCAATTTGCTTTTTGGATTTGGTGTCCATTGATGTTGAATGTCAAAGTAGATTATTATTTTTGATGATCTGTTTCTTCAGCAGGTGATAGAATTAATGGACTGGATGTAAATTTACACTGTTTAGGTGGTGAAGTTGTATGTTATAAGTGTACAATATTTGTTTATTTTGGTCATCTGTCAAATGTATTAGTTGAGTATTCATACCCAAAATAAAAAGATTTCTAAACAACCCAGTATAAAGAACTTGTTGAAACTTTTTGCCAAGGTTCATCATAATTTGAAATTCAAATTTTAGACCTAAACTGTAGAATCAAGTCAAGATGGTAATCTACACTAAGCAATCAATAATTGATATTGTCTCTGCTGTTAAGCTCCCTAGATTCATCATTTCAAGGCCTGGTTTTCTAATGCTTTCTAGAGCGTCTGGTTATGTGTGCGAAGTTTGATGTCGTTTACTAGTTATAGGTTTGACTTTTGTCAATAGTTGACCAAATGAACATTTTTCTTCTTACTTACAGGGCTTGTTTATACCTTCATTTGTTTCTCTTGCTGTTCCACTGGCACTTCTGTCTATGACTAGGTACATCTCATTCAGTACCATAGAAGACAAGGAATTGAGTTTTAGAGGTTAGATTTAAATTGATGGATGTAGATAAATTATCTGAGTTATTCTTCCATTTAGTGAAGCAAGTGGATCTGGACCGGACACTTCCAATGCTATGGCGTCTGAAAAAATGGCTCCTCGGGGAAAGCTTGTCTTCTCTGTAGGCATTGGAGCTTTGATTTTTGTTCCAGTGTTCAAGTCTCTCACGGGTTTACCTCCTTACATGGGTATGCTATTAGGACTTGGAGTCCTTTGGATTCTCACTGATGCAATCCACTTTGGTGAATCAGAAAGACAAAGGTTGAAAGTTCCACAGGCTTTGTCACGGATTGACACTCAAGGAGCACTGTTCTTCCTTGGAATCCTATTGTCTGTTGGCAGGTGCAGATTTAAATGATCTTGTCAACTCGTCTTTGTTTCCTGAAATAGAAAATGTCATCATCAACTAATTACGCTCAGTAGTAAATATTAAATGATTAAATCCAAGAACTCTAGACTCAAGTTCTTATCTGCGTGATATGTAAGCTTACTTTTGCAAATGTATGGTTCATCGGATGAATCATCCTATGATACTTTTAAGACATCTTTAGCATTGCTACCTACCCATTGCTTTTTATGTGCAGCATGCAAAAGCTCTCCTCCGTCAGTTTAAATAGATTGCTTCATGAAATGTGAGTTTTACTTTCTGTGGTTTATGTACTACAGCCTGGAGGCAGCTGGAGTTCTCCGGGAATTGGCAAATTACCTGGATGCTCACATTCCTAGCATTGAACTGATTGCTAGTTCAATTGGAGTTGTGTCAGCAATTATAGACAATGTTCCACTGGTTGCTGCAACTATGGGCATGTATGATGTCACCTCTTTTCCTCAGGATTCTGAGTTCTGGCAGCTGATTGCATTTTGTGCTGGTACCGGTGGATCCATGCTTGTGATTGGCTCTGCAGCTGGAGTTGCTTTTATGGGAATGGAGAAGGTGGACTTCTTCTGGTACCTGCGGAAGGTAAATCTGGTGTTGAATGTCTTTAAACAATAACATAAAGTTTCATTTATTCGTTTTGCTGCTAGTGTACTAAGTTTCATTTTCCTTTGTGCAGGTGAGTGGGTTTGCTTTTGCCGGTTATGCTGCTGGTATTGCTGCCTATTTAACAGCTCATAACCTCCACATCTCGCTACCAACCACTGTAGCTCAGGTTCCTTTCCTTTCTGGTTCATGAGTCATAGACTAATAAGGAGGTCAGCTTGGATCACTCAGTCAGCCCCGCGCTTCCAATGAGGAAGCCTATATACTTCAATACAAGTGTCATTCGCGTCAGATTACTGAAGTGTGATCGGGAAATTTATTGATGTTCCCTGAGAAATCATACAGAGTTTGATAAATAAACTACAAGAAAGTAAAACTCATCTTAGTCTGTAGAAGAGATGCCTTTTATTATTATTGTATTCGGCTCAATCTTTTTAGTAAAAGATTGTTCCAGTATTATAGGATACATGGACATCAACTGTTTCTTCCAATCTTCCGAATTGCAATTTAGTCGATAAAGTATAATTGTCAGCAGTAGAATGGCCACAATGGTTTTTGTTCTTTGAATCCCAAATTTAAGCATTGCAAATGATCGCATAATTGTTCATATGAACACCAACTGTTTCTTCCAAATCTACTCCAAATTTTGTGCAACACCAGAAATCGGGAACTCAATGAAGTACAACCACCTCTTCACCTCTTCATTAAAAACTGGATTATTCATTCCTCACCCTAAATCTACGAAAACATCAAAGGACTTCAAAACCGGGCAGTATCATGTAGCATGCCACCCAAAAATAAGACGACACATAATGAAACAAGGTACAGATGAATATAATGCCACTACAACTTGAGGAAAACAAACTCCTCAATGGCTGAAACATCACCGATCCTTTTCAAAGCTTGCTTGCTTGGTTGGTCATCCACACCGATTGCCATCACAGCTTGCTTTCTTGGGGCAATTCTTCCGACACTCATGAAACTAACATTCACATTCTCCTCTCCCAAAATGCTTCCAACATGTCCAATCATGCCCGGTTGATCAACTTGTCTGCAGAGTATAATGCTACCTTCCAAGCTCACATCGACTTCAAAAGATCCAACCCTTGTCAAGTGGGGAACCCCATCCTTAACCCGACCCTCAACCTTTATCTCTCCATTGTCAGATATGGCACTGGCAAATTTGGATTCCACATTGGCAATCTGAACTTGGATTGAATCCAGGGGAGACTCGGGGGAACCATCAAGAATAGTCCGCTCTTCGGTTATCCTAAGTCCTCTCTGTTTAGCGGTGAAATCAGCATTGACCAGATTCACAAAGGCACTGGATATTGGCTCAATGAGACCCTTGGTGATCATGGCTCGAAGCAGTCTAGTGTCAAGGTCATCAGGAGCTCTAGCTGAAGCATATGAAACCTTTACATTCTTCACACCACTGCCTCCTGCCACTAACTGGACAGCCAGTCTCCCGAGTTTCTCAGCAAGTTCAACATATGGCTTCAGTTCTGCCAAAACCTACAAATCAAGATGGCAACAAAATAAAATTGTAAATATATACATCAACCCTTAAGAACTTGAACTTCAACCAAAAGAGGTGACTAGCTAAGTCGGAGAAAAATCCCATACTCCTCTTTGACAAACTACTAATATGTTTAAAAAACTTAGTAGCAGTAGTTCTTCAATAGTTCATTGACTAAATGTATGAATATTATATCAAGAATCACATTTGCATCTATCAAACTCATCTAACAACCCAGTATGATCAGTCTGAAATAATTAGCTATCAGGTCTAATGAATTTTTATACATAAAACCCACCAAGAATCAAAGAATCTTAAAGGTTGGGAAATGAAATACCTCGGCAGGAACCATAGGTGCATTGACTGCAGTGGCAGCAAGCTCTCCCTGCAAGGCTCCAACAACAGCTTCAGCAATTTCAATGGCCACTCCTTCCTGCACATTAAATCAAAGTTCATTTAGGATTAGTAACCACGTAAAACAACATCCCAGCAGTGCAAAGATAGAAACGCAAATCAGTAATGCGCACCTGTGCTTCCATAGTACTGGCACCAAGGTGAGGAGTGGCCGTAACTCTCTCATGCATCACCAACTTGTTGCCTTGTGGTGGCGGCTCCACAGTAAACACATCGAGGGCAGCCTAGACAAAACCAACAGAAAAAAGATACCATTCATAAATGTGATAAGTAGTACAACAGATTCAAAGTCATAGTACACAATTCAAACCTGCGCTACAATTCCCGAATCAAGCGCCCTGACCAATGCGTCCTCATCAATAACTCCACCACGCGCAACATTCACAATCCTTACTCCCTTCTTCATCTTCGCAAACGTCTCGTCATTCAAAATCTTGTTGGTAGCGGCAGTAAGAGGCATATGCAAGGAAATGAAGTCAGCTGTAGCCAACGCGTCGTCGAAGCTCACGAGCTCAACACCAATAGCGCGAGCACGATCCGCCGGAGCATAAGGATCGTGCGCAATCACATGCATTCCAAGCCCCTTAGCGCGACGAGCCACCTCAGTTCCAACTTTACCGAATCCAAGCACAGCCAGGGTCTTCCCAACAAGGGACACCCCTACGTACTTGTTCCTCTGCCACTTGCCTAATAACAAAAATAAACAAAAATCATCAACAAGCAAACAAAATTTTCAAAATGCACAGTAAGTGTTCGACGAAATGCTTCAATGAAAAACTGAGAGACAGACTGACCAGCTTTGACGGAGGCATCGGCCTGAGCGACGTTGCGAGCCATGGCGGTGAGGAGGGCAATCCCGTGCTCCGCGGCAGCGACGGTGTTTGCCGTCGGAGCGTTAACGACCAAGCATCCAAACTCCGTGGCGGCGCCAAGATCCACATTATCGATCCCAACGCCGGCTCTACCGACGACCTTCAACCTCCCGCCGGAAGACTCGAAGACCTCGCGGTTGACTTTCGTCCCGCTCCGGACAATCAAGGCATCGCAGAGCGAGATCTTGGTGCAGAGCTCCTCGGGGCTGAGGTTGTAAGAGCAGTCGACGTTGGCGAACTCTTTAAGGAGGTCGAGCCCCGCCGCACCGAGCTTCTCGGCGACGAGGACTGTCGGCTTGGCGTCGAGCTTGGCGGCGGAGAGGACCACGACGAGCCTGGGCGAAGGCGCGGTGCGGCGGCGAGAGGAGGGGAGAGAGAAGGAGGCGGCGAGGAGGTTCTTGGAGGAGAGAGAAAGTGAGGCGGCGGAGGAGGAGGTAGGGCTGCGGAGGAACGGGGTTCGGAGAGTTTGGGAAGCTGACGTGGCCATAGTGACAGGCGGTGATGGGGGGTGGGTTTTTTTTTGTGAACGAATGATCCGTAGTTTGTGGGGTTTTTGTATTTATAGTAGGAGGGAGGAGAAGGGGGTTGGTGAGAGAGAGAGAGATCTGAGTCCGAGCCGGTGAGAGAGAGTGAGGTCAGCCCTGAGGCGTGGGATGGGACGACTCTCGTTTGGACAGACGAGAGAGTCACACGCTGGTCATGCGGGCGGGCAAATCGGCCATGGGAAGAGCGCGTGGGGTGTACGGAAGGGAGAGGAGGGGAGTGAAGCTTTTTTTTACTATATGGGATTATGGGTAGGTGGAAAATGACCAATCATTTGTAATATCTTAAATGCTAATTTTTTGGTAAATGGGCATCAGCCACTGCTTTCATGGCATCCACCTCAGGCCCCATATGTGGTTCCCCTGCTTTAGATGATATTATACCTGCCGCCTCGTCTGCCTGGTTCACCATGATCTTGCAAAGCAACATATACTTCAGGCCAGAAACAGCTCGCGAGTCTTCAAGAGCGTTGAAGGCCTCAAATGCTTGAAAAAAGTAACTATAAGCTGTTTTGTAGTTCTTCTCTTCTGCATTAAGGATCCCCCTCTGCAAGTCTACACTTCCCTGTTGAGCTAGAGGCACGCATAAAAGATTGGCTGCTGTTCTCGCTGATGATAGTGAAGCCTTGGCTTTAGGAAGATCTCTCAAGGAAAAGTGGAGCTTACTTTCTAACAAATCTATATCCACAAGGAGAAGCTTGTCATCAACTTTTCTCACCTCCTTGCTCAACTCTGATAAAAAATTTAGTGCTTCAGAATACTCCTTGCTGTCCATCAGAAGAGCAGCAAGCCTGGTCTCCACTCGCTGCCTAAGAAAAGTTCTCTTCTCGTCACGAGTCCACTTCACCATTTCTTTGCAAAGGGAAATCAGAAGCTCAGACGTGGTACTTTAGCGACTGCATCAATAATACCAAGAACAATCTTCGCAGCCTTTGCCCTGGTAATCAAGTAAAAGAAAGGCCTATGTTGGGTCAGAAGCTAGGTTACCGAGATCCTCTGCTCGATTTTCTTGTCTAAGAAGATCCGAGAGATTCATTATGGCTTGCTCCTTTATCCGTACAGCTTTAGAAGATATTGCCAGGTTTTCAAGAACACTGTACAGAATAAAGATTGCTTCGGACGGAGCTTTGGCCTCGGAAGCTTGAGCAATTGATTCAGGTGTTGCGGGAAAACATGATGTAGACATAGTGCTTCAAAGTTCAAACTATCAAAACCCTACAAAGGGATCAAAGAACAAATCTTAGGAAGAAAACATACAATAAATCAACTCAGAGACTAGATTCATTCAACACCTCAAAAGAGGCAACATACTGAGAATAGGATCCGCAAGCAATGACAAGACAGTTACGACTGCTGGGTGATAACATTTTAAACTGCATACAGTATCAACTTCTAACCAGCTTCAGACCGAAACACCAAGAACTTATCTAATCGACCCAGTACCTAACTTCACGCACAGCCAAGACTAAACTGCACAGCTCACTGATACAAGTCATAACTAATTCATATTGAAGTAGGATAAACAACCCTTAATTGAAAGCAAAGAAATGATTTACGAACTATGCAACCCTAACATTACCAGATGTAAAGAAAAAATAGGAGAACAAAAGAACATTAGATTGCAAGAGGGAGAGATACCTGGCATTAGCTGGTGGCAGAAGCTAGAAACCGAGCGAAGAAGAAAACATCAAATCTGTGAATCAAGCAAAGGTCATTTGGCTGGAAAGGACCAGATGATCCCTTCGATCTCTTTGTAAACAGAGCTTGATTTTGACCTCGAGCTCTACCTTTTTTTCAGCTGAAGTTTTTACATTTAACTCTAACGTACTCTATTACTCTCCGGTTAAATCTTTTGTGCTACGAGTATCCTAGTTAAGAGATAACAACATATAGATGTCCGAATACAGCTAAAAATCTTGATTGGAAACCATAAAGTCTACACGGAGTCATTGACTCACAATCATACATACTCGAAAAGACAGTTTTCAATGACATAAATTACATAACCGAAATGCACATAAAGAATAGCAAAGTGAGAATTCACAAATTACTCTAACCTATTTTATTTGTTAAATCCCTGGCTTTAGGTATATAGGTTATGTAGTATGATTAGGCTTTAATATGATTAGATTGCCAAATCCCTCTAGGATATATGATTAGGTGCTTAGGAACCAATCATCTTTTGTATTTTGTGGTCCCGAGGGACATGGGTTGCCAAATCCCTTTTGTATGTACTTTGGCTTTTAATCAATGAATATATCAAATATTTTGATCGAGTATATACTTGATATATCAAGTATTTTGAGCTAATGGTTCTTGGATTTTATATCATGGTTTAGATTGATATGTGATTGAACTCATGAATATGAACTCTTAAGTTTGATCTGTGTTCTTGTGATTCTATAACTGATATGTTTGTGTTTGATTTGTGATTGAATTAGTTATCTCATCATGGTCTTTCACATATGAATCTGTATTTTAGTTTCTGATCACTGTGTTATGCGGTCCCTGGCGACTACTTAAGGATTTCTAGTTAATCTTCGACGTTAAGTGTTCAGCACCCTTGCTTCTTTACATTTTCTAATTTTGGTTTTAGTTGATGTGTGTTCTTTTTGTTTTCTGGTTGTCCTCGTTTTTAGGTACTAATTGTGGCCTTGTTTCTAAGAGTTTATCAAAGACCTGATACGAACACAGTAGTGGTTATTAGTTATTTTATCTTGGTGGAAGCTTTACACTTAAGGTCTTCGAGTATAGTTCTCACTTTGTGCTCCGAGTTTCACGGTGTTAACTCAGTGCTTTGTGAGCGCCGTCACGTCGACTTAATTTACGTGCTTTGTTCACGACGACTTTTTTGGTCCCTCTTTCTTCTTCTTTTTCTTCCTATCCTTACTCTTCTTCATCTTGTTCAATTCGTTTTGTCTGTAGCTACTCTAAAAACTTACATGCCTCTTGGATTTAGGAAAAGCAGAGCCGTTTTGCACCTCAAGGACTGGATTTGTGGTTGCAACGATGCTGGATTCATCCAGAGATTCTCGGACCAAAGGGCAAGTATAAGGGTGATCTTGGGCTGCAAGGTTTGAAACTACAGCCTAGTCGAAGTTCGCGGATCGGGATAAGAGTGCAAGGGAAGCTTTGGTTTTCTAGAGAGTACTAGGACCCTGGAGGATCTAGAGAAGATGAAGGCATCAACGGTGTGGCTAGGGAAGCACTGTGGCATTATCTACGGGTGGGACTTAAGGATTCTTAAGGCAAGGATGACGTCGATGGTCCTGTGTCGACAACTCACGGAAGAAGTTATCGGTGTTTTACTCTCCTGTTGGCAGTAGTCCTGTCTGGCTGGTGTGGGGAAGAAATATTTCTCCATGTCGACGAGCTGAAATGGATGTTCGACAAAAAATGAAGTTTCTAGTCACTTGGACGAAAAGTGAACGAGAAGATTCAAAAAATGAGTAAACCTCGACGAGGAAGGAATTGTGCACCAAAATATCGATGAGAGAATGCCGCGCACCAAGAGGAGCATGACGAAGTCAAAGTTGTTGAGATATTCGTGGCGTCTGACCTGGTCTCGCCGAGAATAACTCGAGGGAGTTTCGGCCTCGACGAGAGCATCTCAGGTGCTTTATCTCGACGATCAACAAAACGTGGGCCTTTAGGTAAGAAGTCAGTTTTGGATGGGAAAGTTCGAAACTTGAGGCCCAAAGTTGGTTGCCGATTTGGAGGGAATGTTTGTACTATAAATACTGCCATTCCCAGCAAATTACAAATCATTCAGAAACTTTGCACATTCCGCACATTTACTTGAATTTACCTTCTCAACTAGAGCTCTTGAGTGACTTGAGCATCAGAGTGTCTTTGCAAGTACCCCCACCTCATTTCGGCGCAAAGAAGCCAAAACTCGGGCTTGTCAAAGACATTGGATCGTTCGGTGTTCGTCGAGAATTTCATGTTCAAGTAACTTGTCCTCGACGACATTTTTACGCTCCAACAAGTGGCGTTGTCTGTGGGAAACGATGGCACTGAACATCCCTCAGAACAATGACAACGAGCCTTTGCCACACAACGATGATGGTAGCCGATCCGAGGATTATGAGAATGGTGAGATTTCGGAAGAGGGAACGACTCGATGAGCCAAAAAGCAACCCATCGAGTTGGACGTGGAAGTAGTTCGAGAGAATGGTGAAAGCTTAAGGAGGACTCAGCATAGGAGAGAAAACCCAAGAAGACACCTTCTCGAGATTAATTTCGCCACCAAAGATATCCAAGATATGTGGTTGGAACTCGAGCGTCTCCATGAGAAAGAGAAAAAGAGAAAGAGAACAAGAGATACCACATAAAAGGATGACACCGAGGACGAGCTACCGGAGGATGACGAGTTATGGGAAGATGACAAGTCCTCCGACGAGGATTACGAACCACAGAAGAAATCTCGTCAAGACGGGAATCATGTTGAGAAGAGCTCGCCGATGCCCACAGGCAATCAACTGAAGGAACTTCTGGCTGAAGCCTTGAAAGAAGCCACACGGGCGAGGTCCCGAGATATAGCGGTGAAACTAGCAAAAGGAATCATACAATCTCCTTTTATCGCCCGTATTTTGGGGGCTAGGAAGCCGAAACATTTCTTGACATTGGCGGCATACGGGAAACACCGACCCCATCGATCATCTAAAGGAGTACGCAGGGATAATGAGGCTCGAGACGACCGACGAGAGGCTGATGTGCAAGCTTTTCCCAATGAGCCTCTCAGGGCCGACAGTAAAGTGGTTCTGGGAACTCACGCCGAATTCTATAGCTACCTTTGACCAGATGGCTTAAGCTTTCATCTTGTAGTACTTCTGCTCGAGGAGACCAAAGAAGGACCTATCGGTCTTATTCAACGTGAAACAGAAGAATAGTGAGAGGTTGGAAAAGTACTTCGAGAGGTTCAAAGAAGAAGTGACTAGTATCCGTTGCGACTCGAGCGTAACTGTCATAGCTTTTCGAGAAGGTTTGCTTGATGGATTGCCACTACAACATTTCTTCCCATTGCCGGCGACTTTTATGTCGCCGGCAATGTTTTTGGACATTACCGGCGATTTTTGCCGGAAAAATCGCCGGTAATGTCTTTTTTTTTTTTTTTTTAACATTACCGGCGACATAAATGTAAGTCGCCGGTAATGTCTTGCCGGAAAAGACATTGCCGGCGACATACATTTTTGTCGCCGGTAATGTAAAAAAAAAAAAGACATTACCGGCGACATAAATTAAGTCGCCGGCAATGTCATTACCATCGAGACATTGCCGGCGACATACATTTATGTCGCCGGCAATGTCTAAAAAAAAAAAAAAGAAAGACATTACCGGCGACTTAAGTCGCCGGCAATGTTAAAAAATCGTTGGTAATGTTAAAAAACATTGCCGGCGACTTAAAAGTCGCCGGCAATGAGTCATTATGTGGTAGTGTGCCACTTTACGAGGAGCTTATTCCCCACCAACCGATGGACATGGACGATATCCTCGACAAAATTGAAGGAGAAATACGACTCGAGCCCCTGAAATACTGTCGTCGAGGAAGGATGATAGCTAACGTCGAAAACAAAGCAGAACAAAAAAATTCGGCAGGGAAAGAAAAGGCCAAAGCCATCTAGACTAGGCACAAAGATGGCACCTGAAGGCAGCGGGGAAAACATGGGAATAGAAACATGAAAGATGAACTGTGGTTCACGTAGAGCCCTGCCTTCATCTACCGGACACACAAGGCCGAAGGCATCTTCAAAGATCCGGCACCTCAACCAGAATCCCCTAACCTCTTCGAGCGGAAGAGATATTGCATATAACATAAGATGAAGGGATACAACATAAACACCTGCGAAACGATCAAGCTAGCCATAATAAAGCTCATCAAACAAGCAAAACTGAAACAGTACAAGCCGGTCGAGAAAGGAGATGAACAAAAAATCATCGATGAGGAAGCTTCTGTTCGAGAGATCCTCGCTATCCATGGAGGACCCTCAACCATACGGGAAAAGGAAGTGCGGCTGAGGAGCGAGAATAGGCAGGCCGAGAAAATAAGAAGAATATGAAACATGGAATAGGGAGCCGTGAAGGTAGATGACGCACGAGAAGAACCCGTAATCAGCTTTTCGAGCAAGGATGAAGTTGGGATACAACTCCCACACAAGGACGCCCTCATCATCTCAATGAGGATTAGCAGCTGCTTAATACGTCGAGTCCTCATCGATGCTAAAAGTAACGTCGACATCATTTACTACAGCACATTTGAGAAGCTCAAACTCGACCCAGAGAGGGTAAAAAGGAGAAAATCACTCATTTTGGCCTTCGATGAAATTGAATCGTGGCCTTACAAAGAAGTAATGCTACCAGTGGTAACGACAAGAAAGAAGGGCGACCTCACTTTCGTGATGATCGACAAACATTCATCACACAACGTCATGCTAGACCGAGGATGGCTACACATGATAGACGCGGAAGCTTTAACAAGATATCAAATAC
Source organism: Geum urbanum (assembly GCA_946800695.1). Lineage (NCBI taxonomy): Eukaryota > Viridiplantae > Streptophyta > Magnoliopsida > Rosales > Rosaceae > Geum > Geum urbanum. Next base: position 6,248,316 of record OX327007.1, on the reverse strand, counting down.
TTAAATTTATCTCCGCAGATCACAAGAAGGTCATATCTGTTCGATGGGATCAACCGCAAGTGAAGAAGTTATATGCGATGGAAATAAAGAAGAAGTTCGTCAAGCAAAAGGATGAAGGAGAAAACTCGATGAGATTATAGCAATCACATAAAGGCTTGGGGGCACAAGCTATGCTAGACGAAGAGGAGTGGCAGACACCAGTCACGATGGAGTCCATGAGAGAAATGTTCCCCAACGAAGGAAGGAAGAAACCAGTCTTCATCGGCGAGTTTCTGTTCGACGAAGAAACACAGTCATTGATGGATTTCTTGGAATTAAATCAAGACGTGTTTGCGTGGACTCATAAAGACATGTCAGGCATTGATCCAAGGATCACATGCCATAAGATGAACAATGATCCAAACTTTACTTCGTATCAGCAAAAGAAGAGGAGGCACGCCCCCGAGAGCAACAAGATCATCAGCGACAAGATCGACCGTTTGCTCGATGTAGGTTTCATAAGGGAGGTATGGTGTCCCACATGGATCTCCAACGTGGTCGTAGTGCAGAAGAAGAACGAAAAATCACATGTGTGCGTGGACTTTACCAACCTTAACAAGGCATGTCCCAAGGATTTCTATCCATTACCAAAAATAGACCAAATGGTTGATGCCATGGCCGGTTACGAAAGGCTCTCGTTCCTTGATGCGTACTCGGGGTATAACCAGATACCACTGGCCCAGGAAGATCAGCTCAAGACCACCTTCGTGTTCGAAAGAGGATTGCATTGCTACAAAGTGATGTCGTTTGGGCTCAAGAATGCGACAACAACTTATCAACGATTGACCAACATGATGTTCAAAGAGCAGCTCGGCAAGACCATGGAAGCATACATTGATGACATGGTGGTGAAAAGCAAGCAAAGAAGTGACCACGTCAAGCATCTCAACGAGGTTTTTGGGATACTAAGGAAGTATGGGATGAGATTAAACCCATCGAAATGCATCTTTGGGATACATTGTGAACCAACGAGGAATATAGCCAAATCTGGAGCAAGTGGAGGCTATATGCCGCATGCAAGAGTCGAGTACCAAGAGAGGCATCCAAGTTCTACTGGGGAGAATAGCAGCATTAAGCAGGTTCATCTCCCAAATGGATGATCGCTGCAAGTCATTTTTCAAGGCTTTGAAAACCTCAAGGGTGAATAATTTTTGGGAGAAGAACAGAGATATGCATTCACCAAGCTAAAGAATACATCATTAGTCCAAATTTCCTCATCGTACCAAGGGACGTGGAACCTCTATGCAGTAACAGAGATCGCTATGAGTGCGGCACTGTTCCAAGAAGAACAAACGTTCCAATGACTTGTCTCGTTCGTCAGCCACAGTCTAATCGACGAGGAAACCAGATACATGCCTGCCAAGAAAATCATATTGGATTTGGTGCAGACGAAGAAAAAACTTTGCCAGTATTTTGAGGGGAGGCAAATATTAAATTATACAGACCATCTACTTTGAGGAATACTTACGAAGCCAGACGTATCGGGAAGAATGATGAAATAGGCAATAGAGCTCAGCGAGCATGACATAGAGTTCAAACTGAGGACATCGATAAAAGGTCAAGCATTGGCTGATTTTCTCGTCGAATGTCATCTACCGTTGTCCATAGATAACGCCCTGTGGGAAGACCCGATATAGAAAATAGATATCGATGGTTCGTCAAACTACGCCGGGGTTGGAGTTGGGATCGTACTGAGAAGCACAGAGGGATTCAACCTAGATTGTGCCGTAAAGTTGGAGTTCCCCACGTCAAACAATGTTGCCGAATACAAATCACTTATGACATCTCCGTCGTCCAAGTCGAAAATCATGGCGATTTGATTTACCGCCTCAATTAGACGACGGAAAACACTGTTTCCGTCGTCCAAGTGCACTTAGACGACGGAAATTAGTGCTCCGTCGTCTAAGTGAAAGCCTATAAATAGCATAGCACCCCCCCTTTTCTCATTCCATCTCCTCTCCTCTCCTCTCCTCCGGCGATTTTCCTCCACCGGCGACGCTCCGACGACAAATTTTCCGGCGTGGTTCCTCCTCTCCGACGACTCAACTCCGACAATATTGCCGATTACTCCGGCGAGGTAAATTTCTATTTTTTACCTTATTAATATTATTTTTATTTAATTAATTAATTTCTAAATATAATTTAATAATTAGTTTTAAATAATTCATTATTGTAATTATAATAATTTTTAGTGGTTAATTATTGTAATTAATAATTAATTAAATGCATAATTTTAATTAGTTAATAATTAATTAAATGCATAAATTCATTATTGTAATTATAATAATTTAATAATTAGTTTTAAATAATTCATTATTGTAATTTGTTTTAAATAATAATTATTGTTAATAATAATTAATTATATTGGTAAATGAATAATTATTATTAAATGCATGATAAATAATAATTCATTATTGTCATTATTTATTGTTTTAATTAATTGATAATTACGTGTATTTTCTAGTAAATTGCATGGTAGTACGTCTTCGATTTAAATTTAGTACATATGCTTGGTTTATTAAGTCGTACTCTTTGGAATAGATGGCGCCTCTTTTTCTAGCTTATCTCCTTAACCCCTCGTGATGTGTGGATTTCATCACCGCACACCATAACCTAAGTGAAGTTATGGACACGAGGTTGAGGGCGGAGTTTGCAAAGGACTTGAGGGAGTGTAAATTTTCGAAAAATTGGCCGAATGTAGGACATGGTGTCTAGAAACGGGTTATGACTGGTGACAGGTTTTAGATCTAAGAAAGACGACACCAATAGGTGTTTTGTCGAAATTAGTCATGCCTCTCGCATTATCTCTATCCCTAACTGGCCATGTTTTTCGATTTAAGCAAGGCTGATTAATTGAAAATTTACACTTTATCGCGCGGGTCGCACGTCCATTGAACGACCGAAAAAGCCAAGCTAGTGTATTCTATTTAAATCTTAACCGTACTTAATTAGCGTAAATTTTGCACTTGTAATTATTATGGTAAGTAGGTATTTTAACAACGTACTCCTAGGTTTAAATGGCTCCATCCGGCAAGAAGAAAGCCCAACAGGAGGCAGAAGATGCCATGCTCCGCCGCTTGGTGGACCAAGTCGGTTGGGTTCAACAGGAGGGCAACGACGCCCTCAATCCTGACCCTTCATCTGGTTCGGAGGTGGCGCCTTTTGGGGAAATTCCCTCTGCCCCATTTATCTTCGGCGGTGATGACGTCGACCCCTTTTCAACTCCGACGCCCGGTACCGGTTCAACGGCAAGTACTCAGGCGTCCTCGACCGCTGAATCTATCATGTACAGCGCCCGCCGTAAGCAAAGGAGGGCCCCCATTGACCCGGAACTGAAAAGGACTCGGGGTCTCGTTAAGGGGGGGGCAAAGCGGAGAAAATTTGCAAGGCGACCGGGAAAAAGATTGACTTTCCCTACGACGAATTCACCGGTGGCCCTCCCACAGCTCAACTAGCAAGTCTCTCGGCGTATAGCATAGGGTCAATCGTTCGTAGCCGTGTTCGAATTAATTCCCCTAATTGGAAGGAGGTGCCGGATAATGAGAAGGCGAAAGTCTTTAAAGATCTTCCGGTACGTAATACGTCCAATTTTAGTTATTATATAATATTGTTAATATTAGTTATAATTTCATAATATATACGATTATAATTTTCTATTTATTTCTGATAGGAACAATTTGCGGTGGATCCGACACCGGCGATATTGAGGCATATCAACCAAACCGCCAACTCCATCTACAAAGATCTGAAGTACAGGCTCCATCAGTACTTCCAAACTTACGGTCCTGCGCCTCCCCCCGTAGAGCTGCGTGGGGATAGAGAAGATGAGTGGCAGTGGTTGTGTAACCACTTTGCCGATGAAGAATTTAAGGTGTTAATTTACTTTTTTTATTTCAATTAAGATAATTGAATTATTTAAATTTTAGTTACTTATTAATTTTTTAATGATTTAATTATGTTGTCTAACAGAAATTCTCCGGTGTCAACAAAGCCAACCGGGGGAAGAATGACAAACACCATACTTCCGGCGCCAAGCAAATCATTCAAATAGCCAAGGAGCACAGGGATAAGGGTTCCAAACACCCTTATCTCGATGCAAGCATAAGCGCGTACGTGACGCCTGGGCTCGATAATGAAGCGAGTCAATGCGGCGTAAGTGATATATATATGTGCTTTTAATTATAGTAATTATTATTTAAATATTATTTCATTATAATAAATTAATTATTCTTTTGTAGGCAAGGGTGATAGAGCGTGCGCAGGAAGAATTGGCTAACACTCAGCTTACGTTCCCAGATGTGCCGCCGGAAGACCTGCCTCCTCTATCCATGGAGAGCCAAATTGCAATCGCGGATGAGGTCTACGGTCGTAGAGCTGGCAAGGAGGTTAGGCACTTCGGGCCTAAGGTGGTTCGAGATTTGTCGACGACCTCCGACTCATCATCTACGGGAGGTTCGGGTCAGCGGAGAAGGACTCAGGCTGCGGCCGTCAAAGCAGCCATTCAAGAGGCTCGACTGGCACGAGAGGAGAATGAGTCAATGCGGCAAAGACTTGATGAGCAACAAGCACAAATAGCCCAACTCATCGCCCTGATGCAACAATCTCGAGAAGTATGTCAACCTCCTCCGAATCCATACCGCGACGACAACGACCCGGCTGGAGGCGGGGGACGCGGCGGTGCATCTGCTCCTCCAGTGTGTTAATTAGCTAGTAGTTTTTTAATTATCTCGTTTCTTTCCGCATTCCGAACAATATTTTCATTTTTATGGGTCTTTTGGATGTGTATGTACAAATTAATTTTAATTATTTAATAATTAAGTAATATTAAAAATTTAGTTTATTTAATTAATTTTATCATTTTTCAATATTTAAATTCAATTAATAATAAATTAAATTAATAATATTTAATTACAATTTATTTTTTAAAAAAAATTAAAAAGACACTTGGACGACGGAGAACTTAATCTTCGTCGTCCAGGTGATTACCTGAGCCACGGAGATTGTCCGCGGTCCAAGTGAACTTGGACGACGGAGAACTTAATCTCCGTCGTCTAAGTGCTTGGACGACAGCACTTGGAGCACAGACCCTGGACGACGGAGATTCCGTCGTCTAAGTACTTAGACGACGGAAAAACGCACTTAGACGACGGAAACGCTCCGTCGTCTAAGTTCGTTTTTCTTGTAGTGTAAATGACTGGAGATGAAAGATAATCAATTTCTTGAAGTTTAATATTCAACCCGAAGACCCCGTCGAGGCAAGAAAATTGAGAATGAAGGCCACACGGTATGTATTAATCGACGAAATTCTTTATCGAAAATCTTTTGGCGGGCCATTGTTGTGATGAGTGGGACTAAGGCAAGCCGAGAACATCATAGAGGAAATCCATGGAGGATTGTGTGAGAGCCACGTTGGCGGGAGAAGCTTGGCGAAAAAAATAATCACACAAGGATACTTTTGGCTATACATAGCGAGGCAATCAGAGCAGTATGTAAGGAAATGTCCTCAGTGTCAGAATCACGCACTCGTAAACCATGTGCCTGCGCAAGAGCTCATCGCACAATCCACTCCATGGCCTTTTGCTTGTTGGGGAATGGGTATCGTGGGACTACTCCCAGTAGGACCTAGATGGCTCAAACTGGTGCTTGTTGCGACAGATTACTTTACTAAATGGGTAGAAGCAAAATCGTTCGTCGCCATTTCTTCAAAAGACGTGGTCAACTTCGTTTGGAAACAAATAATATGCAAATTCGGAGTACCTCGAGAAATTGTGTGCGACAATGGAACTCAGTTCAACAATGTGGCATTCTGCAACTTCTGCGACAAGTATGGAATTAAGTTGAGGTTCTCGTCCTGAAGTTATCCTCGAGGAAACAGTCAAGAAGAAATCACCAATAGAATTATTTTCAAAAGGGTGAAAAAGAGGTTAGAAAGAAAACATGGTGCATGGGCTAACGAGTTGCCAAAAGTGTTGTTGGCATACAGAACAACTCAAAGGAAGACAACGAAAGAGACTCCCTACTCATTTGTATACGAAGCTGAAGAGTAATCCCCATCGAGAATATGTTTCCAACGACAAGAACGATGACATACGTTGTGATATGACGGAAACATGCATTTAAATTAAACACATAAATCAACCATAAACAATTTAAAACCCTATAGATGTAGTATAATATAAGCAAGTAGGGATCGTTCTAACCGGGGATTGAAGGGTGCATGCAATTCTTGTGTAGTAAAAAGGGGGGTATAAAAGAGTTGTTTAATTACCTAATTTATTTACTAAAAACGTCTCAAACATAGCACATAATCCTAGGATTCTAACATGCATTGACTCATAGACAAGCAAACACATAGAAGACCCAAAAACACATACCATGTTTTGAAACAAAAAAGAAAACCTAATTAATTATATACAAGTGATCAACTTAATCCATAATCTAACTCATTTATTAACACATGCAAATAACAACACTACCGAAATCCCATAACCCTAAATTTCAATTAAACATGCATAATTCATATTTTGTGCTAGGCATCCCCTAAACACCATTGATCTAGACTAGGAATCCCCTAAATCAAAACCAAAGCATTAAGAACCAATTAACTTCATGCAAATTGAAATCTAGAATAAGGAACACATGGAAAAGTTATTGAAATTTACGTATGTAATAAAACCGAAATACAATCATCCAAAACACACAAACAAGTTTCATGAACAAAAAGAGACTACGGAGTAAAGAGATCATTGTTACACTTTTATATCTTCGGAATCCCCTATTGATACTCAAGAGAACTCGACTTCTTTGGTGGATGACGTTCGGAATCCCCTATGCGTCGGTGGAAGAAGAGATGTGGCGTTATGATGGCGTAGTCGGCTTCTTGAGGATGTCGGCTTAATTTGTGGGGAGGAGGAGAGTATTTGGCAGAGCTTAGGCTATAGAATAAGTGATGTTTTGCTTTGAGGCCGAGCTCTTGTATTTATAGGTGAAGAATTCCAACTTTCCTCTCCAAACTAGGTTTTCCTAGTGTACTCGGGTAGAACTGCCAGCCTGTCTTGAAACGTCTTTTACGGGAGTTCTAGAGCTCAGAAAATTCCGATTCTTGTTTCATTGGAAAGCTTATTCAAAGGGCTATAAAATCCATATAATGAACGCCATATTTGGAGTTGAATTGAATTTACTACGGATTTTAGAAGTTGAGTGACCTGACTGCCCAGTTTTCTTCTTCTTCAAGATTTCCTTCTTCTTTTCACTTTGGGAAACCTTTTCTTGCCAAATCTTGATCTCCACGAAATTGGCTGATTGGATCTTCATATTTGGGCTATCTAAATGGTCTTCTAATTAATTGGACCCATTTTCATTTGTTCTTCTTCAAGATCCTTCCGGAAGCTTTTCAAATCCTAGTCAACATAGGAAAGGTTTTCCTAGTCAACCAATGATTTCTTTTTCTCTTCAATTTTTCTTCTTTCTTCCTTGGAATTTCGAACCAATTTCATTTCTCCCTTATTTTGTTGCGTTTTGCGTGCTTGTAGACTCCTTTACTCCGTCTCTTTTGGTCAACACCTGAATTTAACAAAATAAGTTAAAACTAATAAAACTAAGCAATTATCAAAGTAAAAATGTAGAGAAAACACATTAATTAATACGCCTAAAATGCGTAGATCAAATCCCCCACACTTAAACTTTGCTAGTCCCTTAGCAAATACTAAATTAAACTAAGACTCAAAATTTTCCAACAAAAATACTACTAAGCCCTTTAACAAATGAATTTCGAAAATTCCATGAAAATTCACAAAATTAAAGCACCAGGAATTCAAGAGTTAATAAAAACATTCTCATGCATGAACAAGTAAGACTTAGAAGAAAACAATGGTGATTGATAAGCTATGCATGCACTAGAAAAGTTCAAAATCCTCACATGGATGCACTCATCATCTTTTCACTCATGAAAAAGGGGTATTCACTCAAGATATATCGATAAATAAACAAAATACCTCATGAATAAAACCAATTACTTGCACAAATGAACTCAAACCATATGCTTACTCATGCGATTAACTCCACAGATCAAAGGCTACTCATCTTAAGGATCTTAAAGGACTTTCAAGGGTTGCAATTGGGCTGAGGCTAAGGCATTCAAAATTTTGGATACGTGGTGTTTCAAGAATGTTCCAAAGACTTAGTCTAGCTCCAAAAACTTGTTAAATTTCGTGCTCCATCTTCTTCCCCACGTTACCAGTGTCAAACTTTAAGCACAAGGGCCAGATTTCATCTTATTGGGCCCCGACTTCATTCTAATCTTCCTCTGAGCTTTGTGAACAGGACAAAGGCCTTATTTCTTTACTATTGGGCCTTCAATTCAATACAAACTCCAAATCCACAAATATGAGGGACATTAATCCAAACTTGAACATTAAAAATCTATTGCCGGAGAGCTTCACAATTTTTTCTTTTTCTTTTCATGCTCTCGGAATTTTTTTTTTCGGCAACTACTCTTTCTTTTCTTTTGTTGGACAAGTCTATCCTCATACACACATATTCTCATCATCTTCATACCATCTCCATGTCTCTAGCTTTGAAAATTCTCACCAAGTTTTTAGAACAAGGGTAAGGAAAATCTACACTAGGTTAAGTGTTTAGATATATATGGTGATGAAAGAAAAGCATAATGTGGGCTCAAAATGGCTAACTAAGGGTGTCGCAACTCGTGCGCACATATGGGACACATAGCAATTTGGCAAAAGTGGTGGTAAATCCTAAGTGCCTTTAATCATATCCAAAATCAGAGTAAGTATTGACTATTAAGCTTTGAAAATCAACATGAGCAAGTTCTAGCAATCTCTAGTTCATTAAAAACTATGGCAAGCAATCATATGAGGCATGTTTAATTTTAAACAAAAATCCCTATGTATGTCGAAATTTCCTCTCTAAAATCATGGATTTTGGCTCAAAAAACTCTCATAGGTTCAAATGATTTAAACTTATTCTAGCATGCGAAATTCTGTACCGAGTTTTACTATCTATATCTACTACATGTCAATGCAATCAAAACATCTATATTAACAAAAGAATTCCATAGTTTAATAATATGAAAGCCATGAACTCGAAATTGTCTCAGAAAAATATCATCATCGACGAGTTAAGGGCATCCTAAGACTCTGAAAAACACTAAAATACACTCAAAAACTACCTAAATTTTTTGAAAACTAAAAACCCACGAAAAATTAAATAAAAAAAATTAAAATTTTTAGGGCATCATCCGCCGAAAAGTTTCATTGTCCGCCCAATTTTTTACAATTTATGACTCAAATAAAGTGTAAACCCCTCCCCCACACTTAAATCCTACATTGTCCTCAATGTAACAAAGTAAAAGCATAGAATCAAGCATGGAGAATGAATTCACCAAAATGAAATAACTAATTAACACACTAACAAACTAATAAGGAGGAAGGGAAAAGAAAGCAAATCTGTATGTCGATCCTCCATTGGGTTGCCTCCCAACAAGCGCTTGTTTTTTATTGTCTTACAGCCTAGACATGATGCTTCATTTATGCTCTTGGAACAGCCTGATCTTGAAGGTGCATCTCCTCCATTTGTTCTTTCCACTTTGCAGCTTAATGTTCTGACCTCCGTGTCTTTAAACTAGAATTCCGAACGATTTAGAGCTCAGAAATTCGTGATCTTTATATGAATGAAAACTAGACGTCTCGAGCTTTCCATTCATATAAAAAACTCGTGCTAACTCCAAACGAGCTGAAAGTTATGACTTTTCAAAGTTGACTGTTCTATTTTGGACAGAAGCTGCGAATTATGAAAACACTTGGAGCGTGCTTCTCCGTCGTATCCTTCAAAACTCAACAATCATCAAATCCAATGCAAATGCATGATATGCATTAAATGTATGATGAATATGATGCAAGATGATGCAATTATGTAATGCATGAATGAATGAATGATATGCAAAAAAATATATATACATAGCTAAGTTAGAATTGTTTCACACTTCGGAATCACAAGATTGAACATGTTCAAACAATTTTTGAAATTTTTAGCATACATGTCCCAAATTGAGTTCACCAAAAATTTACAAGGATTACAAGGCATTGATTTTTCAGTCTTTCCAAGGACGTGCGACCCGTGCGATAAAGTATGAATTCTCAATTGTTCAGCCTTGGTTCAATCGAAAAACATGGCCAGTTGGGGATAGAGATAACGCGAGAGGCAGGACTAATTTCGACAATACACCCCGAGGCTAACCGGGCCAATGGTATATACTCTATTGGTGTAAGTCTTTCTTAGATCCAGAACCTGTCACCAGTCATAACCCGTTTCTAGACACCATGTCCGACATTCAGCCAAACTTTCAAGAATTCACACTCCCTCATAGTTCTTGTAGACTCCGCCCTCAACCTTATGTGTAAAACATAAGGGGTTAAGGAGATAAACAAGAAAAAGAGGCACCATCTATTCCAAGGAGTGAGACCTAATTAATCAAGCATGTAATCAATGTAAATCTAAGACTATCCTTTAACATGCTTAACAATTATTAGATATATATATACAAACACCGATTAATATTTACAAAAATTAAAATTTACACTAACATTTATTCACATGTATTTATTTACGAAAAAATTAAATCAATTAGGGCACATATACAAGGCATCGAAAATTTGTAAGTAAAATTAGCATATATACTTCGAAAATTCCTGAAAAAGAAAATGGTTAGTAATATGCACAAGTATAAATTTACATATATACACACAAAAATCACAAACAATTAACAATCCCCGGCAACGGCGCCAAAAATTGATATGACGGAAACATGCATTTAAATTAAACACATAAATCAACCATAAACAATTTAAAACCCTATAGATGTAGTATAATATAAGCAAGTAGGGATCGTTCTAACCGGGGATTGAAGGGTGCATGCAATTCTTGTGTAGTAAAAAGGGGGGTATAAAAGAGTTGTTTAATTACCTAATTTATTTACTAAAAACGTCTCAAACATAGCACATAATCCTAGGATTCTAACATGCATTGACTCATAGACAAGCAAACACATAGAAGACCCAAAAACACATACCATGTTTTGAAAAAAAAAAGAAAACCTAATTAATTATATACAAGTGATCAACTTAATCCATAATCTAACTCATTTATTAACACATGCAAATAACAACACTACCGAAATCCCATAACCCTAAATTTCAATTAAACATGCATAATTCATATTTTGTGCTAGGCATCCCCTAAACACCATTGATCTAGACTAGGAATCCCCTAAATCAAAACCAAAGCATTAAGAACCAATTAACTTCATGCAAATTGAAATCTAGAATAAGGAACACATGGAAAAGTTATTGAAATTTACGTATGTAATAAAACCGAAATACAATCATCCAAAACACACAAACAAGTTTCATGAACAAAAAGAGACTACGGAGTAAAGAGATCATTGTTACACTTTTATATCTTCGGAATCCCCTATTGATACTCAAGAGAACTCGACTTCTTTGGTGGATGACGTTCGGAATCCCCTATGCGTCGGTGGAAGAAGAGATGTGGCGTTATGATGGCGTAGTCGGCTTCTTGAGGATGTCGGCTTAATTTGTGGGGAGGAGGAGAGTATTTGGCAGAGCTTAGGCTATAGAATAAGTGATGTTTTGCTTTGAGGCCGAGCTCTTGTATTTATAGGTGAAGAATTCCAACTTTCCTCTCCAAACTAGGTTTTCCTAGTGTACTCGGGTAGAACTGCCAGCCTGTCTTGAAACGTCTTTTACGGGAGTTCTAGAGCTCAGAAAATTCCGATTCTTGTTTCATTGGAAAGCTTATTCAAAGGGCTATAAAATCCATATAATGAACGCCATATTTGGAGTTGAATTGAATTTACTACGGATTTTAGAAGTTGAGTGACCTGACTGCCCAGTTTTCTTCTTCTTCAAGATTTCCTTCTTCTTTTCACTTTGGGAAACCTTTTCTTGCCAAATCTTGATCTCCACGAAATTGGCTGATTGGATCTTCATATTTGGGCTATCTAAATGGTCTTCTAATTAATTGGACCCATTTTCATTTGTTCTTCTTCAAGATCCTTCCGGAAGCTTTTCAAATCCTAGTCAACATAGGAAAGGTTTTCCTAGTCAACCAATGATTTCTTTTTCTCTTCAATTTTTCTTCTTTCTTCCTTGGAATTTCGAACCAATTTCATTTCTCCCTTATTTTGTTGCGTTTTGCGTGCTTGTAGACTCCTTTACTCCGTCTCTTTTGGTCAACACCTGAATTTAACAAAATAAGTTAAAACTAATAAAACTAAGCAATTATCAAAGTAAAAATGTAGAGAAAACACATTAATTAATACGCCTAAAATGCGTAGATCACGTTGTCGGGGGCAACGATAAGCGCATGGCCGTCGAGTTGGATCTAGCAGATGAACGACGAGAAGAATCTGTTACTCGAGTGGCCGAATATTAAAGGAAATTCGAGAAGTATTTCAATAAAAATGTTCGACCACAAAGTTTTTAGCTCGACGAGATAGTGTTAAAAAGGATGGTTGAAGCCGCATAGGAAGGACCGTTCCGTGTGATGGAAGTATACAATCAAGGAATTTATAGGCTTGAGGAAGTTGGCATATGGCGTTATCTCCTAAGGTCGTGGAATGCTGTTTATTTGAAAAAAATACTACCAATGAACCGAGGGAGGTACACAAGAACAATAGTCGTTTTTTTAATTTCAACGATGTATTATGAATTTATTTCCATAAATTGTAGAATGCTTATGGCTAAGGCAAAGTGAAATAAATAAAGTCTTCGTTGAGGCCAAAACTTTGTTGGTATGGAATTCTAAGACCCAAAAGCCTCGGGCAATATGGGAATTACAAGACATAAAAGCTTTAGAGAGAAAATGCATAAATATCGAAAAGCTAAAGAAGCATATCGATGTAAGTGCTCAATGAGACGTTCTCGATGAGCACATGACCCAAAAGCCTCGAGAAATATGATGATTATTTAGAGAAAAATGCATAAAGATTGAAAAACTGAAAAAGTATATCGATGTAAATGCTCGACGAGAGGTTCTAGACGAGCACATGACTCAAAAGCCTCGGGCAATATGGGGATTGTTGGCATAAAAGCTTTAGAGCAAAATTGCATAAAGAACAAAAAGCTGAAGAAGCATATTGATGTAAGTGCTTGACGAGAGATTCTCGACGAGCACATGACCCAAAAGCCTCGGGCAATATCGGGATTACAAGGCATAAAAGCTTTAGAGCAAAAATGCATAAATATCAAAATGTTGAAGAAGCATATCGATGTAAGTGCTCGACGAGTGGTTCTTGACGAGCACATGACCCAAAAGCCTCGGGCAATATGGGGATTGTTGGCATAAAAGCTTAAGAGAGAAAAAAATGCAGAGAGGTTGTAAAGCTCAGAGCATATCCACATGACCAATATACCAAAGGGTAAAATGGCATACAAGAAGTTTCTCAATGAGATATTTCCTGTCCTCGAGAAATATCTTTTGATGGAGATTCTCCAACAAAAAGACATTGGGGGCATATACAGGCGAATAAGCAGGAAATATATGTTTTACTAACAATGCTTGCAGGAATAAAGCCTCAAAAATTTGAAATAAAACAGCTTGCCCTCTATGAAGCCCAAAGTTATTTACCATCGGGAAATCATTCGACGGACTTTCTTTGACAAGTTCGAGAAAGGAAAATTACAAATGTAAAAGAAAACTATTGCACATTGGAGCCTGAGAACAATGGCAGGAAGTGAGCAGAGATCCCTTGTCTGGTGATACAGTTGCTCCGGTAGCTGCTAGCTCTGGCAATCATCCCGCGATCATATACGATGGTTACTTCGGTCTGGTGATGGTTGACATTATAACAAAAATGCCCGATAGTATCCTCGGAATACGCGAGCTCACCGTGAAGGCGGTTGACAACACCTTCCAAGGAATCGATCTTGAAGCGTGCACCCTCTAACTCATACTCAAGATCATGAAAGTTGGGTCGGCAACTCAATCGAGGAGAGTTAGGGGCAACACGACCACGTCCTCCAGGGTTAGGGTTTGTTCATCGATCGAACTCCCAATCTCAAAGATGGGCACAATAATTTGATCGAAGGGGAATATGAGCTGGGAGGTTAAGGTCTTCGAAGCTTCAACATCAGCGAACGGTAGAAACGTTATCAACCCGAGATCGTGGAGATGAGAGCGAAGGGAAAACGACCTGCTCAAGATTACGAACCCAAACCTCCAGGGAAGTCTTCTGATTTGTACCTTCATTGCAATACGTACGCCATTCAAAGCTAGTGATCATCCCAAAAGGGCAAGATGAACTGTGGGACCTATGATTGGACAACGTATTAGCACAAGCGTGCTGAGAAAATAAGGAACATACAACATGAAGAAGAAAGACTTTACCTGGTTGATGGTTGCTAAGGAGATAGCTCAATGGTCATATGAGAAAATTCATTTTCTTTACCATGCCTCGAAGGAGGATGAAGGAGAATGAGGTTGTTCGAGGGCAAGTCCATCACGAAATCAACTTCTGAAAGTGTGGAAAACATAATGGATGATTTCTTTTGGGATGCGCACATTAAAGCATGGTGAAACGGGTTTATAAAGTCCAAGTGATTTAGGATTCCTCGCGCGAGACATAAGGAAGAAGATAAGATGGAGCCTCGAATAGACCGAGATCAAAGGAGTTCTTGAAAAGATTCCCAATTAAAGTCGGTTTTGAAGTGGAGACGTGGTCAACGAATCATTAGGAAAATCTCGTCAAATGGAAAGGTTAAGCCTCTTTCGATGAGATCGAGTTTGTTGAAGAGTTGTCGAAAATAGGGGTGAAAGTTTATCAAAGGGAGAAGGCATAGTAAAGTTTGACGAGCAAAAATTCGACAAGTATGAGAAAAGGCATGAGTACGAGAAAATAAAGTATCCGTACAAAAGTGCACACCGATAAAGACGTCCAAAAGTCAGCTTATGCCGAAAATTACTAAGCAGAAAGGTAAAAGGAAATGCAGAAAAAAGCTTCAACTTGGTACATCGATGGAGGTGGTAGCCATTGAGTTTTGCTCCTCAATTTTCTCCTTGATAAGCTCCTTAGTGCTCGAGGCGGTCACGACGGGGGCCTGTGTTGTTGAGGAAGGAGGCTGGGCGTGGTCGAAGATCACCTCAGCTATGGGGATAACTTTGAGGTGCCCGAGAATTGCCTCGGAGGAGGGGGTAACTTCGTCAGTGAGCTGGGCTGTGTTCTCGACGGGAGCATCATTTTCCGGGGCTGGAAGAGTGCGGACCTCACCAGGGTTAGAACCAAACAAAGGCTTGTACTCGCTGGCATACTGAAGGAGCTCGTTGATAGCATCAGGTCCCTTGTAGACGCATTCCTCGGCAGAAAGAGAAGGTTGGGTCCATGCGAGGCGGAAGTACTTCGCCGAGGATAGCCTCACTGTCCAGTTGGAATTCTTAAACTCCTCATCACAAATCTTCTCCACGTCATCGATTTGTAGTTCCAGCAAGGAAATGCGCTCCATGGCCTTATGGTTATCTTTCCCGAGCTTGGCGATTTTTCTCGAAGCCTCCTCAACCTCTCAATCCTTGACGAGGCACATCCCTTAAGAAAATTTGAGGTTGTTAGAGAGCTTATCATTGAATTTCTCAAGATTGATAAAGCGTTCTTTGAGGGCCTCGAGCTCTCGCACCTTGCTCCAGTATTGGGAAGTGGAGGCAGATATTTTTGTCTTGGCCTCGTTGAGTTCAATCTTGAGGGCGTCGATGAGATGGGAGTCGAAGGAGAAGATAGTTTGTGCGTGGAGCACTATCTGAAAGAAGATAGATCAATTAAAGGTGAAAGATGAAGGGTGAAACAATTGAGGGAGGAAAGAGGTGTCTCGGCGAACTTCCATCCAGAGCCTTGGATAACATCGCTTGTTCGTGTTCCTCACGGGATCCACCCAGTCGTGGTCCGGTGAGCACTTATGGAGTTGAAGAGCCATGTGATGGGCTGCTTTAGGGTTGCCAAGGAGGGGATGCTCCCTGACAAGGAGGGGCTGGACCTTGCCGGGCTTCGAGCAGCTGGTTGATGAACTCTTCTCGTCGGAGGTCGACAAGCACTTTAATGGAGGAGGCTTGGGAAATTGTGGAGTTACCTGATCGATGAAGTTATTCGAACAGAAATAAAAAGAGAAAATCTTAAAGAGCAGTTTAAAGCAAAGAGAAAGAAGTACCTTTGGTAGTAGAAGGATGAGACGTTTGCTCGTAGGGGAGGGGATCCAGTTCCCCCACAGGCTGTGGACGAGCTTCAGGTATGGGAGAAATAGGTGGGTGAATCTTTGGAAGATTGGAGGGCTTAGACGAGGTGCCACCAGTGCTCGACGAGGTTTTATGTCTCTTTTCCTCAAGAGGGTCCTTAAATTTGATCAAGCGAGGAGGAACTTGACTTCTTTTCTTGCTACTAGAAGCGGCAGCAGTCGGAGAGTCCACGGGGGCTTCTGAGGGGATTGCGGTGGCCTTGGCAGGGGCTTTGAGTAGGCTGGAGGTCTCGGCGGGGACGATGAATTGCAGCTCCACCCGTATGAGCCAAGTATAGATGTCCTCCTCAGTGTATTATGTTTCAGCGTACCGAGTGTATGCCGACAAGGATCGCTCGCGTGCAAGCGAGAATAGAGAGGTGGAGGGGGTCAAGCGAGCCAGAGACCAGTGGCTCTGGGTAAGGTTCTGGATGAGCCATCTTGCCCAATCATCGTCGAGCAGGAAATGGTTGGAATCCACCAAGAGAGTTGCATGCAAACTTGGAGAAGGGTAAGTTCTCGAGGAGGAAATCAAAATTGAAAGCTCGATGAGAAATATTTGTTGAAGAGATATTGACGAAGGGAAAAATGTTACCTAGTTTTTCCCTGAACCTCTTGGGGATGCCTAGAGGGAAGCCCTTGAGTTTTGAGGGCGTCCACTTGCCCTTGGTCATCACCACACTGGAGTCCCACCCCCATTAGTTGGTGTTGCGCTGGTCAAAGCAATTCCGATTATGGTGGTGCCAAAAAATTGAAGCGCCGGTGGGTATGCTTGATTCTTTAGTACTTGTAGAGGAAAAGTAATTCCTCGATCCCGAGGGGTACCTTCATTTGCTGGCCAAAGGCCAACAACGCCGAGATCATGGCAAACGAGTTTGGGCTCAATTGCATGGGATGCAAATCAAGCACCACGAGCAAGAGATAGATAGTAGGGTGTAGAGGGAAGCTTAGAAATTTTAGATGAAGCTATAGAGGATGAGGTAGTCATCGGGTACGCCCTGGCTGAAGATGAAAATGACACCATCAGGTACGATGAAGATCTGGACACTGCCCGATGGGTTGAGGCGAGACCTCGCGAGTAAGAGTTGGCACTTGGTGGGAGTCCACCACTTTTTCTCGTCCTCTGGGGATTCCACATCCCCGAGACTGTCATCTCATTCTTCTTCAGTGACCTCATCGTCATTGGGATTTTGCTCTTCGATGGTCGGCGTGTGGACCGGGTTAGCGGCAGACTTGGCTTGGCATTGGACCGAGTGGTGGTTGTGAGCGCAGATTTGAATCTCCCTCTAGCTCCGCTCCCTTGGTTAATGAAAGCACCAAATCATAGAGGTTGCCTATGATCGTTGAAGGTGAAGACCTTCTTTCTGAGGTTAGTTGATGATGCAAGACTCTGTCGTATTACTTCCCTTGAGCATTCTTCCTTGATAGCCTGAAAAACAAGTCCAAGCACGGGTGGTACCACGCTTAGACCCTTCGATGCTTAAGTTAGTATAGAACCAAACATAAGCGTGTATTAGGGTTGAATTCCTTACCTTTGCCAAGTTATGATGTCATATATATAGTGATCATTCAAGGTATAATCATAATCTATATAAGAATAGGACTACATACTTTCAGATATGAGGAGTCCATTAAGGAATAGATCTCCTTATCCAAGGCTAATTATTTTTTTAGATTACCACAAACCCTTTGGTGTAATCCCCTTAGGATTAGTACAAATCTTACCATTTTCCTCAAGGTCTGATTCTGTCAATCCCTCGAGATCTGATAATGCAATCCCTCGAGGTTCGATCATATAATCCCTTGAGGTCTGATCGCGCAGTCTCTTGAGGTCCGATCATACATTGGGATCGTCAAACCATCTTACGAACATTCCAGAGGCTTCTACATCATTTTAGATACTTCTAGAAACCTCTAGATTAATCGATTCATACATGTAACCCTAATCGTACAGGTCCAAGCCCATTATTCCAATTATCGGACATCTTTTGCTTGCAGACCTGGGGGACTAGAATCCCTCCAGCTCTATATGGCCAAATTTGACTCCCACAAATACCCCTAAGGCATACTAAGCAGACCTTGCATCAATTGGTGTGGATTTACACTCCAGCTAATTTGGCCTACAAAGATGTCAAAGAAATAATATTCAACATATTAAATCAAACTTGAAAAGAAACACATACCTAAGCCATGATCCACTCATGGAAAACAAAACTCCATTAAGAGATTTCTCATTCTTCACACGAGCTTTCTTGTTTCCACAAGTCTTCTATGTGATACCACAACATTATAGTAGACGAATCGTTCATGAAGATGACAATAATAAGCTAAGCAACCTGCTTAACTCAAATCCTTTAGCTTTCTGCAATGATGAGCTCAGGAATGCTTGAAAATCCACTCATATCTTTCCTGGGAGTCTTCCCTCAACTTGGAACGCCAAACAAATTGTTATAACCTGGTCTCCATAGAGAATGCTTAACGAAAAGTTGTTGCTAAAATTTCTGGAAGATTCCTCAAGGTTTCTGAAAAACTATGAGGTCTGAAAAAGCCCTCAAGGTCAAGAAAACCCTTGAGGTCTAAAAGACCCTTAAGGTCAGCAAACCCCCCTACTTTCTATAGATTGCATACTTAGAAACCTTAGGGAAAATGAATGCTTTCTTTTCAAACATAATCATCTTCTACCTTGCTTCGTAGGACCATCTTAGACATGTACTTTTGCCTAGAAAATCGAAATTAACATCTTTCTTCGTGCTCGATCAAACAGGCATGAGCGAATTGTTCTTTCTTTGTCTATTTTTCAATCTCACGTTCCAGAATGGATAGTTCACAACACATGGTGGCAATATCTACCATCTTTATGACACATTCCGCAAGCTTTCTGGAACCTTCATCCAGCTTTCGAGCAATCACCTCCAGTTTTCATGGAAAGCTTGGGGCTTTATGGAAAAATGTAACTTTTATAGAAAATAACTTCTTTTTCTAAAAGTATTCAGCTTACGAAGTATTCCATCTATTTTCCTCGAGCTTTTTCGGGCAGTAGATTTTTCGCCCTCGAGCTTTGAGCTATCTGTGAATAGTATACTTCTAAATTTTCCTGAAGCATATCTTTCTTGATCAATTATCAAATCTTTCTGAAGAAAATTGTTCAATTTTTTCAATATGACCAAGGTCGCCCCTGAGTAGCTGTGGCCGCAGCATGCCTTTTGGACCCCATGGATCATACAAATGCTCACGGATGAGGCTTATGGAGAGCCTCCATAATTTATTGAGGTCTCCGGGGAATGCTTGCTATTTTGAGACAGTTCCCCTCGATAAAATAGGAGTGTTAGTACAATCCTCGATAAAACCACCTCCACTGAAGCTGCTCTCGTCTTGGCTACAGATGCTCTCCTCTCGACGGCTCTAGCCCTCTCCAGATTGGCTTTGGCTCTATTCTCGGCCACCACCATGGCTGCCATCAATATCTCGGCCTGGTCCAAAAGAAAGTCCAAAAGACTCACCAACTCCCGAGTTTTGTACTCAGGGAGGTGTTGTTGGTGGCGCTCCTTTAGAACATCCATATCTACGGTGTTGGCCAGGATTGAATGGCAGAGGTTGTTGTACCCCCTCTGCCACTCACGAAGCCTCTTATTGATGTTCTCCCTTTCATGGTCTTCGTCAAACATTCTAGACATTTTTGAAGTTAGGTTTTAGGGAAGAAGAAGAGAGTAGATAAACTGATCAATTTTAGAGGTTGGGGGCAAAGAACAAAATTTTAGGGTGTCTTCTTAGGAATCCCATGCTTGATTTTTTAAAAGACCCGAGTGTACAAACTTGGAGGCTTAGCCAAGAAGATCGAAGTCATAAATATTTCCATATAGGAACTAGAAGATCGCACTAGCTGCCTAAAATCGTTGACATATGTAAGTATGACAACATTGGGTCTATATCGATCTCGTGTGGTAAGAAGAACAAGGTACGTATTTTTTGGGCCCAAAATAAACTTAAACACTTTATGGGCCAAGAAGAATACAAGCCGACCTCTACAGCCACGAAGGATTACTGCAAATCTGAAAAAGAATATCACATACAAGATTCCTAGGCAATATGAAGATTTAGAAAAGATACATTCTTATTTTCGTTGTTTACTCGTTGTACATATACAAGCAATTCATTACACTCTCACATCGAGTAAACAACGAAAACAATGATCAAAGGAGTCTGGTTTACCCGACAGAGCGTGAAGATTCTAACGGTTTACGAGGTCACCTTACCCAGTGACAGCGAACTCAGAATCTTGTTCACCCGACCGAGCGTGGAGATTCAAAGGTTCACTCTAGCTACCAAACTGACGACGACGATCGGAGGAGTCTGGTTCACCCAACAGAGCGTGGAGATTTTAAGGATTCAAGAAGTCACCCTATTCAGTATTCTCAACACTCACCTTAAAAGATTTCTATGCTTTATACTCACACTGCGTGTAAGGTATCGATCATTTGTGGCTCAGCGAAGAGACACAAAACCTAAGTGTTGAAACAACTTAGGCAAGTAGAACTCAACAAGCGAGGTTGGTGCTCTCCTCGCTCCAATCGCTTGTAAAGAAGCAAAGACATCACGACGCAAATCACAACAACTACATTCCGCCCTTGACAGTGGCACACCAAGCACGCATAATGCAACTAAAAGAGACAGTTTGTGAGCTTCTTCATCACATCGACCTGACTGGAGAAAATAAAGCCAAACATTTTGACATGCCCAGTGGGACTCAAGTTTAGTGTCTCTCAACAGCAATCATTGAGAATAAATATAGAATAAAGTTTTCTAGCTGCTGCAAGCACCCGTCACCTAACTTTTAGGAACATATCTCAGCTAGTTTCTAGGGTCTAAGCAACGAAGAAGTCATACAACGATTTGGGGCAGTAATGGCCTTGAAAAACAAATCAGCAGTTGGGATTAAAGCTCTTAATTCAGCAGGTTACCGTGACTACGTCATGGAAAGAGATTAGCACATTGATTGTCAATTAGACCACATCCTCTAAGCAATCAGCGAAAGTGACCAATTAGTCGCACGATTCACAGCAAAAGTGGAGGATATGCGGGCTTCTATGCTAGGGGACCAACAATAATATAATGCAAAGTTTGATAGTCTATCAAACTCAATCACTACTCTAATAAAAACAATGACTGAGAGCTTAACCGCTATAACAACAAGGTTGAACATTATGCCAGTTATACATAACTATGAAGAAGAGCGAATGGAGGATGAAGAGCCGAAGGATGAAGAAGAATTTCAACATCCAGAACCTCTTCTTCCGCTACCAGAGCTCGAACTAGAAGAGCAGGTCAACAAAAAAATTACATAGAGGTTGCCTGCTACAGCCAGAGTGGCTGATACATACAGTGATCCTTTGGGTCCACCACTACGTGATTGGAAGTGGCCAAAGGGTTATCGACTTATTTCCTTTACTCAGTTCAGAGGGGAAGGACCAGAGCCAACCACTACCCAAATGACGCAATTCAGAGCTCAATGCGGCCTATGGGGAACTTTTGGTGAATTTAAACTCAGGGTATTCGCGTCTTCATTATCGGGAGCTGCATTACATTGGTACACCAATTTACCACAAGCTTTAATATTCAATTGGGCTATGATGAAAAGATTGTTCACTGAGTATTTCGGTGGAACGGAACCTACAGTTAAGCTTGGAAAGCTATGCCAAATGGCTCAGATGCCTAGCAAATCCACAGTGGCATACCTACACAGGTTTAGGACGGCGTACACCAAGAGCAAAACTTCATGCACTCTAGAAGAGTTGGTGGATATCGCAGTAGGGGGCTTGGCAGAGCGACTGCATACCAAGTATGTGAATTTGAAGTTTACTTCTTTGAATGCACTCATAATGGCAGTAGCTCAAACTCATGCAGTATACCAAGATGCCAACAATGCATTTAGAGGTACCTATCATGCAAATGCTCCATATCATGGAGAACGACATAAGACACTCGTTTTGACTTACTTAGAATAGTGGTCTGATGAGTCTGAAGATGAAGACACAACAGTGGCTGAAGTAGAGTTAACAGCCAAGTATCCAGTTAAATCCAAGAAGGTAACACCTACCAAGGGACAGGTGCGAGTATTAACAAGCGCATTCACCAAACCAAAATTTGAAACATATACTTACGATGCGAATGCAGCACACGAAATTCTGGATGACTTGTTAGATAAGAAATAAACCAAGACAGACTTTGGGGCATACCCGACAGTGGAGCAGCTAAAGGGCAAGAAATATTGTAAATTCCATAACTTGTGGAACAACCACACAACTAAGGATTGTGTGAAGTTAAAAGACCAGATCCAAAAGTGGATTAATGAGGGAAGAATTGTCATAGATGCAGTGCCCCAGATTGCCCTATTGGATCATCAACCGTTTGCTAAAAATTTAGTAAGCACTATTGAGTTATACCAATCCAACACTGTAAATACCTTCTGCGGTGACAAAGTGGCAGAGATCTTGGACGACCTCAAACGTGAGGGAATTACAGCAGTACCTTTCGGCCCAACACCAAATAGGAGAGGGGCAACTAGCAACTCATATTGCAGATTCCACCATGATTAGACACATGACATAGATCAATGCCATGAACTTCAAAAGCAGATCCAATAGTGGATTGATGAAGGAAAAATCGTAGTGCCAGATGCATACAAGGAGGATGTCAGCACTGGTTCGTTCATGGTAAGAACCTTGGAGGTATCATGGAGAGGTGGAGCAAGAAAGCAAACTCTAGAGCTTAGGAGTACTATTGAAGTAGCTACGTCTGGTAGCAAAAAGATGGAAGACCTAAAAGGGAAATAGAAAGAAGTCATCCCTAAAGCAACTCTTGTTGTCCTTTGCACACGATGCAAGGCAGAGTGTGGATTGAAGATGACTTATGATGAGTTTATAGAGGTTGTATGAGCAGGTCCAAAAATTATCTCTCCTCCTGAGAAATTTCAACTATCCAGCCCGAAGGTAATAAAGGAAGCTCCAAAGGACTCAAACTTATACAAAAGACTGCGAAAAGAAGAAAAGATGTCTGATTTAACTAAAGGTGTACAACGAGTCTTCGAAGAGGACTCCAAACCTTACATCCTATCCGCAAGCAGGTTCATCATCAAAGAGGATGTCTGGTACATGAAGACAGGAGGAAAAACTGTGGAAATGACTCCTACAAGGAAGAGAAAGCTGCAGAGACAGTTTGGCTCAGCAAAAAGGACTTTGGAAGCTTTGGACAAAGGATTAATAAAGCCAGACCAGTTGGTGGAATCTCCAAAACAGATCAAAAGGAGAATGAACAGACTTACAGCTAACCCGGTAATCACTTTTGACCAAGATTCTGACAGACCAAAAGTAAAAACATCTCATCCAAGTGTTTTCTCCAGAATCAGTGAGACCGAGTGATCTCTGAAAGGAAGCAAATGCTAAAAAAATGAAGAAAAGTAATCGAGATGGAGGAAAAACCAATATGAAGGTCAGCCTTGGAGCGAATTCACAAGAAGACCGAGACAGTAGTTGAAGCTAGCAAGAGGTCAGTGCTTAGATAGTGTCCAAAGCCCTTGGTCCTCGAGGAATAGAAGAAGAAAATCCTCGATTTAAGTATTGAAGCCAAGAAAGAGATAGGGGTATTACCCAGTCAGAAGTCTGAAGGACCTAAATCAGAGGTTCAAGAGCCTACCATAGTAGTGGAGCTAGAATGTGCAGCAGGCACATCAACCACTGATGAGGTAGCAGAGGACAAGGACGATGAGCAGTTGGTGGATTATGAAGAAGAGGATGTAATGGACATGCACGTTGGAATGGTGTATGTATTACCAGCTCGGTTCATAAAGCCAAGCAGGTGCCTTTAGTAAACAAAGCAATGAAATGAGTCATCCTCACAGAATGGGAGAAAGAGGAAGATGTGGTTCAAATAATAGAGCTAGCGTTGCAAAAATCATATATGATGTTCTCCAAACCTACTGCGACCATGGCTTCACACATGAAACCACTATACATTACAACAAATATGGGGGACATCCAAATCAGTAAAATTATGGTTGACACTGGAGCAACAGTGAACATTTGACTACTCGGGCAATGACTTTACTTGGTATCCCTAGGTCCTCTATATAAGCTAAGCCCATGACCATTAGGAATTTTGTAGGGACAATCTCGTAGACTCTCGGGTTATTATTCATAAAAGTCAAAGTTGATCCGGTAATAGCTACTCATACCTTCTTTGTGCTAGATTGTAAGGCACCTTATAGTGCGATTCTAGGTAGAGACTGGATCCACAGGAGTTACTGCGTCCCTTTATCGCTTCATCAGCAGCTTTTGCTTTGGAATATGGAGACTGAGGAATCATATATAATTACTGCGGATCCAAGACCATATTCCATCTCTGCGAATGCTTTGGATGCCAATTACTACAATGGAACCTTGAGACCATTGAAGGTATGTGGCGTTGATAACAAAGGCCGACCGAATGGCGTAACAGCCTATGAACTAGCTCAATGGGGAATAGTGCAAGCAAAAGATGATAAGGCATGTCCGTGTTTCCTTGAGATAACCTCTCCCAGCCATCAATGATAATACAACCTTCTAAGGAGTCGGAAGCAGAGGTTTGCACTTCTCTATGCGAAAGGTTACAAACGTATATGATAGAAAAGCAGGCCTACGATTGTCTGTCCATAGTTGCATCAACAGAATGCATATATGAAGACTTACAACAAGGAATAGATGAAGAGGAAGAGATCATCCAGCTAGCTCTAGCAGCTTTAGATGATACTCCACCTAAAGTAAAAGATCCCACCGATAAGATTAACCTGGGAACAGCCAATGAGCCAAAAGAAGTGGTCATTAGTACTTTTTTGGAGCCTATGGAAAGAAAGAGGCTCATTGAGTTATTACTGGAATATAAAGATTGCTTTGCAGAAAAGTTTGAGGATATGCCAGGACCTTCTCCAGAATTAGTGGTATACAAATTACCGATCATGGAAGGGAAAAAGCCAGTTCAGCAGCATATGCGGATGATGAACGCAGAAATAGCGATGCTCATAAAAGAAATAGAGAAGATGCTGAAGTCTGGGGTCATCCAGGTGGCTAAATACACAGAGTGGATATCCAACATAGTTCTAGTATGAAAGAAGAATGGCAAGATACGAGTCTGTGTTGAGTACAGGGATTTGAATCATGCTACTCCTAAAGACGCGTACTCTATGCCAATGGAAGACCGATTAGTGGATTCAGTGGAAAGGCATAAGATGTTATCTTTCATGGATGGTACGGCGGGCTATCATCATATTATAGTTGCTGAGGTAGATCGACACAAAACTGCATTTCGATGCCCGGGAGTACTAGGGGTATTTGATTATGTCAATATGCCATTTGGGCTGAAGAATGTAGGAGCCACGTATCAGCAAGCCATGCACTACATCTTCCATGATTTGTCAAGCAACACCGTGGAAGTATACATTGATGATATAGTGGTTAAATCTAGAAAGATGTTTGATCATGTTGAGGACCTAAGGCAGGTGGATTTTTGCCAAGTGTGTGTTTGGTCAAACGAATGAGGTAGCATCAGTTGAAGATGAATCCTACCAAGTGTCTGTTTGGGGTACAAGCGGGGGATTTCTTAGGATTCCCAGTATACCAATGAGGTATAAAAGTCCCAGATGATAAGAAGGAAACTGTAATTAAAGCATCACCACCAAAGAACAAGTGAGAGTTGCAGCTGCTTCTGGAAAAGATTAACTTCCTTAGAAGATTCATTGCCAACGCTACAAGGAAGACCAAGCCTTTTACTCCATTACTAAGGTTATAGGGAGAGACAGAGTTTGATTGGGAGTCAATCCACCAAGATACGTTTGATAATATCAAAAAATACTTAGTCAATCCACCAGTCTTGGTACCACCACAGCCAGGCAGGCCTTTGAAACTTTATATCTCAGCAACTAAGTTCTCGGTTAGAAGCTTGTTAGCACAAGATGATAAGGCCCAGGCAGAGCGGGCAATTTTCTACCTTAGCAGAATGCTAACGAATTGTGAAAGCAGGTATACGCCAATGGAGAAGTTGTGCCTCGCTCTATACTTTTCTGGCTGCAAGTTAAGACATTACATGTTATCCTTCATCATGTGTGTCATCGCTCGGATAGATTTGGTACGATACATGCTATCCTGACGTATACTTATAGGACAGATTGGAAAATGGATTCTCGCATTGTCAGAGTTTTCACTGCAATATGTTCTGCAAAAGGCAGTAAAAGGCCGAGCAATGGCCGATTTTTTAGCACATCATCCAATGGTGGATATTCCAGAGCTCAAGGAGTTAGAACTATCCCACATCTCCTTAAATTCGTGGAAGATATACTTCAATGGATCCAATACGAGTGCTTTCGCTGGAGCAGGGATTGCATTAGTAAATCCTTGTGGGGAAACTTTTTCTTACTCCTTTGGACTAGACTATCATTACTCAAATAACGCAGCAGAGTATGTATGAAGCGTTGATCATTGGATTGGAACTACTAATTGACTTAGAGGTCAAGAATGTGCAAATTTGGGGTGACTCGCTGCTAGTAATACGACAACTCGAGGCAATATTCAAGACTGGTGCAACATTTGAACCATACGTGAATAGAACGAGTGACTTATTGGAGGATTTTACTGAGGTGGAATTAATACACATTCCCAGAGGAGAAAATTATGCAGCCAATGAACTCACACAGCTTGTTACCAGGATTGAACTCGCATATGATGTACACGAGCGTATCTTAATGGTTGAACGCAAAAATATTCCTTCCTTTATGGTAAGGAAAGAAAAAAAAGATGAATGGTACGTAGCTACTTTAAGTTCTATTGATGAAGATTGGAGGCAGCCACTCATTGCCTACTTGAAGGATCCCAGTACTTTTGTAGACAAACACACCAGGTATTTAGCTCCTAATTACCTTCTACGAAACGATGAACTACTTAGAAGATGAGGGGATAGTGTTAACCTGCTCTATGTATATGGGAACGAGGCCAAATGGTTGTTACGAGAGGTCCATCTAGGGGTTTGTGGTGCTCACAAATCAGGACCTAAGATGAGATAGTTACTCTGACGACATGGTTATTTTTGTCCCTTTATTCTAAAAGATTGCATTTCTTTTGCCAAGGGATGTGAAGATTATCAAGATCATGGACCAATTAGTCATATTCCAAATATTCCTATGCATCGAATCATTAAGTCATGGCCTGTGCGAGGATGGGCTTTGGACTTAATTGGAATGATTTATGCTCATTCATCTATACAACATAAGTTCATCATTGTGGCTACCGACTTTTTCACCAAATGGGTGGAAGCAAAGCCGTTAAAAGTTGCTTCGGCTGCTGCTATCAGACAGTTCCTATACGAAGTGGTCATCTGCCGGTTTAGTATTCCGGAATGTTTTGTCTCAGACAGGGGGGCAGCGTTCGTATCTGAAGAAATAAAGGAGTTGATGAAAGACTTTGGGATCTAGTTTTTGCACTCTTTACCATATTACGCACAGTTCAATGGCCAAGCTGAAGCAAGCAACAAGCTAATCCTACACATATTGAAGAGGATGCTCGTAGATAACCCACGATTATGGCATGCCTAGTTATTCAGTACACTTTGGGCCTATAGGACTTGGAAGCGCAGCTCAACAGGCACTAACCCATATGCCTTAATGTTTGGTTATGATGTAGTTTTTCCTTTGGAAATCAATGTACATTCTTTGCGAATCATGGACCAACATCAATTAATTGGTGGAGTTTATGTTCAGGCAATGTGGCAGGAGCTTGAAGACTTGGATGAAAAACGCACCGAGGCTTTGAAAAACCTAATTGCCAAGAAGAAAAAGGTGGCTCGCATTTACAATCGTCGCACCAGAGGACTAAGCTTCGTAGAATGAGAGTTAGTATGGAAGGCGGTTCTCCCTCTTGGTGAAAAACAAGATGGACGGGGTAAATGGTCTGCAAAATGGGAAGGACTTTTTGTGATCGTTAAAATTAAAGGCAAAGGGGGGGCCCAACTGTGAGATATAGATGCAATAATGCATCGTAACCATATCAACAACCGATTTCTAAAGAAGTATAGATAGCCGGTCTGGGAATATGAAGCACCCGCAAAGCTAGCCACTTAGTTTTACACTTTCTCGCAGCCTATAAATGGGGCTCGCTATTCAGAAAAAATTAGGGGACAACTAGTATACATTTAGGCCAACTTCCGTGGCCAAAATTTCAATTTTTACAACTTTGGTTGTTTTCCATTTGATTCAGAACCTATTAAAGGGGTTCTTTTTACATTTGTATTCAAAACCAGCTTTAGTGGTTTATCATTTCTATAGAAACTACTTTCGCTGCAGGAACAAGATATATACAAAGTAGTAAAGTAAATCTTTTATTTGATGAAGGGAAAATACACTTTTTGAGGCTTTGCGGCCTCTAGCTCTTATACCACTCATCAAGTGATGGAAACTCTATAGCAAAATGACCAAACATAGTAGCCAAAAGGGTGAAAGTGGTCAATCTAGCTCTTAGTCGCAACAAACACTAGGTGGAAGGTCACTGACCAAGGGCTAGATCTATCTCCGTTTGCATTAGACTCTCATAAATCCCAAAAAGCCTTCTCTTTATAAAGCCTAATCTTCGACACTCCACCCTGACATGCAATAGAAACTTGCAGGGAGTGGGCTGGAGCATTCGAATGATTGGAACATAGGTCTTCAGAGATGGAATGAATGAGGTATAATCTGTAGAGCTTCCAGCTAATTCTCAAAGGCTTGAGAACAAGAATGCAAGTGGAGAGCCTAAGCTTAGGTACTTCTACCTAAGACAGCATTGAGCTAGGGTACTTCTACCTAGAGGAGCATTAGCAAAACAAGAAATTTGGGGGGATTGCCTTAAAGCAGAAAAGAAAGAAGCCACACATGGGAAACATGATCCTTTTGGATGATGGGAGAGTGTTTTGTGAAGATAAAGGTAGAAGTAACATGTTATAGTGGCTTAACCCTAAAGGCTTTAACAAGCAGAGTGGGAAGTGTTGTATCAATTCAATACGATAATTAAGGAGGTGCCTCCCCGACGATTTGCGTATCTCATGAAGACTGAAGATTGGCCGTTTCAAGAAACAAATTAATGAAGCATTCAAAGAGGACAGTTATTCTGCATTCAGCGTGATCTTTGGGGGAACAAGATTAAAGACTAAGTAGAGATACACATAAAGGAATTAAGGGCTTTGAGCCAGAAGAGTTGAATAAATAAATATTACAAATAAAATTAAAGCCCATTCATTGGGGCTTGGTCTATAATCAAAACGAAAATTCTCAGGAAGATGGGCAACAAAGCTACTTAGTTCTCACAAAATAGTCTTTGCCCGCAGATAGTTGGCATTAGCAGTTTGAATGACAGTCACATTCTGCGAAAGTTTGAATTTCAGTCACATTCTGTAGCGAGGCATTCCCAGTTGCAAGGATTTCCGCTGCTAGCTGCTTTCTCCCATTGAAGTACTCTTCTATCTCTCACAACTCTACTTGCAAATGAGTGATTTCAGCCCATTTGTTTTGAATCTTCTCCCACTCACCATAGTAGTCCTTGCCAAGAGATGCAATATGGGTCTGCTGCTACTTCCACTTATGATTATATTCTGTACGAAGGGAAACAGCTTTCTCCTTCTCGGAATTTCCAGCGGATACAGTCTTTTGCAGCTCGAGGAGCTGGAGTAGCAACATTTCCATCAATCGCAGCGTACGGGGATCAGTAGCATCTTTGACACAACGAGCAATGTGAATGTTCTCTTGGATTACATTTCGAACCTTATCACTCTCAGGGTCTAAAACCCAGAGGTCACGAAGATTGACAACAACGATCTGTACCTGCGGGAGCTCTTGTTCAGGAAAAACCAACTCTTCAAATGGCTTGTAGGCCTCCTCTAAAGTATTGACCATGAAGTATCCAGTTCCAGGAGGGCCAGCAGAGGGACCAGGAGAGGGTATTTCGGAAGTTGTAACGTGGTTGATAGCAACTCCATCACAGCCTCGAATGACATTCGTAAAGTGCCCAAGTGCATGACTACCCATATCAAGAGAAAGCTCTTCTAAGTTGAGGTCTTTATGAGAGAAAACCTGCATAGAGAAGGTTTAGCATTAAAAATTGCTTGCCACCAGTCACAAATAGAGGTCATAAAGAGAACAAAGTAGACTTGTGGCAGCAGTGGTGAAGTAGAGGCATTGTATAGATTAGTATTCATGGGAGACAGAGGGTCGTGAGCAAGAGGCTAAAAGACTCTTGAGTCAGAGCACGTTCACAAATAAAGGAACATCAAAGAAAAAGGAGCTTATCTGTGTTGAAGGACCTGTCTCGGTAACCACAGTAGCTATTGCAGAAGCAGGGTTGGTTTCAAGAATTAAAATTTGCTCTGCAAGGTCCTTGGGCTCTACAAGCTCAGTTTCCTCATCCATTGGAAAAGGGATAGCCCTCGGCTACGACATGGTAGTAGCATTCGACTAGATAAACCAAAAACAGTGGTTAAAATATATGAGGACAGTTCAAACAAACTTAGTGTATACATGATTAACCAACCTCAGGGACTGGAGTGTCTCCTGGTAGTGGGGAACCTTCACCATGTCCAGCTTCCTTTCTCTCCCTTAGACATGGGTCAAGTTCTTGGACCTCTTGAGTTTGGACTTCCACATCAACAAGATTAGCTATCAATTCATGAAAGGGTTGTTGATAGACCTGCTCAATAAGGATAATATTTTCTCAAGGCAAGGGAAGAGTGTGATCTAAGGCAGCAGATGGGCCCTCATTTTGGTACTGGTTGGGAAAAATCTCATGAGAAGACTCTCCAGTTGACGATGAAGAAGAGTTTGCAGGAACAACATTATGAACTTCATTCCTTTTGCTCCTCACGGCATGAATTTCCAATGGCTTACTATCTTCGCTGGCAGTGTTAAACGAGACTGCGGATGGAGAATCTGTACTTACATCTCTTTCAGGTCCTTTCCTGGGATGTTCCACTCTAGAGCTCTGTTTAGAATAACGAAGTTGTTTCTGCAATTAACATCAGCAAATAAGGCAAAAAGGCACTAAACAGAACATGAGTCAATAGTACAAAGGCCAAAGAAACTTACCAGTGGCACTTGCTCAGATGAATCCTCATCCTCTTTATTCTAATTTTCAACCATGGGGGAACTAGGAAAGGGAGAGTATTCTTTTTCTTTGCAGTAACCTTCACAGAGGATCTTGTTGTAGGATTTGCAGCGACCATACTAGCCAAAAGAAGCTTGATACAATTTACAGTGGAAATAGGTGACACTGCTTTCTTTTTGCTTCCTCTTTTTCTCCCTATTACCTTGAGAAGGGGCATGTGAATGGCCCAAAGTCTTCTTATATATTGGAAGCTTGAAAAAGGGAAGAAAAGATTCTGGAAAAATCCGATGAAACATGTCAGTCTTATTTTTCCTCCAGATATGACCATAGTGCCACTTATACCAGTCTGGATAGGCGTTAACAGCAGAATAGGTAGCACATATGATACGACGACGAATTTCTTCAAGATGCACAAGAGGAAAGGTAGAAGTTGTGTACTTTTATAACGTACTCGCAGCAGGTTTATCTAGATAGGTCCTCCAGGTAGTAAAGCCATTAAATGATTCAATCAATGGGTAGGGTAGATCTTGGATCAAACCAAATTGTCATGCAAAATGATTGGGAGCATATAGTTCGATCCATACCACTAAATCAGGAATGACAAGGTCAGTGTAGGAGACACACTGAATGAATACCTCCTTCGTAGCAAGAGTTTGAGTCGGAGAGACTATGAAGCCAGATGCTAGCTCAGGCGAGTTTCTGCGAGTGACCATTAGTTCTGCTATTTCCTTGGGAAATTGCCTCAAGGTTCAGAACTGATTGAAGCATTAAACATAACTCAGAGGATCAATCTCACCAGCACGGATTAGAGTTCTTCCCAAGAGTTTGTCGGGCTCAAAATCCTTGTGAGCCGGGCTGCAAAGCAAAGGGAAGTACACCTGAAGCTAGAGGTGTAAAATCCAAACAGGGCCAGCAAACTTAAGTTTGAACAGGTTCAGAGAAATTCACCCGAGACTGCGATAGAGGGCAAAAATAGGTTAAGGTAGGCCAAGCCTTTGGCCACTATAGAGTGCTTCGACGGCCTTAGTAAAGGTACATGTCATCTTATCCGCAGGAACACAAAAGACATAGTGAGACAACCAATACTCTAAAAAGGTAATACCTCCATACGCATTTTTTGTTTGCCGTGCATCAGAACTAAGACCAGGTTCAGCAGTGGTCTGAAAGGACTCCTCATTGTAGTGTTTCCGCCAAGTGGAGTACGCGACACCGATAAGACGTCGGGGGTCTGCATGAAATGAATATACCGGATCATCGAGGGTATCATGAATATATGGTCAAGCCGCAAAAAGAAGTTCAATAATAGTGACCACATCCAACAGGCTAACACTCATATTTCCACAGGGGAACACGAATATGTTACTGCTCGTCTCCCAGAAGCACAGTGCAGCAACCACTGGAGCATGAGCACCTCCTGAAGGAATATTGAAAAATAAATCCAAGCCTGGGCAATTCTAGCCTGTACCTAAAATTCTTCATCTAAGGATTTACAATTCTTGTACCATTGGAAGTCTTTCTCCCTATTGCTCGGTTATTTGCCTAACTTGACATCAAAATCCTTACCATCCCACTGAATGGGCTCAGCAGCCTCGACACGATCAATAAGTGGAGGACGATGAACTTCCCAGCTAAAGGAAGAAGAGGCCTTGGTAGTATCAACTGTTGGACCCAATATGACTTCATCACCCTTGCTAATATCAAGCCTTTCATATGGAAAGCTCTGATCCCGATAGAGGGGCGGGAGTATATGGAATAAAAGCTTTCAACATCCTGTTAGGAGGATTTTGTACAGAATTTTTGGTAGGGTGCCATGGCCGTAGAAAGGAGGATCGAAATGGCGGCAGGAATTCAGAAAGTGCAAAGTGTAGAGAAGAGGATTTTGAGAAGAGAGAGAAGCACAAGTAAATATATAAGGTTTTTTAAACGTTGGGCGTAACTTTCCAAAGAGGTACACTCGAGTAGCCTAAGCGAGGCTATTGAACCGTTGGGAACAACACGTCGCAACAAAGACCCCTTCGATTGCCTATGAGTTGATCTCGTGGTCTGGGGGGCAATGTTTGGGCCTAAAATAAACTTAAATATTTTATGGGCCAAGAAGAATACAGGCCGACCTCTGCGGCCCACAAATGATTGCTGCGAATCTGGAAAAGAATATCACATACAAGATTCCTAGGCAAGATATGAAGATTTACAAAAGATACATCCTTAGTTTCCTAGTTCAAAATGTTTCCTTGAGCGGTCGGAGAAGAAGAGCACCAATCTCTATAAATAGACCAATCCAAGCAGATTGACAGACACACATACACGAATCTGCATACAAGCAATTCATTACTCTCTCACATCGAGTAAACAACGACAACAGCGATCAAAGGAGTCTGGTTCACCTGACAGAGCGTGGAGATTCTGGCGGTTTACGAGGTCACCCTACCCAGCAACAGCGAACACAGAATCTTGTTCACCCGACCAAGCATGGAGATTCAAAAGTTCACTCTAGCTACCAAACCGACGACGACGATCAGAGGAGTCTGGTTCACCTGACAGAGCGTGGAGATTCCAAGGATTCAAGAAGTCACCATATCCAGTATTCTTAACATTCGCCTTAAAAAATTGCTCAGTTTTATACTCGCACTGCATGTAAAATATTGATCATTTGTGGCTCAGCGAAGAGACATGAAACCTAAGTCTTGAAATAACTTAGGCAAGTAGAACTCAAAGAGCGAGGTTAGTGCTCTATTCGCTCCAATCACTTGTAAAGAAGCAAAGACATCGCGGCGCAAATCACAACAACTACATTCTACTCTCGGCAGTGACACGTCAAGCACGCACGATGCAACTAAAAGAGACAGTTTGTAAGTTTTATCACATCGACCTGACTGGAGAAAATCAAGCCAAACTCGTAGAACAAGAAGAAATATTCACCTCTTTCAAGCTTATCTTGGTTATTATTCTTGTTGGATGGAGGACCGATCGAGTTGAAGGCATGGAATCCGATGGTAATTAACCTCTTGTCCCACATCGCAGTTTAGACATAGAAAGGAATAAGCACAAGCAAAGCTAGCAAGCAATACTGTGATGGTGCCCTCCTCCCTTGCACGTGGACATTAAATACATGGCAAACTATCTATCGTTAAAAAAAACTTGAACAATCGATGCACGCAATACCCTGACTAGCTAAGCCATAGCCATAGCCACTGTAGATGATCATATCGATCGATCGAGCTCGGCCACCTATTTGCCGAAAGTTTTAAAAAGAGTGCACCCATGCGTTGGATTTTGGGGAACACAGAATGAATATAGATCCTATTACTTATCATATCACATCATGTTAGCACACTCTATTGGGGTGGAAATTACATTTTTTATTACGGTTTTACTTTTTTATATTTTTGTTTGTTTTTATTTATTATTAAGGATAATTTTAGAAGTTTAAATGTTAGTAAGGCTAATGACATATGATTTTATTATATTTGAGATATAATTAATAATTTTATAAAAATAATATTCTGCCTAGAATCTGATTAATCTACATCTAGGCGGCTAAGTGTTAGATTGTAACTCCACTATCTAAAATCCACACAGCGTCTTTTAAACATGGTGGCTACTCATATCACTACCAAAAAAATATAAATTGAATGAAATTGAATTAAAAATTAAATAAAAAATTAAGAAAATACTCATTGAATATATTAAATATATAATTTGTACATACAAATTATACTATTTGGATTGACATATAAACGTAACTACATACGAAACTAAATAGAAATAACGACATATGCGGGAGTTTGGACCCCGCCGATTTCTCTGGTGCTCGGATCATCGTCATCGTGTCCAGAATCCCGAGGCGTAACAATTGGATGACAAACGGTATAAGGATCCATGTCTAGCCTAGCCTAGTCTTAAGGAACTAGAGTATATAATCCATCTGAGTCTGTAACGTATCAGTCCGAGTCTGAGACACTCGAGCCTTCTTCTTGGTCGGTCGAGCCTCCTCTTTGGCCGCTCAGACCCATTCCTTGGTAACCGCCACACTCGAACGCCTACTCGACGAAACCGAAGGCTGTCTCAAATCTCGCTCGACTTCCTGTCCAAGGCCATGAACCTCCTTTCCAAGTCTGCGACTGATACACGCATTTGCAACCATTAAATTAACACTTAACAATTAACAAAAACGCATAAACAATTAAAACCCTTTTGTGTAGATGTAGCATTGATAAATAGGGATCGTTCTTAACCGGGGATTGAGGGTGCATGCATATTTACGCTATGGTTTAAAATGGGGGTTTGAAAAGGTTGTTTAATATCTACGAAAATAAAGACAAGAACATGGCATAGCAAACACATCGTTGGCTTCTAAGTTCTAACATGCTTAAACTCATAGACAAGCAAAACAAACAAGAACATAGAATCCTAAACATGCTTACTAAAACCGAAAATAAAGTTTAATTACATATATACATGATCAACTCGTCACACTTACCTCATTTCTTTATAACCTAATCATATTATATGCAACCTAAGTTTTATCTAGGCCTTTACTATGTGGTTCGCATGCATCTTTCATAATTAAGTGACTAAACCAAGATTGCTCGCATTTAGACACATCATTAACCTAAACCAAGATTGCTCGCATTTAGATTAAAGCATTAAGTGAAGAAGACACATTATCTAACCTAAACCAAGATTGCTCGCATTTAGATTAGCACACAGAAAAAACTTAGACTCGAAATAGATGACATAAAATAGAATTAGAATTATATTACAAAAACATGTCTTTACACTCTACAAAACTGAAATTCATTACAAGGAGTAAGTAGAGGGATCGAAATACACCCTTTGTGTCGTGATTTCAGTCGCAAAGCTTGCACACGATCCTTCTATGGACGGCTAGATGAACCCTCGGATTGCCTAAGGTTGCTTCTAGGTGGAGGCCGAATGTATATGGTGTGGAGGATGGCGTTCCTTGAAGAGATTTCGAGTATTTGTGGAGAGGAAGTGTTTAAGGCAGAGACTTGGCTTGTATGATGAGTGATGAATGAGAATGAAACCGAGCCCTCTTATTTATAGGTGAAAAAGTCTAACTTTCCTCTCCAAACTAGGGATTCCTAGTTTACCCGGGTAGAAATGCCAGCTGGAAACAGCCTGTCTTGAAACGTCTTTTCCGGGAGTTCTAGAGCTCAGAAAATTATGATTTTGGACTCGTTGGAAAGCTTATTCAGAGAGCTATAAAATCCATATAAGGAACACCATATTTGGAGTTGAATTGCGACTTCGGTGGTCACTTGAAGTTACGGGTCTGTTCTGAGATTTTCTTTCCTTATTCCACTCTAAATATTTCTTTCTTGATCTCCAAGGAATATCCTTCTTGCCGAATTCCTTCAATATATTCAAGATATTTGACCTTCAAATAGGGCAAGTGGGATCTCATAAGTTCGGCCATGTCTTCTTTCCATAAATGTATGCCGACTTGATCTTTCCTGGTCCACATAGGAGAAATGCATTCGTTCTTCATTTGGGAAACCATTTGTGCGCACCATTTTAGTAACTTTTACGAATACCATTTCTCAACCATTTTGCGCGTCTCGGACATTTCGCCACGTCATTCCTAGTTGATTTAGGAAACTTCATTTTTCAGCTCCGCGAAACTTTCCGAGTTATCGAACCATTTGCATTCCTAACCCGAGTAGGAATCCTAGTCAAAGTAGGAAACACCACTTTTCCTAAGCGAATTAGGAAACCTCCATTTGCTGCGTTTTTAAGCTCCATTACACCTCTTTTATTGTACTCCTTTATTCAAAACCTAAAAACAACAAAGTAAGTAAGAAATGATAGTACTAAGGTCAAAACAAAGCTAAATGTAAAGAGAAAGACGTTAAGAATCAAGCATAAAATGCGTAGATCAGCGACCAAAAACTGTATCTGCAGTATGGATATGAGTCTCCTTTGATAGAGGAGGTAGCTCTTCAGGCGTTATCTCTGGATTCTGCGAATGTGCGCGTGCCAATCCCTCCCCGACCAATTGTATCAACCTCTCCTGAAATTAATATTGTGAAAAATATATCAATGTCAATTTCTAAAGAAAATTTGACATATATTTTCACTAAAAATGAAGGAAACCAAAAACCTGCTTGAAAGAAAATACTTCGAATAACAAATTCCAAAATAACAAACCGTGGGCACCAATTCCTGTCTGGATTTCTCAAGTTCAGAATAATGTTTAATCTAAACAACTAAATCAAATTTTAATAACACAACCTAATAAATGTCCTAATCATGATTCAATTTTCCTTAAACCAACCATAAGATGAAACTCAATCAATTTCGAAAAATGGGTCACTTATGCCACGTTTACTCGTGATATCTTCTTGTCTGGGCCTGACATAAGAAGACACGTTGGCATCAAGAAAACAGTGTTTCGAACCTGCATCTTAATGAGCCTTTGTGATGTTGATTATTCTTTTGGATCCCGACTTATGATGCATCGTTTTCTTCTCACGATTAGCACTGTTGGCCGCCAACCTTCTCTGTTTCACAACAAGGGAAATTAAATAATAAATAAATTTTTAAAAGTAAGAAATGATTCATTTTCATTACATTAAAGAAAAGGAAGATAAACCTTAAACTTATCGGACTCAAAGTTCCTGACCAACCATTCCTACTCATCTTCCCTTTCCGTCAGCAACTCCCTTAAGACACTAGAGGTGCCATGTTTCTTTTAGTGCTTGTGCAGGTCGTGCTTCCAATCCTTGTAAATGTTGGTAGCCGTCTTCTCTACAAATTCTCACATCTCTGGTTTGGCTTCATAGTCATAATGTACCTAGGAAAAAATTAAAAAACAATTAAATTCCTAGACCCTATGCCTCTATGCTTTGTAATTAATTATGAAATAAAATAAGATAAAATAAAATAGACCCTATTACTGAGAGTTCATGGTACATCCTGAACTTGTCAGCTTGGGGCAGCTCGTCCCAAGAAGGGGCCTTCATACGTATGTTGTTCTGTATGATAAATCTGATGTTGTGCCAGCAGAAACTACTCAGCTCCGGCGTCGTAGGGTCTTTAGTGAACTCGTCGAACGGTACCTCGATTTTCTTTCTCGTTGACTTTACTATCTTCTCGACTTTAGCTTCCTTCACAAGTCTCCGAATGCGTTTGGGGGCCAGGTCTAAGGGGTCCCTCTTGTTCACTTTGCGTCGGGCGCTATAGCAAACAGAATCGTTGACAGATTCTTGGGGACCTTGTGACGCCTTTGAAGCATAAATTTATGGCTCGACTGTATAAGTGTTAGCCACTTCATTGGGAGCATTCGGTAACGTCTGTTACCTAGCAGGAGCTGCAAGAGCCGTAAGGGTCTCCTCTGAGGTTTGACCTCAACCCAACTATCGTCCTGTGGATTGAAATTCGGCATTCTTCTTTTGTGCACTGCGCATCTTCCTCCTGCCAGGCATCTTAAACTCTACGACATCGGAAATTAACAACATTTACTCAGCAAAACCATATTCATCAAAACACATCCATACCAAAAATAAAAAATTCATCTAATCTAGTACATATTCAACTTAAGCCTCATTACATGCCTAAATTAATCCAAGACAACCAAAATTAATCAAACACAAACTAAATTTGACATGCTTCTCGTTATTCATTCATGCCTTATCCATTTTCATTCAACAAAGTACATATAGGATCCATCAACAACAATCCTACATAAACACCATTATCGGAATCACCATAATCTTAATAATGTCCATAATCAGAACACAATTCTAGATCATCTTAATCAACAAAAAATCTACGTAATCTACATAATCTCTCCATCAACAACAAGTCCACATAATCTCCATCGACAATAATGCATAATATTAAATTCATCAATCCATGATACATAATTTTTATTAACAATCCAACAAATTCATTCAACAAATTCATACAACTTACTATATGTATATATAGCAGAGAGAAAGAGAGATAGATAGATAGAGAGAGAGAGAGAGAGAGAGAGAGAGAGAATGGCAATCGATTTAGGGACGAGATTGATAGCATCGATCTTAATAAAGCCACTTAGCCGACGAGATGAACTCGTCGTCTAAATGAGGCCATTTCGTCATCTCAGTGGTTTTAAAATACCCCAAAATTTTTGGCGCAAGAAACTACCTGCCAAAATTTTGGTCTTAGACAACGAAAACAACTTAATTCGTTGTCTAAGAATGAATTTTTTGGTCTTAGGTCATAGCCTAAGAATCAATTTTTATTTATATTTTTCAGATTATAACTAAAAATTATATTTTATACTTGCTTAAGAATCTTCATAAATCAACCGTCAGATGTAACATTTACACTCATATGATGTTATAGAAAAAAATTCAACCCAATTCGGATTTTCTTAGGATTATATGGATTTGATGTGTGATTATCGATAAATAGTTAAAAGACAGAAATGCTCAAAAAATATAATTCGTAAATTATTTTCTCGGTTTTAAGTGTTTCCACTTACATAGAAACTATATTTATCAACTAGATATAAATTAATTAAAATTTGAGAAAAAAAATTGGCTGGGAGAGTAAATATTTGTTGTACCTCTACTAATGTTGTATAACTTAAGTGTTAGTATGTCTGTATTCACTCCATATCCATATTAATTAACGAATATTGAATTTGGACAAAACAACAATTAGATATATTCATTACAATATAATATGTAAGTAGATGAATTTTCATTCAATACGAAGTTCGTTAAATGTTTGATTAGCTTAGTCAACCATAAAATTGAAATTTCAATGAAACGGAAACGTTAATATACGAATCTTCGTAACTCCAATTTTTGAACCGTCGACACCCACAGTCCAAGAATTGTTTATTCTATGCTTTCGATGAATATAATCCAGAATCTAACATGGTACACATGATTGTGCTGTTAGAAGATTGTAAAACTCTACTTAGATGACGAAAGTGGTTGAATTTGTCGTCTAAGTAGCACTTATACGAGGAATCTTACTATTTTCATCGTCTAACATTTTCAGGGTTTAGGGTTAGGGTATAGAGTGTATATATGTACTTAGACGACGAAATGAATATATGTTCGTCGTCTAAGTACTTCTTAAACGACGAAACAATGTTTGTTGTCTAAGTAGTTCTTAGACGACGAAATTTTATGATTTCGTCGTCTATGTTGTCCTCTTTACCAAAAAAACATCTTGTGTTCATTTATTCTAAAATCTTTCCTGCTTAAGACATAATAAGTATTACAAACACTCTAAATAAACCTTTTTTAATTAATGCCTTATAATTTATTAATTAATTATGCCCATGCATATTCAAATTCGTGTGCGTACGTACAAATTAAGTTCAAATTCAATCGAATTATCTCTATCCATTAATTAATTATAATTAAGTATTACATATATTTATAAATCAATCACTTCCATCATCATAATCGTCATTGTTTGAATCATCCTCTTCACTCTCAACTGAATGATCCTCATCATCATAATCTCCATCTTCTTAATCGTATATGACGTCGTCATCGTCACCCTCCAGCTCTTCTTCAGAGGCATTCTTCTTTAGGTCCTTGATCTCCTTTTGAGTAAGATCCGTGATGTGATCAGGCATGGCTAAGTGTTCATTAGACTGAATATGTTCCCTTATTTTGGGGGTGATAAAAGTATTAGGCTCTTGATAAGCATTATTATTATGCGCTTCAGTGTCAGTCGTCAATGCCCCTTTAAGTGTTGTGGCACTCCATATTCCTCGGTGAGACACCAAAAACCTGCATCCACAAACTAAGTAAAAACACTTCAAATAAGCAAACAACAAATTAAGTTCGAATTTACCGTGGGCTATTCCATCCGGATTTCTCAATTTCAAAATAAAGAAATCGCAAACCTATATGGTTTAAACATACCCATTAGAGGAAATAATCAGGGAACTTCTTCTTAAACACTTTTTCAACTTAGTTATGACTCTTTAGCTTATCCGGTTTGGCTATATGAATTTTCTCCCTGTAACCTTGCATATAAGGGTCGACCTCGTCACAGTCCGATTATGCGCTATAAATGATAAAAAAAACGTGTTATAATTAATTGTACATTTCGTGATGATACATATATCAAAGTATAACGGACTAGATCAGAAAGTAGCACTTGTTCAGGAAGGTGGATCATGGGGTAAATTTTGGTGTCAAAGAAAGCAGGGGAAAAAATTCTCTCTAATTTACAAAGGATGTAGACAATTTCGTATTGTAGTTCGACCATATCTGACTTCTTCAACTCTCTAGCGTATAACCTCTGCCATCATCTACATAATGCTATTATTGGTTCGACGAAGGCACGAGGAAAATAAGGTCGAATTACCACTAGAATCAGGCGTTGTAGCATAACATGACATTCATGAGTCTTTAGACTAATGAACTTGTGTTGCTCAACGTAGACACATCCAAATATATTCGTTGCATAATTAGACTGATAATGAACACTTTTAAACTTGTTGAAAACAGTATCCCTTATTGTTGGCTTCACTGTGTAAGGTGCATCTGACATCTTATTATACACTCCTTTTCTATCCCTCTTTAACCACAAGTGACGACGTAAATTCATAGATTCCAGATCTTTTTGCACTTTGGGAGCATTCTTAGTCTTGAACTTAATACCGAGAATTGTTCCCACCATGTTGTCGCACACATTCTTTTCTATGTGCATGACTATTAGACCCATAATTATATGTTAATCATGTTCAAAACTCCATGCTTATTTTCTTGCCTTTTATTAATAAAGCATTATTTTTATTATATTTTCTTGTTA
Organism: Geum urbanum; assembly: GCA_946800695.1. Lineage (NCBI taxonomy): Eukaryota > Viridiplantae > Streptophyta > Magnoliopsida > Rosales > Rosaceae > Geum > Geum urbanum. Next base: position 6,206,042 of record OX327007.1, on the reverse strand, counting down.
TGCTAGGGAAGTGAGAGTTGGCATGGAAATACTCGAAGAGTCGGAATTTAATAATTTTTTGGAGAAGCCGAGCGCATTTTCGAGGCCCTTGGAGAAGATGGAACAAAACTTGGAAAATGGTGAAAAGTCAACGTCGGTCAACGGTCAACGATCAAACTCCAGTAAGTCATCACTGGTCAACGGAAAGAATCAAGTCAAGTTGGGCCAAGGTCCAAGTGTCTAAGCCTACAAGGAAGATATTTTGAGAGATGGATGCACATGCAAGTCATACGACTTGGGGTGAGTCATACATTAGGACCACCTAAAAGCCTAAAGTTTAGGATCATGTCTAAGCATCTTACTTTAAATTTTAAATACCCAAAATATCACATTGGAACCTATATGGTCGAGCTTCCCTCTCCCCTCACACATATCACACTTCACTTTTTCATTTCTCATAGTTTTAGTCTCTCTCCATAGCCCTCATCCATACCCAAACCCTCTAGCTCTCACCTCCACCTCTAAAACTCACTCTAACACCACCAAAAGGCATAAGAACCTCCATCACCACCACTATACTCTCATCTCCACCCTTTTCACCCTAGCCAAAGGTGGCTTCATAATCTTTGTTGGAGACAAGAAGAAAAAAGGGAGAAAGAAGTGAAGAATGAGCTTGAAGAGCTTGAAGAGCTTGGAGGCTTTGCTAAAGGGACTCTTCGGTTATTTCTTGTATATATTGACTCTCATCTATGTATCTAAACTCCATTTTAGCTATGTATAGTGAGTAGTCCCATTTAGGAGACTAGGGTTTGAACCCTAGCCATGTGATGTGAATAAATGATGTCTTGATCTATGTATGGTTTATGTTTTTCGTGTATGTTGTGTGAAATTGTGCTGTGAATGAGCTACTTTTCGTCTGTGGATGTTTGTATGCTTGGGCTTCAATATTTGTTTCATCTATGCATATATTGATCCTAGCTAATTAAGTTAATATATGTATTGAGAAACTAAAAATTGGGATCTTATTTGAAGTAGCTACTCACTTAAGGCTAAATGAGCATGTAAACATGATTAAGGTCTATTCCAAGAGGGTTTACCTTGAGGTTTGGTTTCCTTAGCACTGAATAAGGACTAGAGCTTCTTTGAATCTTAATAAACTTGAGGAACTCTAATCAAGCACACATTAAATCTAAAAGGTTATTGTGGCTACTAGTAGATTCTCTTAACTCGTAACCTAGTAGGTGCGAGTTGGGGATTCACTTAGACTTTTTCTCGGATTTTCGAATAGAGATTCAAAAAGGGAAACCTTCCACATGTATCAAATTGTATGCTTGTTGACTTCAAAAACGTGACATACAGCTAAGATGCAAGTCCAAAATGGCTTAGGGCTTGGTCCCAATTCATGAGATACTTCAAAGTTGGGCTCAAGTTGTCTAGAGTCCGAAATAACCTTGGAACTTGGCTTTAAAACTAAACGTGACTCACAAGGTCACGATTTGGACATCAACTTGTGTGAACGGACTCTAACCCACCTACATAAACCAGAACATTGTTTGAGCATCATATGATTAACGAGGATTTTCCTAGTCAACCATTCTTCTTTATTGTGAATTCGTTGCTATTTTAGTTTCCGCAATTTAGTTTAATCAATTAATCGACTGGTATAATCATTCACTGTAGTCTAAATCACCTCTCACAATGCTAAGTCTCCAACAAACTTGGTAGTGTGAGATACATTTCCGCATTTTATTTTAGTTTAGTATCACGTTAGTATCTAATTTAGCCGTATTTTAAGTGCTTAATCAATTCAAACTAAGGAGTTATCGTGGCTAATCCTCGTGGGTTCGACACTCGACTTCTTATAAATACTATAACTTGACCCTGTATACTTGTGGGTAAGAGAAATTTACTTAGCCTTAGACTAATCAATAGTCAAAATGTTGAGGGGATAAATCTCATTAACTATAACATCTAGGTTGTTCCTGAGTTTTAACTTCGACCAATAAGGCTGTTCAAAAAAAATACTCATGTGCTTCCAATATGTAAGATGATGAGGAGGGTGTGGATTCAGCTCTTTCACACGATTGTTATTGTTGAACACACCGACATAAAAGTTGTTTAACCTCTCAAAAATCTTTTCACCAGACAATTATCGGGGTTTAAGATTATTTTCTATTTTCCCACCAAAATTCTCCTTATCTTGTCGCCACTGGTGATCATGAGGAAGCCATCTAAGGTGACCCATGTAACATACCTTCCCTGCGTGCCAACTGGAGTTGACGTCATCCAAGTAGACAGGACAAACATTGTACCCTTTAGTTGTGCAAGATGTCAACATCTCATACGTAGGAAAATCGCTGATGGTCTACATTACGACTGCTCTTATCATAAATATTATTTCAGTGAACTTGTCATAAGTTGGGATTCCATTTTTCTATAAGTATTTCAGCTCGCCAATCAATGGTTTGAGTTATACATCTAAACACTTTTGAGGAGACTTAGGACTTGAAATTAGCATAGTAGGAAAATTAAATTCCTTGTTCATACACATCCATGGAGGCAGGTTGTACATCATGACAATAACTGGCCAAGTGCTAACGTAAGCGCTGTTATTACACCAAGGGTTGAATCCATCTGTAGAAAGTCTGAGTCTAACACTTCGAACCCTTGCTGCAAAGTCTGAAAATTCCCTATCAAAATATTTAAAAGCCTTCCCATCTGCCACGTCTGAGCACATCGTCATCTATTCTCTGTTCCTCGTACCATCACACTACATCTACTATGTATAGAGACATGTACAAACACTGCAGTCTAGAAATCAACAAAAAATAGCGAAGCACCTTCACAAAAATTTGCTTCTTTGAACTCCTCCTATTAGGGTGCAAACATCTGGACTGGTTGTATATATGACAGTAGTCCAAATGTGCACACTCTTTGTAAAACAACACATAATCATTTCTGCACATGTGAATTTTCTTGTACTTTAGACCGAGGCTGCTCAAGATCTTTCTAACCTTATAATTGGTTTCGAGAAGTTTGTGATGATCAAGAAGCAACTTACATATATGCTCTTGCATTTCATCAAAAGCGCGGTCTGACATTTTGTTCTTTACTGCTATCTGAATTTTCTCCATTACATATCGCAACACACTCTTGGGACATCTAGAGTACACCAGGGTCTGGGTTTCAAGTAGCATCATGTTGCACTTATGCATCGCAGTAGTGTCAGTGACCAAGGCTGCAGGAATTGTGTCATAATGAGGAGTATCATAACCTCCATCTTCGTATTGGTGTCTACCATGACTAAATTCTGGAAAAGCATCATGGACCAAATTCACGGTGGGGTTCCAAGAAGGGGCGCCACTACCGCTGGATGAGGCACCCTGGTAATTGTACTCTAAGTTGAAGTCTAGTCATGAGCTGAAGTCCACTACTTCACCGTGCTCACTCCATGTAGTGTAACTCCACATCATACCATGGCCATACACGTGTTAAGACATAACATTAATCTCCAGAAACTGATGGTTAAGACATTTTCTGCACGGACACCTGTAACGTTTCTTTTCTTGATCATGTTGCATCACAAACAACATAAACTCTCTAATTTCGTCCATATACCTCTCATCACTTCTATTCATCAACTACATCGAACTCTTATCCATATTTCTACATAAGTTAATTAGCATATTATATAATTTTTCAACTATTTAATCTAATATACTATATTATTAAATTACATAACATAATTAAGTTAATATGTTATAATCTAATTGTAAATTATAATTAATCTAATATATTATATTATATTATTAAGTTAATATGTATTTACATATTATATATAATTTTTTAACTATTTAATCTAACATATTTAATCATATATATAATTAATCAACACATGTATGCAATTAGCTTAACAATTAAATAATTAATTAATTAATGCAATATGAAAACCAGGTCACCGAAAACTATATTCGCCGAAATATTTCACCGGAGAACTCCATCACCGTACGTAATTAAATTCAAAAAAATTAATCGAGAGAAACGAGTTAATACCTTCACCGATAACGAGATAAGTGGGTAAACTAGAACTCTGGAGGTGGAAAAACCGATTAAAAAGGGCCGAATGTGGTGTTGAGAGCTTTTGAGAGAAGTTGAGAGATGAGAGAGAGATGAAATGCTCGATCTGGAAATGGAATCTGATCTAAATAATTGAGTTCTCTTAGACAACGAAATAACTCGTCGTCTAAGTTTGTACTTAGACGACGAATATAGTTTCGTCGTCTAGTTTAGCTTTTAGACGACGAAATACATAATTTGTCGTTCAAGTTGAGCTTTTAAACGACAGATAATATTTTCGTCGTCTAAGAGCTTAAACTTAGACAACGAAACTTTTATTCATCATCTAGAAACTCAACTTAGACGACGAATTATGTATTTCGTCATCTAAGTTCATCTCAAACGATGAGTTATTTGCTTGGGCGACGAATTAATTTTCCGATCCATCGTGTAAGCCTTACTTAGATGACATAACATTTAAGGTTTCGTCATCTAAGTCCTTATTTCTGGTAGTGTATGTAGGGCTCGACAATGGGCCGGGCCGCCTAATCCCAAGCCTTTCAGGCTCGAGCCGAGTTTTTTCTAAAATTTGAAGCCCACGGGCCTTTTAGACCCCTGACCTTATCAGACATTTAGGGCCGGGCTGGGTTTTTTTTTGTATAAAATAAAAAGTTAGAAATTAATAGTATTTAACTATCAAATATATCAACAATTATATACACTAACTAATATATAAAGTTAAACAAATCGATAATTAGTATATTAATGAATAATATTAAAGTAAATTAGAAAGTTGAGAGGTGTATATAGATAAAATAATCTATAATATATATACAATTAATGTGTCTCGACGGGCTAAACTTTTTTGGGGCTAAATTTGGACCAGACTGGGATTGAACTTTTCGGGTCTCAGACTACCCGCGAGCTATTTGGGTCTATGGGTTGATCCCTACTCATATGCAACAAACTAAAAACATCAATATGATATCATACATTTACAAGCAAACTAATTAATTAGTCGAACGATCAAGGAAGCTAATTAGTCTGACTATGAAATTAACCAAAGACCCTCTTTCTTAAGATGTCCTTTAAAGCTTTTTTTTTACTGTTCTCAAGTTAAAATGCCGGTTATCGATCTAAATAAGAATAATTCATTAAATCAGATAACCTTTGGTAATTAAGATGCATTCACTCAAAAGAAAAAATTAGCGAAAATTCAACAAACAGTAACTCGTTTTTCGCTCATTTTAAATATTCATACATTAATTTTACAAAATATTAGAACCATACCTTAACATTTGATCGCGACCAAAAAATCATACATGCCGTTATTTATTCTATTTAAAATTGTATAATTTCAATTGTATAAGAATTAACGATGATAAAGAGAATAAGTAACGCTATGTATGATTTTTAGGTCGAAATAAAAAATTTAAAGTATGATTATAATATTCAACAAAGTTGAGATATAAATATTTAAAATGAACAAAAATTAACGTTCGATGAAATTTCCCAAAAAAAATATATCACTCTAGCTATTCTATCAAGTGCCCGAAATCCTTAATTAACCACACGCCGAACATGTACACCTCTATCAAAACCACCAAGTCACAATTGAAATCAGACAAACATACATACAAATACAATCGCTTTCCTTACATATATATAGCTTATTAAACCTAGCTATATCAACAATATTAATCTTAAGCTATTCATCAAACATTCTAGCAACAAAGCAAATGCTTTAACATAAAACCACTTTTGAGGGACCCCGAATTACATCGTTAATAGTTCGAAGAAACACTTTTTGCAAGCACTTGGAGGGCTTCTTTCATGGTTGGTCTTCTCTGTGGAACAAAACTAGCACAGCTAAACCCTAGCTTCAAGCAAGCCAACAAAGCATCCTCCCTGCCATCCAACTCCGACCTAATCGACACGTCCACCATCACCAGAACACGGTTCTTCTCGCCCATCAGCGAACCCCCGGTCCACTGATCCGCCAGCTCCCTCTCCGAAAACACCCTACCCGTGAGAAGCTCAAGCAACACAATTCCAAAAGAGTACACGTCCCACTTGGCGTTTGGCTTCAAATTCTTCAAAGATTCGGGGGCTTGGTAAGGTGACAATGGCGTACCCCCTGCGGAGGAGGATGTAGCGACGGGGCTGCCGTTAGATGGAGGGAGCACATCGTTAAGACCTTCACGGGTACCAGCAGACTTCAAGCTACCAAAATACCCCCGGGCAGAACCGCTACCCTTTTGACTGATCATGTTGCCTAACATTAGCTTGTCAAGGCCGAAATCACTGATTATGGGGTCGAAGTCAGAGTTTAGAAGAATGTTGCTTGGTTTTAAATTTCCATGCACGTTTTTCTTCTCGTGTATGTAGCTCAGCCCCCGAGCAATGCCTCTTGCTATTTTCAGCCGAACTTCTAGAGGTAGATGGTATGGAGATGAACCAGCTTTTCCTGCACATTAATAAGGGAATATTTGTTCATATATATGAGGAAGCCTATTCATAGATTCTTCATGGTATAACAAAAAGGAAATTGGTTGCTAGCAATCATTCTTGATTTTTAGCTCGACCCAGCATAAACTCAACATCCCAGATAACAAGTGTAGACTGCAATGTTTGGCTCATTGGGTAGGTAGGTACAGCATCAATTGGACATAGTAATTTTGGTGACAATGTTCATATTTTGATCTGTCACGTATGTGATTTTGTAATATTTACGTAAAATGTACAAGGATATAATAGTAATCTGGTCTCTTTGGGAAAAATTCACACTAAGGTCAGAGTAAGCCTCTGCAAACTGACTGGAGACAGATGCAGTTCTAGTTGTCAACTCTAAGCAAAAGAAGATGAAGAAGAGAGATGTGGACACGGATTCTCTGGACTCCCAATATCTGTGCTATGCAGCAGTAAAAGATTGCGGTGTATCTCATCAGAATCCATGCTTCACGTGAACCTCACAGGGTTTGTTTGGAACTTAAGACTTAATGTAAAGCAAAAGTGATGATGCTAATTAAGCTTGTAGTTTAGTGTGAGGTTTAGCTAACTAATAATCAAGCTGGACAGTGGCCTTTGGCATGGGGTTGTATAAAAAAAGACTACAAATCACATTGTTAAGTAAAGAGAAAGGAGAGTACAAAACAAGCCTTCATCCAATCCAGACACCCAAGAAATAAACAAGGAAAACAAACAGAGACTCTTACCAAATCTTCAAGACTACTCTATTGGCTTTTAATGAGTAGAAAAACAATGCTTGTTATATTTCTTTTCCCCAAGGAAACGGTACTCTTATATATGCAGTGGAATGTACCCGAAACTAAACAGCCCAAAACTAATTTTCCAACTTCCCACGTTTCCAGCTACTATTGATTTTTCTTTTCCAAGTTTTTTAGTATCAATTGAACTTACGATAAGTTCAGTTTATTTGATCTCGATCTTTGTCCAGTAAACGTCATCGGGAACCCACCTCCCTCGCTAGAATATCGTGACTACTCTCTCTCTCTCTCCACATCGACGTCGGACACGCCACCCATCTCCTTCGTCTTCACCTTTTCTGCTCTGGACACCCAGAATTTCTCTGGCGGCGCCACCCGAAGAGCGACCAGTGAAAATTGCACGAATTGTACTCAGATCCACCCATAAAAATAAATCAAATTTTGATAAAAATATATAATTTTGTTTCATTCATTTTTAAAAATTAAAAAAAATAGGTTGAGATTCCAAAAATTCTACAATTTTTTTTACAAAACCAATTTGACATCTTAATTATTCTAAAAGTATCGAACACAAAATATTTCAAAATCAATCCATCAAATTAAATATTCGAATTCATTAATTATAGTGGAATATAGTTTTTTGAAAAACCACTAATAGTTAAAAAAGATAATCGAAAAAATGGATCATACGATTAGATCTATGTATTATTTTATACATCTCAAAAAAATTTGAGCAACTCGGTGACCATTTTGAGCTCGATCGGCAGACTAGACTTATAATTTGAAGAAAATTGTCGATTTCAAATTCTCAAAAATAAAAATAAAATAGCTCGATGGCTGAAAAAATTATCCATGGTTATTTTTTGTGCCTATCTTCACTTTGAGTGTGATATTCGAAATTCACGAATTCGGGTCGACAAAATGAATGAATTCGTGATGTGCCCACTAGTTATGTATAACTTGTTCAATGCTTTGAACAATATCATCTTTTGAAAGTAAAAAAGTTAGATACAAATGGAATATGAAAAACTAAACCGAAGGATGAAGGCATATAACTGTTATATATGTGGTGTAAAATTCTGAGCCAGCTTGGTCATCGTTTTGGACCTTAATCCGCACAGTCAACTCTAACGTTCATTTATGCCCTTATCATCATTATATATGAGTCATAAAGAAAATGCTATCACATATCCATTTGGAAAAGTAAAATGTATGTAGATGTAACACTTACGATGTCTTGGATGGAAGATGATCAAAAAACTTATTTGTCGAATTAGACAAATTAGTAAATAGGGATATAAATAACCGTTGCATTTTATTGAATGGATCGAGACCGAAACCACGACCAAACTGGCTGAAATTTTAACTATATTTTTATAATAGTTCTGCAAATTGACTGAATGGATGCTTTTAGAAATTTTAACCATATTTTTATAAGATTTCACGTTGCGATTGACCGCATCGATCGCGGTCAAAAACAATATATTTTAAAAAATCTACTGTATGATAGGATCATTGAACTATTATAAAAATGTAGATAAAATTGCAACCAGTTTGGTTGTGGTTTCAGTCTCGATCTGTCCGGTCAAACGCAACGGATCTTTTATGTCCTTATTTACTAATTTGTCTAATTTTACCTTATCAGCTACTTCAGCAAATTTTTTTTTGATCTCCTCACGTCCAAGACATCGTAAGGGGTACATCTGTATGCAGGTATTATATTTTACTTTCCCAAATGGATGTGTGACAACGTTTTTTTGTGACTCACATATAATGATGATAGGGGCATAAATGACCGTCAGGGTTGTTTGTGCAGATCGAAGTCCAAACGATGACCAAATTGACTCAGAATTTTACACCACGTATACAATAGTTATATGCTTCCATCCTGCGATTCAGTTTTTTATATTCAATTTGTACCTAACTTTTTTACTTTTAAAAGATGATATTTGTTCAAACCATTGAACAAGTTATACAGAACTAGTGGGCACATCATGAATTCATTCATTTTGTCGACATGAATTCATGGATTTCGTAATATCAGAATTCAAAGTGAAAATAAGCACAAAGAATAATCGTGGATAATTTTGATGATTTTTTCGGCCACTGAGCTATTTTATTTTTATTTTTGATACTTTAAAATCGACATTTTTCTTCAAAATATAAGTATAGTCTGTCGATCGAGCTCAAAATGATCACTGAAATTGCTCACATTTTTTGGAGATGTACAAAATGATTCATAGATATAATCAAACGGTTTGTTATGTAGATTTGCTTTTTTAACTACTAGTATATTTTTCAAAGTTATATTTAATTACAATTAATGAATGATAATTGAACGATGAAGTTAATCTCGTAATTTTTCGAATTTGACAATTAAAAGTACCCAAAACGTTATAACGGTTTTGTGAAATTTTTCGTAGAATTTTCTTGGAATAATAATCTTTTTTCTAATTTTTGGTTTGGAATTAATTAAAATTTAGTTTAACAAAAAAATGATTTTTTGGCTTCATCTGCACCATTTGTTTGTTTTTTAATGTGTGTCGTTCGTACGTTGCACACCAGACACCGCCATTCTCCGGTTAGCAAAGGAGAAGGAGATCGGAGCCTCCATTGCCATCATGAATTGGTAGTGGAGGCCGTCCAAAATCGGGACAGGTGCCAGCGACAATGTAGGTTTTGTTGTTGTTAGTTGGGCCAAAGCACAGAAGCAGAATTGGAGTTCCAGGGCAGGGTTCCTTGACACGACCTCGTCGTCACCGCGCTCACATAGTCTTGATCGAGTTCTTCGCCGAGGACGACCCGAGAGAGAGAGAGAGAGAGAGAGAGAGAGAGAGAGAGAGAGAGAGAGAGAGAGAGAGAGAGAGAGAGAGAGAGAGAGAGAGAGAGAGAGATAGAGAGAGAGATAGAGATTTTCATGACGGTGGCGTTATCTCGGCGATCAAGTTGATTTCTATGGCGGGTTAATTTCTGGGGAAGAAGTGTTTCTCTGCTTTGAACTTATTATAAACTCAGTCAACTTTGGTCAAAGTAAAAAGATCTGAAGCTGATATGGTGCCACGTATTAATTCGACGAGAGAGAGAGAGAGAGAGAGAGAGAGAGAGAGAGAGAGAGAGAGAGAGAGAGATATTTTCACGACGGTAGCGTTATCTCGGCGATTGAGTTAATTTTCATGGGCGGATTAATTTCTATTGAAAGAGTGTTTCTCTGCTTTGAACTTATTATAAACTCAATCTAACTTTGATCAAAGTAAAAAGATGTGACGCTGATATGGTGCCACGTATTAATTTTGAAAACAGATGGGGGTGCATAGACCCGGGATACACAGCAACTTGATCCGTTATATATTACGTTTTTCCTCCGACAAATTTAGTTTACTCTGCATCATCTATTTTTTGTATTAATAAAACACTTCTGAAAGCTAGATTTGCCCCCATGAATATTCTGTTGTTGGAATCCTATGGGCTATGCGGCCTATGCCACACTTATAGGCAAATACCAGTTGTCGTTGCCAACAATGCCAAGTCAATAGTCCAACATTCTATCATCTAAGCAAATTTATGTATTATTAGATCAGATAACAAAAACATTTCCGAATATGAAAAAGAAAATTATAAACCGTTACATTTTACTGATTTTAGGGCAATTATCTTTTTCAACGTTTTTTCTAATTCATCAAATTGTGCAGTAATTTCATGATTTTGTGATTTTAATTGACACTGTGAAATAACGGCGTATGTTAGCAGAAAAACAGAGTAATTTACTAAAATGCTCCAAGAAAAAAAAAAACAGAGAGAGCTCGGAGGAAAGGAAACTCACTGGTAGTGGTGCAGGCGAGGTTGCCATTGGAGACATAATCATAGATAACAAGCTTCTCATCTTCACCCCAATAAAACCCACGAACCCTAACCAAATTGGGATGCTTCATCTTCGCAATGGCCCTCACTTGGGTCTCGAAGTCCTTCATCTTCTCCACCGCGCTCTCTCCGATTCTCCTCACCGCCAGCGCCGTCTTGTCTTCCAACACCGCCTTGTACACAATGCTCGGTCCACTCACCCCCAAAACATACGCCGAAGCTTTCAGCAGTGTCTCCAGCTCCAGCTCCGGCGCCTCACCGTCCACCGTTATAAGCACACCGCGCTTTTCCGAGTTATCCTCGCCGCCGCCACGTGTCTGGTCATATTCATTGTCGAGATCGCTTTCGGAGCTCGTTGCTTCCGAGGTTTCTTCGCCTTTGGTTTTCAGACACGACCAAGAAGATGGTTTAGTTGCAGTTGCTGCGTGGATTTGGTGTTCGATGTCTGCTTTGTTTATCGGGTTCGAAGTTGTTGTGTTGAATTTGTTGTTTGATTTCTTGCGGACTTGGTACACGTAGAGGATGACTAATCCGATGATGCCTACTCCGGCTAAGTCTCCGACTACTATTCCGGTGATTGTGACGGGTTTTAGCCCGGATTGGGTTTTGTTCTGGTTAATACTATTTGGCGTGCCGGAAGTGTTTGGTTCCGGGTTTGGGTCGAGTGTTTTGGGTATGGCTGCGATTGCTGGAGAAGATGTTGTGCGATTGGGTGGTGCGGAAAGAGTTGAAGGAATTGGGCAAAGAGTCCTCAACGGTTTTCCGCAGAGCGCACCGTTTCCGGCGAAATGCTCTGTTTTCTGGCTGACCAAAGCTTGTGAGTCAGGGATTGCTCCGGTTAAGTTGTTGAAGGAGAGATCAATGGTGGAGTTTAATGAGATTTTACTTGCGAACTCTGGTGGTATTTTCCCCCAAATTTTGTTGTAAGAGAGGTTTAAGTAGGCCAAATGGCTTCCACCAAAATTTAGAGGGAGAGAGCCGTTGAGAAGATTTGAAGACAGATCCAAAACCTGAACGGAATTGAACCCACTCGGAACATTTCCGGTGAAGTAATTGCTTCGTAAAGAAACCACGGTAAGGTTTTGCAGAGAAGTGAGATTCTGAGGGACTTTTCCGGCCAAGGCATTGTCGGAAATGTTGAGAAGCTGAAGGCTTTTGAGTTCGCCGATGGACTCGGGTAGCTCGCCGGAGATGACATTGTTGGAGAGAGACAACACTTGAAGCTGAGTGGCGTTGAGAATGGTTTTGGGCAGAGACCCATTGAAGAAGTTGTTGGAGAGATCAAGATGGACAAGGTGTTCAATCATTCCCAACTCTTCGGCTATAGAACCCAGAAGCTGACTGTTTGGGAGGACCAGGTTTGTGACTCTGAACATGTCAGTGGTTCCTGGGTTGCCAAGTTGGGTGCATTGGACTCCATTCCATGAACAAGGCGTTTCGTCTTCGTAGTTCCAGCTCTCCAATACTGAAAGAGGGTCACTGAGAATGGAGTACTTGAAAGAAAGCAAGTAAACTCCATCAAAGTTGAGAGACAAAGATGGTGCTAAAAGAAGCAAGAGGGAGATGAACCACCACAAAAAATGAAGGTTTGGGGGTTTGGAGCTCATGGTTTCTTGGAATACTGGTTGAGCATTCTTCACAAGGTCATATGAGCACTAAAAGGGGATGTGAGAGTGAGAAAGACAGAGAGAGATGATGACCAACTATAAAATTGTTGTTTTGGGTCATCAAATCTGAGGATATTAATGGGAAGCTAGCTTAGCTGGGTGTTTTTAGTTGCTTCAAGGATTGTGAATTATGTAAGGTTGGTCGAAAGAGGAGTTAAAGAAGCAAGAGAGAACAAAACAGATGATGTGAATTCTGAGCAGTTGATAATGATGAAGATGAATTAAGACTTGAGTTAAAGATGGGAATGGCTCAAAACCTATAACACAGAAGAGGACTGATAGTGGGTCCTTGAGTGAAAGTTTTGGTGTTTAACTATTTCTTTCCCTGGATGATATAAGCTAAGAGAGGAGGAGAAGATGAGGAGATGAGGAGGAGGAGGAGGAAGAGGAAGCTGGTTTCTGATAATGGACAAGGGACAGCCAAGTGGGTTGGAAACTTGGAGCCCAGAACTGGTTGCAGCGGACTGAACCAACCTCCCCATATATTCTAGATTTCTAGTGAGAGAGGATTCACATGGAAGTTTGATCCTTCTGTACTAGCCTTTTGGAGTTTATTTTTTTTTTCTTTTTACTAAAAGGTGGATTTCAGAAATGGAGCTGATATCAGCACCTCATCTTTTACAAACCACGTCCCATTTAATAATATTCATTTGTATTTTGTATCTGCATTTACAAAGAGAAAAGAGAAAAAAAATGGTGTAGAATATAAAAAATGGGGTGCAAATTTTACATTCCTTTCATTGTGATATTCCATGATTTTAGGCTTTTTCGTTTATGAATGATCCATTGATCCATTTTGTTTGCCGAAGTTTGAAAAATTCAAATATATGTCAAAACATGATTTTACAAAAAAAAAAAATACAAATTAATGTATAACATGCATGTGATAACTCACTGTAACAATGCTCGACTATCTAATTTTTTTATTTTGTAGTTTTAATAAGAAGTTTTTTGACTAAGTGACTACTATAGTTTGTCACATTTTTGAATAAAATTTACGAGTTTCTGAAATGATATTTAGATTATTATTATTATTATTATCATTATCATTTCTATAGGAATCCATACAGTAAAGGAATTAATGTAAATTTATGAAATTGGCGCATCAACAGAGTGATCATTTACTATTGAATTATTAGTATTGGAATTCATATAAATTTATAAAATTGTTCCATACGAATAGAGAGTAAATTATATGATATACTCAATTTTTTTTGTTTATCACATATCAGTGACATAAAGTTTTATTTTCAATAATTTGTACTACTGAAAAGTCGGTGGAACATGTATAAGAAAGCACATTTTTTAGTACTATACTCTACTACTGGAGTGGACCAATGTTATTGGTATGACCAGTCACCACAGAACTACAAAATCTACCAGAATCTACAGTCTGGACCAGAAACTACAGTCTTGACTAGAAATCTGTAGCTTATATGAACTGGGACTGTAGAGGGTTTGGTACTTGGTAGCAGCAGTTAGCTTAAAGCTCAGACCAGAACCAAAAATACACAAAAGCTTAAAGCTCAGCTTAGCTGCTTTGGTTTATAAACGTATCCATTGAGCTACTACACTAACAGTTGTGCTCCTTTAAAAATGCTGTAAAGCTAGTCCGCTACTGAGCTTTGCCCTTTTTGACTAATCTACTCCATACTCTTAACTTTTCCATAATATTCAATAGTGTAGCCTGATCTTTCCACCTTAATCATTCTAATAATACTTGCAATTAGAATAGTCGGGTTGTTGTTGGACTAATCTTATTTTAAGCTTGCTAACATCAACTATATAATTTGGCAAAGACTGCATGCTGTAGTTGCTGGGCATGCTTAATCATCACCTGTGCCTACAGAAATTGTGACGGAAACTCTGTATTCCTTAACCGTTAATGACCACACAAGATGGATGAGGTTGTTTTATTGGGAGTTTATATATAGTAGTGCAAATCACATTGGTCCTGATTCTACAGATCAAGTCTGTGATACAAAACCAATATGGTGGGAATCATACACACTCAATTTGTGCTTCCTGATAGAGCTGTGAGATTAATATCGAATGGTCTACAACTCTACAAGTTTGAGATAATATACACAACATGAATGAAAATCGATTTATTTATGGTTTCTGACCCACAAAGTTGTAGTATTCACAGAATTATGCGCATGCAGAAGACGCACTTGCAGAAATTATGTCTTTTACTAAAAAGATAGCAACATCGATTGATCTATGCGCGCAGTACAATCCTTCAACCATTGATTGACATAAGTACATAACTCAAGAAATTAGACAAGAATGAGGGGCCATTCCAACTCTCCAAATTCACATGGAAGCTAGCTCGAATGGTTCCAAGATTAATAAACAGCTAGATATTAGATATAGTGTGAAATTTGATCCACCCAAATAGAATAAGCTCTGCTCGTTTTTGACCCATTTGTTGTCAATTAGTTTTAAGAAGCAGGACACTACCCCGTTCGATCTATCTCCCAAACAAGCACAGATATATCCACAAAACAGTAATGCGCGCGCGCCTTCCTCCTTATTTGATTGGTAAACACTAAAAAGTAAACGTTGATGAAGACTGACTAGGTTATCATATTAACTCAAATATAGAGAGCTGGTATTTCATTCTCTGCAGAAGAACGAATACAACAAACAAATGGTGGATGATACTTGGACATAATTTGAGAGACCAAAATGTATCATGATCATATATTCTATGTACCTAGGACAAGTCACTTTAATATAAGTTGATAGCTACTAACCTCGATTTGTATCCAGGTGGTCTACCTTGTCTTGGATATGCATGTTGTACGTGAGAATAAAGCGTTTTGTTTTCTAGTGACACGAGAGTTTGGACATATATTTCTTGATCCGAGGACAAACTAGTTTCTTTTTTGAGGCGGTGGTGATCGATTTTCAGTGTATATAACTGGTTTGGTGCATGTTACGTGATGCATGCAGTGCAAGCTGGACCTTTAGCCCGTGATCACCTAGCTAGGACGACTCTAATAATGGTTTATATGTTGGGGTTCAATCATACAAGTCTCGTCCGGAGAATTCTTGCGCAAAATCTTTGTGTCTGACTTGCTCCATTTGCATTCAATCATACATTTCGTACATAATAGCACATTTACTTAAAAAAATTCTATCGAGAACTCCAAAATACTCGATTAAACTCATTTTATTTTTCTTTAAAAAAATTCTAATATAAAATTATAAATATCTAATAAACGACATATTAAGACGTTTCATTTTTTTTTTATTCTTCTACTTCTGCTGTTCTTTATACACTTAGAACCTACGATTTGATAAAACAATACGAGATTGTTGAACTAATCCTCCATTTATATACTAAGAGAAGATTGTTGTATGGGCTAATTCCAATATTTTTTTTACGAATCACACAGTATATAAGATTAAACCCTGAAACCCAAATCTCCACCATATAATATCCCCAAATGAGAGGTAAATCTTAAGAGAGTAGCTTTTTGAAAAATGAGGCCTTAGAAACAGTATTGAGTGCATAAATAAAATATAAATATAGACTTCTATTAAGAAGAACAAAAACTAAAAATTCAGCGATCGATCGAGGTTTAAGGAGCATGTGGTACGGTATTTGTTATAATTAAAATATGTTCGGGAGATGAATACTTTAATTAGATTTTCAATAGGGTTAAATATGAATTTAACCCTAAGCTAGTGAGCAATTTCATGGCATCAACATTGAGCATTCCCTCTCTACACCAAAATTCTGACATCACGTTATACCATACTAAGCTCTCTTTATTGTCCAGTATGATGTTTTAGGAACAAGTTGTCTTAGAGCAAGTTCATATGTTGAGTTACGGAGTTCGAGTACGTTGTTGGGGCACTGGAGTAGTAGATCATTGATGTATCATTCATTTTTGATAATTTTTTTCACATGTTAGGTCAAGATCAACGTCAGAACTTCATTTTGTTATTATTTTATTTTTTATTTATAATAATTAAATGATATATGTAATCAATATCAATGACAAATAATTAATTACAAGGAAAATGAAGGAATTAAGAAAAAAATAACAAAAAAAAGTAGTTCAAACTCGGTCTCGTTTCCCTAATTAAAATAAGTGAAAAAACACACACAATGGAAGCTGCAAAGTAAAAAAGGTAAATTATAGATAAGGTCAATTAAGAAAAGTTTATACTAAATAAGGTCATCATGTATTTTTTTTTCTCAAATCAGGTCACTTAATAATAATGTGAGGACAAAAATATCTCCATCATTCTGAATAATTACATCAATGTCATGATAATAAATCATTCTAAAAACACTACTACAAGTTGTTGAAAACACTACTCTGCTGAAACTTAAAGACACCACCACAGGTTGTTGCAAATACTACTCTGTTGAAACTTGAAGACACCACCACAAGTTATTGAAAACACCGCCACAGGTTATTGAAAATACTACTACATGTTGTTGCGAACATTACTCTGTTGGAACTTGAAGACACCACTACAAGTTGTTGAAAATATTATCACAGGTTGTTGTACTATTCTGCTGGAACTTGAAGACACCACCACAGGTTGTTGAAAATACTATTATAGGTTGTCGAAAACACTACCACAGGTCATTGAAAACACTATTATAGGTTGTTGCAAATTAACATTACTCTGCTGGAACGTACTTGAAGATACCACCACAGATTGTTGAAAACACCACTACAAGTTGTTAAAAACACTACTATAGAATCGAAGCCTCAAATGTAATGAACATTAACAAAATCTTCCCCAAATTTTTGACCTCCTTTGTCTTCATTCTTCCCCGAAATGCTTCGAGCATCGTATTCTCCAACTCCAGTGCTCCCTGCGACACCTCTGTTGCACCTCTATTTGTTGTCGAGTTCGACACTGGCCGAAACCTCAAATTCAATGACTTTGAGTGCAACCACATCGGAATCGACCTCAATAACCATGTCGGCTAATACAACAGATAAGGGCATGTAACAATATCCGCACCTGGGAACGACTTCGAAGGCGAGAGTCTCTCTCTCTCTCTCTCAAAAGCTTGATCACTCTCTCTACTCCCAAATTTAAAAGAGTAAAATTGGAAAGTCAGGAAAACAAGAAAATAAAAGTGACTTTAAATGGGATAAAAAATGTAAAAAACTTTATTAGAAAAATTAAGCCCAAAAATGTAATTTCTAAATTAAAAAATGCAGCATTTGTTTCTCCTCGTCAGATAATCTTGTTGCTATATCATTTGTTTCTGATATCATATTATGTTCCCAACTCCAGTACCACGATTCTTAAAATGCAGATACATGAATTTGATGTTATTATAATTGAACGGAATTAACAGGAGAACAATGCAGCATGCTTGTTTACGACTCGCTGCGCAAGAGGACTGGCTAGGATCAAACTCAATGCATGATTTATACTCTAGATCTACTTACAGTTCACTTGATCAAGCAGTATTACACTGCAGGGCTACCCACAAAAATGCAACAAATAGTTGACTTGTACTCTAGCTCTGTAGTATTACACTGCTTTCATTATAAAGAATTTGCATTCTATACGTTTGGAATCTAAACAAATGCCAACGATTGTCAACATAAATCATAATCAAATTAAACAGTGTTTGAGCATAGAATAAACGGTCGTTATATTTAATGGGTTTTATTAATTATATTGGGCCGATGCCTGCGGTCTGTGTAGAATAATAAATTTTCCCAAGGAAGAGAGGATTCTCTAGTGATCTTATCACTAAGTCTTTGATTTTGATTGAAATATCTAGGAGGTAAGATTTCGGACAATTAGAGTCATTAAGTGAGTCTAGGCGCTAAGAATCTTAGGTTAACTACAACAAGTCATCATATTTTCCTATATATAGAGAAAATCTTTACAGGATGAAGGCATGATCATCATCAGCATCACACAAACTTTTTCTTTCGGCAAAACACTTCTCATCTCGAGAAACCCTAGCAGCCAGGGATCAAAAGATCTTCACCCAAAGGAGTGTGAATATCTGGTGATTCAAGGAAGTGACCTGTTTTCTCAATACTCATCAGGAGAGTGCTCGTCCTTGCACTGAAGGAGTTGTGAAGTATCGATTCTCATGGTTCAACGAGAGACACGAAAACCAAAAGTCCTAAGTCACTTAGGCAAAAAGAATTCATCGAACGGGGTTGGTTGCTCTCCCCGTTTCAATCACTTTTTAGAAGTTTAGTTTCGGTGAACCATCGTTCAACGTTTTGCCTAACGGCAGTGGCACGCCTAACACACAAGCAATTGAGAAAAGAGACAGTTTGAGATCTCTCAGTGCCCTGGGATTTCTGGAGCCAAACATTTTGGCACGCCCAGTAGGACAATTTTTCGTGTCTCTACGCGACAATATGGGATCCATATAAAAGGGCATACCCTTAATGTTGTAAACATCCTCAACCGGCCTACCGGGAGCACAACTCTACTGAGTGTCACAGATTATCCACGAACACATTAGAACTAATCTTTGGGATCATATGTCGCTTAGCAATGGCGTTCGAGTTTCTCCCCGAGAACGAGATTATGGCCTTAACATACGAGAACTACCGGCCATACGCCGCTAAGCATGACCAACACCCGGCAAAACAACTCGTTCTCATCAACTAATAACTAGTCGATCAAGCGGTTACACTCACCATCAATGGCGAGAAGACTAAGGCCATGAATGTTGAAGTGGTAGCCCTGAGGGCTGAATTTGCCAAGGTTCTAGAGGAGTAAGCGACTCACAAGGCTCAGCTTGCGACTCTGGTCGAGGGCCAGACGAGATGTGTATCGAGCTCCTGCAAGCGTTGGAGACTGCACATGAGTCGCAAACGAGGGATATACTTGATTTGTTCAAAAGAACAGATGGTGACATTAGATAGCTCACTAAGTCCGTGTTTGACTTTACATAGGCCCAACGCCAAGTTGACAAGTTTCCAACCGCTTGAGAGGAGCAATTTGTTAGGTTCATGGCTCAGTGCAACATCCAAGTCACTAAGCAACATCAGGCGTATGAAACCCCTTTCCCAGTATTAGAGAAAGGTATTAACGCCACATGGAAATGGCCTAAGAACTACAAGCCAATTAGCTTCCAAACTTTCAGCAGGGATGGAGGTGAGAGTGCATCAACTCACTTCGCTCGCTTTACTTTGCGACTCAGACCTTGGGGAGAAGACCCGCAACTCAAATTGAGGGTCTTCAGCTCGTCCTTGTTCAGTTCATCTCTAATCTAGTATACTGGCTTAGATCCACGATCAATAACAGAGTGGCCGGCGATGGAAACATTGTTCATCAGACATTTCGAAACAACAATGCCAGAGACAAGCATAAGTAAACTGGTGGCTATGTGCCAGACTTCGTCTAAAAGTCCAGTGGCTTTCTTGCACAATTTTCGATCAGAATATAACTTTGGTGAAAGACATCGTCATAAATATGGCGATCACTGGCCTGGAAGACCAGTACTACCGCCTATTCCTCAGCAGCAAGCACCTCTCTTTGAACGAGTTTATTGCCACAGTGAGGAAAGCTCACAATACCATACAAGAGAGGGATAATAGGCGTAATGCCTCTAAGGGAAAATACGCACCTAGGTCATCATATGTACACGAAAGAAACAAGCCAACTACTGTGGCTTATATAAAAAAACTCTGTTGAAGAAGGATATGAATATGAGGACGAACATGTTCGCGCCGTGGAACTAACCTCTAAACCGGTGTTGAAACCTTGGAAGTTGTAATAGAGCAACAGACCGGTAAAGCTGTCAACGGTGGCTTTCATTAAGCCAGAGTTTGAGATATATACTTATGATGTCAACTTGGCTCGTGAGATATTGGATGAGCTGATTAGTCAACGAGCAGCAAAGATAGACTTCGAACCTATCCCTTATGCAGAGTAGCTAAAAGAAAAGAAGTATTGCAAGTTTCACGGTATGTGGAATCACTCAACTAAGGACTGCGTCAAGCTCAAGGATCAGATCCAAAAGTAGATCAACGAGGGTAAGCTCGCTCTGGAGACATCACCAAAGAAATTTTCGTTGGTACTCTAAACCATTCCCAGACCCACACGTCAATATGGTTGAGATACAGGGAATATCAACCACGCGGGAGGCAGGAAAGACTGAGTGAAGGTCAAGAGAGTTCAAAAGAGATAAGTCGCTTAAGACACCTAGGCCGCCCATGCAGTATATCTTAAGACAAGATCGAATGAATAAGATCCTTGATGAGTTGATCCTGGAAGACTTCATCAACTATAGGTCTGTAAATAGGCTTGAGGACTTGGCCTATATGGGTCTGGGTGATTATTTTTGCATGTGTTATAATAAGTTTGGCATACTACCTCTTATTGCATCGGGTTGAAGAATATTGTCAAAAGCCTACTTGACTACCGAATGATCGGCTTCGGCTATGAGGAGTGATCAAGCAGCGATTTCAGGCCTTTACCACCATTCCACAAGGAACTCAGGCAAGTGTTGCCAACATTGAAGCTGGAGCCGGTGAAGAAGCCTAAGCGGCAGATTACTTATGATATGTCACGAGTGGAAGAAATCCTAGATTATTTGATTCAAGCAAGAATCGCTGAAGTGTCGTCCGGACCTTCGCCAAACCTACCAATTTTGGAAGGTCTCCCTTATTGCCGTTTTCATCACGGCTGGACCCATTCGACTAAACAGTGCACCAGTTTGAAATTTCGAATTTAGCAGTGGATAGATGAGGGTGAGATAACTATTGAACAACAAGACGAGCACGCAGCCCAGGATGTCAACGTTGGCGAATGCCTCGTCGTGGGTATGGTAGATGCGCAATGGAATAATCCCAACAAGAGGAAACAAACTATGGATCTACATACTACTAGGAAAGCAACTAAGGTGGTAGAACTAGCACTTTTCATGAAGGGAAAGGAGAATGTTGACCCAACGGCAGAGTCTCTAGTAGCATTATGCTCTCGTTGCAAAATCCATTGTGGTTTGAAGATATCATATGAAGAGCTTATGGAAGCAGTTTAGATGTAACCAAAGTTGGTCTCTCCACTTGAGTGTTACCAGCCCTCCAGCCCGCGGGAGCTGAACTCGAGAGATTCACGGGCATACAAGCGAATGCGAGCGGTAAAGAAGTTTCTAAAACCGACAGCAGCATAATCAAGTAGTGATGAGTAACTTGTCAAACCGTACATTCCCCCCCCAGCATAAAGGAACATCACCAAGAAAAATGTGTGGTATGTCAAAAAGAAGGGAAAGACAATTGAGGTAACCCCCAGCAGACAGAGAAACTTACAACATCGGTTTGGAGCAGCCAAGAGAGCACTGAAGGCTCTGGATATGGGCATCATCCAACCAGATCAACTGGCTTATATGGTCGAAAACCTGCAAAAATGGTTGAATGCGTTGCCAATGAACCCTGTTGTGGTCTTTGGCAAAAAGTCTCGTGAGCCAAAGGTCTGGACAACCAGACCTAGCGTCTTTTCCAGGAACCCCAGCTTACTCTCTAAGATTCAAATTACATAACCTACCCCTGAGGTTCAGCATGCTTATATGAAACCTAGAAGCAACAAGCATGCCTTTAATGACAACAAGGACCTGAAGCTTGTCACGCTTAAAAGTCTTCACCGAGCAACCGAATTGAATAAAGTACAAATTACTTTGAGTGAAACAAGGGGACTTAAGTGGAGGCCAAAGCCATTGGTGGAAGAAGAGCAAAAGAAAGCTGTGACCCAAAACAATGAAACTTCCTCATTTATAAGCAAAAGCAGTGACATATTCTCCTCAGTGAGTGTAGAACCTACACCTGAAGTTCTGTTTAAAGATGGACTCGTGGCTGTTGTGGATGCAATAGTTCTTATCGATCATGACATGGCGGAAGCTAAACCACAGGGAAAAGAAAAGGTGTTAAACGAAGAGGAATTCGAGGATGAGGAGCTAGTAGACTAGGATGAGGATGAAGAACCAGAGACACATGGTGAGGAGTTCAACGTGAACATGGTATTCATTTTACCCTCTAAATTTGCAGGTTCAACAGTCGAATTAGAGAGCCCAGTACCTTCCGTTACTAGAGAAATCGTTATAGATCAACCCGACACAGTGAACAGCTTGGCGATGATAGCTCGCGAAGAGGATAAAGTAGAGCAACAGCTGCTCGCCGTTCTTCTAGAGATTGACCTTTCATTGATGGAGGCCTACATGTTGTTCAGAAAACATTAAATATGGCTACGCACATGAGACCCCTCTACATCATAGCTAAGGTTCAAGGGGTGCAAAAACTACAAGAAAAATGCACCTAGACCACGGACGATTTCCGTCGTCTAGGTGCAATTTTCCATCGTCTAAGTACTTAGACGACGGAATCTCCGTCGTCCAAGCTCCGTGCTCCAAGTGCTGTCGTCCAAGCACTTAGACGACGAAGATGGAGAATTCCGTCGTCTAAGTGAAATTTTTAAATTTTTTGATTTTTTTTTTTTTAAAAATTTACGGAATTTTCACCTAGATCGCGGAAATGACAATTTCCGTTGTCTAAGTGAAATTTTTAATTTTTTTTAAAAAAAATTTTACAGAATTTTCACCTAAACCGCGGAAATGAGAATCTCCGTCGTCTAAGTGAAATTTTTAATTTTTAATTTTTTTTAATTTTTTTTTAAAATTTTTTTACGGAATTTTCACCTAGACCGCGGAGATGAGAATCTCCTTCGTCTAAGTGAAAATTTTAATTTTTAATTTTTTTAAATTTAAAAAAAAAAAAATTTCAAAATTTTTTTACGGAATTTTCACATAGACCGCGGAGATGACAATCTCCGTCGTCTAAGTGAAATTTTCAATTGTTTTTTAATTTAAAAAAAAAAAAATTTACGAAATTTTCACCTAGACCACGGAGATTGTCATCTCCGTCGTCCAAGTGAACACCTGGACGACGGGGATGGTCATCTCCGTGGTCTAGGTGAAAATTCCGTAAAATTATTTGTTAAAAATAATTTGTAATGAATTTTTGGACCTGTAATTTGAATGAAATTGTCGTAAAATATCGATTAAAGAATCGTATATATAAAAAGTGGGATTTAAGACGATGAATTAATTTACGTATTCAAACTTGTTAGGTATCTACTAA
Source organism: Geum urbanum (assembly GCA_946800695.1). NCBI lineage: Eukaryota > Viridiplantae > Streptophyta > Magnoliopsida > Rosales > Rosaceae > Geum > Geum urbanum. The sequence goes on along the minus strand of OX327007.1, from coordinate 6,182,159 downwards.
TATGTATAACTTAAGTGTCGGTACGTATATGCTCATTGCACATCGATATTAACGAAATTGAATTTGGACAAAACGACCGTTGGATATACTCGTCATAACACCATATATAAGTAGAATAATTTCCACTAAATACTGAGTTCGTTCAGGGTTTCATCGGCACAATTAACCGCAAATCCAAAATTTTTACAAACCGGAAACATGGATACACGAAAATCCGTAACTCTAATTTTGAAACCGTCGACGCTCACACTCTAAGAATTGTTTACTCTATGGTCTCGACGGAAAGAATATGCATTGGGACATGGTCTAGATGGCCGTTGTCTTAGGTGAAATTACGAAATTTTCACTTAGGCGACGCAAATGCCCGTTTCCGTAGTCTAAGTAAGCACTTAGACGACAGAAACGTGCCTTTGCGTCGTCTAAGTGAAAATTTCGTAATTTAGGGGTAAGGGCCTTAGGGTTTAGGGTTAAAGTACTTAGACGACGGAGATGTCTTTTTCCGTCGTCTAAGTGTCACCCACACCGCAGAGACCCTAAACCCTAAACCCAAATTAAATGGGCGCCGGTTCTAAAAATTCAAAATTTTCACTTAGACGACGGATATGGTTTTTCCGCGGTCTAAGTAAACACTTAGACCGCGGAAACTTTCTCCGCGGTCTAAGTGAAAATTTTAATTTTTTGAAATTTCACTTAGACGACGGAGATGTGTTTTTCCGTCGTCTAAGTGAACACTTAGACCGCGGAAACTTTCTCCGCGGTCTAAGTGAAAATTTTAATTTTTTGAAATTTCACTTAGATGACGGAGATGTGTTTTTCCGTCGTATAAGTGACACTTAGACCCCGGAAACTTTCTCCGCGGTCTAAGTGTCACTTAGACGACGGAAAAACACATCTCCGTCGTCTAAGTGCATTTTTCTTGTAGTGAACTCAACAAACAGCTGGTGGATTCGGGAGCAGCAATTAATATCATTATTGTCAAAGTAATGACATTATTGGGCATCCCTAAATCCGCTATCCAAGAGACAGCTCTCAATGTCTGCAACTTTCAAGGTAGCATATCCAAAACCTTGGGCATTATTTTCCTTTATGTACAAGTTGGACCAGCAGTTGGCACACACAATTTCTTTGTGGCAGAATGCATGACACTATATAGTAGAATATTAGGTTAAGACTGGATCTATCGCAACTATTGTATACCATCATATCTTCATCAATAAATGGTAATGTGGAATATGGAGTCAGGTGAAACGGAGGTGATCGATGCAGATCCCCGTCCGTACTTAGTGTCTACAAATTCTTTGGACGCCAACTACTACAATGGAGACCTAAGGCCACTAGAGGTGTGTGGCGTTGACAACAAGGGATGCCTTGTAGAGCTGACGACCTCATAATTGGCTAAACGAGGAATCATGTAGGTAGACAAGGACATTCGCCGCCCTTATTCCATTGAGCTGCCCCAAAAATCATTGCAATGATAGAGCATTTATCAAGCATAGAGGCGGATGCTTGTTTCTCTCTTCATGATCACCTACATAATTATTTGATGGAGAGGTAGGCCAATGAGCACGTTCCAATAATTGTAGCATTGGAATATGTGGACGACAATGTACTACATGAATCAGAAGATGAGGAGATTATTCAATTGGCCCCAACAACCTTGGATGCTACTCCACCTAAGGTTAAGGACCTCGTAGAGAAAATTAACCTTGGGACTACAGATGAACCAATGAATGTAGGTATTAGTACCTTCCTGGAGCCTGAGTTAAGAATGAGGCTCATCGAATTATTGCATAAGTATGCAAATTTCTTTGCAGAAAAATATGAGGACATGCCAGGATTGTCGCCAGACTTTGTGTTTTACAATCTACCTATCTTAGAAGACAAGAAACCTATGAAGCAAGAAATGTGTCGGATGAATACGGAGACGGAAATTCTGGTCAAAGAAGAGATCGACAAGATGATCAAGTCTGGCATCATTAGAGTAGCCAAATATAATGAGTGACTATCAAATGTCGTCCCAGTCAAGAAGAAGAATGGGAAAATCAGAGTCTGTATCGATTATCATGACTTCAACACTGCTACCCCAAAAGATGCATACCCCATACAAGTGGTAGACTCACTGATTGAATAAGCCGCTCGCCATGAGATGCTATTGTTCATGGACGGGACAACAGAATATCACCAAATTCTAGTGGCAAACGCTGATCAGCATAAGACAGCATTCTGGTGTCCTGGCTTTGCCGACATTTTTGAGTATGTAAGCATGCCATTTGGGCTCAAGAATGCAGGGGGCAACCTACCAGCGAGGTATGAATTTGATCTTCCATGGCCTCATAGGCAAAATTATGGAAGTTTACATCAATGATGCGGTAATCAAGACTAAGCAACAGACTGACCACGTAGACGACCTCAGCCAGGTGTTCGAGCGTATGAGGCTTCACCAATTGAAGATGAATCCTTCCAAGTGCATCTTCGGTGTTCCCGCAAGAGACTTCCTAGGTTTCCTGATTCACCAGCGAGGGATTGAGATTCTTGATGATAAGAAGGAGGCGGTGCTTATCGATAGCCCACCTAGAAACAAAAAAGAACTTAAACGCTTACTGGGTAAGATCAACTGAAAGGACCCAACCCTAGATTAACTAGTAATCTAGGATCATGCCCTAACGACAAAACTTAAACTACGGATTTCAATAAATTTTTTGACATAGTTTCCTCTATGAAGTGGACTACCAGAAACCTGCAAGAAAATCACATTTCGGATTTCCCACAAACAACATTGAGGACCACTGATGTCCATTCGGATTTCTCAATAAAGTGCATAAAGTAATTTAATTAAAATGCTAGAAAAATAATACATGAACTGAAAACTCATAATACAACAATGCTAACAATTCACTATCAACACTAAAAAATATTTACAACACCAGTGTCTAGAAATGTATGGTAATCCGGTGGACTCTAAGCCTCAGAGAACCAAAATTCAGCTCAGGAGAAGCACTGCAACCTGGGCACGGAAAACTAAAAGGCCTAGGAAAAGGAAGATAAAAAGATAAAAACGTTAGCGTAAGTGGACAAAAACTCAAAATCAGTGTAAAATAATTAAATATTCTATCTATGCCTTTCCGCTGTTTTCTATGAAATCACGCTAGTTCAAAATAATAAATTAAATAAAATATGGAGGTGGGCGCTCAGGGTGTTTGTCCTAACCCAAAGTATCTCCATGACTGTAAATAAAAGGTGATGGGATCGTTTAGGGTGTTTGTCCTAACTCGAGGCGATCTGGGTCGGCAGGATGTTTGTCCTAATCAAGTCTGACCCGACTAGTCAGTGATCAGCCGACTAGTCAAACATCGATGCTGAAAATAAACCATCACAAACATACATCCAAACTTGACTGTAATAAAATATAGAAACTGTAAATCTGCATAAACATGAACTCGCAACAACTGTGAAAATAAATAAATGTCCACTCACCACACTATGCCGGGATATTCATAAATTCGAAACCTACTCATCGGCGCAATAATCATCTGACACAGCCCGCTAACTCATAATCTTGAAATCAGGATTAAAATTAATATCTACTCGTTGATATTCATAATTAATAGCTAAGCTCGTAATCCGACGAGCAATAATGCCGAGAATCTCACATCCTCGAATAACGTATTTTCTGACTAAAAACAAACTTAATCAAATTCTGAATTTAGTTCCTTGCATTCCTTCACTGTAAATCAATTTTAGAGTCGCAACAAAAATCTTAAACATCAATCGATAGTCGGATTGTCTGTTAATAATATTGTGAAATCAATTAATTATTATTCGATTAAACACACGTCATAATTAATCAAGTTTAAATCAATTCAAGAATCTCACCATTGTGTTCGTCACAAAATTACTAGCGGAACGACATAAAATTTTTCCGAAAATCCAACCTCACCGAAGCTCAGCCACGCACGGCAACGGGTGGGGCTACCCACCACCGTCGGTGGCGGCCGGAATTCCCATTGGAAAAATTAAGCAACCTGCATAACAAAATGTTCATCTCAACTAGCCCAACAACATTCATGGAGAACACAACATCAAAACCAAACTGGAAAACCTCCAAATCGTCGGAAAACTAAAAACCCACCGGAAAAATCAATTCGCTCGATCGCCGTCGTCTGGCCACGGCAAGGTCCAAGACCCATCGTAATCGATCTGCCTCTTCTAAGGCTTCAAAACTCATCTGGGTTCGACGTCCAAAGTTGCTGTGAGCGCCGCCACCATTGCCGAGAAAATCAACTCGGAAGCTGCCACTTTCTCAACCTCGATTATCCCTCCTCCAACCACCAACGTCGAAGATGCATTCACCAATCGATAAAGAAGAAGAAAACCAATCGTTTTCACCAAAACCACGGCCGGAGGTGGCCGAAAATCATCGTTGTCTTCGACGGCAATTTTGGGTCGGTGAGCTCGGTCAACGCGGGTCAACCCTCTTGCAAAAATAGAAACTTCTCACTTTCCCCAAATAGAAAGCGATAAAACGTTTTCCGATATTTCCATAAAATTTCCGCTGATCATAACTTGTTCCTCGTAACTCCGATTTCAACACTTGATATGACCACGAACTCATATCAACAAACTCTATAACTTTATTCTAAGAAATTTCTTGAAAGACCAAATCGATAAAGTCTTGATGAAACGCCAGCGAAAATTATCAACGGTAAAAACTAAGTACCATCGACGATTAACATAATTAATTAGCGACTAACCACATAAGTTCCGATTATAGTATAATGATGTTTCGGGTCATAACATCAACTTTCTAAGACGCTTCATTGGTAATGCGGCAGGGAAGGTTCAGCCATTCTAGTCACTACTTAAGCTCCAAAATCAGAAAGACTTCACATGTGAGCTTGTTCATCGAGAGGCTTTTGAATTTATTAAGGTGTATCTCACCAATCCACCGATATTGGTTCTACGAAGGCATGAGATTCCTCTCAAGTTATATATTTCAGCTACTAACCATTCCATTGGAAGTTTGTTGGCACAAGACGCTATTACTAGCACTGAGTGCGCCATTTTTTAAAACTCATTCACGTTCACAGATTGTAAAATGAGGTACTCGCCTATGGAAAAGCTCGGTCTCGCCTTGTACTTCTCAGGATGTAAGTCGAGGCATTACATGTTGTCATTCACCATATGTGTCATTAATTGCTCAGATAGATTTGGTGAAGTACATGCTTTCACGGCCTATACTTCGAGACCAGATTGGGAAGTGGAGTTTAGCACTTTTTGAAATTTTGCTGCAATATGTTCCGTATAAGGCAGTCAAGGTCTAGGCAACGACCGATTTTCTAGATCATCATCCTATGCTAGAAGTTTGAGAAGTCAAGGACTTGGAGTTAGCCCGAATTTTTCTCACTCCTTGGTTCTTGTATTTTGATGGTTCAAGCACAAGTACTATAGATGGGGCAGGAATAGCCTTGGTTAACCCATAAGGGGGTGCGTTTTCTTATTCTTTCAAGTTGGACTTCCGTTGCACCAAACACCATGCTGAGAACGAGGCACTCATTATCGGCATGGAAATCTTGTTAGACCTGGAAGTCACCAACATCCATATTTGTGGTGATTCAGTGCTCATAATTAGGCAATTAGAAACCAAGTATAGGGTCGGTGCAGCGTTGGAACCATATGCTAAAAGAGCTACTGAGTTGTTGGAGTTATTAATTGAAGTCACATTGGAACATATCCCTCGTGACCAAAACCAAGAAGCAAATGAGCTAGCCTAACTGGCCATGGGTGTTAGTCTTCAGGGTGACATTCGTGAGCGTATATTGAAGGTTGAGCGATGCACCTTACCTTCTTCAAGGCTAGGCAAGAGGAGAACAATGAATGGTATGTGGCAACACTTGACCACATGAACATTAATTAGATACAACCTCTTATTTCTTACCTTCAAGACCCCAATGTCATGCATGACAAGCGTATCAGTTTCCTCGCCCCAATTACGTGCTCTGGCATGGTGAATTATTTAGACGAGGAGAGGAGGGTGTACTATTGCGTTGTGTTTACGGACAAGATTCCAAATGATTAATGAGAGAAGTACACCTAGGGGCAGCATGAGCACATCAAACAGGTCCCAAAATGCGCTGGCTATTCCAGCGCTATGGTTATTATTAGCCTACAATTCTTAAGGATTGCATCACTTTTTCCAAGGGTTGAGAAATTTTTGAGCTCATGGCCCTATCAGTCCTCTATCCAATATCCTTATACAACCAATCATCAAGCGACCCACGCGAGGATAGGCGTTGGACTTGATTTGGTGGATCCACCCCCATTCATCTGAGGGGCACAAGTTCATCATTATGGCTACAGATTTCTTCACCAAGTAGGTGGAAACTAAGCCTTTAAAAGTGGCCTTGGCAGGTACCATTCGCCAGTTTCTATTTTGAAGATATAATTCACAGGTTTGGTATCACCGAATGCTTTGTTTCAGACAAAGAGGCAGTCTTCATGTCTGGTGAAGTTGATACACTTATGAAAGATTTGAGCATTCACTTCCTTCATTCTACTCCTCAATCCAATGGTCAAGCAGAAGCCAGTAACAAGCTCATTTTGCATATCCTTAGGTGCTTGCTAGCAAAGCTCGACTATGGCATGCTAAATTATTTAGTATACTTTGGGCATATCGGACGAGCAAGCACAATCCAACTGCGATGACTCTTTATGCTTTTATGTTTGGACACGATGTAGTTCTACCCATGAAGCTCAACATCCAGTCTCTTCGAATTATGGAACAACATGACTTGATCGAGGAAGACTACGCCCCAGCGATGTGGCAAGAGCATGAAGACTTAGACGAGCAGCATATCAAAGCCTATGAAAACTTGTGTGCCAAGCAACGAAGAGTGGCTCATTCATATGACAAGTGCACACGGGGGCAAGAGTTCCGTAGAAGGTGAGTTGGTCTGGAAAGCGGTTTTACCCATTGGAAAGAAGCTTGAAGGAGGAGGCAAGTGGTCAGCTAAGTGGGAAGGACCATACATAATCTATCACATCCAGGTACGTGGTGCCTTTTGCCTTCGCAACCGAAATGGTACCATCCATGCGATCCCCATCAATAGGCGTTTCCTTAAGAAGTATATTACTTCGATGTGGGAGTTAGATGACCCACTAGTTGCAAAATAATTGAGTTTGCTAATGCTCACTCGTCTGCCTTTTCAAGGCTTATTTCTTGCTCGCTTGATCAAACTCAAGGGAAAACTCATATAGTATATTGTTCTCACCAACACCTGTGGCAGAAATACTTAGAAATTTTTGAGTGTTGATTTGTTTCTTTTTCTTACTAAGTCTTAGCCAATTAGCCAATTCCTGTGCCAAAATTTGTTAAAACCTTGTTTCTCTTTTTAAGCCAATACATGTGGTTAATATCATTGATTCCATTTGTAGGTCAAATTTACACTGAAGTGACCTATTCATGTTCTAAGGCAATCTTACTAAATCATACAAGACAAACACTATTACAAAATCTTTGTTGCCTTGAGCTCTGATACCATGGAAAAGTAAAAAGGGCTTGCAAGCCAAAACCAGAAGGTCTGCTAAAAGAAGCAAAGAGAGCAGACTGAAACAACATGCCAAAGACCTTGAAGAGCAAAAGACAACCTCTTGGCCTTTCATCATTGGCTCTGATGAGACAGCTTCAACCTTGGCGTCTGCCTTGTAATGATCTAATTGTTGTCAACTTCTCCCTAGCCATTTCCCAAGCTCCACCATCTGCTTAAATGGGGAGTGGTAGGACAACAACTCCATGTTATTCCCGCAAGATAAGCTTGAGCACAGATGGTGTCTAGCTCCCTTGAAATTCAAATAAAGAGTTGTTGCTACTGAGACAGAAGACAAAAAGTCATCCCCGGCATATAGACTCATCTACCCCCAAGAATCTTAGGGCAGCTTTACCAAGGATGAACCTGGGCGTAGATATCGCTATGTAGTCTAGGTTTGGCCATTGATATCACTATCTAAAGGCTTAGAGCATGGAGTATGGAGTCTAATGGGATTGCTCTTAGGCAAAACCGGAGGAAATACTTCAAGGAAAACATCTTTGTTATATTTGGAAGTGGAGATGAATGCTTAATGCTTTGGTTAGGGAGTGTATTTATAGAGGCCAAACCCTAGAGACTTTGCATGGAAACAAAGCGATGAGATTATCGATTCAACGCACCTATTAATGGTGTTGATATGTTTGCTCCAAGATTCTAACCGCTTGAATGACGGTTCATCCTTTCCGAGAAAGGCTGTTAGCTACCATTTATTCCTGGGCGGTTGGGGAGAGGAGGCGTGATTCTTGGAAATTGGAGAGACGTGAGGTGATTTGATGGCACGGTCAAATTCAAATTTGAAGTCTAATAGATTAAATGGGCTAAACCCATTAGTCAGTTTTGGTGCAAATTACGTCTAGAATTCAAATATAGTAATTAAGGCCTATACCCGAGGCCCATTTAGATATACCAAAGTTGTTCATAGGCTTATGATAGAGGCCTATATACATGGCTTGATATAATCTAATATGTGTTTAAATACAAAATGGGCACAATAGCCAAAGATGCCCAATAATATTAATAAGTATTAAGTTACAAGAAAAAGCCCAAGTCTACATGCGTATTGCTTTCTGTTTAAGCTTTACCTTAGCATGTTCATACTTAGCATAGGCTTCTGAAAATGCTTTGAGGGACGAAGTGACTTCTTTCTCGGCTTCTCTAAGATTATTGACTTGGATAAAGCTCTCTTGCAGTAATCGCTTGGCATTTGCGCGAGTAGGGTTGGACTCGGCACGCATGGCATCTACTTGCACGTGAAGCTTGGCTAGCTCTGTCTCCTTATTTGCTAAAACATTGTTTTGCTCCATGACAGTCTTAAAGAAGTTCTGGAGTTGGCAATGATCAGAGTGCATGAGTCATGCTCTCTCTCTCTCTCTCTCTCTCTCTCTCTCTCCTTGTCTTAGTATGTTGCTCAAGGTAAAGGAACAAGTTGTCCTTGTAGGTTTGCAACTCCTGAAGTTGTTGAATGTCTTGCTCGTACGGAGATAGCAAAAGAATGAGTTCACTAGGAGCAACTTTTAGTAGCTTAGCAACTTCACCCAGTATCACCTTGAGGACTTCAGGGTCATCAAGGTCGATTTTGAAGAGGCTCCATACAATGTTCTTGGCGAGAGGAATCTCTGTTGGGTCAAGGGCCGCCGACATAAAATTGGCAAATAATGTTTCAAGTTTGCGGGATTGGGCAGAGATTGTTATGGCACCGACATTGGGCCCATATGAGCTTGAGGCTTGGGAGGGGTCGAAGCTAAGGGCATATGAATCCTCGTTGCCCAAGACCTTAAGGGCATCTTGGATGGCAGCGACAATGTTGTCACACGCATCGATTGATGACACGTAAGCGCTAGCACGCGTGTTATATGGAAGAGAATGGGGCATAGCTGTGTCTTCTCTTTTTATAGGCTCTCTAAGGTGGTTTCAGGACTGGCCTTGTTTGGAGTTGAGAGGAAGGGAGGTTCAGAACTTTGGTGGGAGAAAAGGAGTTGTCAGAAGAAGAACTAGACGATGAAGGAAGAGATGCAGATTTCTCGAAGTAATTTCTAGTACATACCTTTTTCTCGCCAGGGGCATTTTGAACAGGCGAGGACAGAATGATTGGCGAGAGATTCGCCAGAGGTTTGTGATGTCTATGGTCCATGTATGTTTATGGCCCAACAATGGGCTATTTGGTTTCTCTGCTTGGCAAGGATCAAAGAACAGTGCTTTCTCAGGTTTTGCTTCCATTGAAATCTGCTCCTCAGGAGAATAAAACATGACATGCCAGCTGAAAGGAGCATCTACGAATGTGAAAGTGTTTTCCTCCTTGTTTTCAATGAGTTTTATAGCTTGGGAAGCAACTTCCTCAATTTCAAGTGCATCTGTATCAATGCCTCCTTTAGAAGGTGCGTTGACCGAAGGGTTAGTCTTAGGTTAAGCTTCCTCGTGATTCATAGTCTGCAGATGTAAGTCAATCAGAGGAAACGTAAGGAACAACCAGAGTTAACATGTGATTTTGGGGATAGATTAGAGTTACCATGTAATCTGGTTCAGTGGAAGGTTGGATAAGAGCTAGTCATTATTGCTTGTTCACGAAGGGCAGGTCCTCATTGCACGATAGTGAACTGACAGGTGAAGTTGGGGGATTTACGAACTGAATGGATACTCCCTACCATTGATCAACCCATTTTTGTAGTTGTTCTTACTGTTCATGTTGTAACTAGACTTCATCATCTTCCCCGAAGTGACGGCCATGTTGGACTAGGGATGTATATGTAGAGCAAATACAAAGGGTACAACTTCGTTTGGTCCCTTGGAGGTTGCTCGCAGTGCCTTCATAGAAAGAAGTTAGAATTCGCTTGCGAGGAGTCTTAGAAGAAGCATATGGATTAGGCATTGTAAATTTTTGCATGGATTTAATCTTAAGTGTGGAATGGATAGTGACTTACAAAGTGTGGAGGTTCGACTGCCTCATTTTCGGCATCATCTATCTCACGATTAGAATCTGAAGAGATAGTGCGTCTGACGTGGCGAGAATGTCGCCTGCCGTGTGAGGGACCTGAGTCAGGGCTGCTCACAGGATTTTGTTTCCTTGAGCGGTTAGCCTGAAATATTCATGTTCATGGTTATAAATTGCCAATATCAGTGGCGAAAGATGTGAAGTTAAAAGGTTGGAACACTTACTGTGGGCCAAGGCGTCGGTGCGTTGGGGTTGTCTAACATATCATATTGGAGAGCTTCTTTGTCATACAAAGAGGTAAAGAAACGGGTGAAGTCCTTGAAGATTGTTGCAAAGAGAGTCATGGGTTGCACAATGCAAATCCTATCCCAGAACTGGGCTCGGTAGTGTGGTTTCACGTCAAAGGATGGTGTTAGAGGGACATTAAAGGCTTCACTTGGGAGCAACGTGATGGGAAAAACAAAGTGAGCATCTTCCATATCGGTTGCTACAGGGTGCGTGTTTGCTCGCTAAGTGCTGTAGCTGTTGGCAAAATTAACCAAAGGAAATGGGGCATCTTGGGTCAGCCCAAGCTGCCTGGTGAAGTGGTTTAGATCGTATAGCTCGTAATAGAGTTTAGTGGTGTTAGGGACTCTCAGATCTCCACAAGTGTGGCTTTGGATAAAAATGATCGTCACCAAGTCATCTTGGTCAGTCGAGGGAAGAAAACCCGATGCCAGGTCCTCAAGGAAGCGACGCTGGATAATTAGTTTGGTGGTGTCTGAGGGGAAGCTATTCAGCAAGCAGAGAGTGACAAAGTTGAAAAGGTACATCAGAGGGTCGTTGTGGAGAGGTTGTGTGAGTGTCTTTCCAAGGAGCACTCCATCTTTAAACGGTTGCACGTCTAGGTGGCGGAACACTGGAAAATAGACCTGCAACCAGAGGTCTACCATCCAAAAGGGTCCGGGGAAATCAAACTTTATGGGTTCCAAGAAAATCCATCTCAGGCTGCGGTAGATGCAGGCAAGAATGGAATAAGCAAGACCGGTCTTGGTGCCTTCGTATAAGGCTTCGGTGAGTATGGTCCAACTTTTGTTGACCTTGCTAGAGGCTGCACATAACATGTATTTGGACAACCAGTATTCAAGAAAGGAAATACCTCTATAAGTGTCGCCTTTGTTCTGGAAGTGTTGACCCAAGCAAAGTAAGAGCCTGGAAGGATTGGGCTAGTAGTTGTCATGGTGCGGTAGGCGTCACCTTGCTTCCACAGAAAGTCGGTTATAAGAACTACAAATAAGGCTTCCAAGTCGAGCAAAGCAGTACTCATGTCTCTACAAGGTATACGGAAGTAGTTGCAGATCGCATCGCAGAAGCACATGTTGGCGACGAGCGGTGTTCGATTGTCTCCTTTTGGTAAGGAAAAGCATAACTCTAGGAAATGGGAGATGCCAACTATTTTCCATCGGTCTTTATCAATGGCTTTGCGAGATTTATACCAGACTTTATCTTCTAGAGAGGTAGACGACCATTTCCCCAATTGGCAGGTCACATCTCTGCGATTACACCCAATCAGTGAAGCTTGTTGTCCTTGAAAGATCAGAGCCGGTAGATGTCATTGTGGAGTGTTTGGAAGAGCGTTGGGTTGAGCGGTGCTTGGAGAAATGGTTCCAATTGCCCGGTGGCATTGTTGGACAAGGTCAGAGTGATAGTGGAACTGGGTTTTTTCTGATAAGTGATGGAGCGTATTGTATCTGCTAAAGAGTTTGCAGCTTTTTGCGAGATGTGGGGTTGTGAGTTTTCATGGCAGTGAGGAATGGTGTTGATTGGAAAATTGATCGGGGAAGAAAGGGAAAACTTCGAAAGGAAGTTTAGACGGTCGGGGAAACTGAAGGCAGAAAAGTGTTTTGAGAAGTGGGCTACTGACGAATCGTGTGCGCTTATATAACATCATATCATTAGGGCGTGACTTTTCATAAGTGATGAATTCAAGTGGCGTCGTAAGCAGAAAGTTACCGTTTGATTCTGAACAACGCAATTACAAACCTCTTCGATTGCACATGGGCTTTATCTCGAGGCTTGAGGTGAAATGTTTATGTTTTATTAATTATATTAGGCCGATGCCTGCGGCCCGCGTAGAACAATAAATTTTCCTGAGAAGGAAAGTATTTCCTAGTGATTTTATGAACAAGTCTTAGATTTTGATTGAAATACCTAGGAGGTAAGATTTCGAACAATTAGAGTGATTAAGTGAGTCTAAGCGCTAAGAATCTTAAGTTAACTACAATAAGTCATCATATTTTCCTATATATAGAGGAATTCTTTACAGGATCAAAGCATGATCATCATCAGCATCACATAAGCTTTCGCTCTCGGCAAAACACTTCTCATCTCGAGAAACCCTAGGAACCAACGATCAAAATATGTTCACCTGAAGGAGCGTGAATATCTGGCGATTCAAGGAAGCGACCCTATGTTCTCAACACTCATCATGGAGATTGCTCTGCCTTGCACCAAAGGAGTTATGAGGTATCAACTTTCGTGGTTCAACGAGAGACACGAAAACCATAAGTCTTAAGTCACTTAGCTAAAAAGGATTATTGAAAGGGTTGGTGCTCTCCCCGTTCCAATCGCTTCTTAGAGTTCAGTTGCGGCCAACCAGTGTTTAACATTCTGCCTAACCCTAATGGCACGCCTAGCACACAAGCAGTCGAGAAAAGAGACGGTTTGAGATCTCTCAGTGCTCTGGGATTTCTGGAGCCAAACACAAAGAACACACCTGCTATGGTTATTCAATTCCTTAGAAGCCAATCTGAACAGTTTAAGTTCATACTATTACCTCAAATTCAACCAATTCACGCAAGAATAGAGAGAGATTGAGAATTGGATAACTGAGAATGGTCGGGGAAGAAGGCAAACCAGCAATAAACTAGCGCAACAGAGACACAAAGTATCTATAGTCGGCGAAATCAAACTGATCGATGACAGAGTCGAGATCCAACGAGGAAGGGTAGTTGCTGAGTCCGATGATGGCGAGGGTTTTGTGGTTAGATGCGAGTTTGTATGGTAGCCTCGTTTGCCATCTCTTGCTTGAGCTCGGATATGAAATAAGAGAGAACAATCTATGCAGCAACATCGATCGATGATGTGTATGACCAAGATTAAGAGGGACGCGTGGCAACTAGGTCAGGTCAGGAGGATAGAATTGCCTTAAGGATTGACCGAGGGGAGTTTTTGCCCAGGCAAGAAAACACCGATGGAGCGTTGGTTTTTCACTTTTTCTCCTTTTAGATGTAGCGTTGGGGCTACATCTACATGACAACCAGGCTACATCATTCCCGGTGAACTTGCTCTAAGGGGCTCCAGCTTGAATTTTTTTTTTTCTTTAGTTATTGAAAAAAAAAATGGAGCTGTAGTGAGTGTGGAGGTCAAGTGAACAAATTTTGAGATCTGAATAGAAACTCTCTACTTATACGAAATTTGGATTTTTGGATATTGCGTTAACAATGTTGAGTCGAGGCGATATATATTGATCTGAAATTAGTCATCTGTATAAAACTCAAATGACTCAATATATAATTGTATTTCTTAAACTCATGAACCCTTTTTGTATATGTATAATGAAGGATACAATCAATCCATGATTATTCATCACACATAGACATAGTCCAACAAACTATGGAATTATTTCAATACTTGAAGAGAAGAGAAAAGCAAATTACAACATATATAGTAGATAACACAAGATCAATTACGATGTACTCCTGAACCCATCACCAGCCAAGCACGTACAAACTCGATCTACATGATCCTGCAAAGTTACAATAATAACAATGAAAATCTGTTAGTTACCGTACCATAGATCGTTGAGGCACCTACAAACTGTATACAGAGATTCAGACAGAGGATCTTACTTGCTGCAGTCAGTAGCTGTGGTGATCTTGTAGGGAATAATGTTGGTACGCATACAACCGGTCGGTGGCAAAAAATATGAGCTGGGATAGTGAAATAAGTTGAATATTTTCTGGATACAGTTGCAAACGGCCTGGCGATCAGAGGTTGTCTGAGCCATCTTATTGATGTTCACTAGGTTTGTGCAACAAGTTCTCGTGGGCGGCAGACCTTGTTCAAGGTTCAAACGACATGCCCCAACCAAACTCGCTATGTCTTTGCAGTTTATGGCTGCGGTTGCACCACCCATCACACACAACACCACCACCACCATCATGGATATCAGCTTAGAAGCCCCAGAGAAAGCCATGCCAAAGTTATTTATATATGTAATATACTTGGTTTTATATATATATATATATATATATATATATATACTAGACAGACGTTGCTAGATCAAGTGTTTTGAAAAGAGTTGTAGTGATAATATGTTAACTGGTATGCTATTTGTTAGTATGGCATTAGTTGTCTGATCTACGCATTTTATGCTTGATTCTTAATATATTTCTCTCAACATTTAGCTACGTTTTGACCTTAGTATTCCCTCTTCTTACTTACTTTGTTGTTTTTAGGTTTTTAATAAAGGAGATGAATAAAGGAGGCTAAATGGAGCTAAAAATGTGCTTAGTGGAGATTTCCTACTTCCACTAGGAAAAATGGTCTTTTCCTACTGTGACCAGGATTCCTACTCAAACTAGGAAAGTGAAGGAATGATGCGAAAATGGTCTCCAAATGGTGTCAAGAAATAGCAACTCAAAATGACAAATGAAAATGTTACCATGATGGTGCAAATGAAGAACAAAGGCATTTCTCCTACTCGAGCTAGGAATGATGTGGCAGACCAAGCTTCGGGCCATCCCATTTGAAGATTAACTCGGAAGCCCAATATTCAAGCCCAATATCAAGCTCAAGGCAGGCCCACACATGATGATGAAGATCTTTCAAGAAAAGCAAAGCAGAAATCTGCCTGTGCATATCATCCCACTTTAGAAGACCACTGGGAGCAGATCAAAATGAATTAGAACGCGTGTAATACATGCATGGAAAGCTCTGGAAGTCTAGTTTCTAGCCCCACTGGAATCTCTCAATTTGGATAAGTAAATATCTGGGAATTTTGGTTTTTGTGAGAAGGGGTCATTCTGCCCGAGAGCCCACTTTAACAGACCACTGGGAGCAGATAAAAATGAATTAGAACGCGTGTAATACATGCATGGAAAGCTATGGAAGTCTAGTTTCTAGCCCCACTGAAATCACTCAATTCGGATATGTAAATCTCTAGAAATTGTGGTTTTAGTAAACAATGGTCATTCTGCCCGAGAAAAGGTTGCTTGGAAGAATGGAGAAGGGGAGAAACTTTCAAGAAAAGCTAAAATATTTTTTCTATAAATAGAGAGGATTGAGAATCAGATCACCATCACTTATTCTATAGCCTATGCTCTGCCAAATACTCTCCTCCTCCCCACAAATTAAGCCGACATCCTCAAGAAGCCGACTACGCCATCAAACCGCCGCATCTCTTCTTCCACCGACGCATAGGGGATTCCGAACGTCATCCACCAAGAAGTCTAGTTCTCTTGAGTATCCATAGGGGATTCCGAAGATATAAAAGTGTAACAATGAACTCTTTACTCCGTAGTCTCTTTTTGCTCATGAAACTTATTTGTGTGTTTTGGATGATTGTATTTCGGTTTTATTACATAAGTAAATTTCAATAACTTTTCCATGTGTTCCTTATTTTAGATTTAAATTTGCATGAAGTTAATTGGTTCTTAATGCTTTGGTTTTGATTTAGGGGATTCCTAGTCTAGATCAATGGTGTTTAGGGGATGCCTAGCACAAAATATGAATTATGCATGTTTAATCGAAATTTAGAGTTATGGGATTTCGGTAGTGTTGTTATTTGCATGTGTTAATAAATGAGTTAGATTATGGATTAAGTTGATCACTTGTATATAATTAATTAGGTTTTCTTTTTGTTTCAAACATGGTATGTGTTTTTGGGTCTTCTATGTGTTTGCTTGTCTATGAGTCAATGCATGTTAGAGTCCTATGATTATGTGCTATGTTTGAGACGTTTTTAGTAAATAAAATTAGGTAATTAAAAACAACTCTTTTATACCCCCCTTTTTACTACACAAGAATTGCATGCACCCTTCAATCCCCGGTTTAGAACGATACCCCTACTTATCAATGCTACATCTACACAAAAAGGGTTTAAATTGCATATGATTGAGTTATGTGTTAAGTGTTTATTTGATGCATGTTTTGGTCATATCAATTTTTGGCGCCGTTGCCGGGGATTGTTAATTGTTTGTGATTTTTGTGTGTATATGTGTAAATTTATACTTGTGCATATTACTAACCATTTTCTTTTTCAGGAATTTTTGAAGTATATATGCTAATTTTTCTTACAAATTTTCGATGCCTTGTATATAATTGATTTAATTTTTCGTAAATAAATACATGTGAATAAATGTTAGTGTAAATTTTAATTTTTGTAAATATTCATCGGTGTTTGTATATATATATCTAATAATTGTTAAGCATGTTAAAGCATAGTCTTAGATTTACATTGATCACATGCTTGATTAATTATGTCTCACTCCTTGGAATAGATGGTGCCTCTTTTTCTTGTTTATCTCCTTAACCCCTTATGTTTTACACATAAGGTTGAGGGCGGAGTCTACAAGAACTATGAGGGAGTGTGAATTTTTGAAAGTTTGGCTGAATGTCGGACATGGTGTCTAGAAACGGGTTATGACTGGTGACAGGTTCTGGATCTAAGAAAGACTTACACCAATAGAGTATATACCATTGGCCCGGTTAGCCTCGGGGTGTATTGTCGAAATTAGTCCTGCCTCTCGCGTTATCTCTATCCCCAACTGGCCATGTTTTTTCGATGGAACCAAGGCTGAACAATTGAGAATTCATACTTTATCGCACGGGTCGCACGTCCTTGGAAAGACTGAAAAATCAAAACCTTGTAATCTTTGTAAATTTTTGGAGAAATCAAATTGAGACATGTTTGTTAAAAATCCAGAAAATTGTTTGAACATGTAAAGGACTTTCCAACGTTGCAGGTACTTAGTTGCATTAACTCCCCTGCGGTTTCATGTTGCTCGGATTTCATCACCGGGTACCCTAACCCAAGTGAAGTTAGGGACATGAGACCAAGGGATGAGTCATTCTTTTCATGATTATTCATGTAACTTGGATGTTTTCTGCAGGTTCTAACCATTTTCTCTTATGCATTCACACCATCTTATCAATTAGGTTGATCTTCTTTAATGCATTTAGTCATTCTTATTAAGTAAATGTGTGATACATGATAAATCAAAGTGTGACATTGTGTGAAAGGTGCTCCAACATGTTCTTAGTTTGTTCCAAACGTGTGAAACAATTGTGTATATATATATATTTCGTTGGTTAATATTTCCCTTGCATCATTTGCATTTGCATTTTTATTTGCATTCACGTTTAATTGTGTTTTCGCATTTTGTGTGTTTAGTACACTTTTCGTGTACAATATATATTTTTGCATTTTTTTGTATTATGTTGATACTAACACTTGAATTGTTGAATTTCAGGCCATTTAATGAATGTCCACTCCTGTTCTTCGTCAACTTGAACTCAGAAGCAGAACAATAAACAGACCGAATCAGAATCAGGTTAACGCAGAAGGGGTTTTACAAGGGCCTATTTTCAACAGTCCACCAAGTAGTCCACCTAGACCACCATCACCTACATGGTCTTCAGACACTTCAGAAGCTGAATCCATGGGTGAAAACGGAGACAACATTGAACAGTCCATCAGACAGCAAACTTGCTCGAACCTGGGAAACTTTGGCCCAATGTCGATCACTTATCCAACACCAGCAGCGGGACAGACTGCACCAGAACTCAAGAGTGGTGTCATCCATCATTTACCACGTTTTCATGGCCACACAACGGAGGATGCCAACACACACTTGACCACATTTCTGTTTGTGTGTGATTCCATGTGTCCTGCCAACACTAATAGGGATGCATTTAGACTGAGAGCCTTCCCATTTTCACTGGAGGAGAAAGCCAAACGTTGGCTCTTTAGTCTACCTGCTGGATCCATCACCACATGGGACGCTTGCATCCAAGCTTTTCTCACCAAGTACTTTCCGGCGTCCAAGATCACAAATCTGAGAAAGAAGATAACGGGCGTTATGCAAGAAAGTGATGAGTCTTTCGCTACTTACTATGAAAGATTCAAAGAGTTGTGTGAATCATGCCCATCACATGGAATATCTGAGAGCAACCTCTTGACATACTTTTATGAGGGACTCAAGCCATTGGAGAGAGAACTTCTAGATGCTGCCGCTGGTGGATCATTTCTGGAGAAGCCTGCAACTGTGGGACGTACGTTATTGAACCAGCGAGCCCTCAACACTCAGCAGTATGAAGGAATGACGTTACAGCAGACTAGGAAAGTGAGTGAGGCGTCATCTTCAAGTACTACTGCCGAATTGGCCAAACTCACTTCCCTAATTACCAAGCTTCTGGAAACCAAGTCACCTCAGCCTCAACCACCTGCAACGTTGGTCTGTGGGATTTGCTTGTTAGATGGACATCATAATGATCAGTGCCCTCAGAATGTACCTACTCAGGGGATGGAAGAAGTCAATGCCATTGGTGGATATCAGAACAATCAAGGTGCTCCTCGCTACAATAATTATGGCAACTATAATCAAGGGATTCGAAATAATCATCCTGGCTTTCAGTGGAGGAATAATGATGGTTGCCTTAACCCTGCTGCACCTCAGTCATTTCAACAACAATTGAACCAGCAAAAGCCTCAAAACGTTGGAGCTGCTCCAGCTCAACCTGTTCTCACCAATCTAGATTATGACAAGATGTTGTCACAGCTGTCATCATCCACACAGGTTTTGCTGAATACTCAAGCCCAACAAGGGAATGACATTGCCGAATTAAAGAAGCAGATGGGCCAAGTTGTTGAGTTCATGGGTCAGATTAAGGGAGGATCTGGAAAGTTGCCAACTCAATCAGTGCCAAATCCAGGAGGAGACCTTCACTCAGCAAATGTTGTAGCTACTAGAAGTGGGAAGCAGCACAGCGAGTATCAACAAAAGAAGAAGTCAACGCCACATACTTTCATTCTGGATGACGTTGAGCTTGATCCAGCCACCACTGAGGCTGAGAAAGAGAAGGTGACGCCACCTGTCTCTATGGCACCTTCATCTTCACAAGTCGACCCGAAGCCACAAGGCATGAGTTCAATTCCTTCAAGTTCGACTCATGCTAATTCCCCGTTTTTCATGGCACCATTTCCCAGTCGTCTTGCGAGCAAGAAGAAATTAGAAACGGATGAGGAAATCTTGGAAATTTTCAAGAAGGTGCAAGTCAATCTACCCCTCATTGAGTGCCTCAAACAAGTGCCAAAGTATGCGAAGTTTTTGAAAGAGTTGTGCACCACGAGGAGACAAACGAGAGAGAAGAAGATTGTGAAGGTGAATGCGACTGTTTCCGCAGTCATTCAACGACGGCTACCCCCAAAGTTGAAGGATCCTGGGAGTTTTTCTGTTCCATGCGTTATTGGTTCAAGATCTTTCAACAACGTCATGCTTGACCTTGGAGCTTCTATAAACTTTATGCCCAATACATTGTATCAAGCTCTAGGTCTTCCTGCGTTGAAGAAAGATGATGTGATCATTCAGTTAGCCGATCGTTCAGAAACTTATCCACGAGGTTATGTGGAAGACGTTCTTGTCCAAGTCAATCAGCTTATCTTCCCAGCTGATTTCTATGTTGTTGATATTGAAGATAGCGACGTCAACACCACGCCAATGCTATTGGGACGTCCATTTATGAGGACTGCAAGAACGAAGATTGATGTGTTCAGCGGAACATTCAGCATGGAATTCGATGGAGAGAGAATTGAGTTCAATATCTTTGACGCCATGCGACATCCTTCAGCTAGTGTCAACTCATGTTTTTCTGTGGATATTGTGGAAACTTTGGCACAAGCTCACTTGGACACTCAAGGGAAGGAGATGTTGGACCTGGTTTTACAAGAAGGAGCTGGGCGGACTCGACTCGGGGATGATGGCCTTTTTAATGATCTTTGGCTCGAAATGGTACCTGTGGCTCGTGAAGTTTTGACTCTCCTGGATGCGGCTCAAGCAGAAATTCGTCACTTTTCTCCCATGCCTATCATTTTCGGTGAAAACAAGATGCTGCCTTCAATTGTTCAAGCACCTGAGTTAGAGCTGAAAGTCTTACCTGAGCACTTGAAGTATGCTTACCTTGGAGAGAGTGAGACGTTGCCTGTCATTATATCAGCAACGTTGGAGGCTGAGCAGGAACACAAGCTTGTTGAGGTGTTGAAGAAACACAAGACAGCTATAGGTTGGACGCTTGCAGACATCAAAGGAATCAATCCGGCACACTGTGTACACCGGATCTTGCTTGAGGATGGCGCCAAGCCTAGTAGGGAGGCTCAACGCAGACTTCATCCACCTATGATGGAAGTTGTGAAGAAGGAGGTAATTAAGCTCTATGACTGTGGAGTTATTTATCCGATTTCAGATAGCCGTTGGGTGTCTCCAGTACAAGTTGTTCCGAAAAAGTCTGGGATCACTGTTGTAAAAAATGAAGATAATGAGTTAGTGCCTCAGAGGACTGTTACAGGACATCGAGTTTGCATTGATTATAGGAAGCTCAACGCCACAACCAGAAAGGATCACTTTCCTTTGCCATTCATTGATCAGATGCTTGAACGGTTGGCTGGTCATGCTTACTACTGCTTTCTTGATGGCTATTCCGGGTACAACACTACAAGAAAAGAGGACTTAGACGACGGAACAGTATTAGTTCCGTCGTCTAAGTGTTACTTAGACCTCGGAGATTTCTCCGTGGTCCAAGTCACACTTAGACGACGGAGATGTAATTCTCCGTCGTCTAAGTGTGACTTGGACCACGGAGAAATCTCCGAGGTCTAAGTAACACTTAGACGACGGATGTGAAGTTTCTCCGTCGTCTAGGTAAGCACCTGGACCTCGGAGACTTCTCCGTGGTCCAGGTTATCACCTGGACGACGGAGAATTACATCTCCGTCGTCTAA
The DNA here is from genome assembly GCA_946800695.1 of Geum urbanum. Lineage (NCBI taxonomy): Eukaryota > Viridiplantae > Streptophyta > Magnoliopsida > Rosales > Rosaceae > Geum > Geum urbanum. Next base: position 6,160,609 of record OX327007.1, on the reverse strand, counting down.
GTGTTACTTGGACCTCGGAGAAATCTCCGTGGTCCAAGTAACACTTAGACGACGGAGAATTACATCTCCGTCGTCTAAGTGTGACTTGGACCACGGAGAAGTGATCACCTGGACAACGGACCGACACGTCGTGGTGTAAGTTCCACTTAAACGACGTACCGACACCTCCGTCGTCTAAGTGAAGCATTATATATATATATAGGCCATGCCAAACTCTCTTAGCTTCGATCATTCCATTATATTTTCTCCCGTGGGGAATTTTTGAGATCGAAGGAGAAGGAGAAGGCCGGATTAGGCTAGGCCGGGGCTAGAAATTAATTAAAGGATCGGATCTCCGGTGTTCGATCACTAGCTAGCTTAATTAACTGCAGATATCGAGAAGTAATCACTAGCTAGTTGTAAATTCATCGGTGTATTCTCTGATCTTATTAAAAGTAAGTTGAAGCTGCTCTACATTTCGCTCACGCAGCCCTTCAAACCCTAAATCCTAGACCCTAAATGTAGCAGATCGGATCGATCGATCATTTTTTTAGTTATATTCTTGAATGAGAATAATTGAACGAACATACAAATGACCGGGGACGACCTAAACCCTAAACCATACGGCCCTAACCCCTGAATTCAGGGTTTTTACACTTGGACGACGGAGACAGTCATTCTCCGTCGTCTAGGTACACACTAGGACGACGGAGAATGTCGTCTCCGTCGTCCAGATGACAAACCCGATACCCTAAACCCTAAGGACCCCTAACCCCTGAATTCAGGGTATATTCACCTGGACGACGGAGACAGTCGTATACCCTAAACCTAAGGACCCCTAACCCCTGAATTCAGGGTATATTCACCCTAAACCCTATACCCTAAACCTAAGGACCCCTAACCGAGAACGGAGAAATTAATTGCAGATTCACCTTTGGCGCCAAATCTCAATCTCATATAAAACCCTAGCTAAATCTTGGACCCTAAATCTAGCAGTTCGGATCGATCGATCAATTTTTTAATTATATTTTTGAATCAGAATAATTGAACGCACACACAAATGACCGGGGACGACCTAAACCGTAAACCCTAAGGCCCTAACCCCTGAATTCGGGGTTTTTACACTTGGACGACGGAGACAGGCATTATCCGTCGTCTAGGTACACACTTGGACGACGGAGACAGTCCTGCTCCGTCGTCCAAGTGACAAACCCTATACCCTAAACCCTAAGGACCCCTAACCCCTGAATTCAGGGTATATTCACCTGGACGACGGATACGACATTCTCCGTCGTCCAAGTAGACACCTGGACGACGGATATTAGCGTCTCCGTCGTCCAAGTGTCTACTTGGACGACGGAGAATGTCGTATCCGTCGTCCAGGTGTAAATTTCGTAATTTTTTCTAAGACAACGACCATCTAGACCATCTTCGAATGCGTATTCTTTTCGTCAAGACTTTAGAGTAGTATATTCTTGGTGTGTGAGCTTCGACGGTTCGAAAATCGGAGTTGCGAAATGTCCTGTATCCACGTTTCCGGTTTGTGAAATTCTCGGTTTTGCGGTTGACTGTGCCGATGAAACCCTTCCCCAACTTATTATTTCCTGGTCCTTTATAGTAATTATATATTATGTTACGACGAACATATCCAACGGTTGTTTTGTCCAAATTCAATTTCGTTAGTACTCTGCTGCAAATCAGCAACTACTCATGAACACTAAAGTCTTAAAGATTAGTCGATACTTAACAACTTTCAAAACGTAAATTTATTCGGCGGTTCAAATTTATCTGTTTATATATACGATGCGTTCATCGATATTGTACGACTATTTCACTCGAATGACAGATCGCTAAATTCCTAGCGAATTAATTTAAATATTTTTTTTGCATAATTTGAACCTAGACGACGGATACGGTAATTTTCCGTCGTCCAAGTGTTCACCTGGACGACGGAAAATTACCGTATCCGTCGTCTAGGTTCAAATTACCATGGCGGTTCGAATAATTTTTTATTATTTTTTCGATGTAAATATTGACTTGGACGACGGATATGTCGTTTTCCGTCGTCCAAGTGAACACTTGGACGACGGAAAACTACATATCCGTCGTCCAAGTCGAAATAACATGGCGGTTCGATTTGCCGCCTCAATTTTCGGCACCGCTTGAAATTCCACTTAGACGACGGAAAACACTGTCTCCGTCGTCTAAGTCAACATTTATGGCAGTGAAACGGCCCGCCCATTTATTTGGCGCCGGTTCGAAAAAATTTGACCCTTCACTTAGACGACGGAAAACACTGTTTCCGTCGTCTAAGTGCACTTAGACGACGGATAATAGTGCTCCGTCGTCTAAGTGAAACTGTATATAAGGAGGAGCACCCCCCCTCATTTTCTCATCATTCCATCTCCTCCTCTATACTCTCCTCTCCTCTCTCTCTCACTCCGGCGATCCTCCTCCGGCGACGCTCCGACGACCAATTTTCCGGCGTGGTTCCCCCTCTCCGACGACTCTACTCTTCCAATATTCCGGCGAAATTCCGACGAGGTAATAATTCGAAATTTTAACTCTTTAACAATTTTTTTATTTGTTTAATTATTTAAATTCTAAATACTTTTAATTTATTAGTTTTAAATAATAAATAGTTGTAATTATAATAATTATTTTCTTGTTATTATTATTATTTAGTAATCATTATTAGTTGTTAATTATTTGGTAATGAATAATTATTAGTTAAAATTAAATAATAGTAATAATAATAATTGATTATATTGGTAAATGAATAATTATTATTAAATGCATGATAAATAATAATTAATTGATAATTATATGTATTTTCTAGTAAATTGCATGGTAGTACGTGTTCGATTTAAATTTAGTACATAGGCTTGGTGTAATTAAGTCGCACTCTTTGGAATAGATGGCGCCTCTTTTCCTTGCTTATCTCCTTAACCCCTCGTGATGTGTGGATTTCATCACCGCACACCATAACCTAAGTGAAGTTATGGACACGAGGTTGAGGGCGGAGTTTGCAAAGGACTTGAGGGAGTGTAAATTTTCGAAAAATTGGCCGAATGTCGGACATGGTGTCTAGAAACGGGTTATGACTGGTGACAGGATTTGGACTAAGAAAGACTTTTGTCGAAATTAGTCCTGCCTCTCGCGTTATCTCTATCCCTAACTGGCCATGTTTTTCGATTTAACCAAGGCTGATTAATTGAAAATTTACACTTTATCGCGCGGGTCGCACGTCCATTGAACGACCGAAAATGCCAAGCTAGTGTACTCTATTTAAATCTTAAACGTACTTAATTAATTAGCGTAAATTCTCCGTCGTTGTAATTATTATGGTAAGTAGGTATTTTAACACCGTACGTACTCTTAGGTTTAAATGGCTCCGCCAAAGATCACATCCGGGAAGAAGAAAGCCCAACAGGAGTCAGAAGATGAGATGCTCCAAATGTTGGCGGCCCAAGTCGGTTGGGTTCAACCGCAGGTAGACGCCCTCAATCCGGGGCCTTCTGGGGAAATTCCCTCTGCCCCATTTCTCTCAAGCGGTGATGACGTCGACCCCTTTTCAACTCCGACGCCCGGTACCGCTTCAACGGGAAGTACTCAGGCGTCTTCGACGGCCGAGTCTATCATGTACAGCGCCCGCCGTAAGCAAAGGAGGGCCCCCACTGACCCCCAACCGAAAAAGACTCGGGGTCTCGTTAAAGGTGGAAAGGCGGAGAAAATTTGCAAGGCGACCGGGAGCAAGATCGCCTTGCCTTACGACGAATTCACCGGTGGCCCTCCCACACCTCAGCTAGCAAGTCTCTCGGCTCATAGCATTGGGTCGATTGTTCGTAACCGGGTTCGTATCACTGCCCCTACTTGGAGGGATGTGCCGGATTCGGAGAAGGCGAAAGTCTTTAAGGATCTTTCGGTACGTAATACGTACAATTTTAGTTATTATATACTATTTTTAATATTAGTTATATATAATTTTATAATATATACGATTATAATTTTCAATTTATTTCTGATAGGAACAATTTGCGGTGGATCCGGATCCGGCGATGTTGAGGCATATCAACCAAACCGCCAACAACATCTTCAAAGATTGGAAGTACAGGCTCCATCAGTACTTCCGAACTAACGGTCCCGTGCCTCCCCCCGAAGAGCTGCGTGGGGATAGAGAAGATGAGTGGGAGTGGTTGTGTAACCACTTTGCCGATGAGCAATTTCAGGTGTTAATTTACTTTTTTTATTTCAATTAAGATAATTGAATACTCTAAATTTTAGTTACTTATAAATTTTTTAATGATTTCATTATGTTGTCTAACAGAAATTCTCCGGTGTCAACAAAGCCAACCGGGGGAAGAAGGACAAGCACCATACTTCCGGCGCCAAGCAACTCATTCAAATTGCCAAGGAGCACAGGGATAAGGGCTCCAAACACCCTTATCTCGATGCAAGCGTAAGCGCGTACGTGACGCCTGGGCTCGATAATGAAGCGAGTCAACGCGGCGTAAGTCATATATATATATATGTGTGCGCTAATAATTATAGTAATTATTATTTAAATATTATTTCATTATAATAAATTTATTATTCTTTTGTAGGCAAGAGTGATAGAGCGTGCGCAGGAAGAATTGGCTAACACTCAGCTTGCGTTCCCAGATGTGCCGCTAGAAGACCTGCCTCCTCTATCTGTGGAGAGCCAAATAGCAATTGCGGATGAGGTCTACGGTCGTAGAGCTGGCAAGGAGGTTAGGCACTTCGGGCCTAAGGTGGTTCGAGATTTGTCGACCTCTGAGTCATCATCTACGGGAGGTTCGGGGCGGCGGAGAAGTTCTCAAGCTGCGGCAGCCTATGAAGAGGCTCGAATCGCACGGGAGGAGAATATTGCCATGCGCCAAAGAATGGACCAGCAAGACGAGCGAATAGCCCAACTCATCGCCCTTATGCAACAAGCTCAAAGACAATGTCAACCTCCTCCGAACCCATTCCCCGACGACGACGACCCGGCTGGAGGCGGAGGACGAGGCGGCGCATCTGCTCCTCCAGTGTTTTAGCTAGCTAGTAGTTCATTATTTCGTTTCTTAATTTCCGCATTACGAACAATATTTTCATTTTTAATTATGGGTTTTTTCGATTATGTATGTACAAATTAATTTTAATTATTTTATTAATTTAGTGTATTTAATTAATTTAATTAATTTTTTTTCAATTAATATTAATAATATTTTTGAATTTAATTTTTTTTTAAAATTTAATTTTTCACTTAGACGACGGAGACATTAATCTCCGTCGTCTAAGTCCCTACATGGGCCACGGACGTTGTTAGCTTCTCCGTGGCCCAGGTGGTGACTTAGACGACGGAGATTAATGTCTCCGTCGTCTAGGTTACGACCTGGGCCACGGAGAAGCTAACAACGTCCGTGGCCCATGTGGGGACTTAGACGACGGAGATTAATGTCTCCGTCGTCTAAGTCACCACCTGGGCCACGGAGATTGTTAGCTTCTCCGTGGCCCATGTAGGGACTTAGACGACGGAGACATTAATCTCCGTCGTCTAAGTCCCCACCTGGGCCACGGAGAAGCTAACAATCTCCGTGGCCCAGGTGGTGACTTAGACGACGGAGACATTAATCTCCGTCGTCTAAGTCCCCACATGGGCCACGGACGTTCTCCGTGGTCCAAGTGAACTTGGACGACGGAGATTAAATTCTCCGTCGTCTAAGTACTTAGACGACAGCACTTGGAGCACGTACCTTGGACGACGGATTTTCCGTCGTCCAAGTACTTAGACGACGGAGATAGGCACTTAGACGACGGAAATTCTCCGTCGTCTAAGTCACTTTTTCTTGTAGTGCAATCAGATTATCATTGCTGAAGAGGATCAAGAGAAGACCACATTTACATGTCCATTTGGTACATTTTCTTATAGAAGAATGCCCTTCGGTTTATGCAACGCCCCAGGCACTTTCCAGAGATGTATGTTGGCCATCTTTTCTGATTACATTGAGAAGATTATTGAAGTGTTCATGGATGACTTCAGCGTCTTTGGAGACAGTTTTGACGCATGCCTTCATCACCTGGATATGATTTTGCAAAGATGCGTGGAAACGAAGCTGGTGCTTAACTGGGAGAAGTGTCATTTCATGGTGACGCAAGGTATTGTCCTTGGTCACATTATTTCGGCAAAAGGGATTGAGGTTGACAAAGCTAAAGTGGATCTTGTTCGACATCTGCCATCTCCAACAAGTGTGAGGGAGGTTCGTTCATTCTTGGGACATGCAGGATTCTACAGACGCTTTATCAAAGATTTTTCTCACATAGCAAGATCTTTGTGCCGCCTACTACAGAAGGAGGCAACGTTTGAATTTGATGATGACTGTCAACGAGCTTTTGATAGATTAAAGGAGCTTCTGACTTCTGCTCCTATCTTGTGTGCCCCGGATTGGTCTTTGCCCTTTGAACTTATGTGTGATGCATCAGATTATGCAGTTGGAGCTGTTTTGGGACAACGCAAGGACAAGAAGCCATACGCCATTTACTATGCCTCTCGGACTTTGGATGAAGCTCAGATGAACTATACAACAACCGAGAAAGAGCTACTTGCTGTGGTGTTTGCCTTAGACAAATTTCGATCATATCTTCTTCAGACTAAGGTAATTGTTTACACTGACCATGCAGCATTAAAGTATTTGATGGCAAAGAAAGATGCCAAGCCAAGACTTATTTGATGGATTCTACTTCTCCAAGAGTTTGACATTGAGGTTCGAGACAAGAAAGGAGTTGAGAATGTTGTAGCAGACCATCTATCACGTATTGTACAAGACAAGGTGGAAAACGTGGACATCAAGGAGAGATTTCCAGATGAGCAACTTTTCAGAGTTCAGACTAGTTCACAGGAGTTACCTTGGTATGCAGACATTGTCAACTATCTTGTTACAAGGGAATTTCCAGCTGATATGCCTAAAGCAAAACGTGAGCACTTGAAATATGTGGCACGACAGTATGTGTGGGATGAGCCATACTTGTGGAAACACTGTGCTGATGCTTTGATTAGAAGATGTGTACCAGACAGCGAACATAGATCAATTCTTGTGTTCTGTCATAATGAAGCTTGTGGAGGACACTTTGGATCAAAGAAGACAGCTTTGAAGGTTCTGGAAGCAGGTTTCTTCTGGCCAACACTTTTCAAGGACGCTGCAGAACTTTGTGCTTCATGTGATAGGTGCCAACGCAGTGGCAATATTGGGCCACGTAATCAGATGCCGATGCACTATGTACTCAACGTTGAGATTTTTGATGTCTGGGGGATCGATTTTATGGGACCTTTCCCCATCTCCAACGGTTTCATCTACCTCTTGCTTGCAGTGGACTATGTCCCAAAATGGGTTGAAGCTAAAGCTACACGCACCAACGATTCAAAGGTTGTTGCAGAGTTCCTTCGTACTAACATCTTTTCTAGGTTTGGCATGCCTCGTGTACTTATCAGTGATGGAGGGAGTCATTTCTGCAACAAGACTGTGGCGGCATTGATGAAGAAATATGGAGTTACTCATAAGGTTTCAACACCTTATCATCCACAGACAAATGGTTTAGCTGAAGTTTCCAACCGTGAGATCAAGAAAATTCTGGAGAGAACTGTAGCGCCTAACAGGAAGGACTGGAGTCAGCGTTTGGATGATGCTTTGTGGGCCTACAGAACTGCTTACAAGACACCTATCGGAATGTCACCTTACAGATTGGTTTATGGGAAAACATGTCATCTTCCGGTAGAGTTGGAGCATAGAGCTTATTGGGCCATCAAGAAGTTCAACCTGTGTTATGATGAAGCAGGGCTGCATCGAAAGTTACAGCTGGATGAACTTGAAGAAATCAGGAATGCATCTTATGATAGTTCTTGGATCTACAAAGAAAAGACAAAGGCATTTCATGACAAAATGATCAAGAACAAGTCGTTCGAAGTCGGACAAAAAGTATTACTTTTCCATTCCCGACTCAAGCTCTTCCCTGGCAAGCTCAAATCACGATGGGTGGGACCTTTCCTCATCACGCAGATTTTTCATCATGGTGCCATTCAGATCAAGAATCCAATATCAGGGTCTGAGTTTAAAGTCAACGGTCACCGATTGAAGCCATACTTTGAGGCTTTGGATTTACAAGACATGGAGAAAATACAACTCCAAAATCCTGCCGTTTCAAATACTTAAAAGTGCATCATGTCTAGGCTGTAAGACATTAAAAAACAAGCGCTTGTTGGGAGGCAACCCAATGGAGGATCGACACACATATTTGCTTTCTTTTCCCTTCCTCTTTATTAATTAGTATGTTAGTATGTGAGATATTTTTGGTAAATTTTCTTCTACATGCTTGGTTCTATGTTTTTCTCTATTTACATTGAGGACAATGTAGGATTTAAGTGTGGGGGAGGGGTTTACAACTTTATTTGAGTCATAAATTATAAAATGGGGTGGACAAAGGATTTCCAGCGGATGATACCCTAAAAAAAAAAAAAATTGATTTTTGTTTAATTTTCGTGGGTTTTTATTTTTCTAAAATTTTAGGTAGTTTTTGAGTGTATTTTAGTGTTTTTCAGAGTCTTAGGATGCCCTTAACTCGTCTATGATGATATTCTTCTGAGACAATTTTGAGTTCATGGCTTTCATATTACTAAATTATGGAATTCCTTTGTTAATAAAAATGTTTTGATTGCATTGACATGTAGTAGATATAGATAGTAAAACTTGGTACAGAATTCGCATGCGAGAATAAGTTTAAATCATTTAAACCATAAAGTGAGTTTTGAGCTAAAATTATGTTTTCTTGGAGTGAATTTTGCCATCTTTAGATTTTAGTCTCGAAAATTATGCATGCCTCATATGATTGCTTGTCATAGTTTTTAATGAACTAGAGATTGCTAGAACTTGCTCATGTTGATTTTCAAAGCTTATAGTCGATATATACTTTGATTTTGGAAATGATTAAATGCACTTTTACCACCACTTTTGCCAAATTTTCATATGTCCCATTTGTGCGCATAAGTTACGACACCCTTAGATAGCCATTTTGAGCCCACATTAAATTTTCATTCATCACCATATATATCTAAACACTTAACCTAGTGTAGATTTTCCTTACCCTTGTTTCAAAGACTTGGTGAGAATTTTCAAAGCTAGAGACATGGAGATGGTGTGAAGATGATGAGAATATGTGTGTATGAGGATAGACTTGTCCAACAAGATAAAAGAAAGAGTAGTTGCCGAAAAAAAAAAGAGAAAAAAAAACAAGAAGAAAAATCGAGAGCATGAAAAGAAAAAAAAAGAAAAATGTGAAGCTCTCCGGCAATATGTTTTTAATGTTCAAGTTTGGATTAATGTCCCTCATATTTGTGGATTTGGAGTTTGTATTGAATTGAAGGCCAATAGTAAAGAAATAAGGCCTTTGTCCTGTTCACAAAGTTCAGAGGAAGATTAGAATGAAGTCTAGGCCCAACAAGATGATATTTGGCCCTTATTCTTGAATGCTGGCACTAGTAACGTTGGTGAAGGAGGTTTGCACGAAATTATTGAAGTTTTTGGAGTTTGACTAAGTCTTTGGAACATTCTTGAAACACCACTTATCCAAATTTTTGAATGCCTTAGCCTCAGCCCCATTACAACCCTTGAAAGTCCTTTAAGATCCTTAAGATGAGTAGCCTTTGATTTGTGGAGTTAATCGCATGAGTAAGCATATGGTTTGGGTTCATTTGTGCAAGTAATTGGTTTTATTCATGAGGTATTTTGTTTATTCATCGATATATCTTGAGTGAATACCCTTTTTCATGAGTGAAAAGATGATGAGTGCATCCATGTGAGGATTTTTGAACTTTTCTAGTGCATGCATAGCTTATAAATCACCATTGTTTTCATCTAAGTCTTACTTGTTCATGCATGAGAATGTCTTTATTAACTCTTGAATTCCTTGTGCTTAAACTTTGTGATTGCCATGAATTTCAAAATTTAGTAGTCAAAGGGCTTAGTAGTATTTTTGTTGGAAAATTTTGAGTCTTAGTTTAATTTAGTGTTTGCTAGGGACTAGCAAAGCCTAAGTGTGGGGGAATTTGATCTACGCATTTTATGCTTGATTCTTAATATATTTCTCTCAACATTTAGCTACGTTTTGACCTTAGTATTCCCTCTTCTTACTTACTTTGTTGTTTTTAGGTTTTTAATAAAGGAGATGAATAAAGGAGGCTAAATGGAGCTAAAAATGTGCTTAGTGGAGATTTCCTACTTCCACTAGGAAAAATGGTCTTTTCCTACTGTGACCAGGATTCCTACTCAAACTAGGAAAGTGAAGGAATGATGCGAAAATGGTCTCCAAATGGTGTCAAGAAATAGCAACTCAAAATGACAAATGAAAATGTTACCATGATGGTGCAAATGAAGAACAAAGGCATTTCTCCTACTCGAGCTAGGAATGATGTGGCAGACCAAGCTTCGGGCCATCCCATTTGAAGATTAACTCGGAAGCCCAATATTCAAGCCCAATATCAAGCTCAAGGCAGGCCCACACATGATGATGAAGATCTTTCAAGAAAAGCAAAGCAGAAATCTGCCTGTGCATATCATCCCACTTTAGAAGACTACTGGGAGCAGATCAAAATGAATTAGAACGCGTGTAATACATGCATGGAAAGCTCTGGAAGTCTAGTTTCTAGCCCCACTGGAATCTCTCAATTTGGATAAGTAAATATCTGGGAATTTTGGTTTTTGTGAGAAGGGGTCATTCTGCCCGAGAGCCCACTTTAACAGACCACTGGGAGCAGATAAAAATGAATTAGAACACGTGTAATACATGCATGGAAAGCTATGGAAGTCTAGTTTCTAGCCCCACTGAAATCACTCAATTCGGATATGTAAATCTCTAGAAATTGTGGTTTTAGTAAACAATGGTCATTCTGCCCGAGAAAAGGTTGCTTGGAAGAATGGAGAAGGGGAGAAACTTTCAAGAAAAGCTAAAATATTTTTTCTATAAATAGAGAGGATTGAGAATCAGATCACCATCACTTATTCTATAGCCTATGCTCTGCCAAATACTCTCCTCCTCCCCACAAATTAAGCCGACATCCTCAAGAAGCCGACTACGCCATCAAACCGCCGCATCTCTTCTTCCACCGACGCATAGGGGATTCCGAACGTCATCCACCAAGAAGTCTAGTTCTCTTGAGTATCCATAGGGGATTCCGAAGATATAAAAGTGTAACAATGAACTCTTTACTCCGTAGTCTCTTTTTGCTCATGAAACTTATTTGTGTGTTTTGGATGATTGTATTTCGGTTTTATTACATAAGTAAATTTCAATAACTTTTCCATGTGTTCCTTATTTTAGATTTAAATTTGCATGAAGTTAATTGGTTCTTAATGCTTTGGTTTTGATTTAGGGGATTCCTAGTCTAGATCAATGGTGTTTAGGGGATGCCTAGCACAAAATATGAATTATGCATGTTTAATCGAAATTTAGAGTTATGGGATTTCGGTAGTGTTGTTATTTGCATGTGTTAATAAATGAGTTAGATTATGGATTAAGTTGATCACTTGTATATAATTAATTAGGTTTTCTTTTTGTTTCAAACATGGTATGTGTTTTTGGGTCTTCTATGTGTTTGCTTGTCTATGAGTCAATGCATGTTAGAGTCCTATGATTATGTGCTATGTTTGAGACGTTTTTAGTAAATAAAATTAGGTAATTAAAAACAACTCTTTTATACCCCCCTTTTTACTACACAAGAATTGCATGCACCTTTCAATCCCCAGTTTAGAACGATACCCTACTTATCAATGCTACATATACACAAAAAGGGTTTAAATTGCATATGATTGAGTTATGTGTTAAGTGTTTATTTGATGCATGTTTTGGTCATATCATTGTCCGATTAAATATACTTATCCACTTAAGCAGGCAATCAACACCTACCCGACCACCTGAAAGACCACCAGGGAGGCTTCAACTTCACTCACAAGACCGACCTTATCCGAGCACGCACGCGCCCGTAGGGCGCATACCCGAATGTGCGGATCACACGCCAGCAAGTGCACCAGTCCCACATCGAAGAACACCATCAAACAGCAACCTCAACCACCTATATATGTAAAGTATTTATTGCAGGTAAGGGCATTGAATATATTCTGATCTCATCCACTACATTCTACGCGCTCACACGACTGTTATATCCAATACACCATCTGACTTAGGCATCGGAGCGTTGAAGGCGGGCCACCCCGTCGTGACCCCTGACTGTCTGTTCATTGTTGTATTCTTCTAACAGCCGTACCCGAACACGCGTACCCGAAGACCCGATAGGACGAGAAGCGCCCGACCATCCGAACAGCCCCAACGTTCGGACGTACAAGAAGGAGAAGGAGTACTTGCTTCTGCTAGATTACGTCCCGCGTAATCCGGTAGAAACAGTTGGCGCCGTCTGTGGGAAGCTTACAAATTGCAAACCTCGTATAAACACCACTGATCAGAAGCCACATGCCTACCCAGGAGACTAACACCGGCAGTACACCATTCGAGGAAACGCCCGTGGGCGCACCGGCGCACCCAATAGTAGAGCCCGGGACGAGCGGCAGCGGAGAGCATGTCGACGGTCTGATCCGAGAGCTGCGGGAGGCAGCGTTCGACAGGGAGCAGGAGCGCCAGATCCGGCAGCGGCTGGAGGAGCGGCTGGACGCGCTTGTCGGCCCGCCACAGGGGCAACGTGAACGGTCCCAGGACACCACTGATGAAGAGCTACATCCGTTCGGCGGGGTTGATGCCCGGAGAGCCCGCTCGCTCACGCCAGAAGGGGATTCGCTACCCCCGACGGATAATGCCCGGATCCTCCGGAGGATGGAAGAATTGGCGGAAGAAGTTTCGCGCCTACGTAAAGACAAGCTTGCCGGGCAGGGCGGGACGTTCACCCCCCGGGTCAGCCCATTCTCGGCTCACATACTGGAGAGGGGAAGAGACCTCCACGCGAAGACAATGAAGATCACCCGGTTCGACGGGAGCGGGGATCCCCGCGTACACATCGACGAGTTTCGATCCACCACGGACGGGACCCGGTATTCAGACCCAACCCTGTGTTTCCTGTTCCAGGAAACACTGACGAAGGAGGCACGGAGCTGGTTCTATGAGATTCCGCCAGGCTCCATCCATTCGTTCCTCGAGCTGGCGGAGAGCTTCCAGAAGCGCTATCGACTCCAGGGAAAATACAACACCATCGGCATCCTCCTCAAGGTCCGCCAGGGAAGGGACAAGAGCTTGTCCAGCTACATTAACAGATGGAGGACGCTTGCAAGCACGTGCAGGGACCTCGACAAGCGAGTGGCCAAGGTGGCCCTAATGGACAACATGCTCGCCACGCCGTTCGTAGAGAAACTGGTGAGGAAGGAATATCTCGACTACGACGAGATTATGGACCTGATTGTGCAGAAGGCGCTCGTGGAAACGCGGGTATACGGGTCCACCTCCGAGTCGAACACCGGCGGACCGGAGAAAACGAACGTCCAACCCAGGCAGCTAGCGGACGACGGGGAACCAGCTGGGGGCTACAAGAGGAGCTGGGATGCGCAGAGGCAGAATCACCAGAGGCCACCCTCCCGCTACAACAACAACCGCTTCAACCAGACGAGGGGACCAACGCAGCAGACGGCCCGTCTACCACCAGCACCACAATACCGACCGGCGGCCCAGGGGGTAGACGCGATCAACTAACAGTCGAATGAGCACCTACTCCGCCAATACCAACACCGGCTCTTACCACCAAACAACATATCAAAGGCAAAGATTCCGGTAGGCCGACCCTCGAACGTCTGGTGCGAGTACCACAACGCCACCACTCACCAGACCAACGATTGCATAATGCTAACGAAGGCCCTCGAGGATATACAGAAGGACGAATGGGCAACCCCTCCCAGGGCAGGCGAGCGACGGCACGGGACAGGCATCAAAACCCGGGGGACTATCAGCACCATATCAGGAGGGAAGCGCAAGGTGGGCACCTCGTCGCCCGATCACTCGAGCAGGGGGGTGCTGGCGATCGGGACTGGGCGAGCGCAGAAGGAAGGAAGACGAGAGGCTCCCGTCATTAGCCTCACGGCGGAAGATGAGGAAGGTAGCCAGAAGGACAGCACCCTACCATTCGTGATCGATGCGATCATCGATCGTTTCCTCGTGAAGAGGGGACGCGTACGCAGCACTCGGCAGGCCCACTCGCAAGATGACACAGGATCACGAGTGCGTCGCCAGCTTCACGGGTGAAACGTCGTACCCCATTGGGAGCGACATCATTCGAGTCGGGATCGGCGCATCCGAATCCACGCACGGCGAGGTCCGAACAGACTTCATTATCATGGACACCCCCTCCCCATACAACGCCATTCTTGGGAGGCCGGGGATCAACAAGCTGAAGATGATCATCGCGGGACATTCTCTCTTGGGACAATTCCCAACCGAGCATGGGATCGGGTACGTTCGGGGATACAACTACGAGGAAGCCGCGAAACCCCGGGACAGGCAGGAGGTTCTCGCCTTGGAGCCTACACCTGGAACGAAGATACCGGACGATCCACGCGACAGGCTGATGGCGGTGTCGCCCGTCCCTAAGCGTGAAAAGCTGAGGACGATTCAGCTATCCTCCGAGCACCCAGAGAGGACGGTCCAGGTTGGAGCATCATTGGCTCCCGCGATAGCCGAGCGGCTGATCGCACTGCTGAAGGAGAAGTATGAGGTGTTTGCATGGTCGTATAAGGACATGCCCGGGATCGACACGAGCATCATATCCCACAAATTGAGCATCGGCGCCGGCGCTAGGACGGTAAAACATAAGAGGCGAGCATACAAGGTGGAGCATTACGCGGAAATGCACGAGGAGGTGGACCGACTGCTGGGCATCGGGTTCATCCGCAAGGTGGAGTATCCAAAGTGGATCTCCAACGCTGTGATGGTGCAGAAGAGCAACAAGAAGTGGAGGATGTGCATCGATTACAGCGATCTCAACAAGGCGTGCCCCAAGGACAGCTTCCCTCTGCCGAGGATCGACCAGCTGGTGGACGCGATAGCTGGGCACGAGCTCCTGTCCATGATGGACGCATATTCGGGCTACAACCAGATCTTCATGGACCCCGAGGACCAGGAGGCGACGACATTTGTCACGGACAAGGGATTATATTGCTACGTCGTCATGCCATTCGGATTAAAAAACGCCAGCTCCACGTACCAGAGGCTCATGAACGCGATGTTTCATGGCCTGATTGGCAACATTGTGGACATGTACGTGGACGACATCTTGGTGAAGAGCGTTCAGGCGGTCGACCACGTCCAGAACTTGGGGACTGCGCTCGACGTCCTCATCAGGAAAGGCATGAGGCTAAACCAGGCCAAATGCACGTTCGTGGTCACCAACAGCAAATTCCTTGGGTACATCGTCAGCCAGCGAGGAATCGAAGCCGCGCCCGCCAAGGAAAAGGCGATCATCGACATAAAGCCACCAGTCAAGAAAACCGACCTGCAGAGCCTCACGGGCAAGCTCGCGTCACTGAACCGATTCATCTCCCGATAATCGGACAGGTGCGCCCCATTCTTCAAAAGCCCTACGAACGACGAACAAGCGTGAGGTCGCATGGACGCCCGAATGCAAGGCATCTTTCCTTCGGATCAAGGAGTACTTGGCGTCCATCCCGCTTCTCTCCAGACCCGTCCCGGGGGAGATATTGTACATCTACCTGGCTGCTTCGCTCACGGCCGTCAGTTCTGCCCTCATCCGCAGGGAGGACTGTACGGAGCTGCCCGTTCTCTTCTCAGGAAAGGGCATGACGGGCGCTGAAACCCGATACTCGACGATCGAGAAGATGGCGCTCGCGCTAGTCACCGCCGCCCGACGGTTGAGGCCATACTTCCAAGCATACAACATCCATGTTCTCACCAACGTGCCTCTACGCCAGATCCTCAAATCGCCTGATCACAGCGGTCGCCTGGCGAAGTGGGCAGTCGAGCTAAGTGAATTCGATGTCCAGTACAAGCTTCGAACAACAATCAAGGGACAGGCCGTGGCGGACTTCATCGCCGAATACACGGAAGCAGAAGGGATACCGGTCGGCACGACCAACGGCCCGAAAGAGGAGGCGTCCGACAGACCGGAGGTTAAGTAACGACCATTGTCGGAGTGGAACCTCTATGTCGACGGCTTGTGCACTAAGAAGGTGAGCGGCGCCGGGATCATCCTGACCGGGCCAGGAGGGGTAAACGCGGAGTACGCCCTCAAATTCGAGTTCAAGACAACCAACAACGAGGCCGAGTACGAGGCGCTCATTGCGGGACTACAGTTGGCCAAAAACTCGGAAGCACCCGACCTCAATGTGTTCAGCGACTCACAACTGGTGGTGGGCCAGGTCGGAGGGGAATTCCAGGCGAAGGGGGAATCCATGATCGCCTATCTGAGGCACGTCAAGGCGCTGATCAAGGGATTCAAGTATGTCAACATCAACCACATTCACCGAGGATTCAACGCGAAGGCGGATAGGCTGGCCCGGTTGGCCACGACACCCGTGCACGCATTGCCAGGACAGCAGATCGTCGAAGTGCTGCGACGGCCGAGCATCTCGGGAGCAGAACAGGTTCTGGCAATCGAACCACACGAGCACAGCTACATGGACGTACTCATCGCTTACAAAACAAGGGGAGAACTACCAGAGGACAAGCGAGAGGCCAGAACCATTGTCGCACGGGCGGCCAACTTCAGCGTGCGGGATGGCGCACTATATCGACAAGGGAGGACTTGGGCGAGCCTCAAGTGCGTCACTCCAACAAAAGGCAACTCGATCCTGAAAGAAATCCATTCGGGCACGTGTAGCCATCATGCGGGCGCCAGATCGATCGCACACAAGGCCCTTCGGTATGGATTCTGGTGGCCCACCATCCATGTGAACGCTACGGCGCTAACCAGCAAATGCCACCAGTGCCAGCTGCACGCACATCACCACCACACGCCCGCCGTCCCACTATCCATCCTCCTGTCGCCCGTTCCGTTCGCACAGTGGGGACTGGACCTGATCGGAGAGCTCCCCAAGTCGAATGGGCAATACATATATCTGATCGTCATCATCGACTATCACACCAAATTCATCGAAGCCCAACCAATGGCAAAAATCACCACGGAGAAGGTGGAGCGCTTCCTCTGGCGTTTCCTCTTCTGTCGCTACGGGACACCGATCAGCATCATCACAGACAACGGGACACAGTTCAACAACCCTCGACTCATAGCCTTCTGCAAGAGGCAAGGAACGGACCTCGTGTTCGCATCACCAGCGCACCCTCAAATGAACGGACAGGTGGAGGCAGCCAACAAAATCATCAAGGGTGGCATCAAGAAGAAAATTGAAGATATTAAACCCGGGGATGCGGGTTACGGGCGCTGGCCCGAGGTCGTTCCAGAGATTCTATGGTCCATCTGAACGACCGCCAATGCAGCCACGGGCGAAACCCCGTTCAGCCTGACATTCGGAACGGAAGCTGTGCTACCCCTGGAAATTACCCATCAGAGCCCACGGATCGAGGGGTACGATCCGTGCATGAACAACGAGGGGTTACGCCTTAACAATGATCTGTTGGAAGAACGGAGGGACACAGCGCATCTCCACAACGCCGCGAACAAGCAAAGGATCGCCCGATTGTTTAACCAGCGCATTCGGGCTCGACCAATCCAACTGGGGGACTGGGTGATGAAGGCAATCCAGCAAAAGGTAAAGACACTCTGTCCGTTATGGGAAGGCCCGTACGTCGTCGATGAGGTGATCAGCGCCAGCACTTTCTACCTCCGCGATAGGCAGGGTCAACGACTACGGCACCCATGGAATATACAACACTTGAGGAAGTACTTTCATTAAAATTTTGTTATGTTGTACTTGTTGTACCTCTTTCTCTTTTTTTTTAAAAACAGTTTCATATTATTGCGTTCGTTTGTCCTTACCCTGCCCGCCCAGTGCTCAGGGGACTGGGGATAGGCTGCTCGCACGAATGTAACAGTCATTCCATTCAAAAGTAAAGGAGTGGGCGCACGTTTGCGCAAGTCATTCAAAAGATGCCAAAAAAAAACCATCAAGTCAAGGCACACGCGCGGAAGGAAAATACTTCATTGATAGTTAGGGCACAAGGCCCGACTACAAAATCCTACTATTACAAAAAAAAAATATAAGGGAAAAATCCTACACTACGCCCCCGTGTCCACCTCCAGCTCCTCAGCATCCTCTGACGACACCGCCCCCACCGGCTCCACCTGCTCGCCCGGATCCACCCGCTCGATCACCGGCCCCAGCTCCGCCCCAGCAACTCCCCCAACAGGCTCCACCTCTCCCTCAGGCGTAGGAACCTGAGCACCCGCCAGTCTCTCATTTTCAGACCGCACGAACGCCCGATACTCCTCCAGCTTCAGGAAATGAATCACCGCTTCTTGGAAGGCAGCCACCTGCTCATCCACTTCAGCTCTGACCAGTTCGCGGAGCTCGTCAGACTCCTTGAACGTCGCCACAGCATCCATGCGAGCAACGCGATCGGCCTCCTTCAGCCGGGACTCTGCCAGCGCCTCCCGGGCGGCTGCTTCAGCACGAACGCGCTCTAGCTCGGCGCGCACCTGCTCTACCTCGGCCACGGCCTTATCCCGCTCAGACCTCGCCAGAGCTTCACGGGCAGCAGCTTCCACGGACCGAGCAGTCGCCTCTTCCGCACGGGCGGTGTACCGCGTCGCCAGGCCATTGGCCTTCTCCAGGTTGGCCACCATCCGATCCACCACCTTTCGGTGCTTCAGCGCGTCGGCCCTGAGGCATGCAAGTTCCAGGTTCTCCCGCGAGCGGACACGGAAGAGCTGGTGCTGCAGGCGGGTGCACGCAATGAAGGCCCCGTCCAGCCCATCGGGGGCAGCATTCTCCAGCGGCTGCAGCAGGGGCCCAAGGGAGGTGGCGCCATCCACCAGCGCCCGGCGCAGAGCATCCACAATGTCAGCATTCGACCCAGGAGTAGGGCCGGGAGAGGAGTCTTTAGTATGGGGGTGTTTCTGCGCACGCTCCTCACTCTCCCCCTGCTCAAGAGCTTGTGGAGGACTTGAAGGTCGACTTGAAGCCTGGGGCGTGCGGGCTGTCTCGCGCCTATCCATCTGCTCCACCTGGTCGGACCGGCGCTGATCCCGATTCACCTGGCATTGCTCCTTCTCGCGGTGGTGGTTGTCCCCCTTAGCCCGACTGGAGCCCTGACTAGCCGACTGCAAAGGAAGAGGAGGTAGAACAGGATCGGACGCTGGCTGCTCGACGTTAGCAGCAGCGGAAACAGATGAGCCAGCGCCCGACGCACGCTGGCGGACAGGAGAGGCGTGCTCACTCACCGCAGGTGCACGAGTGGTGGGCTGAACCTCCTCACCCACCCGCATTCTGCCCGAGCGATCCACCACGACACGGCGCATGGTGTCCGCACCATCCAGCAGCATGTTTAGCCGGCGCAGCTGCTCAGCATCCCGGTCGCTCGCCTTGGACTTGGACATTTTCACTTCAAGGACAGAACATACAGGTTAGCAACAGTCGATCAAAGTTACACTACAGACATTACAAATAAGCGCCAACCGACAGACCAGGCATGCGGGCGAGGCAATTCTGCTCGATCAAATCCCAGTGACACGCGGCCCAGAAGTGTCTCGCCTCGAGCCTAGGGTCGAAGACAAACTTCAGACGAGCTGTCCTATTCTCCTCCTCAGGCGTCAGAGGATACTCGTTCGTGTCCAACCAGTGGAAGCGCTGGGGGACTCGGTGGACACGGTGGGCGTTGGCCGCGATCTCAAGGGCGTGCGCGTCAAACTCCCAGTCACCTCCGACCAGGCAGTTGATCGTACGCCAACTGGTGGAGGAACTCGGAGGATCGATCAACCACCACTTCACCCTTGGCTCTACGGTGAAGGTACCCGAGTCTCTCCGGCGGGAGGAGTACTTCAGGCAGAAGAAATGGAGGAATTCCGCCTGTGTGGGGTGGTCCAGCCCGCTCGAGCGGAAGATGTTGGAAAACGCCACCAATGTTCGGGTCAGTGTAGGCCCACACTGACCGAGGGAGATCCTGAGGAGCGCCAGGATCTATTGGAAGAACGGGTGGAGAGGCAGCTTTATCCCCGCCTTCAGATGGAACTCGCTGACGCACACATGGCCAGCCGGCGGTCGGGTGAACGTCTCTCCCCTCCCCGGGATCTTCAGCCTGACGAACAAAGGAATGTGGTAGTCCCTCGCCCACCGCGCCATATCTTTGACGCTCGGTGCCCGTTCGGGTTCTTGCACGGGTACTCCGTCGGGGAGCACCTAGTTGACTCGCCCGCCCTCCGGAAATTGGGTTACAGGCTGATCTTGTCGCACGCACTCCTTACCCCATGGACCGGACGACGAGGATCCGCCCGACGATTCCCCTAACCCTGTGGCAGCAAGTGCTTGTTGGGGATCCATTTGCTGCACCACACGAGAAGTGTTAGGGACGAATCGCAGGGGCATCACACTCATCACAGACTCGCACGACGATGTGCTCGACTCGCTCGAACCACAACTAAACCACCCCACCCCCGGTACGTATATACGCTCACGCGATTGCCCGCTTGATATTTCTATTGGCTCCATTCCTAAATGCACGCACATGACACCCACTTAGCAAAAAAAAAAAAAGAAGCAAACTACCAGAAACACCAAAAACCCAAAATTCCTACCCCAAACAAGATCAAAACCTGGCACACCTCAAGAACACGCCTTGTTCTTGAGATGCAAAACCCAGAAAAAGCCAAAAAACCTAGAAACCGTGACAAACCAGAAACAAACAAACACAAACTAAAACGGAAAACAACAGAAACAGGATGAGTGCCTCACCAAATCGGTATTGACGGTAGAGAGGATGAACGTCGACGAAGAAACTTCGGCAAGAAACAAAGAACTGCAAAGATCAGAGAGGAACAGTAGGCGAAGTAATTTCTGCAGCGTTTCGGTAAGTTGTAAAAAGTGATGAGGAAGACGACACCACACCCCTATTTATACTGATCGCACGATGTACGCCAATGAACGCCAGCCGTCCATTTTCGCGTATCCACAGTCAGATCACGACACGTGGCCCTGAGGCGGTTCGCCTGCCCACGCAAGTAACCGCGCCCCCCTTCAGCTTCCCGCCTTGATTTCAAACCCTAGCACGGTCTCCCACGGCCCGACACATGTCACCCATGCTACGTCCCACGCGCCTGACGCCTGACGCCTGACGCCTGAGCTTCGAGCACTTACTACGTCATCAGCATTTAATGCCCAGGGCACGCCAGCATTAATTACGACCGCTCGCATTTATTACACAACAGTTCCCGAGGAGCAGTCAAAAGGAATGTCACCTCAAGCGTCTCGTCAACACATCACCCACCCAAAGCAAGACACGACACGTCTTCCGCCAGTCGAGCTAAACGCACACCTCACCCGCACGACCAGTGAACGAAGAACCACCGCGAACGTTCGGACAAGGTAAAACACCGTCACAAGTGTAGGGCACCTCCCCCCGTGCGCACACCGATAAGAACTAGCAAGCCGGATTAGGCGGCACTGGCATGGGGTCCGTCCCCTCTTTACGCGCGCTAAGACCGATGAGCGATACGGATGCGGGGATCGTACCATCCATACGCGCAACGTTAACGATCGACTCGCCGACTCAAACAGCAGGGGTGTGGGGTACGTCCTCTCCTTGCGCGTTCTGAGACCGATGGGTGGTATGGATGCGGGGATCGTACCATCCGTACGCGCAAAGTTAACGATCGACTCGCCGACTCAGCGGTAAGGGTGTGGGGTCCGTCCTCTCCTTGCAAGTTCTGAGATCGATGAGCGTTTCGGGTGTGGGGTTCGTCCTCTCCGTGCGTGAAAAATACAAGTCGGCTGTGGTGACAGAGGCATGGAGCTGACTCCTCTCTGGGTGCGCTAAGCCGATGGGCGGCACGGGCGTGGGGTTCTTCCCCTCCGTGTGCGTAACGTTAACGATCGACTCGCCGACTCAGCCGGCAGGGGTGTGGGGTCCGTCCTCTCCATGTACGGTCTGAGACCGATGAGCGTTCCGGGTGTGGGGTACGTCCTCTCCGTGCGCGAAATCTTCCCGGTTTGGGCGGCAGATGCCTCTGCGCGCGCTAAGTCCGAGGGGCGGCACGGGTACGCGTTCGTGAGCGCCGCAACATTGTACGTCGTGATGCTGATCCCACCGTTGACGCTACAGCGTACGCAACGGCATCCCCGTTGACGTACGACGTACGCAACGGCAACCCAGCGTTGGTGTTACGACCAAACATTTGCATACATTCACGCATCATACCATACATTCGTATCTCTATGTTGTACTTATGTATGTTTACAAAGGCAACACCCCACGGGCACGCGGCTCCAAACTAGCAAGATCTGTTTGGAGGCCAGGCCCAGAATACAGGAACAGGTACACGATCAAATGCGCAGGTACCCACTCCGTCATGCGAGCCCTTCCTTGACCGGAGAGTTGGGGGACTTGGGGGGTTATAGGATCATACACCACTGCTCAACCGGATAAGTATTCTGTTTAATCGCACGAACCCTTTTTCAACTCCCCAGTCAAGAAAGTTCTCTTTGACTTGGGGACTTAGGGGACTTGTTAGTATTGCATTAGTTGTCCGATTAAATATACTTATCCACTTAAGCAGGAAATCAACACCTACCCGACCACCTGAAAGACCACCAGGGAGGCTTCAACTTCACTCACAAGACCGACCTCATCCGAGCACGCACGCGCCCGTGGGGCGCATACCTGAATGTGCGGATCACACGCTAGCAAGTGCACCAGTCCCACATCGAAGAACACCATCAAACAGCAAACTCAACCACCTATATATGTAAGGTATTTATTGCAGGTAAGGGCATTGAATATATTCTGATCTCATCCACTACATTCTACGCGCTCACACAACTGTTATATCCAATACACAATCTGACTTAGGCATCGGAGCGTTGAAGGCGGGCCACCCCGTCTTGACCCCTGACTGTCTGTTCACTGTTGTATTCTTCTAACAGCCGTACCCGAGCACGCGTACCCGAAGATCCGATAGGAGGAGAAGCGCCAGACCATCCGAACAGCCCCAACGTTCAGACGTACAAGAAGGAGAAGGAGTACTCGTACTTGCTTCTGCTAGATTACGTCCCGCGTAATCCGGTAAAAACACTATTTATATACAGAACTTCACGGCCAACTAGCATGATCATAGAGCTCCTGGTTTGCCGCCGGTCAAATTCAGAAGTTTGGCACAATTTGGTCGGTAATTAATTAATTAATCTGGTAATTGAATTGACATATCAGATCATTTGCAGGGGATAGGAGCATACTGATTTTTTATTATTTGGACAAAATTCAGTTTATCCATCAACTTTCCACTCAAGATTTAAGTTGTTCCTTTTTGTTCTAAAATCAAAAGTTTTATCTTTTTTCTTTGCGTTTGATATGAGACTTACACTTTTATATTTGTTTTTATTTTCCATCTAACTCCTATCTTTCCGAATTTTCAATTTTACCCTTTCAATTTTTTACTTAGACTTGAAAAAAAAATTCCGGGCATATTTCGAAATGTCGAAGACGAAAACCATTCTGGTTCTGGGCATATTTCGAAATGACGGAAAGGAACTTCGTAGTCTTCATCGTCTTCATCACTTGCTCGAGCTCGAGGTATCCACAATAAATAAAGACAATGCTTATTTCAAACATAGAAATCAAAAATGAATGAAACTCATATATTAACATAGACTCAAACACAAAACAAAGTGTGTGTATATATATATATGTGTGCGTATATTTAAAGCTCGAAGAACAAATCTTAATTAATCACTTTAGTACAACAACAAACATGTATACAAACCAATTAATTCCAAAAATACAACAAAACTATTTAATCGCATCGCACCACCGGTGCCTAATCTCTCCTCTCTTCCCAGTCTGAACACCATACATCCTAAGCTTCTCCATCGCCCTTGCAAAAGCATAGAAGAATTTATCGGGTCATTAAACAGAGCCTGATCCGACTTGAGCAAGCCCAGTCCTTCCAGAAGGTTCTGGAAATACTCATTGTCAGGGTCTTAACGTAATTCATGCACACGTTTTGCAACCCGACCGCGTATCTCAAGTTGTAATCAGGGTCGGACTCTGACCCGGTTGCTTTGGAGTAATTATAGATCGCGGATATGAACTCTTTGCAGTGGGAGAATCCGATGGTATGGGCAAGGACAGAGCTACATAGGGGCTAGGGTGGTTAGATTTTGCTCACGTAAACTCATGAGAGAGGTTCGCCTTTCATTACATGCACTTTTTTTTTTGTTATTTATGCTACCCATTGCATCTTTTTATTTATGCTACATTCTTTTTTGTTGTCCATATATTTTATAATTATTTTTCAGCGGTTATTTCTATTCATATATGATACATTTGTTTCTGTTGTCCATATATTTTATAATTATTATTTTTTTGTTATTATTCTTTAGGGATATTAGCATTTTTGATGGGAATTTGGGAGATTATCATTGCTATCTCTCATTTCATTTTACTGGTTAATGAGGTATCCTTTTTTTTTTTTTGAAGTGAAACAATAGAATAATGAGGTATTGTTTGATCAAAACAATTAACATACTTTATTTTGAGTGTATTTATTCATCTATATTTTAAAATATTTTTATTTATAATTATTGCCCATTTTTTTTAACCTCCCCCCCCCCCGGACCAAATCCAGGCTCCGTCTTTGGGTATGGGCCCTGGTGAGATCGACCATTTACTGAGCGAAGAAGCCTTTGGATCCGAAAATTTGAATGAGGTCAGATACGGGCATGGTGGATCTCGGGAGCATCCATTCCACGTCTCGTCGCGTCGGCCGAGGGCGACGTTGTAGTAAGGGCCTCCCATCATGGTGACAATGTCGCGGGTCGCGATGGCGAGGATGTCAGACCAGGAGCAGATACAAAGGGTACGGCTTCGTTAGTCCATTGGAGGTTGCTGGTGGTGCCTTCAGGGGAAGAAATTCGAATTCACTTGCGAGGAGTTTGAGATGAAGCATAAGGATTAGGCATTGTAAATTTTTGCATGGATTTAATCTTAAGTGTGGAATGGACAATGACTTACAAAGTGTGGTGGTTCGACTGCCTCGTTTTCAGCATCATCTATCTCACGATCAGAATCTGAAGAGAGTGTGTTTGACGTGGCGAGAAATGTTATCTGCCGTGTGAGGGACCTGAGTCAGGGCTTCTCATAGGATTTTGTTTCCTTGGGCGGTTAGCCTGAAATATACATGTTCATGGTTATAAATTGCCAATATCAGTGGCGAAAGATGTGAAGTTAAAAGGTTGGAACACTTACTGTGGGATAAGGCGTCGGTGTATTGGGCATCTTTTTGCTAAATGTGAGGTTGTGGGTTTTCATGGCAGTGAGGTATGGTGTTGATCGAAAAATTGACCGGGGAAGAAAGGGAAAACTTCGAAAGGAAGTTTAGACGGTCGGGGAGACTGAAGGCAAAAAAGTGTTTTGAGAAGTGGGCTACTGACGAATTGTGTGCAGTTATATAGCGTTATATCATTAGGGTGCGACTTTTCAGAAGTCATGAATTGAAGTGGCGTTGCGAGCAGAAAGTTATCGTTTGATCCTGAACAATGCAATTACAAACCTCTTCGATTGCACATGGGCTTTATCTGGGAAATGTTTGCGCCTAGAATAAACAGTCTTTATTTTTAATGGGTTTTATTAATTATATTGAGCCAATTCCTGTGGCCCGCGTGGAATAATAACTTTTCCTGAGGAGGAAAGGATTTCCGGGTGATTTATCATCAAGTCTTATATTTGGATTGAAATACCTAGGAGGTAAGATTTCGGGCAATTAGAGTCATTAAGTGAGTCTAAGTGCTAAGAATCTTAGGTTAACTACAACAAGTCATCATATTTTCCTATATATAGAGGAAATCTTTATAGGATCAAAGCTTGATCATCATCAGCATCACATAAGCTTTCGCTCTCGGCAAAACACTTCTCATCTCGAGAAACTCTAGCAACCAGCGATCAAAAGATCTTAACCCGAAGGAGCGTGAATATCTGGTGATTCATGGAAGCGAGCTGTCTTGTCAACACTCGTCATGGAGATTGCTCTGCCTTGCACCGAAGGAGGTATGAGGTATCAATTTTCATGGCTCAATGAGAGACACGAAAACCATAAGTCCTAAGTTAGTTAGCTAAAAAGAATTTTTTGAAAAGGGCTGGCGCTCTCCCTGTTCCAATCACTTCTTAGAGTTCAGTTGTGGTGAGCCAGCGTTTAACGTTCTGCCTAACGCCAGTGGCACACCTAGCACACAAGCAGTCGAGAAAAGAGGCAGTTTGAGATCTCTCAGCGCTTTCGTATTTCTGGAGCCTAACACAGAGAACACATCTGCTATAGTTATTCAATTCCTTACAAGCCAATCTGAACAATTTAATTTCATACTATTACCTCAAATTCAACCAATTCATGCAAGAATAGAGAGAGATTGAGAATTGGATAATTGAGAATCGTCGGGGCAGAAGGCAAACCAGCTATCAACGAGGGCAATAGAGACACAAAGTATCTATAGTCGGCGTAATCGAACTGATCGATGACGGAATCGAGATCCAATGAGGAAGGGTAGTGGTTGAGTCCGATGATGGCGAGGGTTTTGTGGTTGGATGCGAGTTCGTACGGTAGCCTCGTTTGCCATCTCTTGCCTGATCTCGGATATGAAATAAGAGAGAACAATCTATGCAGCAACATCGATCGATGATGTGTATGACCAAGATTAAGAGCGACGTGTGGCAACTAGGTCAGGTCAAAAGGCTAGAATTGTCCTAGGGATTGACCAATAGAAGTTTTTGCCCAGGCAAGAAAACACTGTTAGAGCATTGGTCTTTCACTTTTTCTCCTTTTAGATGTAGCGTTGAGGCTACATCTACATGCCAGGCTAAACCATTTCCCGTGAACTTGCTCTAAGGGGCTCTAGCTTGTAATTTTTTTTTCTTTAGTTATCGAAAAAAAATGGAACTGTAGTGAGTGTGGAGGTCTAGTGAAATAGAAACTCTCTGCTTATACAAAATTTGGATTTTTGGATATTGCGTTAACAATGTTGAGTCGAGGCGATCTGAAATTAGTCATCTTTATAAAACTCAAATTACTCAAATATATAATTGTATTTCTTAAACTCATGAACCCTTTTCGTATATATATAATGAAGGATACAATCAATCCATGATTATTCATCACACATAGTCCAACAAACTACGGAATTATTTCAATCCTTGAACAGAAGAGAAAAGCATATTACAACATATATAGTAGATAACACAAGATCAATTACGATGTACTCCTGAACCCATCACCAGCCTAGCACCTACAAACTCGATCTACATGATCCTGCAAAGTTACAATAATAACAATGAAAATCTGTTAGTTACCGTACCATAGATCGTTGAGGCACCTACAAACTGTATACAGAGATTCAGACAGAGGATCTTACTTGCTGCAGTCAGTAGCTGTGGTGATCTTGTAGGGAATAATGTTGGTACGCATACAACCGGTCGGTGGCAAAAAATACGAGCTGGGATAGTGAAATAAGTTGAATATTTTCTGGATACAGTTGCAAACGGCCTGGCGATCCGAGGTAGTCTGAGCCATCTTATTGATGTTCACTAGGTTTGTGCAACAAGTTCTCGTGGGCGGCCGACCTTTTTCAAGGTTCAAACGACATGCCCCAACCAATCTCGCTATGTCTCCGCAGTTTATGGCTGCGGTTGCACCACCCATCACACACAACACCACCACCACCATCATGCATATCAGCTTAGAAGCCCCAGAGAAAGCCATGCCGAAGTTATTTATATATGTAATATACTTGGATGTATATGTGTATATATATATACACACACACACGACAGACGTTGCTAGATCAAGTGTTTTGGAAAGAGTTGTATGTAGTGATAATATGTTAACTGGTATGCTATTTATATACAGAACTTCACGGCCAACTAGCTTGATCATAGAGCTCCTGGTTTGCCGCCGGTCAAATTCAGAAGTTTGGCACAATTTGGTCGGTAATTAATTAAATAATCTGGTAATTGAATTGACATATCAGATCATTTGCAGGGGATAGGAGCATACTGATTTTTTATTATTTGGACAAAATTCAGCTTATCCATCAACTTTCCCCTCAAGATTTAAGTTATTCCTTTTTGTTCTAAAATCAAAAGTTTTATCTTTTTTCTTTGCGTTTGATATGAGACTTACCCTTTTATATTTGTTTTTATTTTCCATCTAACTCCTATCTTTCCGAATTTTCAATTTTACCCTTTCAATTTTTTACTTAGACTTGAAAAAAAAAATTCCGGGCATATTTCGAAATGTCGAAGACGAAAACCATTCTGGTTCTGGGCATATTTCGAAATGACGGAAAGGAACTTCGTAGTCTTCATCGTCTTCATCACTTGCTCGAGCTCGAGGTATCCACAATAAATAAACACAATGCTCATTTCAAACCTAGAAATCAAAAATGAATGAAACTCATATGTTAACATAGACTCAAACACAGAACCGTGTTTGTATATACATATGTGTGTGTATATTTAAAGCTCGAAGAACAAATCTTAATTAATCACTTTGGTACAACAACAAACATGCATGTATACAAACCAATTAATTCCAAAAATACAACAAAACTAGTTAATCGCATCGCACCACCGGTGCCTAATCTCTCCTCTCTTCCCAGTCTGAACACCATACATCCTAAGCTTCTCCATCGCCCTTGCAAAAGCATAGAAGAATTTATCGGGTCATTAAACAGAGCCTGATCCGACTTGAGCAAGCCCAGTCCTTTCAGAAGGTTCTGGAAATACTCATTGTCGGGGTCTTAACGTAATTCATGCACACGTTTTGCAACCCGGCCGCGTATCTCAAGTTGTAATCAGGGCCGGACTCTGACCCGGTTGCTTTGGAGTAATTATAGATTGCGGATATGAACTCTTTGCAGTGGGAGAATCCGATGGTATGGGCAAGGACAGAGCTACATAGGGGACAGGGTGGGCCTGCTCCCCCCCCCCCTTAAAATTGAATATGTAAATACAGTTTGTTATTTGTGCTGAGAATTTGATTTAGCTGGAGTGGTTAGATTTTGCTCTAGTAAATTCATGAAAGAGGTTCGACACTCATTACATGCACTTTTTATTATTATTTATGCTACCCGTTGCATCTTTTTATTTATGCTACATTCTTTTTTGTTGTCCATATATTTTCTAATTATTTTTCAGCTGTTATTTCTATTTATATATTTTCTAATTATTTTTCAGCTGTTATTTCTATTTATATAGGATACATTTCTTTCTGTTGTCCATATATTTTATAATTTTTTTTTCTATTATTATTCTTTTGGGATATTAACATTTTTGATGAGAATTTGGTAGCTAGATTATCATTGCTATCTCTCCTTTCGTTTTACTGGTTAATGAGGGGTATCATTTTCTCATTTTTTGAAGTGAAACAATAGAATAATGAGGTATTGTTTGATCAAAACAATTAACATACTTTATTTTGAGTGTATTTATTCATCTATATTTTAAAATATTTTTATTTATAATTATTGCCCATTTTTTTAACCCTCCCCCCATCGGACCAAATCCTGGCTCCGTCTCTGGGTATGGGCCCAGGTGAGATCGACCGTTTCCTGAGCAAAGAAGCCTCTGGATCCGAAGACTCTAATGAGGTCAGATACGGGCATGGTGGGTCTCGGGAGCATCCCTTCCAAGTCAGGGGCGTGTGAGGACTTCTCGTCGCATCGGCCGAGGGCGACGTTGTAGTAAGGGTCTCCCATCATGGTGACAATGTCGTGGGTCGTGATGGCGAGGATGTCGGAGCAGGGGACGGTGTTGGGACAAGCGACCTTGACGCGGTCTTGGCGCAAACAACAACTTCGAAGGTGTCGTCGGGGAGGGTGAGGTTGATGCCAGCATCGCGCTCAACCTTGTTGAAATGAGTGGAGGAGACTAGGATGGAGCCGTCACATCCGTTGTGGAGGCAGTCGCGGAAGAAGAAGCGGAGGAGCAGCGAGGCGATGACGGTGATTTGTTTGTCTGCCACCACGTAATCAAGGGAACGATCTGGCGTAGTAGGAATTGTAGAGTGACTAGAGTCTAGATTATACTGGAACAATAGTAATAGATAAGAATGCGAACAATATAACAACCACGGAAACCATGGCTGCATAATGGCTTTTTTATCTTTTAAAGTTTGAGTAAAAAATTAAAAGGGTAAAATTGAAAAATCAAAAAGATATAGAACCCATTACCTGACGTGGCAATCAGTTAACTGAGAAGTTGGATGAAAAATAGAGAAAAATGTAAGTCTGATGTCAATCACAAAAAAAAAAAAAAAAAACTTTTGAGTTTAGAACAAAATTGGGCAACTTGATGTTGAGTCTAAAGTTAACGCGGATAAACTGAATGAGTCAACTTGTCATGTTTCTTTTTTTCGTTTCTTTCAATAAACCAGTTTGTGATGGTTCCAATTTTCACGCTTGAAGCTGCTGGGTTTAGGTTTTGGTCATGGGCCTTGATTTGGTCTTTTGGGCTAGGTTCGTCATCTAGGCCTTTGGCTTGGTTTGGAGATGCCTAGAGCATGAATTCCCTGGTCTGGAGGTTCCTGTTCTGAAGTTTGAGTTGATTACACCAGAGGATCATTATCTGGTAGTAGATGAGACGGCTCCAAATGTTCCTATTATGGAATCCTCTCTGATTTGATTGGCGTCGCCAATTATCTAGTGATTGTTTTTAATTTAAAATGATTTGTTTGGTAGTTTTGATATTCTAGTTTCAGTTAAAAAGGTAGTCTTAATTTGGTAACGTTTTTTTTTTGTCAACTCCATGTGGGTGAAATATTATGTATACTATTGTTGATCAATGAATGAGTTGATGTTGAATAAAGGAGTGTGTATTAAGAGAAATGGGATGTGCAAATAAAATTTCCCCCTAACATAAAGAGTTGGGAACTCTTAAATCTGAGGAGAGAGAAATTAGCTCTTATGGTTTGTGAAACATTAATTGAAGTGGTTTATATATGATTAAACATTATGATTTATTATAATTTCACGTTATTTAATTTATCATAATTTCTAGAATTTAATTTATTAAATTTTTTATTAGTTATATTTGAGTCAAAAATATATTATTTTAATTAGAAAAATTTTAATCGAGGTCAAATTCTCAATTCAATATTAGATGCAGTCCTTCCAATTTTTTTCTTTTAATTACGGTCATTTGATTATTTATTTTGTCAATTTTACCTTTCTGGTTAATAAAAGGAAATAAATTCAAATTTTACAAATTTTGTTTTCTCATTATTGTAATTTTCAAATTTTAAATTTTAAATCTCACATTTAAGTCATTGTTGATTTGAAAATCTGAAAATACAAATAGACCTAAACTAAAGATACATGAAAATCAAATCAACCTAATCATTAAGTATACTCAAAGAATTTGAAATCTAAATATACACTACCAGAATAAGTACTATAGCCGACGACTTTTCAAGTCATCGGGTATAGTCAAAACTATACCCGACGACGGCTATAGTCATCGGCTATGATACCATAGCCGACGACCACCCCCTAAGTCGTCGGCTATGGTGATTCAACTATACTTGATGACCTATAAAGTTGTTGGGTATAATTTGACTATACTATAGCCGACAACTTTAATGGAGTCGTCGGCTATAGTTCCTTTTATAAAGATCTGTGTAGCAGCTCGACCATTTGAAAAGAAATCGCCCGAAAAATCTCAAAACGCTCTTAAGTCGTGGGTGTCGTCGGAAACAGTCCAAAAAGAGTTCGTGATACTATCCCGCTATACATATAGGTATGTATGTATATATGTTTGTTAATATTATTGATTTAGAGTTGATTAATGTTGATTATATATATATGAATGAATGTGAAGATTTTGAGTTAATTGTTGTGTTTTAGTTGAGTTGAGTTAATTTTGAGTGAATTGTTAATATATATGTGTGTGTGTGTTAATTTGTAATTAAGAATGTATAGAAGAATTAATGTAATTAATTTGAGTTGTTAATTTGTGTTGATGTTGAGGTGATTAATGTTGATTTTGAGTTATTTTTTAGTTGAGTTGAGTTGATTTTGAGTTGAATTCAATGAAATTGTGTATATAAATATGTGAATTGTTGATATGTATATATATGTGTGTGTTAATTTGTAATTAAGAATAGAAGAATTAATGTAATTAATTTGTATGTTAAAGAGATTTATAGATATATATAATGTTGAATTTTTAATTAGTGCATGTATATAATAATTTATGTATATACAGTAGGAATTTTGAGGATGGACAAGAGTTGGATTTTCCTTCTAAAATGGGATCGAAGATATGGCGTTGGAATGTAGAATTTTGTGAAATATGTGAAGTGTAATGCTAATGAGAATACAATTCATTATTACCCGTGTACGCAATGTCAAACTTGCAGCGATTTGGTTCGTTTTCCCATTGATATAGTATGGGAGCACCTGAAGAAAAACGGGTTCTAGGATAAGTATACATGTTGGATTTATCACGGTGAAACATCGATCATCAGCGGGTCAGCATGATCATGAGCAATTTTCTGAGAGAGCCAGTACATCCAATGATCAAACAATGAGGTTGCTCAATGATGTGTTTCCTTATGAGAGTGGTGTATATGCTCAAGTACAAGATATCCCTACCGACGTTGATGGTTTCCCTTTTATTGAGCCAGTTCAGCAATTACCCAGAGCTGTTAACACTGCCGATATTGATAAGTACAACAAGCTGATTGCTTTCCAATAGACCCCGTTGTATAACGGGTGTAAGAAGACTGTTCTTGAAATGGTCATAGGAATAATGAAGATCAAAGTGGAGAACAAATTGAGTGTCAAGGTTGTTGATGCTTATCTGGAGTTGACAGCTTCGGCACTGCCCCGTGGTCATCGTCTGCCTACCACTTATCGTAAGGTACGGTGCAACATATCCTGAAACATCTTGGTCTTACCTACATCAAAATCCATGCATGTAGATATGATTGTGTTCTCTTCTGGGGTGAAGATGCTGAAGGGAATGATCTTGAAAACCTTGATGCATGTCTGGTATGTCACACCGATAGATATAAGTTGACTTTTGTAGGGAATAAGAAAACTGTAAATGTACTTCGGTATTTCCCGCTAATTGATAGGCTAGAATGGTTGTTCATGTCTGCACATACGGCCAAAGCTATCAGATGGCACGCGGAGAGGGATTTGCCTGACGATGATACCCTCATACACCTTGCAGACGGAGAGGCTTGAAAGCACATAGTTAGGGAGTTTTCTCATTTTGCATCAGAAGTTCGAAATGTTTGGCTCGGGTTTTCATCTGACGGATTCAACCCTTTTGGCAACATGAGTCTTCAATATAGTATATGGCCAGTTATTTTGGTCCCGTACAACCTTCCTCCATGGATGTGCATGAAGAAGGAATACAATATGTTGACTATGTTAATTCCAGGGCCGGGTTATCCAGGAAAGTGTCTTGATGTGTATATGAGACCCTTGATAAAGGAGCTTAAGTACTTGAGTAACGTTAGCTAGTCATCCTACTTATGACAAGTACAAAAACAAGATGTTCCATATGCATGCCATCCTTGTTGGCACCATCAGTGATTTTCCTGCTTGCGGGATGTTGTCGGGCAATGTTACCATGGGATACATGGCTTGTCCAAAGTGCATGACTGTTGATTGCGACAACCCTCATTGCAAGAAGATTGCCCAGATGCGTCACCGTTGTTGGCTTCCACACGATCACCCATTTCGGGAGGATAATGAAGCATTTGATGGGAATGTAGAATCAGGTGTGCAACCCAGGAGATTGACGGGGGATAAAATTTTGGAAGTGCTGAATGAATAAGATTTTGGGCAACCCAGCAATCATCCTGATGTAGTAGAAGAAATACCTCCCATACCCCACCGGTATCAATTCTGGACGCACAAAAATATTTTCTGGGAACTTTTGTACTGGTCTAAGTTTCCCATCAGGCACTACCTAGATGTCATGCACATTGAGAAGAATGTTTGCAAAAGTGTGGTGGACACAGTTCTGAATTGGGAGGGGAAAACTAAAGATGGTTCTAAGGCATGCATTGATCTGAAAAGAATGGGTATACGAAAACATTTGTTGAGAGAAGGGAAGAAAAAAATGTCTTAAACTCCTTACACCGTCAAGCCGGACCAGAAGAATGAAATTTTTAGGTGGATGGGTAATGTTAGGTATCCTTCAGGCTATGCAGGCAATATAGACAGGTGTGTTAACTTCCGGGACAATAAGATGTACGAATAAAGAGTCATGACTGTCATACACTGCTCAACATCTCTTCCCTGTTTTCATTCGATCATGCCTGCCCCGTCAGGTGGTGGAGCCGTTAGTAGCACTGTCCAAATTCTTTCAGAAATTATGCACTAGAGAAGTGAAAAAATCCGACTTGAGGGAAATGCAACATGACATCATTTGTATCATGTGCAAATTCAAGAGGATATTTCCCCCAAATTTTTTTGACATCATGCCTCACCTGATGATCTATCTTCCCGAACAATTGTTGCATACTGGTCCAGTACACTACACTTGGATGTATCCCATAGAAAGGTACGTACGATCCAACATCTAATAAATTGACATGATTTTTTTATATAATTATGTATTTCCATAATCATCACATGCACTTTACAATTTGATAGACAACTGGAGGACTACAAAGGATATGTGGCTAATAAATCTGCACCTGAAGGGTGTATAGCTGAAACATATCTTGTGCACGAGTGCGTAATGTACACCAAGATGTATCTGAGAGCGTTGGAGGACCCTCAACAACATATGCTGGTAGATGAACCCCAGTTCAATCTTTCTATCCTCTCCAATGAAGTTGAAGTATATGGTTTGTTGCCAAAGTCATACAAGTTGGAACCGTATAAACTAGTCATTGTCCACTAGTGGGTATTGATAAACTGTCCAGAAGTTCAATACGTGAAAAACATCCATCTAAACTGCCCTGCGGTTGCCGATGATTTTGAGTACCACAATAGGGAGTTTGCAAACTATTTTGGCGGCTGGGTACGTGTTTCAAATTGATTTACTTCTATATATTCATAAATCAATGTGAAGATTATGAGTTAATAGTTGCTGTTTTTATCTTCAGATGAACCATGTACAATGTGATAGTGACCCATACTGGTCACACAAATTGAGGCTTTTGGAGATTAAACTGATAACTTCAAGAGTGTATCTGATGCGTAAGGTCAATGGTGTATAATTTATATGTCAACATAGAGACGACAAACGGAGAACACAGAATGTTGGAGTAATGGTGCATGGTGGACAGAATAACATTGACTATTACAGTGTTCTCCATTCAGTGGTTGAACTAATTTATGGGGAGGGCATGACCGTGCACTTGTTTAAGTGTAGATGTTTTGATATTAACCTTGAGAACACAAGGACCGATAAATACGGTCTTTTTTCGGTGAATACTGCTACAAGCTGGTATGAGGATGGCCCTTTTATTTTTGCCAAATCGATAAAACAAGTGTTTTATCTAGATGATGTTGTGCACAAAAGGGCGTAGAAAGTAGTCCACCATGTTGTTCCTAGAAATATATACAGTGCTACTACACTTGGTGAGGCCGACGATATTGAAGAAGTGACTGCATACCAAGAGCCAAACGCAATTGGTATTCCTGAATCCTCTATAATTCGCCTAAATAATGTGAGACCCGATAGTATGGTTCGACTTCCGCAGGAGGATGTAAGTCTTATTGATGTCCTTCCAAACGAAGACAATGAATACTCCGGTGACGAGGAGCGACACATATTACCAAAAATTAACTCCGACATCGATCCAAACTCAAGTGATGATTCTGATTATGAGCCGTAGTTAAATACGAATGTTTGTTAATTAATTAAATGTGTGGGTTGATCATGAGGATGTTTTTGAAATGATTGCTTCATTTCTGTTCTACTATTAGATAAACAGGTGTTACTGCGAAACAGGTGAATTTGGCCGATGAGGCCTGCGTTTTAAATTTTTTTACATACTATACCCGATGACTTGCACAAAAATCGTTAGGTATAGTTTAAAAAATTATAAAAAGAATGCATAGCCAACGACATTAATGAAGTTGTCAACTAAGGCATAGCCGACGACATTCATTAAGTCATCGGCTATGGTTCGATGTTATTACCTGAAAACTCATCCCGAGACCTCACTTCTTCAGCCTCCCCTCCTTCAAAACCTCTCCTCCTCTCCCCCAAATAGCCCCAAACCCCCAGAATCCCTCCTAGGACGTTCCAAATCGCCGAAAATGCCCCAAAATTGGTCTCTCTCTCTTTCTCTCATTTTCCCCTAAATTTTAGGGTTTTAGCTTTATTTAGGGATTTTAGTTTGATATGTGTTGGATTATGTGAATATGTATGTGTTTTGATTATGGGTTATGGATTTTGTGATTAGGTTATTAGATTGGGTTAATTAAATTTGTGATTGGGTTATTGAATTTGTGTATGAAATTTGTGATTGAGTAATTGAATTTGTGTATGAAATTTGTGATTGGGTTATTGAATTTTATGAAATTTGTGATATATGGAATATGTGATTATTTTGAGGGAATATTATGTGATTTTTTGTGAATATATGCAATTTGTGATTTATACATGAATTTTGTGAATTTTGTATGAATTTGTGAATTTTGTGATTTATGTATGAATTTGTAAATTTTATGATTTATGTATGAATTTTGTGAATTTTGTGATTTATGTGTGATTTAATTTAAATAGGGTTTAATTAATTAGAGTTTAATTTAATTACAATTTAAATAATTAGGGATCATGAATTGGTTAAGTCGGAAGAGTTCGAATGGCTCTAATAAAAGAACCGGGTCTAGAGGCTTATAGCGGCTTGAGGACCTCTCGACATCTTCAACTGCTTCAGCAGCCACAAAAAGATGTAGGGGTCCGCTTACTCACCTACACGAGGCCGCTCTTTAACGAAGGCGCCACTCCATCGCCGCAGCCGGCCACCTCTACGAGTCCCGTACATTCAGGTGTCCGTATGCCTCCCATCTCCCGGCCAACGACGCCTACTCCCTCGCCGCAGCCATCGACCTCTAATGCAGGTCATTCAGATAGTTCCTCTACTGGAACATGTGGTGGTCCGCCGCCGCACCTCTTTATGCCTGATACGATACCATCCATACCTACGCTCGATGATCGGGGAGTGCCCATTCCAGGACAGATTGGTTACACTACCCCGGAAGAAGCATAATTCTATGTGCCATTTGATACACCTCTATATAGTGTGAGGGTATCAAATACATCGACGTCTGAATCGGGTAAATATTAACAAACTTAGTATTTAATTTGAAACTTACTAATATTAGCGCATATACCGCTTAAGTGGTTATGTTGAAAATTTTGTCCTTTCTGTTAGCCAACACCGATGCTGGAGGCAATGCAAACAAGACAACTAGAGGCATGGTCAGCAAGCTACTTGACAAGGCGGTCAAGGACAGTAGGAAAGTGGTCATACAGACTAATTCAAATGGAGACATGATAGGGAGTATAATACGAGACAGAGTGCCGGTTCTATGGAGAGAGTAGTCATTCGCGCCACAATGTGTGAAGGATTATATGAAGGACAGTAAATTAATTATATATTCATTATGTATAATTATCCTTTATATATTCATTATGTATGTCTACCATTTATATATTTATTTATATATACATTGCAGATGTGGTTTATTGTGCCAGATGAGCTCAAATGCACGTGGAAAATTGACGTGCAAGGAAGAAGGTGATGGGATATGGAGTTAAATTTTAGACATTTTGTTGATCATGTATTGTCAATTTATAACATATACCTCTCATATATAGGTACAAGGAGTGGAAGAGTGAGCTCAAACGGCACTGAAAGAAGCACGTCAACCTCCATGGGGGTACCCCTATGGAGTTTATGTATAGGAAGTACGAGTGGCAGTGGCTCGTAGTACACTTTAACACCCCAAAGTTTGAGGTATGCAATACTCTGTTTGTGCTTACTCTATCGTATTTGGCAAAAATAGTTTCCTAATTAATTTTTTTCACATATGAATCCAAGAAGGCTATTTCTGTAATAAACGCGGCGAACCAGAGAAAAAACATGAAGAACCATCATGGCAGTTCGAGATCCTTTGCGGGTTGGATGAAGGAGGCCGCCAAACACCCTGAAGTCCCCCATTTGGAGTATACGTTACAGAAAACGTATCCTCAGTGCCCCAAAGATATTGTAATTCTTATGCCCTTATAACTTAATTAACACATTTGCTTATATATCTCTAAATGTTTTTACATATGTTTACTTGTCCAATTTTTTTTTCCTTGTCAATTAAGCGAGAGTGCAAGAGGTGACTCCGGAGATATTGATTTAGATCGTGAGAGAGCAATGGTCTGAGATCCAGGATGTGGACCTTCCCCAGGCCATCTCTCAGATTGATCAATCTGACCCGCTTGTAGCGGCGAGGATCACGGGTGAGGTTTTCCCACCACGGGGAAGTGGCTACTACTACAGGGGTCTAAGACAGAAGGGGGATGGGGTCTTGAAGAACACTCCTAGATTCTTACGTAGGACGGTAACTTCGAGGTATTCTCATCTACAGGAACAGCTCCAGAGGGTAGCGGCATAGCATCAGAGGCAGCCAACAGAGCATCAGAGGGAGCTGGAAGAGACTCGAAGGCGAGTGGAGGAGATGGAGCGGGTGAGATTAGCCGAGCAGTCTGTGATGGCTTCCTGGTTTCAGTATTGGACTGCCAACTACAGTCATCTGGATTCCCGGTCCCCGCTCCACATGCGTTCCCTTTTCCTGCCCTGATATTAATGTCGATGTTTTCAATAACTTCAATTTGGATCATCCATAGTGTAGGTGTGTAATATGCATGAATTTGTGTTTTTAGTGAATTTGTAATATGTTTTGCAATTTCAATCAATAATATTATGCAATTGTAGGTTTGGGGATTAGAATTGTACATTTTCGGGTATTTTTTTTTCCTAAAATTTTCTACTATAGCCGACGACACAATTCAAAGTCATCGGCTAAGGTAGATACTATAGCTGACAACTTGGTAACCTGGTCGTCGGCTATGGTCTCCCTCGGTCAACTCCGGTTGTTGACCGATCGTCGGCTATAGTCAAGACTATAACCGACAACTTCATGTCGGCTGCTATAGTTTTGCCGACGGTCGGTCGTCGGCTATGACTATAGCCGACGACTGGTCTTGCTATAGCCGTCGACTTTAGGTCGTCGACTGTAGTGCCTGATTTTGTAGTGATAGAAAAATAAACAAGTGTTTGACCTCATATTAAGGTAAACATTTTCATTCACAAAAGTGATAAATATTTGAATCTATAATTTCAAATCAACATAAAACTTTTATGTCACAGTAATATGTTCTAGCTCGTTACCTTAAAAGTAATCAAAAGATAAAAATAAATAAAAAAACATCACGCCAACTTAATCATAGGGTATAATGAGTCATCTTAACATTGTATGAACAAAATAAACAATTATATGAACTTTACATGACCTCAATTGTAGATACGAATATCTGTGTCTGTTAGAATCAATTGAAGGAAAACAGATTGTGCTGAAGTATTGATACGTACGACGTGTCGTACGAGTTCATCATGTTCTTCAGTTTTCCAGAACCAACTACGACTTGTTCGTGGTTAAAAGATGTTTCTTATATTCTTTTGTTTTATGCTGATCAAAATGTTATAGTTTACTTCATACAACATTCAAATACTTACTGGTAGTGTGATTGTCCATTAGTTCTTCACTTGAATCCTCCTCAATCAGTTAGAGCAGATGGAACTCGAGAGAGAACCGGGGTTGAGGATCAATTGGGACCAATGAAATGTATTTATAGATTAATTGAACAAGCAGTTACTTCCATCAAAGTATAAAACTGCTTGTAAACCGTTTTGAGTTACAGGATCAGATTAATGACTGCCTCATATTGATCTGAAATTTGAAAATTCAAATTTACGTTTGCTGACGTCACTTGCAAACGTTCGAATTCTGTAAACAACCAAGTTCATTTTTACAATCTCCCACTGAACTTGTGTTTTCCTGTAATTTCAGAATTCTTAATTTGAAAGACTAAAGTTGTATACTTTTAATCAATATCTGATCAGTTCTGTCAATCCAATCTTGATTGCAAGAACATTGTGTATTTGATATTTTGGAAAAACATCAATACCTGCAATGTCACAGTGCAACAAGTATTCGATTACATGAACCTTGTAACTTTCTTAATACTCTTCTGTAATATCGATCATAATGAGTAAGATAACATGAATCTAACTTAAATTTGAGCTCTTTGGATAATTAATGTTTGATATTAACATCTTAGATTATCACACAGATTCTTAAGAATGCATTGCATTTCAGCAAGTAGCTACTGTACAACAGTTTTTCTCACCACATTATTCCTTGTACTTGATGGAATTCTAATAAGCATCCAAATTTAAACCAGATGACATCCCCATTTTCTTCACATGTTTTGTGAACTCTGTGACAGAAAGAGGCTTTGTAAATGGGTCTGCAAGCTGCTCCTTTGTTCCAATCTTTATAACTTCTATATCTCCAGAATGAACATTCTCTCTAACTGAAAAATACTTCACATCTATGCATTTGCTTCCAGAAGATCTCTTGTTGTTCTTAGAAAAGAAAACTGCTGCTGAATTGTCACAATACAGTTTTATTGGTTTTTCCACTGATTCAACCAATTGTAGTCTAGAAATGAAATTCTTTAACCAGATTGCTTGACTTGAGGCTTCATAAATTGCTATGTACTCTGCTTGAAAAGTTGAAGTTGCTGTCAAGGATTGTTTCACTGACTTCCATGAAACTGCTCCTCCTGCCATCATGAAAATGTATCCAGAAGTTGATTTTAAGTCATCAAGATCTGATTTGTAAGAGGCATCTGTGTAAGCATCTAACTCCAGGTCTTCATTTTCCATTCTTCTGTAAGTAAGCACATAATCTTCAGTCCTTTTCAAGTATCTCAGTGCTTTCTTCCCAGCTATCCAGTGAGCATATCCAGCATTGGATTGAAATCTTGATAGGATGCTAACACAAAATGCAATGTCAGGTCTTGTGCAGACTTGTGCATACATCAGGCTTCCAATTAATCTTGCATAAGGCATGTTCCCCATTTTCTTCTTGTCAATCATAGATGTGGGGCACTGACCTTTATGAAGTCTATCTCCTTTAGACATTGGACTATCACCAGCTTTGCAATTTTCCATGCCAAAACGTTTAAGAACTTTCTGAATGTATGATTTTTGTGATAAACCAAGTGTTCCTGCATTTCTGTCTCTGAGAATTTCAATACCAAGAACAAACTGTGCTTCCTCCATGTCTTTCATATCAAAACTATGCTTTAGAAAAGTTTTGGTAGTATTTAGAAGCTTTATGCTGCTGCTTGCAAGAAGTATGTCATCTACATACAAGACCAGAATAATAAATTCTCTCCCACTGGTCTTCATGTAGATGCATTCATCTAATTTATTTTCTTGAAAACCAAATAGAGTAATCACTTCATCAAACTTGAAATACCATTGCCTGGAAGCTTGTTTCAGGCCATATATTGAC
Organism: Geum urbanum; assembly: GCA_946800695.1. Lineage (NCBI taxonomy): Eukaryota > Viridiplantae > Streptophyta > Magnoliopsida > Rosales > Rosaceae > Geum > Geum urbanum. Next base: position 6,118,868 of record OX327007.1, on the reverse strand, counting down.
CTTTTAAGTTTGCAGACCAAAACACAGTCTTCTACAAACCCTTCAGGCTGGATCATGTATATGTCTTCCTGCAAATCTCCATTGAGAAATGCAGTTTTCACATCCATTTGATGGAGTTCCAAGTTGAAGTGAGCTGTCAATGCCATTATGACTCTCAGTGCATCTTTAGTTGACACAGGAGAAAAAGTTTCTGAATAATCAACACCTTCCTTTTGTGTATAGCCCTTTGCAACTAGTCTGGCTTTGTATCTCTCAATCTCTCCTTTTGCATTCTTCTTTGTTTTAAAAATCCATTTGCATCCAATTGGTTTGGTTGCAGCAGGTTTTTGTACCAATTCCCAGACTTTGTTTTTCATCATGCTGTCAATCTCTTCTTGCATTGCTTTTTCCCATTCATGGCATTTTGGGGACTTCATTGCTGTTTTCACATTTGCAGGATCATCATCATCATCATATACTTCTTCATTGTCTTCCATTACAAAGGTATAATAATCACCTGTAAGTGCTGGTCTTCTGTCTCTAATTGATCTTCTAAAGGGAGGTTCTGCAGGTTCATTGAGTTCAGCAATGTGTTCATTGTTGACCTCATTCTGAACTTGTTCTTCATTCTGTATTCCTATTTCAGGAGCACTGATTTGTGGGTGAACTTCAGTGTTTAGATAAACAAACCACGTTTCCATTTCACTCACTCTCCCACTTGTAGGAACAGTATTGGTCACAATAACTTCATTGAATTTGTCTTCATAAAAGACTGCTTTATGGCTCTCCATTATTCTGTTGCTTCTGTTTTTGCAATAAAACCTGTATCCTTTGGACTTTTCACAATAGCCAATGAAGAAACCACTGATGGATTTAGAGTCTACTTTGTTGATATCAGGTGAGTGATCTCTAATTTCTGCCATGCATCCCCAACACTACAAGAAAAAGTGACTTAGACGACGGAGAATTTCCGTCGTCTAAGTGCCTATATCCGTCGTCTAAGTACTTGGACGACGGAAAATCCGTCGTCCAAGGTACGTGCTCCAAGTGCTGTCGTCTAAGTACTTAGACGACGGAGAATTTAATCTCCGTCGTCCAAGTTCACTTGGACCACGGAGAATCTCCGTGGCCCATGTGGGGACTTAGACGACGGAGACATTAATCTCCGTCGTCTAAGTCACCACCTGGGCCACGGAGATTGTTAGCTTCTCCGTGGCCCAGGTGGTGACTTAGACGACGGAGATTAATGTCTCCGTCGTCTAGGTTACGACCTGGGCCACGGAGAAGCTAACAATCTCCGTGGCCCATGTCGGGACTTAGACGACGGAGACATTAATCTCCGTCGTCTAAGTCCCTACATGGGCCACGGAGATTGTTAGCTTCTCCGTGGCCCAGGTCGTAACCTAGACGACGGAGACATTAATCTCCGTCGTCTAAGTCACCACCTGGGCCACGGAGAAGCTAACAATCTCCGTGGCCCAGGTGGTGACTTAGACGACGGAGATTAATGTCTCCGTCGTCTAAGTGAAAAATTAATTTAAAAAAAAAATTAAATTCAAAAATATTATTAATATTAATTGAAAAAAAATTAATTAAATTAATTAAATACACTAAATTAATAAAATAATTAAAATTAATTTGTACATACATAATCGAAAAAACCCATAATTAAAAATGAAAATATTGTTCGTAATGCGGAAATTAAGAAACGAAATAATGAACTACTAGCTAGCTAAAACACTGGAGGAGCAGATGCGCCGCCTCGTCCTCCGCCTCCAGCCGGGTCGTCGTCGTCGGGGAATGGGTTCGGAGGAGGTTGACATTGTCTTTGAGCTTGTTGCATAAGGGCGATGAGTTGGGCTATTCGCTCGTCTTGCTGGTCCATTCTTTGGCGCATGGCAATATTCTCCTCCCGTGCGATTCGAGCCTCTTCATAGGCTGCCGCAGCTTGAGAACTTCTCCGCCGCCCCGAACCTCCCGTAGATGATGACTCAGAGGTCGACAAATCTCGAACCACCTTAGGCCCGAAGTGCCTAACCTCCTTGCCAGCTCTACGACCGTAGACCTCATCCGCAATTGCTATTTGGCTCTCCACAGATAGAGGAGGCAGGTCTTCTAGCGGCACATCTGGGAACGCAAGCTGAGTGTTAGCCAATTCTTCCTGCGCACGCTCTATCACTCTTGCCTACAAAAGAATAATAAATTTATTATAATGAAATAATATTTAAATAATAATTACTATAATTATTAGCGCACACATATATATATATATATGACTTACGCCGCGTTGACTCGCTTCATTATCGAGCCCAGGCGTCACGTACGCGCTTACGCTTGCATCGAGATAAGGGTGTTTGGAGCCCTTATCCCTGTGCTCCTTGGCAATTTGAATGAGTTGCTTGGCGCCGGAAGTATGGTGCTTGTCCTTCTTCCCCCGGTTGGCTTTGTTGACACCGGAGAATTTCTGTTAGACAACATAATGAAATCATTAAAAAATTTATAAGTAACTAAAATTTAGAGTATTCAATTATCTTAATTGAAATAAAAAAAGTAAATTAACACCTGAAATTGCTCATCGGCAAAGTGGTTACACAACCACTCCCACTCATCTTCTCTATCCCCACGCAGCTCTTCGGGGGGAGGCACGGGACCGTTAGTTCGGAAGTACTGATGGAGCCTGTACTTCCAATCTTTGAAGATGTTGTTGGCGGTTTGGTTGATATGCCTCAACATCGCCGGATCCGGATCCACCGCAAATTGTTCCTATCAGAAATAAATTGGAAATTATAATCGTATATATTATAAAATTATATATAACTAATATTAAAAATAGTATATAATAACTAAAATTGTACGTATTACGTACCGAAAGATCCTTAAAGACTTTCGCCTTCTCCGAATCCGGCACATCCCTCCAAGTAGGGGCAGTGATACGAACCCGGTTACGAACAATCGACCCAATGCTATGAGCCGAGAGACTTGCTAGCTGAGGTGTGGGAGGGCCACCGGTGAATTCGTCGTAAGGCAAGGCGATCTTGCTCCCGGTCGCCTTGCAAATTTTCTCCGCCTTTCCACCTTTAACGAGACCCCGAGTCTTTTTCGGTTGGGGGTCAGTGGGGGCCCTCCTTTGCTTACGGCGGGCGCTGTACATGATAGACTCGGCCGTCGAAGACGCCTGAGTACTTCCCGTTGAAGCGGTACCGGGCGTCGGAGTTGAAAAGGGGTCGACGTCATCACCGCTTGAGAGAAATGGGGCAGAGGGAATTTCCCCAGAAGGCCCCGGATTGAGGGCGTCTACCTGCGGTTGAACCCAACCGACTTGGGCCGCCAACATTTGGAGCATCTCATCTTCTGACTCCTGTTGGGCTTTCTTCTTCCCGGATGTGATCTTTGGCGGAGCCATTTAAACCTAAGAGTACGTACGGTGTTAAAATACCTACTTACCATAATAATTACAACGACGGAGAATTTACGCTAATTAATTAAGTACGTTTAAGATTTAAATAGAGTACACTAGCTTGGCATTTTCGGTCGTTCAATGGACGTGCGACCCGCGCGATAAAGTGTAAATTTTCAATTAATCAGCCTTGGTTAAATCGAAAAACATGGCCAGTTAGGGATAGAGATAACGCGAGAGGCAGGACTAATTTCGACAAAAGTCTTTCTTAGTCCAAATCCTGTCACCAGTCATAACCCGTTTCTAGACACCATGTCCGACATTCGGCCAATTTTTCGAAAATTTACACTCCCTCAAGTCCTTTGCAAACTCCGCCCTCAACCTCGTGTCCATAACTTCACTTAGGTTATGGTGTGCGGTGATGAAATCCACACATCACGAGGGGTTAAGGAGATAAGCAAGGAAAAGAGGCGCCATCTATTCCAAAGAGTGCGACTTAATTACACCAAGCCTATGTACTAAATTTAAATCGAACACGTACTACCATGCAATTTACTAGAAAATACATATAATTATCCATTAATTATTATTTATCATGCATTTAATAATAATTATTCATTTACCAATATAATCAATTATTATTATTACTATTATTTAATTTTAACTAATAATTATTCATTACCAAATAATTAACAACTAATAATGATTACTAAATAATAATAATAACAAGAAAATAATTATTATAATTACAACTATTTATTATTTAAAACTAATAAATTAAAAGTATTTAGAATTTAAATAATTAAACAAATAAAAAAATTGTTAAAGAGTTAAAATTTCGAATTATTACCTCGTCGGAATTTCGCCGGAATATTGGAAGAGTAGAGTCGTCGGAGAGGGGGAACCACGCCGGAAAATTGGTCGTCGGAGCGTCGCCGGAGGAGGATCGCCGGAGTGAGAGAGAGAGGAGAGGAGAGTATAGAGGAGGAGATGGAATGATGAGAAAATGAGGGGGGGTGCTCCTCCTTATATACAGTTTCACTTAGACGACGGAGCACTATTCTCCGTCGTCTAAGTGCACTTAGACGACGGAAACAGTGTTTTCCGTCGTCTAAGTGAAGGGTCAAATTTTTTCGAACCGGCGCCAAATAAATGGGCGGGCCGTTTCACCGCCATAAATGTTGACTTAGACGACGGAAACAGTGTTTTCCGTCGTCTAAGTGGAATTTCAAGCGGCGCCGAAAATTGAGGCGGCAAATCGAACCGCCATGTAAATATTGACTTGGACGACGGATATGTCATTTTCCGTCGTCCAAGTGTTCACTTGCACGACGGAAAACGACATATCCGTCGTCCAAGTCAATATTTACATCGAAAAATAAGAAAAATTTTATTCGAACCGCCATGGTAATTTGAACCTAGACGACGGATACGGTAATTGTCCGTCGTCCAGGTGAACACTTGGACGACGGAAAATGACCGTATCCGTCGTCTAGGTTCAAATTATGCAAAAAAAAATATTTAAATTAATTCGCTAGGAATTTAGCGATCTGTCATTCGAGTGAAATAGTCGTACAATATCGATGAACGCATCGTATATATAAACAGATAAATTTGAACCGCCGAATAATTTTACGTTTTGAAAGTTGTTAAGTATCGACTAATCTTTAAGACTTTAGTGTTCACTTGTAGTTGCTGATTTGCAGCAGAGTACTAACGAAATTGAATTTGGACAAAACAACCGTTGGATATGTTCGTCGTAACATAATATATAATTACTATAAAGGACCAGGAAATAATAAGTTCGGGAAGGGTTTCATCGGCACAGTCAACCGCAAAACCGAGAATTTCACAAACCGGAAACGTGGATACAGGACATTTCGCAACTCCGATTTTCGAACCGTCGAAGCTCACACACCAAGAATATACTACTCTAAAGTCTTGACGAAAAGAATACGCATTCGAAGATGGTCTAGATGGTCGTTGTCTTAGAAAAAATTACGAAATTTACACCTGGACGACGGATACGACATTCTCCGTCGGCCAAGTAGACACTTGGACGACGGAGACGCTAATATCCGTCGTCCAAGTACACACCTGGACGACGGATAAGGTTATTCCCGTCGTCCAAGTACAAACCTGGACGACGGATACGGTTATTTCCGTCGTCCAGGTGAATATACCCTGAATTCAGGGGTTAGGGGTCCTTAGGGTTTAGGGTATAGGATTTGTCACTTGGACGACGGAGCAGGACTGTCTCCGTCGTCCAAGTGTGTACCTAGACGACGGATAATGCCTGTCTCCGTCGTCCAAGTGTAAAAACCCCGAATTCAGGGGTTAGGGCCTTAGGGTTTACGGTTTAGGTCGTCCCCGGTCATTTGTGTGTGCGTTCAATTATTCTGATTCAAAAATATAATTAAAAAATTGATCGATCGATCCGAACTGCTAGATTTAGGGTCCAAGATTTAGCTAGGGTTTTATATGAGATTGAGATTTGGCGCCAAAGGTGAATCTGCAATTAATTTCTCCGTTCTCGGTTAGGGCCGGGGTCCTTAGGTTTAGGGTATAGGGTTTAGGGTGAATATACCCTGAATTCAGGGGTTAGGGGTCCTTAGGTTTAGGGTATACGACTGTCTCCGTCGTCCAGGTGAATATACCCTGAATTCAGGGGTTAGGGGTCCTTAGGGTTTAGGGTATCGGGTTTGTCATCTGGACGACGGAGACGACATTCTCCGTCGTCCTAGTGTGTACCTAGACGACGGAGAATGACTGTCTCCGTCGGCCAAGTGTAAAAACCCTGAATTCAGGGGTTAGGGCCGTATGGTTTAGGGTTTAGGTCGTCCCCGGTCATTTGTATGTTCGTTCAATTATTCTCATTCAAGAATATAACTAAAAAAATGATCGATCGATCCGATCTGCTACATTTAGGGTCTAGGATTTAGGGTTTGAAGGGCTGCGTGAGCGAAATGTAGAGCAGCTTCAGCTTACTTTTAATAAGATCAGAGAATACACCGATGAAGTTGAAAGCAAAGAGAGGGGCCGGGACTAGAAAAACAGTCCAAAGACATTCAATTGAAACAGAGAGAAGTCGACTTAAAATCTGAGGAAGTTAAGCTGGCGGAGATCGATGTTAGTCCAGGTACAAACAACTTTTATATATATATACTACAATATTTGTGCTCTCAATAATACTATCACAAGTCAATATATATAATCATATATAGGGACCCATAATTAATCCAATTTATACATAAATAGTATTTAAAAACAATAAAACCAACCAAAGCTGGACGAGGAATCTTAAAGTCTCGACATAATAGAAATCTTTCACCTTTTTACGATGCATCGATCGATCATATATATATATTACAATAATAAATTAGGGTTTACCAAGTAATGATCCTCGTCGTGTGACCGTACTCTTCGTCATAATCGTCATCATCATCATCACCGTTATCCGATTGCTCATCCTCCTCATCGTACTCAACATCGTCCGAGGAATAACCAGAGTCGTCGTCATCGTCCTCATCCTGCACGTCTTCTTCATCTACCTCAATGATCTCTTCTTCAGTTAGATCTGTACAACCATCAGGCATGGGTAACCGTTCACCGTCTTGAACCAGGTCCATTATGTCGGAGCGGATGACAGAAATATTAGGCTCTTGATAGGCAGGAATGTCTCTGTCTGGTTCAGCAGCATCTTCAGTCGTCGCCGGTGTCCCTTCAATTGTCTCTGTATTCCAAACTCCTCGATGAGAGATCTGGTTCACTATTTTCCACCCGTCACCAGCTTTCGGATCGTCGAGATAGAACACCTGCCTAACTAAGGTGGCGAGAGCGAAAGGCTCATCCTCATACCAGCTTGAGTTTGTATCGACTGATAAAAGTCCCAGGTCTTCCTTTGTACGCTTGAACCATCTGCACTTGAATAGGAAAACGTTGACATCATTCCCGTAACATAGCTGAACCACATATACGATCATTCCGTAATATAGATCAGGGTCTTTCCCAACCGCTATCCCACTGTTTTGTGTTCTTCTTCCTTCATCTCGCGCCAATGAATGGAACTTCACACCGTTCACAAAACATCCCGGATAAATATAGTGTTTAATCGGCTTCCCTGCTAGCAAGTGCTTTGGCCAAGACCACCACCCCCCGTGGTTTTCGGATTTTTGCAGATCAATCATCTGCGAAAATGGAAAAATGTAAGGGTTTACTTTCTACAAATTAAACATGCATGATCTCAATATGTATATAAATCACTAAATACGTACCCATTGGAAGAAATAATCGGGGAACTTTTTCTTAACCATTTTCTCAATCCACGCCGAACTCTTGTCTGGATATAACGCCTGAAGCCTCTCCCTGTATGACATCATGTACGGCTCAACTTCGTCACAGTCTCGTAACACTACCCAATGTGCCTCAATAAGTTCTTCCTGTGTTAACGTTTCCTTTAATACTCCTCTAAACGGTCGGACGACATTGGTGACGACAGAAAGATTGATGCGGGCACTGGGATCGGAGGCAGTTGGAGGTGGTGGATCTTTGAGGTACCTGTTGCAGTAAGTAACGCACTCATGCATTAGGTATGTCTCTGCTATGGAGCCATCCGGAGCCGACCTGTTTTTGACGAATGACTTATACTGTCCAAGCTGTCTACAAAATTAATCAAACGTACAATAAAAATAAGTACATGCATATAGCTAGCTAGTAATCTCCAGTGGAACAAATTATGAATCGAAAAACCTGTATAATTAATTAGTTGTACGTACCTTTCTTGAGGATACATCCAAGTGTACTGGACCGGACCAGAAATGAGAACCTGCTCGGGCAGGTGGATCATTAGGTGAATCATTATGTCGAAGAAAGCAGGAGGAAAAATCCTCTCTAGTTTGCAAATGATGTGCACAATTTGTTGTTGCAATTCCACGACATCTGACTTCTTTAATTCTCTGGCGCATAACCTCTGCCACCATCTGCACAATGCCACTATTGGTTCTACGACGTCGCGAGGCAAATATGGTCGAATTACCACTGGAATCAGACGTTGCAGCATAACGTGATAGTCATGTGTCTTTAGACCAACAAACTTGTGTTGCACCTCGTCCACTGCTCCAGTTATAGTAGCTGCATACGTGGCCGGATAACGAACGCCCTTAAACCAGTGAAATACAGAACGTCTAAGTGTCGGCTTCACTGTGTACGGTGCAGCTGGCATCTTGTTGTACACTCCTTTCCTATCCCTCCTCAACCACAAGGGACGACGTAGATTCATTGATTCCAAATCTTTGCGCGCTTTGGGAGTATCTTTAGTCTTGAACTTAATACCGAGAATTGTTCCCACCACGCTGTCGCACACATTCTTTTCTATGTGCATCGCGTCCAAGTTGTTCCTCAGCTTCAACTTCGACCAGTAAGGGAGTTCAAAGAATATACTCTTGTGATCCCAATAGCTCAGATCATGTGGAGGAATTGGATTGCATTTCTTTACATCCGCGTCGTTAGTCAACACACCAAAGTCGAAATAGCTCAACCTCTCTAAAATCTCTTCGCCCGACCAACTACGGGGTTTAGGATTGTTCTCTACCGTCCCGTCGAAATGAGCTTCATCCTGTCGCCAAGGGTGGTCGTGAGGGAGCCATCTACGGTGACCCAAGTAACACACCTTCCCTGCGTGCCAACTAGAGTTCACGTCGTCCAAACATATAGGACATCCATTATATCCTTTTGTCCTGCACGCTGCCAACATCCCATACGCTGGAAAATCGCTGATCGTCCACATTACGGCAGCCCTCATCGTGAACATCGTGTCAGTGAATTTGTCATAAGTTGGGACTCCATTTTCCCACAACAGTTTCAGCTCGTCGATCAAAGGTCTGAGGTAGACATCTAAGCACTTCCCTGGAGATTTAGGACCTGGAATTAGTACAGTAAGGAAATTAAATTCCTTGTTCATGCACATCCACGGAGGCAGGTTGTACGGCATCAGAATTACTGGCCAAGTGCTTACGGCGGAGCTATTACTTCCCCAAGGATTGAATCCGTCTGTAGATAGGCCGAGTCTAACATTTCTAACCTCTGCAGCAAAGTTTCCGAATTCTCTGTCGAAATGTTTGAAACCCTCCCCATCCGCGGCGTGTCGCAGGACATCGTCATCTATTCGCTTTTCTGCGTACCATCGCATCGCCTCTGCTGTGTGTAGAGACATGTACAGGCGCTGCAATCTGGGAATCAAGGGAAAATATCGAACAACTTTCACAGGAATTCTCTTTTTCGAACTCTTCCTATTCACCTGGAATCTGCACTGGCCACATACGGGACAATAGTCCAAATCTTTATACTCTTTGTAAAATAGCACACAATCATTCGGACATGCGTCAATTATCCTGTACTTTAGGCCGAGGCTGCTCAAGATATTTCTAACCTTATAATGAGATTTAGGAAGATTGTGATCATCAGGAAGCAACTTACATATTTGCTCCTGAATTTCGTCAAAAGCACTGACTGACATTTTGTGCTTCACTTTTATCTTCATTTGCTCCATCACATATTGCAACACATTCTCTCGACATCCAGGGAACACCGGGGTCTGCGCTTCAAGTAGCATCCGGTTGTACTTATCCATCTCACTGGTGTCAGTGGCCAAGCTAGCAGCGGGGAATGTGTCATCATGCTCATGAGTGGTACTGTAACCTCCGTCTTGGTGTTGGTGTCCACTATGACTAAATCCCGGAAACGCATCATGGACCAAATCTACAGTTGGATTGCAAGCTGGGGGTCCGGCACCACTGCCGCTGGATGAGGCACCATGGTAACTGTACCCTGAGCTGAAGTCTGCTGCGCTGAACTCTACTGCTTCACCATGCTCGCTCCATGTAGTGTAACTCCACATCATACCATTTTCGTACAGGTGTTGCACCATAACATTAACCTCCGCATACTGACAATTAAGACATTTCTGGCACGGACACCTGAAACGCTTCTTTCCATGACCATGTTCTATCGCAAAATTCACAAATTCGCTAATTCCATCCATATACCGGACATCACATCTATTCTTTAACTTCATCCAACTCTTGTCCATACTGCTACAAAATATTATAATTAAATAATTATTACATATATATATATTAGTCCATTAATTTACCATTAATTATACGTACTCGATCTACATCGATCCATCAAATTACGTACGTAATTTAATCTGTATATATAGCTAATTAACATTCATGCATGTATGTACGCACGTACGGTTTCCCTAAATATATATATATTTAATCATGCAAATTTTAACTGCCTACGTACGTACCTGCTGGCCTTCTCGATATCTGCAGTTAATTAAGCTAGCTAGTGATCGAACACCGGAGATCCGATCCTTTAATTAATTTCTAGCCCCGGCCTAGCCTAATCCGGCCTTCTCCTTCTCCTTCGATCTCAAAAATTCCCCACGGGAGAAAATATAATGGAATGATCGAAGCTAAGAGAGTTTGGCATGGCCTATATATATATATAATGCTTCACTTAGACGACGGAGGTGTCGGTACGTCGTTTAAGTGGAACTTACACCACGACGTGTCGGTCCGTTGTCCAGGTGATCACTTCTCCGTGGTCCAAGTCACACTTAGACGACGGAGATGTAATTCTCCGTCGTCTAAGTGTTACTTGGACCACGGAGATTTCTCCGAGGTCCAAGTAACACTTAGACGACGGAGATGTAATTCTCCGTCGTCCAGGTGATAACCTGGACCACGGAGAAGTCTCCGAGGTCCAGGTGCTTACCTAGACGACGGAGAAACTTCACATCCGTCGTCTAAGTGTTACTTAGACCTCGGAGATTTCTCCGTGGTCCAAGTAACACTTAGACGACGGAGAATTACATCTCCGTCGTCTAAGTGTTACTTGGACCACGGAGAAATCTCCGAGGTCTAAGTAACACTTAGACGACGGAACTAATACTGTTCCGTCGTCTAAGTCCTCTTTTCTTGTAGTGCAAGTATGAATATGATTCAGACTTGGTTTTCTTCCAGTCCATATCTCATAGGGAGTTCCACTCACTGACTTGCTTGGTGTTCTGTTGCTCAAATAGTTTGCAGTTTTCAATGCTTCACTCCACAGATATGTAGGCAATCCAGACCTTGAAATCATACTTCTCACCATGCTCATTAATGTTCTAAGTATGAATATGATTCAGACTTGGTTTTCTTCCAGTCCATATCTCATAGGGAGTTCCACTCACTGACTTGCTTGATGTTCTGTTGCTCAAATAGTTTGCAGTTTTCAATGCTTCACTCCACAGATATGTAGGCAATCCAGACCTTGAAATCATACTTCTCACCATGCTCATTAATGTTCTATTTCTTCTTTCACAAACACCATTTTGTTGTGGATTGTATGGAGTGGTATATTGAGCAGTGATCCCACATTCTTCCAAATACATGGCAAAAGGTCCATTATGCTGTCCCTTTTCAGAATACCTGCCATAGAATTCTCCTCCTCGGTCTGATCTAACACATTTTATAAGCTTACCAGTCTGCCTTTCAACTTCAGTTTGAAAAATTTTAAAAACTTCAAGTGATTGAGATTTTTCTGCTATGAGAAACAGGTGACAATATCTGGAGAAATCATCAATGAATGTTATAAAATAACTATTACCACAGATTGACTCTACTGGAAATGGACCACATATATCAGTGTGAATTAATTCCAATAGAGACTCACTTCTTTTGGCACTGAACCTTCTTAACATGGTCATTTTCCCTTTAGCACAATCAATGCAGTTTTCAAGTCCTTGAAAACTCAGTTCTGGTAATATGTCCTGTTTCACTAAACTTTTGAGTCTTTCTTTTGAAATGTGTCCCAGACGTTGATGCCATAATACAACAGATTTTTCAGAACTAAGTTTTCTCCTTTTATTTGAATCTAAGTTTAAAGAAAACACTTGGTTGAAAGACCTTTTAAAAACTGAGTTTTGAATTTCAGTACAGTTTTGCTTGTTCTTAATGTTCTCACAGTTTACAAGCCAATATCCATCAACAATCGTTGCAGTACCAAATATTTTTGATTTATAATAATAACACATAGTTTTATTATTACTAGAGAATGTATAAGCATTATCTTTTACAAATTCAGAACCTGATATCAGATTCTTTTTAATACTAGGAATACAGTAGACATTATTTAGTACTAATACAAAGTCTTTTGAAAAACATAGTTTTACATTTCCAATAGCCTTTACAGCAACTCTTTGGCCATTACCAGTACACACTTTAGTCTCATTCCTCCTTGGGATTGTTATCTCTGACAATCCCTGCAATGAATTAATAATATGAATTGGTGAACCAGTATCAAACCACCAAGAGTTATTGGAAATTTCTGAATCTGTACTGAAATTAAAAATAGATTTTGCAAGAAAAGTACCTTTCTTTTTCAACCAAGCTTTAAAACCATCACATTCCTTCTTAAAATGTCCAGTTTTGTTGCAGAAAAAACAGTTTTTCTTGCTGTCTGAAGTTTTGGCAGACTTAAACTTAGTGTTATCAGTTTTAACTGAAGTTTTGGAGTTGGAAGATTCACCTTTTTGATGCTTATTGTACTTGAACCTCTTTTTGTAAGGAAGTTTCTCTTTTTCTTTCTCCTTCTCTTTTTCCTTCTTAAACAGGTTCACTTCAATTGCAGGATCTTTTCTTGTTTTCTTCCCTTCCTCCTCAACCTCAACACAGTAAGAGATTAGATCATTAATACTCCAGCTTTCCTTCTGTGTCTTGTACAGTGTTTTCAGTTGTGAGTATTCTTCAGGCAGAGAATTCAGCAACATGTGGACCAGAAAAGGTTCTTCAATCTTCATGTTCAGATCTTTCAACTTACCAGCAGTGTTTGATCCATTCAGTATGTACTCCCTCACACTCCCTTTTCCTGAAAATTCCATCTTGATCAGTTTGTTCATGAGTGTGCCAGTTTGAGCTTTGTCTGACCTTTTGAACTTGTCTGCAACTGAATTGTAGAATGTCTTTGCCAAATTTGAGTCAGGAATTCCACCTCTTACACTTTCAGTCATGCTTTTCTTTATGCAAATCAGGGCCATCTTGTTGTGTTTATGCCATTTGTCATATGCTTCTTTTCTTTCCCTACTGGCATTATTGGGAAGTTCTTCAGGAGGGTCTTCAGTGAGGACATGATCATAATCAAGGATCCCCAAATTGAGTTCTATATCATTTTTCCACTTTCTGTAGTTGGAGCCATTCAGCAACTCCACTTGACTGATACTCATGGGAAAGTGCACATCTGAATTTCAAAATAAGTTTCAGTAAGTGTCTGATTTATATCAGACATAATACTAATAGGTCCCTTAAGATATGAATATAAATAAAATATGCATCTGTATCACAACATAATATCATGTAATAAGATTCTTATTTCTTTGGAAATACTGATCAAACATTTATGATAACTTGATCATGTTAATGCATATATATAGACAAGCAAACGTATGAAACTATTTGTTTCTTTGGAAATATAGTTCATATAGGTTTTAACTCATACTACTTAAGTGTTCTATACTGTGTTTACTCATTTTATTAAGTTTGCTTTGGCATACTCAATATTGCAGTAGACAGTAAGAACAATGTATTATGTTGAATTGGCTTTATTCCAATTGTTATATGTTTGCTTTGGCAATCACATTACAAATTAGACTATCAATTTGATCATAACACAAAATTGCTTAAGTACTGTAATTATGCAAAACAAGGCATCATACATTTCAATATTGAATGCGGAATTTGAGGTATAAAATGCATGATTATATGTGCCTTGTACACAGTCAATAACCACAAAACAAGAGGTTCTAATACCACTTGTTAGAATCAATTGAAGGAAAACAGATTGTGCTGAAGTATTGTGCTGAAGGTAAAAACTTGACGAACTATAGTACTTCATCGACAAGTAAATGAAAAAAATTCATACTTAAGTAACAACTTAACACCGATCAATTGACAAAGAAAGCATATTATGCATGTACAAATTTTTTTGCATCAAACCAAAACAATGTAATGATGTAAAGAAAAACAAAACACTTGTAACAATATCTCCACAAAAGAAAAATAAGAATCGACCAATTTGTAATGGGAAAATATCAAAAATCAAAAACGAGCAATTCAAAGAGGGAAAATGAGTGTTTGTAGCGTAGAAGATACAAATTTATATAACTAAACTTTACCTTTACTATAGATTATGAAGGAAATATATAGGAAATGATGGGAACGATGAACATGAACATGAACATAGGATGTTGAGAACGATACTTTTTTTTTATAGATTACACAGTTTACGAGTTTTGGCAATTATATAAGGTAGGGACTTAATGATATTTAATTTTTGCTAATAAATGTCAAAGTAATAAATTATAATTAATTGGTTTATAATTCAGTAATAAATTAAGCAATTGATAACATATAACTAATAGTCAACATCATTGATTTTAGCTAAAAAACAGTTTAATAAGGACATATTTGGTATAAAAATTCAGTGTAATAATCAAAATGGTAGGACTGCAATTGAAAGAAAAAAATGATAAGTGTAACAATTAAAATAGAAAGTGAAAATAGGAGTTAAGATGAATTTTGTCTTTTAATTATTATTTATATTATGATGTCTCTAGTTCTAGCTGATCATTACTGCAAAGCGAAACGAGGATAAAATTAATTTTTAAATATGATTTTTCTAATAAAATCTAGAAGGTAATTTATGTATAAGGAACTCGATTACTGTGGAATGCATCTCACGTGCAAACCAACTTTGAGTTGAGCCAGATCTAGTCACCTTCGTCCGACGGCTCGCCTCTGTGGCACTGGCCTCTGGCGGCGTCACTTTGCTGAGTGGGCTGTCAGACGAGCAATCGGGTCCCTCCATGAGGCTTTGTGTGAGGGTAGTCAGTCTGGTCTCGGTAGGCAGATGGTGGTTTCAGTTCCCTGCAAAGCTGTTTCGGGCTCCTATGTCTCTTCTCTTTGTTCGATCGGGATTATGGTGGTGCAATATGGTGGGGGATGGCGTCAATGTCGCAGCGATGAGTTGCATGACTCTTATCCGAGACCAACGGCTCTAGGTCGTTAGGTCCTTAACCGGCAACCGATAAAGGTTCAGTTTGGATCTAGCTTGGTTAGGTCTTTATCTAACAGAGCAGCGCACAGTGTTTCGTGGATTCAGACCAAGAGGGTCAGGGCTCCGAGGTGGAATATTGGCAGTAAACGACGACAAGCATCGATGGGTAGAATGACGGTGGCGACGCTAGGTCAACGAAAGTTTGCTAGGGCTGGAATACCATTTGTGCTGTTGGGCCAGATTAGAGTTGGGCATGTGGCTTAACCCTAGGCATATATTGTTTTATATTTTTTAGTTTCTTTTTTATGTGGGTTTATTTTGTGTTAGAAATAAATCCTTATGTCATGGGGATATGTGGGGTGATCTAGATGATCTGTCTATATGTGCACTTTTTGTGCCTTGTCCACTCTAGGGTGGAGACAAGCATTGGTGAAATAGTCTCTTCCTCCTAGTAGTCAGATGAAACAAAGTATCGACATTTGTCATCAGAAACATAGGGAAAAGGCATGTACAAATTAAATTGGATCCTGGTGCATCACTTTCGACGGAAAAGCAATTTTACCTTTCTAATGTGTTGCTATCTTGGGAAAGCAGATAGAGAAACTTTTTTTGCACTCTCTGCTAAATGGTGTGTTGGTTACATAGTTATTTTAGGGTGTTATTTTATTTATTTGGAGTGCTCTATTAGGGTTCATTGTAATATGGGGTTTAGGTTTAATGCCTCCCCCCTATGTACTTGAGGTTTTCATTAAGCAATTTAATTGGCAATTTAATTTCACAACAATTAAAACAAATTTTCCGTCCGTCGACATAACCTTTGCTGACATGGCATAAAAAATTTAAATTTGACGGTTAAAATACCAATTTGTCATTCTATAACAATTTTATTTTATTTATTTTATTTTTGGATTTAATGGGTCAAATCCACCGAACCCGACCAAAAAAAAATTTTCTTAATTTTTTGTTGTTGTTGGAAATGTCGTTTAATGTCGGAGATCGTACGTCGAGGAGGAAGGCGTTCGTGGGGTTGTACGTTGAGGAGGTGAGGCGGGGGCGGGGTGAGGCGAGGCGAGGTGCAGGGGTTTCAAGAGTGCAAGGCGAGGTTCAGAGATTCGGGGTGTGAAAGGAGGGCGAGGTGGGAGTCGGGTCGTCATCGGAGAGCCGGGTTGGGGTCGGATTGTCGGGTTTGGGTCAGCTCAGTTATTGATCAAGTAAATAGAATAACTACACACAATGCTTTGCAATCAAGAAGTTTGTCTCAATGGCATAGGTTGTCTTTCCCAACAATGGGGTTAACACCAGTGTTCCTTTTTCTAATTATTCACATACGTGAGCATTGTATAAGTAAATGTATGCGTGTTATTCTATCAAGAGATCTTCATAGTCTGGTGGAAAAGTTTATTTGTCCTTCGATGAACCTTAGATTATTAATGTACGTAAGCATTGTATACGAAGGACAAACCTTACATTATTAATGTACGTAAGCATTGTATAAGTAAATGTATGTGTGTTATTCTATCAGGAGGTCTAGTCTGGTGGAAAAGTTTACCTCTCCTTCGACAAGATCTAAGGTTTGAACCTCAGGTGTCTTCAAATTATTTTTATATTAGAAAGTAAAAAATAATAATTAAAATATATGAATATTTATAAAACCCATTTCACGTTTGAAATTGTTTACTTATCCCTCAAATTTGAATTTCAAAACTGCCACGTCAACAAATGTTATGGTGACAGACGGAAAATTGGTTATGGGTATCACCAATATATTTTTAAAAATTCAAGTATCACAGAGATAAAATTTGAAAGTCAGAGACCATAATAATAGATTCACCAAAATTCAAGTAACATAATTTTTTTTTACCTTTGTTATATATATCTCCTTAACGTGACTCACGCTTCTCCCTCTCTTCTTGGAGGTAGAAATGGAGCTAGCTAGAATGGAATCGACCTTTTGATGTTGCGGTTGTCTGGTATTCATAATAAATTTAGAGACGAAAATGTATCTTCATCATATTCTATAGGTACCTAGGACAAGTTACTTTAATGTAAGTTGGTAGCGCATTTTGTTTTCCAGTGACACACGAGAGTTTAGACATATATTTCTTATTCCGAGGACAAACTAGTTTTTTCTTCTTCTTTTTCGAGGTGATGGTCATCGAAACCAAGTGTATATAATTGGTTTGGTGCATGTGTAATGCATGCCATACAAGCTGGACTTTTGCCCGTGATGCTTACTCAACCTTTATATATATATGTTGAGATTTAATCATACAAGTCTCGTCAAGAAATTCTTGTGCAAAATCTTTATGTATGACTCGCTAGGATAGCTAGCTCCATTTGGATTCAATCATACATTTCATAATGACACACTAACTAATACGAAATTTGGATAATTATATTATTAAGAAAAAAAGACACATTTAGGGTCAGAACTTTCGCCGATGTATCAATATGATGTTCGATCTTAAAAATTATCAAAGTGATGCTCAAACTTTTAAAACTACATTTACATAATGCCTAGAGCCATTTTCCGTCACAGCACTGTCTATATTGATGACGTGACATTTTTCTTTTCAAAAATAGTGGGGTAAAGACTATAATACACTGTTCTAAAAAACTGCTGCCTAGGCCGCCTAGGTACCGACTAATCGGAAAAAATCATCTTATCGCCTAATTTTGGTCCTGGGCGGGGTAGTTAGGTGGGAACCGACTAATCGGCAATTAGGCGGGCGTCTAACGACTAATCGGCAGAAAAGCACCGCTTAGGCATTTTTTTTTAAAAAAATTAAGAGGTACAACGCAAAGGAATGAATTTTAAATAGAAAATCCAATCCAATTTCTTTTGCGAAATGTCGTCTCTCTCCCTCTGCAAACGCCGCGACTTGGACGCCGCTCGCCGATCACCGTCGTCGCCGCCACTTGCCGTCCACTGCCGTCATCCTTGTTTGTTATATGTTGATAATTTAATATGGTTAAATGTGGGCAGGAGCATAGTGTCTATGGCCATCACACAAACAAAACTTGATTTCGTGAAACTTTATGTTTGAATGGTTCCATGGTTGCAAGTTTATAATATAAGCTGAAATTGTCATAAACTCATAATGTACTATGATTTATGAATTATCAGCTTCGAAATAGATAATTTCATATTCTTGAGATTCTTGTTTATGCACATCTATTTCAAAAATTTGAGATGGATGGTTAATTAGATTTCTTTATAAACTTAGTTTATAATTTTTATGATATTTCTTTATAATTTTTACTTTATGTTTCAAATTACAATATACCATATAAATATATAATTAATTAAATATATATAACAAATGATCCGCCTAATTACCGTTTAATTATCAATTAAACTCCGCCTAAACGCCTAGGCGCTAGGCAGTAGCTCCACCGCCTAATTCCGCCTAGTGCCTTTTAGAACCTTTCTATAATACTCTTAACATTTTTATTTTTTTATTTTATGTTTTCTATTCCCCCCCCCCTCTCTATTTTGTCTCACTCCTTTCCATCTCTCTCTCCGTGGTCGAAACCCCGACCTCGCCCTCGCCCTGCTCTAGACCATCGTCGCTCACTCCGGCCGCTTCGAGAACATTCTATCGTAGTCGTCGTGTCCCTCCCCTTCTCTCCTCACCTACCTCTAAGCCATCGAGCTCTCCCATTTTGACAACGCCTCCTCCGCCTGAGGATTGGATCCCATTCTATCGTAGTCGTCGTGCCAAGTTTCTACTTCTGGTGCAGAGCATGATCGATAAAGTCTCCGAGGTTCTGTGGCCAAGCTCCGCAGGAGCAGGATACCATATCTTCTAGGAAGAAGGAATCCTCGGACATTGAGAATTCCGAAATCAGATTGCCTCGCTGTATCCCTTGTTGATCAAAACTTGATGGATTCGTCGTCTAAGTCATCATTTTAAAACCCTCTCAATCACTCTCTCTCTCTCTCTCTCTCTCTCTCTATCTCTCTCTCTCTCTCTCTCTCTCTCTCTCTCTCTCTCTCTCTCTCTCTCTCTCTCTCTCTCTCTCTCTCTCTCTATTAAACCACCACCATAACTACCACCACCATAACTACGACCATCACTATCATCACATACCGCCACCATACGTCACCAACGTGCCACCACCGATCTCAGTACCACCACGCCATCACCAACCACTGCACCACCACGCCATCACCGACCTCAGCACCACCATGCCACCACCGACTTCGGCACCATTGCACTCCGACCACCACCGACCTTGGCACCATTGCACTCCGGCCACCACCGTAGGGTTATTTTTTTTTTGTCTTTTTGTTAATTTAGGTTAGCTTAATTAATTAAGTTAGTTCATTTAAGTTAGCTTAATTAGGTCTTAGTTAGGTTAGGTTAATTACATTAATTTGATTTAGGTCATGTGAATTTAGATTTTTTAGGTTAATTTAGTTTTTTTAGTTTAATTTGATTTTTAGGTTAATTTGGTTAGGTTACTAACTAATTATATTATGAATTTTGTATTTATATATATATTATAATTATTTATTTATTTATTATGAATTTTTCATTTAAATTAGTAATTAACATTTAATGAATTTTTTTTAACAAAATCAACCACTTAGCTATAGACGACGAAACTACTACAATTTCGTCATCTCAAACACGAAAAAAAAAGGCCTCTTAGATGACAAAATTACTTCATCGTCTAAGTGTTTTTTTTGTAGTGTGCCCGACAAGAAACCAGTGAAGCAGAAGATGCGAAGGATGAACACAGACACAACAATTTTGGTAAAAGAGAAGGTAGAGAAGATGTTGAAGTCCGGCATCATTCGAGTGGCCAAGTACAACAAGTGGCTATCAAACATTGTTCCAGTCAAGAAGAAAAATGGGAAGATAAATGTATGTGTTGATTATAGAAACCTTAACAATGCAACTTTGCAAGATGCATACCCAATGCCAGTGGCTGATCTACTCGTGGATTCAGTCGCTCGCCATGAGATGTTATCATTCATGGACGGCACAACGAGTTATCACCAAATTCCTTTAGGTGAGGAAGACAGGCACAAGACGGCCTTCAGATGTCCAAGTTTTGCGGAAGTATTTGAATATGGCATGCCCTTTGGATTAAAAAAGGCTGGGGCCACCAACCAGAGGGCAATGCACTTCATCTTTCATGATCTTTTAGGTAAGACCATGGAGGTCTATATTGATAATGTAGTGGTCAAGTTCAAACACAGGGCAGACCATGTGGGTGACCTGATACAGGTATTTGAGAGAATGAGGAAACACTAGATGAAGATCAATCCTACTAAGTGTGTTATTGGGGCGCAAGCGGGAGACTTCTTGAGATTTTTGGTCCATCAACGAGGGATAGAAGTCCCAAATGACAAGAATGAAGAAATAATAAATGTCAGCCCTCCAAAGATCAAGAAAGAGCTACAACGCCTATTGGGAAAGATCAATTTCCTGCGCAGGTTTATTGCTAAGGCAGCTGGCAAAACCCAACATTTCTCTTCACTTCTCAAGCTTCAAGGTTAGAAGGAGTTTTCTTGGGAGCCTATTCATCAAGAGGCTTTCGATGTTATCAAGCAATATCTCGCTAATCCACCAGTCTTGGTACCCCCAAGACCAGGAGTTTCTCTCAAGCTGAACATATCTGCCACAGAGGTGTCCATATGTAACTTGTTGGCATAGAATGACGTTGCAAATACGAAGCGAGTTATTTTTTATCTCACCCGTACCCTGACATATTGTGAGACCAGGTACTCCCCTATGAAAAAATTATGCCTTGCTATTTATTTTTCAGGTTGTAAATTGAGGCATTACATACTGTCATTTACCACTCGCATCATCACTCAGATGGATTTGGTGAAGTATATGCTTTCTCGGCCTATTCTCATAGGTCATATTGTGAAGTGAATTCTAGCGGTGTCAGAGTTCTCGTTACGGTATGTTCCACAAAAAAGCGATGAAAGGCCAGAAAGTGGCTGACTTCCTCGCTCACCATCCCATGATAGAGACATAAGAGTTCATAGAGTTGGAGTTGGCTCGAATTGATCTTTAACAACCCTAGTACTAGATCTCTCGTGGGAGCAAGCATCACATTAGTCAGTCTAGATGGCGACAATTTTGCTTACTCTTTCTGGTTAGACTTTCACTACACCAATAATCAAGTCGAGTACGAGGCCCTAATTATCGCTCTGGAACTATTGTAGGATTTGGAGGTCACCAACGTACACATTCTAGGAGATTCTCAGCTCTTCATCCAATAGTTGGAGTCTAAATACATAGTAGGAATTGTATTGGAACCATACACTAAGCGAGCAGAAGAGTTGCTCGACCTATTCACAGAGGTTACCTCATAGCGTATACTATGATAGCATAATCAAGCTACTAATGAGTTGACTCAGCTAGCTACCGGTAGCATCCTTAGCGATGGAGTCAACCCTTGATTGCCTACTTGAAGGACCCTAACACAACCACAGACAAATGGACGCATTTCCTCGCTCTCAACTATTTTCTCTGGAATAATGAATTACTTCAAAAAGGTGAGGATGTTGTCAACTTCTTATGCGTCTACTGCAAGGAAGCGAAAAGGCTAATGAGGGTAGGGCACTTAGAAGTGTGTGGAACTCGTCAAGCAGGTCATAAGATGCGATGGTTATTATGTAGGCATGGTTATTATTGGCCGACTATTTTAAAAGATTACATCTCCTTTTCCAAGGATTATGAAGATTGTCAGGCTCACAAACCGATTCACCACATTCCTAACATTCACATGCAGCCAAATCATCAAACTGTAGCCTACACGAGGTTGGGCATTAGATCTGATTGGTATGATTCATCCTCATTCCTCTTTGGGCCATAAATCTATAATTGTGGCTATAGACTTCTTCACTAAGTGGGTGGAGACCAAACCTTTGAAAGTGGCTTTAGCAACAACGATTAGGTAGTTCCTATATAAGGATATTATCTGTTGGTTTGGCATTCCAGAGTATTTTTTCTCGGACAAGAGGATAACGTTCATGTCTGGCAAGGTAGAATAGTTGATGACAGACTTTGACATTCTATTCCTTCATTTTTCTCCTTATTATGCCTAGTTTAATGGACAAGCGGAAGTCAACAATAAGCTCATCCTTCACATCCTGAAGCGGATGCTCACTGATTATCTCAGGATATGGCATGAAGAGTTTTTCAACACACTTTGGGCTTACAGGACATCCAACAGAAATCCCACCGCAATGATTATTCTCTCATGTTTGGCCATAAATGTTTAGTTGCTATGAGTTATGGATCAACATAACTTGATTGTCGATGAATACGTTCAGTTTATGTGGCACGAACATAAAGATCTGGAGGAACATAGACTAGCGGCCCTAAACAATTTGCTCGCTGAGAAGAAGTGAGTTGCCCGCTCGTATGATAAGTTCACTAACGGCAAAAGTTATGCAGAGAGGAAGCTAGTTTGGAAGGTGGTACTCCTTATCGGTGAAAAACAGGGGGATCGAGGTAAATGGTTAGCAAAATGGGAAGAACCATATGTCACATGAATCCCATCAATGTTCGTTCCACAAGAAATACATCGAATTAATTTGGGAATATAAATTTCCCTATGCTCGCAAGACACTATACTCAAGAGGCGTGTTCTTCGCTCACCTAGCCTAAACTAGGGGCAACCCATATACTTAACGACAAATTTCTGTGGCCAAATTTTGTTCACATACAGCCTGCTCATTGTACTCGCTTACCTAGCAAAACTATGGGACAACTTATATCACAGTACCCAATTCCTATGGCCAAAATAATTTTTGTAATACAAGGTTGGCTTAATGCAAAAAATTTTGAGCATTCGTTACAAATATCAAACCAGTTAAGTGGTTTCTATTTTGGTATGACTATGCTCGTTGGGAAAGAAAACATTGGTATCAAGATTACATGACACAAAATGAATATAAAACATAAACTTTTATTCATAAAGAGGTTTTGCGGCCTCGAGTTTTGATACCATGTACAATAGGAAACAAAAACGAAAAGGTAAAAGTTCAAATCTGAAAAGATGAGGAAAATCCTTTTGAGTTCCTCGATCTTGTCATACTAGATGAACACACAAAGCCAGTTCAGTGGCTTGTGTAATGAAACTTTGGAAGCAGCGGATGAGGTTTCTAAGGGATGAAGCTTGAGCAACCATCCTCTAATAAGAAGTCGTCATCTGCTTGGTGAGGGCATATCGTTTGAACAATTATGTCACCCAGATGCCTATTGGCATTTTGGCAAGAGGAGCTTCTTGGCACTGGTGCCACCGACGCCGTTGCTTCACTGACACTCACTTGAAGGGCATACGCCTCAAAACGCGCAGAGTTACTTTTAGAACGCGCTGAGGCTTACTTTCACGTGCCCAAGAAGCCCTTCAAGTTCCAGTTTCTTCGAGCAAATCTCTTTGATCTACTTCCGCAAGAGAGGAAGAGGATAGAGATAATGGATGCCTCCAAAGTTTCTTCCCATAATCGCACTTCAAGTTTAACCATATCTCTGGCTTTGAGGGAGGCTGGTGATAAAATATAGAGGTTTGGCTTTGACAACATGAACGTGGACAAGAAGGGTAAGCAATTTGGCCATGGTAAAGAAACTATGTTGTTGAGATGTGTCCTTCCTGGCTGGGGAAGGAGGTATTTATACACAGTTAGGGTTAAGCAATCTTTGTGTGTACCAAAGCATGAGGTGTGTTGATGCGTTGAGCGCATTTAACAAAGTAAATGTAAGCATGTCGGTAGTTGTTCCGTAATTACACTTGACTCATTCATTTACGAGGATTAGCATTTACTTTCACATTAATCAAGACAAAGCATTGGGCTTGAATTATAGACAGAGACATGTTTTAAACTGTTGGGCCAAGGAAGTGGGTCTTTCTTCTTAAACGGGCAATAAGGTGGTTTAAAATTAAGTTGGAATTAGCAAGCTGTTTAGATTACAACAAAGGCCCGCTAAGGGGCCCAAAAAGAAAAATTAAGTTTATACTAGATAAGGCGAGCTAGTCGCCTAATGTCAATTTTGGCGTGCTCATAGTCTGCCTAGGGTTTGGTGCTTTTGGCATTGGATATCTCAGCTCGAGAGGTGGCCTTAACAAGAGAGTCCACACATAGGTCACTGATCTTCAGCACTTAGAAAGCCTCGTCCCGCTCTTCTTTGAAATCAACTCGCATATTGGCCAGTTCTGCTAGAAGCCTAGCCATCTTGGTCTCTTTCGCTTCAAGGGCATCATTTTGAGCCGAAAATTTCTTAAGATAGGTCATAAGGTCATCATGGAGGTTATTCCACCCTTGAGTTTTGTTTAGCCATTAGCGTCTGTCTGCATTTGCTCTATGGCTAGTCCTATCTTTCTGATTTTTAAGCTTAGCTGACTCATGAAGTTTGGACTACAATAAGGTTTGGTAGACGAGAGAGAGAGGGCACAGTTACTCCATGCACGATGATCTCATTATTGCCTATTCTAGCAATACCGCCCATCAGAGCCATCGTTAACCATTGGTCGTTAAGGCGTATTCTTAAAATGCCGATATCTACAGCTGTGGCAATAGGCGCGTGGTTTGGTAATCCACCAATTTGTCCACTATTAGTAGATAAAATAATTTCTTTCACTTCTGAATCCCAAACAATGCATCAAATAAGAATGGATACTACAACAGCTAGCCCATATCTTTTCTTTGATATGATATGGATTCTTTATTCCTAATTTCTGTGGTAGAAAATTATTGGATAAAATGGACAATGAATGATTATTCAGGGTTGTGTCGATGGCATGAGGTGCCCCGAAGTTCATGTCTTGAATGTCTCGAAGAGAGGCTTTAGAAGCGGTAATAGCAGGAACTTCCCGTACAACAGAGGCAACTTTGTCATATTGATGAACAATGGCTTGTAGCTTCCTTATCGTGGGTGATTCTTCAAAGTTGGAGTTCTCCAGTCAAATTGAAGGAGGGGCAGACAAGCTTGGGAAACCTAAGGAGTAGAGATGTTGGACACCTCGATCGAAGGCAACAAGTGCTTCTCCCAGGGCCACCAAAATAGGAGTTGGTCACTACCAGAAAAACTCACTTAGGCGACGAAGCAATTTTGTCGCCTAAGTAGCATTTTCTTAGGCGACGAAAATTTTGTCACCTAAGGTTCGTCGGCCAAGTGTCGTGGTCTAAGTACTTAAACGACGAAACTTTTCTGTTTCGTTGTCTAAATAACTTAGATAACGAAACAAACTTCGTCATCTAGGTTTTTAGACGACGAAAGTTTACTGAAAAAAAAAACCGATAAATTTTTTCGTCATTTTAGTGAACACTTAGACGACGAATGCAACAATTCGTCATCTAAGATAAACCACTTAGACGACGAAATTTTAGGTTTTTCGACGTCTAAGTGTTGAACTACTTTTTTAAAAATCTTAAATAAAAAAATTAAATCAACCATTCAGACAACGAAACTGTTAGTTTTGTCGTCTAAGTGGTTGATTTTTTTTAAAAAATAAATGAAATTAAATGCGAATTAATTCATTATATGTTAATTATTAATTAATACAAAATTCATAATAAATAAATAATTTAATGGTAGCGGCGGCGGCATTTTGTGTGGTGATGGTGTAGAGGTGGTGTGTGGTATGGTAGTGGTGTGTGGTGGTTACGTGGTGATGGTGTGTGGTGTGGTGTGGTGTGGTGTGGTGGTGGCGGCGTGTGGTGGTGGGTCGTGGTGATGGTGGTGGTGATGATGATTTGATTGAGAGAGAGAGAGAGAGAGAGAGAGAGAGAGAGAGTGTGTGTGTGTGTGTGTGTGTGTGTGTGTGTGAGTGAGAGATTATGAAAAATGATGGATGAATTGTGTGTTATAGCCGATGACTTAGGCGACGAAACCAACAAGTTTTATCGCCAAAATGATTTGAATTTTAGACAAAAAATTTGACGGATAAAAAACCCGCCAACTTTTTTCACTTATGCAAGGAAACAATTAGGTTTTAAATTTTCAAAAAAAAAAGCCAACTTTTTTACCTTAAACGACGAAACCCAAGAGATTCAATCGTCGCCCAAGAGATTCAATCCTCGCCCAAGTGATTTGAATTTTTGGCAGAAAAAAAGGTCAAAATTTTAACTTAAACGTCGAAACCTAAAAGATTCGTCGTCTAAGTATTTCAAATTTTTGCCAAAATTTGGCGGTAAAAATTAATTTTTAGATTTAAAAAAATTAAAATAAAATTCACTTAGGCGACGAAACTAAATAGTTTCATCGCCTAAGTGTTTAAAATTTTCTCCAAAATTTTGGTGGAAAAATAATGATCAAATATTTTAAAACAATAATATAAAATTCACTTGGGCGACGAAACTATGTAGTTTCGTCGCGTAAGTGTATAAAATTTTTCCCAAAAATTTGGCAAAAAAAATAATTATCAGGTATTTAAATGAAAATCAGTTAGGCGATGAAACTATGTATTTTCACCGCCTAAGTGTTTAAAAAGTTTTACAAAATTTTGACGGAAAAAATAATTATCAGATATTTAAAAATAAAATAAAAGTGTATCTGAAAAATAAAATAAAACATGTATATTTTAGTTGTCTAAGTGAATTTTATTTTATTTTTTAAAAAAATTGAAACATTAATTTTGGGTAGTTCCTTAAAAATCCTTTAAAATCCACCATCAGATGTAACCATTACATTTATATAATATAGTAACTAAAAAGTTCAACCCAATTCGGATTTGTTTAGGATTTGATCGATTAAATTTAGTGATTATTGAAAAATAGTTAATAGAAGGAAACGATCGTAAAAAATAATTCGTAAACTCGTTTCCATAGTTATGAGTGTTTGTCTTGTCGTAAAAACTTAATTTATCAACTAGATAAAAATTAATTGAAATTTGACATAAAATTTTTAATTATTTAAGACTAAAAACTTGTTATATATCTACTAATGTCGTATAACTTAACTGTTCGTATGTCTATATTCACTCCACATCAATATTAACGAAATTGAATTTGGACAAAATAGTCGTTAGATATATTCATCACAACATAATATGTAAGTGGACGAATTTTCAGTAAATAAAAAGTTTGTTAAGGGTTTAATCGACGTAGTCAACCATAAAACCAAAATTTCAACAAAACGGAAACGTTGATACACGAATCTTCAAAACTCCGATTTTTGAACATTCGACAGTCACAATCCAAGAATTATTTACTTTATGCCCTTGATGAAAAAAATATACATTTTAAGATGGTATACATGGTCGTTCTATATGATCGGAGGTAATAAAATTCATCTTAGACGAAAAAATGGGTGTTATTCATCATCTAAGTGTTTATGGGTTAGGGTTTATGGGTCAGGGTTTAGGGGTAAATGTTAGGTAATCAACTTATATGATGAATTGGTAACCATTTCGTCGTCTAAGTTTGATTACTACGGCGACAAAAAGTTTCGCCGTTTTAAGTTTCACTTAGACAACGAAATTTTTCGACGAAATTTAAATGACGCTTTGTGTTTCGTTCTCTAAGTATTTCTTAGACGATAAAATTTGCTGCTTAGGCAACGGAGTACTATTTCGTCACCTAAATCCATTTTTCTGATAGTGGGTCCGCTACCTATGGGAAGATCCGCATCCTGTAACAAGCAATCAAGTTAAAGGGGCATCAAATACCAAGTGTTTGATGAACATTTTATGAGGGCCAGTGATCGGTGCATATTTGATCGGTGCATAAATATGCACCTCTATGCTATTTAATTGATGTTCATATACTTATTTTTTTTGTTATTTATTCAGAAATATTAGTTTAATTTGATATTTTATAGTTATTTTGAGTCAATAAGAGAGAAAAGAAGTAAAAAATAGATTTAAAGCTTAATTTGGGAAATCTATCTGTCCAAATCAGCCAACTTTGATAGAGAACTGAGAGCAGCTCAGGATGAACCAAAGAATTAGCTTTATATGTGTGGAAAGTCCCAGATGTCTAGTTTCTATAGCTTCTTCCAGATCAGGATTATCATTTTTATAGAGGAAGTTGTGGTCGTTTTAGTATGCTCAAAAATCTAACTTTGATGAGAAAGTTGTGTTTGAAGGCTCAAATCACACCAAGAAGGCCAAGGACGAATTTGTGCTTTAAAATCTAATTTAATACTAATGTGGCTTATGGAAAAGAATTCAAGAGCTAAAAGAATTAATGAAGTTTGACTTGTCAAAGAAGAGAGTCCAAAATTTAAGTGAACAATGAGATGCCTATTCAAGCCTCTATAAATACTCTTTTTAGGATTTTTGGAAAGGCTAATCCATTTTGGAAGAAGAAGAATTTGGGAAGAAAGGGCAAGGAGCCGAGAAAGGAGCTTCAGACTATCAGCTTCGACCCTTTCGAAATTTTCGTTGGATCTTCTCCTTCTTCATCTATTTTCTTATCTTTTCTTATGAATTCTTGTAGTTTAGCTTCCTTGTCTATGATGGACAATGTACTTAGTTAAGGAGTTGCCTTGAAACTCCGTACATGGGATATATATGATATGCATACTTTAACCTAATTTGCTTAGTTTATTGAATGAAGTTTAGTTTATTGTGTGGTTCAGCGATGATTTCCTTGTTTGTTTACTTTGGTGTACAACTTAGTATGCATGCTAGAAATTCTATGGTCATGGGATATGGGCGACTAAGGATAACTTCCTTCACCGGATTTCCATAGTGAAACACTAAATATATTAGGTCACCGGGTAAACTGACCCTAAGTCTAGCAGGACACACCCATAGTGTACATGTGAACCCTTGTAGCTTCTCAAACCCTTTCTAAAACTTACTGCTTCTCTTATTGTAAACCTAGAGGTCCATGAAAATAAGTTCAATTGAGGGATAGATGTAGGGGAGGTCTATGACAAACTTATATATGCATAATGATTAGGTAATAGGATGTGGTCATAACGATTGGCTCTTCCTAGGAACTTTCATTCATGATTAAGTGTGTTAGGTTGAATGTTTGTCATATTCTTACTCGTGTGGGGGTGGATGATAGTTTCCCTAAACATGTCTTTCATTGTTGGTTCACTTTTACTTTTCAGCATTTATTTTCTGCACATAACTCTACTTCGTCGATTAAGTTTGGTAACCAAATAAACTCGAAAACCTTTGCATTTTTACGTGGTAGTGCGCAATGAGTCTAGTTGTATGTGTATAAATTTCTTGGAATTTAGAGTAGTCTAGCGTAGGTTCGTAATTGCATCTTTCTTATGTGGTTGAGTCTGCCAAATTTCTGGCTTTCGCGTATAATTAGTGTTTAAACATTTAGGTCTCATCAATCCTCTGTGAGAATAGCCCATACTTCCATTGAACTATATTGACATATTCTAAGCATATTTGGATAGTTATTAGGGATTGATCAAGTCTAATTGCTTTAACTTGTATTTTGTATCTAACATTTGTATATAATGTATTCTAACTTTGTGATTTGTTCTATATGTTCAATGGCAGGTCACTCAACTGAGAAATGTGCACATATGTCATATCAAATTTATCCCACCATGCAGAGTAACTACTATACACCTCCTTACACTCTAACATGAGATGATCACTTCAAATATGCCTTTCTTCAACAATCAGATGATGTCGAGCAAAGATTGATATGCATGATACAATAATTGATGCTAGACAAACAAGAAGAATGGCAAAAGAATCGTGTTTTTATGCAGGAAATGGGTGGTTTTATGTAGGAGATGAATGAGACACTTAGAAAGCATGGTAAGGCTATTGAGATGTTGGAACATCAGATAAGTCAAATTTAGCAAGTTGTTGAGTAACGATACAATGCGAATCTGATGTGCAAGGATGACATTGCAATAGAAGAAGGGGATACCTTCTTTATTAATGATGAGATGGACAAATTCCTTGAAAAAGAGTCCATCAAAATTCCTTGTGTTGAGAAGTTGCTGCCACTACATGGACAACCACAAGCGCTATCAATTTCAAACTCAAGTTTCACACTTGTTTCCTGCACCAAGGAAACACTTGAGTTTGAGGATTTACCTACGAAGCCCTTTTATTTTCTAGAGAATGTTGAGATAGTGATACCTGATTACCATATGTCCAACAAGAAGATTCTCTTTACCTTGTTTGTTGGACTCAAGAAGAGAAGACTTTGGGAAAAGAGGAATAAAGGAAGAAGACACATTGGGTCTTGTGTGTGTAGGATTTCAAGGGTGCTCAAGTTGCTTGGAAGAGCTCATCTAGCATCATTACTAATGGCCAAGCACTTGATCGAGCCAAAACCACAGCCACCTGATAAATTTGGAGACGTCTGGCTGAAGATGTTAAACTTCGCGCTGCATAGGAGACAACCCATGTTGATAGAGAAGTGTGACTACCATATTTGTTCTCTTCTTTTTTCCCTTGCTTTATTTTTCTCCACATAGTGTATTTTGTGTGTGATATGTGTTCTTTGTCTTACTTGTTTGATGTTTTGCATGCTTTTATTCAAGTTTTTACCTTAAGGACAATGCAACTTTCAAGTGTGAAATTGGGCTATATCATATACTTCACGTCTAGATATAAGTTTTCTTTAAATTTTTCGTTTTTGGGTGTTAAATCGGAATTGTGCAATATGATCTTTGTGTGACTTATCTGACATGGTTAGATTTCTCTGAAAATTCTGAAAATTTTAAGGAGTTCTTATATATGTGTTTAATTTATGCTCATAAGACTTCATCTAATTATGATGTGTAATTAATTATTTATAAATTCTGTAAGTGGTCATACTCAGTTTTTCTGATTTTTGATTTTTTTAGTCGTCTAGAGAATGTACTTCAACATGTCGAGCTAATTCTGTCGACCTGTCGAGCTAATTTTCTCAACCTGTCGAGAATTATTTCGGAAAAAGTCATTCAACCCGTCGAGGGTTGTTTAGTTGAGTCCAAGGTGTATGTTTCGACCCGTCGAGACAATCTCTCGACCCGTCAAAGCTTAATGTCGGTTTTTGGTGTTTTTTTTTGTTTTCTTGTATATTTTTGAGTCTTATATGAAAATCAAAATATAAAAATAAATAGTTTCAAGAAAAAGCAACTCAAAAGGAGTCTTTTATGTTTATTCTTTGAGTCTTCAGAGCCCTTAACTAGTCAATGATGTGCTTATATCTTCCAAAATTGTGACTAAGAGATGATCGTGTACATTTGTGACTTCAATTTCTTTGTTAATTTTGATATATGATGCATATGCGAATGTGCAGTGGATGTAGAAATAAGTTAACATGATACATATTACGAGCATGCATGCTTAGACATTGTTATGATTTATTTGACATGTGAGTGATTGAGTCTTTATTTGATTTACATGCTTTCTTTATTGAGTATCAATTGTTTGCCGC
Organism: Geum urbanum; assembly: GCA_946800695.1. Taxonomy (NCBI): domain Eukaryota; kingdom Viridiplantae; phylum Streptophyta; class Magnoliopsida; order Rosales; family Rosaceae; genus Geum; species Geum urbanum. Next base: position 6,087,063 of record OX327007.1, on the reverse strand, counting down.
AGATTAAGTTAATGGACTCTAGAGATTACTAGAACTTGCTCTTTTGCTATTCAAAACTTATAGTCAATATATTTTCTGATTGAGCAGATGATAAAGGCATCTAGGATGTACCACCATTTTGCCAAATTGCTTTGTGTCCCTATTTGTGCGAGCCCTTAGATTACCCACTTTGAGCCTACGTTAGATTATCCCTATTTCTTTCATCACTAATTTATATCTAAACACGTAGTCTAGTGTATGACTTCTTTACCTTATGTTTTCGGTCGGGACTTAGTGTGAAGTAATGTCGACAAGAAGAGATGTGTTTCTTTGTTTTTAGGAGTTGAAAGATGGTTTGCTTGATGTATTTGTATAGGGATAGACTTGGCCGGAATGCATAGAATGTTGTAATTGCCGAAAAAAGAAAAAGAATTCGAGAGAAGAAACGAAAATTTTTGTGTACTTTTAATTCTGAAGGACTTACCAGGCTTGACCCGGAGGTTATGGCCACATGTTCTTCATCGATTTCTTTGGTGGTGTTAGCTTCAGGGTTACTCACTGGAGAAGGGCATGCTGGGGACAAAGGGTCTAGATCACTACCTCCTAGGTAGGGGATTTCAGGACCTATTAACACATAGTCATACATCTTCAACATGCATATTGGGATGGAAAACTAGTAAGTTGTCTCCTTAGGAATACTTACCGCTGAGTCAAGATTTGACTTGCTTGTCACTGGGGTCTCTCTCGCTAGACTCTGAGTTCCAGTAACGGTAAAGACTTCACCAATTTGAGCTTCCCCTTCGAGGGGAAGGTTAGCAGTAGAATCCACCTCAGGACAGAGTCCATCAGAAATAACAGCCTGCACCAAGGAAAGTTTATCAAACTGGTGCAATAAATTGATGAGTAGCTCTCAGAGAGAAAAATCTACCTCATTCACTTGGGAGGTAGGAGACTCCTGGATAGTCTCACCAACGGGCGACGGGTTTAGTGGTGTTAAAGATGGCTCAGCCGTTGCAGCCTCTATTTCTGCAGCTAAAGTCTCGCTCACCTCGGGTGAATGAGGGGTGATGAGAGTCGCTTCACCAAAAAAGGGTTGGATGCTTGTTCTGATCACCCCAGTAGGGTGTGTTTTCTTCCTCTGTATTGGACTACATAGAGGGACCCGTACTAGCATGCCTGAAATGGTTGAGGGGCACATGATCATCATCGTCAAAAGTGACAACGTTTCATTGGCGGATCTGCAGAAGATAACGAAGATCAACAGCTGAACACATGGAATATTGGCCTAACTAGTGAGAAAGTAGATTGGCTTACCAGGTTTACTCCTTCGTCCTCCATCTCAGTTTAGGTCGGAGATTGTGTCAAACGCTTTCTCTTTTCTTTTCGCGGGGGTGTTTTTTTTTTCTCAAGGTACTTATGCCACCCCCGCTAGCTTGGTTGTCTTTTTGGCCATCTAGTAAAGCACAGAATGTAAGGGTTACGCTTATTTAGTGATAGTGAAAGTGAATGGACAAGTTATGTTCAAGGAAGTACCTTTCACTACAAGAAAACAGCACTTAGACCACGGAAACACTAATTCTCCGTCGTCCAAGTGACACTTAGACGACGGAAAAGACTCCGTGGTCCAAGTACCACCTGGACGACGGATAATACCATCTCCGTCGTCCAAGTGGTCACCTGGACCTCGGAGTCTTCTCCGTCCTCCAGGTGACCACTTGGACGACGGAGATGGTATTATCCGTCGTCCAGGTGACCACCTGGACCTCGGAGTCTTCTCCGTCCTCCAGGTGACCACTTGGACGACGGATATGGTATTATCCGTCGTCCAGGTGACCACCTGGACCTCGGAGTCTTCTCCGTCCTCCAGGTGACCACTTGGACGACGGAGATGGTTAGCTAGTTAGCTTAATTAACGTAAAGATATCGAGAAGGCCAGCAGGTACGTACGTACGCAGTTAAAATTTGCTTAATTAATATGTATTTAGTGAAAATGTACGTACATATATATATACATGCAAGGATGTTAGCTGATGTTAGCTATATATATATATATATGTACAGATCGATTAAATTACGTACATACGTACGTAATTGATGGATCGATATGTAGATCGAGTACGTATAATTAAGCGTAAATTAATGGACAAATATATATATATATGTAATAATTAATTAAGTATAATATTTTGTAGCAGTATGGAAAAGAGTTGGATGAAGTTGAAGAATAGATGTGATGTCCGGTATATGGATGGAATTAGCGAATTTGTCAATTTTGCGATAGAACATGGTCAGGGAAAGAAACGTTTTAGGTGTCCGTGTCAGAAATGTCTTAATTGTCAGTATGCGGAGGTTAATGTTATGGTGCAACACTTGTACGAAAATGGTATGATGTGGAGTTACACTACATGGAGCGAGCATGGTGAATATGTAGAGTTCAGCGCAGCAGACTTCAGCTCAGGGTACAGTTACCATGGTGCCTCATCCAGCGGCAGTGGTGCCGGACCCCCAGCTTGCAACCCAACTGCAGATTTGGTCCATGATGCGTTTCCGGGATGTAGTCATGGCGGACACCAACACCAAGATGGAGGTTACAGTACCACCAATGAGCATGATGACACATTCCCCGCAGCTAGCTTGGCCACTGACACCAGTGAGATGGAAAAGTACAACCGGATGCTACTTGAAGCGCAGACCCCGGTGTTCCCTGGATGTCGAGAGAATGTGTTGCAATATGTGATGGAGCAAATGAAGATAAAAGTGAAGCACAAAATGTCAGTGAGTGCTTTTGACGAAATTCAGGAGCAAATATGTAAGTTGCTTCCTGATGATCACAATCTTCCTAAATCTCATTATAAGGTTAGAAATATCCTGAGCAGGCTCGGCCTAAAGTACAGGATAATTGACGCATGTCCGAATGATTGTGTGCTATTTTACAAAGAGTATAAAGAGTTGGACTATTGTCCCGTATGTGGCCAGTGCAGATTCCAGTTGAATAGGAAGAGTTCGAAAAAGAGAATTCCTGTGAAAGTTGTTCGATATTTTCCCTTGATTCCCAGATTGCAGTGCCTGTACATGTCGCTACACACAGCAGAGGCGATGCGATGGTACGCAGAAAAGCGAATAGATAACGATGTCCTGCGACACGCCGCGGATGGGGAGGGTTTCAAACATTTCGACAGAGAATTTGGAGACTTTGCTTCAGAGGTTAGAAATGTTAGACTCGGCCTATCTACAGACGGATTCAATCCTTGGGGAAGTAATAGCTCCGCCGTCAGCACTTGGCCAGTTATTCTGATGCCATACAACTTGCCTCCGTGGATGTGCATGAACAAGGAATTTAATTTCCTTACCGTACTAATTCCAGGTCCTAAATCTCCATCGAAGTGCTTAGATGTCTACCTCAGACCTTTGATCGACGAGCTGAAACTGTTGTGGGAAAATGGAGTCCCAACTTATGACAAATTCACTGACACGATGTTCACGATGAGGGCTGCTGTAATGTGGACGATCAGCGATTTTCCAGCTTATGGCATGTTGGCAGCCTGCAGGACAAAAGGATATAATGGATGTCCTATATGTTTGGACGACGTGAACTCTAGTTGGCACGCGGGGAAGGTGTGTTACTTGGGTCACCGTAGATGGCTTCCTCACGACCACCCGTGGCGACAGGATGAAGCTCATTTCGACGGTACGGTAGAGAACAATCCTAAACCCCGTAGTTGGTCGGGCGAAGAGATTTTAGAGAGGTTGAGCTATTTCAACTTTGGTGTGTTGAGCAATGACGCGGATGTACAGAAATGCAATCCAATTTCTCCACATGATCTGAGCTATTGGGATCACAAGAGTATATTCTTTGAACTCCCTTACTGGTCGAAGTTGAAGCTGAGGAACAACTTGGACGCGATGCACATAGAAAAGAATGTGTGCGACAGCGTGGTGGGAACAATTCTCGGTATTAAGTTCAAGACTAAAGATACTCCCAAAGCGCGCAAAGATTTGGAATCAATGAATCTACGTCGTCCCTTGTGGTTGAGGAGGGATAGGAAAGGAGTGTACAACAAGATGCCAGATGCACCTTACACAGTGAAGCCGACGCTTAGACGTTCTGTATTTCACTGGTTTAAGGGCGTTCGTTATCCGGCTACGTATGCAGCTACTATAACTGGAGCAGTGGACGAGGTGCAACACAAGTTTGTTGGTCTAAAGACACATGACTATCACGTTATGCTGCAACGTCTGATTCCAGTGGTAATTCGACCATACTTGCCTCGGGACGTCGTAGAACCAATAGTGGCATTGTGCAGGTGGTGGCAGATGTTATGCGCCAGAGAATTAAAGAAGTCAGATGTGGTGGAATTGCAACAACAAATTGTGCACATCATTTGCAAACTAGAGAGGATTTTCCCCCCTGCTTTCTTTGACATCATGATTCACCTAATGATCCACCTGCCCGAGCAGGTGCTCATTTCTGGTCCGGTCCAGTACACTTGGATGTATCCTCAAGAAAGGTACGTACAACTAATTAATTAATTTGTTCCACTGGAGATTATATATATACTAGCCAGCTAGCTATATGTACTTATGTAATGTGTACGTTTGATTTTGTAGACAGCTTGGACAGTATAAGTCATTCGTAAAAAACAGGTCGGCCCCGGATGGCTCCATAGCAGAGACATACCTAATGCATGAGTGTGTTACTTACTGCAACAGGTACCTCAAAGATCCACCCCCTCCCAGTACTGCCTCCGATCGCAGTGCCCGCATCAATCTTTCTGTCGTCACAAATGTCGTCCGACCGTTTAGAGGAGTATTAAAGGAATCGTTAACACGGGAAGAACTTATTGAGGCACATTAGGTAGTGTTGCGAGACTGTGATGAAGTTGAGCCGTACATGATGTCATACAGGGAGAGGCTTCAGGCGTTAAATCAAAACAAGAGTTCGGCGTGGATTGAGAAAATGGTTAAGAAGAAGTTTCCTGATTATTTCTTCCAATGGGTACGTACGTACGACTCGGTATTAATTATTTAAATACATATTGCTCATGTTTGTAGAAAGTAAACCATTATATTAATTTGGCCTTTTTCGCAGATGATTGATCTGCAAAAATCTGATAACCACGGAGGGTGGTGGTCATGGCCAAAGCACTTGCTAGCAGGGAAGCCGGTTAAACACTATATTTATCCCGGATGTTTTGTGAACGGTGTAAAGTTCCATTCATTGGCCCGAGACGAAGGAAGAAGAACACAAAACAGTGGGGTAGCCGTTGGGAAAGACAATGATCTATATTACGGGGCTATTGTATACGTGGTTCAGCTATGTTACGGGAATGATGTCAACGTTTTCCTATTCAAGTGCAGATGGTTCAAGCGTACAAAGGAAGACCTGGGACTATTATCTGTCGATACAAACTCGCACTGGTATGAGGATGAGCCTTTCGCTCTCGCCACCTTAGTTCGGCAGGTGTTCTATCTCGACGATCCGAAAGCCGGTGAAGGGTGGAAAATAGTGAACCATATCTCTCACCGAGGAATATGGAATACAGAGACAATTGAAGGGACACCGGCGACGACTGAAGATGCTGCTGAACCAGAAAGAGACATTCCTGCCTATCAAGAGCCTAATATTTCTATGGTCCGCTCCGATATAATGGACCTGGTTCAAGATGGTGAACGGTTACCCATGCCTGATGGTTGTACAGATCTAACTGAAGATGAGATTATCCATGAGGTAGATGAAGAAGACGAGCAGGAAGAGGACGCGGACGAGGACTCAGGTTATTCGTCGGACGATGTTGAGTACGATGACGAGGATGAGCCGTCGACTAACGGGGATGAGGACGATGATGATTATGACGAAGAGTACGGTCATACGACGAGGGAGATTAATTGGTAATTAATTACTGTAATTATTGTAATATATATATATATATGATCGATGCTGGTTTACGGTAAGAAATTAATCCGAATTATATAACTAGACAACGGAGAAATTAATTGCAGATTAATTGGCGCCAAATCTCAATCTCATATAAAACCCTAGCTAAATCCTGGACCATAAATCTTGCAGTTCGGATCGATCGATCAATTTTTTAATTATATTTTTGAATCAGAATAATTGAACGCACACACAAATGACCGGGGACGACCTAAACCGTAAACCCTAAGGCCCTAACCCCTGAATTCGGGGTTTTTACACCTGGACGACGGAGATGGTCATTCTCCGTCGTCCAGGTACACACTAGGATGACGGAGATGGTCATTTTCCGTCGTCCAAGTTCACAAACCCTAAACCCTAAACAGTAAGGCCCTAACCCCTGAATTCAGAACCTGGACGACGGATAACTTCATATCCGTCGTCCAGGTGATTACCTGAATGACGGAAACACTCATTTCCGTCGTCCAGGTGCAGATATCGCAATTTTTTCTAAGACAACGACCATCTAGACCTTCTTCCAATGCAAAGTATTTTCATCAAGACTTTAGAGTAAACAATTCTTGGTGTGTGAGCTTCGACGGTTCGAAAATCGGAGTTACGAAATGCCTAGTATCCACGTTTCTGGTTTGTGAAATTATCGGTTTTGCAGTTGACTGTGCCGATCAAACCCTTCCCGAACTTATTATTTTATGATCCTTTGAAGACAATTATATAATATGTTACGACGAACATATCCAACGGTTGTTTTGTCCAAATTCAATTTCGTTAATACTCTGCTGCAAATGAGCGTCTACTCATGAACACTTAAGTCGTAAAGATTAGTCGATACTTAACATGTTTCAATACGTAAAATTAATCATCGGTTCAAATTTAACTGTTTATATACACGATGCGTTCATCGATATTGTACGACTATTTCACTCGAATGACAGATCGCTAAATTCCTAGCGAATTATTTTTAAAATTTTTTTTTACGTAATTTGAACCTGGACGACGGATATGGTCATCTCCGTCGTCCAGGTTCAAAAACCATGGCGGTTCAAATTTATTTTTGTTTATTTTTTTCATGTAATTTTCACTTGGACGACGGAAACTGACCATCTCCGTCGTCCAAGTCCAAAATTAGGGCGGTTCAATTTACCGCTTCCGTTTGCGGCACCGCTTGAATTTTCACTTAGACGACGGAGAATTCATTCTCCGTCGTCTAAGTCCAAAATCATGGCGGTTCAAAACGTCCCGCCGATTAATTACGCGCCGATTGAAAATTTTTAAACCGCCACCTAGACGACGGAAAACACTATTTCCGTCGTCCAGGTGGACTTAGACGACGGAGAATAGTGCTCCGTCGTCTAAGTGCAACTCTATAAATAGAGTTGCACCCCCCCTCATTTTCTCATCATTCCATCTCCTCCTCTCCCTCTCCTCTCCTCTCCTCTCCTCTCCTCCGGCGATCCTCCTCCGGCGACGCTCCGACGACATTTTTTCCGGCGTGGTTCCTCCTCTCCGACGACTCAAGTCCGGCGAAATTCCCGTAAACTCCGCTTCGGTACATTTCTATTTTTCCCTTATTTAAATAATTTTCATTTTATTAATTAATTAAATTCTAAATATAATTAATTAGTAGAAATTAATTTAGTAATTAATTTTAAATATTTAATAAATGATTAATTGTTGTTATTTATTAATTAAATCATAATTATTGTTATTGTTTCCTAATTAAATGAATAATTGTAAATTTGTTGTTATTAAATAAATAATTAATTAATTATTGTTATTAATTAATTAAATAAATAATTATTGTTATTAATTAATTAAATGGTTAATTATTGCATGCTAAATGGAAAATAAATTATTGCATGTAATTACGTGTATTTTTTAGTAAATTAATTAGTAGTACGTGTTCGATTTAAATTTAGTACATAGGCTTGGTGTAATTAAGTCGCACTCTTTGGAATAGATGGCGCCTCTTTTCCTTGCTTATCTCCTTAACCCCTCGTGATGTGTGGATTTCATCACCGCACACCATAACCTAAGTGAAGTTATGGACACGAGGTTGAGGGCGGAGTTTGCAAAGGACTTGAGGGAGTGTAAATTTTCGAAAAATTGGCCGAATGTCGGACATGGTGTCTAGAAACGGGTTATGACTGGTGACAGGATTTGGACTAAGAAAGACTTTTGTCGAAATTAGTCCTGCCTCTCGCGTTATCTCTATCCCTAACTGGCCATGTTTTTCGATTTAACCAAGGCTGATTAATTGAAAATTTACACTTTATCGCGCGGGTCGCACGTCCATTGAACGACCGAAAATGCCAAGCTAGTGTACTCTATTTAAATCTTAAACGTACTTAATTAATTAGCGTAAATTTTTAAGTTGTAATTATTATGGTAAGTAGGTATTTTAACCCCGTACTCTTAGGTTTAAATGGCTCCGCCAAAGACGACATCCGGCAAGAAGAAAGCCCAACAAGAGGCAGAAGATGCCATGCTCCGCCGCTTGGCGGACCAAGTCGGTTGGGAATTACCACCGGAGGGCAACGACGCTCTCAATCCGGACGGATCATCTGGTCCGTCCGTAGCGCCCTCTGGGGAAATTCCCGCTCCCCCATTCATCTCGAGCGGTGATGACGTCGACCCCTTCCAATCTCCGACGCCCGACACACCCATTCAACGGGAAGTACTCAGGCGTCCTCCACCGCCGAATCAATCATGTACAGCGCCCGCCGTAGGCAAAGGAGGGCCCCCACTGACCCGGAACCGAAAAGGACTCGGGGTCTCGTTAAAGGGGGGAAAGCGGAGCGTATTTGCATGGCGACCGGTAAAAAGATCGACTTGCCGTACGACGAATTCACCGGTGGCCCTCCCACAGCTCAACTAGCAAGTCTCTCGGCGCATGGGATAGGCCAGGGTCAATCATCCGTAACCGGGTTCGTATCACTGCCCCTACTTGGAAGGAGGCGCCAGATCATGAGAAGGCGAAAGTCTTCAAAGATCTTTCGGTACGTAATACGTTCAATTTAGTTATTATATAATATTGTTAATCTCGGCCTAAAATTTCATAATATATACGATTATAATTTTCTATTTATTTTTCATAGGAACAATTTGACGTGGATCCGACACCGGCTATGTTGAGGCATATCAATCAAACCTCCAACTCCATCTACAAAGATTGGAAGTACAGGCTCCATAAGTACTTCAAAGATGTCGGTCCCGTGCCTCCCCCGGTAGAGCTGCAAGGGGAGAGAGAAGATGAGTGGGAGTGGTTGTGTAACCACTTTGCCGATGAACAATTTAAGGTATTAATTTAATTTTTTATTTCAATTAAAATAATTGAATTATTTAAATTGTAGTTATTCATTTTTTAATGATTTAATTATGTTGTGTAACAGAAATTCTCCGGTGTCAACAAAGCCAACCAGGGGAAGAAGGAGAAACACCATACTACCGGCGCCAAGCAGTTCATTCAAATTGCCAAGGAGCACAAGGATAAGGGTTCCAAACACCCTTTTATTGATGCAAGCGTAAGCGCGTACGTGACGCCAGGGCTCGATAATGAAGCGAGTCAATGCGGGGTAAGTGATATGTATATATATATATATGTGCTTTTAATTATAGTAATTATTATTTAAATATGATTACAAAATTATAATAAATTAATTATAATTTTGTAGGCAAGGGCGATAGAGCGTGCGCATGAAGAGTTGGCCAACACTCAGCTTGCGTTCCCAGATGTGCCGCCGGAAGACCTGCCTCCTCTATCCTTAGAGAGCCAAATTGCAATCGCGGATGAGGTCTATGGTCGTAGAGCTGGCAAGGAGGTTAGGCACTTTGGGCCTAGGGTGGTACGAGATTTGTCGACGACCTCCGGCTCATCATCTACGGGAGGTTCGAGGCAGCGGAGAATGAGTCAAGCTGCGGCCGTCGAAGCAGCCATTCAAGAGGCTCGACTGGCACGAGAGGAGAATCGACAGACACAAGAGCAGAATGAGTCAATGCGGCAAAGACTTGACGAACAACAAGCACAAATAGCCCAACTCATCGCGCTCATGAACCAAAATCGAGAAGTATGTCAACCTCCTCCGAACCCACACCCCGACGACAACGACCCGGCTGGAGGCGGAGGACTCGGCCCCGCATCTGCTCCTCCAGTGTATTAGCTAGCACGTAGTATATTATCTCGTTTCTTTCCGCATTCCGAACAATATTTTAATTTTTAATTTATGGGTTTTTTCGTATGTACAAATTAATTTACTTTGATTATTTAATAATTATATATATAAGTTATTAATTTTAATATTCAAAATTTAGTTTATTTATTTAATATTAGCATTTTTCATTATTTAAATTAAAATAATAATAAATTAAATTAATAATATTTAATTTCAATTTATTTTTTAAAAAAAATTAAATATTCACTTGGACGACGGAGATTATGTTCTCCGTCGTCCAGGTGCACAAACCCTAAACCTAACCCCTAACCCCTAACCCCTAAACCCTGTTGTTCTCCGTGGCCCAGGTGCTCACCTGGACGACGGAGACTTAGTGTTTCCGTCGTCCAGGTGAACTCCTGGGCCACGGACACACGAGCAATGTCCGTGGCCCAGGTGTTCACCTGGACGACGGAGACTTAGTGTTTCCGTCGTCCAGGTGAAAACTAGGCCACGGATAATGTCCGAGGTCCAAGTTCACTTGGACGACGGAAACACTAAGTCTCCGTCGTCCAGGTGCTTGGACGACAGCACTTGGAGCACGGACCTTGGACGACGGAGTTTCCGTCGTCCAAGTACTTAGACGACGGAAAACTGCACTTAGACGACGGAAATGGTCCGTGGTCTAAGTGCAGTTTTCTTGTAGTGTTTGGAGGATGTTTGTTAGCTATTTTTCTCCGCAAAGCAGTAAAAGGGTCACTCTCATCATCCTTGAGGGCTTCCTTATTAGCGTCAGAACGAAGAAGTCTGTGAAGCTTTTGAAAATCCTCGTGAATACCTTGTCAGTGGACTGGCCCTTCAAAGCCTTGAATTGCGAGTCTTCCAATGGCGATAAGACCCCGTTATTTCAAAGGAAGGTAGTAATGTTTGACCAGTGTAAATTACAGCGGCACAGGAGATGGTGGGGAAGCTTATCGCATCATCTACTTCTTTATCAGTGTCGCCGGAGGCACTCGACCTCTAAGAGGTGTACTTATTCCTCGACCCAATCAAGGGAAATGGACCACGTTATGATAGGCAAAATTGTCTAGCAAAGTGAGTAAGGGCATAAAGCTTATATCCCGAACCGGCCTCCGGAACCTTTAGGTGTATACAAGTTAATGCTCAACTCTCTACACGAAAATTTGAAAGTATTGTTGCTTAGATCCCAAAAGCACATGGCGGCAAAGAGCGGATCCCTATTTTCGCCAGTGGAGAGAGTGAAGCATAGCTTTAGAAGTGGGACAATACCGGCCTTGGTTCATTCTGCATAGTTGTTTGGGCTCCAGGCTTTGTACCGCTTGAAGTCATCCTTGTGGATAATAGGTCATTTGCCCAATTTGCAGTCGGTATCCTTGTAATCCCAGGACAGCTGCGATGTCTCTTCTTGGTGAAAGATGAGCGGCTGACAACAAACGGGGGCTCAAAAAGCTTTTTGTAAGTCTGGTGTAGGGGTGATTGTGTCAGAGGTTCTAGACAAGCAGTATCATTTTCCTCCAGATGAAGCGAGACCAATGAGAATGGATTTCGTCGCTCCACTGTATCGCACATTCGCTTTATAAATTTCTGGGTGTTCTCTTCATTAAGCACTAGTTGGTGTTGATCTTGTGAAGAGCCATTTCTGGATTCTAGGTTTGAGATTTTGAAGTTTTGCAAAGATGTTTTGAATTGGCGGAAGATTAGAGAAGGAAAATGAATAAAGATTTTGGGATGGTATCATAAGGCGCGACTTTTCAAGAGTTGTGAAGTGAAAGGGTGAAGCGAGGCTAAAGTTTTCGTTTGCTCCTAAGTGACACGTTGCAACATCAAGACCTCTTCGATTGCATGTAGGCCTAATCTCGAAAGATGAGGGGCAATGTTTAGGTCCGAAATAAACGTAATTAAAGTCCATAGGCCAGTTCCAATGGCCCATTTTGTAATCCTAGTTTGGAAAAGAAATCAGATTGCCTCGTTGTATCTCATGTTGATCAAGGAAAACGTAATCTATTGAATCCAGTATTCAAAGTCCTTTAAGGATTCAAATTTCCTACCCTTTACGGGTCAAGGATACAATAGAGCAATCGGTATATAAAGAGAGGATCATGAAAATTTTGGGACCTCTCTTTTGTTCATACAGACAATTTCCTTTCAGCGAACACAACACTCTCTTCGCAAGAAAAATCGACATTTAGCGTATCCAGAATTCTCACCAGATAGGGAGTGAGACATTCGAAGATTCAAATGAGTCACCCCCTGTGTTCTCAATAGTCACCAAGAAGATTGCTTTGCTTTGTGCTAGAAAGAGAGTACAAAGTATCACATTTCGTGGTTCTTAGCAAGATCACAAAGCAAGTCCTAGATCACCAAGCAAAAAGAACTCATTCGAGCGAGAATGGTGCTCTCCTCGCTCTGGTCCCTTTTTCAAGAAGTTCAGCGGCATCGCGACCGGCGTTCAATGTTCTGCTCCATGATAGTGGCACACCTAGCATACATAAAAAAGAGACAATTTGTGACTCTTCCAGTACCCTGGGAATTCAGCGGCCAAACAAGAAAGAGTTGTAGTGACTAAGAATAGGAAATGGTATTACAATTTATATACATAACTTTATAGCTAGCCAGGTTGATCACACAGATCGTGCTATTACGCACCCTAGGTCTAATGTCGAGGTCCCAAGAAAACCAAAAATTGAACCATGGATACAACCGATATGGAAAAATTAGTAAAAATAACATATAGAAACATAAATGTCATCAGAGTTGACTTCATAGATCAAGGTCAAAGGAAATATAATTTTAAAATATATACCATATGATACGTTCATTGAACTATTGTTAATATGTGGTAAAAATTTCAGCCTGTTTCGTGGTGGTCTCGGTCTCAAACGATTTGGTCAAACGCGATGGCCGTTTATGCTCCTGTTTTGAAATTTCGTTAACTTTATCTTATCAGTGACTTCGGCAATTCAAAATTTTCCTCTCTTTGTGTTCAAGACATCGTAAGAGGTACCTCTGTTTGCATGTATTATATTTTACATTTCCAAATTGATGTGGGATAGCGTTTTTCTTTGTGACTCATATAAAATGGCGATAAGGGCATAAAAGACACTCGAGGTTGACTGCGCGGATTGAGGTCCTAACAATAACCAAAACGGTTCAATTTTTACACTACGTATACAATATTTATATCCCCCCATCCTACGGTTCTTTTTTTCATATTCAATTTTTATCTAACTTTTTTACTTTCAAATGATCATATTTGTTCAAAGAATTCACAAAGTTATACAATACTAGTGGGCACTTCTTGAATTCAATCTTTTCGTCGACACAAATTCTTGAATTTCATGTTATCAGACATTCAGAGTGAAAATATGTACGATTAATAAACGCATTTATTTTTTGATAATTTTTTGGAGATTGAACTATTTATTTTATATTTTTTAGAGTTTGAAAGCGACAATTTCATTCAAAATAAAAGTCTACTATGTCGATCGAGCTCAAAAAGGTCCTTGAAATTGTTCAATTTTTTTAGGAATGTACAAAATAGAGGGCTACTCTCCTAAGGGACACATTTTATGGGATAGAAAAGAATGAGTACATTCAACGACTATGATTGAAAGCAATTAACACGACTCCACCATAGCTTTTGTATCTTTGAATCACAACCATTGGACGTGCTCATCCCATCTTATCTATTAAATCCATCACGTGGGCGTCGGATTTGGCCATCCTTGAAAGCTAGAATATTTCGAGTGAATCCATTGATATGAGGTTCTTAGAAAAGTAATCCCTCAAGGTCTCCATGACAGTAGAGCATTCCCTTGAGGTCCGAATATTCCCTCGAGGTCCGCGACGGCTGGATATTTCCTTGAGGTCCACAGGAGCATGACACCATATCTTCTAGGAAGGAGGAATCCTCGAACATTGGCTATCGAACTTGGCTAAGAAACTGGCAAAAGGGTTTGTGGTAATTGGAAAAACTCAATTAGTCCTTGATAAGGAAATGAATCATATTCTTGATCTACCTCGATCTCCTTATTCACTAAAGGCAAAGACATCACTCTTCTTTACTCTATATAAAGGGAGTTAGGGGAGACATTTAGGTATAATTTTCTACACAAATACACACTATTATTCGGGTATCTTTATTGACTTGATCGTCGAAGGGTCTTTGCGCGATACCACACCGTGCTCTGACTTACTTTGCAGGTTCACAGAGGGGCAAGTTTGAGGGTAGATTGAGGGTCGACAAAATCTACTCTCACGACGCATCGATCTAATCTTGCGATCCATATTTTATTTTAACTTTTAATTATTAGTAGATTTTTCAAACAATGATATTCCATTATAATTAGTGAATGATAATCTAACGACGCATTTGGTTTTGAAGTTTTTTTCGTGTTTGATAAGTTTAGAATAACGTAAATGTCAAAACAGTTCCGAGAAAAGTTTCGTAGAATTTTTTGAAATTTTAACCTATTTCATATTGTTTTTAAAAGGAATGAAATTAAATAAAATTTATCCAACAAAAAATGTTTTTTTGTTGGATCTAATCCATCCAAATTGTTTTCTTTTGTTTTTTTGTGTGGAATTTTCTAGGTCGTTGAGTTTGGGCACTAAAAATAGTGTCATCTCCGTTCTGGTTGATGAGGTGACGGTGACCGAAGATCAAGGGATCCACTCGATTCGTTTGGTCAACTCGAGCCTGGCGACTTGAGGTCGGATTGCTCGTACTCGACTATTGCAGCGATGATCCTCGTCTTTACCCACCACCGAAACTGAGGAGAGGCTCAACTCGGCGGCGCGACATAGATTTAAGGCTTACTAAAGGAGGCGTGTCTGAGGTCAACGACGACGGAGGCGTGTCTGAGGTAAAAGACGAGCGCCATTTGAGCGAAAATGAGGCGTGAGACAAGGTCGAGAATGGCAGAGGAGGCGAGCCGACCTAAACCCTAACTATGGCGGTGCATGCGGCGGGAGTGAGAGAGGAGGGTGGTGTCAAGAATCTGAGCTTATCATAAGTTCAACCAATTTTAAAATGTTGACTTTTTAAATCAATCAGAACTTGACATGTAGCATATTTAGAAATTAACTATGGAGCGTTTAGTATTGGAGTGTGTTCAAGCATTATCCTAATCACACGGTGGTTAGCCGTCAGTCAAAAGTTTGGCGCAATTTGGTTGGTAATTTGGTATTTGGATTCACCTAATCGAGTAATTTTACATAAGCTATAGCTAGCGTTCTGAACGAATTGAAGGGGTCAAAATGCCAATTTGGTAATTGGTAATTAATTAATCTGGTATGTGACCATTTGTAGAATTACATACTTAACTAATTAGATGAGTCAAATTGTCGAATTCATTTTCTTTACTCCAATAAACCATTTTGTAATAATGGTTTCTGATTCTCATAGACATCAGAATTCTTGCCTCCTCTTTTGAATTCATAAGTTTTCATCATATTTACTGATAAGCTAATTTTGTGGCATAGCTTAGCAAACCTCGGACAATCGGACATGACATACAGAATTTTAATATGTGGTATCCACCATTCAAAAAAAGGGTCTATTCAGTCGAGTACTCGCTGTTCGGCTTGAAACCGAACCGATTTTGGCCTGAACAACCACCTGAAGCGGGAGACCGAATAAGCGCCGATTACTCGGCCGATTTGGTCAATTCGGATCGATTACTCGGTCAACTCGATCGTTGTTTATTTTTTATAAATAAAATAAAAATAAAAAATAAAGCTGAATGAGAGAGACCTAAATCACTCTCACCGCCACCTTTCTTTCTCACAGTCGCACTCACATCTCAAAGATTCATCTTTCTCCAATTCTCACCATCGTCGGCTGCCGTCTTCCTCCCTGGTCGCTTCCATCGCCCTCTGCCTGCTTCGTCTTGTGTCTCCCTCTCTTTGTATTTTTTGTTTACATTCACTACAATAAAAACGCACCTAGACCGCGGAGCGTTTCCGTCGTCTAGGTGCGTTTTTCCGTCGTCTAAGTACTTAGACAACGGAACCTCCGTGGTCCAAGTTCCGTACTCCAAGTGCTGTCCTCCAAGCACTTAGACGACGGAGAAGGAGAATTTCGCGGTCCAAGTGAGACTTCGACCGCGGACTTTCTCCGCGGTCTAAATTCACACTTAGACGACGGAGAATTCATTCTCCGTCGTGTAAGTGAAAACTTAGACCGCGGAGATTGTCCGCGGTCTAAGTGCTCGCTTGAACCGCGCAAAAAACTCTGTGGTCTAAGTGATCACTTAGACGACGGAGAATGAATTCTCCGTGGTCCAAGTGAAAACTTAGACCGTGGAAAACGTCCATCTCCGTGGTCTAAGTTTTCACTTGGACCACGGAGAATTCATTTTCCGTCGTCTAAGTGATCACTTAGACCGCGGAAAATGTCCATCTCCGTGGTCTAAGTGATTATTTATTTATTTTAATTAAAATTTGAATTTAAAGTAAAATATTAATAATATATTTAATTAAAATGATAAATTCTCATTTAAATATTAATTAATTAATTAAAATACTAAGGAGAGCGTCGTCGCCGGAGAGGGGAGTCGCCGGAAAGTTGCCGGATTTTTGAGAGAGAGTGAGAGTGAGAGAGAGGAGAGGAGGAATTAATTAAAATACTAAGGAGAGTGAATTCGCCGGAGAGGGGAGTCGCTGGAGAGGGGAAGTCGCCAGAGAGGGGGGAGTCACCGGAGGGAGGGGATCGCCGAATTTTGGGTCGCCGTAAAATAATAAATTAATTTAAACTCGTGGGAGAGTGGAGTCGCCGAAATTTTGGTCGCCGGAGCGTCGCCGGAGGAGGAAGGCCGAAGGTTTTGAGAGAGAGTGAGAGGAGAGGAGAGGAGGAAATGAGATGGGATGAAGAAAAGAGGATCAGCCACTGCCTATATAAACAGGTTGACTTGGACGACGGAGCCCTATTTTCCGTCATCTAAGTGCACTTAGACGACGGAAAAGGGTATTCTCCGTCGTCTAAGTCAACCGTTTCAAAATTTTGAAACGGCGCCCAATTAATTGGCGAGACGGTTTCACCCACGTTAATTTTCGGCGCCGTTTCAAATGTTGACTTAGACGACGGAGAATAGATTATCTGTCGTCTAAGTCAACTTTCGAAACGGCGCTAAAAATTTAGGCGGTGCAATTACCCGCGAAGGGTTTTGCACTTGGACGACGGAGATGGTCAATCTCCGTGGTCCAAGTTGAATTTACGTTAAAAAAATGTTAAAATTAATTTGCAAGGAATTTTCCGATCTGTCATTCGAATTAAATAGTCGTAAAATATCCATTAACGCATCGTATATATAAATAATAGAATTTGAAACGATGAATAATTTTACGTCTTTAAACTTGTTAAGTATCTACTAATCTTTATGACTTAAGTGTTATTAAGTATAGGGTCATTTGCATATCGATATTAACGAAATTGAATTTTGACAAAACAACCGTTGGATACGTTCGCCGTAATATAATATATAATTAGAATAATTTTCAGAAAATAATAAGTTCGTGAAGAGTTTCATCAGCACAGTCAACCGCAAAACCGAGATTTTGACAAACAAGAAACGTGGATACAGTACATTTCGTAACTCCGATTTTGGAACCGTCGAAGCTCACACACCAAGAATTGTTTACTCTATAGTCTTGATGAAAAGAATATACATTGGGAGATGGTCTAGATGGTCGTTGTCTTAGATAAAATTATGAATTCTTGACTTGGACGACGCAAAGGACATTTTTCGTCGTCCAAGTGAGTACCTGGACGACGGAGACGCTCATTTGCGTTGTCCAAGTGAGTACCTGGACGACGGAGACTCTCATTCTCCGTCGTCCAAGTACAAAACCCTGAATTTAGGGGTTAGGGCCTAACTGTTTAGGGTTTAGGGTTTTGCTTCACTTGGATGACGGAGAATGAATTCTCCGTCGTCCAGGTGTTTCCGTTCCATAATTGAAAAAATCATCGATCTGATCCGCTCCTTGATCGATCCGATTCGATTCGATCTGATCCGGATCGATTAATTAATTAATTAAATTTAATTTACGTACGTCGGTCGATCCGAGCATGGACGCGTGTAATTAATTAATTAAGTACAAAATTAATAGTATTACATACGTACATACGTACTCCTCCTTATAATATTTATATTAATTATTGATCGATGATGCATCATATATTACAATAATTGTAAAAATTAATCACCAATTAATTTTTCTCGTCTTAATTAAGTACTCTTCGTCATAATCGTCATCATCCTCATCCTCATTATCCGATTGCTCCTCCTCCTCATCATACTCAACATCGCCCGATGAATAACCTGAGTCCTCATCATTGTCCTCATCCTACACGTCTTCTTCATCTAAGTGTCGGCTTCACTGTGTAAGGTGCATCTTGTTGTACACACCTTTCATATCCCTCCTCAACCACAAGGGATGACGTAGATTCCTTGATTCCAGATCTTTGTGCGCTTTGGAAGTATCTTTAGTCTTGAACTTAATACCGAGAATTGTTCCCACCACGCTGTCGCACACATTCTTTTCTAAGTGAGAACCTGGACGACGGAGACTATAATCTCCGTCCTCCAAGTTCAAACTTGGACAACGGAGATTTCTCCATTGTCCAAGTGAGCACTTAGACCACGGAAATGTAAAAGTTCCGTCGTCCAAGTGCAAACTTGGACAACGGAGATTATAGTCTCCGTCGTCCAGGTTCCACTTGGACCACGGAGAAATCTCCGTAGTTCAAGTGCAAATTGGACCACGGAACTTTTACGTTTCCGTGGTCTAAGTGCAGTTTTCTTATAGTGATTGTCTCACATCTCTCTTATGCAGCTTCTCTCACATACACATACTGTTCTTAAGTTCCTTCTACAACAATCTGAGAAAAGGTTTGATAGTGTAATACAACTACATGAAAGGAACAAAAAGATTCTACGTTGCTTATTGAGTTAGGTATGTCAATGTCTGATAATTCAAATAATTTGGTAGATAAAGGATGTATATGCATTTCCAAGTGGTTTTAGTAGCATCATGTTATACCACAACACAATTGCAAAACTTGACACTTCAAATTTCTGGAAAGTTCTATTATTAATAGATTACTTATATGGGTAGCACTCTATACCCAGGTTAGAGTTGGTTGCTTCTCCTAGATTCCCCAGAGATTATTATTACAACTCTAGCATCGTATCCACATGACTCATTCTATGTTTAGACAATTTAGTAGAGTAAAGTAATGTGATTGTGATTGTGATTTTGATTTTGATTTTGATTTTGATTTTGATTTTGATTTTGATTTTGATTTTGATTTTGATTACTATTTAGTAAAGTAATGTGATTGTGATTGTGATTGTGATTTTGATTTTGATTTTGATTTTGATTTTGGTTTTGGTTTTGGTTTTGATTACTATTTAGTATTTAGTACTGTAAGTCAGTAACTACTGTTTAATTTGGAAAACCGAAACAAGATGATAATGTCAATGTGATTGTGAAATAGGTAAAATGGCTACTAATTTGATGTTGTCTTCTTCCTCTGCATCCAATGCAATGTCGGAATCCTCATTATTGAAACGTAATTCAAATGTTGTCGGAATCTGATCTTACTTGAGATGGAGATGATAGTGTCCAAGAGTTTACAATAAGAGAGTGCTTGATGATGATGATTTTATTTCCGATAATGACACCGAAGTTGAAGAAAATGATGACATATTTGGAGGTTTTTGATAATATGAAGTATTTTTTATATTTGAAAGATAATTCTTATCCTTTTATTTGAATATTGAATTATGTGTTTAATAATTTTGATCACTTTGATGACATTTTATTTTGATTTTAACTATTTTATGTTTTAATTAATGGCATTCTATATTTTAATTTAATATATTAATAATTATTTTATTATTTAAAAATTAAAAATAACGACTCCGACTACTCTCGAGTACTCCCCGAATATTCGGCTGAACAGTCATCAACAAAAACAAATCCCAGCCAATTACCATTTTTTTTAACATCGGTGGGATCACTCAGTCCCCAAGTTATTTTTAATAGGTTGTTCTCCGCTCCCACATATCAACACAGCAAAGTTAACTAGCTCGAAGCCCATCCTCGAAATTTTTACACACTCTACTAATGCTAGACATTACAACATTGCAGAGTTACAATGCTCTCTAATATTTTTCTCTCCGTAATCTTTTCAGTTCTACGGTTCTACCAGTAATTATGCAAACACTACTCTGGCCAGCAGCTCGCTCCGGCTTCTTCCCGGCGGCCCCATGATAGTCTTCTCCGTCTCGCCCTTCGCCGTGTCACCTCCCTTTATGATCATTCCTCGATTGCCACGTCCCTAACTTCACTCTCTCCTCCTCCTCCTTTATATTCGTCGCCTTTACATTGCAGAGGTCACAAGCTCTCCTCGGCCAGTCTTATAAGGTCGACTGTCTGCTGCTCCAATTTCTTAGAGCTTCACTTCCCAATTATGGAGATAGTGCTCGAGTGCTCAAGGCAATTTGAATGGGAGACAGAAGCGACTGAGAATGTGAGAAAGAAAGGTTGAGGTGACTTGGGGTGAATATATAATTGTACGGGCCGGACGGGCCGGGCGGGATCGTGGAAACAAAAATATTAAAATAACAAGGCATGAGGTTTGTCCCCATTTTTTGCATACGAGCCGGGACGAGACAGAACAACCAAACAAAAAACTAAGACTCAATCCGTCGTGTTACGGGCCGGGATGGTACAAGGATGGGCCGAAATTTACGGGTTCATGTGCCCAGCCCTACATCCAAGTAACTCTGGAGGGCATGGACTGGAGGATCATCAAAGAGAATAAATCCTCGTTCATGATCGAAACTGTACTTAGCAAAGCATCTGCTGTCGCTTCTTTTCTCTAACAACATAGGAATTGCACACATCTTCAAAACCAAGGAGAGCAGCCTTGCATCCAAGTAACAAAGATCCCAAAGGATGGCAGTGTTTTTTTTTTTTTAATAAACCAGTTTGTAATAATGGTTCGATTTCCACCCGAGTCTCACAATTATTGAAATTAGTCGGCCCAATATATTTATTTGGGCCGCAACTTTACAAAGAAAACTTTGTCAAAGCCCAACCTTGAAATTTTTCACTCTCTAGGCACCACTACAGGTTTCCAGCACTGCAGAATTACTCTCACTGTTTCACTCTCGCTAGCTCACTACTCTGACTCTCATTCTCTCTAATCTTTTCTGCGCTAACCAGAAATTATGCAAACACTACTCTCGCCGGCAGCTCGCTCCGGCTGCGCCACCGCCGCCTGCTCCGTCTCTTCCGTCGCCGTATCACCTCCCTTTACGATCGTTCCCTGCCTGCCACGTCCCCAATCTCACTCTCTCCTCCTCCTCCTCCTTCTTCATCTTCGTCGCCTCTACATCACAGAGGTCACAAGCTCTCCTTGCCCAGTCTAATAAGGCCGTCTGCTTCTCCAATCTCTCAGAGCTTCACTTCCCAAGGCGACGAAGCCGAAAAGGCCAAGCTTCTCCAGGTTCTCATTTGCACACTCTTTTTTTATCTAAAGAACTTAACAACATTGCAATTGAATCAATTTTGCAATTTCATAATAATTGTGAGATTTTTAATGTGATTGGTTGAAATTTGAAAGTTATGGAGTGGTTTGATTTTGATATTTGATGTTGTGTAATGTGTAGGGTAGCTAAGAGGTTAGAGAACACGGCGAGGTATTTCAAGAGGTTAGGTAGTCTAGGGTTTTGGGGGAGCTGGTGTGCACTGCTGTGGCGGCTGTGATTCTTTCGTTTTCGGTTATTGTGACTGGATAGCTTTCGTCGCCGGCTACATTATATGCCACGGCTGGTGGGATTGTTGCGCCGTTCATTTCTGTGTTTTGGTCTTTCGGGTACATTCCCCGCCTGTCAGATAAGCTTTGGAAAACTGCAAGTGACCCCGCAAAGGTGTTGTCTTGTCAACTGTGGCAAAGCTAATCTGGACCTTTGAATTGTATTTTCGTCACTGAAGCTGAGTTATTTGGTGATCCTAGTGTTTTGCAAATGGTAATGCACATGGTCTGTGAGCTTGTTGTGGAACTTTTATAGGATTCTAGTGAAATTGTTTCTTCAATTACTTGGTTGATACGAAAACTGTTGTTGACTGACGCAGAGTGCTTTTATTATTGAACTGCATATTTCTTGATATTGATTCAGTAAGGCCTTCTCTTATATTGTCAGTGTCATCTTGTTATTGAAGGGATTTTAGCTTATTTTACTAGTGTTGAAATGCTGAGAGAAATTTGCTTCACATTTGATCTCTTAACTAAAACACATTATTATAAAATACAGGCTCCTCCTCGCGCTGATGTCGTCAAAAGCTTAAGGAATGGCATTGGACTGAACGTTTTGGGTATGGTGCTGCTATTCTTGGCATGCCAGCCACGGTAGGAATTTTGGTTGCCAAGGCTCTTACTTCCTCAGCAACTCCATATTACCAGAATCTCTCTCCTGGTTACAGTCCTGTTCTTGCATTGGATGTATTCTTTGTGCAGGTATTCCTAATATCTCACTTTATCTATAGTTCTAAGACATTAGAGTATTTGGATTGCACAACTTATATAGATATGGTTTACACAGCATAGTTGAACTTGAGAGTATAGAAGTATACAATTAGTGTGTAATCCAGATTCATTTTCCCATCCTACAATTTTTAAACTTTCAGCGCCTTTGCTACCATAATCTCTTCAAGCCTAAACTGACCATATGCTCCAAATGAAAATCAAACTATTAATGACATAGAATATTCTACTTTGCTTCATTTAAAAAATAACATTGTCCCTCTTAAAGAAGAACGATTATGAATACTCTGTATATAGAATCACATATGCATTCTAATCTTGCAAGTGTCTGAGTGTAGTACATTGAATCACATATTCATACTGACAAGCAAAGGTTCAAATGCTACTTTATATAAAATATATTGTTTTTAACAATTTCCTATATTGCCTCTTAAGTATTCATTGAACTTGATGCTTCAATAAATATCCTTGATGTGATTTTCTTTTGTCTATGATCCATATTTTAAAATTTAAAGCACTTGAATCAGGATTACCCAAAGAAGTTTATAAAACAAGCAGACACCACATAAAGCTTGCTTTAAGTTGAAAAATATTGTTTCACATATAAATTGGTTCCACTTTCAGGCATCTGCAAACACTATCCTCACATTTTTGGGGGCTTGTTTCCTCATTGGAGCTGTTGCGATCAGTATCGTTGCCACCTGCTGAAGGCACTCCGATTCCAAGGATGGCTTAAGTTCTGCACGGCTGGCTACCTTGTTTACATGGTTGGTGTATTTGGATGTCTAGGATGTTTACAAGCTGTGATTGTAGATGAGAGGCCCGGGATGTCAATGAGTTATGAACTGCCCAGTTCTGTATTATAATTACAATTTGAAGTCTTATTTTTAAGCTCAGGTTTAACTTAAGCATTAGCTATCGTATTTAAATAACCATCTGGTGTTGAACTCGGTTCTAAACTATTGTTGTAATTGGTGGCCCCACCAGTTTTGCCTACAAATATCCTGCAAGAGCTTGACCATATACATTGATCAGGGGTAATTAGATTTTCTCATGATTTCCTATATTCCACAGAAGACTAAGGAATACAAAAAAACCCAGATGAGGATCACTGTATCTGTGGATCACACAGCTGCAAAAATAAATGTATGGACGGCAGCTCCATATATTTGAGAACTCATAAGATGGAAAAGAAAACAGCAAAACGCGCTAGTTAAAAGGACAGCAAAAACAAGTACATTCTGTACTTCGTTAGAATGATAGAAGTTTTCCTACTCTTTAATCCCACTGTAAAGCACAACCACCAGGATACAATAAGGCAATAACTATTGACCAAAACTTAACAAGAATATAAGGTCAAAAGAATGTAAAGCTGAAACTCAAACGTAGAAGTTTATGGATCCCACTCAAATGTTGTCCACCATGCCGTTTCACTGTCAGTATGTATAGCAACAGGATTCCAACAGATAGAAACGCCATATGTTGAAAACACTCGAAACCATCTCTAAGGCTATTGTCACACCCTGAGTTCCATGATATCCTAAAGCATATGCACAAATGCCTCAGTACAGTACATATGTGAGGCAACAAAATTATTTGGCTGAAGTATGAAAAACAATTATATATACAAAATAATAGAAATCCTGGGAATATTTTAGAAAACACAACATGGATGAGAAGTCCTGGTGTAACAGGAATATGCCGGATTCCACCCTAGCTGGAACCTTAAACCTTACGGTCATGTTTAGTACACCTGACTAGACTGGATTGGCTAAAATGACTCAGTACTTAATCCTGATCTTACCTTGTGTTTTAGTACAACATAGAACATTCAATACCACTACCAAAAATCAATAGCCATAATAATAACTAAAGAAAGCCTGGACACAGATGAATTATCAATTCAATTTAGTTGAAGCTTCTGTAGTATTGAATATGCAGGAACAACACAACAATGAGTGATGAATTTTGGTTCATCAATGGCACAAATTCGAAGATTCTGTCGATCTGAATTAGTCGCGGCAGAGCGATGGAGATGAAGAAATCATGGAGAGCTACCAAAGAACAAACAAATTCGATAAGGCCCCGGATCAGTCATGGCAGAGCGGCAGTGATGATGAGATCAGTGAAGAACTAAGAAGGTGAGAATTGCAACAGTTGGATATCAGTTGCGTGATATGCATTTCTCACGCAACAGTTGGATATCTCCAGTTGCATACTATCTGGGCTTCCAAGATTTTTTATCCATTTCTGACAGGAATTGACATCTCCAGTTGGATACTATCTGGGGTTCCAAACAAATTTAGTTACCTGACAAGAATTAAGTTTTCCTGTCCACCGTGTATTTCTTATGAAACAAACACGGCCAAGAGGATAATATCAGCAGGAAGTAGCCTTACAAATCAGTTTTTGCTTGCTTGCACTCTGAGTATTTGTTTTATGTGATATAAGATTGATTGATTTAACAAACATTTTCTATCCCGCCAAAATATTCAGAAAAAATTTGTAAAAGTACTTCACAATAATGCAAATTTCTTTTTATTATGTGTCCTTGCACAATCAATATAGGCAAGTCTTCGTATCAAACCAAAATCACTCACATCCAAATCTGTCTAGAATTAATTCCACAGGTAAGATGTAAGAACTCACATAGGTTCTCTTGAGGAAAGAGAGTTTGTTTACTGTAGCCACCATTGCAAAGAGATTTACATAATTCTCTAATTACATCAACCAAAAGTGTGCAAGGTAACTAATAATTACAGCCAAGAGCATAAAAACATTTGGGCTAGTATCCCCCAACCAATTTAGGGAGTTCCACTCAGAAAAATAAGACAAGGAAAAGATCATGTTCCAAACAAACACTAGAACACAATAAACTTTTCATTCATATGACATAAAAGAGACGGTCCCAAACATTGCAGTTTGCAGTAAGGTATCTGTATAGGATCTATACACCCACTTACAGTGTGCCCAAACCCTGAAATTGAAAGGATGATAATCGCTCAATTTCATTTTAGATTCTCATCATCCCTTAAAATCATTCAAAGTTCTGGCTACCCTTTCTCCTTTTCAGTTAGATATTAGAGAATGGGTGGCAAGGTTAAAAAATTGTGAAAGTACTTCAAAATATTTCCTCTCAATATGTTTGTTATTTCATTGACGAAACCTAGTGTGTGATAGAGCACACATGAAACCTTATATAAATTAATACAGCTTATGTAAAATCCAATACAGTACACTATCATAAACAACAAAAGGTTGTCAATTAATTAAAATTTCAAGACCCATCACTAGTATCTATCTCCCTAAAAATTCCACTCATATACCACAATAAATGGGGAGGTTCAGACTTTTAGCATTGACAACATCTACAACATGTGGACATTACAAACAAAGATCCTTTCAAATCCAGACTGCAGACAAATAGAGATAATGACCATAACTGGCAAATATAGCCTGAATAATTATTCTATTGTAGGTGTATTTGAACAGTCAAGGATGAGCGTGCGTGCATAAACAGAACAATGTCACAGAGAGAAAGAGATTTACTTACCTATTGCACCTTCTTCGCCTTGCTTGATGGCATTGGTATCTTACTGAGGACGCTCTGATACTGCATTTGTATCGTTCTATGTGCTACAGACAGATTGTCAATATGGTGCTGATACTTATCATACAGCACAGGTACTGAAAGACAGATCAGAACCCCTGCATCACAGTTAAAGAAACATATGTGTTACATATACTCTATCTTGCAAGAGTATGCAACTACATATATACATTTTCCAGCAAAGGGCTTACCAATATAGGCAATAGTGAGGAAGCTGCAGAGACTTCCAATGTAAGATAATACCCACAAGAAAACAGCAACCTGCAGACCCAAAGTAATCCACATTTACTTGGATAACATATTAAATAAAAATCAGTTAAAGACCATTAGTAACCATAAACCTAGTGGGGAGCAACTACATCTAACCTGAAGAAAGAGCTTCCAATTCCTGCCAACAGCAATGTCTCTCGCAATAGACAGTCCACGATTGATCCAAGCATGCAATGCATCAGCAATCTTCACCACATCCTCCTCGTGTATTTCCATATCAGGAAGTGGAGGCAAAGGTCTAATTACAACATAAGTTTGATTTCATCAGTTGATCAGATGCTTACAACAGTATATATAACTTAAATAAATCATATCCTTCCAAAAAAATTTAAGTCTTCTACTGCAGCTTATGGTTTGGTCACTAAACATCTCCACAACTTACCTGAACTGTCAAAATGGAACACTTCCCCGGTGAATAATTGCAAATGATTTCTAATCTAAGCAAACAGAACCTAGACACATTTCGACATTTCACAAGATCACAAACACAGTAAATAAGTAGACTAAAAAGAGCAGGGGAAATTGCAAAATACCTATTGAGAAGTGAAGCAGCTGTAGCCCAAAAGAAAAGGATAACCACGAGAAGCAGTAGAACATTTGCTACAAACGACAAGAGATTGTAACCAGCTCGCTCAAATAAGAACCACGCCAACGTTGCAGACGTCAGCACTACGACTCCTCCACCCCATCGCTTCCACAGCAGCACATCAGCAACTACGTATCAAACCGAATCAAAATCAACTCCGATGAACATTTCATAAACTATTCAATAACAGTTGCGGAAGATATTGATTGTATCTCATCGTAATCGAATGAAGTAGAGGCGATCCAAAAACCAAATCGGAACAGTAAAATATGATCATATTTTTCTTCATTATAAATCTGACATGCAAAATCGGGGAGAGAGAGAGAGTACCAGCACCACCACCGAGAGCTTGATGAACGGGAATGCGATGCGGAGGCATAGAATCTCCCATGGAGATTAGGGTTTCAGAGATGGAGATATAGCGAGGGAGATGGAAAAATACGAAAATTGATCGGAAAAGCTAATAAATGGTTTGATTAAATTTTGACCAGGGTGTTATATTGTCCGTGCCTCCGTCTCCAGCCAAAACGGCTCAACACAGTGTCTCTTCTCAGGGAAATTTACCTGCCAATCCTATCAAATTTTTCCCTTAAAAAAATAAAAGCATCTTTAAAGTTTAAACAAATCTACCTGGTTTTAATTCATTTTTATTGAAAAGAAATATCTTAAATTTAGTCTAGAAAGACAGTATTTACATTAATTTACCGATAATTAGAACTAGGCATAGTGCCAAGTTGATTCAGTTTAGAAAAAATGCTCTCTGCTAAGGTTGGGCAGCCGCCTCCGCGGCTCGTCTCCAATCGTCATCTCCCATCTTCGGAGTTCTTTTGTTCCAGTCTCTTCACCGACATTAGGAATTGGGTTGCTTGCTACCCATTTCTCTCCATCTAGTTAGATCTCAAACTTGATGTGCGGGTTGTCGCGTCATCAAAGTCCATTAATGAGGTTGTTCTCGGCTGTATTGTATGATGATGATGGAGGCACCTCCATTTGGAGGGCACACGAGGCCGAAGCGCCCTCGACTGAAGGGATTCTTCGAAGGAGGTGAGACGAGGCTCAACCTTGCGGGTTTTGGCCAGGTTATTTGGATGACTACCCGTTCTGGAGGAGGAGATCGATGGTGTGTGTCTGCGGCGAGTTCGGAATCGGGTTTTCCTTGGTTGTGGTTTCGGCGGGGCGGGCGAGACTTTGGCGGCGTTCGGTGTGGCATGGGTGGCGACGATGACCATTGGAGCAATGTCGGCGGCGTTAATGAGTGCCAGTTGTTCTCATGTGAGGACAATCCGGGCGACTGTGGTAGTCAGGAGCTTCACCAGCCTTTGTGAGCTTAGGGTTTTCAATTGGGCCCACCTTAGGGCTGGTGAGACAGTTTGTCACGCTTGGGTTTGGTACAAGAACTCTGTAGGGCCCTCAATCAGCTTCTGGGGTCCAAGGGAGCTACTGCATCTTTTCGATCCTCTGATTTTTGTTTTGATCTTCGCTTGAGATCCTGGTGACATGGAGTTTATTCACTACATTTTGGTGTTTTGGTGTTGCGTATTTTCTATTCTTTCAATGGTGTGCAACAGGATTATTATTTCGATCATACCACAATGGTGTGTCTTGGCGAGAAACTCAATCAGTTCAGTTGGCATGAAAACTTTTTTCATCAGACGATGAATGGTTTTCGCTATTGTTTCAATGGGGATATTATGCTTCAAATTGTAGTTGTGATGTCTTCAACTTTATTAGAATTGTGTTTCATTGATGTAAAAGAACAATCAGTTATGAGACTCTATTGTTATGTTTTAGACATAGCTATTAGCCGCATGAGGCTAGAATATGCTCATTTAAAGGATGCCCTACCACCAATTGTAATCGTTTCAAGTTATTTCTAGTAAACTTCTTCTCTCCCAGACTCGTCCTGGGAGATTAGACTTAAAAAAAAGTAGAACTAGGCATATATCAAAGGACACATCACTACCTAAGAAGTGGATATCACCAAAAGCTGAGAACAGATTACAGATATGTGTAACAGACAATGTAAAAGCTAGGCTGTGCTATTGTGGTCATCTACAGGGGTTTAATTTTGTGTTCTCATATAGTCTTTACATGAAGCATTAGTTGAGGCTCACAGTAGGCAATGCAATGATCAATAACCATAAACTAATTTGTGTAGACGCTTGAAATAGCACATGAACATCACTGAATAAGAAATCATTTCATGTTGCTGTTCAAATTAGCTCTTGATAACAAGAAAATGCAGTTGGTGGATCTACTAGCAAAACACAAAACGCAGTTTAGTCATATTCTATATTGCTGATCCTTGGTATTACAACTCAGATTATACCTACAATCCATCATCAAATATGGCAACTTCTAGACTTCAGAATAATGATCACTTGTTCCTCTAATTCGCACAAGAAGCATAATGCATTATAAGCTAAAGTATAGCTCAAGTGTGTTCATTCTGCATTATCATCATCATCAGAGTTCTTGTCTTCGTCAGATGATTCTTCTCTCTGATTGTTCCCTTCGCCACCTGAATTTGTTTTGATTCTCTTCTCCTTCTTTTTCTGATTTTTCTTTTGACGTTTCAAACGCCTCTTTGCTGACCGCTCTTCAGCTGCTTTCAATCTTTCCTCCCTTCGCATATTGAACTCCGCCTCTTCTTTTCTTTTCTGATAGTCGATCTCCATTCTGGCAAGCCTGTCCTGTTCTCTCCGTCTCATTTGCCGATACTGTGAAACAGAGTCAAGGTGAGTTCAGCATTCATGTAATAAAATTAGCTGCTGTTTACAGTCCGAAAATCATAACAAGACCAATACTTTAAATGTTATATACACAAAAGCATTCATGTTTTAACTGTCTATCAAATGCTAACCGTGTTAACATCAAACAACAAAGACTTATTAAACCTATAAACATACCGATGGACCAGGGCCTGGCTAGGTTCTATTGCAAGGACAATTCTGTTGGTTTTATGGCAATTTTCCGGGCAATCCTTGACCCAAAGTTTTAACTAGAGAAAAAAGGATACATTCTAAACTCTAGATTTCTAAAGAGTAGAGATAGAAAAAAACCATCCATGCCTTAGGCATAAAACATCGAATAAGGTTTCCAAATTACCCTGTTAAAATTAACAAAGATCCCACATTTGAGGAAATATCACATCCCAAATGCGGGGAGAGAAGTAGAGATAGTCATCTATAAGAGAAACAATTCTGCTAACAGAGGGAACAGAGCTATAGCTACTGCAATAGGTATGCAAAAGTGATTTAAGAATGACAAGTCGCACTCCCCTAAAGTCCACACACAAAACAACAGTAATCACACTATAATTTCCGCCAAGCAGCATATCCAGATTGTCTTTATTAGTGAAAGTGTTCAAACCTTACAAGGCATAGAGGCGGATATAAAAATCTACTAAAACAGAATTTCAAGTTATCACACTTATGGCATAGCAACCGTCTCATCTTTAGTTCAAATTGCAGAATCATAGGAAATTGGACTCAGCTCGCACAATTCTGTGTGCTCGATCCCGAACAAAACCATACTATAGCTCCCCAATTCCATCCTACTCTAGGCATTGGATGAAGAACACCTTCTAACAACCTCATAATAAGTAAATTCCAATTATTTGATCCTTGATATTCTTGTTAAAATCCAGACGAATTGCCCAAACCCCTTAATTACATGATTAGGTCTTATCCAAGTTTTAGTATCCAAATTTCTTCACAATAAAAGCACATTACTTCAACAATTTCTGAGAATAAACAATAATATCTAGTATCATCGCGAAAATCACAATCCCATTGAAATTGAGGGGGGGGGGGGGGGGGGGGGGGGGGGGGGGGGGGTGGAATCTGCGGCCATACCTGATGGAAGTCGCCAGAGCCGGAACCGGCGGAACTACCGGAAGTGTTGCTGACGCGGACGGGCACATTCTCTAGAATCCGGCGGAGCTTGATCTCGATATCCTCTTCCTCCTCCTTGAACACCGGCGGCTTGTACTCCACGAGCGCCGACGACGACGCTGGAGCCTTCGGCAGTTGCATCAGCTTCCTGTCCGGAGATGGAGGCTTCGGCGGCTGCATCAGCTTCCTCGTCGGCGCCGGCGCCGCCACCAGCTGCAAGTCGCCGTCTCTAGGGTTTCCGGACGCCATCAGAAACCCTAATTCAATTCTGATTCTTACTCGATTCGAAACCCTAGCTAGTCTGTGGCTGTAGTTCGGACTATGATATCGAAACTTGTGTGTGGTTTTGGGATTTATGAGGTGCAGAACTCGGAGGGAGGAGTGTGAAGGGTTTTGTTTAGCGCCATTGGTGAGATTCGAAGAGAGGGTTTTGTATCAGAACGTGAATTTAAATTTGTCGCAATTATGGATTTATGGGTAGAGAAGATGACGGTACTTTCGAGTTTAAATAGATTAGGCCTATTGGAGCCCACACATACCACGAAACAGTTTTCTCACTTTTCTGTGGTTGATAACTTGATATAGATCTCTCATTTTCTCTTGATAAAGTAAGGGCTAGTTTGATAGTTCGCATGTGTGTGAAATTAGTTCCTCCTGGTCAACTTTTTTCCTGTTATGTGTTCATTTATATCATGTATTATACTAGCGCGTGCGAAATGCGTCGCGCTCGCGCGTGCGATTTATCGGTGGCATATTTAAAAGTGTGCAATTATATCGTCTTCACTTAATTGTCCAAGTTCATTGCTCATGACAGATACTATCGTGCTCTTTCAGGCCTATCTCTATTATTCGAATACTGATCTAATTGAGATTTCTATTATTCGAACACAGATCTAATTGAGATGTGAGAAGAACTACCAATGATTGATGTTAAAATTTGTAAAATAATATTAGCCTACTGCATATTAAGTCAACTCTATGTAAAAAATAATCAATCACTGATAATAAATGCAGTGTCAGTGCATATGAAAATAGAACAAAAAACACACGAATAGAAACTATTAAAAAAATAGCAAAAGTTTTAACTATGTCGACGTCGATACGTCCAACGAATTTTAATAGTTTCTATTCGTGTTTTTTTGGTTCTATTTTCATATGCACTGACACTGCATTTATTATCAGTGATTGATTATTTTTTACATAGAGTTGACTTAATATGCAGTAGGCTAATATTATTTTACAAATTTTAACATCAATCATTGGTAGTTCTTCTCACATCTCAATTAGATCTGTGTTTGAATAATAGATATCTCAATTAGATCAGTATTCGAATACTAGAGATAGGCCTGAAAGTGCACGATAGTATCTGTCATGAGCAATGGACTTGGGCAATTAAGTGAAGACGATATAATTGCACATTTTTAAGTATGCCACCGATAAATCGCACGCGCGAGCGCGACGTATTTCGCACACGCACAGGAAGGCTAGTTTCGTTAATTAATAGAGATTTTATATCAAACTCATACATTGAAATTCAAGTATATAACACAAACTCCATACATCTAATGGGCGAATTTTGTTCTACCTCTAGCAGTCAAACTCTTATTTTGTTTATAAGTGGAGCTGCACCAAGGGAAGGAAAGTTGAGTATCGCAATTAGATGAGCTAAACAATGAACCCCTGCAAACTGAATTGCAATTAGGTTCGATAAGTCATCATAAAAGAACACAACAATTACAGTATTCATGTAGAGATCTCTATTAATTTATTGAAAACTAAATAAAGGCTAGTATAATAGAAACTTGAAATTAAAAAAGAATGAATGACTTGCTAATTCATTGTAATCAAAACACAGTATCTTGAAACTCATATGGACATCGTACAGAACAGTAAGAAAGAGTCTACTTAAACACATTGGATTGAACATCGTACGGAACAGTAAGAAAAACGATACTTGAACACATTGGATTGAATGCATATCTTCAATTGAAAAATTGAAACAGCAAGCACCAGCAAACTCATACAAAAAAATGGGAGATTTGAAGTCAGTGTGTTGCACCTTAACATTGTCAATTACCACAAAACACTAAATAACTCAAATAAAACAACAACCATAAGCTCTGATCAAATGCCTCTCAACAGTCTCAAGAAAGTGAATCAAGTGTCAGATTAAACGCATGGAAACAACATGGTTTTGTCGAGTATCAGAAAATTACAAAGCAAAAGGTTCACATAAGAAAAATCCACATCAAAATACAACTATGTAATCCAGAAGAATAAACAAAAACAACAAAAAAAGTAAAATTTTCCAAAAACTGAAGCCGGAAACACATGCACAAACTGAATGCTTCTAAAAATCGAAGACAAACACAAACCATATAGACATATGCAATTCTAGGTATTCATCACTTTTCATCAATCCATTATAACAAAATCATGACAAATCATCTTTTTTTACTTCGACATCTATATGTGTTTACCCAAAGCATATATAGTAACAGTCTATCAAGTTATCGAGTATCCATATCCCAAATTGAAATTAAACTTCATCTCTTAGTTGGAAAATTCAAACATAAGCTATATGTGCAGATCAAGTTAAAGTGATCGTGTGTTTAGCCGGTAGAGATGACCTCGGATTGACGCTTTATGGTTTCAATTGATCAAGCTCATTACTGCAGCAAGAAAAACAACAAAGAGATGAGCAAAACAGTGAAGGAGAAGGAGACTCATGGTTAATGTATAACGGGCATGTAAAGGCTTGAAGAAGACTCGCTTTTTATTGTATAAATCAAAATATTTGTTTAGTGGTTAAGCAAGAGAATGAATTTCATCATGCAAAATCCGTCTTCTTCATACTTGTAAACTGGACTACCACATAGCAGAGAACAAATTAAAATTCAATACCAGCAAAAAAATTTGAATCAGCATGCTTATGCTTATGTTTATGTATATAACTAAAACTGAACAGCAAGACAAACAGACTGACCAAAAAAGCAGTGCACGTTCTTTTTAAAGATATGGAAACCAAATTTCAAACTAATCAGAGGAAGACTCACACAAACTTTAGGTTGGCAAATATTTTGAGGTAGGATCAAATTACTCACCTCCAATTAGCATTAGCATATGGCGATTTTTCAATGTCCTCTTACTTAATACAATTGCACACGAAAATGACAAAGAAGCTAAAAGACCCACAAAATCACAGATCACATACACAAATTAAGTCGCATCACTGGAAAAAAATATTGATTCGCAACAAATCAATAGTAATCATTATCACCCACCAATATCACAAATCACATATCCAATTGTAGATGAGTCTCAAACTCAATCCCTTAATAAAGGAAACATATAGCAAAGTACCAAATAGTTGTAATCCAGATAGTTGGAAACTGTAGTAGGCATAAAGTCACCCAAAGTCACCCAATTGCATTGAAATATTGAAATTCAAGTATCTGCTTATATCAATTGGTAATGATGTTAGTAACTTGTGAAATTGAACTAATGTTAGTAATGATGTTGACCTACTATCATAATCACGATCAATTGGTAATTTGATGGACAGGGGAATAGTGAGGGTAGTAAACTTCAGTTTCAGTTGCTATTAAAATTATACTTTCTCCTTTGCTTTTGTCTTCTGCAATGTTGCAGGAGTCTGATTGTTTATTATGTTGCCTACTGTCCAACTTGTGATTGTCATGTATTTTATTTTGAGATTGTCATGTATTTTTCTTTTTTGTAAAAGTCCACAGGTTCTACTATCGCAAGACAACAAATTATCAAACTAATATAGTATACAACAGCTGAAGAACAACTTGTGGATGCAGAGATAGCTCTGCTGGACTTTCTTTCTCAATCATTAGCTTCTAACAGATAATCAGTTATGTTAACACCAACAATACTCAATTCATGACAAAACTCCAATACTATATTCGGCCGACAGAACTAATAGTATCAACAATAACAATCACATTCATAAAATAGCATTTGGAGACGATCAGTTTTGTTATCACTTTTCATCAACCCATTGTAACAAAATCATGACAAATTAACTTTTTTTACTTCAACATCCATATGCATTTACCCAAAACATATATAGTAACAGTCTATCAAATTATCGAGTATCCATATCCCAAACTGAAATTAAACATCATCTCTTAGTTGGAACAAATCGAATCAAACCCAAAACTGAAGAGAGAAACTCAGAAAAGAAAACTCACAAACTTCAAGATCCGAGTCCCAATGACATTCAAATGAGAATCTGCAACAAACATTATCAGCTGATAAGTCTCAACATTCACAACGGTGAATGCAACCGGAAAGGTATCATACGTCTATTACAACCTTACTCTATGCACAATTATACACTTGATTGGGCAATCAATTGTATCGTAGTCCTACTAACAAAATTAATTAAAGGGACAGAGCAAGCCAAAAACAGCTTCAAGACAGCTCGGCTATGGAAGACCAAGTAACCGAATTCATTTGGGCATTGTATCAAACACATTCCATGCATAAATAACAGACCCAGTAACTAATTTCTACTTATACAACATCGAAAATAAAGACTGCTACAGGAAGAGATAAAAATATGATTCAATCAGTATAATCAATACAACAATTTACTTTTCTTCACTACGATATGATACCAATACACCTCAAAAAGTTAAAACCCATAACTTCATATTGCACCTTAACATTGTCAATTCCACAAAACACCAAATACTCAAAAGTAAAACAACAACCATAAGCTCTGATCAAATGTCTCTCAACAGTCTCAAGAAAGTGAATCAAATGTCAGATTAGACGCATGGAAACAACATGGTTTTGTCGAGTATCAGAAAATTACAAAGCAGAAGGTTCACATAAGAGAAATCCACATCAAAATACAACCCTTTAAAACATACGATATAGTACTGTACTCTACAAACGGCATACAAAATCATAGAAGTATATACCCACAGTAGCAGAATGAAGACGAAAACTTTAGAGGCAGAGATAGCCACTTCAATTCATATGTATCACAGAGTTGATTACCCAGAGACAAATTTCGCAGGTTGTGTTTCCTTTCTCGTTGCACCACCTCTGTATACAATCTCTGTGAGCAAACTGGCCAATACAGAGCATCAAAGAAACAATTTTTAGTTTTCAACTTTGCAAGAGAATCCAGACCTCAACAAACTAACTTCTTTTACTAAATGATTCTTCAAAACGATATACATCCTTGATTAAAAGTGTGTCCCTAGCTAAACACTGTAAGTCCCTTAGTAGCATGCACACAACAAAAT
Source organism: Geum urbanum (assembly GCA_946800695.1). Classification (NCBI taxonomy): domain Eukaryota; kingdom Viridiplantae; phylum Streptophyta; class Magnoliopsida; order Rosales; family Rosaceae; genus Geum; species Geum urbanum. Next base: position 6,050,774 of record OX327007.1, on the reverse strand, counting down.
GGATTATGTAATATCAATTTACTATCCCAATTCCTAAGGCAAAAGAAGTGTTCTGTCACCATATGTAGCTGTTCAGTAATTCAAAATCTTCAAATTTTCTTCATGACTCTCAATTTCAGTAAATTTTTTACTCTTTCGTCAGTCAAACCCATCCACATTACCCAAGCACATAAAACTCATACTCAAACTGTCAAACACAAAACCAACTCCATTAACTTCACTGTAAGAGCACCTGCAGCGCAGCGAGCTCGAGCAGCAGCTCCCGAGCTCGTCAACGAGCGGTCGCCGACGAAATCCTCCCCTGCTGCACTGCCTTGCTCGTGCTGCTCGCCGGTCGGGCCCACCTCCCCCCCCTCTCACCCACTCTGTGGCCCCCGGAGCTGCTCATGCCGAGCGGTCGCCGACGACTTTGGCGGGCCCCCGGAGCTGCTCGTGCTGAAATCCTCCCCCGGTGCAGGTGCTCTAACACGTAACAATTATCAACAAAGCAAATTCAGAAAAACCCATACTCAAACTGTCAAACACAAAACCAACTCCATTAACTTCACTGTAACATGTAACAATTATCAACAAAGCAAATTCAGAAAACCACAATATCAACATATAACCTTTTCATTTGGAAACAACATGGTTTTGTCGAGTATCAGAAAATTACAAAGCAGAAGGTTCACATAAGAGAAATCCACATCAAAATACAACCCTTTAAAACATACGATATAGTACTCTACTCTACAAACGGCATACAAAATCATAGAAGTATATACCCACAGTAGCAGAATGAAGACGAAAACTTTAGAGGCAGAGATAGCCACTTCAATTCACATCACTACAAGAAAACATCACTTAGACCACAGAAACATAATTGTTCCGTGGTCCAAGTGACACCTGGACGATGGAAATGACTCCGTCGTCCAAGTACCACCTGGACGACGGAGAATACCATCTCCGTCGTCCAGGTGGTCAGCTGGACCACGGAGTCTTCTCCGTCCTCCAGGTGGTCACCTGGACGACGGAGATTGTATTTTCTGTCGTCCAGGTGATCACCTGGACCTCGGAGTCTTCTCCGTCCTCCAGGTGATCACCTGGACGACGGAGATGGTATTCTCCGTCACCATCTCCGTCGTCCAGGTGATTACCTGGACAACGGACCGACACGCCGTCGTCCGAGTATACGAAACGTGCTTCCACTTAGACGACGTACCGACACCTCCGTCGTCTAAGTGAAGCATTATATAAGCTGATCGAATTCATTCCTGGCCTCGATCTATTCATTCCATTTGAAGAAGAATTGAAGGAGAAGGGAGAAGGAGAAGCTAGGGAGCTAGCTAGGTAGGCCGAGAAGAATCAGGATCGATAAGGGATCTCCGCTGACTAGCTAGTTAGCTTAATTAACGTACAGATATCGAGAAGGCCAGCAGGTACGTACGTATACGTACGCAGTTAAAATTTGCTTAATTAATTAATTAATATATATTTAGTGAAAACGTACGTACATATATACATGCAAGGATGTTAGCTGATGTTAGCTATATATATATATGTACAGATCGATTAAATTACGTACGTACGTAATTGATGGATCGATGTAGATCGAGTACGTACGTATAATTAAGCGTAAATTAATTGACAAATATATATATGTAATAATTAATTAATTATAATATTTTGTAGCAGTATGGACAAGAGTTGGATGAAGTTGAAGAATAGATGTGATGTCCGGTATATGGATGGAATTAGCGAATTTGTGAATTTTGCGATAGAACATGGTCAGGGAAAAAAACGTTTCTGGTGTCCGTGTCAGAAATGTCTTAATTGTCAGTATGCGGAGGTTAATGTTATGGTGCAACACCTGTACGAAAATGGTATGATGTGGAGTTACACTACATGGAGCGAGCATGGTGAAGCAGTAGAGTTCAGCGCAGCAGACTTCAGCTCAGGGTACAGTTACCATGGTGCCTCATCCAGCGGCAGTGGTGCTGGACCCCCAGCTTGCAACCCAACTGCAGATTTGGTCCATGATGCGTTTCCGGGATGTAGTCATGGTGGACACCAACACCAAGACGGAGGTTACAGTACCACTTATGAGCATGATAACACATTCCCCGCAGCTAGCTTGGCCACTGACACCAGTGAGATGGAAAAGTACAACCGGATACTACTTGAAGCGCAGACCCCGGTGTTCCCTGGATGTCGAGAGAATGTGTTGCAATATGTGATGGAGCAAATGAAGATAAAAGTGAAGCACAAAATGTCAGTGAGTGCTTTTGACGAAATTCAGGAGCAAATATGTAAGTTGCTTCCTGATGATCACAATCTTCCTAAATCTCATTATAAGGTTAGAAATATCCTGAGCAGCCTCGGCCTAAAGTACAGGATAATTGACGCATGTCCGAATGATTGTGTGCTATTTTACAAAGAGTATAAAGAGTTGGACTATTGTCCCGTATGTGGCCAGTGCAGATTCCAGTTGAATAGGAAGAGTTCGAAAAAGAGAATTCCTGTGAAAGTTGTTCGATATTTTCCCTTGATTCCCAGATTGCAGCGCCTGTACATGTCTCTACAGACAGCAGAGGCGATGCGATGGTACGCAGAAAAGCGAATAGATGGCGATGTCCTGCGACACGCCGCGGATGGGGAGGGTTTCAAACATTTTGACAGAGAATTTGGAGACTTTGCTTCAGAGGTTAGAAATGTTAGACTCGGCCTATCTACAGACGGATTCAATCCTTGGGGAAGTAATAGCTCTGCCGTCAGCACTTGGCCAGTTATTCTGATGCCGTACAACTTGCCTCCGTGGATGTGCATGAACAAGGAATTTAATTTCCTTACCGTATTAATTCCAGGTCCTAAATCTCCATCGAAGTGCTTAGATGTCTACCTCAGACCTTTGATCGACGAGCTGAAACTGTTGTGGGAAAATGGAGTCCCAACTTATGACAAATTCACTGACACGATGTTCACGATGAGAGCTGCCGTAATGTGGACGATCAGCGATTTTCCAGCTTATGAGATGTTGGCAGTCTGCAGGACAAAAGGATATAATGGATGTCCTATATGTTTGGACGACGTGAACTCTAGTTGGCACGCGGGGAAGGTGTGTTACTTGGGTCACCATAGATGGATTCCTCACGACCACCCGTGGCGACATGATGAAGCTCATTTCGACGGTACGGTAGAGAACAATCCTAAACCCCGTAGTTAGTCGGGCGAAGAGATTTTAGAGAGGTTGAGCTATTTCGACTTTGGTGTGTTGAGCAATGACGCGGATGTAAAGAAATGCAATCCAATTCCTCCACATGATCTGAGCTATTGGGATCACAAGAGTATATTCTTTGAACTCCCTTACTGGTCGAAGTTGAAGCTGAGGAACAACTTGGACGCGATGCACATAGAAAAGAATGTGTGCGACAGCGTGGTGAGAACAATTCTCGGTATTAAGTTCAAGAATAAAGATACTCCCAAAGCGCGCAAAGATTTGGAATCAATGAATCTACGTCGTCCCTTGTGGTTGAGAAGGGATAGGAAAGGAGTGTACAATAAGATGCCAGATGCACCTTACACAGTGAAGCCGACGCTTAGACGTTCTGTATTTCACTGGTTTAAGGGCGTTCGTTATCCGGCTACGTATGCAGCTACTATAACTGGAGCAGTGGACGAGGTGCAACACAAGTTTGTTGGTCTAAAGACACATGACTATCACGTTATGCTGCAACGTCTGATTCCAGTGGTAATTCGACCATACTTGCCTCGGGACGTCGTAGAACCAATAGTGGCATTGTGCAGGTGGTGGCAGAGGTTATGCGCCAGAGAATTAAAGAAGTCAGATGTGGTGGAATTGCAACAACAAATTGTGCACATCATTTGCAAACTAGAGAGGATTTTCCCCCCTTCTTTCTTTGACATCATGATTCACCTAATGATCCACCTGCCCGAGCAGGTGCTCATTTCTGGTCCGGTCCAGTACACTTGGATGTATCCTCAAGAAAGGTACGTACAATTAATTAATTAATTTGTTCCACTGGAGATTATATATATACTAGCTAGCTAGCTATATGTACTTATGTAATGTGTACGTTTGATTTTGTAGACAGCTTGGACAGTATAAGTCATTCGTCAAAAACAGGGCGGCCCCGGATGGCTCCATAGCAGAGACATACCTAATGCATGAGTGTGTTACTTACTGCAACAGGTACCTCAAAGATCCGCCCCCTCCCACTGCCTCCGATCGCAGTGCCCGCATCAATCTTTCTGTCGTCACCAATGTCGTCCGACCGTTTAGAGGAGTATTAAAGGAATCGTTAACACGGGAAGAACTTATTGAGGCACATTGGGTAGTGTTGCGAGACTGTGATGAAGTTGAGCCGTACATGATGTCATACAGGGAGAGGCTTCAGGCGTTAAATCAAAACAAGAGTTCGGCGTGGATTGAGAAAATGGTTAAGAAGAAGTTTCCTGATTATTTCTTCCAATGGGTACGTACGTACGACTCGGATGAGATTATTTAAATACATATCGCTCATGTTTGTAGAAAGTAAACCCTTATATTAATTTGCCCTTTTTCGCAGATGATTGATCTGCAAAAATCTGATAACCACGGAGGGTGGTGGTCATGGCCAAAGCACTTGCTAGCAGAGAAGCCGGTTAAACACTATATTTATCCCGGATGTTTTGTGAACGGTGTAAAGTTCCATTCATTGGCCCGAGACGAAGGAAGAAGAACACAAAACAGTGGGGTAGCCGTTGGGAAAGACAATGATCTATATTACGGGGCTATTGTATACGTGGTTCAGCTATGTTACGGGAATGATGTCAACGTTTTCCTATTCAAGTGCAGATGATTCAAGCGTACAAAGGAAGACCTGGGACTATTATCAGTCGATACAAACTCGCACTGGTATGAGGATGAGCCTTTCGCTCTCGCCACCTTAGTTCGGCAGGTGTTCTATCTCGACGATCCGAAAGCCGGTGAAGGGTGGAAAATAGTGAACCATATCTCTCACCGAGGAATATGGAATACAGAGACAATTGAAGGGACACCGGCGACGACTGAAGATGCTGCTGAACCAGAAAGAGACATTCCTGCCTATCAAGAGCCTAATATTTCTATGGTCCGCTCCGATATAATGGACCTGGTTCAAGATGGTGAACGGTTACCCATGCCTGATGGTTGTACAGATCTAACTGAAGATGAGATTATCGATGAGGTAGATGAAGAAGACGAGCAGGAAGAGGACGCGGACGAGGACTCAGGTTATTCGTCGGACGATGTTGAGTACGATGACGAGGATGAGCCGTCGACTAACGGGGATGAGGACGATGATGATTATGACGAAGAGTACGGTCATACGACGAGGGAGATTAATTGGTAATTAATTACTGTAATTATTGTAATATATATATATATATGATCGATGCCGGTTTACGGTAAGAAATTAATCTGAATTATATATCCTGGCCAACGGAGAAATTAATAAATATTGGCGCCAAATCTCAATCTCATATAAAACGTACCCTAGCTAAATCCTTGACCCTAGCCGGCCTAAATCTAGCAGTTCGATCGGATCGATTGATAATTGAACGGACACGTACACAAATGACTGGGGACGACCTAAACCGTAATCCCTAAGGCCCTAACCCCTGAAATCGGGGTCTATGCACCTGGACGACGGATAATGGTCATTATCCGTCGTCCAGGTGCACACTAGGACGACGGAGAATGGTCATTCTCCGTCGTCCAAGTTCACAAACCCTAAACCCTAAACAGTAAGGCCCTAACCCTTGAATTCAGGGTCTATACACCTGGACGACGGAGAACGTCATTCTCCGTCGTCCAGGTTCTAACCTGGACGACGGATAACTTCATATCCGTCGTCCAGGTATAAACCTGGACGACGGAAACGCTCAAATCCGTCGTCCAGGTGCAGATATCGTAATTTTTTCTAAGACAACGACCATCTAGACCTTCTTCCAATGCATTTTCTTTTCATCAAGACTTTAGAGTAAACAATTCTTGGTGTGTGAGCTTCGACGGTTCGAAAATCGGAGTTGCGAAATGCCTTGTATCCACGTTTCCAGTTTGTGAAATTATCGGTTTTGCGGTTGACTATGCCGATCAAACCCTTCCCGAACTTATTATTTTATGGTCCTTTGAAGACAATTATATATTATGTTACGACGAACATATCCAACGGTTGTTTTGTCCAAATTCAATTTCGTTAATACTCTGCTGCAAATGAGCGTCTACTCATGAACACTGAAGTCGTAAAGATTAGTCGATACTTAACATGTTTCAATACGTAAAATTAATCGGCGGTTCAAATTTGACTGTTCATATATACGATGCGTTCATCGATATTGTACGACTATTTCACTCGAATGACAGATCGCTAAATTCCTAGCGAATTATTTTTAAAATTTTTTTTTACGTAATATGAACCTGGACGACGGAGATGGTCATTTTCCGTCGTCCAGGTGTTCACCTGAACGACGGAGAATGACCATCTCCGTCGTCCAGGTTCAAAAATCATGGCGGTTCAAATTTTTTTTTGTTTAATTTTTTCATGTAATTTTCACTTGGACGACGGAAACTTACCATCTCCGTCGTCCAAGTCAAAAATTATGGCGGTTCAATTTACCGCTTCCGTTTTCGGCACCGCTTGAATTTTCACTTAGACGACGGAGATGGTAAGTTTCCGTCGTCTAAGCCAAAAATCATGGCGGTTCAAAACGTCCCGCCCCTTAATTACGCGCCGTTTCAAAATTTTGAAACCGCCACCTGGACGACGGAGAACATTGTTTCCGTCGTCCAAGTGCACTTAGACGACGGAGAATAGTGCTCCGTCGTCTAAGTGAAACTCTATAAATAGAGTACGGCTCATCTTCTTTTCCTCATCCCTTACAATTCTCTCCATCTTTCCTCTCATCTCTCTCTCAATCTCATTCCGGCGATATTCTCCTCCGGCGACGACGCTCCGACGATACAACTCCGGCGTGGTTCGATTCCTCCTCTCCGACGACACAACTCCGGCGAAATTCCCGAAAACTCCGATTCGGTAAATTTCTATTTTTCCCTTATTTAAATAATTTTCATTTTATTAATTAATTAAATTCTAAATATAATTAATTAGTAGAAATTAATTTAGTAATTAGTTTTAAATATTTAATAAATTATTAATTGTTGTTATTAATTAATTAAATCATAATTATTGTTATTTAATACTAATTAAATGAATAATTGTAAATTTGTTGTCATTAATTAAATAAATAATTAATTATTGTTATTAATTAATTAAATAAATAATTATTGTTATTAATTAATTAATTAAATAAATAATTATTGTTATTAATTAATTAAATGGTTAATTATTGCATGCTAAATGGAAAATAAATTATTGCATGTAATTACGTGTATTTTTTAGTAAATTAATTAGTAGTACGTGTTCGATTTAAATTTAGTACATAGGCTTGGTGTAATTAAGTCGCACTCTTTAGAATAGATGGCGCCTTTTTTCCTTGCTTATCTCCTTAACCCCTCGTGATGTGTGGATTTCATCACCGCACACCATAACCTAAGTGAAGTTATGGACACGAGGTTGAGGGCGGAGTTTGCAAAGGACTTGAGGGAGTGTAAATTTTCGAAAAATTGGCCGAATGTCGGACATGGTGTCTAGAAACGGGTTATGACTGGTGACAGGATTTGGACTAAGAAAGACTTTTGTCGAAATTAGTCCTGCCTCTCGCGTTATCTCTATCCCTAACTGGCCATGTTTTTCGATTTAACCAAGGCTGATTAATTGAAATTTTACACTTTATCGCGCGGGTCGCACGTCCATTGAACGACCGAAAATGCCAAGCTAGTGTACTCTATTTAAATCTTAAACGTACTTAATTAATTAGCGTAAATTTTTAAGTTGTAATTATTATGGTAAGTAGGTATTTTAACCCCGTACTCTTAGGTTTAAATGGCTCCGCCAAAGACGACATCCGGCAAGAAGAAAGCCCAACAAGAGGCAGAAGATGCCATGCTCCGCCGCTTGGCGGACCAAGTCGGTTGGGAATTACCACCAGAGGGCAACGACGCTCTTAATCCGGACGGATCATCTGGTCCGTCCGTAGCGCCCTCTGGGGAAATTCCCGCTCCCCCATTCATCTCGAGCGGTGATGACGTCGACCCCTTCCAATCTCCGACGCCCGGTACCCATTCAACGGGAAGTACTCAGGCGTCCTCAACCGCCGAATCAATCATGTACAGCGCCCGCCGTAGGCAAAGGAGGGCCCCCACTGACCCGGAACCGAAAAGGACTCGGGGTCTCGTTAAAGGGGGCAAAGCGGAGCGTATTTGCAAGGCGACCGGTAAAAAGATCGACTTGCCGTACGACGAATTCACCGGTGGCCCTCCCACAGCTCAGCTAGCAAGTCTCTCGACGCATGGGATAGGGTCAATCATCCGTAACCGGGTTCGTATCACTGCCCCTACTTGGAAGGAGGCACCGGATCATGAGAAGGCGAAAGTCTTCAAAGATCTTTCGGTACGTAATACGTTCAATTTAGTTATTATATAGTATTGTTAATCTCGGCCTAAAATTTCATAATATATACGATTATAATTTTCTATTTATTTTTGATAGGAACAATTTGACGTGGATCCGACACCGGCTATGTTGAGGCATATCAATCAAACCGCCAACTCCATCTACAAAGATTGGAAGTACAGGCTCCATAAGTACTTCAAAGATGTCAGTCCCGTGCCTCCCCCGGTAGAGCTGCAAGGGGAGAGAGAAGATGAGTGGGAGTGGTTGTGTAACCACTTTGCCGATGAACAATTTAAGGTATTAATTTATTTTTTTTATTTCAATTAAGATAATTGAATTATTTAAATTTTAGTTATTCATTTTTTAATGATTTAATTATGTTGTGTAACAGAAATTCTCCGGTGTCAACAAAGCCAACCGGGGGAAGAAGGAGAAACACCATACTACCGGCGCCAAGCAGTTCATTCAAATTGCCAAGGAGCACAAGGATAAGGGTTCCAAACACCCTTATCTTGATGCAAGCGTAAGCGCGTACGTGACGCCAGGGCTCGATAATGAAGCGAGTCAATGCGGCGTAAGTGATATATATATGTGCTTTTAATTATAGTAATTATTATTTAAATATGATTTCATTATAATAAATTAATTATTCTTTTGTAGGCAAGGGCGATAGAGCGTGCGCATGAAGAGTTGGCCAATACTCAGCTTGCGTTCCCAGATGTGCCGCCGGAAGACCTGCCTCCTCTATCCTTAGAGAGCCAAATTGCAATCGCGGATGAGGTCTACGGTCGTAGAGCTGGCAAGGAGGTTAGGCACTTTGGGCCTAGGGTGGTACGAGATTTGTCGACGACCTCCGGCTCATCATCTACGGGAGGTTCGAGGCAGCGGAGAAGGAGTCAGGCTGCGGCCGTCGAAGCAGCCATTCAAGAGGCTCGACTGGCACGAGAGGAGAATGAGTCAATGCGGCAAAGACTTGATGAACAACAAGCACAAATAGCCCAACTCATCGCCCTCATGGAACAAAATCAAGAAGTATGTCAACCTCCTCCGAACCCACACCCCGACGACAACGACCCGGCTGGAGGCGGAGGACTCGGCGGCGCATCTGCTCCTCCAGTGTATTAGCTAGCTAGTAGTATATTATCTCGTTTCTTTCCGCATTCCGAACAATATTTTAATTTTTAATTTATGGGTTTTTTCGTATGTACAAATTAATTTACTTTGATTATTTAATAATTAAGTTATTAATTAATATTCAAAATTTAGTTTATTTATTTAATTTTAGCATTTTTCATTATTTAAATTAAAATAATAATAAATTAAATTAATAATATTTAATTTCAATTTATTTTTAAAAAAAAATTAAATATTCACTTGGACGACGGAGATTATGTTCTCCGTCGTCCAGGTGCAGAACCCTAAACCCTAACCCCTAAACCCTAAACCCTGCCGTTCTCCGTCGTCCAGGTGTTCACCTGGACGACGAGGACTTAGTTATCCGTCGTCCAGGTGAACACCTGGACGACGGAGATTGTTAGCTTCTCCGTGGCCCATGTATGCACCTGGACGACGGATTACTATTTATTCGTCGTCCAGGTGAACACCTGGGCCACGGAGAAGCTAACAATCTCCGTCGTCCAGGTGTTCACCTGGATGACGGAGACTTAGAATTTCCGTCGTCCAGGTGGCTACCTGGGCCACGGATAATGTCCGAGGTCCAAGTGCACTTGGACGACGGATCACTAAATCTCCGTCGTCCAGGTTCTTGGACGACAGCACTTGGAGCACGGACCTTGGACGACGGAGTTTCCGTCGTCTAAGTACTTAGACGACGGAAAACTGCACCTAGACGACGGAAATGGTCCGTGGTCTAGGTGCAATTTTCTTGTAGTGCATGTATCACAGAGTTGATTACCCGGAGACAAATTTCGCAGGTTGTGTTTCCTTTCTCGTTGCACCACCTCTGTATACAATCTCTGTGAGCAAACTGGCCAATACAGAGCATCAAAGAAACAATTTTTAGTTTTCAACTTTGCAAGAGAATCCAGACCTCAACAAAACTAACTTCTTTTCTTCATGACTCTCACATTACCCATCCACATTACCCAAGCACATAAAACCCATACTCAAACTGTCAAACACAAAACCAACTCCATTAACTTCACTGTAACATGTAACAATTATCAACAAAGCAAATTCAGAAAAACCCATACTCAAACTGTCAAACACAAAACCAACTCCATTAACTTCACTGTAACATGTAACAATTATCAATAAAGCAAATTCAGAAAACCACAATATCAACATATAACCTTTTCATTTGTTCAAACTACCTCAATGCCCTATCGAGTTGATTTGGACACAGTGGTGGACTAATCAATCTTGGATTCTTGGGTCATTTAGACACAGCATAATCGAGAGCTCCAGCCATAATCAAGAATCACAAACCTTGACTCTTCAATTGCTGTTAGAAGACTCGGAGAAATTGACGAGCCTATTACAAGGTCCTGATCATCCATGAATGCTTTAACTCCTCTTTTCTGCAGTTCAAGGTATATTTCGGTGGTAATACTCCTACGAGTGTCTACACCCCTAAAACTCAGAAACACATCATGCCTCTTCTCAGGAGGACGTGATTCAGCTGAAGATGAAGGAACAGATGTGGGATCATCCTTCTCAGCTGATGATGAGGTAAGAGATGCTGGATCATCTTTCCTTGCTTTAATCATCATATGCACGTGGAAAGATACAAAAACAGAGAGAGACTGATCATCTATAATAATAATAAAATCAAATAATAATGCACATTCTTGGTTCACATAGGCAAATATGGAAGAAATCAAAATGAAATGAAACACGAAGATCATACTTACTTTAGTTGATGCGTACAGGAGCTGAAATGAGTGTGGATGGCTCTGGGAAAGCGGTCAATCTCTGTGTGTTTATAGTACCAGAAGAAGAATAGATGTAGTAATATGATATCAGTGGCGTAGCTGACAATTCGGAGGCCCGGTTGCAAAATTTTAACGGGGCCCCTTTAATCGATCTTCAAAAATAAATTATGCACAATGTATTGATAATGGAAAGAAACTTTTGAAACTAGAATTAAAATAAACATAGAATCTACACAAAGCTTATTTTGGACAAAGTATCAATAGCAAAAAATCAATAGACAACGAAATCAACATCTTAGTTATAATCTCTGACAATGCCCAACATCAAAGCTTTACTGGAAAATCTTTCTCCTTGCATTTTTTGATGTGAAGTCATCAATCATACCTTCATAATCAATCTTGTCTAAAAATCCACTTTCAATTGAGAGCAAAGCCAGTCCGTTTAACCTTTCCTGCAACATGGTTGATCTCAAATACGATTTTAATATTTTTAACTTCGAGAAGCTCCTTTCTGCTGATGCAACTGTGACAGGTATGGTCAATAAGATTCTAAATGCAATGCTAGAAGCTGGGAAACAATTCATCCTCTTCAAGAAATTCAATACGTCAATGGCATTCATATTTTCTGATGGTAACAGATCTTGTAAGAGTTTCAACTCTACAAATAATTCATCCCCATCGACATCAGAACAGTTCCCTTTCCTAAGACTGTTTGCAAGATTAGCACAACAAGCTTTTAAATCATCATCCTGATATGCACATAAATTTTCTGGCCTAAACAAAAACCCAAAAATATTTTCATATGTTTGATATTGTTCAAATCTTCTCTCTAATGAACCGATAGCTTGATCTACCAGTACATTGAAATAATGAATTCTAAAATGTTCCTCACCTGAATGCCGAGCTGATTCTGATGATTGAGCTCCAACCTCATCAAAATGTTTTTTTTTTAAATTTCACGCTTCTCAGGAAACACTGGGTCAACTCCCAAATCAGTAGCAAGTGTTTTAGCAGTAATCATGGCCTCTGCAAACCCAGTTTCTCTATACTTTCTGAAAGAAACAATCAAGCCATTTACTAGTTCTATAGCAACATCAATTGAAATGTCTTTCTCTTGCAAACGCTTGCTAATCTTGTTAACAGTCACCAATATCTTGTACCAAATAGTCATGCCTAATAAAAACTCAAAATCCCCAAGCTCATACTTTGCTAAAGATTTAGCTTCACTTCTTATCTTCGTGTCTTTTTCACATTCTGCTAATTGAAGTAAAGCTTGTCTGATCTGTAGAGGTTGTGATTGAATTGCCTTAACACTTTCAACACGACTTTCCCAATGTGTGGTCAACAATGGTTTGAGAGTAACTCCTGTTAGATAATCCTTCAAAATCTTCCAACGCTTTGTAGAATTTGAGAACAAAGAATAAATTCGTTAAACTACTCCAAAGAAATCTTGAGCTTTGGCGTAACAGTTTGCTATATCACAAAGAGTTAAGTTAAGGCTATGACAACCACATGGAGTGTAGAATGCTCTTGGATTAATATCCAGAAGTCTTCTATGTACACCTTGCTTACACCCCTTCATATTTGATCCATTATCATATCCTTGTCCTCGAACATTATCAATATCAAGACCAAGGCCCGTTATAGCCAGCTGCAACTCCTCGAAAAGTCCAAGACCAGTAGTGTCATCCACGTTCAAAAATTGTATGAAATACTCTTCCACTTTCACTGGACTGGCAGTGACATCCACACATCTCAAAATGAGAGTCATCTATTCGTGGTGACTAATATCAGGAGTACAATCAAGTATAACAGAAAAGTATTTAGCTTCTCTAACCTTTTTTATGATTGCACCTCTTACTTCAGAAGATATCATGAGTATCAGCTCATTTTGGATAACATTACTTAGATAATGATAACGGATCTGCTTATTCTGAATGCGACGAAGATGTTCCTCCATCAATTGATCATGCTTTGCCACCATCTGAACTAAGCCCATAAAATTGCCATTGCTTTCTTTATCAATCTTCTGATTTTTTCCCCGAAAAGCCAAGGCGTATTTAGCAAGATATTTCACAATTGAGATCAACCTTCGCAACAATTTCCTCCAATGTTCTTTCTCTTTCATGATATGATCTTGCAAAGGCTTATCAATTGTCTGACCCTTTTCCAATCTAAGCTGCAACTCAATCCAAGTAGCCATATTATAGACGTGCCCTTTACTAACTTCATGTTCATTAAGCCGCACACCCACATGTGACCAATCTCCATACCCATCATTTGCTAGCTGAGTTTGCATAGGCTTTTTCTTAAATAGTTTACAGCAAAAACAAAACACTTTATCAATCTCCTTGGAGTACACAAGCCAGTCCCTATCAGACGTCTCTCCATTTGATATGTGCCGAGTGTATAATCCCGAAGTAAAGCGCTTATTCAATTGATCTTTAGGTCCCTTCTTTACTGCTAAGTCTCTTATGGGACGTTTTACAGCTAATAGATCCCTCCATTTACCATCCAGACTATCCCAAGTTCTAGGATCATAAAGGTTCACTGGAACTTGCTCACTTGGTTCATCAATAAAGTCATTAAGAGCATCCTCGGGATTATTATTCTCATCAAGCCCTTCTTCAACAGATTCGTTTTCATCATTCTCAATGTGATCCATATCATCAACATTTGCATCGCCATCATTCTCATTAGGACTTGGATCATCACCATGATTTTCATCAACTAAATCTTCAATCCATTCCTCATTATTATCATTGTCTTCTTCACCAACTAAATCTTCAATTAACATACGTTCTCTAACCAAGAACCTTTCAAGAGCTCCTCGTTGTGATTGATTCAATTGCTCCTCCTTGTTTTTCTGTTTCCTCTTCAAACTTCCAGACATGTACTTTCTAGGTGCCATTGTTTCAAATCTTGAGCTAAAAATATGACCAAACAATCAACAAAACAACCAAACCTGAACCAGTCCAAAAAAAAAACAACCAAACCTGAAAATTCAATTGGACATCAATCTAAAGAGTTTGAAGATGAGTTTGATAGAGCTAAACCTCAATCTAATTCAATCAACCCAGTTAAACGTTTTAAGAACCCCTAATTTAATTCTATAAATCAATTAACAATAATTTTTATATGCATATAGATTTCGAAATTCAATTAAGATAATTGATAAAGGGGACCAACTGACCATGAATCAATGAAGAATTAATAAAGAGGAAGTGGATTGGAGTTTTGTGGGAGAGACGATCTGGAGCGGCGGACGAATGGCATCATTGGCGTGTGTGTTGAAAGTTTTTTTAAGTTTTTTTTGTTAAATATAATATTTATGTTAAATATAATATTTATGTTAAATATAATCTATACTTAAAATTGTTAAAAAAATAAATTTGGGGCCCTCTTGAAATGGGGGCCCTGTTCTATGGAACCGCAAGTTCCGCCCCAACGGCGTCTTTATATGATATGATGTGTGATCTGATCTGTGAGATATAGGCAAAGCAGCTATGTACCATTGGCTTCTTATATTATCTCTACTTGACGTGAAAACATGGACCTTGATTTTAGAGTGCTGGTCTAACATATGACCGATTCTACAATGACCATCTAAGATCATCTGATTAAACACTTCATACTAGCACTGTAATAAAATGTCAACTAGGACCTGTTCAATAAGCTTGGGGCAATCAGAAACATTGACTTTCTGGACAAAATAATTAATTTAAGAACACAGATGCCCCTGACAAAGTTTGGCCATTGAATTCGTATCGAGGGCTTTGAATGCAAAAGTTTGTCCGTTATATATGACTGCTCAAAAGTTGATGTCATATAGCAAAATAGTTAAACATGAAAGAAAGAGCTACAAAAGAAGCAGACTTGAGTCAGAACTATCCCACATTTGGAACACACCCGGTAGTCATAAGAAATTATGTCACTACCCGAACCACATGTACTATTATTAAGCTCTTATTAATTTGATCATTACCAAAGTAAAGCCAATATATGACTGAATCCAGGTAATGCAATAAATAATGAATTATAGTAGACATAGAAGTATACCATGTTTGCTATTCCAGTTCCTGAAGAGTTTCCATCGTAGGAAACGCAACCAGGGCAGCAAGGGCACTAATGATGCATCATAAGAAGGAACCTGCTTTAAAGCACCAGAAAGAAATCATAGTTATGAGAGAGTGATGTTCTCCTTGCCAATTTAACATTCTAATCACATTGACTAATCATGTTGAAGAAGTAAATGTGCCAAAAAAATAAAAATGAATAGAAGTGCAACCAAACAGAGAAGCTAGCTCACACAATAAACATTACACTGATCAGATCGATCTCCCATCATGTAATTGAAATTAAATCTATCCTCAATAGCAAGAGTCCAAATATTTCAACTTTGCATTAACAACAAAACTATAATAAAACTTTCTGGGAAAACCCCAACAAGCTTCAATCCTCCCAGCAAAAAAAGAGAGGATAAATTATATATAAGGTCATATACATAAGATGTATACTAGATAAGGTCACTCCACAATTTTATCTCAAATAAAGTCACATGAGATTAAACATAAAATAGATAGAACCTTAAAATTCAATCTAATTACATATATACCATCGTATATAAACATAAGAATCAATCATAAAATCATCTACTCTTTCATTAATTTGTTCAAACTCAAAACCCTAGCAGAGCAATTCATCCTCTCTCTCTGCAGCTCTCTCTCTCTCTCTCTCTCTCTCTCTCTCTCTCTCTCTCTCTCTCTCTCTCTCTCTCTCTCTCTCTCTCTCTCTCTCTCTCTCTCTCTCTCTCTCTCTCTGAATTGTCAAGCCATTCTTCTCAGTTGGTTTTGGAAACCCTAACGATGCGAGCTGGGTTTGTTGTGCATTTACTATCTGCTAAGAGGAAGAATCGCTGAAATTGGAAGTATTGAAGTTTCGATATTTCGCCGGAAAAAATGAGCGGCAACGATGAAGGTAATCGGAATCGGAGCAGTAGGTTATGGCCGCCGAATCCGGAGAGACCACCACCCTATGGGAACAACGAGGAAGACATGAAGCTTTGAGGGATTCTCGTCTTCGGTTTTATCGGCGCCACTGCCACTACACTCGTCGTCTTTCAGGTCTCTCTCTCTCTCTCAGCGTTGGAAATAATCTGTGGTAGTGTTTTTTTTGGTTTGGTTTGGTTGTTATGCAAAAGTTGTGTTTTGGTTGTTACTTATGTAGTAGTGTCTACAATAATCTGTGGTAGTGTTTACGTTAGTCTGTAGTAGTGTGTACAGATTGGTGTTCTTTGGTTTTTATGCAGTAGTGTCTACAATAATCTGTGGTAGTGTTTATGTTACTCTGTGGTTTGCTCTGTAATAGTTTGTAGTGTTGTCTGTGAGTAGTATGCAGTGTGCTCTGTAGTATTTTGTAATGTGCTTTGTAGTAGTTTGTAGTGTTGTCTATGAGTAGTATGTAGTGTATTCTGTAGTAGTATGTAGAACTGATGTAAGTAGTATATAGAATTTATGTGAGTAGTATGTAGTGTTTTGATGGTTTATTTTGTTGTTTTGCAGAAATGACACAAATGGAGGACCCTGAGAAACCCAAAGTCTAAATATGATCGACATTAAGAGGTTTTTACAAAGTCATGAGTGAATTTCATAAAAAATTTCCTCCAAAAACAGTGAAGATGTTGCAGAAAACACCATTTGGCAGTTTCATGGAAAATACTACAATAGTTTTTTGAAAGTACTACTATAGTTTTCAGAAAGTACTACTCTAGTTGTTGGACAGTACTACTCTACTGGGACTTTCTGCATTCTAACTTAAACTCTGTTGAAAGTACTACTATAGTTTTCAAAAAGTACTACTCTAGTTGTTGGACAGTACTACTGTTACTAGTTTTACACACTATCCAGAAAACTGAAAAACGAACATTCGTTCTCGTTTTTTCCAGTGGCACAGAGCATGTATCCCTTATATTTTTTCTTGAGATGAGCAACATCAACAAATAAAAGCACACACACAAAAACACATAAAGCTAATATGGAGAGAATCGAGCTAATGGAGCTCTCTCTCTCTCTCTCTCTCTTTCTCTCTCTCTCTCTCTCTCTCTTTCTCTCTCTCTCTCTCTCTCTCTAAAAACTGCATGTGGAGTTTTGAATTTGAACTTAACCGTTACAAAAAAAAAACTAAACAGCTCTCTTTATAAAAAAAGACAATTTTGGAAACTCAAAAAATATATTAGGCAAGGAATAATGACCTTATGTGTGTAAAAATTTATAATGACCTTATGTGTGAAATAGAGTCTCTAATTTACCTTATATGTAATTTCCTAAAAAAATAAGTCTGCAATCACAGATTAAAACTTTATCAAAGTTCTGTATCAAAACACCCAGTCGAGCACTTAAAAAACACGGAGTTGTAGAGCTAGATACGAATAATCGTGATCATCTCCACACATGCAGAAGAAACCCAGTAAAATTAGACACAAACCATATGGAAGATGAGTACTTGGGATGCTTAGGTCACTAAATGACCTGATCCATATGGTAATAGTTGGGCCTGCTCTGAAACTGTGAATTGTAGTAACATATAGAAGACTCAATTGTGAGTGTGCCCATCAGCTACACAACCAACAACACTACTGGTGTATTAAGTATTTTATTTTTGACAATCAAACAACGCAGGTTAAACTTCATATAGAACTAGACAAGCCATCTCGATAGAGCTTAACCATTGATCTAGTACTGATAGAACATTATGCTGCTATATATGTCAAGTATAGTTCTAGTAATTGGTACTAAACGAAAGACTTTCAACTGCCTGCGCTTACGTTGTAAGAATGAGAAGATTCTTAATTTTGATTTAGGCTTAATATCAGACCCCAAGTCATATTAGATGGTTCATATTCTCAACTAACTAATCATCAAATACCATCACATCTTTAATTGTTTTATCTACAATACTATTGGCTACTTATATTATCTTCACTTGACGTGAAAACATTTAGAGTGCGCGCTCTGGTTTAACATGTGACCGATTCTACCAGAACCATCTTCTAGCCACGATATGTACAAATATATGCTTAATTATGTACGCAAACTTACATTCTTCTTCCAGTCAATGCAATTTCAAATGTGTACTTCGATCTTTTGAAAGCTTGTATTTGTATTAACTAGAACAATGTAAGTTTGCATAAATAAAGCATTTTCAAAAGTGAACTATGAAGATCAAAGAAGAGATTAGAACAAATCAAACACCAGTGACATATTTGGAAAGTGGAAACAGTCCACAAAGGAAAATGCCGATCTGCATCGAGTGGATTGAGTCCTCTAGAGGATGCTAGAGGCAGAGGTTGAAGATGAAAACTTGGGGAACAACTTCACATACATGTCTTCCAATGAAGGATACTCTTGACTTCAAGTTGGGATGAACACGGTGGGGACTCCAAGGTTGTATCTTTGAGGAAGAACTTGTGGCAACAAAATGCAACTTCGATCAGTTTTCGTCCAACTCTCGGGGGCTAATATTGCAAACAAAAGAGAAGTGAATGAGAAATTTAATGCGTCTCAACATTCTGTCATCATGGATAAGTAGTTTACAATAACATCTAGATCTATTTGGAAGGTGGAAATAATTGGCTAGCTGTAGATATTAAAAAGCATAGTGGAGTCCTTCGATCAGATACGATAAAAAGTATGTAATTAAGTATATAAAAGAGCACAAATTCATTAAAGATCAATCAAGTTCATGAAAGATCGAGCGACATACCTGGACTTGCTGTGGAAGTCGGAAATACAGACCAAAAACTGGGGGCAACCAACCACATCCAACATTTTTAATGAAGGACACTCAAAATCAATTGTTGCACTATCATAGCACAATTCCGGCAAGTCCATCAAACTTAGACTCTTCAATTTTGGAAGAATGTACTTCTTGTTGCTTGCTTCAAATATTCTTTGTATAAGGGGGCATCCAGATAAATGAATCATTTTCAAATGATGAAGACAATGAGCAATGTCAGAGGTGAAGAGACTTCCCCTTAACTGGTCGCAACCATAAATGCTCAATCTTACAAGAGTCTGGAACATTGCACGTGGAGCAGGACCACTACATATGCTTCTTACTCCATCTAGACCAAACAACCACATTTCTCTCAGTTTTGTTTGTACTGGCTGAGTGTCTTCACATTCGAACACATATTCAGTTCCATCCCTTGTAAACCAACCCTCTAGTTTCTGCAGATTTGGTAGTCTCTTTAACAATTTTGCTGAAAAATCCTTTCCCATATCCATACTTGAACAAGTCTTTTATTTTGATGTCAAAGTCTTCTGGGAATAAGCAACAGAGCAAGAAGCATGATTTACAATCCTCATCTTTTAAGTAATCATAGCTTAATTTTATGCATTTGAATGAATCTCCCTCATCGTCGGGGTTGGCAAGCTGAGACTTGGCTAGTCGTTGAACTGCTTTTTCCCATTCCTCTAGATCTTTATCTCCAAGTGCTCTTGCAACTGCTATCAATGCAATTGGTAAACCACCACATTCTCTTGCCACTTTCCTCGAAACATCATGGAACTTGGTCGACTTCTCCAAAAACTTTGTTACATTCTTCTTAAACAATTTCAAAGAGTCTTTTTCTGATAAGATATTAAGAGAAATTTTTGATTGGCACTTCATGAAATGACAAACCTGAAGTCTCCTCATTGTGAGCAGGACTTTGGACTTGCAAGTTTTGAGCTTGTCATAGCTAGGAATTCCTATTTTTGACAAATCCAATATGTTCCAAATGTCATCCAAGATTATAAGAAGATTACTTTTATGCATTATCTCCTTATGAAATTCACTAGCTCTTCCTGTTTCAGTCTCCCCCTCCAAATTAACGTGCAAAAGGTCTGCTAATGTGCCTTGAATTTTTCTAAAGTCAAGATTTTGGGATATGACATCAATAATCACATGGTCGAAAATCCCAATCTTGCAAGCTTGTTCACCCACATGTTTAACAAGGGTTGTTTTACCAACCTCACCCATGCCGTAAACCCCAACAGCAGTTACCTCATCATCTTTTAGGGCCATCATAACCTTATAGATGGCTTCTCTCGTTGATTCAAAGGCTTCAAAATCTTCCGTAGAAATTGCTAACAACTCATGTTCAGTGGGCTGTACTCTACTATACACATATTCCACAATGTTTTTCACAAGTTTTCTATTAGTTCTGCAAGAAAGTAATCAGCTAAATCAATTAATACATTCAAAAGCAAAAGTAGAGCTATTTGTTTTAAAATAGTTGCGTGATGCTTACTTAAAATGGTGTGAATCCCATCCAGAGAGATTGGCTACTTTTCTTAAGGCTTCTCTCCATTGATTCAACTTCTCTTTATCTTGCCTAACATTTGTGTTGTGCTCCTGGAAGGCTACTTCATAACTCTTCTTTTGATGTCTTACATCAGATGGATCCACACCATAAAAAAGTGGTAGAATTCTGTGCTCCTCCATACTTTACTAAAATACACCAATAAGGAGAAAACGTCACTGAGCAATTTAGGCATCTTGTCAAGCGACTTACAGAAATTAGATCTACTTTGAATGTGGGTACACATAATACATCCCACAAATAATAGACAGAATTAAGTGGCAATGATCCCTTTGCAATAATGTTAGCCTTTTCTCTGCTAGGCAGTGATACAGGAGGCAACGAACAATTTTTATCTTTGTGAAAAAATAAGTTTGGTGATGAAGAGATATGATCCGTCGCCCCGCTATCAATAATCTAATTGCGGGAAACGGCTTTAGACAAACCTGGTTTAGTAACCGCATTGGCTTGTGAGCTAGATCCCTCATTTTTAACGCTGAGAAGTGACAAAAGTTGCCTCAGTTGTGCTTCTGAAACTCCAACAATAGAATTTACATCTTCTTTTCCTAGATCGGAGACATGATTAGCTGTGACACTTTTATTATTAGTGAATCGTTTTGGGCCTGAATTGGACTTGGCCTTTGGATGACCCTCAGGATATCCATTGAGTTCAAAAAAATTATGGACCCAATGGCCCAAGGCATATCGGCCTTGTTTTTCACAATAAGTGCAGTTAGGTCGCCGGCCAGAGCGACGCCGGTTCTGATCAGAACGTCGGCTCTCGTTGAAGTTGTTTAAGGGTCGTTCCAAGGCCCGAGTATCTTGGAATTTTGCAGCTTCAATCGACGATGTGTGCCGATTATTCCGGACGGCCATGGTGGCGCTGCCAGTGTCGCTTGCTGCGACGTGAGTAGCGCTCAAGACGCACTGCTTTTCTTCTTGAGAGATAGAAGAATACGCCTGACGAATTGAGGGAAGTGGCTTCATCAAGGGGATTTGTCCTCTAACAGCACTGTAAGAATCATCTAATCCCATTAAGAATTGCATCAATTTTTCCTGGTCTGTTTGCATTGCATCAGAATAGGTAGCCAATTCATCCCACAAACTCTTCAACTTTGTGTAGTAGGCTGATACAGAAAGTTGTTCTTGTTTAAGTAAAATAATATCTCTTTGTATTTCAAATATGCGAGTTGCATTCCCTTGAGAGAAACGCTCACTAAGATCCTCCCAAACCTCACTAGCAGTAGGGTAATAGGTTACACTATCCGCAATCTCGGGATCACATGAGTTGACAATCCAAGAGTGAACCATGCCATTGCATCGTGACCAAGTTGCATAACCTTCGGGATCATCTATTTCTGAGGGAGCTTTGATAGAACCATTGACGAATCCAAGCTTATTTTTAGAGTTCAAAGCTAGGATCATTAACCTTTTTCAACCTGAATAATTGTCCCCATTGAGAGGTTTGGAGACAAGAACCAATCCGGGATGATCCGAATGGTGAGTGAAGAAGGGATTAGAGAGATCTGTCTTGGAGGTATCGACAGAACTTTCTGCCTTCTTCTTGCCAGAATCTTCATTACCGGCCATGATGACTGAATGAGAGATGCTACACGGGAGATTGGAAAAAATAGGGATGAGTCAAGAACTTAGTTCTACTCTGATACCATGTAAAACAGATTGAAGAACAGAATGGCTGGAATAATCATTCATTGATATGAGACGTGTATATGTACAGCAAAGTTAGCTAACCTATACAAACTAGGAAAAAGTTCCCTACAAGTCAGGGAATAGAAAGAGAAAGCCAGATTACAATAGATTATGTGCATATATGAAACTGTACAGTAGCAGAAATAGAAGATTTCTTAACATGGTTATCTGGATGCTATCCATGATTTTTATCTTTCATGTCAGATTGTTGTTGCATTAGGCACCATATGATTATAGTTGTTATTTTAAGGTGATGACTGCGCTGTTAGGCAGTGTATACACACATTAAAAACTAATTGGTGTTTGTATGTAGAACAATGCAAGAAAGGAAAAACCACTTTGTTGTATGTCTATGATTCAGTCTCTTTTTTTATTGTGAATCTTATCCATGATCTCGCATTGGCTATTTATTTTTGGCGTCAGATTATTGTCATTCTGTCACAATAATTAATTGCCAATGGTTATTAGAGTTATTTTTTAACTAATGTTTTATTCTTTGATCAGCGGCTTTATCAACCAAAGTGATGGTGAAAGCATATGCCCAGGAATACACATACAAGCACCCATGGGAATGGGTGACTTCTGCATCTTGGAAGAAGTTTGCTGACCCGGAAAATAAACACATTGTCTCATGTCATTGAAGTCGACACTCTCAACCACAACATGCTGGATCCTAATTCGAGAAAGCTCTACACCACTCGTGCTGTTACTGTTGATGTCCCAGGACCGTGGTTTATTCGCAGAATTATTCGCCAGGATGTGCCATGGTGTGGAATCAACAGTTGTGGATGCGAAAGCACGATCAATGCAACTGAGCACCCACAATATCAGCCTTGAGAAGTTTGTTGAGGTGGTGGAGAAGATATGATGTGAAGAGCATTCTCGAGAGCAACACTCTCCCAATTGGGGGCTGTGCGGTGAAGCGACTGAAAGAGGCTCAAGCCTTGGAAACTTCTAGAAAACGTGAAGAAATGATGGCTCTTGGATCGACCTTCCAATATGCAGCCGGAAGTAACTCATTGGTGACTTCGGCAGCTCGTAACTTACAGGCCTACTCTTTAATGCAGCAGCAGCCACAATCGGCATATAATCAGATTTTACTGTCTCTACAAAACCATGACATCTCTCAGTACACACATGACCCTTCTGCGTACCAAAACTACATCCAGACGCAGCTTCAGTTGCAACAGCAGTCAAGTAGTACTTACAACATGCACCAGCAAAGCCAAAACCCTCATCAGTACTACAACAGTTACATGCAGAGTACTCATCCAGCTTTGCTTCTAGGGCTGATGGACATGGGTACTGCATCATCCACTGTCATGGACAGTAGTACTGGACGGTATCTAGGGCATAATGGTCTGGCAATGGCCTCGAATTCGAGGACAACTAACGTGGTCGGATCGGCAGAAGAACTTTCACTTGTTAAGGTTGATTATGACATGCCGTCGGGAGGGTATACCGGTTGGTCTAGCGGTTCAGTGCAGGGATCAAATCCTGGTGTATTCACAATGTGGAATGACTGAAGATGACTCGGGCCAGTTAGTAGTTTGGTGATGAAGGTATACTCGTGGATGGATGATCAAGTATGTCTAGGAACAATTTACTAGCCCTCATTTTCAATTTTTTTTATGCTTTCGAAGTAACAAGAGCTAGCTAATAATTTTCAGTGCCTACAAGGAGCTGGATGCCCTTTTCTTTTGCTCTAGGATTCATATTGTTGTTAATTTTCCCTTAATTTTCGGCGATAAACTGACCACAAGTCCAACTGTGGGTGAAAGTAGCACCCCAAATTTTTTGTGCAGAAGACCAGGAGGTAATATCATACAGTTGTTAATGTAATTCTTCAAAGTAGCACCCCAAAACGGCAATATCATTTCAAGTCTTAAATATGTTCATTAGAAGATCGAAGTACAGATATCTATACTTGTATTAAGATTGAAAATTTGTATATATAAGTATTTCAAGGAGTGCTTAGTGACCAAAATACAGAACAAATCAAACTCCACAAAGGCAAAGGCCGGTCTTCATCGAGTGGATTGAGTTCCTCTAGAGGAGAGGATGCCAGAGATAAAGGTTGAAGATGAAAACTTGGGGAACACCTTCACATACATGTCTTCCAATGAAGGACACTCTGGACTGCTCCTTGGGATGAGCACTGTGGGGACTCCAAGGTTGTATCTTTGAGGAAGAACTTGTGGCAACAAAATGCAACTTTGATCAGCTTTCATCCAACAATCGGGAGCTAATATTGCAAACAAAAGAGAAATGAATGAGAAATTTAATGTGTCAACATTCTGTCAACATGGATGAGAAGTTTACAATAATGTCTAGATCTCTTTGAAAGGTGGAACTAATCGGCTAGATGTAAATATTAGAGAGCATAGTAGAATGCTTTGATTAGATAAAATAAAAGTATGTAATTTGCTATATAAAAGAGCACAAATTCATGACAGATCAACCAAGTTCATAAAAAAGCGACATACCTAGATTTGCTGCGAAAGTCTGAAATAGAGACTAAAAACTGGGGGCATTTATGCACATCCAATTTTTCTAATGAAGGACACTCAAAATCAATTGTAGCACTTAGTAGCAATTCGGGTAAGTAATACAAATTTAGACTCTTCAATTTTGGTAGAATGTACTTCTTGTTGCTTGCTTCAAATATCCTTTGCACAAGGGGGCATTTCCATAAATTGAATCATTCCAAATGATGAAGACATTGAGCAATGTCAGAGGTGAAGAGACTTCCCCTTATCTGGTTGCAATTGTGAATGCACAAGCTTTCAAGAGTTTGGAACATTGCACGTGGAGCAGGACCACTCCGTATGCTTCTTACTCCATTTAGACATTTCAACTCCATTTCTCTCAAGAAAGTTGCATCATTGGAGGATAAATTTTAGGAACCAAGAAAGTTGAAGTAAATTACATATGTTACTAACCTATAAAGAAAAATTGAGCTCCATCGGCTTCCCCTAGCTGTTATAGAGTCGAAGTGTCTTCCCCTTGGACTTTCAAAGTTATGACAGATCTTGCTGATTTAGAGAATGAAATACAAGATCTCAAGATTGTTCTCTAAATTGACAAATATGTTTTGACCTTAACTCCAATCAACAAGGAAAAAAAAAGTTTCAAGAACGGGCAAGAAATCTACCAGAAATCAATGTTGGGTTAATACAATCTAGGTGAGGAAGTTTTATGGTCAATTAGTACATATATAGCCTTTCTTTATGTTATTATATCGATTGCCACAAACTATACAATATATGTACCCACATATCATATCCTAATTGTAGTTGGTTCTATGAGCAATTTCTTTTGTCACAAGTTGTAGAGTTTGATTAGAAGCAAGAACGAACTGAAGAAGAATACCATCATTCAATCAAATAATGACTAACTTCGCTGAGAGTTTTCAGTATGACCTATATTCTATTTATTGTGACAGTCTAGTTACTCAACTGATATGTAAATTCTAATCTTTGTTTGGTAGGAGTTTTCTGTATGACCTCTAGTTACTGTGACAAGCATTACAGGCTTAAGGAGCTTTAATCATCATATGCACGTGGAAAGATACGAAAAACAGAGAGAGACTGATCATCTATAATAATAATAAAAAAAATGCAATAATAATGCACATTCTTTGTTCACAGAGGCAAATATGGAAGAAATCAAAATGAAATGAAACACGAAGATCATACTCACTTTAGTTGATGCGTTCAGGAGTTGAAATGAGAGTGTCGATGGCTCTGGGAAAGCGGTCAATCTCTGTGTGTTTATAGAATTATAGTACTGAAAGAAGAAGAGATGTAGTAATATGATATGATGTGTGATATGAAAGAAGAAGAGATGTAGAATTATAGAATTACCAACTACTGATTGATTTGTTCAACTTTGATACTTTAAGCCAGCTAAAATACAATTTTTAATAAAATGTCATTTAGGACCTGTTCAATAAGCTTGGGGCAATCAGAAACATTGACTTTCTGGACAAAATAATAAATTTAAGAACACAGATGCCCCTGACAAAGTTTGGCCGTTGAATTCATATCGAGGGCTCTAATGCAAAAGTTTGTCCATTATATATGACTGCTCAAAAGTTGATGTCATATAGCAAAATAGTTAAACATGAAAGAAAGAGCTACAAAAGAAGCAGACTTGAGTCAGAACTATCCCACATTTGGAACACACCCGGTAGTCATAAGAAATTATGTCACTAACCGAACCACATGTACTATTATTAAGCTCTTATTAATTTGATCATTACCAAAGTAAAGCCAATATATGACTGAATCCAGGTAATGCAATAAATAATGAAGTATAGTAGACATAGAAGTATACCGTGTTTGCAATTCCAGTTCCTGAAGAGTTTCCATCGTAGGAAACGCAACCTTGGCAGCAAGGGCACTAATGCATCATAAATTTCAAGCACCAGAAAGAAATCATAGTTATGAGAGAGTGATGTTCTACTGGCCAATTTAACATTCTAATCACATTGACTAATCATGTTGAAGAAGTAAATGTGCCAAAAAAATAAAGATGAATAGAAATGTAACCAAACAGAGAAGCTAGCTCACACAATATACATTGTTAAGAGAAATTTTAACCAAAGAAAAGAAACGTACACTGATCAGATCGATCTCCCATCATGTAATTGGAATTAAATCTATCCCCAGTAGCTGAATCACTCATCAAGAGTCTAAAGATTTCAACTTTGCATTAAAATAACAGCAAAAGTTTAATAAAACTTTCTGGGAAAAACCCAACAAGCTTCAACCCACTCAGAAAAAAAACAAGTCTCCATCAAATCTTAAAACTTTACCAAAGTTCCATATCAAAACACCCAGCCGAGCACTTAAAAAACACGAAGGAATTGTAGAGCTAGATACGAATAATCATGATCATCTCCACACATGCAGAAGAAACCCAGTAAAACTAGACACAAACCATATGGAAGATGAATTCTTGGGATGCTCGGGTCAGTAAATGATCCCACCCATATGGTAATAGTTGGGCCTGGTTTGAAACAGTGAATCGTAGTAACATATAGAAGGCCCAACTGTGAGTGTGTCCATCAGCTACACAACCTACACTGGTGTGTATTAAGTATTTTATTTTTAATAATCAAACAAAGCAGGTTAAACTTCATATAGAACTAGAGAGGTCATCTCTCACATGTTAGGTGGAGCTTAACCATTGACCTAGTACTGATAGAAAATTATGCTACTATATATGTCAAGTATAGTTCTAGTAATTGGTACTAATTAACATCTTAAACGAAAGACTTTCAACTGCCTCCGCTTACGTTGTAAGAATGGGGAGATTCTTAATTTTGATTTAGTATCAAAACACTAAGTCATATTATGGTTTATATTCTCAACTAACTAATTACATACCATCACATCTTTGTTTTATCTACAAAGTCAGATATATGTGGGGCAGGCAAAGCTGCTAGATACCATTGGCTTCTTATATTATCTCCACTATGAAGATCAAAGAAGAGATTTGTGACCAAAATATAGAACAAATCAAACACCAGTGACATATTTGGAAAGTGGAAACAGTCCACAAAGGAAAATGCCGGTCTGCATCGAGTGGATTGAGTTCTTCTAGAGGATGAAAACTTGGGGAACAACTTCACATACATGTCTTCCAATGATGGAGACTCTTGGCTTCAAAATTAGATGAAAACTGTGGGAAAACTCGAGGAAGAACCTGTGGCAACATAATGTAAACATCGATCAGCACCCTGAATCTGTCCCAATCTCTGCGTACGTTCCTTGTCTGCCATCAATTTTCGTCCAACTCTTGGGAGCTAATATTTCAAACAAAAGAGAAGTGAATGAAACATTTGATGTGTCTCAACATTCTGTCATCATGAATAAGTAGTTTACAATAACATCTAGATCTACTTGGAAGGTGGAAATAATAGGCTAGTTGTAGATATTAAAAAGTATAGTAGAGTAGTTTGATCACATAAGATAAAAAAGTGAGTGTAATTAACTATATAAAAGAGCACAAATTCATTACAGATCAATCAAGTTCATGAAAGATCGAGCGACATACCTGGACTTGCTGTGGAAGTCAGAAATAGAGACCAAAAACTTGGGGCAACAAACCACATCCAACCTTTTTAATGAAGGACACTCAAAATCAATTGTTGCACTATCATAGCACAATCCTGACAAGTCCGTCAAACTTAGACTCTTCAATTTTGGAAGAATGTACTTCTTGTTGCTTGCTTCAAATATTCTTTGTATACGGGGGCAGCCCACTAAATCAAACGTTTCCAAATGATGAAGACATTGAGCAATGTCAGAGGTGAAGAGACTTCCCCTTAACTGGATGCAATCATCAATGTCCAATGTTACAAGAGTCTGGAACATTGCACGTGGAGCATTATCACTACATATGCTTCTAACTCCACGTAGACCCCACACGCTTATCTTTCTCAGTTTTGTTTGTACTGGCTGAGTGTCTTCACATTCGAACACATATTCAATTCCACCCCTCGCACTTGAACCGGCTAATAGTGTCTCCAGATTTGGTAGTCTCTTTGACAATTTTGCTGGAAAAAGTACATTTCCCCAATTCTCACAAGTATATATCATCAATTCCTTGAGATTGAGTAGAGAGCCAGGTGGTAATTCACCAAGATGTAACTCCTCTATGGAATGAAAACCACGCAGGATTAACACTTCCAAGTTCTCCAACACGGGGGGGGGGGGGGTCTTTTGGAAGCCAAATATGGGGATGGCCCACATGGCATATTGGAACCTCCCATGGCATATACAGAGACAGATGCTTCAATCCCTGAAACCTCCCATGCTTGTATCCCACAAAAACGTCAATTAACCTCAAATTCCCTGTCCACTCTAGTGCTTCTGCTTTGAAAGTCACCAAATTTAAAAACCACTCCGGTAAGGTGGTTGTGGTGGCTTTAATCGCAACAGATCTTGACCAATTCGCGGAAGTACGATCCCTAAGTGAAGTGTCCTTACCAATAGTTATATGAAATTTTACCCAATTTGGATCAAACCCAATAATCTTAGGGATACATTCTGCATCGAGGATCCAAACCTCCAAAACTGTTAAGTTGCGCAAAGCAGTTACCTCCTCAAATCTGGCATTGGGTTCTTCTCCTTCGAAATTGCTCTTCCCCCAGCTCCGAAAGTCACAACGCATATATAGTTCTTCTAATCTATGCAACTTTGATATCAAATTGGATGGAATTCGATCAACTTTTGCATCAGTGATATCAAATATCTTTAGATTGATCAAATCTCCTATTTCTCTCGGCAACTCTTTGATGCTACATCTCTTCATACTAAGAATCTGAAGCTTCTCTAGTTTCCCCACTATCGAAATGTCATCCAACAAATCACAATAATCTAAATGTAAGGATTGGAGGTTGGTCAGGAGACTCCACGATCTTGGTAGTGATGAGATGCTAGTAGCAGAGAGATCTAAGACCCTTAATTCATCAAGACTTTGGACAAAAGTTTCGGGGATCTCATTTATGGACTCATTACCTTGTAGTAACAAAATCTGGAGTTTTGAAAATACTGTGTATTTGGGTAAATGGGTAATATTACTCCATATTAGTGAGACAGCAGTGTAGCCTTCATGAGATTCATCTGGCCAGTGGTAACCCAAATTCTTCCCGGCTCTTACCAGATATTCATCTTTTACAATTTGAGTTGCAGTGTCCCGGATTACATCATGCATCCTTATACATCCATCTCTTTCACTATCCATGAGCAAGCTAGAATTTTTCAGGTGTAAGACCACTGAATCTGTTGTTTCTCTAGCTTCTTTAATAGTGTCTGCATCTCGAAACAATCCTTTCCCGTATCCATACTTGAACAACTCTTCTATTTTGATGTCATAGTCTTCTGGGAATAAGCAACAGAGCAAGAAACATGATTTACAATCTTCATCTTTCAAGTAATCATAGCTTAATTTTATGCACTCAAACGCATCTCCCTCATCATCATAATTGGCAACTTGTGACTTCTTTAGTCGTTGAGAAGCTTTTTTCCATTCAACCATATCTTTATCTCTAAGTGCTCTGGCAACAGCTATCAGTGCAATCGGTAGGCCAAAACATTCTCTAGCAACCTCTCTAGCAATGCCATAGAATTTGGAGGATTTTTCAAAAGAATTTCTTGTCTTCTTTACAAACAAAAACCAAGAATCTTCTTCTGATAAGATCTCAAGAGAAATGCTTGCTTGGCATTCCATGGAACGACACACCTGAAGACTCCTCGTGGTGAGCAGGACTTTGGACTTGAAAGTTTTCAGCTTTTCATAGCTAGGAATTCCTATTCTTGACAAATCCAATAACTTC
Organism: Geum urbanum; assembly: GCA_946800695.1. NCBI lineage: Eukaryota > Viridiplantae > Streptophyta > Magnoliopsida > Rosales > Rosaceae > Geum > Geum urbanum. The sequence goes on along the minus strand of OX327007.1, from coordinate 6,019,949 downwards.
CAAATGTCATCCAAGATTATAAGAAGATTTTTTTTGCTCATTATCTCCTTATGCAATTCACCAGCTCTTCCTGTTTCAGTCTCTCCCTTCAATTTAACGTGCAAAAGATCTGCTAATGTGCCTTGAATTTTTCTCAAATCAGGATTTTGGGATATGACACCAATAATCACATGGTCAAAAATCCCAATCTTGCAAGCTTGTTCACCCACATGTTTAACAAGGGTTGTTTTACCAACCCCACCCATGCCGTAAACCCCAACAGCAGTTACCTCATCATCCTTTAGGGCCATCATAACCTTATAGATGGTTTCTCTCGTTGATTCAAAGGCTTCAAAATCTTCCGTAGAAATTGCTAACAACTCATGTTCAGTGGGGTGTACTCTACTATACACATATTCCACAATGTCTTTCACAAGTTTTCTATCAGTTCTGCAAGAAAGTAATCAGCTAAATTAATTAATACATTCAAAAGCAAAAGTAGAGCTATTTGTTTTAAAATAGTTGTGTGATGGTTACTTAAAATGGTGTGAATCCCATCCAGAGAGATTGGCTACTTTTCTTAAGGCTTCTCTCCACTGATTCAACTTCTCTTTATCTTGCCTAGCATTTGTGTTGTGCTTCTGGAAGGCTACTTCATAACTCTTCTTTTGATGTCTTACATCAGATGGATCCACATCATAAAAAAGTGGTAGAATCCTGTGCTCCTCCTTCATACATTGAACAATCTTTGTAAGTTCCTCCAAACACCATGGAGATGAAGCATAGTGTTGCGAAAGAACAACAATCGCAAACCTAGACTCTTCAATTGCTGTTAGAAGACTCGGAGAAATTGACGAGCCTATTACAAGGTCCTGACTATCCATGAATGCTTTAACTCCTCTTTTCTGCAATTCAAGGTATATATCGGTGGTAATAGTCCTACGAGTGTCTACACCCCTGAAACTTAGAAACACATCATGCTTCATCGCAGAAGGAGGACGTGATTCAGCTGATGATGAAGGAAGTGATGCTGGATCATCCTTCTCTGCAAGAGGAGGAAGTGTTTCAGCTGATGATGAGGTAAGAGATGTTGGATCATCTTTTCCTGTTGTACTTTGATCCCGCTTCTTTGGAGTCCACATCCACTTGGTAATAACCATGTAACCAATACATAAAACAATTGTCGATATAATCGTTTTCCCTGCCATCCTCTATATCTATTTCCTATAAACACAAAGAAGAAGTAGATAAAAGGATTAAAAGACCAACCAGAAACGAATGATGTAACGTTTGAGCACAGACACTCTAAACCAAATTAGATCTTATGGTAGTAATGGTACTGAGGACTAACCTTGAAAGAAAAAAATGAACTCCAATGGCTTTTCCTGAAACTCAGAAACACATACAGAACTGATGACGGAAGAGATCGATGCAGAGGCTGTTTAGGGAGCTCAACAGGAATTGAAAACACAAATGGAAGACCGGTGATAGAACTGAACTCAAACACGTCTATCTATCTAGATTGAAAGTCAACTGTGATGTATGGCTCAGAACCAATCAATTATGTCGGCCAAACATTTTAACGTAATGTGAATTTGTGAATGCTCAACCACCCATAGGCCCCATGGCTCCATGTGGTTATTCTATGATTCACTTTTTTTTGTTTCAAGTCTGACTACAAGCAAAGAACCCCCGGGTTAGAATTGTAACATTGTCCAAAGACATTATAGAAGCTCTTTTGGGTATAGTGTCTATGGATTTACACTTATTTTTGACAGTTTCAGAAACATCACTATGCATGCTACTTAAAGACGATATTAGACAGAAGCACGTACATGTAATATAATAAGTTCATAACCAACGAAAACCAGAGTAATAATTATGCTTTACCAAACTTCCTCAAGCTGTTGTACAACTGAGAACTTATATAGTTACACAAGCAAGTATGGCTGATATGCAAAGTCTTGGGCTCTTGGCCAACTTCCGAGGAATTATTCAACATGTAATTAATCCTGACTTTACTTTTACTGCACGTGTAATTTTATTTACGATGACTAACTGAGTGAACCAATAATTTACAACTAGCCTTCCTGCACACGCATATGCGCGTGCGAAAGGCGTCGCGCTCGCGCGTGCGACTTATTTGTGGTATACAAAAGAATGTGCAATTATATTGTCTTCACATAATTGCCCAAGTCCATTGCAACTCACAGATACTATCGTGCACTTTGAGATCTATCTCTATTATTCGAACACAGATCTAATGAGATCTCTATTATTCGAACACTGATATAACCAACTACATTCTCAACCACTAATATAACCAACTCATTTATTACATGTAAAAGGTTCCCGAACTCTCAACTCTTACTATTGTTGTTATATTCGAGTCATTATCTGACTTAAGCATCAGAGCTTTGAAGGCGGACAAACCTCGTCCAAGTCTCTGACATTTGTTCACTTTTGTATTCTCTCTAATAGCGAGGAAGTGGAGCAGTGTTCGGAAGCCACACCCGAACAAATACTACCACCACTATCCAAATTACCTTACCGACACTTCTACTAATTACTCTCTGCGAAATTCGGTTAGAAACAAAGAGCATGGCCAAAGCAATGATTAATCATACGAAGTTGAAGGCTCTGCATAATAGAACTGTTAGTTCCGCACTTCCACTTAATCAGACAGAGTTTGAGTCTGCCTTTCTCGATATCCATGAAACACTACAAGAAAAATGCACTTAGACCGCGGAAACTTCTCCGTGGTCTAAGTGAACACTTAGACGACGGAGATGTGTTTTTCCGTCGTCTAAGTGACACTTAGACCACGGAGAAAGTTTCTGGGGTCTAAGTGTCACTTCGACGACGGAAAACACATCTCTGTCGTCTAAGTGAAATTTCAAAAATTAAAAATTTTCAATTAGACCGCGGAGAAAGTTTCCGCGGTCTAAGTGTTCACTTAGACGACGGAAAAACACATCTCCGTCGTCTAAGTGAAATTTCAAAAAATTAAAATTTTCACTTAGACCGCAGATAAAGTTTCCGAGGTCTAAGTGTTCACTTAGACGACGGAAAAACACATCTCCGTCGTCTAAGTGAAATTTCAAAAAATTAAAATTTTCACTTAGACCGCGGAGAAAGTTTCCGCAGTCTAAGTGTTCACTTAGACCACGGAAAAAATCATCTCCGTCGTCTAAGTGAAAATTTTGAATTTTTAGAACTGGCGCCCATTTAATTTGGGTTTAGGGTTTAGGGTCTCTGCGGTGTGGGTGACACTTAGACGACGGAAAAAGACATCTCTGTCGTCTAAGTACTTTAACCCTAAACTCTAAGGCCATTACCCCTAAATTACGAATTTTTCACTTAGACGACGTAAAGGCACATTTCCGTCGTCTAAGTGCTTACTTAGATGACGGACACAGGCATTTGTGTCGTCTAAGTGAAAATTTCGTAATTTCACCTAAGACAATGGCCATCTAGACCATGTCCCAATGCATATTCTTTCCGTCGAGACCATAGAGTAAACAATTCTTAGAGTGTGAGCGTCGACGGTTTCAAAATTAGAGTTACGGATTTTCGTGTATCCATGTTTCCGGTTTGTAAAAATTTTGGATTTGCGGTTAACTGTGCCGATGAAACCCTGAACGAACTCAGTATTTAGTGGAAATTATTCTACTTATATATGGTGTTATGGCGAGTATATCCAACGGTCGTTTTGTCCAAATTCAATTTCGTTAATATCGATGTGCGATAAGCCTATACGTACCGACACTTAAGTTATACATATTAGTAGATACTTAACAAGTTTGAATATATATGTAAATTAATTCATCGTCTTAAATCCCACTTTTTATATATACGATTCTTTAATCGATATTTTACGATAATTCCATTCAAATTACAGGTCCAAAAATTCATTACAAACTATTTTTAACAAATAATTTTATGGAATTTTCACCTAGACCACGAAGATGACCATCCCCGTCGTCCAGGTGTTCACTTGGACCACGGAGATGAAATTTCGTAAATTTTTTTTTTTTTTAAATTAAAAAAGAATTGAAAATTTCACTTAGACGACGGAGATTGTCATCTCCGCGCTTTAGGTGAAAATTCCGTAAAAAAAAACTTAAAATTAAAAATTTCACTTAGACGACGGAGATTCTCATCTCCGCGGTCTAGGTGAAAATTCCATAAAAATTTTTAAAAATTAAAAATTTCACTTAGACGACGGAGATTCTCATCTCCGCGGTCTAAGTTAAAATTCTATAAAAAAAATTTTAAAAAAATTAAAAATTTCACTTAGATGACGGAAATTGTCATCTCCGCGGTCTAGGTGAAAATTCCGTAAAAAAAATTAAAAAAAAAATCAAAAAATTAAAAAATTTCACTTAGACGACGGAGATTCTCATCTCCGTCGTCTAAGTGAAATTTTAAAATTTTAATTTCTGGCGGTGTTTTTCTCACTAATAATTTGGCAAAAATTTAAATCCACTTAGACGACGGAAATTTGTCATCTCCGTCGTCTAAGTCAAAATAATTCGCGGTATTCTTTTCCCGCTAAAATTTTGGCAAAAATTTAAATCACTTGGACGACGGAAATACTGATTTTCCGTCGTCTAAGTGAAAAATTGGCGGTATTGTTTGAAAATTTAAAGCACTTAGACGACGAAAATACTGATTTTCCGTCGTCTAAGTGTTTTAAAACTCTATAAATTCATCATTTTCTCAATCTCTCTTCATTTTTTCCTCTCCCTCAATCCACTCTCCCTCTCCCTCTCTCCCTCTCCATCTCTCCCCCCCCAATCAAACCACCTACCATATATCATCACCATCACCATCCACTATCATCATCACCACCACGGTCGCCGCCACCACCGACATCACCACCGTTGCCGCCATCACCACCGTCGCTGCCACCACCACACACCACCACAACCTACAACGTCGCCTCCACCACTACCACACACCACTAGCTACCGCCTACATTGTCACCTCCACCACCGGCCTCCACATTCCGGCCAACACCACTGGCGCCGCCACCACCGCCTATAATTAGTTTAGTTTTAGCTTAATTTTGTTTATTTAGGCTAGATTAATTTACTTTATTATATTATGAATTTTTTTATTCATTGTATTTAAATCCATAATAATTTAAATTATTTATTCATTATGAATTTTGTACGTATTATATATTATTAATAATTAATATTCAATAAATTTTGCAATATTATGAATATTGATATACAAAAAATTAAATAAAAAAATTCATTAAATGCTAATTATTAAATTATTAATAAGCATTTCATGAAATTTTCATTTAATTTTTTTTACAAAATTACCACTTAGACGACGGATATGGACGATTTCCGTCGTCTAAGTGCAAACTTAGACCGCGGAGATGGACGTTTTCCGTGGTCTAAGTGTTCACTTAGACGACAGAGATGGAGAATTTCGTCGTCTAAGTGAAAACTTAAACCGCGGAAAATTTTGCGCGGTCCAAGCAAGCACTTAGACCACGGACATTCTCCATCTCCGTCGTCCAAGTGGTTGGACGAAAACACTTAGAGCACGGAGCTTGGACGACGGAGATTCCGTCGTCTAAGTGGGAAAAATTGTACCTAGACGACGGAAATCGTCCGTGATCTAGGTGCATTTTTCTTGTAGTGAAACTTAACACTTCTAAACCATGATTCCATACAGTTATGTCTTAACAATTCACTGAACAGTGTCTATCTCATCAATCTGATTCATCATTAAGTTTTATAGCTTAACTCAACAATATTGACTGACTCAGTAGAATCCAACGCTGCACTCTAAGCAAGGTAAAATCTGAAGTAAAATGTAAGGGTCTTCTCCAAAAAAAACCCGTCACACGTTTAAAAATCAAAACACTGATTTGTTCAAATTCATCTGGCTTAATAAAATCCGGCCACAACAACTTTCTCCTCCATTATACATTCTATTTTCAAAGGTGAATCAATGGATATCCATCAGGCCCTTCTGAAACATCAAAAGCCAGTGACTTGATATTCCTCTGCAACACAGAATCAGAGAATTTCCTTCCAACTAAGTTCTTAATCTATAAAATTGTCTTCTTAGAAGAACCTGGGATCCCAATGAACCGGTCCTTATTATCACCAAAACAAACAACATACATCAGGAGTCTCATTTTCAGACCCATCATCAGTACACATTTGCCTTGCCACAGACACAGTGGCACCCTCATTGCCGAAGTCAAATCCCAACACAATCATCCTTGCTTCTGCTTTCCAAGTTCTAAACAAAAAAGGAAATATCAACATGCAATCATGCATACATTAACCATAGATGGCCATAACCATATTCTTATGAGTGGTGGTGTAGTTTGTTGGGCCTCCTCCAAGGCCGACGGACCCTCTCGTCGGAGCTCCTCCGTGGCTAAGCGCCGCATTGTGTTCCATGGCCTCACGTTTGTTCTGCTCAGCCTCTGCAATTCGAGGCTCCTTCTTTTGTGTGGCCATGTCCTCCTGGATCGGATCCTGAGCCTTCACCTTCTCCATCTAACCACATAAACACAACCACGCATTTAAATTTAGTTAACCTAGTTGTAGAAGGAAAAGTAATAGTGAAGTAGTAAACCTTGATGATTTCAGGATTCAAAACATTTTTTCCTGTGATGAAGGCACTGAATATCTGAACGCCCAGGGATACCCGCAGCTGCAGGACATACTAAATTGATCAAACCATATACCACATTCAACCAACTGGCATACAACTACTTTTTCAGTTTTTTAGGAAGAGTTAAAGAGGTCAAGCTCACCTATTTGCTTCCAATTACTCCCATTGAACTTGCTGACCAGCTGTACCAGAAGTCTATCCTGTCCACCAAAAGTCATATGAATAACAAAATAAGAAAAGACTGATCGAGAAACTGAAGAAGAAAAAAACACAATTGAAGAATAAACATGCACTGAAACTATAACACTGAAACCAGCAAATGCTACCAGACTGAAGTAATTTGTATGTATCATATTAGCCAACTCTATTTAATTGCTGAAAACCAAAATAGGATATATCTAGTACTGACCTGTTTCACTGTCCAGAATCTTGATGATCTTTTGGTGGCACCACTGATTCTCATAAGACAGTGAAATTGAATTCAGTAAAAAGTGATCAATACATTGACAGAATATAAATGATCATACTCAATCTTCATACAGGTCTGTACCCTATAAACTATTCTCATACTTGAGAATCAGACTTTTAATGTGAATGCTTCAAAGACAATAGAAAGTAGAAACAACATAAATCCTAAGATAACAGTGAAGTAGTAAACCTTCTCTTGCATGGTGGCCTTGGTCTTCTCCATGCCAGACTTGGCAGAGGCATCGACATTCGCTGCGGCTTCTTTCATTGCCTGCATTTTCGCCTTGTTCTTTATTTTGCTCTGTTACAAACTTGGTTTCAGCTTCTATACACTCAGAATAATTTCTTACGCAGGAATGGCTTTATAATTCTAACTCATTTTTATTATTTCAAGTAACCCTAATATTTTTGTTCAATTGAATGCTCCTTTCATCAAAAGCACATGCATACCTTCAGTTAATTCAACAACAGGTCTTCGTTCTTTCACCCACGGGTAACCCTATGCTAGTCTCCATCTTCTCGATTGCATCAAATAAGCTATTAGAATTGCTGGAGACCTGTCAGAGAGAATACCATTTTTTGAATCTCATTATACAGACAACAATAACATCTTCTATGCTTAGACTGTTAAAAGTTTGAGACCCATATGCCAATGACCAAGTGGTATTGCAAGATTATAATGATGAATGATCAATAATTCACCTATTTTTTTCCGACATACAATGCACTAAGCTAAGTACTCTAAGGTCCAGCAGAGTCATTCGGATGTGAAATTTTAAATTATGTCCGGTAATGTCACTCAAACATATACTCTGCAAGCAGAGTTTGCATGATGCTTGTGCAACCAGAACTAAAAATCAAAATAAGTTTACTTCTTCCAAAGAAGATATCACAAATCAGATGAGAAAAATGGAAAATTATATTCTATATACAGGTCAGAAAAGGAAGTAAAGATAGGTCCCAACTACTATTTGTCAGAAATGTTCTTTATGGCACTTTTTGAAAAAGTACTTTTCCTCCTTGACTGGAATATCTTTTGACAGAAAATATCAGTACTGTCAAAAACATCCATATGAGTGAGAATATCACTACAGCATATAACCAGGATCGAAACAACACAAAGAACATATATGAATCCATCACACACATTCGTATGCAGATAATACACGAGAATACACACCTAAGAATTGGTTTGCATCCTCAAATTGCTAAACTTTATCATCCTGAAGGTAGTGATAGGTGAAAGAGTTCTTGTAGAGATTTTGGCAAGAAGGTACCGTCTGCTAAATGAGAAAGATATAAATGTCAGACCTTCATATATTGCAGAAAAATTCAATCCACAGGATATAATGTTCACAAAATTACCCTGTAAAGATGAGCTAAACATCTAGGATCAACTTCCCTTGATCAATGCCACTATGAGTTTCTTTTACTCTAAATCTCTAATAAATAACCTAACTTTTTTACCTCCAAGCATTCAATTCATCAAAATATAGACACCAATGTAGCTATGACATCAATTACTTCCTCATTCTAAATAATGTGCACAAAGTGGAAAAAGATCGAAACTTTAATGGGCTATAGAGATGACCGGATTTTAGCCGGTAGAGATGACCTCGGATTGACGCTTTATGGTTTTAATTGATCAAGCTCATTACTGCAGCAAGAAAAACAACAAAGAGGTGAGCAAAACAGTGAAGGAGAAGAAGACTTGTGTTTAAAGGCTTGAAGAAGACTCGCTTGATTAATTGAAATATAAATTATACACATTCGGTCTCCCATCATCACAACTCCTATGAAACTCTAAAAACAGCTTCAAGGCCTCTCGGATATGGAAGACCAAATAACTGAATTCCTTTGGGCATTGTATCAAACACCTTCCGTGCATAAATAACAGACCCAGAAACTTTGAAATATAAAGTATAATCATTCGGTCTCCCATCATCACAACTCATATGAAACTCCAAAAACAAATTCAAGGCCACTCGGCTATGGAAGACCAAGTAACCGAATTCTTTTGGGCATTGTATCAAACACCTTTTGTGCATAAATAACAGACCCAGTATCCTACTCCTCTGCAAATACATATGCGCTCAATAAACTGCAAATGGTTTCCATCGTATGTGAATGACAAAACACGTTCTCCATTTCTCCCAATTCCGTTCCCCACAGAGATATTAAATTGAGTTATCTATAAACTACCCATATTCCAAGTAAAAACCAAATAATAAAGAGACAATCGAAGAACTCTTACCGAAACAAAAAAGAAGTCCCAACTTAGAATTGTTGTTCCTTCCTCACTACACCATACGTACCTATATCGCAAACAAAAGTAAAGAAATTAATGGAGGACTAACAATCGATGAACTCTTACCGAAACAAAAAAGAAGTCCCAACTTAGAAAATAGAAAACTGGGGGTTGCTCTCGGTACTTTATTGGATTCGATTACCGCACTATCAACTATTGAGGAAAGAGTGGAATCCAAAGTCGATTGCCAGCAAACCACTTCATCTAGTACCAAAAACTTGAGAAAATAAAGGTAAAACTTTGGTTTTGGAGTTTTGGTTCTTACTTGGCATAATCCATGGCTCTTCATCGGTTTCGGTACTCGGGTAAATGCAACTCGAACAGGTTTTTTTAAGAGAGGGTGGAGGATACTATTCCGACGATTAGAAAATTTCATGACGGGAAGAATCAAGATCCACTTCTATTACTCTTCTCTGCCTTAGCAAGACCATCTTCGAAGGAACTCTTTGCATGAAAAACTGATGTAGGAGAAGATAGAAACTGAAAAACAGTTTTGTTTCTCAACGTGGGATATTAGATGTGAATCAGTTTTGAGCCTCCGTGATAATTTACTACACTATCCTTACTGTAATTTATTTCGTATATCTAGAGTTATACTAAGATAAGGACATTTTCAGGCATTTAGAATGTTCTACCTCTCCAATTACATTACGCAAGGTTGCCTTAATTAATAGATATATATATATATGTATATATATTCTCTAAATATATACATAAAAACATATACAAATTTTACTTTATACATTCATAATAATAATGTATTGATGTATCTTTTTCTATATTTCACTTTTAAGATTTGATGATTTCACATTTCCACAAGTTTCATTATGTGTATCGTATCATAGTAGTCGTGCTGATATTATATAGCTCTAATTTCGAGTATTATTGTTGCGTGATATATAGCATTGCGTAGTTTTACCGGAAAATCAAATCGAAATTTGAAATATACCGAACATAATCTCGTTGGATCCTAAATACGTGGGATGAATTAGTTGAGTAACCGACCGAATTGAGCCAGAACCGAAAAAAAATACGGTACAAGATCGTATATTGAAAAATTCAAATAAAACTGAACTGTACCAAAATTATATGTGTAAAAATTGTGATTCATTTTTTAAAACAAAAATATTTTCATTTATTTCTTACACAAATGAATAAGCACTCACTCAAATTGGATTTTTTTAACAAATATATATATATATATATTAAATACTAACCCATAAAACTATCATATTCTCACACTCTAGGTACCTCTCTTTATGTGGCTTTACCTCTCTCAATATTAACTAACCCAAATCATTGCCTATACTATACTTTTGAAATTTTATCGTAAATACAATCCAAAAATCGTTGGAACTTAAACATGTAAGACGGGTTTGCCAAAAAATTGATTTAAATAATTTATTATTGTACAATATGAGTTTTGGCTTAGTACCGAACTTATCTGAACCGATCTTAAGCCTAATGACATTGCCATATGTTATGTGGCGAATAGGTCAAAGAGTGAGATAGATGCACTGAGAGGCATAGCCGTAAAATTTGGGGGAAGAGGGGAGGCACCCTTATAAATTGCCGTTCTAATTTATTTTTTTAAAGAGAAAAATAAAATAAAATTATGAGCTTGAGTTTAGGGTTTTGTGTTTAAAGATTTCGTTTTGGGTATAAGATATAAAGTTTAATTAAGGTTTAGGGTTGGAGATATAAGAGTTTAGGGTTTAAGGATTAAGGTGTAGGGTGTAGGGTTTGTAATTTAGGGGTTATGACTTAAGGTTTGGGGTTAGGGGTTTAGGGTTTGGGGTTTGGTGTTTGAGGTTTAGATAATAAAATAAGTAAAATTAAATATAATGAGCCTCATATATTAGTTACCATTTTACCTTTGTTGACTTTTGTTTTTTGTTTTCAATTCATATTAACGGTGTTAATTTCGAGGTTAGTGTCACTTTATTAACTTGATTAAATGAGTGGTTGAGATTAGATTTTAACTAGTTGGTGTACTTGCACTCGGTGCACCAAACAATTTTCTTGTTCATTCTTGGTGGAACCTTGTAGAAGAAGATTAGTGCGGAAACATCATGAAGAATATGAATGTGGAAGATGCATGGAAGAACATTAATTGAAGAAGGTTCATGAATGGACTTCAATGAATGGATCTAGATTCTAGAGACTTCCTTAAGCACTATATAAGGAGGAGGTCTTGACCTCATTTGGCATCATCAAGGAGAATACAAACACATCACAAATAGAGTGAGTGGGTGCAACTCTAAGGGTCTTCGGGTATATAAGCAAGGTGAGTTATGAGTGTTTTAAGAGTGTGCATACCTCTTGGGGTAGAGTGATTTTCTAGGTTGAGAGGGGGTGTATAACGGGTATCACATTGGATACAAGGGCTTTATATTGCTGACAATATTATAAATAATATTAACGATGTAGATTTTGTCACCCGAGCTTTGGGAGAAAATGGAGAAGCTTTATCTTGGGAAGGGATTGTAGACAAAGGTGAATTTGAAGCGGGATCTCTACAAGCTCAAGATGGGAGAATGTGTGAATCTCATGGAGCACATGAACATGTTCAAAGGATAGGTAAATCAACTAGCAAACATTGAGGTTAAAATTGAGGAAGAAGATCGAGCCATTTTACTTCTTAACTCGCTTCCCGATTCATATGAGAATATTGTTACTACAATTTTGTATGGAAAGGATACATTGAAAATGGATGAAGTAGAATCGACTCTCTTGTCACATGAGAAGAGAAGGAAAGCCGATGATTCTCAAGGTTCCATCTTTATTGCTCATGAATAGAATCGTGGGGGGAAGGTCCACTACTAGGGGATTTAGTGAGCATAGCAGGTCTAAATCTAGAGGTAGGGGAAAGGGAAGCAATACTATAAGTGTAAGGAGTATGGACAAGTAAAGCCAGATTGTCCATTGATAAAAGAGAAAGATAATAAGAGCTCAAATTGCTCTTTGGTTAGTGTAACAGAGATGTCTAGAGATTTTGGAGAATTTCTCACAGTCTCCAAAGGTAATTACACTTTTTCTCAAGATGATTAGATATTAGATAGTAATTGTTCTCATCACCTTTTCTCTAGGAGAGAATATTTTGATACGTTCCAAGAAGTCCAAGGATTTGTGACTTGGGGTGATGGCACAAGACATCGTGCATGGGTACGGGAACTATGAAGATCAAGATGTTTGATAGAGCAGTTTGCACGTTGGGTGATTTGGTGTATGTCCTAAAGTTCCCGAGAAATCTAATATCCTTGAGTCAACTAGGCTCTAAGGGCTGCAAGGTTTTGTTAGCAAGGGGGGCTAAGAAAGTGTCACATGGTTGCATGATCCTAATGAAGGGACAAAAGTGTAGAAATATGTTTCGTCCGATAGGGAAAACTCATACCTCAAAGGTTGTTGGGAAACATCATGGACAGGAGAACATGTACCTAAAACGGGTCTTGTTTACGAGCACAGTAGAGACGCCAGCTATGGGGGAGAAATATTTCTCCTTTTCGATGAGCTGAATGAGGTTCTCGAAGAACAAGGAGGCCTCAGATCATTTAGATGAAAGGTGAAGGAGAAGATTTGAAAATGGTTAGAGCTCGACGAGAAAGGAAATTTCACACTAGAAGGTCGACGAGAAAAGGCCGTGAGGCATACAACAAAGTCAAAGTTCGTTGAGATATTCGCGGCACAGGAATCGGTCTCCCCGAGAATTTCTCGAGGACGTTTCGGTCTTGCCGAGAGCATCTCGGGGCCATTCTGCTCGATGAGCTGTAGAACATGGGTCATCAGGTAAGGTGTGGGTTTCGGATTACAGGTCCAAAACTTAAGGCCCACGCGGTTGTTACTAATTTAGAGGGAATGTTTGCACTACAAACACTACCTTTCCCGACAGATTTTATACAAAATCATTTTGTTGGCAAAACTCACTTGTATTTACACTCTCCACTAAAGTATTTTGAGTGACTTGGGCGTCAGAGTGTCTTCCCCCCTACCTCATTTCGACACAAGGAAGTTGAACTCAGAATTGTCAAAGTTGTGGAATGGTTCAGTGTTCGTTGAGAAGTTCTTGTTGAGGTAATTAATCCTCATCGTACTTTTTACCCCCCAACAAGTGGTGCCGTCTATGAGAAACGATGGCACCAAACATTCCTGAAAACAATGATAATGAGGCCTTGCCACACAGCAACGTTGGCAATCAGTTTGATGACTAAGAGAGTGGTAAAATTTTGGAAGGGGAAAGAGCTCGACGAGCTTAAAGGGAACCCATCGAGTCGGATGTTCAGGTGGTTCATGAAAATGGTGAAAGATCGAGGAGAGGCAGCCAGAGAAGAAGAGATCCAAGAAGGAGCCCTCCCAAGATAGGCCTTACCGCTGACGGTATCTAGAAAATGTGATTAAAACTCGAACACCTCTGAGAAAAGGAGAAGAAAAAAAGGATAATGAATGATACCATAGAGGAAGAGGACACTGAGAATAAACTACCTGAAGAAGAAGGACTATGGGAAGATGATGAGTCCTCCGTTGAGGATTACGAACCATAAAAGAGATCTCGTTGAGAGGAGAATCTCGTCGAGAAGAGTTCGTCGACTCCGATGGGAAATCAATTGAAAGAACTCATAGCCGCAGCTATGAAGGAAGTTACAAGGACCAGATCCTAAGACATAGCCGCTAAATTGGCCAAAGAAATCACACAATCTCCCTTTACTGGCCGAATTCTGAGGGCTAGGAAACCGAAGCATTTCTTGACTTCGGCAGCGCTACCCAAGTACACAGGCAATACCGATCTCATCGATCATCTGAAGGAGTACACGGGAATAATAGGGCTCGAAACCACTGACGAAAGGCTAACGTGCAAGCTTTACTTCAAGTCTTTTAGGGACCAGCAACAAAGTGGTTTCGAGAATTTACCCCAAACTCAATTGCTAGCTTCGACCAAATGGCTCAAACTTTCATCTCACAATACTTCTGCTCAATGAAGCAGAAAAATGACTTATCGGTCTTATCCAACATTAAGCAAAATAGTGGAGAAAGGTTGGAAAAATACTTTGAAAGATTCAAGGAAGAAATGACTAGCATCTATTGCGACTCGAGCGTGGCTGTCATAGGTTTTCAAGAAGGTTTGCTTGATGGATTGTCACTCTACGAGTAGCTTATCAGTCACCAACCAATATACATGGACGATATCCTCGACAAGGTTGAGGGAGAAATACGGTTAGAACACTTGAAATATTCTCAATGAGGTAGAATGGCAGCCAACGTCAAGGATAAGGTGGAATCAGAGAGTTTGGCAAGAAAAGAAGAGGCCAAAGCCAACAAGACTGGGGGCAAGAACAACATGCAAAGACATCCGGAAAGATAGGGGAATAGAAATATGAGGACGAACTGTGGTTCAGACGGAGCCCTGCCTTCATCTTCCGAAAGCACGAGGCCGAAGGCATCTTTAAGGACGCTGCACCACAACTAGAGTCCCCCAACGTCTTCGAGTGGAAGAGGTACTATATATACCACAAGACAAAAGGACACACCATCAACAACTGCGAAGCAATCAAGCTGGCCACAATGGAGCTTATAAGACAAGGAAAGCTTCAACAATATAAGCCAGTGAAAGAAGAGGTCGAACGAAGGGTCACTAATGATGAACCACCTGTTTAAGAAATCCTCGCCATCCATGAATGACCATAAACTATACGAGAAGAAGATGTACGGTTGAGAAGCGAGACTAGGCAGGTCGACAAGGTGAGAAGGGTATGCATCGTAGAATGGGGAGCTGTGAAGGCAGAATCTATACAAAAAGAGCCCGTCATCAGTTTCTCGAGCAAAGATGAAATAGGGATACAGTTCCCACACAAGGACGCACTCGTCATCTCGACTAAGATCAACGATTGCTTGGTATGACGAGTTCTCGTTAATGCTAGGAGAAGTATCGACATCATTTACTTTAGGGCATTCAAAAAACTAAAAATCGACCAAAAAAGAGTGAAAAGGAATAAATCCCCCATGTTGGCCTTCGATGGGACAGATTCATGGCCCTATGGAGAAGTAGCATTGCCAGTTTTGATGGCAAGAAATAGATTTGATGTCACCTTCATCGTGATCGACAAGCACTCGTCCTACAACATCATGCTTGGTAAAGGATGGCTACATATGATGGACGATGAAGCATCAACAAGATATCAGGTGCTTAAGTTTGTCTCTATAGATCGTAAAAAGATCGTACCTGTTCGAGGAGACCAGCTGCTAGCAAACAGGTTGTATGCAATGAAAATAAAGATTAAGTTCGTTGAGCAGGAGGACGAAGGTGAAAGCTCATCGAGTTTGTAGCAATTACAGAAGGGCTTGGGGTCAAAAGCCATGGAAGATGAAGAAGAGCAGAAGACGCTCATCACCATGAAGCCACAAGGGAAATGTTCCTCGACCAGGAAAAGAGAAAACCGGTTTGGATCAATGGGCTGTGTCCATCAAGGAAACAAAAGCTTTGATGGATTTCTTAAGGAAAAATCAAGACGTGTTTTCTTGGACTCACAAGGACATGTGGCGCATTGATCCGAAGATTGCCTGCCACAAGCTAAACGCCGACCCAAACTTACACCGTACCAACAAAATACAAGGAGACATTCCCCCGAGCACAACCAGATAATCAGCGACGAGATCGACCGTTTGCTCAAAGTAGGCTTTATAAGAGAGGTCTGGTGTCCAACTTGGATATCCAACGTGGTTGTTGTACAAAAGAAGAATGGGAAATGGCACGTGTGTGTGGATTTTACCAACCTCAACAAGCTTGTCCCAAGGATTGCTACCCATTGCCGAAGATAGATCAAATGGTCGATGCCACCGCCGGTTACAAAATTTTGTTATTCCTTGATGCATTCTCGAGGTACAACCAAATACCATTGGCTCAAGAGGATCATCTCAAGACCACTTTTGTGTCAGAAAGAGGGTTATACTGCTATAAAGTAATGCCATTTGGGCTCAAGAATGCGGGAGCAACTTACCGGCAATTAATCAATATGATGTTTAAGGAGCAGCTCAGCAAAACAATGGAAGCATACATTGATGACATGGTGGTAAAAAGCGAATGGAAAGACGATCACATCAAGCATCTCGACGTGGTTTTTGGGGTGCTAAGGAAATATGGGATGAGGCTAAACCCGGCAAATTGCATTTTTAGAGTATCATTAGGGCGGTTCTTGGGGTACATTGTGAACCAATGAAGAATATAACCAAACCTAGAGCAAGTGGAAGCTATATGCAACATGAAAGAGCCGAACACCAAGAGGGACATCCAAGTCTTGATGGGAAGGATAGCCGCTTTAAGTAGGTTCATCTCCTAGATGATTGACCGCTGCAAACTATTTTTTAAGGCTTTAAAGACCCCCAAGGGACAAGAATTCTTGGAAGAAGAATAGAAACAAGTGTTCGTCGAGCTAAAAAGATACATAGCTAGTCGAAACTTCCTTGTCATACCAAAGGACAGAAATAGCTATAAGCCTGATATTGTTCATAGAAGAGGGAACATTCCAATGGTTGGTCTCGTTCGTTAGCCAAAGCTTGATCGACGCAGAAACTAGGCATACGCCCACCGAGAAAATTATCTTGGCCTTGGTGCACACGAAAAGGAAACTTGGCCAATATTTTGAAGGGGAAGCAAATATCAGTGTACACAGACCTTCCACTTTGAGGGATCTTAACGAAGTCGTATGCATCAGGGAGGAGAATGAAATAGGCGATTGAAAAGTACGACATAGAGTTCAGGTCGAGGACATCGATAAAAGGTCAGGCATTAGCTGACTTTCTCGTCTAGTGTCATCTTCAATTGGCCATAAACCGTGTCTCTTGGGAAGATCCGATATGGGAAACGGATATCGACAGCTCGTCGAACTATGCCGGAGTCGGAGTGGGGATCGTGTTGAAAAGCTCGAAAGGATTCAATCTAGATTGTGCTGTGAAGTTGGGATTCCCCGCATCCAACAATGTCGACGAATATGAGGCACTTATAACCAGACTCAAGTTGGTCAAACAATTATGCATTCAACGTGTCCAAGTGTATTCGGATTCGCTGCTAGTGGTGGGTAATCCAATAATGATTACGCGGAAAAAGATTCCAAGATGGCAGACTACCGGGGGTTGGTGCGTGAGGCAATCTGGGAATTCGAACAAATCTCGTTGGTAAAAGTTCCACGAGAAGAAAATCGGCTAACAGTCGAGTTGGCAAAATATGCTTCGGGGTTCATCCAACCAGTGCCAATCTGGCTGAACATGTTTGAAGTCCCCAGCATTAACGGGAAAGTTGAACGAAGTGCAATGGCAATAGAATCATTTCCAAATGATTGGAGAGGAGAGATAATCAATTTCCTAGTTTTCGACATTCAACCTGAGGATCCCATCGAAGCAAGAAAGCTGAGGATGAGGGTTGCACGGTATGTATTCCTTGACGACATTTTATATCAGAAATCTTTTGGAGGGCCACTATTGAGATGTGCTGGGCCAAGACAAGCAGAGGACATCATATGGGAAATCCATGGAGGATTGTGTGCAAGTCATGTTGGTGGGAGAAGCTTGGCGAAGAGAATAATCACACAAGGATACTTTTGGCCATACATGGCAAGATAGTCGGAGCAATATGTCAGGAATGTCCTCGATGTCAGAAGCATGCATCTGTAAGTCATGTCCCTGCACAAGAGCTCGTTGTACAATTAGGTCCATGGTCTTTTGCTCGTTGGGGGATGAACATTGTGGGACCATTACTTGAGCGCCCAGGGGACTCAAATTAGTACTTGTTGCAATAGATTACTTCAAAAAATGTGTGGAAGTAGAGCCGTTTGTCACCATTTCCTCAAAAGATGTGATCAACTTTGTTTGGAAGCAAATAGTATGCAGATTTGGGATACCTCATGAGATTGTGTGCGACAATGGAACTCAGTTCAACAATGCGGCATTCTGCAACTTCTGGGACAATTATGGAATTAAGTCGAGGTTCTCGTCGAGAAGTTATCCTCCAGGAAACAATCAAGCAAAAGTCACCAACCGAATTATTTTTGACAGGGTGAAAAAGAAGTTAGAGGGAAAACAAGGTGATTGGGCTAAGAAGTTGCCAAGAGTGTTATGGGCATACAGAAAAACTCAAAGGAAAACAACGAGGGAAACTCCTTACTCGTTTGTATACGGGGTCGAAGCAGTGATTCCCGTCGAGAATATGTTCTCAACAACAAGGACAATGACATACATAGCCGGGGGCAATGACGAAAGCATGGTTGTCGAGTTGGACTTGGTAGAAGAACGATGAAAAAAAATTGTTGCTCAAGTGGCTGAGTACCAAAGACAGGTTGAGAGGTATTTCAATAAAAATGTTCGATCACGAAGTTTTCAGCTTGGCAAGCTAGTATTAAAGAAAACTGTAGAGGACATACGAGCCCACAAAACAACAAAGTTTGAAGCCGCATAGGAAGGACCGTTCCGTATAATGGAAGTGTACAATCAATGAGCTTATTGGCTCAAGGAAGTTGGCACTGGGTTTTATCTCTCAAGGCCATGGAACGTCGTCTACCTGAAAAAGAACTACCAGTGAACCTGGGGAGGTATGCCAAAGGAATAAAGTTGTTTTAATTTTCAATGTACTTTGAATTTATTTCCAGAATTGCAAAATGCTTGAGGCAAGTGCAAGTGAAATAAATAAAGTCTTCGTTGAGGCCAAAAATGTGTTGATATGGCCTTATGATGAAGATGACCCAAAAAGTCTGGGGCATAATGGGATCAATAGCCATAAAAGCTTAAAGATCAAAAAATGCACAAGATCAAAAAGCTAAGAGCATATCGATATGAACGCTTGAATTCTCGACGAGAATATGACCCAAAAAGCCTCAGGCATAATGGGATCAATAGACATAAAAGCTTAAAGAGCAGAAAATGCAGAAGATCAAAAACCTAAGAGCATATTGATATGAACGCTTGAATTCTCTAAGAGAATATGACCCAAAAATCCTCGGGCATAATGGGATCAATAGGCATAAAAGCTTAAAGAGCAGAAAATGCATAAGATCGAAAAGCTAAGAGCATATCGATATGGACGCTCAAACAAGAAGTTATCGACGTGCATATAACCAAAAGCCAAGGGCATATGGACCATAACGAGGCCAATATACCAAAGGGTGGAAAGTCATAAGATCGGCGAGAGGTTCTCATCGAGATATTTTTAGTCCTCAAGAGAATGTCTTTTGACTGAAAAATTTAGACAAAAAGACATTAGGGGCATGTGCAGGGGAATAAGTAGGAAATATATGCTTTATTAATAGTGCTTGCAGGAATAAAGGCTAAAAAAATGTATTAAAAAAAGATATCGCTCTCTACGGAACCCAAAATTATTTGCCGTCGAGAAAACATTCGACGAACTTTCTTGACGAGTTTGGAAAAGAAAATTACAAAAACAAAAGGGAAAACTATAGAATATTGGAGCTCGAGAACAATGGCAGGAAGTGAGCAAGGATCCCTTGTCTGGTGATTAGCTCACTTCGGTAGTTGCTGGCTCCGGCGATCATGCCACGGTTGTAGGCAATCTCAACTTCGGTTTGATGATGACTAGCATTATTTTGGAGGTGCTTAATGGTATCCTCAGAATATGCAAGTTTTCTATGAAGGCGGTTGATGGTACTCTCTAGGGAGTCAATCTTGAAGCGGGTGCCTTCTACCTCATATTCCAGGTCCCGGAAGACTGATTGGTGACATGATCGAGAGGAATTAGGGGCAACGCGGTTGGAGTCTCCAAAACCACAGCTTGCTCTCGGGTCACATTCCAAATCCCAAGGTCGATTAAGATGGCTTGGATGAGATGATATGGGAATGGGATGACTAAGGTCCTCAAAACTTTGACTACGCCACATCGGAGAGCCGGTACCACGACTTACTCAAAATTGGGAGGGAGGAAAGACGACCTCTTCAAGATTGCAGACTCTAACCTCCAGGGAAGCCTTTTAATCTTTAACTTTATTGAAATATCCACGGCATTCAGAGCGCTAGTGATCATTCCAAAGGGAGAGGACGAACCGTGAGACCTGAATACAAACTACGTGTTAACTTTAGCATGCATGAAGAGGAAAAATATAGAAGAGAAGTACGAGACTCTACTTGGTCAACGATTGTTCAGGGGACGATTCGATAGTCATTCATGAAAGTTCTTTTCCTTTACCATGCCTCGGTAGAGGAGGAAGGAGAATGGTGTTGTTCGAGGGCGAGTCCATCACAAAATTGACTTCAGAAAGTGTGGCAGACATTATGAAGGATTTTGTTATGGGCGTAATGAAGGCATGATGAAGTGAATTTATAAAACCCAAGTAAGTTAGGGTTTCTCGTGTGAGACGTAAGAAAGAAGGTGGAACCAAACCTCGAGATGACCGAGATCAAAGGAATTTTGAAAAATTCCCAACTGAAATTAGTTTTGGTGAGGTGATGTGGTCAAAGGTCGTTGGGGAAATCTCGTCGACAAGAAGTTAGGTCTTTCTCGATGAGATTTTACTTGTGGAGAAGCTTGTCATCTCGAGAACCATTCAACATGTGCAAATGTTCATCAAAGAAAGGAATACGAAGGAAATTCGACAAGCACAAGATCAACAAGTATGGGAAAAAGCATGACATACCGAAAAGCAAAGCAACCATACAAAAATATAAAACTGAGGAGCTGTTCAAAAGTTGGCTTGGGCAGAAACATTATTGGCCTAAAATAAAAAAGGAAATAAAAGAAAAGCAGGAAAAGCTTCAAGTCTGGACGTCAGTAGAAGTACTGGTCGTCAAGTCTTTCTCCTCGGTCTTCTCTTCGTTGGGCTCCTGGGTGCTCGAGGTGGTCTCGACGAGGAGCTGTGCTATTAAGGGAGGAGGCTCGGTGTGCTCGAGGATCACCTTAGTTATAGGAACAACCTTGATGTGCTCGAGTATTTCCCATGATGAGGGGACAACCTCATCGGTGAGTTAGACAACATCCTCGGTGGGAGCATCATTTTTTGGCATAGGGGGAGTGCAAACTTCACCAATATTAGAGCCAAACAGTGACTCATACTCATCTGCTCATTAGAGGAGCTCGTCGATAGCGTCAGCTCCCTCGTAGATACGCTCCTCAACGGGGAGAGAAGACTGGGCCTAGGCGAGACAAAAGTACTTCACCGAGGACTTCCTCATTGTCCGGTTGGTGTTCTCAAACCCCTCGTCGTGAATTCCCCCCCCCCCCTCATCGATTTGCATCTCCAACGAGGCAATACGCTCCTTGGCCTCCCAGCTATCTTTCTCGAGCTCCGCGATCTTCTTTGAGGCCTCTTCCACCTCACGATCCTTGACGAGACAGCTCCCTTGAGTGAACTTTAGGTTGTCGGAAATCTCATGGTTAGATTTATCAAGATTGGCAAAGCGCTCTTTGAGGGCCTTGAACTCTCCCACCTTTCCCCAATATTGAGAGGTAGAGGCAGACAGTTTGGCCTTAGCCTCTGTGATCTCAATCTCAAGAGTGTCGATGAGGTGAGAATCGGGAGAGAAGATCATTTATGCATGGAGCACGATCTGGAAAAGGCCAGTTAGTCCTAGGTGGAAGAGAAGAAAGTAAAACTTTTGAAGAAAAGAAAAGAGGGGTTTTCGCCGGACCCACATCCATGGCCTTGGAGAGCACTGTTGCCTCATGATCTTTGCGAGATCCTTATCGGAGGACATCACGGTCCGGGGAGCACTTGTAGAGTTAGAGAATCATGCTATGCGCCACCTCATGGTTGTCGAGGAGGGGCTTCTCCCTGCTGAATAAAGGTTGGACCTTGCTAGACTTTCAGCCACTGGTCAATGAGCTTTTCTCGGCGGGGGTCACAATGTTCTTTGATGAAGGAGGTTTTGAGACTGTATGAGCGTTGAGGTTATTTGAGTAAAAATAGATTGAAATATGTACAAAGCCAAATCAAGACAAATATATAGGAATACCTCAGGGAGAAGGAGGATGCTATGTTTTCTCATGGAGGAGAGGATCCAATTCCTCCACGGAAGATGGACGAGCTTTGGGTGCCCAAGATACAGATGGGCGAGATTCGGGACCAGGAGGAGGAAGATCGACAGACTTGAATGAGGCCTCTCCAGTGCTTGACGAGACCTTACGTCTCTTCTCCTCGAGGGGATCTTTGAAGTTGACTGTACGAGGGAGGACTTGCCCTCTTTTCTTGCTGCCGGAGGCGGAAATGGATGGAGAGTCCTCGAGAGCTTCCTAAGGGATCAAGGCAGCCTTGGCCGGGGCCTTGAGAAGGCGAGGGGCCTCGACATCGACGTAAAATGGGAGCTCCACCCTTATGAGCCAAGTGTAAATGTCGTTCTTGATGGTGTATGCCTCGGTGTACCGAGTGTAAGCCAATGAGGAATGCTCATGGGCAAGCGCAAGGAGAGAGATGGAGGAAATGTAGTGGGCCAGAGACTAGTGGCCATTGGCCATATTCTGGGTGATCCATGCGGCCCAATCTTTGTTGAGCAGAAAAGGGTTGGAACCCACCAAAAAAGCTAAAGGAAAAGTAAGTTTTCAGAGAGAAATTCATAGTTGAGATATCGACGAGAAAATGCTCGAAGAAGAACTATCAGCTAGGAGAGATATTTACTTGGCTTGTCCCTAAACCTCTTAGGGACGCCGAGGGGAAAGTCCTTGAGCTCTGGGGGCATCCAGTTGCCCTCTATTATCATTGGGCTGGAGTCCAACCCAGTAGTTGGTATTCCGCTACTCGAGGCAATTCCGCTGGTGATGAGGTCAAAAATTGAATCGGCGGCGAGTTTGCTTGATCCGGGAGTACTTGTGGAGGAAGAAGAAGTCCCCAATCTTGAGGGGAACCTTCATCTACTAGCCGAGGGCCAACAATGTTAAGATCACAACAAACAATTTCAGTCTCAATTACATGGGATGCAAATCGAGTACTACAAGCAGTAGAAAGATAGCATGATGAAAGGGGAAGTTCAAAAATTTGAGGTGGAGCTGGGAAAGGATGAGGCAGTCAGCGGGCACTCCCTCACCAGAAATAAAATCCACGTTGTCGGGCATGATGAAGACTTGGACGCTCCCTGGAGGGTTTAGGTGAGCCCTTGCATGCGAGAGTTGGCTCTCAGAGGGAGCCCACCATTTTTTCTCATCTTTCGGAGACTCGACGTCCCCATGTCCATCGTCCCTTCTTCTTTAGTACCCTCTTCGTTGCTAAGGTTGCGGTCCTTGGCGGTCGGCTCGTGGACCGGGTCGGCAACAGCCTTGGACTAGGCTTAAGATCGTGTAGTGGTCATGATCGAGGAGGTGGAAAGCAAAGATCAGGTCTAATTTCTGGGTTGGAAAGGGATTGAACTTTGAATTAATTTTGGGAACGGGATAGGTTGAGATAAAGTGAAGTGAATAGGGGGAGTGGAGAAGAAGATATATAGTGTGGGAGAATCATGGGGGAGTGAACAATGGTTATGGAATTTTGAAAGATGAGGGAAACGAAATGGAGTTATGGCAGTGTTGAGTATATTGAACGTAGGGAACGTGGACAAGACACGTGGGAAAGTGAAGAGCTTTTAGTTTCTCAACGAGAAAGTTCCTTTTGAGTGTTTGGTGGAAATCCAAAAGAAATTTTGGGGGCACTTATGGGGAAGAAATATTTCTCCACGTTACAAGCTGAATGAGGTTCTCAAAGAAAAAGGAGGCCTCGAATCGTTTGGACGAAAGGTAAAGGAGAATATTTGAAAATGGATAGAGCTCGACGAGGAAGGAAATTTCACTCTAAAAGGTCAACGAGAAAAGGCCGCGAGGCATACGACGAAGTCAAAGTTCGTTGAGATATTCGCGGCACAGGAATCGGTCTCCCCGAGAATATCTCGAGGACGCTCGGTCTCGTTGAGAGCATCTCAAGGCTGTTCTGCTCAACTGTTAGGACCATAATTATGTGCCCATTATGCTCCTAACTTTATGCTCATAGCTTGTTTTCTATGAATAAAACATTGTTCTTATGACATTTCCTGTTCTTACTAGGAAATGTGGAGTTGGCTCAAAAATGTATTAAATATGAAGAATTAGATACTTATTGGAGAAGACGTATATATTTCCGAGGTCAAGGGAAAATTTGGAGCAACTTTGGGAAAATGACGAAATAGCTTCACCGGAGGTTGCCGGAAGTTGCCCAAAACCCACCGAAATTTGCCACAACCGGCCGGCCCACTTTGGCAGCCCAATCACATAGAGTCCAGCCCAATGGAGGCCCAGTGAACTCATCTATGCTTACCAATCTGATTTGGAGAGAAAGAGAAGAAGTTGGACCACATGATGTCACCATTTTTGGGGCTTAGCCTTCCATAGCCTAAAATAGTGGATCATGGTCTCCCTCATTCAAAGTTGACCTTTAGATCTTTCATCTCACCATTTTATATCATCTAAGAGTCCATATTTTCCTTCTTAACCAGCCCAAATTCGAGCTCCCCCTTACACCCACACATACCACACTTCATTTCACTCATTTTACAAGTTTAGAGCCATTTTCTCTCTAGTTTTCTCTCTAGCTTCTCTCTAGGGTTCTTGGTGAGTTCTCTAGAGAGAAGCTAGATTTCTCTACCCTTAATCATTTCCTCCTACCCTCTACAAATCTAAGAGACCCAGCCTTGAATTCCTTGGCCAAACCTCTTCCACTCTTCCTCATCACCATCCCTCACTTTCTCCTCTCATCTTTGCCTCCAAGGAGTGTGTGATTCTCTAGAACTTGAAGAAGCGGGAAGTAATCCCTCTTCCCCTGGGCTTATTTTAGTCCTAGAGGTTGCCTCTCATCCTCTTGAAGACTTGGTGCTTGTTAAAGAAGAAGAAGTGGAGCTAGAAGAGCTTAGAGTCACTTGGAGCTTTGCTAGGGACCCTTGGTTATTTCTACTCTCTTTTACATCTTAAACATGTATCAAATCTTATATTTAATTATGTTTAGTGAGTAGTCTCTTTTGGGAGGCTAGGGTTAGAACTCTAGCCATGTGATGAACAAACTATGTGTTGGTTATGTATGACTCTTTAATTGTGTTGTGAATAAGCTATTGTGTGTTTGTGGATGTTTATGTGTTTGAGCCTCATTTCTAGTTTTATTATGCATGTCTAAGCTAAGACTAAGTTGAGATATGTTTAAGGAAGTTAATAATGAACTTAAGTGAATTAGTCACTCACCTATGAAAGATGAGCATATAAACATAATTAAGGTATTATTCTATGAGATTTACCTTGAGAATTAGTTCCCCAGCACCTAGCATGGACTAGAGCTTCTTTGAGTCTTTATAGACTTGAAGAACTCTAGTCAAGCACACATTAATCAAAAAAGTTAATGAGGCACATTGTAGAACTTCTTAGCTCGTAACTTACTAATTACGAGTTGAGGGATTCACTAGACAACCCCTCGGGTCTTCCAATCGATATTCGAGAGGGGAACATTTTCACATCTATCACACAATTTACTTGTTGACTTCACAACATGGCATACTATTGGGATTCAAGTCTAAATAGCTTGGCTCTTGGTTCCACTTCACGATATTCTTCAATGTTGGGTTTGAGTAGCCTAGAGCCCGTAATGGCCTTGGAGCATAGATTTAAAACCAACCGCGACTCACAAGGTCATGACTTGGACATTCATTCTCATGAACGGACTTAATCTAAATCGAGAAATTGTTTGATGCATCATATGGTTAGTGGGGATTTCCCTAGTTGACCTATTTTCCCTTATATTGAATTTGTGTCATTTAGTTCGCATTTAGTGTAATCACTCAGCCATCAACTAACTCGTTAAACCCTCACCGTAATTGCATCATCCCTTGCAATGTCAAATATCCAAAGGATTTGGTAGTGTGAGATACACTTTCACATTTTATTTCCTCTAGTGTCAAGTACTGTAGTGTCTAGTGAGTCGTAATCTTTGTGCTTTCATTTCTGAGCTAAGGAATCTAAGTGCTTAATCCTCGTGGGTTCGACTCTCGATTTCCTTTCTATACTATTACTTGACCCGTACACTTACGGGCGAAGACCATTCTTGCACTTATGAGTTAGCCAATAGCTTATTAAGTGTAGGGTATAAATCTTCCAACATCGACGAGCTACAGAATGTGGGCCTTCAAGTAAGGAGTGGGTTTTAGGTTTTGGGTTACAGGTCCGAAACTTGAA
Organism: Geum urbanum; assembly: GCA_946800695.1. Lineage (NCBI taxonomy): Eukaryota > Viridiplantae > Streptophyta > Magnoliopsida > Rosales > Rosaceae > Geum > Geum urbanum. The sequence goes on along the minus strand of OX327007.1, from coordinate 5,993,403 downwards.
GCCCACGTGGTTGTTACCGATTTGAATGGAAGGTTTGCACTATAAACATTGCCTTTCCCGGCAGATTTCATACAGAATCATTTTGTGGGCAAAACTCACTTGTATTTACACTTTCCACTAGAGCATTTTGAATGACTTGGGTGTCGGAGTGTCTTTGCAGACACCCCCCACCACCACCACCTCATTTCGACCCAAGAAAGTCAAACTCAGACTTGTCAAAGGTGTGTGGCATCATTCGTTGTTCGTTGAGATGTTCTTGTTGACGTAATTCGTCATCGACGTACTTTTTATCCCCAACCATAAATTATCTAGTAAACTAAGATTAAGCCCAAACGACTGGCCGTAATCTAGGAAAATCTACAATTTTTTTGACATAACCTCTCCTGAAACTGAGACTACCAAAATGTGCATGAAGATAACACTTTAGAGACTAAATCCCAAAAATAAACCGTGGACCATCGATGTCCATCCGGATTTCTCAACATAAGTCATAAACAAAACCAGAACGCAACTCATAAATTTAAAAGCATATTTACAAGGTACTGGTTCTGAATACAGGGGAAAGTAACTTAACGACAACAAGAGAAGCTGACTCAGATATTTACATGAACATCACTGGAAGTAACATTATACAAACGGTATTCAGAGCGACTTCTACTAACATATACTACATATGATACAAACTAACAGTGAGCCGAGACATACAGCTGAAAAGATGACTGGTAGACTCAAAGTCTTCAACAATACCAAGCACTTCCAGGATATACACTACAGCATAGGCGACGAAAACCGAAAATCCCAGAAAAATGCATTAAAATATAAAATGTTAGCATGAGTGGACAAAAATAATATAACCGGCGTAAATTAATAAAACTGAGCTATCATGTTTTTCCACTGATTTCCGTGAAATAATGAAAATTCAAATCTAATAAAGTGAAATGCAATTGAGGTGGTTCTTCAGGGTGTTTATCATAACCCGTAACGCCAGTATATATGAAAAATAAGGTGATAGGATCGTCTAGGATGTTTGTCCTAACCCGAGACAATCTGGGTTGGGCAGGGTGTTTATCCTAACCTGGTCTGACCGGCTATCAAGTGATCAATTGAATAGCTAGCGCATCGATGCTACTAAATAAAACCATCACAAATAAACCTCCAAATAAATGCTCTGAAAATATACTGTAAAGCATATAAATGTGAACTCGTAATCGACTGTGAAAATAAAGTCCACTCATAGGTCTGTGACTCCTGCTGGGGTCCAGCGGAATTCTCTTCGTTGCTAGGGTCACGATCACGGTGTCCTGTCCATACGGATTACATAATATCAAAATAGGTAAAAGTATGGAAATACATTCTAAAAATAACCCGAAAGTCCCGTCGAAGAATTTCACAAACTACCTCTCTGGAGCTCTGTCGTGGACGGGGGTGCGTGGCCCACACGTGCCTCTGGTGAACCTTCTCTAATGGGGGTGTTCGACCACTCGTTGGAAAGCTCTCCACGAGCACTAACACTTCCATAATTTGACCGAGGTCCAACTCACCGGCGGTTGGTCGAAAATAACGTAAACAGGCCAAAAAACCAATTTCTAGTGGCTGTCACCAATGATGGTGATTGACCCTACAAAATGTTCCTCTCGTCAAGCCCAATCGATCCCTTATACCTACGCGCCCCAACTCGCGACCAATTTGCCGAAAACTCAATCGCAAACAACCGGCCAAAATTGGCCAACGAACTCTCCTTCGTGGAGCCTCAATGGACCACTCGACCTTACCCAAAAGACTCAAGGGGAGGAGAGGTTCAATACCCTTCAACTTTCGACCCTGAAACACGCCGGAGCACCGCTACCGACGACGGTGACTCCCATGGGTAAACCCCATTCGGGTAGCCCGAATACCCTATAATTTTCCAAAAACAAACAGAGAAACACAATAAGAAATCCATGGGCTTCAATTTCCTACATGTTTCGTCGCCAGAGGTGGCCGAAAACGGTGAGGGTCGGCGGGGAAGAATACGGGTCAAGCCCGAAATAATTCTCCCATTTATATCCCAAAATATAATTAAATCAATGGTCCACATTTGATCTGATCAAGATCGGACGATATAGATTTAACTGACTAAAAATAATTTCCTTTTAAATAATTCCTCACGCCGACTTTCGATAAACATAAAAACAAGCTCGCTAATCCGAAAATTTCTCCGAAAATTTCTACAAGCTCGAAATAAAATACTCTACAACTTTTTTGAAGAAAGTTAAGTCAAAACTCTCACTCGGTGAAACATTCGTTAACAAACTCGATAATACGACTAATTCACGATAAAACTTAATACTTCTAATAAGTGTGTAATCTTGGTTCGGGTTGTCACACCATCCACATGTTTCCAGGTTTCAGACGATGGTGAGAAGGAAAATCCTACTAGGGAAGAGGTAAAGTCGAGATCCCTCTTCGGAGCTGGTGATTGTTGACTTGGAGCAGTTACACATAGCATTGGCCATTAATTAACCAAGGAGAACTAGGACCATATGCAACTGATTCAGGCATGTGTAGCAGGAGCAAGTACAACACCATTGGGGTTCTTATGGGTATAGCAAGCGGTGTCTCAGTTTGAGATGGACTTCAAGGATTGAAGTGAAGGTGCGACATTATCCACCTAAGTCGACAGGGAGAGATTGTTGAGTTTATGCCTCCTTAGTGGATAATTCATGTTTTAATGCACGTGGTTCATGTATTGAGAATAAATACATGGGGTTGTTCATTTATGGTGGAACCTTGTAGAATAAGATTAATGTGGAAACATCACGAAGAAGATGAATGTGGAAGATTCATGGAAGAATGTTAATTGAAGAAGGTTCATGAATGAACTTCAATGAAAGGATCTTGGCTCTAGAGACTTCCTTAAGCACTACATAAGGAGGAGGTCTTGGCCTCATTTGGTATCATCAAGGAGAACATAAACACGTCACAAGTAGAGTGAGTGGGTGCAACTCTAAGGGTCTTCGGGTATAGAAGTAAGGTGAGTTGGGAGTGTTTCAAGAGTGTGCATAGGTCTTGGGGTAGAATGATCTTCTAGGTTGAGAGAGGGTGTACAAGGGATATCTTATTGGATACATGGGCTCAGGTTGCGTATAATCTTGAATGGTGTAATCTTATATTTTATGTTCTCTTATAGTGAAGATGAAAACTCTCTGAAGACGTGGGTAAATTATTTGACCAAACCTCGTTAAATCTTGTTGTGTTTTTGACTTGATTGTTTCCATTTTTCCATCTCTATTACTATGCAAACATAACATTGGCAGCAATAATCGATAAAATTGACTTCTCTATATACGCGGGAGTGATGGTGATCAATGATTGTGGAGGAGTATATAATGCGTTAGTGAAAGAGTCTAAATTCTAGTGAGTATCTCGTTTACGAAGTTATTAGTGATATGATTAATGGAATTCGGAGAATCACCTTTCACTTAGCATAAAGACATGAAGGTGAACATAAACCTTAACCAAAGGGGTTAGAAAGAATGCTAACAATCAAACTGTTCTCTGAACACGGCAGTTAAATTAGATTGAAGTGTCTATAAGAGCAATTGTTTATACAAAGTAGACTTACACTACTTCCTATCTTTCATGCACCAGGAAGAAGTCTGGTATGTTCTATTTCTTGTTAATCACGAAAGTTGTTCAGTACAAAATTATATACACACAGAATGCATGAAAGGAAAGAAACAGAATGAGCTACACAGATGAGCTACACGTGTAGGGCTGTAATTCATTAAACTAAAACGAAATCAAGCAGTATAATCTGTTATATTAGCTGTGCTGTAATGACTGTGTCAATACTCCCCCTCAGCTTGATGGAGGTCTCTGAAGCATCAAGCTGCAACTGAAAAATTCATGTTGTGGAGAACACAGTCCCTTGGTGAAGACATCAGCAAGCTGATCTTGAGAAGACACAAACTGCAATTTGATAGATCCATCCTTGACCTTGTCACGAGTGAAGTGTACATCCACTTCTACATGTTTCATCTTGGAATGATGTACAGGATTAGAAGCTAAAGCAAGTGCAGACACATTGTCACAGTGAAGTAATGGAGTAGCACTCAGAGGGATCTGTAGCTCTTGTAGAAGATGTTTGAGCCACTGAAGTTCACAGGTAGTGTCTGCCATGCTTCTGTATTCAGCTTCAGTGGATGATCGTGAGACAGCATGTTGTTTTCTACTACACCAGAAAATAGGCATGTCATTCAACAGGACCACAAATCCTGTAGTAGACCTTCTGTCATTAGGATTACCGGCCCAGTCTGCATCACAAAATGCCTGTAAAGTAGCTTCACACACTGATTGTGAAGCAAATGTAGAATTTGCAGAATAATTCTATCTTTGATACAGAATACCTACATCAGCTGTACCTTTAATGTACCTTATGATTCTTTTAACAGCATTGAGATGATCAAGAGTAGGAGAATGTAGGAATTGACAAACATTGTTTACTGCAAAGGTGATATCTGGTCTGGTAAATGTAAGATATTGTAGACAGCCAACTAAAGTTGTAAAGAAAGAAACTTCATTGTCTTTTAAAGGAGAACCAGAATCTTTGAGAAGTTTGATACCAGATTGGCAGGGAGTAAGATGAGTATTGCAAGCATCCAATCCAGCTTTATGAATGAGATCACGAGCATATTTATGTTGAGACACAAAGATGCCATTCTTGCAATGCTAAATCTCAAGACCAAGAAAATAGTGCAGTAATCCCATGTCTGTCATTTCAAACTCAGTCTGCAAAGACTGTTTAACCTGTAGAATAGCTTCCTCATTATCTCCAGTGACAATGATATCATCAACATAGAGTAACAAATAAATTATGCAACTGTTAGTAATTTTAACAAATAGTGAAGGATCAGCATGTGATGGTTTGAATCCAATATTGGGCAAAAATTGAGTAAACCTCTCATTCCAGGCTCTAGGTGCTTGTTTCAGTCCATAAATAGATTTCTGAAGTTTGCATACATGAAAGGGAAGTTGAGGATCTTCAAAACCACTTGGTTGTGTCATATAGACTTCTTCTGACAGATTACCATTTAGGAATGCATTTTTAACATCAAGTTGATGAAGGGACCAACCAAAGGATGCAGCAAGAGCTAAAACAAGTCTCACAGTGGTGTGCCTAACCACTGGAGAGAAAGTTTCTTCATAATCCACACCATATTCCTGACTAAAACCTCTAGCCACAAGTCCGGCCTTGTGCCTGGCTATACTTCCATCTGCAAGTCTCTTTATCTTAAAGATCCATTTGCAAGAGACTAAATTCTTATCAGGAGGTAATTGAACCAGTGTCCATGTATTTTGTTTAGTCAGTGCATCAAACTCTTCTTGCATAGCCTGTTTCCAAACTGGAACCTTTAAAGCTGCTTTGTAACCAATAGGCTCTCTATCAGAAGTATCAGAACCATTAGTTAAGGAAGAAAGAAAACATTTCTTTTTGACAATGCCTCGTTTGCTTCTGGTAAGCATGCCATGATTATTAATTGTGGCAGGATCAACTAAACCTTCTACTGGATGAAGAATATTAGAAGAAGACATGGCATTAGGTAGCCTGTGTTGATCACACTCAACAGTAAGAGAAATACCATGTCCAGGAGAGGATTGAACATTTACCATTCCAGCAGGTTCTTCAAGCATAACATGTGTATGATTATCAGGACTAAAAGGCACACTAATGTTTGGTGTATCCACAATAGATACATCATTATCAGTAGGAAAAGCAGATGAAGTGTCTGAAGTATTACCAGTGCTATTAGAATTAGCCTGAGTATTATAGTGATTATCATCAGAAAACTGACCTGATTGTGCAGAGGTATGAACATGTGTATTGGGAACAGGTGCAGGGAAAAATGATGGAGTTGAAGGCCACTGAGTGATCACCATACCATTTGATGTTTCAGTTGTTCTTGAAGAGTCAGCTGCTCCAGAAACTGAATTGATAGAAGTCTTAAGTCTTGCAAATGGGAACACCTCTTCAGTGAATATAACATGTCTGGATATAATGAAGTTCTTTGTAAGTATATTGTAGCACAGAAAGCCCTTATAACCACATGGAAAACGTAAGAATATGCATTGAGCACTTTTAGGTTAGAGTTTATTGGAATTGTAAGGGGTCATGAGTGGATAACAGGCACAACCAAAGACTTTAAGATTAGTCACAGTAGGTATGGTATGATAAAGCTTCTCAAAAGGAGATAGTTTTTGAAGAGAAGCACTAGGCATTCTGTTGATGAGATATGTGGCATGTGCACAGGCATGATACCAGAAGCTAGAGGGAAGAGAGGATTGTTGTAATAAAGTGACTGCTGTCTCTCTAACATGTCTGTTTTTCCTTTCTGATATACCATTTTGTTCTGGTGTGTAAGGGCATGACACTTGATGATGAATACCATGATTGTTTAGAAAATCTTTAAACAGATTACTCATGTATTCCCCTCCTCCATCACTTCTAAGAATTCTAATATCAGTACTGAACTGAGTTTTGACAAAGGCATGAAAATTTTTGAAGTATGTAAAAACCTCAGATTTGTGTTTCATAGGAAACAACCATGTATATCTGCTAAAATCATCAACAAACAACAGATAATATCTAAACCCTGCTAGAGAAATGTGAGGTGAAGGTCCCCAAACATCTGAGTGTATTAGCTCAAAAGGTTTCACACTTTTGGTTTCAGACACAGGAAACACAAGTTTACTGGTTTTTCCTAGCAAACAAGCTTCACAAACAGAAGCAGTAGAGTTAATGTTTACTCCACATTTATTTAGCATTGATTGAATCACTTCATTGGTTGGATGACCACACCGTTGATGCCATACACTGTTCTTTATGACTTGTCCTAGATGAGCAGACTGAACCTTTCTCTTGGACTCACCAATCTGTAGTGGAACATCAACTGGTATGGGATACAAACCATGATCACTCAGGCCTTTGAATAGAATTTTCCCTTGCACCTTGTCCTGTATTATACACATGAATTCATCAAACCACATAGCACAGTTATTTTCCTTGCATAATTGATGCACAGATAATAGATGAGAAGCAATGTTAGGTAAGATGAAGACATTATTGAGTTTAAGATTGCCTAATGAGGCAGTACCAGAATGAGTCACAGATAAATGAGAACCATTCCCAATCTGAACAGTGTCAGGAGCAGTGTAGGTAGTCACATTATGCATCATCTGAGCATTGTTTGTCATATGATTGGTTGCACCAGAGTCAGCTAACCAGAAAGAAGGTGATGAGAGTTGTTGAGCATCAGCTAGCAGTGCAGCATGCTGATGTGTATGATTCTGAGGTTGGTGTGGATATGCTGCAACAAGCAAAGCTGCTGCATTGGCAACTTGAGGATTAATCTGATTGTTAGCCATAGAGTTAGATGCCCCATTCTGACCAATCTGACCATATGCACCATTCTGTCCATTCTGAGCATTTCTTCTTGGTGGGAATCCAATTAGATGAAAGCACTTAGCTGCAATATGTCCTTCTCTTCCACAATATTGGCACACAACAGTACTTGATCCAGCTCCTCCATCATTCTGAACATTGTAGTTCATAAGAGTTCTGCATGTTTTTGCTGTATGACCAATCTTCCCACACAATTGACAGGTATCCTTGCCTCCTGAACTGAAATTATTATTATGAAACCTGTTTCCTCCATAACCAGAATTACTCTTGTAAGATGAACCATTTTGTCCTGCATTAGCCAAGAAGGCAACAAGCTGTGATGCAAGCTGAGCAGCAGTGATGTCAACAGTAGGAGCTGATGTGTTAACATTGGAGCTAGAGACTGTTGACAATTGAGCTGGAGTTTGGTATAATTGTGTATCAAAATCAGGTGGGATAGATGGAGTAGGTAATGCTAATTCAGTAGTGGTGGTCTTTTGAACCTGAGATTGCAGAGGTGTAGCCTGAGCTACAAGAGCATTGAAAGGCAATATAGGTGTTGTGACATACTCAGATGCAATATCAACTTCAGCTGCTTTAAGCAAGGTTTTTAACTCTCCTAGAGAACATGTGGTAAATTGAGCTCTAATGACAGTCTTAATGGCAGCATACTCAGAAGGTAAACCTCTAAGAACAGTGACCACAACATCCTCATCATCCAAATGAGCTCCAACAGTATGTAAAGCATCCCTAGCAGCCTTAATCTTATCTAGATACACCTCAATACTATCTGTTCCTTTGATTATATTCTGAAGATTAGTTTTCAGTTGTAGGATATTCTGTCTATTAGCAGCAGCAAACTTCTCTTTGAGATTAAACCACAGTTCTCTAGAAGATCGACTACCTACAACACATGATAGAGTAGGAGTTCCTAGAGTTTGTCCTATCATATGCATAATGCTCTTATCCTGAGCTCTCCAAGCTACATACTCATTAGACAGAATCTGAGTACCAGTCTCAGTCACTGCAAACTGTGATGGACAAGGTATTGTACCATCAACAAATCCCATCAATTTCTGAGCCTCAAGAAAAGATTCAAGTCTAAACGCCCAAGCAGGATAGTTTGACTCATCCAGCAACACATTAGGTAGAAACATTACAGTAGGAGTAACACTTAGAGGTGTCATGATTATCAGTAACACAAACTTAGATCTACAAAAATTTCTTGCTCCAATTCAAACAATATACATACCAATGGATACAGAATCACAAACCAAAGCTTCGAATCAACTACTCAACTGATCAGAGATTCTAAAATTGTTCAACACACTTCAACTAGAAGATAGAGACAGAAGACTTAGCTGAAAATTGGAGCAAACCACCACAATACACACCCCTGACCACTGCTAACACAGCTTGCTGGAGAAGACAACCGGAGATCGGAGATTCAGACCGACCGTGGCTCCTGATACCATGAAAGCTTTAGAGAAAACCAGGAAGAACTCTGGTATGTTCTATTTCTTGTTAATCACGAAAGTTGTTCAGTACAGAATTATATACACACAGAATGCATGAAAGGAAAGAAACAGAATGAGCTACACAGATGAGCTACACGTGTAGGGCTGTAATTCATTAAACTAAAACAGAATCAAACAGTATAATCTGTTATATTAGCTGTGCTGTAATGACTGTGTCAATACTAGACCTAGAAAATATTTAGGTAAACCGTGTGATTTTGACATTTGAAGATATTGTGTACATGCTAGTTTGAACACATATGTTGAAGTTAAGAGTTATAAGTTTGAGACATGAGATAAGTTACATTTTTTTTAGTTTAGATTGCATTGATAGTATGCTTTTGTGACTTTGTCACAAAACTTTTCACACTAAAAATTGAGTTGAGTAGCTAAAGTTAAACAGCTTAAAGGATCGATTGCTACAAATTTAATTGTGTCACTTGCATTTTAGTACTAATGGACTTTCATTTATTCATTTAATTGCGACATATATACATACGTAGCACGAACGCAAACACTGAAGTACGCATGTGAACAGTGTGAACGACCAAAGAACAGACCCTCACTATTAGAGCATCCGCAGCGCAGATTCCTCTAGGAGGAATTCCTGCCGAAAAATGGTGGTCCCGCCGACGTTGAGGAATTCTGGGTGATGGGGGGCGTGCAGCAGTGGAGTTCTGCAGCGTTGACCGGACGGCAACCGAGAGGAATTCCTCTCGGAATTCCGATTTCAGGAACCGGGAAAGGAATTCCTCCCTGACGTCAGCACTCACGTGGCTGACGTCAGGCGGGAAAGTTTTTTTTTTAAATCTGGCGCGTGTGTTACACGCGCCAGGTAAAAAAATTTAAAAAAAAATTATAGATTTACTCAGCCAATGACAGCCCACCACGTGGCAGACTGTCGGCTGTCTTAATCAAGCAACGGTAGGCTTGATCTGGACGGCCCAAATTCAAACCAAAGTTGATCGGACGGCTCAAATTCGTAAGCAACGGCTACTGATTTTTCTGAAAATTTCAGAACGGAAACTACCCAAAAAAATTCCTAAAAATTCCTAAAAAATCCCAAAAAATCCCAAAAAATTTCTTAAAACCCCATACTATTTTTCTATAAATATTAGGTCTTTTTTCTAAACACTTCACACTCATTTGTGCACTCCACCTATTATCCTCCTCCTCCCTCTCTTCCCTCTCTCTCTCTCACAATATCTTTGATTTTTTGCAAAAAGATGTCCACAAATTGGCTCATTTCCGAAGATGTACAATTGTGCATATCATATTGTCGTTATAGTGTGTGCCCTATCTCCGGCAACAAGTTAAAAATCGACAAATTGTGGGAAAAAATCTATGCCGATTACCAACAAAATTGGGTGATGGGTCAAGGTGAAGTGAGGGCGGAACCGAGGACCCAAAAGGCACTTACCTCTCGTTTTGCTAAGTTGAAGCCAAACTTGTCACAATGGAAAGCGGCGCTTGCATACGCAAGAAGGAATCCAGAATCCGGCGGAAATTTGCATGATGAGGTAAGGATTTATTTATGTTGTTCCGCTTAATTTGAATTAATTTAGTGAAATAAAAAATGTGACCTATATTAATTTTTATTTTTGTAGTTAAGGAAATCTCAAACGTGGTATGTGGGAAAACAAAAAAAAGAGTTTACGCACTTTGTGTGTTGGGAAATAGTGAAGGATCATCCTACTTTTAGAGTCGTTGAAACTAGCACTCCACCCTTCAATGGATAACTTAGCCGATAACGACACGTGGATGAGTACACGTGTCACATCCTGATTTGTCGGAAATCTCACCGGAAATCTTCATCAATAATTTAGCCGACATTGACACGTGGATGAGTACACGTGTCGGATCATGATTTGTCGGAAATCTCACCAGAAATCTTCATCAATAATTTAGCCGACATTGACACGTGGATGAGTACACGTGTCGCATCCTGATTTGTCGGAAATCTCACCGGAAAACTTCATCAATAATTTAGCCGACATTGACACGTGGATGTGACACGTGTCGCATTATCATTTGTCGGAAATCTCACCGGAAATCTTCATCAATAATTTATCCGACAGTGACACGTGGATGTGACACATGTCACAATATGAGTCGTCGGAAATCTTACCGAAAATTTAGTTCAATAATGTACATGATAATGACATGTGTCGCCTAGGTATTGGATAAACATATTACAAATAATTAATCAAAATTTTATTTTATGATTATGAATAGTAATAGGAATTCCTATTTGTTGCACTGTTGCGCAAAAAAGCTGAATAGGAAATCTTATTTGCTGAATAGTAACAAAAATTCTTGAAATAGAAATTAGAAACCCTGAAATAGAAATTTATGGGTGTGAATGCTCTTAAGGGTACCCATCGTCCTCTACTTCGCAAAAAGAAAGAGAATATGGCTCAGAGCCCTACAGAGCTTTTGAGACAGCTTTGGATCTAGACATCCATAGTTGAATCTAAAAAACTGCAGCAGCTCGGTTTTCTCGCACATCAATGGAATAAAGCACATAAAATAACAAGCCTGGCTACGCCAAACTTGGTGAAGAAGCATACCAGCTTTCCCTTTTCTACATGCAAAATGTGCAGTGCTTAGCTCTACTCGATCAAACCCAAAGCCAGGGCAAAAGGCAAGCTTTTCTTCTCGGCATTGGTGAATAATTGGTTAGAGTCTTGGACAGGGAGCAGAAAGACACAGCAAGCCCACATTATAAAACAATAAACGAAACCTCCTCCACTCTTCCTAAACAACGTGCTAATCGTTTTTTAAGTGTCTGGAGATATACCCTAAAATTATATTACAACTTGTTAAGCTCACTGCGTGCATGGTCATAATCCAACGCAATATAAAATTAGCATGTTTATGCAGAAAAAGTATGGTGTTTAATATTTCAGAACTCTTTCAGTTGGTTTCAACGGTCACCGAAACGCTGTCGTGTGATGCATGGTTTAATAATGGAGGATTTTGGAGCTGAATATCTGATGGTACGTGATGGCCCGATACATAACACATAAATCATGTGCAGTACCTGGGAAAGGATCGAAGCATTCATATATATGATTTCATTACCACAGATAGTCCATAATCACATGTCCTAGAAGTTCTGGATTTGATCAAAAACAAGAAAGAAAGAGCACAAACAAATCTATTTGCTCCATCGGCCTCTTTTCGATCTCCTTACCGCAAAAAAATAATTGGCCTTTGATGCCTTTTGGCTCTCACTTCATAAATTTAAAACGGTCAAATCTATTTATGATGTCAATAATAAACTTGCAAACATATTCAGGGACAGAGTCAGAATTCTCGGTTAGGGGACACAAATGAAAAGCTTAAAACATAGTCTCAGTTAGGATAGTCAATTTGATCTTGATTTGTATGTTTTGTCAAAACAGTCTCAATGTGTTGTTTTTGGTTTGATAAAACATCAGAATTACTCGCAACCTGATTATGAGTAATATTTGATCCTCTAAAATGTGATATTAGCGTTTGCTTCTTCTTCCAATTACTGAATCCATGACCACCACCAACAAAAGTTTCACCGCTCCTTTGTTCTCCAATAGCTGGTTTGAAAAGATAACAACATAAACAAAATACAGTATCCTCTTTAATATTGTACTCTAACCAATATAGAAATTCAATAAACCGATCACGAATAAACCTTATTTTCTTCTTTTTTCCCCCAAATTTCGTGAAAGGAAAAGTATAATTTTTAGGTCGACAAGGACCTTGCCATAGATAATATTTCGAACTTCTTCTTGAATGTTAGGATGATAACTTGAAATTGGCCGGCGTTTAGCGAAATCCAATGAATAATTTTCTGTAATATCTCCAGCACGAGACTTTTTCATATTGTTATTATTCTTCTTTTAAATTTTCGTAAGTGGTTGCTCATCTGATGTTGGAGTAGAAGAATAGGGTTTTTCTTTTGTTTTGAAGTATCTCTCTCTATATCTAATAAACTTAATAAAAATAATTGTATGTTAATCTCAGGAATGGTAGAGCTTTTATAAAGAAAAAAGGACCATAAAATTCTAAACCTGGTAAGAGTTGAATCATAATTGACTTAATATTTGGACTTTATTATTGAAATAATATATAATAATATTCTTACAAAGTCGTCGGATTTGAATTAGTCATGCACTCACACACGTTATTGAAATTTAGATATACTTAGAATAAATTATAATATTTATATTATATAATAATAATATATTAATTTTTTTTCACATAAATTCAGGAGAGCTCAGACCCACTCTGACCCATGAACACATTGTCCCTGAACTTGTTTGATTTTTATAAGTTAGTGTATTTAGAATGTGTTTATTGTAAAACGATGACCTAAAATAAAAAAAATTTACCATTTTGAGGGGTTAATGATTTGTGAAACTGAATATGAATTAGTTTTTGTTATCTGGCTAACAAGTGTTTCTTCCTAAAATTTTATATTGACTGTAATGAGTCTCAGACGACTTTTGAACAAGAACTCCAGGACTACATCATTCATTTACCCATTAATCAGCTCCCCAACCAAAAGACATAATAGATACATTCTAGATGTTTAAACTAGGGGTGGGATTCGGGCGATTTGGTTCAGTTTTTGCTAAAAATCATAATCAACCGTAATATTTTTTTCGATTCGGTTCGGTTCAGTTTTTCAATTTTTTTTAAAAAAAAACCATGACTATTCGGTTTGGTTTGGTTCGGTTTTTTTTCGGATTTTTTCGGTTTCTTTCGGTTTTTTACATAATGTATAAAAATAACTTTTGAATAAATAACTAAAAAATTATCTATAAAATTTCTTTTTTTGAGTTGTCTGACATTTTAATTAGATTCTATGAGAGAAATTGAGAAGAATTGTGCATAAAGAAATTAGGATTTTAGGAGTTTAAGGTTTTTGTTTTGCATATATTTATATAATATATTACAAAATTTCTAAAATGATATCTATTTATACATACTTCGGTTTTTCGGTTCGGTTCGGTTTTTATAAATTAAAAAACATAACCGAACCAAATATTTCGATTTTTTTCGGTTTCGGTTTTTTTTTGTTTGATTTTTTTCAGGTATGGTTTTTTTCGATCGCGGCTCGGTTTGGATCGATTTTTTTTTTTCGGTTTTCGGTTCGAATGTCCCACCCCTACTTTAAACTACGAGATTTAAACTTAATCATATATTATTTTTTATTAAACGTCTAAAATTTAATATTACGTTGTTGTTCGAATGTTCGTATAATTTGAATCTTGTGACAGTTTTATGAGAAATGACATTTTCCTATAATTCCAAATAACCCAGAGAGGGCGTAGAAAGAGCTGAGTCAACAGAAATCCGATATTGGTCTGTTAGTTAATTCTTGGTTTGTTTCAGTTAAGCCATTAATCTATTCCCATCCAATTAAACTCCTCACATTCAAAATTAGAATCCAAATTCTGATTACCCACGACGTCGTTTTCAATTGGCCGTGTGAGGGCGGGCTGGAGGTGACCGCCTGCTGTCGGTGGACACTTGGAATGCCGTTGACTCATCACAGTTACTACCGGGCGCGCCAGGTATACAGCCTCGACTGACAGCCTGTGAGCCGGGACTCGACTTCCCATCCCGCGACCCTCTTGTCGTCTTGCGCCACATCAGCAATCAATTCCGTGCACCTCTATAAAATAATTATTAAATAATAAAAAGAGCAACCGAACCCAAAAAATCCTGATATGCTCTCCAGCCTGGCTCGGTAAAACTTATCCTCTCAACTGCCTAGAACTAGAACCATCTCAACCCCTCTACCCCACGCTAACAATTTATCGCGATATTTTCTAAAACGAATAACTTGCGTTGCTGTTAAAATTTTGAAGGTCATAGGGTCAATAAGTTATTTTATAAAAAAATTTATTAAAGTGTTAATTCGAAGATAGCAGAGGGTGTTTTTATTTTAAATTATAAGTGACGAAATTAGTCAAAATATAATAAGTAGGAAAACAATAAATAATACGTGGATATTTTTTTTAACATAGAAATCCTGCAACAGGAAAAAAAATTGCGTGCCCCTAACTCTTAAGGGACAAATATTTTCACTATGTAAAACACCATTCTTTACGAGACAGTAGCTCTCAGGATACAAAGACGCTCTTCTATCCTTACTAATATTCGCACAACTAGTCTAAGATCAATCTCTCTTCTTGCCAGAACAAGTGTTTACAAAATCAGTGACTATGAAGTTTCTCCTAGAACTTAGTACTCGAACGACTAATTCTCTCAATAACGCTTTTGATGAGATTGCACCATCATTTCAACCCATGATATGCAATGCGAAAATATACAAGTTGAAAATGATTTTTGTGAGCTTTCCTATGGAGATATAAAATCTTAAGAAGGAAAATCTTATTTTATAAGTATCCTAGAAAGTGTAGGAGCAAAATAGAGTTTTCATGCAAGTTTTAACAAGCGAGACACTCTTTGAAAAATAAGATGAACTCTTAGCAAATGTAAGAGTTTTGAAAAAGTTTTTATGGGCTTGCCTAGGAATATAACATCTCTAGAAAGAAAAACCTTGAATAAAGCCTCCTAGCATATGTAAGAGCATAGAAGAGTTTTTATCTTCTATAAAGAAATGGAAAACTCTTTGAAAACCAAGATAAAGTCTTAACTCATGCAAGAGTATAAGAGGACTTCAATGGAGGTGACCAACACACTTAACTCTCATAGTTTTTTCAAGTACCAAATGGCTTATTTGGAGGTGGTATTTATAGTCACCAATGTGTTGCAAGTGGAGAACCAAAAATCAATCTTGGGCATTCATCAAAAAGATGAATAAAAAGGTTCTCTAGTAGATGCATCCGCTAACTGCTGCATAAGTAAACAATCACATCTTACACAATTGATACAAAGTGCGATGTAACTATTTGGGATAAGGCTCCTATGACACAACGATGTCACTTTGAACTACTTGATCAAACTTTTAGAGACATATTTGTTTGTATAGCATGAGTTGTCCGATTAATATACTTATCCACTTAAGCAGGTAAGCAACACCTACCCGACCGCCCGCAGGACCACCAAGGAGGCTCCAACTTCACTCGCAAGACCCACCCCATCCGAGCGCACACGCGCCCGTGGGGCGCACGCCCGAATGTGCGGATCACACACCAGCAAGTACACCAGTCCCACATCGAAGAACACCATCAAGCACCAAGCTCAACCACCTATATAGGTAAGGTAGTTATGGCAGGTAATGGCATTCAATCCGACTCATTCCATTCACTCGACCCAAACACTATTCGCACGCACGTTCGCTTGACTGTTATATCCTATACACTATCTGACTTAGGCATCGGAGCGTTGAAGGCGGGCCACCCCGTCTTGACCCCTGACCGCCTGTTCATTGTTGTATTCTTCTAACAGCCGCACGCGAACACGCATACCCGATCACCCGAGAGAAGAGGAAGCGTCCGCCATCCGAACAGCCCCAACATTCGGACGAACAAGGAGAAGAAGGAAGTCTGCTCGTACTTGCTTCTGCCCCATTACGCCCCCGCGCGTAATTCGGTAGAAACAGTTGGCGCCGTCTGTGGGAACCTTACAAATTGCAAACCTCGTATAAACACCACAAAAATCAAAAGTCCACATGCTCAACCCGGTGACTAACGACAGCAACGCACCCGAAGGGGAGACGCCGCCAGACTCACAGGGGCGGTATGTACTAGCGACCGAAAGACACGATGGCGAGGAACGCGTCAACAGCCTGGTCCAGGAGTTACGGAAGGCGGCGCTCGAGAGAGCAGAGGAGCGCCAAATCCGCCAGAGGTTAGAGGAACGGTTGGACGCGCTCGTCAGCCAGCAGCTGAGGCAGCACGAGGGGACCCGGGAGACCGCCAGCGAGGAGCGATACCTGTTCGGCGGAACCAGCGCCCGGGCAGCCCGAGCGTCCTCACCCGTGGAAGAGTCGGCGCCCCCGACGAACAACACTCTGATCCTCCAGAGGATGGAGGAGCTGGCGGAAGAGGTCTCGCGCCTGCGCAAGGACAAGCAGGCCGGTCAGGGCGGGACGTTCGCCCCCCCGGGTCAGCCTGTTCTCAGCGCATATACTGGAAAGGGGAAGGGACCCCCATGCGAAGATAACAAAGATCGCTCGGTTCGACGGGAGCGGAGATCCACGCGCGCACGTGGACGAGTTTCAATCCACCACGGACGGAACCCGATATTCGGACCCGACCCTATGTTTCCTGTTTCAGGAAACGCTGGCGGAGGAAGTGCGAAGCTAGTTCTACGAGATCCCACCAGGGTCCATCCATTCGTTCCTCGAGCTGGCGGAGAGCTTCCAAAAGCGCTATCGGCTCCAAGGCAAGTACAACACCACGGGCATCCTCCTCAAGGTCCGCCAGGGGATGGACGAGAGCCTGTCGAGCTACATCAACCGATGGAGGACGCTCGCAAGCACGTGCAGGGACCTTGATAAGCGGGTGGCCAAGGTAGCCCTGATGGATAATTTACTCGCCACCCCGTTCGTAGAGAAGCTAGTGAGGAAGGAGCATCTCGACTACGACGAGATCATGGACCTGGTCGTACAGAAGACGTTAGTGGAAACACGAGTGTACGGGTCCGCCTCCGAGTCTAGCACCAACAGACCGGAGGAGAACGCCCAGCCACGTCGACCCTCGGACGACGGAGGGGCACCAGCCGAAGGGCAGAAGAGGAACCGAGACGCGCAAAGGCAAAATTACCAGAGGCCACCCTCCCGCTACAACGACAACCGCCACAACCAGACGAGGGGACTGGCACAGCAGGGCGTCCGTCTACCGCCAGCACTACGCTATCGACCGGCGGGACAAGAGGTCTTCGCGGTCGACCAGCAGTCACCCGAGCAGCTTCTCCGCTTGCATCGGCACCGGCTCCCACCACCAAGCAATGTGACGGTAGCGATGGCCCCGGTCGGCCGAATCCCGAGCATTTGGTGCGAATACCACAACGCCGCCACCCACCGCACCAACAGCTGCCCCATGTTAAAGAAGGCCCTCGAGGATATGAGGAAGGACGATCATCCCGCTCCTCCCAGGGCGGAAGGGCAACAGCGCCAGGCGAGCACCGGAACCCGTTGGACTATTAGCACGATATCCGGGGGTAAACGCAAGGAGGGGACGTCGACGCCCGATCGCTCGAGCAGGGAAGTGCTGAAGATCGGGGCAGGGAGAGCGCCCAAGGCAGGAAGGAAGGAGACGCCCACAATTAGCTTCACAACGAAAGACGAGGAGGAAAGCCCGAAAGATGGCACCATGCCGTTCGTGATCGACGCGATCATCGACCGATTCCTCGTGAAGAGGGTGCTGGTGGACAATGGGGCGTCCGTGAACGTGATCTATTTCGACGCATACAAGGCGCTCGGAAGGCCCGCGCGCAAGATGACGCAGGATCACGAGTGCGTCGCCAGCTTCACGGGCGAGACATCGTATCCGATAGGGAGTGACAGTCTCCGGGTCGAGATTGGCGCACCAGACTCCCCACACAGCGAGGTCTGGACGGATTTCATAGTCATGGACACCCCCTCCCCCTACAACGCCATACTCGGGAGGCCAGGGATCTGCAAGTTGAAGTTAATCATCGCAGGATACATGTTCTTGGGACGCTTCCCCACCGAGCACGGAGTCGGATATGTTCGGGGATACAACAGCGAGGAGGCAGCGAAACCCCGGGACAGGCATGAGGTCCTTACCCTGGAACCCGCGCAAGGATCAGAAATACCGGATGACCCACGCGACGGGCTGATGGCCGTGTCGCCCGTCCCCGAGCGCGAAGAGCTGAGGACGATCCAGCTGTCCTCCGAACACCCGGAGAGAACGGTCCAGATCGGAGCATCGTTGGCTCCCGCGATAGCCGAGCGGCTGATCGCGCTGCTGAAAGAGAAGCAGGAGGTGTTCGCCTGGTTGTATAAAGACATGCCCGGGATCAGCACGAACATCATATCCCATAGGCTGAGCGTAAGCGCCAGCGCCCGGGCAGTGAAGCAAAAGAGGCGGGCGTACAAGGTGGAGCATTACGCGGCAATGCATGAGGAGGTGGACCGATTACTGGGCATCGGGTTCATTCGGAAGGTGGATTATCCCAAGTGGATTTCCAACGCTGTAATGGTGCAGAAGAGCAAAAAGAAGTGGAGAATGTGCATCGATTACAGTGATCTCAACAAGGCATGCCCGAAGGACAGCTTCCCGCTACCGAGGATCGATCAGCTGGTGGACGCGACGGCGGGGCACGAACTCCTATCGATGATGGACGCTTACTCGGGCTACAACCAGATCTTCATGGACCCCGAAGACTAGGAGGCGACAATGTTTGTCACGGACAAGGGCCTTTATTGCTACGTTGTCATGCCTTTCGGGCTGAAGAACGCCGGCTCCACGTACCAGAGGCTCATGAACGCGATGTTTCATGGCCTGATCGGCAACATCGTGGACGTATACGTAGACGACATACTGGTGAAGAGCGTCCAGGCGGTCGACCACGTCCAGAACTTGGGGACTGTGCTCGACGTCCTCATCAAGAACGGCATGAGTCTGAACCCCGCCAAGTGCACCTTCGAAGTCACCAACAGCAAGTTTCTGGGGTACATTGTCAGCCAGCGGGGAATCGAAGCCGCGCCAGCCAAGGTCAAAGCAATCATTGACATGAAGCCGCCCATCAAGAGGGTGGACCTGCAGAGCCTCACGGGCAAGCTCGCTTCCCTGAACCGTTTCATCTCCCGGTACTCAGACAGGTGTGCCCCGTTCTTCAAAGCCCTAAGAACCACGAACAAGCGTGAGGTTGTGTGGACGTCCGAGTGCGAGGAATCCTTCCTCCAAATCAAGGAATACTTGGCGTCCATTCCGCTCCTCTCCAGACCCATCCGAGGGGAAGTCTTGTACCTCTACTTGGCCGCTTCCCTCACGGCCGTCAGTTCTGCCCTCGTCCGCAGGGAGGACTGCACGGAGTTGCCCGTTTTCTTCTCAGGGAAAGGCATGACAGGCGCTGAGACACGATATCTGACAATCGAGAAGATGGCGCTCGTGCTCGTAACCGCTGCCCGACGGTTGAGGCCATACTTCCAGGCGCACAGCATCCACGTCCTCACCAACGTACCCTTGCGCCAGATACTCCAATCGCCCGATCATAGCAGCCGCCTGACAAAGTGGGCCATCGAACTTAGCGAGTTTGACCTCGAGTACAAACCCCGCACGACAATCAAGGGACAGGCCGTGGCGGACTTTATTGCCGAATATACGGAGGCAGAAGGGGCGCCGGCCCAAGCACCCGATGGTCCGACGGTAGAGGCGTCCGACAACCCGGAGGTCAAGGAGCGACCGTTGTGGGAGTGGAACCTCTACGTCGATGGATCCTACACAAAGAAGGTGAGCGGCGCCGGTATAATCTTAACCGGGCCAGGAGGGGTAAACGCGGAGTACGCCCTCAAGTTCGAGTTCAAGGCAACAAACAACGAGGCCGAGTACGAGGCACTCATTGCGGGCCGGCAGCTGGCCAAGAATTCAGAGGTGCCCGACCTCAACATATTTAGCGACTCACAGTTGGTGGTGAGCCAGGTCGGAGGAGAATTCTAGGCGAAGAGGGAGTCCATGATCGCCTATCTGAAGCATGTGCAGGCGCTGATCAAGGGATTCAAATACGTCAACATCAACCATATACGCCGGGGATTCAACGCGAAGGCAGACAAGTTGGCCCGATTGGCCACGGCGCCCGTGCACACGGGGCCAGGGCAGCGTATCGTCGAGGTGCTACGACGACCGAGCATCTCAGGAGCGAAGCAGGTTCTGGCAATCGAACCGCACGAGCATAGCTACATGGACGTGCTCATTGCTTACAAGACGAGGGGAGAGCTACCAGGGGATAAGCGAGAGGCCAGAACCATCGTCGCACGGGCGGCCAACTTCAGCGTACGGGATGGGGCACTTTATCGACAAGGGAGGACTTGGGCCAGCCTCAAGTGCGTCACTCCAACAAAGGGCGGCTCGATCTTGAAGGAAATCCACTCGGGCACGTGCAGCCATCATGCGGGCGCCAGATCAATCGCGCATAAGGCCATTCGGCATGGTTTCTGGTGGCCCACCATCCATGCGGACGCCTCGGCACTGACGAGCAAGTGTCACCAGTGCCAGCTGCACGCGCATCACCATCATGCGCCCGCCGTCCCACTGTCCATCCTCCTGTCGCCCGTTCCATTCGCATAGTGGGGACTAGACCTGATCGGAGAGCTTCCGAAGTCGAAAGGGCAGTATAGATATCTGATCGTCATCATCGACTACCACACGAAGTTCATCGAAGCCCAGCCCATGGCGAAGATCACCACGGAGAAGGTAGAACGCTTCCTCTGGCGCTTCCTTTTTTGTCGCTATGGGACGCCGATCAGCATCATCACGGACAACGGGCCACAATTCAACAACCCCAGGCTGATAGCCTTCTGCAAGCGCCACAGAACGGACCTCATCTTCGCGTCGCCAGCGCACCCCCAGACAAACGGACAGGTGGAAGCAACGAACAAAGTCATCAAGTCTGGGATCAAGAGAAAGATCGAGGACATCGAACCCGGGGATGCGGGATACGGGCGCTGGCCCGAGGTCATTCCAGAAATTCGGTGGTCCATCCGAACGACCGCCAACGCAGCTACAGGCGAGACCCCGTTCAGCCTGACGTTCGGGACGGAAGCTGTGCTACCCCTGGAGATCACCCACCAGAGCCCACGGATCGAGGGGTACGATCCACCACAAACAGTAAGGGGCTGCGGCTCAACAATGATCTGTTGGAGGAACGAAGAGACATGGCGCACCTCCACAACGCCGCAAACAAGCAGAGGATCGCCTGATTGTACAATCAACGAATACGGGCTCGCCCAATCCAACTGGGGGACTGGGTGATGAAGGCGATCCAACAGAAGGTGAAGGCGCTTTGCCCGTTGTAGGAAGGCCCGTACGTCGTTGACGAGGTAATAAGCGACAACACTTTCTACCTCAGAGACATGCAGGGTCAACGACTACGCCACTCGTGGAACATCCAACACTTAAGGAAGTACTTTCATTAGATCTTGCTATATTGTACTTTCATTTTTTTAAGTATGATTATTGTTGCGTTTGTTTGTCCTTACCCCACCCGCCCACATACTCGGGGGACTGGGGATAGGCTACTCGCAAAGATGTAACACTTAGTCAGATTCCAGTTAAAAGGGAAGCGCGCGTTCGCGTGAGTTACTCAAAAGATGCCAAACAAAATTCATAAAAAAGACAAGGCACACGAACGGAAAGAAAAGAAACTTCATTCATTCGCCCGATTACAAAAGACAACTGGCAAGAATCAAAGGCACGAAGGCCCGATTACAAAAGCCTACTCTATCACAAAGAAAAAGAAGGAAAAGAAAAGCTACTCTACTCCGCCCCCACTTCATCGGCTCTGCCCGCCACCTCAGCAGTTTGCTCCACCTCCACTTGCTCCACCACTGGCGGCTCTTGATCCGGCTGTACGGAGGCCATACCCGCCTGCTCCTCCAGGAAGGCATTGTACTTCTCCAAATCCAGGAAGGGCGCCACCACCTCCTGGAACCGAGCCGCCTGGACATCGGCCTCAGCAGCCACCACCTCCTTGAACTCCGAAGAATTCTTGAAGACGACAACTGCCTCCGCCTGGGCCTTCTGGACTTGGGCCTGCGCTTCAGCCATCAGGCGGGACTCCACCTCCGCCACCCGGTTGGCCATCTCCGCCTTTGCCACTTCCAGGGCAGCAAGGGCAGAATCACGCTCGGCCTTGAGCAGCGCCTCTCGCTCCTTTGCCTCACAGGCGCGCCCATTCGCCGCCTGGACGTCACGACGGAGACGGTCTGCCAGCTCGTCATACTTGCGCATCTCCTCCTTCAGCCCCTCCGCATGGCGATTATTGGCAAAACGCTCGCGCGCCTGGAAGAGCTTGTACTGCATCATCGAGCAAGCATTATACGCCTTATCTATTCATCCGGACCAGCAGACGCCGCCTGCGGTATCAGCCCATTGATGGACCTCACACCGACCTCGATGGCCTCCATCATCGGCGCACAGAAAGAAAACGGACCATCCGTCCTCGGCCGCTTCGCCGGAGGCTCACCAGTACCCCCCTGCCTGAACACCCGTGGGGGACTTGGCGGACGGCTAGACGATTGAGGAGTAGGTGTACGCACCGATGACTGGGGCGTACGGGAAGTCTCCTGCCTATCCCGCTGGTCATCCCGGTCCTGTCGACGCTGATCGCGACTCTCCTGGCGCTTCTCCCGGTGCTGCTCAGCACGATCCGCCCGCGCCTGCGACTTAGAGCCACCAGCATTACCCGATGGCGGGCGAGGGGCATCCGCCCGGATGGCTGGGGCAAGGTCGGCCACGTCAGGAATGGGGAGCTTAGGCTGTGTGGTCTCCCCCAACACCAGGCCGCCTTTTCCGTCATCCGCCACCTTACGTACCTGGGCGGCAGCTTCTCGGAGGGCGGCCAAGCGGCGCTTGAGCGCATCATCCATATCGATGGCCTTGCCCTTTGACATCTTCTTAACTGCAAAGACACAACAAACGGAAGGTTAGCAACAGAAGAACAGTTAGTTAAAAATCTACTCCTACTCCTAAGCTACGAACTACAAGACCCACGTACGCGGCGCCTTGGCAAGGTGCGTCTGCTCGATAAGGTCCCAATGGCAGGCGGCAAAGAAAAATCTTGCCTCGGGCGCCGGGTCGAATACGAACTTCAGACGGGCGACCCGGGCCTCTTCAACGGACGTCATCGGATAATCGCTCATATCGAGAGGATGGAAGGCTTGGGGGACTCGATGGATCTTGTCGGCGTTGGCAGCATACTCGGACAGGAAGGCGCCCAACTCCCAATCGCCACCCACCAGACAGTTGATCGTGCGCCAGGAGGTTGAAGAGCTCGGCAGGTCCATCAACCACCACTTCACACGAGGCTCCACTGTGAAGGTCCCCGAGTCCCTCTGGCACGTGGAATAGCGAAGACGGAAGAAGTGGAGGAACTCCGCCCGCGTAGGCTGGTCCATGCCGCTCACCCGGAATATGTTGAACATTGCTACAAGAGTTCGGGTGAGCGTGGGCCCACACTGACAAAGAGAGATCTTCAGTAGCGCCAGCATATACTGGAAGAACGGATGCAGTGGCAGCTTGATCCCGGCCTTGAGGTGGAACTCACTCAGGCAGACGTGGCCAGGCGGTGGGCGGGTGAACATGTCACCCTTGCCAGGTACTCGCAGTTCCACAGAGTCCGGGATGTGGTAGTTTCTCGCCCATCTGGCCATCTCCGAGACGGATGGCGCACGCTCCGACTCCTGGACAGGCGTCCCATCAGGAAACACCCAGTTGACAGGTCCGCCCTCCGCAAACTGAGGAATTGAATCTCCTCCCTCCGCCCTCTCCTCACCCCATGGATTAGCCCCACCCGAGTGCCCGCCCGACGATTCCGACGAGCTCTCCAATCCCGCGTTGGCGCGCGCTTGCCTAGAATCCATTGACTGCACGGGAGAGGTATCAGGCAAAATACATTGCAGAGGCGTGACACTCAAAACGGACTCGTACGACAACGTACTCAACGTACTCGACCCACAACTAATCCATCCCACCCCCTCTATATACACGCGTTCGCGCGATTGCCCGCTTGACACCTCTATCGGCTCCATCCCTAGACGAACGCACGCACAAACCCACACTTAGCAAAAAACTCCTCCCCAGACAGAAACACCAAAACCCACAAAAAATCACCCAAAAACAGATCAAACACACCCCACTCAAGAACACGCCCTGTTCTTAAGTTCAAAACCCAGAAAAACCCAAAACCACAGAAACAAAAACAAAAACAGAACCAGGTACGAGAGCCTCACCAGATTAAGTTTGTAGGGCTGAGTTTGCACGTCAAGCACGTATTCCGGCAACGGAGGACACGAAAGAAGAAGAGCTTAACGGATGCAGGTCGCAAAGTGATTCCGACAGAGTTTTGGTAAGTTATGAAAGTGATGAAGAAGACGAAAGCCAGGGGAGCCCTATTTATATTACTCGGACGGGATACGCGAACGAACGCCAACCGTCCATTTCTCGCGTGTCTACCGTTGGATCGTAACGCGTGGCCCAGGGCGGTTTACTTACCCTCCTAAGTAACCGCGCCAACTCTTCGATTTCCCGCCTCAATTTCAAACCCTAGCACGGTCTCCGAAGGCTCGACACGTGGCACCCATGCACCACTCCCACGGTCCCACGCACGTGACGTCTGCCCTTCAAGCAATCATGACAACAGTAGCATTTAATGCAAGAGCACGCCAGCATTAAATGAGACGGCTAGCATTTATTACGCACCGGTTCCCAAAGAGAAGTCAAAAGGAATGTCACCTCAAAACGTCTTATCGGAGCACCACCAAACCCAAGGCAAGGACAACACGCCACGATATCAACCATTCCTACTGGCGCGTACACCACCCACACGACCGGGCGCTCGAGAAACACCATCAGGTTAGTACATGTACCACTCGGGCGCCCCGAAAGAGGGCTAACGCCTGAATTCCCTTTTGGCTGTGCCCTGAGTGAAGAGCTTGCGCCATACGGGATGGGGTTCTTCCTCTACGTACACGCAAGCATTAGGAAGCCGGATCAGGCGGCAGAGGCATGGGGTCGGCCCCCTCTTTGCGCGCGCTGAGCCCGATGGGCGGCACGGGTATAGGGTCCGCCCTCTCCGTGAGCGCACCGTTACACGATCGAAGAGCAAGCCGGCTGTCATGAAAGAGGCATGGGGCCAACTCCTCTCTGGGTATGCTAAGTCGATGGGCGGCACGGGCGTGGGGTGTTGCCCCTCCGTTTGAGCGCAACGTTAACGAACGACCCCGACTCGGAACGACAGGGGCGTGCGGTCCGACCCCTCCTTGCGCGTTCCGGGATTGATGAGCATCGCGGGCAAAGGTACGCCCTCCCCGGACGCGAAGGCAAGCTGGCTGTCACAACGGAGGCATGGGGTCCGTCCCCTCTCTGAGAGTGCTAAGCCGAAGAACGGCACGGGCATGCGGTCCGTCCCCTCCGTGCGCGTTAATTGTACGTCGCGGTCTTGATCCCTCCATTGACGCTACACCGTATGCAACGGCATCCCCGTTGACGTACGCGGTGCACCGCGGCATCCCAACGCCGGTGTTACGAAAAACATTTGCATTCATTCACACATCATACCATACATTCATGCATCATACCATACATTCATACTAGCATACTTATATATCTGTTGTACTTATTTATGTTCACAAGACCGACCCCATCTGGGCGCGCGGCTCTAAAAATAGCAAGACTGGTTTGGAGGCCGGGCCCACAGGTACACGAAACGCACGAACAAGCAATACCCCACGGGTGCGCGGCTCCAAACTATCAACATCCGTTTGGACGCCGGGCCCAGAATACAGGAACAGGTACACGCCCGAACGTACAGGTACACGAACGCACGACCAGGAACACAAACGCAGGTCCCACTCTGTCATGTGAGCCTTTCCTTGACCAGAGAGTTGGGGGACATGGGGGTTACAGGATCACACACCACTGCTCAATCAGATAAGTATTTTGTTAATCGCACGAACCTTTTTTCAACTCCCCAGTCAAGAAAGTTCTCTTTGACTTGGGGACTTGGGGGACTTGTTTGTATAGCATGAGTTGTCCGATTAATATACTTATCCACTTAAGCAGGTAAGCAACACCTACCCGACCGCCCGCAGGACCACCAAGGAGGCTCCAACTTCACTCGCAGGACCCACCCCATCCGAGCGCACACGCGCCCGTGGGGCGCACGCCCGAATGTGCGGATCACACACCAGCAAGTACACCAGTCCCACATCGAAGAACACCATCAAGCACCAAGCTCAACCACCTATATAGGTAAGGTAGTTATGGCAGGTAAGGACATTTAATCTGACTCATTCCATTCACTCGACCCAAACACTATTCGCACGCACGTTCGCTTGACTGTTATATCTTATACACTATCTGACTTAGGCATCGGAAAGTTGAAGGCGGGCCACCCCGTCTTGACCCCTGACCGCCTGTTCATTGTTGTATTCTTCTAACAGCCGCACGTGAACACGCATACCTGATCACCCGAGAGAAGAGGAAGCGTTCGCCATCTGAACCGCCCCAACGTTCGGACGAACAAGGAGAAGAAGGAAGTCTGCTCGTACTTGCTTCTGCCCCATTACGCCCCCGCGCGTAATTCGGTAAAAACAATATTGACGTCTGAATTACCTTTTGGTGGAAAGATAATAATCTTTGGGGGAGATTTCGTCAGGTTCTTCCTGTGATTTCTAAAGGAACAAAGTTTGAGCTCATTCAAGCTTCGATCATGAGATCATCATTTTGGGCACAAATGAGAATATTGAGATTGAGGAAAAATATGAGATCCATAAATGATCGCCATTTTACTAAACTTTTTGTTGCGTGTTGGTGATGGAACTGAAAATGTCTATGATGATGAAATGATCAAATTGCCTTATTCGATGGTTGTTCCATGAGAAAATGATAGTTCCATTCAAACAATTATCAACGAAGTTTTTTCTAAATTTGGGCAATTACGTAAATGATGCAAGATACATGGTTGAGCGAGCACTTATTACTCCTATAAATGATGATGTGGACATGCTGAATGATAATATAATTGATATGTTTTCAGGTGATCAAATTACTTTGTATTCTTTTGACTATGTGGAAGATGACACAAGAAATTTGTACCAGCCAGAGTAACTCAATATATGCAGGAGGACTCCCCCCACACAAGTTGACTCTGAAACTTGGCGCCCCAGTCATGCTACTGAGAAATATTGATCCAAAAGTGGGATTGTGTAATGGGACTAGATTATTATGTTGTGATTTTTATCAGAACTTAATCGATGCTCAGATTTTAACAGGACACTATGCTGGGACTAGAGCTTTTCTACCTCAAATTCCTTTGAAAATTGTAGAGAATGCAAGACTATCATTTCAATTCACAAGAAAGCAATTTCCGATTAAATTAAGCTTTTCTTTGACAATAAATGGTATTTATCTCCCCGATCATGTTTTCAGTCATGGCCAATTATATGTAGCATTGTCTAGAGGAGTATCTAAGATGACTAAGAAGGTTCTCATTAAAAGAGGGTCTATTACTGGTGAAGATGGGGCATTCACTAAGAACGTGGTGTTCAAAGAGGATTTACTTCCTCCGGATTTAAATGATATCTAGAATTGATAGGTACTATACAAATGGCGGTAATACATATGTAGTTGATATCGAAGAAATAATCATGACTATTTAATTGTGTTAACATTTTTTGTCTTTTATGTGTAGATACTGTACGAATAAGGTTCTTTCGATAAAGTGACAAAGTGACGGAACCAGGGTCATGGGAAAATAAGATCAATAAGTAGGACTATATGTCTCTTATATGTCTACCTACTTACGTTTATCTAGTTTATTATTATGTAGTAGTAGTGCTAGCTATCTACTATTTTATGTAAACTTATTTCGAAATGTAAATAAATTGTGTAAACTCAGTGTATGAAATTAAATAGGCTATAGACTTTATATTCCGTGAAATTATATAATTTCACAGTATAAAATAAATAACCGATAAATCGCACGTGAGAGCGCGACGCACTTTCGCACACACGACTAGTCAATAATTAAACAAATAAAAATATGCTAAGCGTCATTAAAATACCAAAACTCTTAATAGAGTTCATTCACAGTCAGCCAACCCCATTAAACCCGCCACGCGCTCGACCCTTTGCTCCCTTATTTCCAGCCAGTCAACCTGCCACTCCACATCTCCACACCCATACCTCCTGCTTCCCACATTTCTCTCTCTCTCTGACTCCTCCGCAACCTTGTTCAACAGTTCAAGACCTGGACACTCCTTCAAATTATATCCACTCGATTATTCGATCTAGACTCTCTCAAAGCTTCTCTCTAATAAAACGTGAAAACAAAAAAATTGGGTCGACTTTTGATTAATGGAATTGAGGTCGTCATACAGATAAGAATGAAGTTCTAAGATTTAAAATATCTGGGTAAATCCACTGTCTAATTTTTCTGGATGAATCAAGTTTAAGTGGTATGATTAAAAGAAAAATTGGTTGATCGAGCTTGGGTAAATTGAGTTTGAATGTGTCGATGAAAAATCTATAATATTAGATAATTTAATATTTAATTAATTAATAATTTTGTTAAAATAATATTTTTTATCGATCATTACTCGATTAATTAATAACTTCACTAAATTAATAAATTTTATCAATCTCAAAATTATTAATTTATCAATATTTTAGTTAAATTTTTTTTTCCTTACTGCAATTGATTAATGATGTTCCCATTTTTCTCAGGGGTTAAGCACGAAGCAGACGGGGAAAGAAGGGATTTTGGTTGACGGGAGTGACGGCAGTGAGGAGTTCTACTCTAATAATTAAGCTTATTATTTTTATTTCTCTTAAATATTAAATCTGAAAAATGACTGATGTGCCGTTTTTATCTGGTCCGTCAAAAATTTGACAAAATGGACTGACAGTCGACCTGAAAAATTTGTAACCCCACGAGTCAAACAGGAAACTGAAAATTAAATTTCACCCACCCCCCGAAATTTAAGAGAGACACACACCCATCAGCAATCCTACGTGGCAATACGCGTGGTGGTTATACAGCTGTGGAGTTATGTAACGGGTAACGCTTTTAAATGGGCAGCACCGGTTGCTACAACGCTTATTACCCGATTCGGTTAACCGGCTCAGTCCGTTACCTTAGCCCCACCCTATATAAACCGCCCCTTCTCTCTACTCGTCTCTAACCTTCCACCTCTCTCTATGTCTCCTCTCAAAAACTTCAAAAAGGCTGAGTCTCTCTCTCGCTGCCTCTTCAGTTTTGTAGATTATATTATCCTTTCTTATTTTTAATTATTTGTAGATCGTTCTAGGGTTTCGGATTCCGGGAATGGATTCTGTTCAGAGGGACGTGGATCGGGTCAAGGGCCAGTGGAGCCCGGAGGAGGACGACCTGCTGAGGAGTCTAGTGCAGCGTCACGGTGCTCGGAACTGGACTTTGATAAGCAAGTCGATCCCCGGCCGCTCCGGCAAGTCGGGCCGGCTGCGGTGGTGCAACCAGCTCTCGCCGGAGGTGGAGCACCGGCCTTTCACGGCGGAGGAGGACGAGGTAATCGCGGCGGCGCACGCCAAGTTCGGCAACAAGTGGGCCACCATAGCCAGACTACTCAACGGCCGTACGGACAATGCGATCAAGAACCACTGGAACTCGTCTCTCAAGAGGAAGTTCTTCTCCGTCGAGAACGGCGGCGCCGAACACTTCCGCCCGGAGAAGAAGGCAGCGACGGTTTCGGTATCGTGCCGCGGGTACAGCACTCCGACGAGCCCGTCCGGATCGGACGTCAGCGACTCCGGCGCAGTTCCGACGGTTTCGTCGTCGCAGATGTTCAGGCCGGTGGCGAGATGCTTCGGAGAAATGGTGAGGAGCGAGTCGCCGCCGCCGAGTGAACCGGAGCCGTCGACTCTGCTGACTCTGTCGTTGCCTGGAGGAGGCAAGTTAGCCTCTCACTCGAAAGAAACGGCGCCGTTGCGCCAGGAGAATGAGAACGACAACAAAGCGATGTCGTTTGGGCCAGAGTTCAGGACTCTTATGGAGGAGATGATCAGGAAGGAGATTAGGAACTACATGGACGAAATGAACGGTCAAACAGTTAAGCAGCAGTTCGTTATACATAAGCTTTAGGTTAAGAGTCGGGAGGAAATTACAAGGGAAAATTTCAGTTTTATTTTATTTATTTTAGATCCTTATTTTTGGGTAGAAAAATGAAATAATTGTGAGATACAAT
Organism: Geum urbanum; assembly: GCA_946800695.1. Taxonomy (NCBI): domain Eukaryota; kingdom Viridiplantae; phylum Streptophyta; class Magnoliopsida; order Rosales; family Rosaceae; genus Geum; species Geum urbanum. The sequence goes on along the minus strand of OX327007.1, from coordinate 5,962,601 downwards.
GTACAGTCCGCTAAAGAAGAATAGAAATTTAATTATGTTTTTATAATTTAGAAAATTAGCAAATCAGGTTCTCCATATTTGCCCTCTTTCCTCAAAATTTTGATTTTTTGGTTTCTGGGGTATAGTGGGATTTGAGCAAGAAATTGATCTGGAATGGTCTATAAGCTATATTTGTCATCATTGGTTTGAATTCGACAGTGTTAATAATTTCCAGGTCTAACGAAGGAGAATTTTCCATAACTGATGGGTACATTCAAAATGGATTTTATAAAGATGAGGAAATCCATGGCTGTGGGTTGTTTTCTCAGTTTGGTACGGTGGGTTGTACTGGGGTTGGAGGCACAGCTTTTGGACGGAATAGGCATGAGTTTGGTGGGACTTTTGATTTTTTCAATTATAATTTAGACATTACGTGTGCCGCGTATGTTGTATATTCTTTTCGTATAGAGATACGGTACTGTCGAATATACCACCGTCGTACTTTTGTTTTTTGGTAAAACACCGTTGTACCAATGTACTTTGTACATATATCTGGCTAAATCACCTCTAGGTACGTACTTAACGGCTTGAGTATAAATTATAAATATGTCTCACCGCCGCCATAACAGGAACCACCGCCGGGAAAGCTCCAACCCCAGTGACCAACACCACGCGATAATTGATCAGGATAGCGCTCACGCTCCAGACCAAAGATCAGTTAGACAGCACCTCAGCAAAGGAGCATACACATCAGTCCCACATCAAAGATAGGGTATGAGTCAAAGCTCCAACCACCAATATATATCGGTTAACTCAGCATTAAATGGTAAGCATTTAATACTTGATCACGTCGTTACTCTATCTAACTTGTATACCGCTTTTGACTTAGGTATCAAAGGGTTGAAGGCGGGTTGTCCCCGTCTCTCCTTAACCGTTGTTAATCTTAGCAGCGACAACGAGTTGGATTTGGAGGAAAGTAAGGAGTGATATTGAAGCAGTTCGATACCGATACCCCAACACTGATCCTCCAATAAGCATACCGACACACAATCTTGTTCAATATCCGTTATACATATCGATAACGGGTAGGAACATACTTTGAATACAATTTTTTTTAATGTTTAATCCGTCTTAATATTAGTAATTTTTCTCTTATATAATAACGAAACTAATATGACGAATAGATGTTTCTCATCAATGAAAAACTCAAAAGCATATTAATATGCAAAAACGTATCAACAAATTTAGTTTAGCAAATGGTTTAGTATAATAACATATTTCGTATGCTGCATCTTCGTGGCCTGAAATTCAAAGTTAGTGTAAAAAGTAGTTTTATTTAGATAAATTTGAATTTATTTTAGTGCACGATAAACTGGATTCACACAAGGACTACTCAATTTCTACTAACATTATCAAGTTGAATCTAAAAAAACAAAAACAAAATTCGACAGTTAGTAGACATAAGATTTAAGATTTGGTTCTGCTTCATTGATGGATGGTGCCTTCTGTGAAAGTATATATGAAGTGAAGAAGCAATTTATCTTCAAATTCATTGAAGCTAAGGTCATACTGATTTGGGATTCCTCCCCCTTGACAGCTTGGACCAAGTTCCCATATTATGGTTAGTGTCAGAGAAAATAGTTAGAATGATCACTGAACTTTGTTATGATCGACAGTTTGGTCAATGAACTTTCAAAAATATCAAAATGATAACTAAATTCGTCTGTTAATTGGTCACTCTGTCTTTTTTAAAAAAAATTAAAAATTGTCACGTGCTTTCATTATAGGGATAAAAATTTGAGGGAAAGTACTGTAACATAAGCGAGAGAAGTGAGGAAGAAAAAAAACTGACATCTGAAATGGATGTAATGACCAAATTGATATGTGAGACAATAATTCGGTAACCATTTTAATGTTTTCAAAACTTCTGTGATTAAATTCTCGATTGTGACAAAATTCAATAATTTTTCTTGCTATTTTCTCTTAGTGCCGAGTGCCATCGACTTTGAGACAACCTGTCAAAGAAGATAGAAGACCCAGACTTCAGAAAAGGAAAGGAGAGGAAACGATAAGAAAAGAAAAATCAAAGTCCACTGAAGAAGAAAACTAGTTAAATTTTCTCCCTTGGAAAAGTTTCTCTTTTTCGTTGCAATGGATACTAGTACTACAATGAGTTTGTTCCTCTCGATTGGTATCACGTCATCATTTTTGCAACATGTGGCTCAGAAACTTGCCAATCTACTTGAAAGCAACGTAGGACGGACTCGAGAGATCTACTTGATAGTCCAATAGTTGGTCACCCTAATATTAATCTCATAAGCTAAGAGGTTAGGGGTTCAATTCCCTATAAAACTGATTTATGGTGGAATTGAATTGAAAAAAGAGAGGATAGACTTGAGAGATCGACAGACCACAAGCTTCAAAAATTGGAAAGCACATTATTGAAATTCTGTCTCTTGTTAGTGAAGCTGAAGACAAGTCCAATGTCTTCGTTTATTGTCCTTATGATCGAGGACTTCAAGTGCATTCTTGATTCCGAAGATTTGTTAAACAAGATTCATCTCCAGTTGCTGAATGAAGGGAAAACAGACTCAGCCAAATTGCATTCATCTATCAGGGAAGAGGTAACTCAAATGCATGAACAGGAGAAGTCAAGACTTTCCATTTCTGCGTCAACTCTTTTTCTCTCTCTTCCATCTTGTCTCTCTCTTCTCTCTTGTGGGCTTCAAAATGTCGGCGATGGAGCATCACCGAAAAGCCACCAAAACAGCCAACCGAGTAGTCTAAAGAAGCGCCTCCGACCCCTCTTTCATATTTCCAACCTCTCTTTCTTCAATTCTTCATGTTTAGGCCGTGATATTGACATGAAATCGCCGGATTGTTCAAACACCTAGAGCTTTTGGGACGTCAGTCTCAGGCTTAAATCGGCGATGGAAACCTACTTGGCTTTGAAAGCCTCATCACCACGAAGCTAAAGACACCAAAAACAAGTTCTAATTCAACCAGAGCAAAGAGAATTGAGGGATTGAAATTTGATGGAGCTTTCGGTTCAAAATAAACTTTGGTGAGTTAGTTGTAATTGAAGTTTGGTGTAGTTATGAAAGTTGTTGTTAGGTTAATTTTGAACAGATTGAGCTTTGGTTAGCCAGAAAAAGAAGCGCTGCTGCCGCCGGCAGTGGTTCAAGGCGGAGGATTTTTAATGTAAAGTTTATATGGTTTTGCTCGTAATTACGTACTGATTGCAATGAAGAGGTTATTTAGTTAATTTTGACATATTTGATTAAGACGTGTATTTAATCAGATATTAATTAAACAATTTTAGGATAGTAATGAGCGTTTGAGTCAAACGCCGATTGGACATTAAGTCGCATAACATTTGAGGAATGTTTTGCGACTTTAAAAAGGATTCAAGATTTAGAAAATGAAATTAGATTAAAGCTCGTCTTTATTTCAGAAAGCACGAAATGTGAGTATGCGATGGTCTCGTTGGTAATGCTCGTTGATGAACGAGCTTAGTTATTGAATATGACTTTCGACGATTAGTTATTAATAATAATCGGTGTTTCATGATGACGTGTTAGCAGTCAGTGATAGACGTATAGAAACGATGACAGACAGGCTTTGCGTTGAGGGAAATCATGGCACAATATTGTGAGTGGACGTTTATTTTCACAGTCGCATTACAAGTTCATTAATTATGTTTTATGTTTTGTTGCACTTTATGAATTTTTATATTTGGAGGCCTTGGTTAGTGATGATTTTATTTAGTTGCATCGATGCTCTGACTATTCGACTGATCACCGAATAGCCTGGTCAGGAAAAATTAGGACAAACCCTTTGCCTAACCCTAAATCGTCTCAGGTTAGAACAAACACATGGGACGATCCCATTACCTCTTTTATTCATATATTATCGACTCATGTTAGGGAAAACGCCTAGGCAACCACCTCAACTTTCTTTTAGTTTTATGATCTTTCGAACTCGGTATCATATTATCAGAAATGGTGGGAAGGCATAAAGCTATAGTTTTCTATAGTTTTACACATATCGTATGATCAATTATGATTTATTTTTGTCTACTCACACTTACGTTCTATGTTTTTATGCCTTTCCCTGGACCCTTTGTTTTAAATTGTCCAGTTTGCAGGTTAGCCAGTTGAAGTCATGACCATCCAATGTACGAGGCATGACATTCCTCAACTTCTCTCTTCTTAGTGTAGGTTCTCAATTGACGCTCAGGATTGCTCATGCTAGGATAACTGATACCGAATAGGCGGTGCTAGATACTCTAATACGGTCCCGCAATGCTTACCCTAGTTTACTGTAATACTCTGGGGGGATCTTATCAATTGGTATCGGGGTATTAGGTTATCCAGATCATATCGATTATCTTATATTTTTAGTGATCTTAGTGTGCGATGGTCTGACTGCAGTGAATCCCATCGTATGCCTTTGGGCGTTTTGATCATTAATGGTATAAGATAGTATTTTGGGTGTTTTTTATGATGGTTAGTTCTCCATTCTCTGGTGTCATGCCTCATGGATGAGATTGATGACTTCAGTAAAACCTGTCATCAGTAATTATGAGATGGTTCTGGAATCACTACCAGAATACCTAACTTAGGCGATGAAAAATCATTTCGTCGTGTAGGTAAAAAAATTCGTCGTCTTAGTGAGCTTTATATGAAAAAACTTAGTTTCATTGCCATTTCTTTGGCTAAGAAATATCTAAGAGGATAAAAAAAAAATTGTCGGAACTTTCGTCGTCTATGTTCCTTCCAAACGATGAAAAATATATTCGTCATAAGTTTCCTCGTCTAAGAGTTCACTAGAACAACAAAATATTTCCTTGCCTAAACGAACTGTTAGACGACGAATTAAGTGAAACAAATATTAAGAGACAGTAGCAATTCTAGATCGAACCTCATCTTCTCACAACCCCTCAAAAACTATCTCAACACCTCCTCGGGTAATTTTTCGATCTCTAACGAAAAACCTTCAATCAATGCCTCCTAAAGCATTCTTGAATCTTCTTATCTTGGTTAGTGTTTGTATATACTCATTTCTTTGATTTTTTTTCAAATATTTGGGTGTATTTTAAAGATTAACGGTGAATGAATTCTGGCGAATTTGTTGGTATAGAATCGCTTGATAACTATAACGGTTTTGCATGTGTTGATTATATATATGAAATGTGGCAAAATTAGCTATAATTGATGCGAATTAGCTATCTAGGTTCTTGAAATATGGAAAAATTAGCTATATAGGTTCTAAATAGATTTTGACAATTTATTGTTTCGCTCATTAGAACTTACGCAGTATATGGACAAGAGCTGGTTAAGGTTGGAAAGTGGTGATCCAAAATATTTACAGGGAATTTAAGACTTATGAAATTTGCAATTGAACATGATCAAGGAAAATAGCGTTACCTGTGTCCGTGAAAGAGATGTTGTAACTCAGAGTATTTGTCAGTTCCACAAATGTTCGAGCACTAGTCTGAAGAGGGCATGATATAGGAGTTACTTCGTGGACTGAACATGGTGAATAAAATCAATTCGCTCGATCTTATGACCAAAATATATCCCCAACTCCTTAATTAGCTCTCATGGCTCTCTCTCTCCCTAAGTCAACACCGACGCCGGACGCCACCACTGATATCTCACCTCGATGCGACCACTGCCACCTCACCTTGATGCCACCCCGACCGATTTCGAGTCCGCTCTCTCTCCCTCACCTCTCTCTTCCCAAACCCTCAACTTCAAGGCCGCCAACCCCAAGGTAAAGGTCTCTCTCTCTCTCTCTCTCTCTCTCTCTCTCTCTCTCTCTCTCTCTCTCTCTCTCTCTCGTACCCAATCAATTGCAATTTTAAGGTTTTGTTCTTTCAATTTTAGGGTTATGTGTTCAAATTATTGGTATGTTAATTGAACTTGTGTATTGGGTTTAAATTGATTATATGATAATGAGTTTCTTTGAATTGAAATGGTTCCTTTTTGTGTTGATGTTGCAGTGTTGTTGTGAAGTTGATGTAGATGTTGCTGTGTTGTTGTGAGGTTGATGTTGTAGTTAATGTTGCTAAGTTGATGTAGATGTGAAACTGTGATGTTGATGCAAAACTATGTGGTTGTTGTGTTGTTGTTCGATTTATGAACACACTCGAGTCAAATATGTGTTGTTCTATTATGGTGAAAATGGTGATCTGGGTGTGCTTTTGTTTCTGGATGTTTTTTTTGTGATATTCTTTGCTGAGTTGAGGCTATACAAACTATGGTTCTGAAGTAGGTTTTTTTGCTTTATGTATTTGGATATCGCAAAAGATGTCAGGTGGGAAGATGAAACAACAAGAGAAACCAAGACTTTCCGCATATCTGTTGTTATGTCAGAGGACAGGAGGTGGGACTTCAAATGACACAATGACCAAGATCCACAAGAAGGAGAGGGCCCACCTTCAGCCCCACCAGTAAATATTCAGACCCTGAAGGCTCCATCACCATTTACTCCCTCAAACGATGAAGTGTACATCAGTACCCGGTACAAAGGGCGTAGCACCATTGGTAATCTCTTCTGCGATATGTAAAATTTTCATTATTTTATAAATTGATTAAGTGTGTTCAATAAATACTAATTAATTTTGTAATTTTTGTTGTAAGACCGACCCTGAAATGCAGCCGAGGGTTGTGTAAGGGGACTCAAGTTTGTCAAATGGTTAAGATCACATTAAAGAAGGTTGATGTTCCATACCATGACTTCGCAAGAGGCTCTCTGACAAAGCAGTTGATCAGCTTGATTACCCATAAAATTGGGGTCGCTATACGAAGCAAGTTGGCAATGAAGGCGTCGATATGGATGAAGCTCCCACAGACCTAGAGAGATAAGGTGCACGTCTATCTCTCGATAAGAGTCTTTCAATTTAAATAAATTTAATTAAATGTAAACAATTAGAAATTATAATATATATTTAATGTCTCTTCATATTTTTTGTAGGTACACTTTGATTTTTCAGAGAGTCTAGAGATGTTTGATTTCATTGAGGACAGAGCTAAAAAAAGGTATGTCGATTGGAAGTACGAATTGCACAAGATCTATAATGAGTTCGGGTTCGATATCCCTAATGAGTTCAAGAATCTGAAAGATGAATGTGAATGGTTAGTCCAGCACTTTGAGAGTGGAAAGTTTAAGGTAATGTGTTAAATATAGAATAGAAAGTCTATTATTTGAATAATTTATTATTATTCAATTGTTTCTTCCTGTTTCTTATAACATATAAAGTTAGACGCTAACACAATCAACTAGGATAAGAAGGATCTGAACCATCATTCTGGCTCAACTGTGGTCTATTACCTAATCATGGAACATATAGAAAATGGTTCACAGGTGCCACTCATAGATGCTTACAAAGATACGTACGTGAGGCCCGAGGAAGAGAAAGCGATTCAGAATGCTGTAAGTAACCACTAAATTCGAAACAAACCAAAATTAATTTTTTGGTGTCAAATGCGACAAAATCTTAGAAGCATCTTCCCGGTATACACATAGGTTAGAGTAGATAGTGACCATATGGAATGTACTTTATGTGTGTTGTCTGTTTGATTGATGAATCGAAATTCACATTGGTTATTGAATCGATCGACATTTTACTGAGCATTGAAATACAGTGATGGGGTTGGTTGTTGCTATGTTGAGAATGCAGTTATTTCATGTGCTAGAATGGTTCAATTTTATGTGTTTTCAGGTTTTTGGTTGCCTTTATTTTTAGGAGAAATTATGTCAAATTTTTGATAGAATTATCCAAGTTAGTCCAGTTTAATTTAATTTTTAATTATTTATTTTATTGTAGGAGAAGATGACGCAATTGGCTAAGGAAACATTGGCTGAGAGGAAGTCACAAAAATGAACCAGTCACAATTCAAAATAAACAGTATGTCATTTATGACAGATTGATATTCCTAATCACATTAGGAAAGAAGATCGAAACATTGGTGATTTTCTAGCTCAAATAGGAAAATCATACAAAACCAGATTAAAGACCTTTTTCTTAGGTTAAGATCAAATCAATCAGAGATCAATTTACACATAGCAACTGAATGAAGCCTTTGATCAAGTAATGTTACAAAAATATTTCTCAATTAAGCACAATTAGGTATGAATACAAATTTACCCTTGTTGAGACCAATTGAATAAGAAGGGAAGAACTTAAGCAGCTGATTGCGGCACAAATTCCACTAATTGGTTTTGCATTGATTGCTAATATACTAATAATCTCCCCCATTGGCATTCCATGCAAAACCAATCTTGAATTTGCAAACAAGTACATGGTAGATAACACAACTATATAGTCATAGTTCTAAACAAAAGAAAACATTCAACCAATATACATAGCTAAAACTACTTAAAGTCTTACAAAAACAAACTATAATGATAAAACATTGTTCTGGAAGAAAAGAAACTAAAACAAAATAAACAAGCAACAACATTTGCACATTCCTTCTCCCCCATTTTGTTTGGAATGACAGATCTAGAAGCGACAACGTTTGGCACCATCGAAGCCTGGATTCGAATATTGAGGGAGGGAGTTGATAATGAGAGCATGCAGTTCTTCCTTATTTGCAATGACAGTCTGCACCTGCTCACTGAGAGTTCAAACATAGAGGAGGAGATTCTGGACGTCTTTGTCCATGTGATTAACGAAGTTCAAGAGTAGTGGGGAAAGCCAAAATGAGGAGAGACAAGGCTACCCTGAGGCGGAACCACCAGAGCAGGACGACCAGGGCGAACAAAATGTGGCGATGAGTGAGGTCAAGGATAAGGGGGAAGCGGCAACTGACTTTGAGATGAGTCACCACCTTCATACTCGAATAAGATTATGGAAAGCTTTGGACCTTCATGGTTGATCATCTTGACAACTTCTTGATGATGAAGAAGCTTATAAGATTCTGAACAGGCCTGGATAATTGTGATGAGACAACAAACCATGAACTTCTTCCTGCACACATAAGATCGAAAAGTGAGATATGTAGAGGAAGAGAGATAGAATACACAAGCTTTTAAAGTCAAGAGAGGTTGAAGTCTCAAAAGAGTAACCGTCTTAATAAAGGAAAAATTGGTTGAGTATCCCAATAAAGAAATTTTCAAACTCTCGGTACAAAGGAGAACCATCACAATTTTGGGAAACTGTCATAATGTGGGAATCAAGAAACTTGTCACCTCCCCCATCATAAGTAATAATGAGCCAATCTTTTCAAAACTGCATACCAGAACAACATAAGCAATGTACCATACTATGTGACACATACTAAGGCATAACATGTCCAAATGATATACCAACCACTATCCCTTGATATTTGGGATCTGAGTATTGAGATTGAAATCTGGGTTCTAGGTACTAACATTGAAATTTGGGATCTAGATATTGATATCAACCTAAAACACCAACCCATATATGAGTAAGTAAATCTTCAATTGTGACAGATGACTTGCTGACATTTTACCACTTGATTTGCACACTTGCACTTGTTTTGCAGCAACAAATCTTCTGAGTGTGCTTTGCTGAGAATCACATAATTTGCTATTTGACATATGTTCAACAATCTTCAGTGGCTTTTTGTATTATACAGTCCTTGGACTTCCACTTGATGAGGCTAGGGACATGGACGAAATGTTGATATCTTGAACGACAAGAATCATCAGTAAAGGGTTCAAAGAGGTTTGACTAAAAGAATACACAATCATGGGAGTTCTTCAACTATTTGGCCATGGTGTTACAATCTTATTTGCCTTGATCATGTCACAATATGCATAAACATATCCCTTATTCAAAAGATATAATGCAAGTTCTAGAAGTTACAGTAATCACAAAACCACTCAAGTACTAAGTCTAATGTAGCTTCAGACAAGTGAAGAAGGCTAGAAAACTACAGGGGAAGATTTATGTGCAGATCTCAAGCTTAAATCACAAGGACATGTAAGCCAACAGACATAGTCACACCTATAAAGATAAAACAATTTTCACTCACACACACACACACACACACACACACACACACACACACACACACACACACACACACACACACACACACAGAGGGACATATTTCATGATACACACACCAATGGTAGTCCTAAGCATTTAAAATCTAGCAGTATCCAAAGGTTTAGTAAACTGATCAACAAATTGGTATTCATTTGGCACAAAGTCAAGTTCCAAAATACATTTTCAATAAGATCACGAATGACGTGATATCTCAAATTAATATGCTTAGTTTTGGACTGTTGGATTGGATTCTTTGAGATATTTATTGCACTGATATTGTCACACAATATAGTGAGCTTACCTTTTGAATAGCCATAATCCCTCAGCATATTCCTCATCCCTAGTTTTTGTGTGCAGCAGCTCCCATAAGCTATATACTTAAATTCAGTAGTAGAAAGAGAGATATAGTTTTGCTTTCTGTTGTGCCAAGCAATCAACATGTTGCTAATGAAAAAAATATCCTCCTAATGTGCTCCTTCTATCCTTGAGATTTCCACCTCAATCAACATCTGAATACCCTGCAATCTCCACATTAATGCCAAAATTGTAGTATATTCCATATTCAACAGTTCCAGAGACATATTTGATGATCCTTTTAACAGCTTCTAGGTGAAATTCTTTAGGATTTGCCTGAAACCTAGCACACACACACACTAACATTATAAGATGTGTCTGGTCTACTTGATGTTAGATACAGACAACCTCCCAATCATACTCTTGTAGTTCTTCTGGTCAACTGATTTTCTTGTTGAATCCTTATTCAATTTTGTAGTGGTACTCATAGGATTAGAGGCAGGTTTAGATGAAGTAAGACCAAACTTTTCCATAAAATTAGCAGCATATTTTGATTAAGATAGGAACATACCTGTGCTTAATTTTCTTACCTGAAGTTCCAGAAAGTAAGTGAGTTTACCACACATACTCATTTCAAATGCATTTTCCATCACTTATGCAAATTCTTTCACCAGCTTGGATGATGTAGATTCAAATACTATGTCATCCACGTAGGCTTGGGCTATTACAATGTTCTTTGAGCATTTCTTCACAAAGAGTGTCTTGTCTATTGATCCTCTTGTGTATCCCTTACTCATAAGGTAGTTAAAATTTTTGTCATACCATGCCCTAGGCAAGACTGCTTCAATCTATAGACAGCTTTCTTGAGCTTGTATATATAATCAGGATGATCTAGACTTCCAAAGCTTGGTGGTTGCTTGATATATACTTGTTCTATGAGATCTCTATTCAGAAATGCACTCCTGACATCAATTTGATGCAACTTGATTTTGAGATGGTAAGCTATGGCAAGTAACAGTCTCACAGATTCAAGTCTGGCTACTGGTGCAAATACTTCATCACAGTCAATTCCCTCAATTTGGGAGTAACTCTGAGCCACAAGCTTTGCTTTGTTTATGGTAAAGTTACCAAACTCATCTGCCTTGTTTTTGTACATCCATTTTGTTCCAACAACATTGTGTTCAAATGGCTTAGGTACTAGCTCCCAAACATGATTTCTGTCAAATTGATTTAGCTCTTCCTACATTGCTATAATTCAGTCATCATCCCCCATTACTTCCTTCACATTCTTGGGTTCAAAAGTAGAGACAAACCCACTGTGAGTGATCTTATTTATATCACTTTTATTCTTGGTTAGGAAGTAGATTAAAGCCACAGCCTCATCTTGATCTGGTTCAGTAGAGGCAACAACTGCTTCAGTATCAGTGGCCATACTAGCTTTTCTTCTTTCTTGATCCCTTTTCTTAGATCTCTAATGATGTCAGTTATCAAATGATCTTTCTACACCTGCTTGAACCATGTTTATATACTGGTGTTGGTCTTAGAATATGATCCTTTTCATCATTTCATGGCTTGTTAATACCCGAGTTTGACCCTCCAATCATGTGCACAGTATCATCATATACATACTCTAACTGTTTTGCAGTTGCATCATCAACATAGACATTTATGGACTCTATGAGGCTTATAGTCTTTTTGTTGTAGACTTTCTAGGCTCTACTATCTATGACATACCTCAGAAAGATTCCTTTATCACTTCTTGCATCAAACTTAGCAAGGTCTTATCTTTCTCTGTATATGTAACATGAACTTCCAAAAGTATGCAAGTGACTAATGTTTAGCTTCTTACCCCTCCAAAGTTCATAAGGAGTTTTCATAGTACCTGGTCTTAGGAAGGTTCTGTTGGCTGTATAGCATACTATATTGATTGCCTCAGCCCAGAAGTGACCATTGGTACCAGTACAATACAACATGACTCTTGCCATGCTGAGCAGAACTCGATTCTTCCTTTCCACAATGTCATTTTGTTGTGGAGTTTTTATTGAAGAAAATTCATGGAAAATGCCTGCCTCATGGAACAATGCATCAAATGATGCATTTTTCAACTCAGTACCATTTTCTAATCTTACTCTTAGGATGCTCAAACCTGATGACAACTTTTCATTTGAAAGCCTTTTACTGTGACTAGCAAAGTTTTCAAAAGCATCACTCTGCTCTTTTTAGAAAACATACCCAAATAAATCTGGTGAAATCATCTACCATAATAAGGATATACTTCTTTCCACCAAGGCTTTCAGTTTGTGCAGGTCTCACCAAGTCAATGTGTAGTAGCTTCAGTGGTTTGTTACTGATATCAGAGTTTATAGGCTTATGAGAAACTCTGGTCATCTTGCCAATTTTACATCCTTTACACATTCTGTTGGGCTTACATAGTCAGTTGATGATAATTTAAGGAGGTCTTGATAATTGACATGTCCCATCCTCTTATGCCACACTTCCAAAGTTTCTTCATTTGTGGACACCAAATATCTCTTGATCTTTGACTTAGCAGACCCATTTGCATGAATATGATAATAGTTGCCTTCATATCTCAATCATTGCATGAAAAATATGCTAGTTATATCCTGCACAATGCACTTGTGTCTGTTGAACCATACATCCTCATATTCATTAGTTAGTTGACTCACACCGATCAAATTTTCTTTCAGACCATTCACAAAGTAAAGATTCTTCAAACTGGGGATATTGTGAGCCTGCTCTGTTCCTCTTCCAGTTACTTCACACTTCTTGTCAGCACCAAAAACCACTCCTCCAATTGTAAAGTCAGTGGACATTAATGTGAACCAATGTTTACTTCCAATCATATGCCTTGAGCAGTCACTGTCAACATACCATACATCATTTTTCTCTTGCTCTAGTGCAACAAGCTCCACAAGGCAGGTTATCTCAACATGATGGCCTAGAGATTGTTTAGGAATGCACACACCAAATTGATTAGAAGGTTCAAGTAAATCTGCATTAGAAAACAAACATACGTCACTTTTCTCTTGCTGCAGTGCAACAAGCGCCATAAGGCAGGTTATCTCAACATGATGGCCTGAGGATTGTTTAGGACTGCACACACCACATTGATTAGAAGGCTCAGGTGAATCAGCATTAGAAAACAAACATTTTCTTTTCTCTCCAGGTACTCCTTTTGCCTGAGTGATTAGGCTCAGAGTCAGAGATCATTTCAGCCAGTTTGTTTATTAACTTCATGTGTTCATGTAACTCATGCTAAAGTGACAAAGTGCTTAAATAATTTTCTAATCTCTTATGTGAATGAAACTCGCATTTGAGTAAGTTACTTTTAAGGCGAATATGACCCAACTTACCACAATGATGACAAGTAGGAACATAATCTGAATTAGATTGAGCAAACCTTACATGTTTAGATCTTTCTTTGGAATCAATGGTCACCTTCTTTCTGGAGTCATACCCTTGGTAAGGAACTGCATGATAAGATTTATCCACTTCAACTTCCTTCTTGAGCCCAGGTTCAATTGATTGATGAGCCGACTCCTTTGACAAAATTGGTTTTGTCAGTGCTTTGTCCTCTGTAACCGAGACCAAACGTATCACCCTTTACCTTTCCAGCTTTGCATAACTGGTTTACAACTCCAGAGCTTGTTTGAAACTTGTTGAACTTCTCCTTGATTCTCTCTGCAAGGTCTCAATTTTAAAAGTCAAGTTAGCATTTAAAATAGACTGAGCTTTTACCTCAAGTTTCAAAGTCTTGATTTGATCTAGTAGCTCAGCCTTTTCAGCTTCCCATCTCAAACTCTTATCACATGGTGATGGTTTAGACATGATCTCCACAAGCTTCTTCTGATCTGCTTCCCATTTTTCATGAGCAGTCTGCAATTTGTTTAGCAGATCATTTTTCTCTCTTCTTCTCATGTTGAGTTATTCTTCAAGAAATTTATTCTTTTTTAACACAATTATGAAGCCTCATACATTTGCTTACACCTGACATCTATCTCATCATCTGACTCTTCTGAATCACTTTCTAACTCATTTGCATCCTTTTCTCGCAAAGAAGATACAAGAGCAAGATTCTCACCAACATTTATCACAACTTCTTTATCTTCAGAGTCACTCCAGGATAATTTTTTCATTCCTAGAAGCAAATTTATTGTTCCCACATCAGTACATATGCGGCCAATGCCACCACATTTATAACATTTAGGTTTATCTACTTTAGACTTCCCTTGACCAACCTTGACAATATCATTTTGTTTTTCACATTTTTGTGTCAAAATGCTGATTTTTCTTTGAAGAAAAACCATACTTGGAATTCTTTTGATATTTCAAAAAGTTTTTAAATTCATTTGAAATCAGAGCCAAATCATTTAGATCAAGAGTTTTCACCTCTTTTTCCTTTTTCACAGAAGTCAAAGCAATACTCTTAGATTTTTCCCCAGGTTTGTCTAGCTTCTCCCTAATCTCATGAGTCTTGAGATTCCCAACCAACTCCTCAAGACTTATTTCTCATGTCAAATGTCTCTTCTATAATAGATCTTTTTATTTTCAACTTGCCATGCAAGGCTCTAAGGAACTTTGAAACAACTTTGTGTTCCTCAATTGGTCCCCTAACTAATCAGTTATATTCAGAAGCCTAAGATAGAAATCATCAACACTCATCCTCATCCATCACTAGGTTTTCAAATTCACACATTAAACCTTGCAACTTCTGAGCCTTAACTCTACTGTTACCCTCATAGGTGGTTTGAAGGACCTCCCCTGCTTCCTTGAAGGTACTGCAGTGAGTTATCCATCTCCTTTCCCTTTGAGAAAGAGCTGTAAACAAACAGGTTTTGCTTTGCAATCCAATTGATCTTCTAGTGTATCTTGTTCATTCCATTCCTCTATAGGTTTTAGTGTGCCAATAGAAAAGCTGGAGGACTTAGTCTTATCATTTTTATCAATTATAACAGGAGGTTTCCAGCCCTTAACAATTAAATCATACAATATAGGATCCTGTCCATACATAAAGACTTGCATCATAATTTTTCAGGTTGAATATTCTTCATGTTCAAAATATGGAGGAATATTCATGGAATTTCTTATCTTAACACTCGCCGTGTCCATCCTATGCCAAGATCTTTGCTACCTTGTACTAGCTAGGCTGTGATGCCACTTATAGGACTACAAAAACAAGTAAACAAGGAATAAAACAACAGAAGACAACACAAAGATTGTTTGCGCAGTAAAACTCCTCAGAGAAAACAATTGCGGGATCTCACTCTTGGAGATACTAAAAAAAATTCTTTCACTAAGAAACAATGACTCTACAGATTTCAAGAACAAGTTACAATAAAAACCTGAAACTAGAACACCTTTGTAGATTGTATAATCTGAAGAACACCAGTTCCGGATCTAAGATGCTGGAGCACACAATCTGCTTCTTCACTCCTTCTGATTCAACTGAATCTCAGAAGCAATGCATATGCAATGGAAGAAAAACTCACTCAACAAGGAACCGTGGGTACAAATCATTCTGTTTAAAGTTTGATGACAGTTTGCAAAGATACACACTAATCTTTTTCACGCAAAAGCATCAACATTTATCATGTGCAGCCTGTCATATATATATATACACAGTCCTTTTCAGCTAAGGACATCCGCCAGGTGTAATTTTTTCTATTTTACCTCATTTAGACATCAACTCTTGATTATCAAGACCATTCATGCTATAGATATTACTTCAACTAAGTCACTTAAAAAATTTGAGTCCAATCGGAAATCGTTTGGCCATTTGATTTCGCAATTTATATATCGTCAACATTAATCCGACGCTCCTTATTTCTTTATAATATTTCACCATTTTGGATGACCAAATGATTACTAAATTGGATGAAATTTTGTAGGTCTACTTATTCAAGGGATATCTATAATATTAATTGTTTAAATTGTTGAAATAAAATATGAGATGATCAAAATAATTAAATCCTTAGGATCCACACCGCACATATGTCCGCATTTGAAAATCTTTATATATATATATATTGAAAAAATCCCCATAAATGCACCGGTCACAATTAAAAATAAAAAGCATGCCATGTATGGCATATTGATATTCCTAATCACACTAGGAAAGAAGATTGAAACATAAGTGATTTCCTAGCTCAAATAGGAAAATCATATAAAACCAGATTAAAGACATTTTCTTAAGTTGAAGATCAAATCAATTAGAGATCAATTTACACATAGCAGCGGAACGAAGCCTTTGATCTAGTAATGTTACAAAAACATTTCTCAATTAAGCACAATTAGGAATGAATATAAATTTACCTTTGTTGAGACCAATTTAATCAGAAGGGAAAACTTAAGTAGTTGACTGTGGCACCAATTCCTCTAATTGGTTTTACATTGATTGCCAATATACCAATAGGAGATGAGGTTTTTAACAATCGTCATACTCCCCATCACCCCACGCGCTATGACTTCATTGACTTCTTCCCCATAGGCAGTCTCCGCTCCCTCAGTGGCATCTGTAATCTCGCCGGTGGAATCCATCATTCTCTTTAATTGTGGTTCTCTCGAGAGCCTTAATGGATTCCAACTTTATATATTTCGTCCTCGCCATCGATGTCACCTTCTTGGTGGTCTCTGCCGTGTACTTCTTCAATCACCATTGAGCAAAGCTATTCTAATAGATGTCACATTGTTAATAATTATCAAAGATATTTTAGATATTTAAAAGGAGGTATATTGAGCAAACCCTTTTTTATGAGAAATATATAGGAGGTGAGAAAAGGAAGGCGGTCTAGTAAGAAGATTTAGAAGTTTTAATAGCAATTCTCTTTAGAAATGACTACAAATTTTAAAATTATGAAGGAAAAATTGCTGGTTTTGTCACTAATGTTTGACAGTTGAGACATATTGGTCACTCATATTTGACAAATATTAGATTGATCACTCATGTTTTACTTTATCATTCAGATTGGTCACTTTGTCTATTTTGAACATTAAAAAAAAATTTATTTATTTGGTAAAGACAAAGTACATATAAACATGTTTATTAGCTTGACAATGACAAAAATATCAATTTAAATAAAACATGTGTGTGTCACATGTGTGATTTTTAACATCTAAAATGAACAAAGTGACCATTCTGAATGACAAAGTATAACATGAATGACCAAAACGATATGTGTTAAATATGAGTCACCATATCGTCTCATCTGTTAAACATGAGTGATCAAACTAGTAACTTTTTCAATTATGAATCCAAATGCAGCCTGAGTTTGATATTTGGTAAAACAACTTTGGGTTTAGCTTTTCTAATATGCTTGAAAGCCCAGCCCAACCTTCAGTTCAATCTAACTCCCATCCAAAAACTAACTCGGCCTAAATTCATAATTGAAAGCATGAAGTAGTAGTCGTCGTTTCTACGCTTTTGCTTCCTCTTCCCACCTGAAACTCTCAACTCAATCTATACAGAGCTGTGGGAATCCGGAGATCTCAGATCACCGAATCCGAGAGAGAGAGAGAGAGAGAGAGAGAGAGAGAGAGAGAGAGAGAGAGAGAGAGAGAGAGAGAGAGAGAGAGAGAGAGAGAGAGAGAGTTAACACAAGCAGCAGCATGTTGCCGACTACTTCTAGAGGACGTTCCTCGTCGTCGTCGTCGTCCTCTACATCTCGGACGACCAACCCTCTCTTCGTTCAGTACCTCCGGCGAATAATCAAGGTCCTCTTTTGTTATTCTTCTCAATTTTTATATGCTTTAGCTTTGGATCTGATCTGCTTGCTACTACGTATGGTTCACTTTCGGTATTAGACATTTCATAATTCCTGGTTTGGATCAAATCGGACGAAGAATGCCGTAGAGACTCTCAATTCTGTAGGACTTTGTGTTTTTCTGATTGCTAAGGAATGGAGATTATGCGACCGAAATTTCGATACTGTGTTAGATTTGAATGGGTTTAAGTGTGGTCGGATATGGAAGCTAGGTGCCTGCTTTGAGTTATTTATGTTTGTGGTCTGTAGGAATATTCCGGCACCAGTAAGGTTTAGATTTGGTTTGCTCAGCTGAAGATGGAGAACGATAATACTATCTGATCGGAGAACATGTATTTGACGAGATGTATTTGACGAGCTCTTTAGAGGTGTTGAAGTGTGGATGCTTACTCAACTTTAAGAATCTTCTATTTCAGGAGAGTTTAAAAGCTTACTTTGATTCATACGGCAAAGGGCCTATGCGCAAGTCCTGCGTGTCTAGGTTAGTCTGTTGAAACTTCCTGTGATAATTCAGGAAGAAGGACGGAATGAATTCCTGCAATGTATTCACGCTGGATCCAATACTTATAGCCAATGTATTTGTTCAGAGACTAGTAAGGTTTATCAACCTCACTCTGTGAGCCCTTTAGACTTGGTTCATTCAGTTGAAGGTGGGAATTCACTATGCAGTCGGGATAGGAAGACTATTCCTCAGTGATGCATTTGACTAGCTCATTAGAGATGTTGAAGTGTGCGAATTCTTACTCAGCTTTATGAATCTTCTACTCTTAGGAGGGAGGGAGAATGTGTGCACTTCTCATACCTGTTAGTCTAGTGTAGGCTGTTTGAAATTTCTAACAAAGATTGGAGGAAGGCCGGAAGGGATTCATGCAAAATTTGTTTATAAAACAGAATGTTGCTTGAGTTTTGGATTCAGTGGTTGTGGCTATTGAATTTGAGCATGGGGTTTGCATTCTTGTTGCACCCCTCGAAGGTTCTTAGGATTACAGTTGGTTACAAAGTCCATCAGAATCTACAGCATGCCAAAAAGTTCTTTCATAAAAGAAAGAATTATGGAACTTAAATCAAGATTAGGCATCCAAATTAAGAAGCAAGGGACTTGAGGAATGTCGAATCTAGTAGCACAGTAATCGCTTCCATATGGGTTAGGTAATAGTGAAAGTCAAGAAAGTAATTAAGAGATTTGAGGGAATGGTAATTTAACCATATAGGATTGATAAAAAATAGGTTGATTATCATGGATTTGGGCTAATTTAAAGTAGTTTGCATCTTGGATAAAGGGCACCCATACAAATTTCTTTTCTAGCTTGTTTTGGAGTGCATATACGAGATATAAAGAGTATGTAGTGGATTGCCTTCTCCCTACTAGGCTATTATAACCTTTGCAGATGCAACCAGACCGTGCGTCAAGGTTAAATTCATTAATCATCTCAGATTTATAAGATTCTACACTTTATGTTAGATTCTGCTACACTTCTGAATCTGCATTAGCTGATGTAGATCTGCTGAATTAAGGGCTGTGAACTGCATAACATCACAAGTGTTATATCATGTTCAACGACTGTAAAGACTAAAGATGCTATGCATATTGATATAAAATCTGTTTGTTGGGATTCTTCATGCTGTCAATTGCATAATTTGGTGTTGGGTGGAGGTCTTAAAGCTGATTTCAAACACATCCATATCTGATGTTTTTCCATGGACCTAATTCGCTTGAACTCCTTATGAAGATTTTGGTTTAAGAAGCTTAATTATTGGCATATTTATCAGTCTGAGTACTACCTACTGTTCATTTTATTAATTTTTTTTGTTATTATGATGGTAAATTGCAGTGGCAGCAAATGGATATTGAATATACATTTTGGCAAATGCTTCATCTATGCACCTCACCAAAAGTTGTGTAAGTATTCCCCTTTTGGATCATCAGCCTCGTCTATTAAGGGTGTGCGCGCGTTTTTTTGGGGGCAAATTAAGCAGTTCATTCTAGTAATCTTTCTACATAGTTGAAACTATCAGTTCTCTTTTGGTTGTGGTACAGATTATTTTGAATGTATTATTTACTGATTTTCTTACTTCAAATTTTGTATCTTGCATGTGGGACTTATGACTGAGGCAGCTACCAGCACACTAAATATCACAAGCGTGAGTCCTTTTTCCTTTTGACAAAAAGCAGATAATTTTATTTTCTTTATTTTTACTATATTCTCTTTTCATGTGGATTTCAAAGTTAGGCCTTTCATTCTCGTTCTACTGTTTGTTTGTTTCAATTTGTTGCTGCTGAACCAGAAGAATTGAAAAGCGTTTTGCTTTATGTTTTCAGAAACTAAGAACCAATGGGCACGTGACGATCCTGCTTTTGTTGTAATCTGCAGCCTTCTACTTGCAGTTGCAACTCTGGCTTACTGTGCTGCGTAAGTTCGCTGTTCACATGCTTGCTAAAACTAGATATGATCAGTAAAGAGAATGGTCACAATTATTGTTTTTTAAAAGTTGTTGGGGTGAAATTGATTCTCAATATTCAATACGAAACCTCGGTTTTTCATCTTCCAGCTGCTAAACATTCTTTCAAAGCATTTCTGTTGTTACATATTAATTTAATACTAGTTCTCTTCAAACAATGAGCAAGTTAAATTTGGATATACAATGCAGATGATAATTTTGTGGGTCAAAAGTTCTAGCCTTGTTGGTTATTCATCTAAAGCATAGTGTTAAACTGTTCAAGAACTCTGTTAGTAATCTTTCTTGACTTTTATATTCTCTTGCCTATTCAGGTACGATCATAGCGCTGCACATGCTGTTTTTGTAGTTATTTCAGTTTTGCTTTTCCATTTTCTGTTCATTGGGATGCTTCTGGCTACATTTTGCTGGTAAGAACTTGTTCAAGCCACCGCCATGAGAGTTGCGTTTTTTCTGTTCTTAAAATACTGAAGCTATTAACTATTAAGGCTGTGTTTGCTTGAATGCACGAAAAGTAAATTGTAGGTAAAGCAACTCTGCTGTTTTAAATTATTTTATTTCTTTCTCTGAAATGAAGACTTCTGATGCCCACCATCATTTTCTTTAAATATTGTAGCTGCTTATTATTAGGTCTTGTTTGCTTGAGAATAAAATCTAGGGAAACTCAATTCTGTTCCTAATTTTTTTTTTCCAAGCTCTGTGATAGCCAACCATGTTACATATATGGAAATTATATGTGTTTATTTATGAGGACACTAAATGCTTTGAGCAAAGTGCTAAATTTGGTCTACCATATCTAAATAGTTAAATGTACTGTAATGTGGTTTTCATTCAATCACTCAGAACTCGATCGAGGAATGCCCTAGTTTGGTATATTAGGGTCCGTAGTTGTGTTAATGGGGGCTCTGGCGTACCACGGTAAAGTTTCATGAGATGCCAGACGAAGTTATTTTGCCAAATGGCGGTGGAGTTTTAAAAGTGAAGACAACCAGGCTAGATATAGGAGCATCATACTTCAACACTTTTTTATTAGGATCTCAAATCCTTCAATTACTCAGAAGACGATTGAGGAAATGACCTGGTTTGGTATATTAGGTTAGATAGTTGTGTTACAGGTTCTGGGGTGCTACAGAAAAGTTTCATGAGATGCCAGATCAAGTTAGTTCGCCAAATGGCCGTGGGAGTTTTATAAATGGACTGTTCTACAGACAAACACATGTTGGATATAGGCGCATCATACGTGAGTACTTTTTATGAGGATCTCATATGCTTTGATGTAAGGGCTAAATTTTGTCCGCCATAAGTAACTATTTGCAGGTATTGAAATGCTTTAATCATCTTCACACTCAGAATGCCAAGTCCCAATATTCATATAAAATGTCTTTTTTTGGTCAAGTAAGTAATTGTAGGTAGTCCTTCGTTAAATTTCACTTGTGCTTGAATTTTTTTGCAAACAGAGAGTAGATTACAGAGTTCTAACAACGATTCCCTATATACATATGTTGTATATTCTAATTAAATTTTTGGGGAATAAGAACAATCACTAGCTATATTTATATGTTGTGTATTCTAATTATATTTTTTTGGGGAATAAGATGGGTTCTGGATAGAAAGATGACATGGCCTTGATTGGGGTCTCAAGGGTCATGAAAGCTCAAAGCTTAATATATTTAGTTCTCCATGTGCCTTTATATTATTTTTTGTTTTCTGCTAAGCTTATACTCTTATTAAGAGCACCTCAATGTATTGCAACATTACGTACTGATGGGGTCCTGTTCTATATCATGTAGGTTCCTGACTAATTCTTATCTTCGGGAAGAGGCTCCAAACAGTCATGTTGTTGAGCAACGTGTTGAATGGCATGTCTAAATTTCCCTTCACACCATTAGCATACTTATTCTTACTGATTTATCCACTAGTTCTTTCTTGATCCCATATCATGGAGATGTCCAAGTTTGCCAGTGATTTCAGATGTATTTACCTCCTAAAAGTGTTCCAATTTCTAGATGAATCTAACTCTTTTGTCTCTTTCCTTTAATAAATTTCAATCTCATACTGTCATTATCTTTCTGTGACTGATACATCGTTTTGCTTAATTGAAGGCTGTACGCGTTTGATGTGCATTGCAACTCTTTCTTCCCAATGTTTGTCATGCTCTACGGTAACTATTGCAGATGTTGCTCTTTTTTATATTATCAAATTCCAAATGTTCTAAAGAAATGTTTCTGATGTCTTACTTTCACAGTGCTCCATTATTTTCTATCACCACTTTTGGTAGCTCATGGTTTCATTCCTGTACTGCTGTCAAATTTGCTATTCATGGTGGCCTCTTCATACTATCATTATCTCAACTTCTTAGGTTATGATGGTAAGCTTAATATTATCTCCAAGCTCAAGTTCTTTTGTGCTTTTATGTATTACTTTGTTCTAGCGAAAAACAAAACTTGGAGTTTTAAGTCACAAAAGGAAACATCAAGAACGAACTGGAACCGTTTAACTATTTAATTCATGAATGGTTATGTTTAGGTTTTAGTGGTGTGTTGCTGTTTCTGGTTAGCATTTTGGTGTATGTAAAGTGATGTCTTTTGAAGGTCGTATTATACCCACCTAAGCGTATGTTCATAGAGTTTTCTCAATCTATACAGACGTTGGCGACAATATAAATCATTGCATGTCAGTTTAAAGCTAGCTATAGCAATAAATCAAACTGATGTCATTTGAAGGTTGTACACCTAAGCATAGGAGCATACATTCATACAGTTTTCCCAATCTATACGGACATCGGCAGGCAATTTAAATAATTGAGGTTGGCTGGTCAGCTTCTAGTCTTTCACAATGGCTTTGGAGTTAAATGCATTTGGGGGTTCAGTTTTCCCAATGGTTTTCAAGTATACTGGCTTGTTGAGAACTTAGGTAGTTGGCTTATACAGGTGGTTGCTCACATACCTTCAGTAGCCAGGTCTTTTAGGATCTACAATGTGTTAATACTCATTATGTGTTTTATTCTTGCAGTATTGCCATTTCTGGAAAGGACCACTTTCTTTCTTTACCCAATTAGTGTCGTCATAGTCCTGTCTCCTATCTGTAAGTGCTGTTACAAGAGACTTGAATTTGATTTTGCCTTGGGTGTCGATATACTTTTCATTAGCATATGTTCAAATTGTTCATTCTCTACTACTGCAGTAATTTTGAGCGGCTTCAATCCTTCAAGATATTTCATGAACCTGTATTTCAGTCAACGGTCATGATTTCATGGGGGAACATACATTTAGAATAGCTTAGTGTAAGGTTGGGGTATCAATTCAGAGACCACATTAACTTGAGATGGCATTAATGGATTCTTGATTGCTTCTGTGATATGAGTCGGCACCAGGAGCACACACTGGAAGAAGCTTCCTGTCACTTTCTTTGGAGGCATTTTACACTGAATGGAAGTTGGAACAAACTAAGATAGGGCATCAAGTGTTTCTTTGGGATTTCTGAATACTGAGATGTATCGAATTCTACAATTTGCCCCCATCTCGAATCAATGCTTTGCATTTATATAGATCTTTCCCATAAACTGCAGTTGACTTATTTTTAAAGACCTGCTCTATTGTACCAAATCTTTTGGAGTCGATTAAAATTAGGTCGGGTCTCACTTTGTATGTTTGGTAGTTTTTAATTTTCTTTGGAGATGTAGTGTTCGATTTACATATGTATTATGATTAGTCAGTCAATAGCAGTGCAGAAGGTTGAGACTCATGAAAATGTTCTTCTGATTCGAGCACATGATATTCAGAATGTTAAATGGCCTAGCTTCCTTGAATATATGTTAATATCTTCAGGACATATTTATCTTCCTCTTCTCTCTCTTTTCTTCAACTGCATATTATATAGATGAGCATAAAAATTTGCTTTAATGAGACTAGATATACATGTTTTTGACCTACACACAGCAAACAACAATCACTCTGTAATGTGTTTAACATAAGAAAACGATAGAATTGAAAGGCAACACATGCAATAAGTAGATGGTCTTCTCTTTCGGGTCCCAATTGAAACCATAATTCGCATTCCCTTAATTTCCTTCTTATTTCTTTATTGTTGAAGGATAAAATAAATACGTAAGAGATAGATCTGGAAACTGTATTTTATTCATGGATATGTGATTTTAAATATGCAATACAATTTGATACAATCAATATCCCTATTAATCAAAGATTAAGAAAATATATATTTCTATTCTAATCATGACAAAATACACATTGAGATACCAGGAATATTTCTCCTGAAACACTCTCATTTGTGTCGCGATCCTAATGTATGATGCATAATTTGTTGTCTCACTAAACACCTAGTCAAACAAACAAAAAATCTTGGATAAAATTAAAAGCTTGGTCTAAGGAAAAAATAGTACAACGCATCAACTACAGATGGGACCACATGTGATGTAGACTCCCTGTGACTAGTAACTCAATCTTGGAGTTCCGACATCCTTCACATTCTAATGCATCTCACACGCTTTACAAATGTAGATTTGAGCAATGACTTGGTAAACAAGTTTGCATCATTATTTGCCGAACAAACTTGATTCACATGAATGCTCAATAACTACTGTTGTTGTTGATTAAAGAAGACTTTAGGCGAAATATGCTTTGTATGATCAACCTTGATGTATCCCAATTTCATTTGTTCAATGCAAATCACATTGTACTCTAAAATACAAGTTGGTGTTGTAGTAGTGGATGATAATCCACTAAATCCTCGAATATGGTGTATGATTGACCTAAACCAGACACACTCCTTAACTGCTTCATATAAAGCAATAATCTCAAAATGATTCGAGGAAGTAGCAACAAAGATATGCTTTGTTGATCTTCAAGAAATCACCATGTTTTCCATGGTGAAATACATTACTAGTTTGGGAACATTCTTTGTGTGGGTCAGAGAGATATCCAGCATCAACAAAACCAACTAAGACGTCACAAGGTGTCTCTGAGTAGGGGACCGCATTGAATTGAGGTTCAATGCTTGCAGCTGGATCACTGTTCGACGAGTCGAGCATTTCACTCGATGGGTCGAATGAATGGTTTCGATCTGTTCTTGGTGCAACCTTTGACCGGTCGACGAGTTCCTTCGATGGGTCAAAATTCCTGGAACTTGCATGTTGCGATTCAACCATCTATTTTTCGGGAATTTCAAGCTTCTCTTTGTATTCTTTGTAGGGAAAGAAGAAGCCTAAGTCTATGGAACCCTTCAAGTACCTAAAGATGTGCTTTACACCATTCAAATGACGTTGTGTAGGCGCAAAACTAAACTAAGCTAACAAGTTTATAGAGAATGCAATATCTAATCTTTTGCATTGATTTGGATACAACAAAACTCTAATAACACTAAGGTATGGTACCTTAGCTCCTAATAGTTCCTCATCATCATATTTTTGATGGTACAGATCCTTATTGGGTTCTAGATTGCGAATGACCATTGGTGTGCTAAGAAGGTGTGCTTTGTCCATGTTAAATCGTTTGAGCATCTTTTGGACATAAGCAGACTGATGAATAAGTATTCCACAAACTTGATGTTCTAGTTCCAAACCAAGACAAAATCGATTCTTACCAAGGTCTTTCATCTCAAACTCGGATTTCAAGTAGCTAACCGTCTCACTGATTTCATTAAGAGACTCAATGAAATTCATATCATCAACATAAACCGCTACTATGGAAAATCCTGAGCTTGTTCTCTTAATGAACACACATGGGCATAAATCATCGTTCTTGTATCCATTCCCAATCAAGTAGTCACTTAGGCGTGTGTACCACATCCTACCAGATTGTTTCAATCCATATAGTGAACGCTTCAACCCAATCACATGAGCACTCCGTGGTGTAGAGTTACTTGAGTTGGGTATGACCACGTTTTTCGGCACTTTCATGTATATCTCTGAATCAAGGTTTCCATAGAGATATAATATCACCACATTCATTAGTTGCATGTTTAGTTTTTCTGACACTACCAAACTGACAAGGTAGCGAAAAGTAATGATGTCCATAACCAGAGAGTATGTCTCATCATTATCAATGTCAGGGCGTTGAGACAATCCTTGCACCACAAGTCTAGCTTTATACTGCATGACTTCATTCTCATTACGCTTCCGAACAAAGACTCATTTATGTCCTATCGGCTTCACATTTGGTAGGCATAACACTAATGGACCAAAAACATGCATTTTCTTAAGAGAGTCTAGTTCGACATGCATTGCATTTTCCACTTCGGCCAATCCGCTCTCCGTTGACATTCAACAACCGAGCAAGGTTTCACTTCATCGTTGTCAATGATCTCTTGAGCGACGGAATAAGCAAAAATATCATCAACTACCTTGGATGACCTATCTATAACAATGAGTGCATCATTATTAGTTAGTGAGATTTCAACGTTCTCTGACACCACATTTGGGTTTGAAGCGTCCTCTATAGATGTCATTTATAATTCTAGGACATAACTGTAGTCAGACACAATTTCATATGTGGGATTCACAACGTTGATGATGATATGATCAGTTTATGCCTGGATGACCTGCCTTTTTGCCGATAGCTTATCTATGAATTTTCTTGGTCTCCCCCTCTTCTTGGTGGGAACCGAGGCTGATGCTAATCCATCCATATGGGCAAGAGACACGTTACTCTGCTTTGGAGTTACATTATACCGCCCTTTAGGTTCTTCCAACCTTGCAGGAACATTTACAGCGTGAATGTCTGATCTCGTCACTTTGGCAATATCAGTAAACGAGTCAGGCATCGAGTCTGCTACTTTTTGAAGATCAAGTATACATTGTACTTCAATCTCACTTTGATATGTGCGTGAATCTTCTTGAAACATAGTGAGAGGAGTATTCCACGTCAATTTCTGATGCTCAACCGGAATGGAGAAATTCCTATCTCCCCCTAACGTCGGGAAGTATGTTTCTTTAAAGTGATAATCTGCAAATCGTGGAGTAAAAAGATCTATTGTCAAAGGTTATAAGTAACAGATAATAGTTGGAGATTCATAACCAATATATATGCCTAATTGACGTTGATGATCCATTTTAGTGCGATGTGGAAGCGTAATTGGCATGTACATTGCATAACCAAAGATGCGTAGATATGACATGTTACGCTCGTATCTAGTTACCGATTGGTACACACTGAATGGTTAGCGTGTTACAGGTATCAAGCAAAGAAGCATTGCTGCATGTTATACTGCATATCCCTAAGTAGATATCGACAAAGTAGTATGCATAATCATTGCTCTAGCCACAAGCTGTAACTGCTTGATTTGTGTCTATGCTAAACCATTCTGTGAATGAACTTGAGGGACAGGATATTCAACTTTAATCCCAATTGACATACAGTAGTCATCAAAAGTCTTTGATATGAATTCTCTTACATTATTCAATCTAATTGACCTGATTATGTTGTCCGGGTGGTGAAGCCGAAGCTTAATAATATGTGCTAGGAGTTTTACAAATGCAGCATTCCTTGTGGCTAGCAAAGCAATGTGTGACCATCACGTTGATGCATCTATCAAAATTATAAAATATTTAAATGGTCTGAATTTCGGTTTGATAGGTCCACAAATATCACCATGAATTCTCTGTAAGAAAGGTATGTTGTCATTGTTGTCAATCGCAAAAGAATGTATAACCTGCAACTTTGCTAATGAGCAAGCTTTGCAAAAAGAGCGATGAACATCATAGATTTCCATAAAGGAATCTTGTGGAATAATACTAGGTGTTGAGACCGGATTGAGATTGTTACTCTTATCCACTCCATTAAATCCGATAGTTTTGGAAATTTTCACATGCTTCTTTCCTTTGAAAATTGATGACCATGAGATTTTTTCAATATTTTGATCATTATATCACGACCTGGGTGTCCCAGTAGATAATGCCAAATCTTGTATGAGGCCGTGTCATACATAGTAGTAAGTATGACAACATTGTATTCAATAATCCGAACCATAGTAAGATATAATCCACTACGAATTTCCCCTAACTTCTCCAAGTAGTGCTTTATACCACACTCCTTAGAAGTTATGCATACAAATTCTATTTCATTCTCATAATGAGTTTCAAGTGTAAACCATTGGCTTTAATGTCCTTAAAACTTAGTAAGGTTCGATTGACTTTTAGCGCATACAATGCATCAGTGATATGAATTCTTGTTCCATGTGGTAGCAAAAATTGTGTTGAACCATGCCCTTGTATAACCGGCGTAGAACCAATCATGGTTGTCACTGATAATGTGTATGGCACAAGATCTATAAATAATTGCGTATTCCGCAGTACAATATGAGTAGTACCATTGACTGCTAGGCACTCGATCTCGCCTTCAAACATCTACAAAAGAATTTGAATTAATTAGTCTTTAAGACTTGTTGAAGTAAAGACTTAAATATTTATTCAAGGGTTGTGACCCTTAAAGAGTGCTAATATGACATAGTAAAATCAATGTAAAGTACATCAAAAATATCAAGTCTGGGTAGAATTTTGTATGGGTCGAGTATCCACTCGATGGGTCAAAATAACCCTAAATAAACTTTGATTTTTCGATAACTATTTTCGACGGGTCGGAGATGTTTGTCGACCGGTCAAAAATTGAATTTTTTTTGTCACCGTGGATGACATTCGACGGGTCGAATAAAACCTAAAATTGATATCGATTTTCCGATATCTTTTTCGATGTGACGGCCGAAAATTTTTGACGGGTCAAAATTGTGACATTTTAGAGGTAGTAATGTGCGATCGATGAGTCGAGCATTTTCATCGATGGGTCGAAGTAGCTAAATAAGTGGCCGAGGACTATTTTTGACGGGTTGAAAGATTCAGTACATTTTTTTTCAACGGGTCAAAATTGTTGAAACTGATACAATGAGTTACCATCGACGGGTCAAGGAAAAACTCCAACGGGTCAAAAATTTCTAGTATCAAACCATCCTCTCTTTTGTTTCTTTTTTATGCTATTTTGGTATCATAATTCCATAGAATTTTGTAGAATTTGAACCATTTAAGCAATATGCATTGTGAGAGTCGGTTTTGGCCACCTGAGCTAGAGGAAGATGGGCTTGGGTTATCTGAATTTGGATGAGGTCTGAGAAAGCCAGAAATGGACCTCGGATTAAACGATTAGGGCACGAGTTAGAGAATGAATTATCAAGAGGTTTCTGGAAGCATCTGGAACGTTGCAGAGGTTTCTAGACTGTTTGGTAGCATGAAAATCCCAAGGTAAGATCGGACCTCAGGGAGGCTGGGCAATCTGACCACGAGGGACTATACAGTCGGGCCTTAGGGGATTGATAGAATCTGAGAGGAATAAGGTAAGATTTAAAGTGTATCCAAGGGGATTATGCCAAAGGGTCTGTGGCAGTTATAAGATTTGATTGGCCCTGGATATGGAGATCCATTCCTTAATAGGTTCCTCCTTTTCTAATAAAAAGTAGTCTAGTTCGATAAGGACTATGCTTAGACCTAGCATGATCTCTATATATAGATCGTCCATCCATGGTCTCAGTTAACTTAACTCTGCTATAATCATTATACAATTCTGAGGATAAGTTCTAACTTAAGTTTTAGAGGGTCTAAGCACGGTGCCACACCGTGCTCTGACTGATTGTGTAGGTTCATGAAGGTTCAAGCTAGAGGGAGACAAACTTGCTCTCACAAATTGGTGCTCTCATTGAGAGCAGAACCCTAGGCTAACTCACGTGAACAAAAAGACATGGAAGACAACACCACATGAACAACCAGCGTGACAAGGACGCAACCCCGCTCTCGGGAGACAACTATATCACCCCTGACACCGGGGCATCGAAGCATTGAAACATCTTCCTGCATCAGGTTCTGCCACTGAACCTTGTGGACAAGGGGCACATAAGCAAAAAAGAAGGATCAGACCAGGAAAACGAAGGAGCCAGGGGATGGAGGGCTAAGGTGGATCATTACCTCCACCGGGCTGAGGAACGATACACAAATTTGAGGATCGGTATGGCTGCGCTACAACAATCTATGGATGAGGCTGCCAAGATGAATGAGCTGGCGGGAACCAGGGCTGTCGTTCAGGCTACTTTGCTGAACCAGGCAGAGCTTCTGAAGAAGCAAGGTCTGGCCACTCCAGATCCAGTCGTATAAACAGAATGGGAAGCCTCTTCAGTCGTGTAGGATAACCAACAAGAGGAAGCAACGAACGTGGAAACCTTCTGGGTCGCGGCACTAAGGAGCATGATGGAGGAATTCATAGAGACACAACGCACCCACAACATCTAGACAAACCAAGAAACTGGGAAGTTGAGGAAGGAGGGGATGCCCAAGAAGAAATCGGAGGCACAAAACGGTCGATTGTGGTGTCCTCAAGCAACACTTCGTAGAGCTGGTGAACCAGGGGTACTACTGGGAATACTTGATAGAGGAGTACAGGAAAAATCTTGAAAATTCGTTGAAGCCGAAATGTAATGGTAAGCTTAAGAGGAACAACGAGACCTTACCAC
The DNA here is from genome assembly GCA_946800695.1 of Geum urbanum. Taxonomy (NCBI): domain Eukaryota; kingdom Viridiplantae; phylum Streptophyta; class Magnoliopsida; order Rosales; family Rosaceae; genus Geum; species Geum urbanum. Next base: position 5,931,560 of record OX327007.1, on the reverse strand, counting down.
CCCCACCTAAGGGCCAAGAGGAGAAGTACCCTGTGTTAAACTGTATTCTCCAGGCCCTTAAGTACCCCGAGGACACTATCTTTCCCAGCTTGAATTGTATCATGGCTGAGGTAGGAGAGCTGGGTGCAACCCTCAAGGAGAAGGAGCATGAATCGAAGAGACTCAGAGCCGGGGGCGAGCCCAAGGCTTGCACGAGAACCAACCTACTTAAGTTTTCAGACGAAGATCTTCCAGAGGAGGAGGACGACCACGATGATGCCTTAGTCGTTAACATCAGAATGACCCACATGACGGTCACCAGAGTCTTGGTTGACAATGGAGCTGTCGTGAACGTTATATTCAAGGATGATGTGGAGAGAATGGGCTTGATGGGGGCGATCCAGGATCACGGCAGGACCCTAAGGGGATTTGAGGGATCAAGGGTGAGGACCCTAGGGATCATTCCCCTCCAAGTTGGGACACCCCTCACCAACCCAACCTCCTGGTTTGCTATGGTCGATGCCCCTTCCCCTCACAATGCAATCTTGGGAAGACCGTGGCTCCAAAAGATGAGGGCGGTAGTGTCGACCTACCACCAGGCCCTAAAATATCCAACACCGGAGGGCCCCATCATCATCAAAGGGGACAGAGATGCCGCCAGATTATGCACAATATTGGCTACCAAGGGCATAAAGAAGGAAACACTAGGCAAATCTGGAGTCACTGTTGCCCCAGCTCCGCCTGCATAGCAATCATAGGATGGGGGTCGAGAGGATATGATCGACGAGATAGATATAGAGCTCGACCCTCAAGAGTTGTCTTTCGAGGAGAAGGCAGAGGAAGATATGGTACTCGTGCCATTCGATCGAGAACGACCTGATCAATGTGCAAGGATTGGGTCAGGGCTGAGCGGAGCTAAGTGCAGGAACTTGGTGGACCTATATAGGGAGTACGGGACATGCCAGGGATTGACATGAAAGTGATCGAGCACTAGCTTCATGTGGACCCAAAGGTGAAACCCGTAGCACAAAAGAAAAGAACTTTTGCTGCAGAACATAACATGATAATCGAACAGGAGGTGGAAAAGCTGCTTGCAGCGTGGTTCGTCAAGGAAGTTCCATATGCTGAATGCATCTCTGACGTGGTTCTTATCAAGAAGAAGAATGGGAAACCCAGGGTTTGCATCGACTTCAAAGACCTCAATATGACGTGCCCAAAGGATGGCTTTCCCCTGCTTATGATCGATCAACTAGTAGACTCCACTGCAGGTCACGAGTTCCTCAGCTTCATGGACTCTTACAATGGCTACAGCCATATCAAGATGGCAGAGGATGATGTGTAGCAAAGAAAGCATTTGTGACTGGGAATAGAGTTTATGCCCTTTGGTTTGAAGAATGCAGGAGCAACATACCAGAGACTAGTGTACAAGGTGTTTAAGCCCTTAATTAGGGATACGATGGAGGTGTACGTGGACGACATGTTAGTCAAGAGCAAGAACAGGCAGGACCGAGAGAGAGAGAGAGAGATGCAGGAAAGAGACGTGCTGGGGGTCGATCACTAGATGATGTACACAGATGGATCATCGAAGGACAAGGGTGTCAGAGAAGGATTAGTGCTGAAGCCGCCATGGAACGATCATTGAACAGGCCTTAATCTTAGGATGGAAGTCCAAAAACAACAGAGCTGAGTATGAGACACTCATAACAGGATTAAGGATGGCTCGAGAGCTAAATGTGAAAAAGATCAAGGTGTTCTGTGACTCGCAACTGATTGCAAACCAGGTGCTAGGGGAATATGCAGCCCACCACACGTCCATGGAAGCATACCTCAGGCTGGCAAAGGGACTGGTCGCTCAATTCGAAGGGTTTTCCATCATGTAGCTCCCCACGTCTGAAAACACACACGCCGACAATTTGGAAAATTTGGCCTCCAGCATCGATTACCAGCTCAGAAGGACGATTCTTGTAGAGCATCTACCCAACCCAAGTATGGACGAGGAGGAAGTTTTGAATGTAATGCCATTACAGTTAGTCCCCTCTTGGATGGACGAGATAGCAGACTACATAAAGATGAGCACCCTACCAGAAGAGTGCGTAGAGGCAAGAAGGGTCGTCCGACAAGCAGCAAAATATAACATCAGAGACGAGAGGTTGTATAGATGGTCCTTTAGTGGACCAGACTAGCTAGCAGTGTACCCCACCCAAATTAGAGCTATCATGCAGAAGCTCCACTCTGGGATATGTGACATGCACATTGAGGGTATGAATCTTGTGGTCAGATGCTTAATTGAGGGATATTACTGACCCACGATGAAGAATGATTGCATGGAGCATGCCAGTGCTTGTGAGGCCTGTTAGAGGCATGCCCCTCAACCACCCCTATACTCTGAAGAGCTACACCCGTTTTCAATCTCATATGCTTTCACATAGTGGGGGCTAGACATAATGGGAGAGTTCCTAACCAGAGTTGTGGGTGGGCAGAAGAAGTACCTCCTTATTGCTACAGATTACCATTCCAAGTGGATCGAAGTTGAAGCTCTATCAAAAATAAAGGGAATAGAGGTAAAGAACTTTATTTGGAAATTTATCATATGCATGTTCAGGATCCCATGAACGATTATAGCAGACAATGGCTCACAGTTCAACTGTCAAGAGGTCAGGGACTTTTGTGTTGAGTATAGGATCAAGATCAAGTTTTTCACCCAAGGTATCCCCAAGGTAACGGACAAGCAGAAGCTTCGAACAAGACAATATTGCAAGGTCTAAGGAGGAGGCTCAATCAGTTAGCAAAAAGATAGTGGGTGTCTCAGCTCCCTAACGTGCTCTTGGTATACACAATGACTAAGAGAAGACCCACTAGAAAACTCCCTTTACCTTAGTGTATGTAATAGAAGATGTCATTCCTATCAATCACAAGATCCCCAACCTCAAGCTGACAGAACGAACATTAGAGAGCAACAAAGAAAGCCTGAGGCATGAGTTAGACTTACTGGAGGAACAAAGGGAACAAGCTCAAATAAGAGTGGCCTCCTACTAGCAGAAGATAAAAGCCTATTATGATAGAAAAGTTTGACCTAGAGCTTTCCTCCCACGCACCTTGGTTTTACGCAAAGTGTTCGAAATACCAAGGTCACAGGGGAGGGAAAACTGGAAGGGACCTTACAGAATTATTGGAGAGGGCTACAGTGGGTCGTACGAGCTGGAGAACCCAAGAAATAGAGCTTTAGTGGATAAACGGTGGAATGCTCTTTACCTGAAGGAGTACCACTCAGAGCATAGCTGAGGACCTGGAGGCAGAATCTAGAAAGAGTCTAGAAGGGGCACATACTCTTCTTAGCCAGCTTGGTTTTTATCGCGATTGTTCTACAAGTTGGCAGGTTTAATGAGGCGTGTCAGATACTTCCTTACTCATATAATAGACATTGTACGATGTATACGATTATTCAATAAAAGCTTCTGTTTTCAGTAACTACGCTTTTCATTGTGCCTCGTATTTGATTTTTTTTTCTTTACAAAACAATGGAACTATCTAAGCAACTCTGTGGTTCGATGTATACGATTAAGGAGGAGCTTAAAGCTTAGGAAAGGCAACAAGTTCGAGTGAGGCAAATGATGTTGGTTCCTGTGGAAATGATATTCACTCTGCGAGCTAGCCAGTCCTCCCAAAGGTAAGACACCCTGGGGGGGGGGGGAGGTTAGGGCATTGAGAAGGGCACCCATAGACAGACCAAAACATTCAGAGAAAAACCCCATGAGGGCTCACAGTTATCTTGAGTTAGTAAAGGCCTTAGGGTCAGATTTTACGAGATTATAATATACGTGGTCAGATTAATACAAACACGTCAGTGGTGACTTGGCCATATTATGGCACTTTGGGTGTTCTAAGTCCCAAGCGTTTACATCTGGAAACACCTTAGGGATAAGCTAAAGTCGATTTATAGAGAGTTTTACAGACCCCAGCATGACACTGTAGATGGGTCCCCTTGGTAGGATCTAAGCTGGAGGACAATCCTGACGTGGTCTTTGTGATAGCGTTGGGAGTTCTATGAAGGTAGGGTCTTTCAAGAGCAAAGGACTTGGTCATGGGAAGGGTCTGAAGTACGATGGTCTTTGTACAGACCTGGGGATAAGCTTACACAACCCCCTATTGGGGAGGCAGTCTCAAAACCGCGAGCACCTCCCAGGAGGCCTTAAAGTTACCAAGGATCTCCTTAAGCCTCACTTGAGAGAATTATCTTGGAAAATCGAGGATCTAAGAGTCTCACTGAGGCCATAGGTACTCAGAGCCAGATCCCCTAAACTTTGATATAAAAGTGAAAGGTATGAAAGAAAATCATGAAAAAGCTAAGTTCGATAAGCTAAGTACGATAAGCTAAGTACGATAAATTTAGCACGATAAACTAAATACGATGTTCATATTTACTTTTGGCATATGATTTATCTGAGCTAAGGCCCAGGCCAGGATTAGGAAAAACTACATAAGTTAAAAAAGATAAAGTTGTTTGAGAAAAGGGTCCTAGCACTATTACATGGACACACCCCTTTTAAACAGACATGGGGCTTCACTCAGACTTGGTCCTAAGAGGCGGTTGAAGGGGTGTAGGCACAGATAAGCTCTTTGCATTCTTGCTCCCAATCTACTCGTTGAGACTCGAGCTAGAGCCCATGAGCTTCCTCTAGTGCAGATAGATGGTCCTCGCATTCCCGGTCCTTGGCATCTAAAGCTTCCTTAAGCTTAGCCTCAGCTCCCTTGGCCACTTCCTTTGCCTCTCCCTGAGCCTTCTCAAGCCCGGACCTGAGGGCCTTCACCTCGCCGTCGTGAATGGAGCATTCCTTCTCGAGGGCCCTATTCTTCTGGCTAATGATATGGAAGGCATGGTCTTGGGAGTCCCCGAGATTATGAATCTCGGCCTCTAGCTCCTTGACCTTGGAGGCAGACTCCTTGGCCTTCTGCTCTGCCTCCACGGCCTTCTTGTTAACCTTACGGGCATTGACATGAAGACGCCCGAGGGTGGCAGTGAGGGTGACGGAGGACTATAGCAAAAATAATAATTTTTTAAGTCAGATGCAAGAAAGTAAACAAGATAGCACCAAAAGATAGTCCAGGCTAGGAAGGAAAGGTTACCCGGTACAGGGAGGTCCAAGACACTGAGATCAAGTCCTCGACTTCTAGGTATCCAAGGTCCTCAGCGTCCTGCTCGAGCATCATGGAGGATAAGGATGAGCAAGCGATATCAGCACGGGCCAGGCCGGAGCAGAATTGTGAAGGGATGTGCTTCTCCACACGAGGAAGCACAACACCTTCACCTAGGCCCTCAATCTCCTCCTCGGTTAGATCACGAGGAGGCTGGATGATGTAGCCTTGGTCAGGGTGGCCCTTCTTGAATTAGACCCTAATGAGATCAGGAACAACGCCCTCGATCAACTCCCCAAGTGGACCTGTACAAGCAATAACATAACAGTTCACATATGTTCAGCAAATACAACACAAGAAACAAAGATGTATCAGAATAACAATTCATACAAGATGGTTCAGAGTGTAACTGTGGTCTTAAAGACAAAGCACGAGGGAGAATAAGCTTACCAAGAGAAAAGCCCACAGGCTTGGAGGACCTTGGCTCAGACAAGAAGGGCTGGGAGTCGGCAAAAGCGGTAAACTTCACCTTCTTGGATGGTAGAGATGGAGGTAAAATATCCTCAAGAGGAGAAGAAAAGATTTCAATAGCAGTAGCAAGAACGACCGGCAGGAGGGCTTCCTTGAACTCCCTGGTCGAGGCCGGAGCTTGAACCTTGTCCTGAGCAGGCTCAGAGGTCTTTACAATCTTCCTCTTCTTGGGCTTAGAGGCCTCCCCCTACTCGGTTAGAGCTTGTACTTTTGAGGGCTTGGGGGTAGAGGCTCTGCCGGCCTTGTGAACTTGAGAGGCCCGAGGGACCTCAGCTCCTGGTGATTCTCATGCAGAAGGGGCTCGATTCCCATAAGATCACCAAGGCCAAGGTGCTCCTTACTCCATAACCACTGACACTTGCGAAACTTGGGAAGAATGGCGAAAGTGTCATTCACAAGGTCACGACGGAAGTCGACGACCTTGGACAGCTCCTCTGACATCTTGGAGATACGGTTGACGACGGTAGGAACCTTGAGTTGTAAGTCTGTTACTAGTCACTAGATCAAGTTCTTGTATTGTTTTAGAAAATTTTAGAGAAATACTGGTGATGATGTACTAAAATAGTAACAGTTATATCCAAAGTATCCAAGGAAAAAATTAGCTATGTTTAATTAGCTGAAAATCCTACTTTGAAGGAAAAATATGATGGTTTTGCAAAATTCTATTATGTTTGGGGTAGGTAAGTTTCTCTTAGGATAATTGCACAGCAGACGTCTTGAACGTCTAAACACCAAGACATAGTCGGCCGCAGGCTTATTGCGATATTTTGTATTATGTCAATTATACTCCTGATTCAAGTACATAGCATCATTCTAATCTGCATAAATTTGGGTAAACAGCTCACCAAAGACCGAATGAGCAGAACTTATTTGGTATTGTACAAGGTGGCTTAGATCCTGTACTAAGGTGAGTTTCAGTTGAAATAGTAATCTACATGCTTTGGTTGGTTTGTGCATTTTCACTCGGTCTATGCGTTAGAGCCTCGGTGGAAAGGAATTGGCCCGGGTGTGTGTTATTTATATATAACACAATATTATCAATACATCAAATATATGTTTTGAGGCATAATACATCATATTGTGCATCCCATGGTATAAATTGCATGAATATCTTCAATAGCTGAGATAATATTATGCAGACAATGGACTTCTGTTTGATAAAGTTTTCTATTTAATCTGTAGATGATGTGCTTTGATCTTTTTGTATCATACAGGCCTTCAATGTTGTATATCATGTATCCAGTTCTCAGTTTGAGTATCTTTGTATGGTCACTATTTACTGTACACCTTGTGTGCACTTCAGTTCCGCATTGGTACAGCTGTCAGATACTAATCATGCCGCGTAACTATTTACTTTTGTGGCAGCTATGCTATAGGCGGTCTTGCTGGTGGTGAAAGCAAGACTTCATTTTGGCGTGTTGTTGCTCAGTGCACTGCCGCACTGCCTGAGGACAGGTCGTGATATGTCATGGTACCGGTGAATTATCATTTGAATCCCTTGGTTGTTTTTTTTACTGTTCCTGGATCATTATCTTTCCTTGCTTCTTTTCAGGGTTTTGGTTATCCACTGGGCATTGTTGTTTGCAGTGCTTTAGGTGCCGACATGTATGATTGTGTTTATCCAACACGTCCTGCTCGCTTTGGCACAGCTCTTGTACCTGAGGTGATGACTCTGAATAAGTGATATACACCTGTGTAATTTACATCTTTAGTCATTTGTGTGTGTGGCTCCAAAATCAAGTAACTAGCCAAAACATGTAATTAATGAGGAATATATTTGATCAATTTTGCTCCAAAACATGTAACATGTACATCTTTACATCTTTAGTCATTTGTGTTGTGTTTTTTTTTTTAGCAAATTTGCTCATTTGATTAAATGTGCTCCATTTCTTTGTAATAGTTTAGTTGCTGTTGCCATGAAATGGAGCCAATTTTTTTGGACGAAAAATTATTTTGCGACGGTAGAGTCGTCATTGCAAAAACAAACTTTGCAACGACAACTTCCCGTAGTGCAATTGTAGGTTTTAATGAGGGGAAGTTATCCAAAGATAATTTTGTTGATGTCGTTAAACAAACCTATAATTGCACAACGACAACGTCCACGTCTTTGCAATGGATAACTTTGCGACGGTAACTTCCCGTCGTGCATAAGCTAATTTTGTTGATGTTGTTAAAACATTCTTCACGGCATCCAGGATCTTTCTTCGTTTTTTCTTTTCTTTTGCGACTAGTATATGAGAATGGGGTGAGAATAAAAATTAGGGTATAACTTCAACTCTTTATCTTATGCAATATGTACACCTCAAAAGGATATATGTAAAATAAAATTGGGATGTATTCAACATATATAATTATTAAAAAATTCTTATCGGGGGTGTAGAGAGTAATGTGGTGAGAAGAAAAAATTGTAGGATGTGGACAGCCTTTCCAGTTTCCAATCCTTTATTTATCTATCGTCATGCTTATTCAGCAACTAATTAGAACAAGCTAGGAAGTCCATAAAGATATCAAAGTGGGATGTTTGGTTTCTCATTGATCAAGATTGCTGCCGGCAACGTCCACAACAAACCTGTACCTAACCTCGTTCTTCTCTAACCTTTCGAATGCTTTGTTGATGTACTCTATTTTAACCACTTCAATCATCAATTTTAATCCTCTCTCTCTGCAGAATCCAAGCATTTCCTCCATCTCCTTCATGCTCCCAATGAAGCTCCTCGTGATTGTATTCCTACCTACACAAAAAATTTCATAGCAAAGAGATCACAAAGCTTGCATATATCAACTACATGTCAACATAACATTGTTCTTCATGAGGAGGTTGTTAGAGCACAAAAAATCGGCAAGGATTGATTATCTTAACAAGACCAATCAACGAACTCTAAATGCACCATGTCTTTGACACATTGGAAATTGAGGGGTAGGGTATCTGCAAAGACACTCCAACGTTCAAGTCACTAGGAGCTCCTCTCAAGAAGGGTTTTCAGTAATCAGAAGTGAATAAATTGCAAACGAAATGAGTAGTAGTATTTATAGGTGCAATACTCTCTCAAAGATATGACCGATCAACTTGAACCCCAAAAAAAGGAACAACTGCCGTTGATATCCCCTCCTATGCATCGTCCTCAATCATCTCACCTGCCATCACACATCTTCCAATCTTTCCTTGTTTTCCATCTCACCTGTGCCATATTTTCGTCAACAAACTTGACTGGGTCGTTCTAGCGCTCACATGTTTACCACGTGTCTTTTTACCGCCATCATTTCCTCGTTGCTGGCCATGTCCATATTCTCTGCTCATTTTTGGGCTTACATTTCCTAATTATCTCACCATTTCCTGGTCCCCAATTTCATACAATGAGGATTTCTCCGTGTTGTTAGACCAAAACCTCTCATCCAATTTCGTACGATGAGGATTCCTCTGTAGTGTTAGGCCCAAGCCTCTCATGATTTTTCACACGTTCTCCAACATTTCCTTACTGATCCATTTGTTCGCTAAAACTTCTTCGGTGCTGAGCCTATTCCCACTTCTCCCTCCATAATTCTTATCAAATTATTTGGGCCTTGCTGACCTCTCTAGCCCATCACTCATAATGTTGTCTTGACCCAATTTTTATTCCCCACAAGTACCCCCAAAATTCTCTTTTGGGCCCAAGCTTTTGGCCCAAAGGGAATTTTCTACTCAGAAGTCAATGCTCTTTCATCTTCCTTCCTGTGCACATGTTTTCCTATGTGTACCACATCCACTTTAGTACTTCATGGGTTGCTACGTACTTGCAACCTCTACCACATGTATTTTTCATCCCCCCTTGCCTCGAAGAAGGAGCAACATCATCTCATCTGATCTTACTATTGTTCGTTCTTAGTGCAACGTGATGTTTCATTTAGGTTCGAGACTTTCTCGGTCTTTAGCTCTGACAACTATTTGTGGCTTTTCAACTTACTTCGATTTCAATTTAACTTGATGTTGCATGCCTCACGTCTTCCTCATAACATACTCTACAGTTCTATAACTGCACCTTTACTATGCATCTTTTCCAACTCTCCGAGTCACGTACTTCCTCAATCGTGCACATTGAGTCACGCTCATCCAATAATTAACGTGCTCTTTTTCTTGTCCAATGACTTTATTCATGACTCTCATTGGTAATCACATATCACTTAATCCATCAGGATTGAGACTTGTTCCATCAATCGTGATTGGATGCTCACCCATCAGGGTTGATATGTATTCTTTCGCTCAACCTTTATAGTTGCTTGAGGCCTTCGATTGTACTCGGTCGCCACTTATTCATGCCCCAAGTGGCTTTTGTCAAGTTACACTTAGAACAAGACATGCATTTCATACCTTTCCTCCTTTAGGGCTATCATCCTCATCGCTGAGTTTTCTTGGCCTTAACACCAAATCTTTCACAGTTTTGGGTCATATCAATGCTATCTTGCCATTAGCTTTCAGCTATGTCTTTTCCATTTTGCCTTAAGCTTTTTGGCCAAGTTAATACTATTTTTCCCTTGGCTTTTTGACCATATCATTATTTCTCAGTTTCATAAGCAATCACTCAATTCTAGGCCGAGATATAATCATCGCAACATCATAATGTTATTTCTTCAAAAGGTTTGGCCGCTCTTAACAAAACAATGCCATCTCTCAAATAGATTTGGCCAATTTGTCAGATTTGCAAAATGAGCTCTCAAGGTCGAGATTCAATCGAAGCACCAAATAAATATAAATTTACTTATTCATAATCAATCTGCCATTGTCCTAGACTTTTGGACTATATAAAAATAGACATACCTCTCAAGGATTATAGGTAATACTATTTCAAGTATACGACATTCCAAGACCTCGGGAAGTGTTGCTTGATGCTAACTTCCTCTTGCCGACATTCCTCCTGGTTATAAGCCTCGATGATTTTGTGCGTGCTTTCCCATACAAGCTCAAATTTTTCCGTGTCGTTGAATATTATTCGTAGTTAGATACTTTCACCATTGAGTATTACTCGTCGCTCGATATTTACACTGTTGAATATTACTCGTCGCTGGATATTCCCATCATTGAATAGTTTTCATTGCTTGATATTTTCACCGTACGCTTCAATACCAGCTTTCCCACCTTAAAATCCCATGGGCGAACTCCTCTGTTGAAGTACTTCTTTACTTGGCATTGATAATTTTTACCTGACGGCAGCAATTTCTCGTCGCTCCTCCATAAAGTCAAGCTTAGCAGTCAACTGTTCTTCGTTGCTGCCCCCAGCGTATGTCATAGCTCTAATGGTTGGATACACATTTTCTACTGGAATTATTGCTTCCATTCCATAGACTAGTGCATACGAGGTCTCTTTAGTAGTCTTCCTCTTCGTCATCCTATATGCCCACAACACTTTAGGCAATCATACCACCACCCTCGCATCTTTTCCAGCCTTTTTTTGACCCCGTCGAAGATAATCTAGTTTGTGACCTCTGCCTGACCATTCCTTCTTGGATAAATCCTCCAATAAAACGTCAATTTTATCCCATACTTTTCAAAAAATCTACTGAAAGATGCATTATTGAATTGTGTGTCATTATCGCAAACAACTTCTCGTGGCACTCCAAACCTATATACTATCTGCTTCCATACGAAATTGATCAAATCCTTTGAAGAAATTGTCACATAAGGCTCTGCTTCCACCCACTTCGTGAAATAGTCAGTTGCTATGAGTACTAATTTTAATCCTCCAGGAGCAACTGTCAATGGACCGACGATATCCATCCCCCAACGAGCAAATGGCCACGGTCCAGATTTTGTTATGAATTCATGCGCAGGTGCATAACTTACTGGTGTATGTTTTTGGCAGCGCTCACATTTCTTCACGTACTGCTCTGATTCCCTCATCATATATGGCCAGAAGTATCCTTGTGTCGCTATCCTTTTTGCTAAACTTCTTCCTCCAATGTGACTTCCATACACTCCTTCGTGAACTTCTCTCATGATTTGTAAGGTTTGTTGTGGTCCCATACACCGTAGCAGAGGTTTGCTAAATGAATTTCGGTAGAGAATGTCCTCAATCAAGTAATACCTTGAGGACTTCATACGGAACTTTTTTGCTTCAACAGATTCTTCTGGTTGAATTCCAAATTCTAAGTAATTAACTATCTATCCTCTCTAATCGTTTGGAATTGAATCGATCATCATAACAAGTTGCTCAACTTTTTCCTCAACGTCGGGAACTTCAAGTTCATCTATCCAAATGGCAATTGGTTCTTGAGTGAATCCCAAAACTGCTTTTGCTAACTGACCCGCTCGTTGATTCTCCTCTCGTGGTATCTTTACCAACGACACTTGCTCAAGTTCCCTGATTATAACGCGCACCAATTCCCTATACTCATACATCTTAGAATCTCTCGTTGCATAACCATTGTTCGACTGTCTGACTACGAGCTGTAAATCCCAATGCTTCTGAATATGGCTGATATGTAGTTGTTTGGTCAACTCTTGTAGTCAGTCTGTACTTTCCATTCTTTTAAAATTCCTATGCCTCTTCCTTAGACGATAATTGTGACAACCCGAATCGAAAATGGAATGTTTATCGACTTGATTTGCGAGTTTTGCGATTAGTCGCGATTTTGTCGTAATTGGTTAATATGGCGGTCTCGTTAACGACTAAATTATCGAGCAAGAATTTTATTTGAGATCCTTCACGAAAGTTGTAGAGAATTTAATTTCGAGCTGGTGGGAACTTCCGGAGGATTATTTCGAGATACGAGGAATAAGTTATGAATATTTTCGGCCGTTGGATTTTGTCATATTTATCCGTTTGAGTTTCGATACGTGTACGGTATAAATACGGGTGAATACGTGATGATTTTGGAAACTTTCCAAATTGGGTAAATGGGCCGTTGACCCGCGTTGACAACGGGTCAAGGGAGACCCATTTTGGCTGCTTGGTTCGTCACTGTCGTGGAGCCCGATTTTGGCCACGATTGGCCGAGGTCTCTTCATGAAAAATGTTGGGCTCGTGCTCCTCTTCAGTTTAATAGATGGATCGTCCCCTATGGTGGCCGGAGGAGAGAGTATTGTCACGGCAAAGTTGGAGGAAAACCGGCGAGAATTCGGCGGCTTTGGGTGGCGGTGTTACGGCCGAGTTGGTGGTTGCCCTTTGAGGGGTTTTGTTAGCCTTGGAGAGAGGAAGCTTTTAGAATGGGTTTCAAGTCTTGCCGTGGCCGGAGGACGGAGATCGGAGGTGAAGAAATTCCGGCGAGGGTTTTGTGTTTCAAGGTGAGTTTTGGACCTTTTCCGGTCAAAATTGGCCTTAACTTTGAACTAGAAAGTTGTTGGAAATGTTGAGATCTTCAAATCCATGTGTAGGTCGAATTTTTTTGGGCCGATGTCATTTTCCGGCGGCGGCTGCAATTTTTCGACAAGTTTTATGTCGTTTTGCTCGGAATCGCGCACCGATCGCAGAGGTGAGGTTTATATTTTGAATTGAGCATCAGAAATTATTGCGAGGTTTTATGGTGTGTTTATCGGATTTTTGACGATTTCGTCGATATTGAGTTGTATATTTCTGGGAATGGTTGATTTTCTAGATGTGATTCAAGGTTTTGAAATATGATTTTGAGCAATGGATTTTATGATTATTCAAGGGATCGTGATCGTTCGTTTGGTGAGGGATTTTCCGCCGGATCACTGGATTAATGCGTATTGCGTTATGCTTATCTGTGAGTGGACCTTTTTATTTCACTGTCGTAGCGAGTTCTTGATTTCCGTATTTATTTACGATACGATGTTGAGATTATTTATTATTTTTGGAGGTATTGTTTTATATTTTATATGGTGATGGCATTTACTTAGCATCGATGCATTGGCTACTCGGTTGATCACCGGTAGTCCAGATCCAGGGTAGAGAGATTCCCCTGATGTGCCCACTAGGCTTGAGAGATTCGCCTAGTCTATCACCGTCGGGGTTGAGAGATTCGCCTGACACCTCCATTTATTTTCTGAACTCACTTTGCTTTGTTTTACGATATATATTTTGTGAAAGGCATATGATTATTTTCGTCCACTCACTCTAACGATTTTATTTGCCTTTCCCCTGGGCTTTTCGGTTTCCGTGCCCAGTTTGCAGTTCGGATTCTGGTGTCGCATGTCGCAGTTAGAGGCTTAGTGTTCGAGCTACCTTGCTTTTCCAGTAGGTTTCTTGTTTTCCCTACTGTGGTATATTTATGTATTTATACACTAGATGTCGCTCTGATTATTCTACGGTTATACTTTCATATGATTTTCCCCGGATTTCTGTAAAGTATAGTTTTACTTATTACTTTACATTATTGTTATGATATCGAGAAATCTGGATGGGATTGGTGCCCACGGTTTGGCTTTTGTGGCATCGGATGAAGTGTGTTTTCGGGTGCAGGTTAATGGCAATTCCACGTAGTAGCGAAACTCTGCCAAAATTTTCATGTTTTTCGAAAGTTCGTGTTTTCAGAAGGGGTTTGATTCCGGTTTAGGAAACTAAATCGGGGTTGGGTCCTTTCAATAATTCTCTCATCAAAATAGATTTCTTGTACTCTCTATTAAGGAACATCTTCTTGGTCCCCTCTATGGTGATTGACGGATGTTTCTCATCTTTATTAGTATTGGCCTATTCCCCCAAAAAAATTTGTAATTGATATAATGTCGGTGGACGAGCCTCCTCTCTGCCCTCGCGACTTTGATCATGATACTTCTTTATTCCCATTTCGCACAAAATTTTTGCTTGTGGTTGATCCCTATGTACTGACACAATTCTCTTGCGATCCTTAGAGACGAACTTCAGTACCTGGTACCTCACTCATGCTTCTGCCAACCTCGCCCAAGCATTACATTATACGCTGAAGTTTTATCGATGATAACAAAAGTCACCTGTACTCTTTTCCTTGCTGTGATTACTGGCAAAGTAACCTCTCCATAAGGCCAAAATTTTGTGCCATGGTACTCCAATATAGGGTATTTGCTCCTCTTTACCATCCTTGGATCCTCTCTCAATTTTTTGAATGCCTCATAGTAAATGATATCTTCACTGCTTTCAGCATCGATCAATACTCGACATACCATGCAGTTGTCTATTCTTGTGGAAATTATCAGCACATCTTCTTATGTGAACCTCCTTTTCTTGCATGGTTGATGGTTCCCTGTGTACAATGAAAATTTCTCACTGGAGATCCCTCGTCAACATTTCTTTATTGTTGCTGAGCTTCCACGTCCTCTTGCTCGTATTGCAAGAGCTTCTCTTGTCTCATGAGCTCTTGTATGGTTGGCTTTATGGCCTAACAAGTATTAATGCCATGCCCTTTACTCTTGTGGGATATACAATAACGTCTTTGCTCAATTAGGTTTGAAGATTCAGGCTGCGGAGGTAGTTCCTTGAAAATTCCTTTTGATTGATGCTTGCGATATATGAATGCAAGACTACGAGTAAACTATGGTTCTCCATTTACTTTCCCCTTCCCTTGCTTTCCCTGATATTTTTTGGGTTTGTTCTTAGATATAGGAAGAGCTCTCTTACTTAGTGCCAACATGCCAAAATATCTTTGGGGAGAAGCTGTATTGTGTGCCTCTCATCTCATCAATCGCCTACTATCTGTAACTCTTCAAAATCGGATTCCATTTGAGGTACTGTCTAAACATGTCTTTGGTTGTGTGACATATGTTCATCTTCATAAGAATCAGAGATCTAAGTTGGAGGCTCGTGCTCTAAAGTGTGTTTTTGTTGGCTATGGTACCCATCAGAAAGGTTATAAGTGTTACCATCCTCCTTCTCAAAGATTTTATGTCACTATGGATGTCACTTTTAGTGAAGACTTGTACGTGCTACTTTTCTCCTACGGAATCTCAGAGTGAGGAAGAGAAAAATGTGTTTTATGAAGACCAATTTGAGGAACCAGAAGATTGTATTTCATTTGAAAGTGTCCCAACCAGAAGTAATTTTCGACCTGTCGAGGTAGGGTCTCGACTCGTCGAAAATGGTGTTCCAGACCAGGCAGAAGGTGGTTTTCGACCCGACGAGGGGGAACCTCGACCCGTCGAAAATGATGTCCCGGATCAGGCAGAAAGTGGTTTTTTACCCGTCGAGGGGGAGCCTCAACCCATCAAAAATTCTAAGGCAGATGAGTTTGTTTCGAGTTCTGGGAGTGTTTAACATATTGAACTAGTGTTTGACACATTGAAAGGAGGAGAATTAGTCAGTGATCACCAACCAGCTATTAAAGATGTATATGCAAGTCCAGTTTCTCCCTCTCCATCAATGGTCTCTCCTAGCCTGTCATCACCTGGGGTATGTAGTAGTGTTCCTTTGTCTAGTTCTAGTGTTCTTGAAAGAGTCTTGTCTTCCAGGTCAACCTATGGTCAACCTTCCAAAAGATATGAACCTCTCTTGTCAGCTAAATCCAAGTATCATGTAGCTAATCATGTGTCAACCCATAGATTGTCTAAACCCTATGTAAATTTTGTGAATCAATTATCTGTTGTGTCTTTCCTAGTAAAGTGTAGGATGCAATCAAGGAGGAGAAGTTGCCAAAGCAATGGAGGTTGAGTTGGATGCTCTCAACGAGAATGGTACTGAGACTTGGTACAATTACCACATGGAAAGAAGACTATTAGGTGTAGATGGGTTTATATTGTAAAGCATCATGCATATGGCTCAGTTGACAGGTATAAGGCAATGTTGGTTGCAAAAGAATACAATCAAAAATATATAGTGGATTATGATGAGACGTTTGCACCAGTGACAAAGATCAATACTATTTGAGTCCTTATGTCCTTGGCAACTAATCTATATTGACCTTTGCAACAGTTTGATGTGAAGAATGTCTTTCTTTATGGAGATTTGAATGAAGAGATTTACATAAATCTTCCTCCAGGATATGGTACTTCTACAGGTGAGAAGATGGTGTGCAGATTAAAGAAGTCCTTGTATGGATTGAAACAATCTCCAAGAGCTTGGTTTAGAAGGTTCACGGCTTTCATGAAGAAGATTGAGTATATGCAGCAATTCAAATCACACTTTGTTCTTGAAGCATCGATAGGGTAAGCTGACAGCTTTGATTATTTATGTGGATGACATGTCGTGACCGGTGATGACTCTGATGAGATCAAGAGATTACAAGTTCAATTGTTTTTTGAATTTGAGATGAAGGACCTTGACCCATTTTAGCGCCGTCGTGGTAGTTGTGGCGGCGTTTGGTCGATTGCGATAGTGTTCTTTGCCCAAAGCGGCGCCGTTTAAGGTGTCAATGAAGGGAGGCAGAGTGAACCATTTTTTGGCGCGTTTTTCTTTGTCGATTTGGGCGGTGGCATAAGAATGGAAGTTGTGGAGAGATGAGCTGAGGAGACTATCGCTGCTTGGTACGGCGGAGGAGGGGAGAAGTGAACGGAGGAGGATGCGGCAGAGGAAGAGATGGTTGGACATGTTTGGGTTTTAGGATTTAACTAGCTAAACTACCGGCGCTCCGCTGCGGGTTCACATGGTGTTATACATATAGCAAAAGAGTATTATTACGTACAACGTATTTAAACTTATATATACTACGCAAGCATCTAAGAAAAGAATGTTACATACATAGATATTATCTGCAAAGTCATTGCTCTTCCTAGAAAGTTTATGATTTCTACATTCTGTTTGCAAAAGAAGGTACAGAATCAACTCTAGTACAGAAGATTGCAGCCTCACAACAGTTACAATAATGTAGCATATAAGTCTGCCTAAAAAAAAGAAGTTCATAGTTGATCCAAGTGTGATCCAACTGCTATGTGCAGCATCTCAATTGTTAAGAGTACTGCAGTAGGTAGGCTAGTTTCACTTTGTTGATCTTTGAGTCAGTTCTTGATCATGCATTTTGCAAAGAACTGTGATTATCAATAGAGTTAAGAGTGGAGAATAATAATTAATCTAAAGCAAGCATGAGATCTATTAAGATAGTTAATTTGTAGTTGTATACCTCTTTTGTTTCTTGTTTTTTGTTGATTGTTCATGCTCTGGTGTGGAGGTTGAAGGTCCTGAGCTGCTTGATGTGTCTGTATCTTTATAGACTCTTTTAATAATCAATTCATTTTTTATTCCCAATTGCAGCTGGAAGATTCTTGTTTCGTTTCGGCATTGAAGTACTTTTTCTGGTAGGTTCCTCTTGTATGTATAACCAAGTTCGTTCATCAACTTTTGGCAAGTAGTCCCAAATGTCATTTCAGCTGCTTTCCCGATGAGTGTAGAGATTGTGGTGCCACTTGCATCCTCAAGGACTACTTCCATTCTAAAACTGAAGAATTCAACATAATAAGAGTTATTCAATGTATTGTTCTAAATGTATCTCTCGTATTATTCTCTAAGGATGCAATTTGTTCTAATGTTACCATCGTAGGACAGGTTGTGTGTCATGTTCTGGGCAGATAAGCAAGTCACTTTGAAGAGATGGTTTAAGTACTTTGAAGCATCGAGGACACCTTTTGTAATACCAACCATTATGGATCCCAAATTTGGTGATTTTTGCTCGATAAAAAACAGTGGTATCCTATAAAAGTAGAAAAATATGTTAGATAGAGAGTACTCTTATTGTGTTTATGTAATTTTTAAATCAAATGATATGTTACCTTGTAAATTTGAGGGTCCAAAACGTTCAGTTCTTTCACTGTTTTCATTTCAACATTTTGGAGATCTTCTGGTTCCATAAATTGCTTTGCTGGAGTTGGCTGAAGTGTATCAGCGTGTTTTGCTTTGGTGAATATGTCATATTCATAAAATTAGTTCGTAAAATTAATGATTTGAGTTCATATCATAAATATATAAATGTGTTGAATTCTTAATTTTGTTTGTAGCTGCTATTTCTGGGATATTACGATTGATGAAAGAACATGTGTTGCTAGTACCTGATAATTCAATATTGTCTGCATAAAAGAACGTTAGTTAAATAAATAAGTTATAGTTTCACATATGTGTAATGTATGTTGATTTACCTTTGTGTGTCCTCACTCTGAGGCTTGTGAAAACAACTGAGACCGGTGTTTGAAGGTGTTTAACATGTTTCTTATTGAAGTCCAGTGCACTATCTCCCTAGAGTCACCAATATTTTTTCTTCCCTATATTTAGATAAAGAATGAAGACTTAATTAATATAACCTATATTAATAACACACTGATTAACCGATGATGACTATATCTGTTAGAAACAGTAAGAAACAAAGAAGGAATAATGATATACCATTACCGTTGTATTTAGGTCACACATGTCTATCTATGTAAACATAACTAAGGGCGTAAATAGTACCTTATATTTTCTATGAGAACTTCACACTTCAGTTCATCTCTCTCAGTGTTTCTTGATATATAGGTTGTTTATGTTCGGGTTTAACTATCACTTTGATTATGTGAACCGGAAGGACTTCTTTGATGTGTCCCAAGACATCTACATAATAAATTAGATCAGTAGTGTGGTAAATTTAAATAAAATTAGTTTACTTTTAAATATCTCTTAGTATTTCATGATTGTTAACTCGTGCTGAGAGGAGGTTGAAGTCCACCAGATAAAACCTGTATTTTGGAATTGGAGGAAATATATTAGCCACTGGTTCGAATGTGGTTCTATCATAAAAAACAACTTGTGTTATATGTAGAACAACTTTGAACGTTGTCGGGCCATGTTTAGTACGGCAGTCCGAAATCTCATATACTTGTCTTTCTTGTATGCTTGAAGATAGGAATTCATAGTAAATGTCACCGGATACAGCGTGAATGGCATTCTACTGTTTTAAGAGATATGTTAGAGGTGACATAGTTTAAGCTACTGCAGTATAAGTTTGGAGTCTAAATTTTTTTTTTGTTGTTACTTGCTTGTCGACTAGTACGCATTGTAAACTATTTTCTATTATGTCATGATAGATTGCGTTGCCTTTCCATTATTTGCATACTCCGACTACAATAGTCATATCGAGTTGTAAAGGAACAATGTCTTGGAGATTCACAGTCGGCATCTTTGTCCTGTTAAACATCATCAAAGTCATTAAGTACAGAGATCATTCTGAAAAAGAAAGCAGATAACAATTTTAACTTTCTTGTGTAAATTTTGATTTAGATTTGAAGTTCAACTTAGCAGACAACGTATAGCTTATCAATTTCTACAATGAAATGAGGCAATCACCCATATTGCTTATAAATTTTGATAAGGTTGTTTTTGTAAAGAAGGGGAGAATAGTTGTCGAAGAATGTAGAGATATATAGTGATATACCTTATATTGACCAAGTTGAAGTGTCACAACTTTTCTAGACTCAATAGGCCACCTAAACGATAAGGAAGAATGTGAAGCAAGATCTGGGTTTTATATTCACTCTGGGTAGAATCTAGATAGGAGGTGGCTGCTATGTTTATTGGCAAAGATAGGGTGCGTAGGAAATTTCAGATCTTTCTAGAATGGCACGTGGGCTGCACAAATGGCCCAAAATATATACCAACAAATGTCTATACAAATTAGGTTTTACACAAAATCGGTTTTGGTAAGAATCGTGTTCGTCAAAATCTCTTTAGATAGTCTTGACGATACTATATTTCAACTGAGATTTAATTTATATTTTAGAATATATCTTTAAACGCTATATTTTTAGTATATTCTTTACTACATTCATTTTTATCGTCCAAAAGGATTTTTAATCCTTCTCTTGAAGTTAATCTATATATCACCACATATAATTGACCATGAGTAAAAACTAGTTCAGGTTAATATAATCCAAAATTTTTTAATGACTATCCTTAGCTTTTATTTATGGTCATCGCATAGCACAGTCTAACTGAAAATTTTCGTCTTTTCAACTCAAACAACCATTTTTTCCAGTGGCTATTAAAACAATTCTTGGCAAGTAACAATTATTCCGGTGTCTATTAAAACAACTCTTGGCAAGTAAAAATTCAATGGCTATTAATCGTGTACCATTACATAATCCAGTTGCTTGGTTAAGATTTTGAAATAACATAATAGGCATTCCTATTTTCAAAATTAGTCGATAAGATGGAAATCCATTGAATTCAAGATTATTAAGAAATTCAGTGGGATACAGAAGATCCATATTAATTAATATTGTTCGAAGATGATGACGAAATAGTGTCAGAGCCTCAAGAATATTTTCTTAGTGCCAGGCAGTATATTTGAAATGTAATCGTTAATATCATGTACTGTTGAATTTTTAGGAGTTATTATTGCCCGTTCTCTCAAATAATCAAAATTATCATATTTTTCATTGAAATTTGGGTATGTAGCCAGAAAAATCGACTCTATGGGATCGAGATCTTCATAAGAGTTAATCAATAAATCACTTGGAATTTTGATTGAAGTGGTATCCACGTCGTTTGGATCTTTCACACCAACTTCAACTTCACCATCTTCTACCTCTAATATCCATTTTGCAAAAGAAGCAATTTTATCTTTATCTATTGAAGTTAAATTTTCTCTTGCTAATCTCATATTTTCTTCTAATTTAAATAATTTAATATGAGCCCATAAATATGAGTTGTTTAAAGAAGCTTCTATAATATTTATTTTTTCGGCTCCTGGAATAACTGGCAATATCTAGCGAAAGTCACCTCCTAGTAGAAATGGTTTTCCTCCAAATGCAATTGTCTTTTGTGATACACTTGAATCTAATAAGATATCATTAAGAGATTTATCGAGCGATTCAAAATAGTGTTTATGATTCATTGGAGCTTCGTCCCAAATGACTAAAACTGCTATTTCAATTAGCTTAGCAAGATGTGTATCTTTTTTAATAGGAAATATTGAACAATTTGTTAATTCGAAAGGAATTTGGAATCGTGAATGTGATGTTTTATTTGATCACCTGCATGCAATCCATATTGTCTGCTATCAATTGGCTGACCATCGAATATAGTCATTCTAAGAGTACTTAAGGAAGCAGACTCATATTTTTCTCTAACAATTCTGAAGAATTTAACCGGTTCATTAATGCCATTGAACATTGATATCAATCCTTCAATGATACTTGGATCAAGATTGTTACATTGTACACCACCACTAATAGCATTCAATTGATTGGTAACTTCATTTGTAGTATCATAAATGTATAATTGTGCAAACATTGGACATGCACCTTTAAGAGGCAATAATGATCTCATCAAATGTTATATTTGTCCATTAATTTTGAATACAAATGAACTGGTTCTATCGTTTAGAATTCGGTCGATTTTTGCTTCTATTGAAGTGGATGAAAACATATAGTTATAAGCTCGTATGTTATCTATGAACAACAAACTTCTTCTATCGTTGATGGGATTTAATAAATATTCTAGGAACTGTGGTGTTTTTGAGAAGGTGGAAGTCATATATAGCCTTTTTGACAATAATTTGTATATATTAGGTGTACTTCTACCTGTGAGGATTTCAATGCTTCAGGTAGCCAAAAAGTTGCATGACAATAACTGCATGCAAATGTTTTTTTCTCCAAAATCATCATATTCTTGGTTATGCATTACAATGTGTAAAAAGTGTAAATTAAACAAACAATTTGTAACCATATTGTGAAGAACTTGAATTTAGGAAATTATGGACATATGTACCTTGTCTATTTCTTTGATATGAAGCTTGTTCGTTGCTAGAAATATGTGAAGTTTGAGGCACTTTAGTATTAGTAACTTCAGAAATTGCATAATAAATGAATTTAGTAAATGAACTAATACTACCTAATCTTATTGTACTGAAGCCGAAGTCATTTTAATCTCTATATATTAAGAGAGAAGGAACTTTGATAGTTATCAAAGTCAAACTTTCAAAATACCTATTTTTACCCTTCCTGTCATTTATGTCTAATCCACATAAAAAATTAATCCAAGGATATAAAGGTAAACTCATAATTAATATATAGACATTAGAAAATGAAATTAAGAGCTAGAATTCAGTAAAGAAAATAACTTCCTCTTAATTTCCTCTGCCACTGTTTTCATTCATATACATGTTAGGAGGAGAGTTTCCAGATACAATTTGTTTTTATTTTTTTTTAAATAGGTGGGAGAGTTTCCAAAAAATTATTAGCTTTCTTTTCTACTATTATTATATATCAATTTAATTACAAGAAAATTTATAGAATATTTTTCAATTTAATGTATTAATTTCAAATGCAGCCATCATGCAAGCTTTAATAGTGTTCATAGATGTGCTTTAGGCCAGTAGATAGTCTCCAAAACTTTGATAGATAGATAATAATTGAGCGTCAAATTGTGAAGTAATCGATAGGTTCACAGATGTAAGCTTAAATTGGAATAAAGACAAAAAAGAAAAAGATACATCAGTTGCAATAAACATATAAGAAAAAAGAAGAAGTCAAATGAAGATGGAATGATCTGTGAAGGAATTGACGTCAATGCGTAGTTTGCTAAAGATGCAAAGTGGGATTATTAGTTCTCAATTTGCGATCAGAGTGGGAGAGGTGAAGAGTACAAAGAATTGAAGGTATGCCTTTTTCTTTTAGTTGTTCAGAGAAAATCATTTCTATCCATGTTCCATGTCTGTATGTACGGCCATTTTTTTGTTCAATTATCTCATGAAACCTTTCATATTAATCTATCATGAGAATGCAATTGTGTTAATAATAGAAGTAGTCCAATTGGCCGAGTTTCCTTGTGGCATCTGGATAACGTAATCAGTGTCAATATAAAGAACACACATGTATGCATATGGCTTATAGAGTCCAGGACCACATCTTTTTGAAACTCTGATTATGTGATTGTATGATCGTTATTCATGTAATATATCAGTTGTTAGTTGGAAATATTAAATGATAGTGATAACATCTTTGAAAATGAAAGATGTATTTTATTTGATATTATATGGGTACCATTTTATATATTTTGTAAGAAGTCTCTGTATACTATATTTTTCATAAACTTGTTAGGCATTCCATTCCTATTATTTATTAAAATTTTAAGATTTTTTTTATGTAACTCTTGATAGTGCGACGTATAATTGTCCATGAGTGAATATTGGTTCAGGCAGATGTATTCTTACTTGATTCAGAGACTGACCTTAACTTTTATTAATGGTTATCGCATAGCATGGTCGTATTGGATATTGTCGTTGTTTAAATGTGAGTGACCATTTGTTTTCACTTGCTGTTAGTACGATTCTTGGGATATAAACTTTTTGTCCGATGTTATTGCCAGTTAATATCTTTGCTTCTATTAGTTTATCGAATAATTTAGTTATAATCAATCTTGTACCATTACACAAACCACATATCTGATTTATATTTCTCAATAACATTATAGGCATATATACCAACTTTTAAAATAAGCTCATGTGTAGGTAATCCGCTAAAGTCTAGTTTGTTTAAAAATTCTATAGGATCTAAAGTCTTAATATCTTCATTACTTTCTGAATCAAACGATATTGTGTGTGAGCTATAATATGTAGTTTTTTCGCATGGTAATAAACTGATTGTATACTTATTTATTTCATGAACTGTTAAGTTTCATGGGGTAACTATGGCTCATTCTTTTAAGTAGTCAACATCATTATATTTGGTGTTAAAATTTGGATAATTATTTGTGAATATTTATTTTATAAGGTTCGCCGATGGAGTGATTAAAATCTCATTAGGAATATCAATCCAAGATACATCGTTATCATTTGTATCGTAAACTAATCATAATCTGTCTTCCCCTATTTGTAAGTAGCCAATTTACAAAAATATTTATTTCATATTTTTCTTCATTAGTGTGATGACCCGAATCGAAAATGGAATGATTATCGACTTGATTTGCGAGTTTCGCGATTAGTCGCAATTTCGTCGTAATCGGTAAATATGGCGGCCTCGTTAACGACTAAATTATCGGGCAAGAATTTGATTTGGGATCCTTCACGAAAGTTGTAGAGAATTTAATTTCGAGCTCGTGGGATATTGTCGTATTTATCCATTTGGGATTCGATATGCGTGCGGTATAATTACGGGCGAATACGTGACAAAAGGGGAAACTTTCCAAACCAGGAAACTGGGCCTTGACCCGCGTTGACCACGGGTCAAGGGCGACCCGTTTGGAGGCCGAACGGATATCGTGGTGGTTGAGCCCTTTTCCGGCCACGATTGGCCATGGTTTCT
The DNA here is from genome assembly GCA_946800695.1 of Geum urbanum. Classification (NCBI taxonomy): domain Eukaryota; kingdom Viridiplantae; phylum Streptophyta; class Magnoliopsida; order Rosales; family Rosaceae; genus Geum; species Geum urbanum. Next base: position 5,906,815 of record OX327007.1, on the reverse strand, counting down.
TCATGGAAAAGGTTGGGCTCGTGCTCCTCTTCGGTTTGGTAAGTGGATCGACCCTTGAGGTGGCCGGAGGAGAGAGAATCGAAGCGGCGAAAATGGAGTTTTTCCGGCGAGATTTCAACGGCTTCGGGTGGCGGCGTTTCGGCCGAGTTGGTGGCTCCCCTTTGGGGGGTTTTGTTAGCCTTGAGGAGAGGAAGCTATTGGAAGTGGTTTGAAGGGTTGCTGTGGCCGGAGGAGGGAGATCGGAGATGTTGAAATTCCGGTGAGGGTTTGTGACTTTGAGGTGAGTTTTGGACCTTTTCCGGTCAAAATTGGCCTGAACTTTGAACTGGAAAGTTGTTGGAAATGTCGAGATCTTCAAATCCATGTATAGGTTGCATTTTTCTGGGCCAGTGAGGTTTTCCGGCGGTGGCGGCATCGATTTCCGGCCGAGGTGTTTTTCGACGAGTTTTATGTCGTTTTGCTCAGAATCGCGCACCGAATCGCAGTGGTGAGGTTTATTTTTCGAATTGAGCATCGGAAATTATAGCAAGATTTTATGGTGTGATTATCAGATTTTTGACGATTTCGTCGATATTGAGTTATATGTTTCCGGGAACGGTTGTTTCTCGTGATGTGATTCGAGGTTTTAAGTTATGATTTTGAGCAGTGGATTTTATGATTATCCAGGGGATCGTGATCGTTCATTTGGCGAGGGATTTTCCGTTGGATCACTGGATTAACGCGTATTGCGTTATGCTCATCTGTGAGTGGACTTTTCAATTTTCACTTTTGTTGCGAGTTCGTGATTTCCGTATTTATTTATATACGATGTTGAGATTATTTATTACTTTTGGAGGTATTATTTTATATTTTATATGGTGATGGCATTACTTGCATCGATGCTGTGGCTACTCGGCTGATCACCGGTAGTCAGACCCAGAGTTGAGAGATTCCTTTGGGCAGGGTTGAGAGATTCTCCTGTTATGCCGTTAGGGTTGAGAGATTCCCCTGTTATGCCGCTAGGGTTGAGAGATTCCCCTAGCCTATCACCGTCGGGCTTGAGAGATTCGCCTGGCACCTCCATATATAAATTTTCCGAACTCGCTTTGCTTTGATTTTATGATATATGAAGTTGGTGAAAGGCATATATTTATTTTCATCTACTCACTCTAACGATTTTATTTGCCTTTCCCCTGGGATTTTCAGTTTCCGTGCCTAGTTTGTAGTTCGGACTCTAGTGTCGCACGTCGCAGTCGGAGGCATAGTATTCGAGCGATATTTCTTTTATGGTAGGTTCTTAGTTTGGCCTACTATTTGTATATATATACTAGAAGTTGCTCTGAGCATTCTGATGTTATACTTTCATACGATTTTTCCCCGGATTTCTATAAAGTACAGTTTTATTTATTACTTTACAATACTGTTATGATATTGAGAAATCCGGATGGGATTGGTGCCCACGGTTTGTTTTTTGTGGCATAGGATGAAGTGTATTTTCTGGGTGCAGGTTAATGGCAATTCCGCGTTAGTAATGAAACTCTGCCAAAATTTTTGTGGTTTTCGAAAGTTCGTGTTTTCAGAAGGGGTTTGATTCTGGTTTAGGAAACTAAATTGTGGTTGGGTCCTTTCAATTAGATAAATTAGGTGACAAAAGCCTCATATTTTCTATTAGGTAAAATATTTTGAAAAAGTGCCATAGATAGGAATTATTGAATGAAGCTTCAATAATTTGTTCTTTAGTTCCTCTTTGTATAACTGGTAAAATCTGTTTAAAATCTCCATCTAATATAATAGAGTTTCCCCAAATGGTTTGTTAGCATGTTTATTGTTAGACTTTGATAAGATATCATGAAGAGATCTATCTAATGATTCGAAACAATATTTATTAGTCATGGGGGCTTCATCCCATATAATCAAATCCGCTTTTTGAAGTAAGTTTGCGAGGTGAGTGCTTTTATTTATGTAGAATATTGAGGTTTCATCTATCACAAATGGTATCTTAAACTGTGAATGTGTTGCTATACCGTTTGGTAGTAATAATGAAGTAATTTTCGATGAGGCAACAATTAAAATAATTTTTCTTTCGGATCTTAATCTGGCAGTTACAGCATGCCATAAGAATGTTTTTCCAGTTTCACCTCTACTATAGATAAAAAAAATTCTATTGGAGTTTTTGTTTCAACTGATTCAATCACTTCTTTGTATATAATTTCTTGTAAGTTGTTTAATTTAGTAATAAGATTCGAGTGCTCTTGTTTAAGACTATCACAATCATAATCAAGTTCTTCTCTCAATAATTCATTATTAAGTTGTAATATTTTCTCAGTATCTGGCATTGGTAGTAGGAATTTTTTTAATGGACTGGATGACATGTTTAATAGTTTTTCTAATTCATATCAAAGACTATTTCTTAATTCATCCACTGGTATGTTAAGATTGGGCATGTTGAATTCAAATCGAAGTTTGTATAGAATATCGTCGCACATATTTACCCAATGTCCGTTCAAAAATGCCAATGGATTTGAGACTTCACAAAATAAAAAAAATTATAACAAATAATTGTTGAATTTCGCGAGAGGTTGCAGTAAATGTAGCTTGTGTTAATGCATCAATCCATTCTTTATCATCATCTAACAAACTAATACTCGACTTGCTTCTTGAAAAGTTGATTATGTAATACTTTTGACTATTTTCATTGAATTGAAATTGAAACATCCTTTTTGAATATTTAGTAACATTCTCATATAGTATAATTCACCAGCCATAGGCGATACGTATTGAATTCTACCAATAGCATGATATTGTGACCTTGGATGTCATAGTTTGGTACGTCTATCCCAAACAAACTCAATGGAAAATTCAATATAAGTTAATGCAGTTGCATTTTTGTAAGTAGCATTTTCTTGAAACCCATGATGTGAGCATTGTAAATTTTGCGTTAGAATTTTTCAACACTTGGTGTACAGGTGCTGATTCATTAAAAACAACATTTTTCGGAAGGTCGATGAATTTGTAAATAATAAACTGCTGAAAATTTCGAATGAATAGAAAATTGAAATAATATCCATATAGATTCATGATGAGTTAAATAACGACAATAAACATAGTTCTAGATTTCATAATTCGAGCTCTATCTGGATCCATATTAATATATTTAAATATATATTTTATTAACATAGATTGTGAACATGATTCAACATTGATGTGAGAATTATATCTCAACAATAAATTTGAATCATAAGGAATGACAAAAGTGTTACCCACGTGAATTCTATTTTTTACCACAAATTTTGTATCATCATCATGACGCTTACATACTGATGGTTTGATGACCTTGAACTTAGTGTCAGCATTATATACTTTTGAAAAAAACATTGTACATCTTTCGTTTCGCATGCACGGAGATTTCATATTTATTTAGATGGACCATGAATTATAAATTGACTAACATTTTGATAGAACTTTTGATTAGTAGTTTGATCAGGCAATTCAGCAGAGATGATAGAATCTATATCTGTAGATGTATGACACTTGCATTTTTTTCTAACCGAAAACAACATATGAGTGTGAGGCAATCCTCGTTTTAAGAATTCAATAGTATACATGTATGCATCGATATCTCCAAATGGTTTACCTAATTTAATATATGAAAGAATATCTTCTAATTTGAGATTGAAGATTCGTGAAATTATGTCTGGTCAATCTTCAGGTTTATATCCTAGAGTTTTTCAAAAATATCTCATTATTTCAGGCCATTTGGTGTTGCAAGTAAAAGTTATGAATAGATCAGGATTTCCATATTGTCTACAAATTGCTATAGCATCTTGATAATTGCTTAACATATCTCTAGGACTACCAGTGTGAGAACTTGGAAGAATAATTTGTTATCTTATATCATGAGTGTCAATAACTCCAGCGGAGAAAGCGGAAGAAATTTGATTACGTTTTTCACGTCTCAACTTTGGTTGATGTTTCCGAATATAGTCTAGGCGGTCTTCTTCAACTGTAGTATAAGAATCAACCAAGTATTGTTGAAACAACCTTCCACCTTTTATCAAACTACCTCTATCATTACGTCAATCATGAAGTTGGTAGCAAATAAATTATATCATCGTAAGCTTTGTCTTTTTTCCCCCTCTATCTCTAGCACTTTGATTTAACAATAGATTGAGACTAAATCCATCTTCACTATATGGAAAAAGTATTGGATATTATAAAGACATATATTTTGGATGTAGTATAGAGATACACATTAGTTGTCAATCAATAGATTGAATGGTGATATCTTGATCTGATTTAAATTGACATATGTCACCAGCAATTAAACTAATAATTTCATTGGTACTTGGCAATTCATATTGTTTACTATCAAATTGTTTCCGATCAAGTATTGTCATGTTGAATGTTGGCAACAAACTGTTTTTGAACTTATCTCTTACAGATCGAGATTCGTTAGTCAATTCATTGACGTTGTCAAACATGTGTACTAATCCAGCAACAATATCTGGTTTGATTTTTTTTATTTACATGAGTTGGGTCAATGATATTAATACGGTTTGATATTTCATTAGTAGTGTCATAAACGTATAATTTTGCATATTTAGAACATTCTTCAGTAAGAGGTAATACATATCCTATTAAGTGATGTACTTGTCCACGTATTTTGAAAATATAATGAGCTAAATCATTATTTATGTCATAATCAATTTTTGCGTCCATGGAAGTAGAAGCAAATATTGAGTTGTATACTCGGATATTTTCACGAAATTTTGCACTTTCTTGGCCATTAGTTGGATTTAATAGTTGTTGAAGAAATGTTGGCACTGGTTTGAATGTTGGAAGTTTGATATCAGGTTTAGAACAACAACCAGTATAAGTAAGTACGTAATTACTTTTTTGTTCTAGCATCTCACCGATGCAGAAGTACGCATCACAATAGTTGCATTCATTAGAATCATCACCAGAATCCTCGTAATTCACAATAATGTCTGTAAAGATGATGTGTAGTATTTTTTTATTAACACCTCATTTGTTTCATGTCCAGAAATAAAATTATATATAATAAACCTTGACGACTTCTCAAGTACAATGCTTGACCAAATGCAGCAGCCTGACCAAACATGGGGCCTGGTAAATGAGATAGGAGAATTGTCATTCTGTAAGTAATTATTTCTAAATTATAAAACTAAGTTTGAAGATTTTATTATATTCAAACGTATAACATGACTACCTGGTACAAAATCAGTATTGTCATTGATGGTTGGTGAGTGCAAGTGTGCTGCATCGTTTCTATTTTGCTTGTTGGTGCACTGATGCTGCTTGTTGTATGATCTTGAATATGTTATGATGGTAGTATTACTTTACTGACTGCTGATTTATTTTTAGAATTTTGTAATTGCCTAATCTGGTATTTTTCATTTCTTATACAGCCCCGTGACTCTACAACTTGGAGAAAGACTATAGTTGGTTAATCAACAACAATACAAATATAGATGCAGAAGAAATTATGAGCTAAAAATACAGCAAATCATGTATGGTCAATAACTTCTTGTAACAAAGAAGTCATCAAATGGGAAATTAGAAAGCGCAGTTGGAATATTGAATTCCGAGGTCAAAACAAACTCAATTGGGTTGTTTAGCATAGAGAATTTTCATGAGCAAAACAATATTAAAAACCAACTGATTACCTGATAGAGTTTGAGTAGTATGACATATGTACAGCTTCTAAATTCAAATATCTAGAATTGGTTTTGTTTTTTTGGCTGTTGTTGGTTGCAGTGCTGCTGCTTGCGCCTCAGCCTTTTAAAAGCTGTGACATTGCTATGGATTCGTCACTGATTTGGTGTTGCCCAAAGTTTTCTAATTATTGAAAATAGTTTTTTTTATAAGCGACAATCTGTTTCCATAACTGGAAAACCAATTATAAGTAATCAGTAGACAGAAATATGAACAATAATATTGTTCATAACTACAAACAACATTGACTCCATAAACAAAGAGATTTGTCAATAATAAACTAATATTTGCTGGAAAATGATCACCTAATGGAGATGGAGCATCATCATACATAACCTCTACATTCAAATATTTAGCATCAAATTTTTTTCTGTCTCTTGGTTGCAGTGCTGGTGCTTGCGCTTTGGTCTAGAAAAAGTTGTTGCGCTGCTGTTGTTTGATTGTCGATTGAGTCTTGACCAAAGTTCTCAGTTGTTGGTATTCTCAATTCTGCATAATCAACAAAGATCACCGTCGAATTCAAGTCACTCATGAAAACCCAAATCAGAACATTCTATAGGGATGCTATTGTACACAATTGGGCTACATATTGCTCATGAAAAGCAATGATCGATCTTTCGTCTAATATCTTAAAACTAGAACAAAAGCACTAAAGAATCCAACTTTACCCTAAGGAAACTAAAATGCGAAATGAAGCATACTGAGGGTTTTCTCACTTTTTGATACTTGCGTTGGTCATTTTGAAATGAACGAAAGGTTTGACTGGTTGGGCAAGTTAAATAAGGATTGAATTCGAGCTAGGAGAAGGAGAAAGAGGGAGACATAAGTGGAGGTGAAAAGAGATAATCTGGCATCAGATTAAATAAAAAGAGGAGCAAGAAAGGTAGGGCGGTGGACTGAGATTTCACTCATCTCATCTCAGAGTAGATGCGAAACATCGAATCACACAGAGGAGGAGAATGCAGTGACAAAAAGGTGTGACATATTTTGTAAATAAATCTAAACCGAGGATAAACCGGTAACCTCACAGATATTACTGTTCATTCCCTCTTCTAGCTTTAGTTAAGGTATAATAATGAGAGAAGGGTTTTAGTGACCGGAAATTCATAACGGTTTCCTGTGGGTACCCAGCTAGTTATTAACCCAAAATTTATTTTATTTTACTTTTTGAGTAAAATTTCACTAAATTAACAAACTCATATAAATAATAAAATGAGTCTTTTATGAGTCTTTAATTGGATGAGTTTATAAATAATTAATCTTATTGAATTTTAAGATGATTTTTTTAAAAGGACTATAGAGCAACTCACACTTGCTAGACTGATCAAAAGTAATAGCAGAGCGGGCAAGAGAATGCAAAGAGTGTTTCCAAGTTTGGAGATTCTGGAGATTGTGTCCATAATTGACCAACTTATCGACAACAAAGTTTGCTTATTGAAGAACTTTTTTTTTGAGAGGGTGATCAATTCATATCCACTCGGAAATTGTGACAAGAATACAGAATTTCACTGGATTACCCGGTCTGAAAAAGAAGTTCTAAAGTACGCCTATACTAGAATAACAATATGACGCATAACTAGTCATAGTCTAACAGACCAGAGTAGCATGAGTAATTGTCAAACTTGAGGTGTACTACTCCTTAGTTAACTATGAATGTAACCTTCATTACATAGTTGTTGGAGCCGTGGGTCCACAATCTGCCCTTATCTCTAGACGTTGAATCCTCCTTATCCTATTTCTCTTGATGAAACCACTTTGTAAACCTTAGTTGCTGACGAGTAGTAATACCATTCTGTGGCCGCAGTCTTTTGGCCACTTTACTCCACTTGCTATCCCTCTCTTGAAGCTCTTCGATAATGTTGCTGTCCTAGTTATTCATCATCACTTCCTAATGGTCACCAACTCCTCCCCTCGGTCCAGTACGTACCAGTATCTCATCTCTCAGCCTCTACATCCAAAGAACATGGTTTGATAATAAAACAAGTCAACAGTTATAGTGATATAGTGATCGCCATTGAAATGTGTAATGACATATACAGTGCATGTATTAATATCAGATTAGGTATATATCTAGTAATATTCTCCAAAGTTCACTTAGAGATCGAGATTGTTGTCTTCAAACAATGCAAAAGTTTGATAAATAAAGTCTCCCAAAATAACACGCAAAAAATATGGTGCATGTAATCGATCACACGCATAAGTTAAAAGTCGTGCAAGTGATTCAGTAGATACATAGAGTCTCCAAGTTTGCTAGCTAGCTAGCTATGTATACATGCACCAAGTTCATATGTAAGAGAAATTAAACAGCGCTCAGCAATGATCGATCTAGCTATCATTCGTCTAGCTAATTAACGGTGCATGCCGTCTCCGTACTCGTTGCCAACACCAGGACTCGGACCAGACTTGTCTTTCTTGATTCCATGCTGCACAAGCAGAATGCGAGAAATTCTTCGCCTGTGTCCTCCACCACCTTTGCTTGGCCCCGAACTCTTCACCATCCCAAGTGACAACCCATCCATCCCTCTGCAACTGCTTAACGCTCTTGCTTCGGTACGAAGAAGGCTGCTAAAACCCAACAATAGAAGAACAACAAGAAAAAGAAGGGAACAAGATAAACTGTGTGATCTTGCAGCCATTTTACACGTGGTATATATGTTTATACACCAGAATGGATTGCAACTTCAAAGCTTTGATCGAATCTGTATATATCGTCGGTATCGGCTTCTCAAGATTGTACGTAGTGACTGGGAGTCCCTTAATTATATATAGAAACCACATAACAACTGGGGAATTTCTTATTAATTCATTGTTTTAGAAGTTGTATATATAAGCTTTTGTCAAAGAAAGAAGACAAGAGAACAGTGAATTTAGGAGGAGAAGCATTATCAATGCATTGACCAAAACAAAACTAAATTAGGCATTACAGTACTATTTATTTCTTGTTGCTTCTACATGTAATAGCTTACTTGCACTTGAAATGCGTATGCATGTTACCGCAGTCTGCAATTGATGTAAGCAAGCCTCCATTTCCGCTCTATTGTTTTTGCAATTAGTTTTTTTTTTGTTGTTAATTAGTATAAGTGAAGTACGGATGTAAATTATCTCCTAATTGTTTTTTTCTCTTTGCTCATTGCAATCTGCAAGTTAAGTTCAGTTTCAGCTATCTAATCAACCAATTAATTAATATAAATCTTAAAATTTGAAAGGTACTATTGTTTCTTTCTTTCTTTGGATGCCGTAATTGCATTGCCCAATTCTAGCTCTTGGGATTATCAAGTGTATGTTAATTGTTGACCTCCGGGAAAGAGTTTGCCAGGAAATGCGGTTTTCTCGACCCACGATGCTCTTGTTTCACGTTCATGACTCTCAATAAATGACCTGCTGCTACCCGCCCCCGCCGCCCCCCCCGACACAGAAATTTGCTCCCTCCCACTGTCGACCCGCATTTATTTTATAATACATTCTTGGTTCCATTGTTGATTTGAGCCGATAAACAGTGCAGCTCTCGAGCCATTTCAACTGTTGGATATTACGCTTTTGCCCTCTCATCTAATCAGCAGTTTCTCTCCGCCTCTCCCATTCATTTTTTCCTTCCGCCTCTTCTTTGCTTTGTTTCTCACACATGTTTGCGGTCGACTTCATCTTGCTATCTTGCGATCAGTTTAGGTTAGAGCTTTGCTTATTTGTGTTCGTTGCCGATTATTCTATTTTCGTTTTGTTTGTTTGATACTACGATCCAATTGTTGGTTTCGATCGATTTGTTGGGTTCGATCATTGGAAGATTTCCACAAATCTCTCGGTTGCTAAACAAATACATATCCCTGTTCAAACTCAATAAAAAGGATGAAGCCTTACTCAATTCGGCAGAGCCTTTTGCTGAACCCCAGAAAGTTTCTTTGTTTTCAGTCCTTATACTCTTCTGGGTTTGGTTCCATTTCTAAAATGCAAAGCTATCCAAGGAGAGCTTAAAAAGGAAGAAAATTTAGAGCTGAAAATGGATTAGTTTTGAAAGAATAGTAATTGCAGCATTCTGAGTTTCGTTTTAAGAGAAATTGAATGATAGATTTCCCCATTGAAAAGGATAATGCTTTTTCAGTTGGTTTGATCGGGTTGATCGATTAATTTGACTGTTATTTCCAAAATCTGGAACAGACTTAAACAGAAAAGCAATGGATATTGGAGAATCGCTCCCGAGTGTTCGAGAGAAAGTTCTCGAGCACTCTGATTTCCTATAATGATAAGTAGTGTGCGTTAGGAAGTTGAGACGGGATTGATCTATCTTCAACGCTCCGACACTCTAGTCAGTATGGGATATCATGAGATGTGAATGAATAGTGGTCCAAATGTTTCATTACCTTTGTCTTGGAGTTTGTGCCTTACTAATATGGGTAGGTGAAGTCGACAACACTCTGTGGTCCTCAATATGGGACTAATGCCAGTATTCCTCTTTTGCACGAGATAGGGTATTCTGGTTTTTCGGTACTCAGTTCCATACACAAAGCATAGTGATGTGTGCAATGCCCCGCCTAGCTAGGCGCGTGTGACGTATATCCTGTGTGTAGTTTTACCAGTTTGCCCCTGTTTATCTCCTTGCAAAGCTATTTAGCTATTTTTGTGCTAAGTAAGGTATACTTCCTGGAGTTAGCACGTGGCGTACTAACAAGTCCCCGAGTCAAGAATATTGAACTTGATTGGGGAGTTCAAAGAATCAAGGTCCAGAAAATGTTTTTACTTAGCACCGTTCTAGTGGAGCATTGCGATGTACCCCAGAGTCCCCTCTACTTTCCAATTGAGAGCGACCTCCTTGACTCGCATGCGTTCATCACCCAACCCCTGGGCAACTGCTTGTCATGGAGATGAACGAGGATATGAGGAGGTCAATCATGTAGGAGTGCGGGGTGAAGGATAGTGGCTAATGGTGTTCGACATGTTGGTAAAGTGAACCCGCATGGATGAACATCGTGGGACGTGCCAGCGCGCGTTCAGGTTGTTGGAGGCCACCTAAAGGGAAGCCGTCGAGTTAGGGATTTTTCGGACTCGGGGGGGGGGGGGGGTGGTCGGGCGTTCGCATTATAAGACACTCCTAGGAGGATCAGTCGCTAGAGAGGTCAGTATTTTTGGATGGCGTGCAGAAAGCAGCCCGCGACCTGGCCGCTTGAGGCCTCTTGACGATCCTCGAAGCTAGGACTTTTTTGGGCCCGAGGGGAGGCTAAGTCCCCAAGTAGCTAATGCCATTAGGTCGAGGACCCTTTCAGGGGACGTCGCGTTCAAGGTGATCGGTCGTTGAAAAAGTCTGTTTTGAGTTTTGATTGGCATACATGGGTCATTGCGTTTAGATGCTTGGGCCGAGTGAACGACACGTGATTCATGGGAATGTGTGTCCTTGTCTGCCGTGTATAGTAGGCGTCTTGGCTAAACACATTTTTAAGGCCGTTCGGACCTAATCATTTTTAAGGGTTTTATGACTTCTTTAGATGTGTCACTTACTGGGCCGTTTGAGTGGCGCGTGTTGAGTGATATCCCGTGGGGATGACCGTGGAGGTAACCGTTAGGTTAGACCTCTGCATACGTGACATGTGGGGGTCAGCGCTGGTCTCGAGGAGTCAAGGGCAGAGCACATGTGATGATGACCCCATTACTGTGGTTCGCAAAGAGACGTTTCCATTTTCAAATTTGAAATGATGTGGGACACGTGTCACAAATCGATAATGCCTGAGGTAAGATCGTGAACGGTGGGGATGCGAGGGGGTTAACCATTTTCTCTATATAAATAGCCTCTTTTACCCTGGTCGGCATATCATTTGGTGTTGCTTTTCTCCTAGAGAGGTTTTGACTGCCAAAGTGAAGAATTTATAGGGAAATCTCATCGCGTCCAAGTTTCCTCGAGGTTTCAATCAGTCTTATAGGTGAGGTTCTGGTGCCCTACTTGGCTGTATGAGTAGATTAGTTGATATTTGCCTTGATTATGGGTTTGTGTTGAATTTTTCTGGGTTCTTCGTTTGTTGAATGCTTCTGAGTTGTGCATATGCTTGCTTTTGTTCTTTGTTCCCTGCAAAGTTGTTGGATTTTGTTGTCTTGATGCTTGTGTAGTAATAGGCGTTGTGTTGGGTTTGGTCGAGTCAGGGCACGTTATGTTGTTTCTAGGTTACATTCGGTGGCTTCATGGTGCTCAACACGTTCTGGTTTTGATGTACATGTTTTTTTGGTAGGTCGTCCGTGCTAGTATCTTGAATTCACTGTCGCCTATTGAGATTTCAAGTGATGAGTCATATATGATTGTAGATAGTAGATAGAGGTGTGCTAGGGAACATGTGACAATGAGTGAATTAAGTAGGGAACTGGGTGTTGCAGAATTCGTTTAGTTTGAGTCAAACGATGACGTCGTCGTCGTTGAGTGACGTGTCTAGTTCAGAGCCACTCATTCTTGAGCCACTTAACGCTGTATATTCTACTGACGCTCAACCCCTGTTATTGACTGCACCATCCGAGATGACCTTTTCGAGCAAAAGTGGAGTTGGGGTGGCGGACAACAACATGGTAAGAAGACAAAGTGGAGCGTCCGTGTCCGTGGCACCTGAGAGAAGGGAGCATGAAGTGCTGCCATCATACAAGGGTGGGGTTGTGTTGAGGTGTTTCCTAAATGGTGAGCCCATTTAAGAGCCCGAAGCTTCATATACCGCCAAAGAATGCGAGCGCTTCTATGCCAAGTATGATATACTTCGTTCAGTGATTATGAGGTTGTTCGGTCATGGGGAGATGTTCATGAATCCGCCCAAAGGCTTCATATGCGTGTACAAATGGCTGATTAAGAACAACATAAACCTTCCATTTCACCCATTCTTCTAGTTTGTACTTTCTTACTGGGAAGTGTCTTTGGGCTAGTGCGGGGTGATAATAACGAGGGTGTTGACCGCCCTATATAATATCTTCAAGCTATCACGTCTGGGGTGCCCCACGATGGCTGAGCTAACTTAGTTTTGTCATCCTACATATGCCAAATGTGACTATGATAATGGGACGATCACATTGGCATCAAAAGAGAAGAAACGGTGGTGGATCCAGAAAGTACAATCATCTATTGGTGTCTGGCGCTGAAAGACGTTCTTGGTGGGTGGTAACTGGGAATTTGGAGATCGTCAGTGAGTGGACGATTATCCCAGGGTGCCTGCACCGTTCCATCCATTAGGTTAATTTAGGGCGTTTTGCTTGTGCTACATTTTTGCCTTTTGTAATTGTACCCGTTCTAATTTTGATTGCGTACTGACGGTGTCATTATTTTTGTCTTGTAGTGAAGTACCATTTCATTCTGTGCTAGTCTGAGCTTCAACGTTTGCAGCGGGTGATGCAGTACTGGGATCATTCAGACGCTTGCCATAACTACTGGGTGTTGCTACATCCAGATATCCTAGATTGTACAGGGATATTTCACTGTCTTGGTGTGTGTTTGGATTTGTTGGCTCTTGTATTTGCTTTTGGCTTATAATAGGTGGCAGTCTGATCCAAATGCAGTGCTCTCGTTTCTTCTCAGTCAAAGGTGCTGTTAATACCAAAGACGTGATGTAGAGGGCTAAACTGGGCGAGTTACTGAACCAGTTACTGACTCAAGCATCCAACACTGCCCGGTTAGAGGAAGGGCAAGATGGGAGATTGATCAGAGGTCCAATAGAACAACATGTGGGGCATCCTCCCGAGATTGAACTACGTCAGGCGAATGTGATTTTTGAATCTGAGGTTGATGGTGGAGATGAGCGTCCAAACATCACCGAACGTTAGGTGGAGTCTGAGCGTGCCCGCCAAGTGCGCGAGGCGAAGAAGGGAAATAAAAATGAGAAGAAAAGGAAGGTGGGGGAGCACCCGGAGAAATGCTAGTCCAAGAAGTCCACCGCTCAGGCCAATGCGCAGGTCGGGCACTCCTCGGTTTTTGCAGAGGATGTTAATTAGGAGGCGCTTAATCGTGAGCTCGTTTGTGGGCCTGTGATCTAACTACGAACGCCAGAAGAGGCAGCTGCCTTTGCTACCTTCATAGATCTTGGTAGTGACTCAGACTTTATGTCAGATGAGCGATCACCAGACTGCTCGCCTCCTCGTGATGAGGGAAATTATTCCTCTTCAAGGGATGAGCATTCGCGGTCTCCACCACATTCAGGCGAAGTTGTGGTTGCCTCTACTCTTCATCCATCTACTGTTGAGCCATCCTCTCAAGGGCCTCAGACATCATCTGCAATGGTGCATATCATCTTTGTTTCTCAGGAGCCTCAGGTGGACCTGGCAACTGCTAAGGTCCTTCTGGAAAGGCACCACTTATTCCACAAGAAGGCTGTGCCTGTAGAAGTGGCCCAAGCGCAGCAAAAGTGGTCGCTGAGCCTCTGTCGTAAATAGGCTAGAACTCGCTTGCTTGTGGAGTTTATGCGCTTGGTGCACGATATGCACCAGCAGCTCTTGTTGTATGGAACTGATGATAAGCCATAAGAGCTAGATATGGCCATAGAACGGATCAAGCAGCTCGAGGATGAGCTCAAGCAGACAGAGAGCGTGCTGGTGTTTACACATGTTTCGCTAGCCAAGTAAAGGATGTGGGGGAGGGGAGGAGATGCGTGTGCAGCTAGACCACATGATCAAGTTGTCAGAGGATTTATCCACAAGCAAATGTGATCTCCAAAATAAGATTATTGATATTGGCCTGGAATGGGACAGCGATGGTTGAGAAGCGGTATGTGGAAGAGCTGTGTTCCTAGGATGCTAATACGGTGGAAGAAATGTAGGGGGATGTGGAGGTGCTTAGCCTGGACCTAAGAGTGGCGCGGTTAGAGGTGGAGTCCATTAAGGCATTAACCTTGGATGAAGAGGCTTGTCACAAGTTGAAGGAGGAAGTGGTTGAGGCGTTCAAGGCATCTGATGACTATGCTCAATAATAAGAGAACGCAGCAGGGGATGCATTGAAAGCGATGTTCACTCTGCTGCAGAAATTGCCCTACTTCAACCGTCAATGCTTCGAGGCAGACTCATCATCAGGCAACGTCCAGTTGGTGGAGAAAGAGGAAGGAGGAGTAGAATAGCTTCATGTTTTCTTTTTCAGTACGCTATCTGTTTTGGATGTAACGAAGGTTATTTGGCATTATGAGTTTCCCTTTGTTGTTTTAACTCTTGTTGTGCGTATGTTTGCCATGGATGAATGTACTTGGGAATAGTTGTGTCTGCCATAGTTATTCAAACGTAGTTTACTAGCGTTCAAAGTAATGGTGGGCGAGATGATTGAGAAAACAACATAATATTGGCACAAGAGTATTCGTGCTTTGGTGAGAGAGAGTTACACATTAAGAGCATACAAGCAAAAAGTACAAATGTCACAAAATGAAATGCCAAACAATGGAACGTCCTAGTGATAGTATTTCCTTAGGTGAGCAGAGATCCATGGATGAGAGAGAACTCTGCAAGTCCTTGTCCCTGAGGTAGAACCTGCCAGGCTTGCGACGTTTACTATCTTATATGGACCTTCCCAAGCTACACAGAGCCTCTTGACAGTAGTCTGGATGACTTTCATTACCTAATCCTCAATTTGTAAAAGGCAGACATGAACACGCTGGTTGTATAGACGGGCAATCTTTTCTTTGTTGGCTGCATTATGGTAATGAGTTGTATTGCGTTTTTTTCCCAAAAGGTCAGTGTCCAAACGTAATCCTTTGCCGTTCGTGGCAGGATTAAACGCTTCAACCCTTGGACTTTGATCAGCGAGTTCTAGATGGAGTAATGCCTCAGTGTCGAATGTGAGAGCATATGATGTTTCACCGATGGTGGATGTGGCCATTGTATGAATGGACCAAAGGATACTTGAGAGAAGTTTTGGCCAGTATCCGTAGTTAGGACTGCCTCTCTTTATGGCTTGGAGTTGTCGCTTGAGGCCGTCCTTGATTTTCTTATTAGTCATTTTGACCTGCCTGTTGCTCTGTGGATGAGCGGGAGAAGAGGAAAGGACGTTCGTGCCTTGCCTTTTACAGAACTGAATGAATTCCAGATTGTTGAACTGGGTTTCATTATTTGTTATGAGGTTGATTAGTGCGCCGTAACAGCAAAACAGCGTTCACCATAAGAGCTTGGTAACTTTTTTGTTGTGATTTTGACGAGTGGTTCAGCCTTGATAAACTTTGTGTGGTAGTCAATGATACGGTCACGTACCGATATTGCCCTTTGGCCTTTGGCAGTTTGCTGATGAGATCGAGGCCCCACTGGGGGAACGATATTATAGATAGTATTATCGAGAGTGGGATGGCAAGAGAATGCACCTTGCGTGCATGGAATTGGTAGGCTTTGCAAGTACCAGTGATCTCTGAGGCATTCGCATGGATGGATGGCCACCAGAATCCATAACGTAATTCCTTGTGCGCGATAGAACGGGCACCAATATGATGTCCGCATTCTCCACTATATATCTCTTTCAGAAGGGAATATTCTGCCTGAGTGGTTAGGCACTTGAGGTTTGGCCATGTGCCCCCTTGCTTGTAAAGATGACCTCCTCAAATGTTGAAGTTGGCTGCTCTGGCTGTGATCGTTCTGACCTCTGCCTTATCAGCTGGGAGGGTGCCTGAGGTTTTGTAGGTGTGGATGAAGTCCATCCAACCTAGCTTCGTGGACGCTATTGGTAGTATTTCTGAGAAATTTCTATGGATTTGATCACAGTTTCTGAAGTCCATCCAACCTGTGATCAAGAGATTGGAGCACTTGTCGCAACGGAATGTTGGTTAGGACTTGGATGTTGTGAGCTTGGAAGTAAGGGCATAGTCTCCGAGTAGTGGTCACTAGAGCCAGCGCCAATTTGTCGAATGTTGGGGTATTACTTCTCTGCTCCAGTAAGTCCTTTGCTTGTAGAAAAGATGGGGAGCTTGTTATCTGTATCATGTTGTACGAGGGTAGAGCTGACAACTATGAGCGAGATAGCTAAATAGAGGTATACTATTTCCTCTTTTACAAGTCTGGAAAGGGTTGGAATGGAAGCGAGGTACAACTTGATTTGCGGAAACGCTTCTTCACAAGAAGACATCCAATCAACGGAACTCTTGTTGGTAAGATGGAGTACCTTGAAGAAAAGTTCACATTTATCTGAGAAGCGAGAGATATAATGGTGTAGAGCAGCAAGCTTACCCGTTAGGCTTTGAAGCTCTATTTTCGATGTGGGCGCCTTCATGTCCATAATGGCCTTAATTTTTTTTTATGGATTTGCCTCGATACCATGTTGGCTGATCATGTAGCCCCAAAACTTGCTGGCCGTAATGCCAAATGTGCACTTGGCTGGATTCAATCGAACATCATACTCCATTAGTATTTCAAAGACAATACAAAGGTTATTTGTGTGCCCTTGAACCGTTGTACTTTTTACCAGGATATCATCTGTGTAGACTTCCACTACTTAACCATTCACATCTCTGAAGATGTAGGTCATGAAGCGCTGGTACGTAGATCCAGCATTCTTGAGACCGAAAGGTATGACTGTATAAAAATAAAGTCCCTTATCTGTTGTAAAAGTAGTGGCCTCCTGATCGTTTGGGTGCATATGTATCTGGTTGTATCCAGAATAGGCGTCCAGCGTGGAAAGCAACTCGTGTCCTGTTGTGGCATCCACTAGCTGATCAATACAGGGCAGGGGGAAGCTGTCTTTTGGGTAAGCCTTATTAAGGTTGGTGTAGTCGACACACATCCGCCAACTGCCATTACTTTTCTTCACCATGACCGCATTCGAGATCCATTTGGGATAATGAACGGGTCGTATGAAACCGATTTTTAGCAACCGTTCCACCTCGGCGTGCATAGTTGCATATTAGTCAACATTATACGCGCGTGTCGTTTGCTTAATGGGTCTGGTGTTGGGAGCCATACTTAATTGATGTGAGATTAAGTCAATAGAAATACCTGGCATGTCCGCATATGACCAAGCAAAGAAAGTTTGATATTCCTTCTACAACTAGACCAGTTCGTCCTGACCACATGATCTAGCTGGGAACCTATTTTGACCTTGTGGTCTGGGTGAGCAGGGTCCAACTCTACCTCAGTGAGGGAGTCCTCAGTGTCTGCTGGAAGGAGCACGTTGATGTTGTCCCTAAGATCATCTGGTGGTGCTATCTTGACATCGTCGCTGGCCACCTACATGACTTTCTATTTCACTACATGTCCCATCCCAGGGTCAATATAATGTTCCACAAAGTCGTAGCCGCACACGGATCCCATTTCAAAGGCAGTAGGGAATTGGAGATATAACATATTGCTTGCAATGATGGCTTTAAGCTTCTTTATATCTGGCCTTTCAAGGATGATGTTATAAGAAGAAAATAAGTCAACGATAATGAATTAAGTGTAGACTTCCTTCTGGTGGGCCCGT
Source organism: Geum urbanum (assembly GCA_946800695.1). NCBI lineage: Eukaryota > Viridiplantae > Streptophyta > Magnoliopsida > Rosales > Rosaceae > Geum > Geum urbanum. The sequence goes on along the minus strand of OX327007.1, from coordinate 5,888,733 downwards.
TGCACCCGAGAATAATCGCATATAGTCATTGCCCATTAGGTAGACACCATCGCCCGAGATGCTCATCAACGATTCATTATCCTAAGTCAACTTGTTGCGAGGGCGCTATAGCTGTTTGTAAGCTGTGAAAAACATCACGTTTACGGCTCAGCCTGAATCGAAGAGGACGTGGCCGACCTTGCATCTATCGACCAGAGCGTTGATGACGAATGGGGCATTTTGTATCTAGAGCGCCCTGTTCATCAGCCTACAAGAATGTGATGGGATCCCATGAACGACGTGGGGCCTTGTGGCCTGACCCCATGGTAAGGGAGAGGACCTCTCGAGAAAGAGCGTCCATTTTGCGCTTGCCACCATAGATGGTGTTGATTTCCCCTCTGGCTTCTACGAATTCCACCTGCTTTATGGCTTTGGCTCTATACTGGTCTAGCTTGCCCTTGTCAAACAACTCTTGAATGATCTTCTTGAGGACGCCACAATCCTCGGTGTTGTGGATTTCTAATTCATGGTATTTTTACAAGCTGCTTGTGTGCTTAAGCAAGGCTTTCCTCATTTTGGGCTTGGGTTGAGGGATCAAGTGCTTGTTGTTGGAGAATATTCAGCGTACATAGCGTTCATGACGGTATAAACTGCTCTGTTGAGTGAACGATGCTTGGGCAACTTCTGATGTATCAGCGGGTTTCATACTGGGGATCTTCGGCGTTCTCTACCGTGATGGACTTCATCTCCGTTCGGGCATGCGAGATCTACAGCGTATGCCTCGATGATAATGGTATGTTGGTGAAGCATTGCGACGAAAAAAAGATGGAGAATCACGTCCAGGCGCGTGTCGTTCCCTCTGGCCCCAAAATCGGTTGTAGACCTCAGCCTTCTCAACCATTATATCTAGGACCTCCTCGTAGGTGAGGTAGTCACGTTTGATTATTTTTCTTTGAAGAGGAAGCGTTCAGTGTCATCTACTTATCCAGGTTTGGGCATAGCTAAGCGGCGAATCTAAAATGGTTGATGTAGGAGTAGAGGTTATCCGATCCACCCTAGTGAACGAAAAAGAGAGATTTGGCAGTGTTGTGGGGCGCTTGCAACCGGTAATGCTTGAGAAAAGTGTTTGTAAGCTCTGTGAAGGAAGTGGTGGATCATGGGGCAAGTTTAAAGAACCAGTTGACTATGTCGCCTATCAGTGGTTCGAGAAATAGATAGCACAATGTGGCATCTTTATGCCTATGGCCGACGGTAGAAGAAATGAATCTGTCTATATAGGTACCCGGGTCACTGTGTCCGGAATAGCGCACATCCTTCCAAATCTTCGCTCTTGGGTCACGTCCTACGTTTTTGATAGTCATAGAGAAAGGTATGGTGCGTGGTGAGTACAGAACGTGGGGGTTGGGGTGACGGTTCTGCCTGACTTCCCCCTCCCCCAAGCTCCGGATCTGGGCTGTGGTATCGGGAGATGGTTGCTGGTGCTTCAAATAGGGTGGTTTTTCAGGGATCAGAGGATGGACGAGCTGAGCATTCATGTGTATCATGTTGCGCCACTTCTCGCGGCGTCATATCTTCAACTGTTGGCCTTGGAGGTTGGCGAACGTCTAGTGCAAGCGCTCGTTAGTGCGGAGGATAGAATCTAGTTCCACTCAAAGTTCGGAAATCTCTTATAGTAGATGTTCGAGAGATTTATCCCCCCAACTTTTGACTATTATTAGTCTAAGGCTGAAAGGACCCAACCCCGATTTAGTTTCCTAAACCGGAATCAAACCCCTTCTGAAAATACGAACTTGCAAAAACCATAGAAATTTCGGCAGAGTTTCACTATAACGTGGAATTACCATTAACCTGCACCCGTAAAACACACTTCATCATATGCCACAAAAGCCAAATCGTGGGCACCAATCCCATCCGGATTTCTCAATATCATATTATTAATGTAAAGTAATAAGCAAAACTGTACTTTACAGAAATCCAGGGAAAATCATATGAAAGTATAACAGTAGGGTAATCAGAGCGACCTCTAGTGTATATATACATATACAACAGTAGGCAAAACAAGAAACCTACTGAAAAAGAAAGGTAGCTCGAACACTAAGTCTCCGACTGCGACGTGTGACACCAGAATCCGAACTGCAAACTGGGCACGGAAACTGAAAAGCCCAGGGGAAAAACAAATAAAATCGTTAGAGTGAGTGGGCGAAAATAATCATATGCCTTTCACCATTTATATAATATAAAAATAATGCGAGTTCTTAAAATGAATGGAGGTGTCAGGCGAATCTCTCAAGCCCGACGGTGATAGACTAGGCTAATCTCTCAAGCCTAGTGGGCACATCAGGGGAATCTCTCAACCCTGGATCTGGACTACCGGTGATCAGCCGAGTAGTCAATGCATCGATGCTAAGTATATGCCATCACCATATAAAATATAAAACAATACATCCAAAAACAATAAATAATCTCAATACTGTACTGGAAATAAATACTGAAATCAAGAACTCGCTACGACAGTGTAAATAAAAGTCCACTAACAGATAACATAGTGCGCAAACGCGCTAATCACGATATCTGGCTGAAGATCCCTCGCCCAACGTACGATCTCGATCCCCTGAATAATCACAAAATATAACTGATCAAAATCATAATTCATTACTCTGTACCACACCTCGGAAACCAACCATTTCCGGAAACATATAACTCGAATACAAAATAATCGTCGAGAACCCCCAAATTCTCCACATAAACCCTTGACTTAAAATCCGGTAACCAAATCAACTCGAAAACCTCAAGGCGATGATAGGGCGCGATTACGAGCAAAACGACATAAAACTTGTTAAATTTCAAAAAGTCAACGCCTCCACCGGCGGCGGCGCGGCGTCAACGGTGACGGATTCCGGCCAAACTTTTTAGATCACAAGTATTCTTCAAGCCCAACAACTTTCTCTTCTACACCGAGACCCAATTCCAAGCCCACCGGCCGAAAATCGCCTCGAAACTCACGGAATCCATGGATTCCGGTGAGTTTTCCGGCGAGCCTCAAACCTCAACCAATTCACAATTCCTTCACCCAAAAGCTTCACAAGGATAAGGGGAACCTTTTCCCCCACCACCCCGACCTCAAAAGTCGCCAGAGCACCCCACCTGATTCCGGCGAAATCCCTAGATTTTCTCGAACTCGTTCTCCCCCAAATCGTGATCAATTCAACTCAATTCAAGTTCTAAACCATAGGAAATCAGGAGAGGAAGCTAACCATACCAAAATCAAGGCCGGAGGTGGCCGGAAACGTGAAGTCCAACGGCGGTCCGTTTTGAACTCGGTCAACGCGGTTAACAGTCCTCTTTTTGGTCAACGATGGTCAAACTTCCAAAACAGTGTTTTTCGACAATTTTCTGACTATTCCGATATTTATACTCGCGGCTCGATACGATTGACGGTCCAAATAGAATCACATCCACGTTTCGGATAACTCAAACTCAAACGGATGAACACGACAAAATTATGCAATTTCAAATATTCATAACATATTCCTCGGTTATCAAAACAATTATCCGAAATCGCCTACGAACTCAAAATCACGCATACTAAAATTCTCGTGAAGAGATTCAACTTAAATTCTCGTCCGATAATTAAGTCATGAACCGAACCGCCAATCCGATTATTTTACGATAAAATGTGATTACTCTTAAACTCGCAGATTAAGCCGATTAACGTGCTAACTCTGATTCGGGTCGTCACAAATCTACCCCCCTTAAAAAATTTCGACCTCGAAATTTACGTACCTACAAGGTGAACAGATGAGGATACTGCTCCCACATACGCTGCTCGGTCTCCCAGGTGACTTCCTCAACTGAATGATTCTGCCATAAGACCTTCACAAGCGGTATGACTCGGTGTCTCAACTCCTGCACACGCCGGTTGAGAATCTGTACCGGCTCCTTTACATATGTCAAATCTTCCCGGATAGGAAGTTGATGTGGTGCTAACACATGTGATGGATCTGGAATGTATTTCTGCAACATCGAGACATGGAAAACATCGTGTACTCGAGCCATCTCAGAAGGCAACTCTAATCTGTAAGCCACGGCACCAACTTTCTCGGTAATCTCGTACGGACTGATATACCATGGTCAAAGCTTGCCATACTTCCCGAAACGCACAACTCCCCTCCATGAAGACAGTTTCAGGAAGACCCAGTCACCCACCTCGAATTCGAGACTCTTTCTTCTCACGTCCGCATAACTCTTGTGGCGATCCTGGACAATCTTTAGTCTGTCCCAGATAATTTGAATATCCTCCATGGTGCTTTTCACCAGATCAGGTCCAATAGGCCATCGCTCGCCCACCTCACTCCAACACAATGGAGTGCCACACTGCCTCCCGTATAGAGCCTCATACGGTGCCATATCAATACTGGCCTGATAACTATTGTTGTAAGCAAACTCAATCAAATGCAGTTGCTGGTCCCAATTTCCTCTAAAATGCAAAACACAAGACCGCAACATATCCTCGAGGGTCTGAATAGTCCGCTCAGACTTCCAATCAGTCTGGGGATGAAAAGATGTACTAAAATGCAATCTAGTACCCAAGGCTCGCTGCAATGCCTGCTAGAACTCTGAAATAAACTGACCGTCTCGGTAAAAAACAATGGATACAGGCACACCATGTAGACGAACGATCTCCGCCAAATATAGCTTTGCCAATCTGCCCACTGAAATCTTCCCCGGAAGTGCAAGGAAATGAGGAGATTTCGTCAATCGATCTACAATAACCCAAATACCAGTATTACCAGCCGAAGTATGCGGTAATTGATACACAAAATCCATGGTAATGTGCTCCCACTTCCAAACCGGGATCTCCAAGGGCTGTAACTTTCCTGCAGGCTTCTGCCTCTGTGCTTTAACCTGCTGATAAATAAGACATCTACTCACATATGCGGCAATCTCCTTCTTCATATTTCGCCACCAGTAATAAGCTCGGAGTGTACGACACATCTTCGTACCGCCGAGATGCATCACATAAGCAGAACAATGAGCTTCATCTAAAATCTCTTTCTTCAAACCCTTGTCTCTAGGTACAGACAATCTGCCTCTGAATAGCAATGTACCATCATCACTCAATCGAAACTCTGTTGGCACACCATTCCGAATCATGGTCTTTTTATCCAACATATAGGAATCTGTATCCTGACCTTCCTGAACCTGATCAACCAATACCGGTCGGACCTGAAAACTAGCCAACAAGGCTCCATCATCATCCCACTCAAACTCAGCTCCCGTAGCCTGTAACTCGGCTAACATGGAAACTCTGGCCACACACACATGAAATAATGAGACTCCGGATTTCCGACTGAGTGCATCAGCGACGACATTAGCCTTCCCTGGATGGTACTCAAAAGTGTAGTCATAATCATTGATCAACTCCATCCATCTGCGCTGTCTCTTTGATAACGCGTAAAACATGTATCAAATATTAATACAAAGTAGACACTCAACACATAGTTCACACGTATCCAATTTAAAACTCTTCTTTGTAGATGTAGCATTGATAAGTAGGGATCGTTCTTAACCGGGGATTGAGGGTACTAATGCATGACAACGTTTGTAAACATAAAATAAAAGGTATGGGGGGTTTGAAAGTTTGGTTTAATTAACTACGAAAATAAGAACAGAAATTGGTAAGCAAACATATTAAGAAATCCTAGATTCTATTATGCTTTACTCATAGACAAGTAGAAAACAAACAAGAACAAAGAACCATAAACATGCTTGCAAGACCGAAAATAAAACACTAACTAATATACTTACAAGTGATCGACACATTATATCCACCTAGCAAATTGATGCTCATATTTATTTAGTGTCAATGAAATTCTTAATCTTCAACCTAAAATACATAGACATGCTTTTAAATTGTAAATGAAGAGCGCAACAACTTAATCATCTAAAGATCATACAAAACATGCAAGAGAGGAACGAAGAGCGTATCACCTAGCTTATTAAGAAGCTTTAAGCACATAAGCATGCATACGAATTAAAAGTTAAAAACTAAGAACACATGGAAGATACTAAAGTAAATCTGAAACATAAAACTTTTTGTCAAACTTTATTACAATCATATTTAAACAAAATCTATTACAAGGAAAAGATGAAGTAGAGAAGCTCATGGTTACACTTTTTGTTCCGTGAAGAGCACTGCAAACGCCAAGTGGTGATTCTCAAATGCAAGATGAAGAGCGCCGATTACACTTGATCCGTGGAGAAGATGGATGCTCGGCCATGGAGGAGGAATTTGCTAAGTATGAGAGGCAAGGTGTTTGAGGCAAAGGTTTGGCTTCTATAGTATGTGATGATCTGCTTTGAGGCCGAGCTCCCCTTTATATAGGAGAATGGTAGGTTGTTTCCTACCATAATAAGAAGTCCACATTAATTTCGGAGAAATCTGACCTCCTGTAGTAAAACGTGATTTTCTTGAGTTATACATATTCGAATTGCGTGATTCTTGCAACATTGGAAAGATCTTTCCGAGGGCTATAAAATATCTTCATTTTTCGGCCACCTCCGGCTTGGAACTTGGTATATTTCGATTCCTCTCTTGATTTCTAGTTGACTAGAACTTGGAATTGCTTGATTTGATGATAAATTGAGGGAGAAATGTTGATTTGAAAAATTAGGAATTTTGGCCGGAATCGGCTTCGACGGTGGGAGGAGTTCCGGCGACTTTCCGAGGGGTGTTTGTGATGAAAATTGTTGGGCTTAAGGTAGATAGGTGGTCCCTTGAGGATGTGAGGCTGTGATGGCCTCACGGTGACAGAATTGAGCGGCGGAGCATTTTCCGGCCGGTTTTGAATCTCGGACTTTTGAGCTGGTTTTGAGCTACTTTCCGTCCGATTTGGCTTTTGGTGTAGTTGAGAGATGTGTTGTACTCGTCGAGTTGAAGCTTTGGTGAGCTTGGCCGCCGAAAAATCTCTCTGGTTGACGGCGCGCCGCCGGCAGCGGCGACGGTCAACGACAGAGCTCCGGTAACCCGTTGACTTTTTAGAATTTGATGATTTTAATGTCATTTTACTTGTATTCGCGCCTCGATCGTCGCCTTGAGGTTTTCGAGTTGATTTGGGTATCGGATTTTCAGTCGAGGGTTTTGAGTGGAGATTTCGAGAATTTCGTCGATTATTTTGCACAGTATTATATGTTTCCGAGAATGGTTGGTTTCCGCGGTGTGGTACAGTGTTGTGAATTGTGATTTTGATCAGATATATTTTATGATTATTAAGGGGATCGAGATCGTACTTCGGGCGAAGGATCTTCCGCCGGACCACGTGATTAGCGTGAGTGCGCGCTCTGCTCACCTGTGAGTGGACATTTTTATATTTTCACAGTTATTGCGAGTTCGTGATTTTCCGTATTTATTTTATACGATGTTGAGTTATTTATTATTTTTGGAGGCATTATTTTATATTTTATGGTGATGGCATACCTGCATTGATGCTTCGGTTACTCGGCTGATCATCGGTAGTCTACCATAGTTGAGAGATTCCTCTGGGCAGGGTTGATAGATTCCCCTGTTATGCCTCCGGAGTTGAGAGATTCCCCTGACCTATCACCGTCGGGCTTGAGCGTTTCGCCTGACTGTCGGGCTTGAGAGATTCACCTGGCACCTCCATATATACTTTCCGAACTCGCATTGTTTCATATTGATTATGTTTATGAAACTGGTGAAAGGCATATGTCACTACAAGAAAACTGCACCTAGACCACGAACAATTTCCGTCGTCTAAGTGCAGTTTTCCGTCGTCTAAGTACTTGGACGACGGAATCTCCGTCATCCAAGGTCCGTGCTCCAAGTGCTGTCGTCCAAGCACCTGGACGACAGAGAATAAGTTCTCCGTCGTCCAAGTTAACTTGGACCGCGGACATTATCCGTGGCCCATGTATGCACCTGGACGACGGAAAGGCTAATTCTCCGTCGTCCAGGTGACTACATGGGCCACGGACATTGCTCGTTTCTCCGTGGCCCACGTGTTCACCTGGACGACGGAGAATTAGTGTTTCCGTCGTCCAGGTGCATACATAGGCCACGGATAATGTCCGCGGTCCAAGTTAACTTGGACGACGGAGAACTTATTATCCGTCGTCCAGGTGAACACGTGGGCTACGGAGAATGGCAGGGTTTAGGGTTTAGGGGTTAGGGGTTAGGGTTAGGTTTAGGGTTTTTGCACCTGGACGACGGAGAACATAATCTCCGTCGTCCAAGTGACAATTTAATTTTTAAAAAAAATAAATTGAAATTAAATATTATTAATTAATTTAAATAATGAAAAATAGTCGAAATTAATTAATTAAACTAAATTTTTAATATTAATTAATGTATTAATTAAATAATTAATTAATTTGTACCTACGTACACATCCAAATTAAAAACCCATAAAAATAATAAAATATTGTTCGGAACTCGGAAATAAAGAAACGCGATAATTAACTAGCTAGCTAATACATTGGAGGAGCAGATGCGCCGCCGGGTCCTCCGCCTCCAGCCGGGTCGTTGTCGTCGGGGTGTGGGTTCAGAGGAGGTTGACATACTTCTCGATTTTGGTTCATGAGCGCGATGAGTTGGGCTATTTGTGTTTGTTGTTCGTCAAGTCTTTGCCGCATTGACTCATTCTGCTCTTGTGTCCGTCGATTCTCCTCTCGTGCCAGTCGAGCCTCTTGAATGGCTGCTTCGACGGCCGCTGCCTGACTCCTTTTCCGCTGCCCCGAACCTCCCGTAGATGATGAGCCGGAGGTCGTCGACAAATCTCGTACCACCCTAGGCCCAAAGTGCCTAACCTCCTTGCCAGCTCTACGACCGTAGACCTCATCCGCGATTGCAATTTGGCTCTCTAAGGATAGAGGAGGCAGGTCTTCCGGCGGCACATCTGGGAACGCAAGCTGAGTGTTAGCCAACTCTTCATGCGCACGCTCTATGACCCTTGCCTACAAAAGAATAATTAATTTATTATAATGAAATCATATTTAAATAATAATTACTATAATTAAAAGCACATAATAAATATATCACTTACGCCGTATTGACTCGCTTCATTATCGAGCCCAGGTGTCACGTACGCGCTTACGCTTGCATCAAGATAAGGGTGTTTGGAGCCCTTATCCTTGTGTTCCTTGGCTATTTGAATAAACTGCTTGGCGCCGGTAGTATGGTGTTTCTCCTTCTTCCCCCGGTTGGCTTTGTTGACACCGGAGAATTTCTGTCACACAACATAATTAAATCATTAAAAGATTAATAACTACAATTTAAATAATTCAATTATCTTAATTGAAATAAAAAAAAAAATTAACACCTTAAATTGTTCATCGGCAAAGTGGTTACACAACCACTCCCACTCCCACTCATCTTCTCTATCCCCTTGCAGCTCTACCGGGGGAGGCACGGGACCGACATCTTGGAAGTACTTATGGAGCTTGTACTTCCAATCTTTGTAGATGGAGTTGGCGGTTTGGTTGATATGCCTCAACATGGCCGGTGTCGGATCCACTGCAAATTGTTCCTATAAAAAATAAATAGAAAATTATAATCGTATATATATTATGAAATTTTAACTAATATTAACAATATTATATAATAACTAAATTGGACGTATTACGTACCGAAAGATCTTTAAAGACTTTCGCCTTCTCATGATCCGGCGCCTCCTTCCAAGTAGGGGCAGTGATACGAACCCGGTTACGGATGATTGACCCTATCCCATGCGCTGAGAGACTTGCTAGCTGAGCTGTGGGAGGGCCACCGGTGAATTCGTCGTAGGGCAAGTCGATCTTTTTCCCGGTCGCCTTGCAAATACGCTCCGCTTTGCCCCCTTTAACGAGACCCCGAGTCCTTTTCGGTTCCGGGTCAGTGGGGGCCCTCCTTTGCTTACGGCGGGTGCTGTACATGATTGATTCGGCGGTCGAGGACGCCTGAGTACTTCCCGTTGAACCGGTACCGGGCGTCGGAGATTGGAAGGGGTCGACGTCATCACCGCTCGAGATGAATGGGGGAGCGGGAATTTCCCTAGAGGGTGCTACGGACGGACCAGATGATCCGTCCGGATTGAGAGCGTCGTTGCCCTCCTGTTGAACCCAACCGACTTGGGCCGCCAACATTCAGAGCATCTCATCTTCTGCCTCCTGTTGGGCTTTCTTCTTGCCGGATGTCGTCTTTGGCGGAGCCATTTAAACCTAAGAGTACGGTGTTAAAATACCTACTTACCATAATAATTACAACTTAAAAATTTACGCTAATTAAGTACGTTTAAGATTTAAATAGAGTACACTAGCTTGGCTTTTTCGGTCGTTCAATGGACGTGCGACCCGCGCGATAAAGTGTAAATTTTCAATTAATCAGCCTTGATTAAATCGAAAAACATGGCCAGTTAGGGATAGAGATAACGCGAGAGGCAGGACTAATTTCGACAAAAGTCTTTCGTAGTCCAAATCCTGTCACCAGTCATAACCCGTTTCTAGACACCATGTCCGACATTCGGCCAATTTTTCGAAAATTTACACTCCCTCAAGTCCTTTGCAAACTCCGCCCTCAACCTCGTGTCCATAACTTCACTTAGGTTATGGTGTGCGGTGATGAAATCCACACATCACAAGGGGTTAAGGAGATAAGCTAGGAAAAGGGGCGCCATCTATTCCAAAGAGTGTGACTTAATAAACCAAGCTTATGTACTAAATTTAAATCGAACACGTACTACTAATTAATTTACTAGAAAATACACGTAAATATTAATTAATAATTTTTAATTACATGCAATAATTTATTTTTATTTATCATGCATTTAATAAAAAATTGATTCATTTAATAAATTTTGAATAATAATTTATTCATTTAATAAATTTACAATTATTCATTTAATTAGTATTAATAACAATAATTATGATTTAATTATTTAATAACAATAATTAATAATTTATTAATTATTTAATAACAATAATTAATAATTTATTAAATATTTAAACTAATTAATAAATTAAATTATACTAATTTATTATATTTAGAATTTAATTAATTAATTAAATGAAAATTATTTTAATAAGGGAAAAATAGAAATTTACTGAATCGGAGTTTTCGGGAATATCGCCGGAGTTGAGTCGTCGGAGAGGAGGAACCACGCCGGAAAAAATGTCGTCGGAGCGTCGCCGGAGGAGAGGAGAGGAGAGGAGGAGATGGAATGATGAGAAAATGAGGGGGGGGGGTGCAACTCTATTTATAGAGTTGCACCTAGACGACGGAGCACTATTGTCCGTCGTCTAAGTTCACTTGGACGACGGAAACGGTGTTTTCCGTCGTCTAAGTGAAGGGTCAAATTTTTTCGAAGCGGCGCGTAATTAATGTGCGGGACGTTTCACCCGCCATAAATTTGGACTTAGACGACAGAGAATGGATTCTCCGTCGTCTAAGTGGAAATTCAAGCGGCGTCGAAAATTGAGGCGGTAAATCGAACCGCCATGATTTTCGACTTGGACGACGGAGAATGACGTTCTCCGTCGTCCATGTGTTAACCTGGACGACGGATAACTACATCTCCGTCCTCCAAGTCAAAAATTCATTGGAAAATAAAATTAAAAAAAAACGAACCGCCATGGTAAATTTCACCTGGACGACGGAGAATGCGACATTCTCCGTCGTCCAGGTGAAATTTACGTTAAAATTTGTTTTTAAAATTAATTCGCTAGGAATTTAGCGATCTGTCATTCGAGTGAAATAGTCGTCCAATATCGATGAACGCATCGTATATATGAACAGTTAAATTTGAACCGACGAATAATTTTTCGTTTTGAAAGTTGTTAAGTATCGACTAATCCTTACGACTTAAGTGTTCATGAGTAGAGGCTCATTTGCAACAGAGTATTAACGAAATTGAATTTGGACAAAACAACCATTGGATATGTTCGTCGTAACATAATATATAATTGTCTTCAAAGGACCATAAAATAATAAGTTCGGGAAGGGTTTTATCGGCACAGTCAACCGCAAAACCGATAATTTCACAAACCGGAAACGTGGATACAAGGCATTTTGCAACTCCGATTTTCGAACCGTCGAAGCTCACACACCAAGAATTGTTTACTCTAAAGTCTTGATGAAAAGAATATGCATTGGAAGAAGGTCTAGATGGTCGTTGTCTTAGAAAAAATTACGATATATGCACCTGGACGACGGATATGAGCCAGAGTTGCGGATGCAGCTACTTGCGGATGCAGCCAGAGTTGCGGATGCAGATGCAGCCAGAGTTGAACATGAGGCAGCGCAGGTGGATGGAGTTGATCAACGACTATGATTGCACTTTCGAGTACCATCCTGGGAAGGTAAATGTTGTTGCCGATGCACTTAGCCGGAAATCCGGAGCTTCGTTGTTCCATGTGTGTGTGGCTAGAGTATCTATGTTAGCCGAGTTTCGAACTACGGGTGCCGAGTTCGAATGGGATGACGATGGAGCTTTGTTAGCCAGTTTCCAGGTCCGACCCGTGTTGGATGATCAGGTTCGTGAAGCTCAAGATTCAGATTCCTACCTGTTGGGCAAGAAGACCATGATACGGAATGGTGTGCCTACATAGTTTCGGTTGAGTGGCGACGGTACGTTGTTGTTTAGAGGAAGGTTGTGCGTGCCAAGAGACGAGAGTTTGAAGAAGGAGATTCTAGACGAGGCTCATTGTTCGGCGTATGCGATGCATCCCGGTGGTACGAAGATGTTACGTGCACTTCGAGCGTATTACTGGTGGCGCAACATGAAGAGGGAGATTGCCGCATATGTGAGCCGATGTTTGATTTGTCAGCAGGTTAAAGCAGAGAGGCAGAAACCTGCGGGAAAATTACAGCCACTGGAGATTCCGGTTTGGAAGTGGGAGCACATTACCATGGATTTCGTTTATCCGTTGCCGCGTACTTCAGCTGGCAACACTGGTATTTCGGTCATTGTGGATCGACTGAAGAAATCCGCTCATTTTCTCGCACTTCCGAGGAAGATATCAGTTGGCAGATTGGCCAAGTTGTATTTGTCGGAGATTGTTCGTCTGCACGGTGTGCCTGTATCTATTGTTTCTGACCGAGACAGTCAGTTTACTTCCGAGTTCTGGCAGGCATGGCAGCGAGCCATGGGCACGAAATTGCGTTTCGGTACAGCTTTTTATCCACAGACTAATGGGCAGTTTGAGCGGACTATACAGACTCTTGAGGATATGTTGCGGTCTTGCGTTTTGCAGTTTCGGATGATTTTTTCGATGACCGAGGAATATAATATGAATATTTGAAGTTTCGAAATATCGACGAGTTGGGCTTGAGGTAGATAGGTGGTCCCTTGAGGATGGGAGGCCGTGATGGCCTCACGGTGACGGAATTGAGCGACGGAGCATTTTCCGGCCGGTTTTGAATCTCGGACTTTCGAGCTGGTTTTGAGCTACTTGCCGTCCTATTTGGCTTTTGGTGTAGTTGAGAGATGTGTTGTACTCGTCGAGATGAAGCTTCGGTGAGCTTGGCCGCCGGAAAATCTTTTCGGTTGACGGCGCGCTGGCGGCGGTCAACGGCGGAGCTCCGGCGACCCGTTGACTTTTTAGAATTCGATGATTTTAATGGCATTTTACTCGTATTCGCGCCCCAATCTTCGCCTTGAGGTTTTCGAGTTGATTTGGGTATTGGATTTTCAGTCAAGGGTTTTGAGTGGAGATTTCGAGAATTTCATCGATTATTTTGCACAGTATTATATGTTTCCGGGAACAGTTGGTTTCCGAGGTGTGGTACAGTGTTGTGAATTGTGATTTTGATCAGATATATTTTATGATTATTCAGGGGATCGAGATCGTGCTTCGGGCGATGGATCTTCCGCCGGACCACGTGATTAGCGCGAGTGCGCTCTCTGCTCACCTGTGAGTGCACATTTTTATATTTTCACAGTTGTTGTGAGTTCGTGATTTTCCGTATTTATTTTATAGGATGTTGAGTTATTTATTATTTTCGGAGGCATTATTTTATATTTTATGGTGATGGCATACCTGCATCGATGTTTCGGTTACTCGGCTGATCACCGGTAGTCTACCAGAGTTGAGAGATTCCTCTGGGCAGGGTTGATAGATGAAAGGACCCAATCCCGATTCAGTTACCTAAACCAGAATCAAACCCTTTCGAAAATACAAACCAACAAAAAATTTTCAAAATTTCGGCAGAGTTTCGTTACTAACGTGGAATTGCCATAACCTGCACCCAGAAAATAACACTTCATCCTATGCCACAAAAACCAAACCGTGGGCACCGATCCCATCCGGATTTCTCAACATCAATATAATCAATAACAGTAAACAAACTGTACTATGTATATATGTATATCCGAGAAAATCCGTATAAACAAGTATCAGAACGTATCAGAGCGACCTCTAAAGTAAAACATATACAATATACACATCAGTAGGCGAAACAAGAACCTACTGGAAAGCACAGGTAACTCTAATCACTAGCCTCCAAACCGCGACGTGAAAACACCAAAACCTGAACTGCAACTGGGCACGGAAACCGAAAAGCCCAGGGGAAAGACAATAAACACGTTAGAGTGAGTGGACGAAAATAAATGGCTTTCACTAGATAATATATATGTTATAAAAACATATGCGAGTCCAGGTAAATAAAAACAACATAGTACACGAGGTAAAACTCATACTCCTCCAGTGTACTGAGCATGCAAGTAAAATCCCACGGGGTCACTCATAGACACACACCGTGCTAGTACAGTCAGAATCACGGGATCCCAGACCCACACGTGATTCTAGCCGGAAATGGCTTCAGGTCAAAGGTCTGCCTCCCCCCGGTAAAGACCTCGGGTCAGGAGTCACAGCCTCCCCTGACAAATGCCTACCATCGGGGATCAGCCAAGAGGCGAGTGTATCGATACAACAACGTAACTACGACTGTACTCTGTGTAAACCAAATCATAAACATTTCGATGCAAATGCATGAAACAGCATATAAGTGTATGTATAATCGTATACGTATATTCGTATAAGTATAATCGTATAATCGTAAAACATATGCTCATGTAATCCGTAATCTCAATACGCATGCTCAAGTTCAAAAATCATATAAAAGACTCGCAAGAATTCTGTGAAAAGAAATTGTCCACTCACATGTGAGCAAAACGCGCACTCGCGCTAATCTCGAGGACCGGCGGAAGATCCGTCGCCAGAAGCACGATCAAGGTCCCGATCTCGATCTCCTGAATATTCACAAAACATACTGATCTATATCGTAATCCACAACACTGTACTGATGCACGGAAACCAACCGTTCCTGAAAATACGCAATGCGATACAAAATGAATTACGGAAATCCCGAAATCCCCATTCGAAACCTCGACTGAAAATTGACTAACCAAATCGACCCAAAAACCTCTGTACGATAACCAGGGCGTGATTACGAGAAAAATGACATTAAAATTGTCGAAATCTGAAAAGTTGACTTTTCCTCGCCGTTGACCGCCGCCGCCACCGGCGGCGCCACGCCGTCAACGGTGAAATCTCAAGGCGGAAAGCTCCAGAATTCAAGGTCTCCCCAAGGCGAACCACTTTCCCAACTAACACCCAAGCCAATTCCAACTCTAACCCTTCCAAAACTCAACAAATCCGAACGGAATTTCACACCGGAATCCCTAATCGGGTTCCTCCCCAAACACCTCCACGTCCAAAACTAAACCACAAGGAAGCACCACCAAGGTGTGGGGAGAAAAACCCCTAACAACTCGACCCTCAACCCTCGCCGGAACCACCTCCACCGTCACCGGCGAACTTCACCATTTCGGCCTTAATCGAACTCCCTCCAAACCTCACCAATTTCCATCAAACCAAAGCCAAACACACTCAAAATCATGAGATGAAGCGAACTGTACCTGTCCTGTGGCCGGAGGTGGCCGGAATTTGGTCGCCGGAAGCTGAAACCGAAATGGAAAGTTCTCCTCCAACGGTCAACGGTCAAAGTTTCCAAAATAGGAAAGTCAAAGCAAGTCAAACTCAATCTGAAATTTTCGACGATTTTACGACTATTTTCGATATTTATACTCGCACCTCGGGTCAATCGACGGTCCAAAACGAATATACGAAATGATTCGGATAAATACGAAACCATCGGATAAACTTGTCGGAACCTGAAACTTCAAATAATCATAAAATATTCCCCGGTAATCGGAAAAATCTTCCGGAACCGCCCACAATCTCGAAATCACGTACTCTACAATTTCCGTGAAGACACCCAACTCAAATTCTCTACTGAAAACATAGTCGCGAATCGAATCGGCAAACCACATACACGACAATAAACTGCGACTAAACTCAACCTCGAGAATCATGCCGAATACACAACTGATTCTGGTTCGGGTCGTCACAAATCTACCCCCCTTAAAGAAATTTCGACCTTGAAATTTACGTACTTGTCATGTGAACAGATGAGGATACTGCTCCCGCATACGCTGCTCGGTCTCTCAGGTGGCCTCCTCAACTGAGTGGTTCTGCCACAAGACCTTCACCAGCGGAATCACACGGTGCCTCAGCTCCTGCTCATGACGATCGAGAATCTGCACAGGCTCCTCAACATACGACAAATCCTCTCTGATCGGCAACTGCTGTGGGGCTAACACATGGGAAGGATCTGAGATGTACTTCCGCAACATTGAAACATGGAAGACATCATAAACACGAGCCATCTCAGTCGGTAACTCAAGTCTGTAAGCAACAGCTCCAACCCTCTCCGTAATCTCATACGGACCAATGTACCTTGGTCGAAGCTTGCCACGCTTCCCGAAACGCACAACTCCCCTCCACAGAGATAGTTTCAGGAAAACCCAATCACCAACCTCAAACTCTAAACTCTTCCTCCTCTCGTCTGCATAGCTCTTCTGCCGATCCTGGGCAATCTTCAGTCGATCCCGAATAACCTGTATGTCCTCCATCGTGGTTTTCACCAAATCAGGACCAATGAGCCAACGCTTGCCCACCTCACTCCAACACAATGGAGTGCGACACTGCTTCCCGTACAGGGCCTCGTACGGTGCCATCTCAATACTGGCCTGATAACTGTTGTTGTAGGCGAACTCAATCAAGTGTAACTGTTGATCCCAGTTTCCACAAAACTGCAACACACACGATCTCAGCATATCCTCAAGTGTCTGGATGGTCCGCTCGGACTGCCCGTCAGTCTGAGGATGAAAAGCTGTACTAAACCGCAACCTCGTGCCCAACGCTCGCTGTAAAGCCTGCCAAAACTCAGAAGTGAACTGACTATCTCGGTCAGAAACAATGGACACCGGCACACCATGCAAGCGAACAATCTCGAATAAGTATAACTTGGCCAATTTGCCCACTGAAATCTTCCCTGGAAGTGCAAGAAAATGTGCGGATTTCGTCAATCGGTCAACAATAACCCAAATGCCCGTGTTGCCCGCCGAAGTACGTGTCAACTGATAGACAAAATCCATCGTGATGTGCTCCCACTGAAAGGACCCAACCCCGATTTAGCTCCCTAAACCGGAATCGAACCCCTTCGAAAATACGAACCAACAAAAGCTTTTCAAAATTTCGGCAGAGTTTCGTTACTAGCGTGGAATTACCATAACCTGCACGCGGAAATTAACACTTCGTCCTATGCCACAAAAATCAAACCGTGGGCACCAATCCCATCCGGATTTCTCAACATCAATATAATCAACAAACAGTAACATACTGTACTATATATATGTATATCTGAGAAAATCCGTATAAACAAGTATCGGAATGTATCAGAGCGACCTCTAGTGTAAAACATATACAATATGTACATCAGTAGGTGAAACTGAAACCTACTGGAAAACACAGATGACTCTGATCACTAGCCTCCAAACCGCGACGTGAAACACCAAACCTGAACTGCAAACTGGGCACGAAAACCGAAAAGCCCAGGGGAAAGACAATAAACACGTTAGAGTGAGTGGACGAAAATAAATGTCTTTCACCAGTAATATATATATATATAAAATCATATGCGAGTCAAATGCATAAACAAGAAATGGTACACGAGGGAGACTCCAACTCCTCACGCGTCCGGGTACACGAGGGAGACTCCAACTCCTCACGCGTACAGAGCATGCAATATAAAATCGCGGAATCACTCATGGACTACCACGCGATAGCACAGTCTGAATCACGGGATCCCAGACCCACACGTGATTCCTAGCCAGAAAGGCCTCGGGTCAGGATATCTGTCCCCCCCGGAGCGTACTCGGGGATCAGCCGAGAAGCCAATGTGTATCGATACCACAACATATACTGAGACTGTACTCTGTGTAAACCAAATCATAAATCCTTTCCATGCACATGCATAAAACGTAATATGTACGTATATGTATATATTCGTATACGTATATTCGTATAAGCATAATCGTAAAACACATGCTCGTAAAATCATAATCAATCCGCATGCTCAAGTTCGTAAATCATTTATAAAAGACTCGCAATCAATCCGTGAAAAGAAATGTCCACTCACAGACTCTCGACACGCGCACACGCGCTAAACTCGTGGTCCGGCGGAAGATCCCTCGCCTGAAGCACGATCACGATCCAGATCTCGATCTCGATCTCCTGAATACATATACACATAACTGATCAAAATCGTAATCCACAACACTGAACGGATGCACAGAAACCAACCGTTCCCGAAAATACAAAATGCGGTGCAAAATGAATTACGGAAATCCCGAAATCCCCACTCGAAATCTCGACTGAAAATCGGCTAACCAAAACAACCCGAAAACCTCCGTACGATAACCAGGGCGTGATTACGAGAAAAATGACATTAATTACATCGAAATCTGAAATTTGACTTTTCCGGCCGTTGACCGCCGTTGACCGCCGCCGCCGGCGGCGGCGCGCCGTCAACGGAGGAATTACAATGCCAAAATTTCCAGATCACAAGGTCTCATCATTTCGAGCAACATTTCCTTCTACCATAAGAGCCAATTCACAAAGGAACCATGTCAATTTTTCAAAACCAAAACGGAAATCCAAACCCAAATCCCTATTCGGGTTCACCAAATCCCTCATCCTCGTCCCAAACTAACCAACTAGGTAGCTCCACCACGAGGTGGGGAGCAAAACCCCCAAGCTCTTGGCCTCCAACCATCACCGGAACCACCGTCGCCATTAAAGCCGATTCCGGCGATCCTAACCCGAATCGGGTTCAACCCATGGCACATCAATTCATCTCAAATCACACACCATCATGTTCGAAATCTCAAGGGGAAGCGATTAGTACCTGTCCCGAGGTGGATGGTTGCCGGAATCCGGTCGCCGGAGTTCACTTTCCCGTTCGGGAAACCTCCCCTTCTCGGCAGCTCTTCCACTTTCCAAAATAGGAAAGTCAACCAAAAGTCAAAGCTTGGTCAAAGTTCACAATGAAGTTCCCGACAATTCACGACTATTTTCGACTTTTCGATATTTATACTCGTCCCTCGGGTCAAACGACGATTCGAAATGGATAACCATCACAATTCGGATAAACTCGAAACAATCGGATAAACTCGTCGGAACCTGAAACTTCAAATAATCATAAAATATTCCTCGATTATCGGAAAAATCTTCCGAAACCGCCCACGAACTCGAAATCACGTACTCTACAACTTCCGTGAAGACACTCAACTCAAATTCTCGACTGAAAACATAGTCGCGAAACGGATCGACAAACCACACAATATCGCAAAACTGCGACTAAAACCAAATCTCGAGAATCGTGCCAAACACACATCTGATTCTGGTTCGGGTCGTCACAAATCTACCCCCCTTAAAGAAATTTCGACCTCGAAATTTACGTACCTGCTATGTGAACAGATGAGGATACTGCTCCCGCATACGCTGCTCGGTCTCCCAGGTGGCCTCCTCAATCGAATGGTTCTGCCACAAGACCTTCACCAGCGAAATCACACGGTGCCTCAACTCCCGCTCACGTCGATCGAGAATCTGCACTGGCTTCTCAACATACGACAAATCTTCTCTGATCGGCAACTGCTGTGGGGCTATCACATGTGAAGGATCTGAGATGTACTTCCGCAACATTGAAACATGGAAGACATCATGCACACGAGCCATCTCAGTCGGTAACTCAAGTCTGTAAGCAACAGCTCCAACCCTCTCCGTAATCTCATACGGACCAATATACCGCGGTCGAAGCTTGCCTCGCTTCCCGAAACGCACCACTCCCCTCCACGGAGACAGTTTCAGGAAGACCCAATCACCAACCTCGAACTCTAAGCTCTTCCTCCTCACATCCGCGTAACTCTTCTGCCGATCCTGGGCAATCTTCAGTCGATCCCGAATAACTTGAATGTCCTCCATCGTGGTTTTCACCAAATCCGGACCAATAAGCCAACGCTCGCCCACCTCACTCCAACACAATGGAGTGCGACACTGCTTCCCGTACAGAGCCTCGTACGGTGCCATCTCAATACTGGCCTGATAGCTGTTGTTGTAGGCGAACTCAATCAAGTGTAACTGCTGATCCCAGTTTCCACGAAACTGCAACACACATGATCTCAGCATATCCTCAAGAGTCTGAATGGTCCGCTCGGACTGCCCGTCAGTCTGAGGATGAAAAGCTGTACTAAATCGCAACCTCGTGCCCAACGCTCGCTGCAACGCCTGCCAAAACTCAGAAGTGAACTGACTATCACGGTCAGAAACAATGGATACAGGCACACCGTGCAAGCGAACAATCTCTGATAAGTACAACTTGGCTAATCTGCCCACTGAAACCTTCCCTGGAAGTGCAAGAAAATGTGCGGATTTCGTCAATCGATCAACGATAACCCAAATGCCAGTGTTGCCCGCCGAAGTACGTGGCAACTGATAGACGAAATCCATCGTGATATGCTCCCACTTCCAAACTGGAATCTCAAGTGGCTGTAGTTTCCCTGCAGGTTTCTGCCTCTCCGCCTTCACCTGCTGACAAATCAAACACCGACTCACGTACGTGGCAATTTCCCGCTTCATGTTGCGCCACCAATAGTACGCTCGAAGTGTATGAAACATCTTCGTACCTCCGGGATGCATCGCATACGCTGAACTGTGGGCCTCGTCCAGAATCTCCTTCTTCAAGTCCTCGTCCCTGGGTACACATAATCTGCCTCTGAATAACAACGTACCGTTGTCGCTCAATCGGAACTCTGTAGGCACACCATTCTGAATCATGGTCTTCTTGCTCAATAAGTAAGGATCTGAATCCTGTGCCTCCCGTACCTGATCAACCAATACGGGTCGTACCTGAAAGCTAGCCAACAAAGCTCCATCATCATCATAACCAAACACAGCACCCGTAGCCCGTAGCTCGGCTAACATCGATACTCTGGCCACACACATGTGAAACAATGAGGCTCCCGATTTCCGGCTAAGTGCATCTGCCACAACATTGGCCTTCCCTGGATGGTACTCGAAAGTGCACTCGTAATCGTTGATCAACTCCATCCATCGGCGCTGCCTCATGTTCAGATCCGGCTGTGTCCGCAAGTAAGTGAGACTCTTGTGGTCAGTAAAAATCTTACACTGAGCACCGTACAGGTAATGTCTCCAACTCTTCAACGCTAACACGATAGCGGCTAACTCCAAATCATGCGTCGGATAGTTGACCTCGTGCGGTTTCAGCTGTCTGGAACCGTACGCCACAACTCTACCATGCTGCATCAACACACAGCCAAGGCCCAACTTCGACGCGTCGCTATACACAACATACTCACCACTGTCATCTGGTAATGTCAGAACCGGTGCGGTAGTCAATCTCTCCTTCAGGAGCAAATAACTCTCCTCGCACGCATCAGACCACTCAAACTTGACGCCCTTCTTCGTCAATCTGGTCAGTGGTGTAGCTATCCGGGAGAAATCCTGTACAAACCGTCGGTAATAGCCTGCTAACCCCAAGAAACTCCGGATCTCCGGCACAGTAGTGGGTCGACTCCAATTCAGCACGGCCTCGATCTTGTCAGGATCAACACTAACTCCCTCGGCCGAAATCACGTGGCCCAGAAACTTCACACTATCCAACCAGAACTCACACTTGCTAAACTTCGCGAACAGCTGATGGTCCCGCAAAGTCCGCAACACCGCTCGCAAGTGCTTCTTGTGCTGGCCCACACTCCTCGAATATATCAAAATGTCATCAATGAACACTATCACGAACTTGTCCAAAAATCGTCGAAATACCCGATTCATCAAGTCCATGAAAGCTGCGGGGGCGTTGGTCAACCCAAACGGCATAACCAAAAACTCATAGTGCCCATACCGCGTCCTGAACGCTGTCCTGGCAACATCTGAATCCCGGATCCTCAACTGATGATATCCGGATCGAAGATCAATCTTCGAAAAGACTGCTGCTCCCTTCAGCTGATCGAACAAGTCGTCAATCCGTGGCAACGGATACTTGTTCCTCACTGTAATCTGATTCAGCTTCCGGTAGTCGATGCACAAACGCATGGACCCGTCCTTCTTCCGCACAAATAACACTGGAGCACCCCACGGAGAAACACTCGGTCGAATGAATCCCTTCTCTAACAATTCCTGAAGCTGAATCTGCAACTCCCTCAACTCTGCAGGCGCCATCCGGTACGGTGTCTGGGAAATCGGTCCAGTACCCGGCAATAACTCAATGGTAAAATCAATCTCCCGCACAGGGGGTATACCAGGTAACTCCGCTGGAAACACATCCGGAAACTCAGACACAACCTCAATACTACCAAGATCCGGCACTGCAGCTGTAGTGTCCACAACATGGGCTAAGTAAGCAACACAACCCTTCTTCATCAATCGATCCGCCCTCAATGCGGAAATCAAACACGGTAGGGAAGTGTTCTTCTCGCCACGAAACAGTATCTCAGGTAACCCGGGTCGTCGAAACGCGACCTCTTTCCTGTGGCAATCAAACATGGCCCAGTGCGACTCCAAAAAGTCCATACCCAATATCAGATCGAAATCCACAATATCAAGCAATAACAGATCTGCGGCTAAGCCATGGCCATCAACAAACACCTCACAATCTCGGTAAACCCATCCGATGCTCACAACTTCACCTGACGGATACAACACTCTCCACAGCCCCGGAAGTGGAGATGCAGGTACCGTAGCCAATGATGATAGTCTATATGATATGAATGAATGTGTGGCACCTGGATCTAGCAATGCAACTACAGGAATACCAAAAACATGTAACGTACCAATAACGACCTCCGGTGATGCTCTGCCCTCACGCATAGTCATAGCATGAACTCTCGCCTGCCCGGCTGGTCGTCCTCGCTGGGGTTGTCCCTGCTGTCTACCCTGACCTGCAGACTGTGCTGGTCGAGCTCCCGTAGTGGCACCTCGCTCAACTCCGGAACTCTGGGCCGCCTGTCCACCAGTACCATACGACTGAGGACACTCCCTCGAATAGTGACCCACCTGGCCACAACTGTAACAAGTGACAGTACCCCGCTGACATAAACCAGCATGATACCTATTGCACAAATTGCACAACGGGTACTCCCTCGGTGTAGCAAAAGTGCCAAAAGGTCGTCGAGGATGACTAGAACTGCTGGAACCTCCACTAGCCTGTGGTCGCTGTGGTCGATCTCTCCTCCATCCCGGTCTCCGTCTAGGTACACTAGCTGGTGGTCGATATGACCCACCGCCCGAAGATGAAGCTGAACCGGAAGTATCAGAACTCAGCCTCTTCGAAGGCCCCTGACTCGGTCCACCTTCCTCAAATCGTCTCGGCTGGTACCTCTGCTGTCTCTCCTGCTCAATATCCTCGCCTCGGAGAGCTGCACTGACAAACTCATCAAAGTTGTTCCTCGGCATCGTAGTCAACGTCGCCTTGATGTTCAGATTCAATCCCAGCTCAAACCTACGACACTTGGCTTCCTCTGTAGCCACCATATCCCGCGCAAAACGAGACAAACGAGTAAACCGATCTCGATACTCAAGTACAGACAAACTGCCCTGCCTCAAGTTCGTAAACTCCTCGTACTTGCGCTGCTGGGTAGCCTGATTAAAATACCTCCGCATAAACAGATCACGAAACAATGTCCACGGAGTATCCACAGGAACTCTGTCAGTGCTGACCCACCAAAAGTAAGCATCACCCTCAAGTAAACCAACTGCGGCTACTGACATCTGCTCAGGTGTAAACTGCAGACGCTCACAAACACGCTCAATCTGAACCAACCATGCCTCGCATATCTCTGGATCAACTGAACCCGAAAACACAGTAGCACCCGCAGTACGAGCCTTGACCACAGGGTCAAAACGCTCTTCCAAACGCAGCACTCGCATCAGCAAGTCGCGCGTTCGGCGATCCTCATCAGGATCATCATCCCGGTCAACACGGGGACCACGTCGAGGAGGCATCCTATTGATACAAGACAAGCATTAGGCACAAGCAGAAAGAACGTAATCATGAAACCGCAGATATTTGAGGACACACAACACCCGAAGTATTGATGAGTACCGCTGGCCAGTCGGGTCATCACTCCAGCCATGCTGTATCAACTCAAATACCCTAAGCGTCACAACTACAAGAGTCTACAGAATCTGACAACCTAATGCTCTGATACCAAGCTGAAAGGACCCAACCCCGATTTAGCTCCCTAAACCGGAATCGAACCCCTTCGAAAATACGAACCAACAAAAGCTTTTCAAAATTTCGGCAGAGTTTCGTTACTAGCGTGGAATTACCATAACCTGCACGCGGAAATTAACACTTCGTCCTATGCCACAAAAATCAAACCGTGGGCACCAATCCCATCCGGATTTCTCAACATCAATATAATCAACAAACAGTAACATACTGTACTATATATATGTATATCTGAGAAAATCCGTATAAACAAGTATCGGAATGTATCAGAGCGACCTCTAGTGTAAAACATATACAATATGTACATCAGTAGGTGAAACTGAAACCTACTGGAAAACACAGATGACTCTGATCACTAGCCTCCAAACCGCGACGTGAAACACCAAACCTGAACTGCAAACTGGGCACGAAAACCGAAAAGCCCAGGGGAAAGACAATAAACACGTTAGAGTGAGTGGACGAAAATAAATGTCTTTCACCAGTAATATATATATATATATAAAATCATATGCGAGTCAAATGCATAAACAAGAAATGGTACACGAGGGAGACTCCAACTCCTCACGCGTCCGGGTACACGAGGGAGACTCCAACTCCTCACGCGTACAGAGCATGCAATATAAAATCGCGGAATCACTCATGGACTACCACGCGATAGCACAGTCTGAATCACGGGATCCCAGACCCACACGTGATTCCTAGCCAGAAAGGCCTCGGGTCAGGATATCTGTCCCCCCCGGAGCGTACTCGGGGATCAGCCGAGAAGCCAATGTGTATCGATACCACAACATATACTGAGACTGTACTCTGTGTAAACCAAATCATAAATCCTTTCCATGCACATGCATAAAACGTAATATGTACGTATATGTATATATTCGTATACGTATATTCGTATAAGCATAATCGTAAAACACATGCTCGTAAAATCATAATCAATCCGCATGCTCAAGTTCGTAAATCATTTATAAAAGACTCGCAATCAATCCGTGAAAAGAAATGTCCACTCACAGACTCTCGACACGCGCACACGCGCTAAACTCGTGGTCCGGCGGAAGATCCCTCGCCTGAAGCACGATCACGATCCAGATCTCGATCTCGATCTCCTGAATACATATACACATAACTGATCAAAATCGTAATCCACAACACTGAACGGATGCACAGAAACCAACCGTTCCCGAAAATACAAAATGCGGTGCAAAATGAATTACGGAAATCCCGAAATCCCCACTCGAAATCTCGACTGAAAATCGGCTAACCAAAACAACCCGAAAACCTCCGTACGATAACCAGGGCGTGATTACGAGAAAAATGACATTAATTACATCGAAATCTGAAATTTGACTTTTCCGGCCGGTGACCGCCGTTGACCGCCGCCGCCGGCGGCGGCGCGCCGTCAACGGAGGAATTACAATGCCAAAATTTCCAGATCACAAGGTCTCATCATTTCGAGCAACATTTCCTTCTACCATAAGAGCCAATTCACAAAGGAACCATGTCAATTTTTCAAAACCAAAACGGAAATCCAAACCCAAATCCCTATTCGGGTTCACCAAATCCCTCATCCTCGTCCCAAACTAACCAACTAGGTAGCTCCACCACGAGGTGGGGAGCAAAACCCCCAAGCTCTTGGCCTCCAACCATCACCGGAACCACCGTCGCCATTAAAGCCGATTCCGGCGATCCTAACCCGAATCGGGTTCAACCCATGGCACATCAATTCATCTCAAATCACACACCATCATGTTCGAAATCTCAAGGGGAAGCGATTAGTACCTGTCCCGAGGTGGATGGTTGCCGGAATCCGGTCGCCGGAGTTCACTTTCCCGTTCGGGAAACCTCCCCTTCTCGGCAGCTCTTCCACTTTCCAAAATAGGAAAGTCAACCAAAAGTCAAAGCTTGGTCAAAGTTCACAATGAAGTTCCCGACAATTCACGACTATTTTCGACTTTTCGATATTTATACTCGTCCCTCGGGTCAAACGACGATTCGAAATGGATAACCATCACAATTCGGATAAACTCGAAACAATCGGATAAACTCGTCGGAACCTGAAACTTCAAATAATCATAAAATATTCCTCGATTATCGGAAAAATCTTCCGAAACCGCCCACGAACTCGAAATCACGTACTCTACAACTTCCGTGAAGACACTCAACTCAAATTCTCGACTGAAAACATAGTCGCGAAACGGATCGACAAACCACACAATATCGCAAAACTGCGACTAAAACCAAATCTCGAGAATCGTGCCAAACACACATCTGATTCTGGTTCGGGTCGTCACACCCACTTCCAAACCGGAATCTCAAGTGGCTGTAGTTTCCCTGCAGGTTTCTGCCTCTCCGCCTTCACCTGCTGAAAGATCAAACATCGACTCACGTACGCGGCAATCTCCCGCTTCATGTTGCGCCACCAATAGTACACTCGAAGTGTACGAAACATCTTCATACCTCCGGGATGCATCGCATACGCTGAACTGTGGGTCTCATCTAGAATCTCCTTCTTCAAATCCTCGTCTCTGGGTACACATAGTCTAACTCTGAACAACAACGTACCGTCGTCGCTCAATCGGAACTCAGTAGGCACACCATTTCGTATCATGGTCTTCTTGCCCAGCAAGTAAGGATCTGAATCCTGTGCCTCTTGTACCTGATCAACTAGTACAGGTCGAACCTCAAAACTGGCCAACAAAGCTCCATCATCATCATACCCAAACATAGCACCCGTAGCTCGAAGCTCGGCTAACATCGATACTCTGGCCACACACATGTGAAACAACGAGGCTCCGGATTTCCGCCTAAGTGCATCTGCTACAACATTAGCCTTCCCCGGATGGTACTCAAATGTGCAATCGTAATCATTGATCAACTCCATCCATCGGCGTTGCCTCATGTTCAGATCCGGCTGTGTCCGCAAGTAGGTGAGACTCTTGTGGTCAGTGAAAATCTTACACTGAGCACCATACAGGTAATGTCTCCAACTCTTCAACGCTAACACGATAGCGGCTAACTCTAAATCATGCGTCGGATAGTTGACCTCATGTGGTTTCAGCTGTCTAGAACCATATGCCACAACTCTACCATGCTGCATCAACACACAGCCAAGGCCCAACTTCGACGCGTCACTGTACACAACAAACTCACCACTGTCGTCTGGCAATGTATAAACTGGTGCGGTAGTCAATCTCTCCTTCAGGAGCAAATAACTCTCCTCGCACGCATCAGACCACTCAAACTTGACGCCTTTCTTCGTCAACCTGGTCAGTGGTGTAGCAATCCGAGAGAAATCCTATACAAACCGTCGATAATAGCCTGCTAACCCCAAGAAACTCCGAATCTCTGGTACAGTAGTGGGTCTACTCCAATTCAGCATGGCCTCGATATTGTCAGGATCAACACTGACT
Source organism: Geum urbanum (assembly GCA_946800695.1). NCBI lineage: Eukaryota > Viridiplantae > Streptophyta > Magnoliopsida > Rosales > Rosaceae > Geum > Geum urbanum. The sequence continues at coordinate 5,860,701 of OX327007.1, read as the reverse complement.
CCCTCAGCCGAAATCACGTGGCCCAGAAACTTCACACTATCCAACCAGAACTCGCACTTGCTAAACTTCGCGAACAACTGATGGTCCCGCAAAATCCGCAACACCGCTCGCAAATGCTTCTTATGCTGGCCCACACTCCTCGAATAAATCAGGATATCGTCAATGAATACAATCACGAACTTGTCCAGGAATCGTCGAAACACCCGATTCATCAAGTCCATGAAAGCTGCGGGGGCATTGGTCAACCCAAACGGCATAACCAAAAACTCATAGTGCCCATACCGCATCCTAAATGCTGTCCTGGCTACGTCAGAGTCTCGGATCCTCAACTGGTGATATCCGGATCGAAGGTCAATCTTCGAAAAGACTGCTGCTCCCTTCAGCTGATCGAACAAGTCGTCAATCCGCGGCAACGGATACTTGTTCCTCACTGTAATCTGATTCAGCTTCCGATAATCAATGCACAAACGCATGGACCCATCCTTCTTCCGCACAAACAACACTGGAGCACCCCACGGAGAAACACTCGGTCGAATGAATCCCTTCTCTAGTAACTCCTGAAGCTGAATCTACAACTCCTTCAACTCCGCAGGCGCCATCCGGTACGGTGTCTGGGAAATCGGTCCAGTACCCGGCAATAGCTCAATAGTAAAATCAATCTCCCGCACAGGGGGTATACCAGGTAACTCCGCTGGAAACACATCCGGAAACTCAGACACAACCTCAATACTACCAAGATCCGGCACTGCAGCTGTAGTGTCCACAACATAGGCTAAGTAAGCAACACAACCCTTCTTCATCAACCGATCTGCCCTCATCGCAGAATTCAAACACGGAAGTGAAGTGTTCTTCTCGCCATGAAACAGTATCTCGGGTAACCCTAGTCGTCGAAACGCGACCTCCTTCCTGTGACAGTCAAACATGGCCCAATGCGACTCAAGGAAGTCCATACCCAAGATCAGATCAAAATCCACAATATCAAGCAGTAACAGATTTGCGGCTAAACCAGGGCCATCAATAAACACCTCACAATCTCGTTAAACCCAACTGATGCTCACAACCTCACCTGACAGATACAACACCCTCCACAACCCCGGAAGTGGAGATGCAGGTACCGTAGCCAATGATGACAGCCCAAATGATATAAATGAATGTGTAGCGCCCGGATCTAACAATGCAAGTACAGGAATACCAAAAACATGTAACGTACCGATAACGACCTCCGGTGATGCTCTGCCCTCACGTAGAGTCATAGCATGAACCCTCGCCTGTCCGGCTGGTCGTCCTCGCTGAGGCTGTCCCTGCTGCCTACCCTGACCTGCAAACTGTGCTGGTCACGCTCCAGAAGTGGCACCTCGCTCAACTCCGGAACTCTGAGCTGCCTATCCGTCACCGCCATACAACTGAGGACACTCCCTCGCATAGTGACCCACCTGGCCACAACGAAAACAAGTGATAGGACCTTGCCAACATGTACCAGGGTGATATTTGTTGCAGAAGCTACACAATGGATAGTCTCTTGGTACAGGAAATGTACCACCGATACGCCGGGGATAACTAGAACCGCTGGAACTCCCACAAGCCTGTGGTCGCCGCGGTCGATCTCTCCTCCATAACGATCTCCGTCTAGGTACACCAGCTGGTGGTCGATATGATCCACCACCTGAGGATGAAGCTGAACCGGAAGTATCAGAACTCAGCCTCTTCGAAGGCCCCTGACTCGGTCCACCCTCCTCAAATAGTCTCGGTTGGTACCTCTACTGTCTCTCCTGCTCAATGTCCTCGCCTCGGAGTGCAGCACTAACAAACTCATCAAAGTTGTTCCGCGGCATTGTAGTCAAGGTCGCCTTGATGTTCAGATTCAATCCCAGCTCAAACCTACGACACTTGGCTTCCTCTGTAGCCACCATATCCCTCGCAAAACGAGACAAACGGGTAAACCGATCCCGATACTCAAGTACAGACAAACTGCCCTGCCTCAAGTTCGTAAACTCCTCGTACTTGCGCTGCTGGGTAGCCTAATTAAAATACCTCCACATAAACAGATCACGAAACAATGTCCACGGGGTGTCAACTGGAACTCTGTCGGTGCTAACCCACCAAAAGTATGCATCACCCTCAAGTAAACCAACTGCGGCTACTGACATCTGCTCAGGAGTAAACTGCAGACGCTCACAAACACGTTCAATCTGAACCAACCATGCCTCGCATATCTCTTGATCAACTGAACCCGAAAACACAGTAGCACCAGCTGTGCGAGCCTTGACCACAGGGTCAAAACGCTCTTCCAAACGCAGCACTCGCATCAGCAAGTCGCGCGTTCGGCGATCCTCATCAGGATCATCATCCCAATCAACCCGGGGACCACGTCGAGGAGGCATCCTACTGATACAAGACAAGCATTAGGTACAAGCAGAGAGAACGTAATCATGAAACCGCAGATATTTGAGGACACACAACACCCGAAGTATTGATGAGTACCGCTGGCCAGTCGGGTCATCACTCCAGTCATGCTGTATCAACTCAAATACCCTAAGCGTCACAACTACAAGAGCCTACAGAATCTGACAACCTAATGCTCTGATACCAAGCTGAAAGGACCCAATCCCGATTCAGTTACCTAAACCGGAATCAAACCCTTTCGAATATACGAACCAACAAAAATTTTTCAAAATTTCGGCAGAGTTTCGTTACTAACGTGGAATTGCCATAACCTGCACCGAGAAAATAACACTTCATCCTATGCCACAAAAACCAAACCGTGGGCACCGATCCCATCCGGATTTCTCAACATCAATATAATTAATAACAGTAAACAAACTGTACTATGTATATATGTATATCCGAGAAAATCCGTATAAACAAGTATCAGAACGTATCAGAGCGACCTCTAAAGTAAAACATATACAATATACACATCAGTAGACAAAACAAGAACCTGCTGGAAAGCACAGGTAACTCTGATCACTAGCCTCCAAACCGCGACGTGAAAACACCAAAACCTGAACTGCAACTGGGCACGGAAACCGAAAAGCCCAGGGGAAAGACAATAAACACGTTAGAGTGAGTGGACGAAAATAAATGTCTTTCACCAGATAATATATATGTTATAAAAACATATGCGAGTTCAGGTAAATAAAAACAACATAGTACACGAGGTAAAACTCATACTCCTCCAGTGTACTGAGCATGCAAGTAAAATCCCACGGGGTCACTCATGGACACACACCGTGCTAGTACAGTCAGAATCACGGGATCCCAGACCCACACGTGATTCTAGCCGAAAATGGCTTCAGGTTAAAGGTCTGCCTCCTCCCGATAAAGACCTCGTGTCAGGAGTCACAGCCTCCCCTGACAAATGCCTACCATCGGGGATCAGCCGAGAGGCGAGTGTATCGATACAACAACGTAACCACGACTGTACTCTGTGTAAACCAAATCATAAACATTTCGATGCAAATGCATGAAACAGCATATAAGTGTATGTATACTCGTATACGTATATTCGTATAAGTATAATCGTATAATCGTAAAACATATGCTCATGTAATCCGTAATCTCAATACGCATGCTCAAGTTCGAAAATCATATAAAAGACTCGCAAGAATTCCGTGAAAAGAAATTTTCCACTCACAGGTGAGCAAAACGCGCACTCGCTCTAATCTCGAGGACCGGCGAAAGATCCGTCGCCAGAAGCACGATCACGGTCCCGATCTCGATCTCCTGAATATTCACAAAACATACTGATCAATATCGTAATCCACAACACTGTACTGATGCACGGAAACCAACCGTTCCCGAAAATACGCAATGCGATAAAAAATGAATTACGGAAATCCCGAAATCCCCATTCGAAACCTCGACTGAAAATCGGCTAACCAAATCGACTCAAAAACCTCTGTACGATAACCAGGGCGTGATTACGAGAAAAATGACATTAAAATTGTCGAAATCTGAAAAGTTGACTTTTCCTCGCCGTTGACCGCCGCCGCCGCCGGCGGTGCGCCGTCAACGGTGAAATCCCACGGCGGAAAGCTCCAGAATTCAAGGTCTCCCCAAGGCGAACCACTTTCCCAACTAACACCCAAGCCAATTCCAACTCTAACCCTTCCAAAACTCAACAAATCCGAACGGAATTTCACACTGGAATCCCTAATCGGGTTCCTCCCCAAACACCTCCACGTCCAAAACTAAACCACAAGGAAGCACCACCAAGGTGTGGGGAGAAAAACCCCCAACAACTCGACCCTCAACCCTCGCTGGAACCACCTCCACCGTCACCGGCGAACTTCACCATTTCGGCCTTAATCGAACTCCCTCCAAACCTCACCAATTTCCATCAAACCAAAGCCAAACACACTCAAAATCATGAGATGAAGCGAACTGTACCTGTCCCGTGGCCGGAGGTGGCCGGAATATGGTCGCCGGAAGTTGAAACCGAAACGGAAAGTTCTCCTCCAACGGTCAACGGTCAAAGTTTCCAAAATAGGAAAGTCAAAGCAAGTCAAACTCAATCTGAAATTTTCGACAATTTTACGACTATTTTTGATATTTATACTCGCGCCTCGGGTCAATCGACGGTCCAAAACAAATATACAAAATGATTCGGATAAATACGAAACCATCGGATAAACTTGTCGGAACCTGAAACTTCAAATAATCATAAAATATTCCTCGGTAATCGGAAAAATCTTCTGAAACCGCCCACAAGCTCGAAATCACGTACTCTACAATTTCCGTGAAGACACCCAACTCAAATTCTCGACTGAAAATATAGTCGCGAATCGAATCGGCAAACCACATACACGATAATAAACTGCGACTAAACTGAACCTCGAGAATCGTGCCGAATACACAACTGATTCTGGTTCGGGTCGTCACAATAGATTCTCCTGTTATGCCACCGGGGTTGAGAGATTCCCCTGGCCTATCACCGTCTGGCTTGAGCGATTCGCCTGACCGTCGGGCTTGAGAGATTCGCGTGGCACCTCTATATATACTTTTCGAACTCGCATTGTTTTATATTAATTATGTTTATGAAACTGGTGAAAGGCATATGTTTATTTTCGTTCACTCACTCTAACATTTTATTGCCTTTCCCCTGGACTTTTCGGTTTCCATGCCTAGTTTGCTATTCAGATTTTGGTGTCTCACGTCGCAGTCGGAGGCTAGTTGTTCGATCTACCTGTCTTTTCCAGTAGGTTCCTTGTTTCGCCTACTGTTATATATTTTGTGTATATATACACTAGAGGTCGCTCTGATACATTACTAATACATGTTTTATACTGATTTTCCCGGATTTCCTATATATTACAGTTATGTTTACTGTCTATTGCTATTGATATGATATTGAGAAATCCGGATGGGATTGGTGCCCACGGTTTCGCTTTTGTGGCATAGGATGAAGTGTTATTTTCCGGGTGCAGGTAAAGGCAATTCCACGTTAGTAGCGTTACTCTGCCGAAATTTTAATGGTTTTTGTTGGTTCGTGTTTTCAGAAGAGGTTTGATTCCGGTTTAGGAAACTAAATCTGGGTTGGGTCCTTTCAAATATGCTCACTATGATAATTCCAGGGCCGAGTTATCCAGGAAAGTGTCTCGATGTGTATTTGAGACCCTTGATTGAGGAGCTTAAGTACCTGAGTGAGCATGGTCATCCCACTTATGACAGGTTCAAAAATGAGATGTTCCAGATGCATGCCATGCTTGTTAACACCATTAGTGATTTCCCTGCACGCGGGATGTTGTCGGGCAACGTTACCAGGGGATACAGGGCTTGTCTAGAGTGCATGACTGTTGAGTGTTGCAGACCTCATTGCAAGAAGATTGTACAGATGCGTCATCGTTGTTGGCTTTCACATGATTACCCATTTCGGGAGGATATGGAGGCATTTGATGGGACTATGGAAACATGTGAGCAGCCGAGGAGATGGACGAGGGATGAAATATTAGAAGTGCTAAATGAATACGATTTTGGGCAGCTCAATAATCATCCTGAGATAGTGGCGTCAATACCTGACAAACCCGACAGGTATAAATTGTGGACACAAAAAAGTATTTTTTGGAAACTTTCGTATTGGTCCAAGTTGTTGATCAGACACTACTTAGATGTCATGCACATAGAGAAAAATGTGTGCGAGATTGTGGTCGGCACAGTGTTGAATTGGGAGGGAAAAACTAAAGACGACCCGAAGGCACGCATTGATCTGAAAAGAATGGGACTGCGAAAACATTTGTGGTTGAGAGATGGGAAGAAAAAAATGCCTCAAGCTCCTTATACCGTCAAGCATGCCCAGAAGACTGAAATTTTTGGTTGGACGGGTAATGTTAGGTATCCTTCCGGCTATGCAGGAAATATAAGTCGGTGTGTTAACTTCAAAGACAATAAGATGTACAGACTAAAGAGTCATGACTGTCATATACTGCTTCAACGCCTCTTCCTTGTTTTCATTCGAGGGTACCTGCCCAAAGAGGTGGTGAAGCCGTTAGTGGCTTTGTCAAGATTCTTTCAGAAGTTATGCACGAGAGAAGTGAAGAAATCGGACATGTTGGAAATGCAACAGGACATCATTTTTATCATGTGCAAATTGGAAAGGATATTTCTTCCAAATTTTTTCGACATCATGCGTCACCTGATGCTCCATCTTCAGGAACAATTTTTGCTTACCGGTCCAGTACACTACACATGGATGTATCCCATGGAAAGGTACGTAAGGCATCTCTAAATCTGGCTATTTCTTTAATATTATTTATTCACTTATTTTACAATAATCATAACTTGCTCTTTAATTACCACTTTATAGACAATTAGGGGACTACAAAGACTATGTGATGAACAAATCTGCACCCGAATGGTGTATCGTTGAAGCATATATTGTGCACGAGTGCATAACGTACACCAAGTTGTATTTGGGAGCGTTAGAGGACCCTCCACAACATATGCCAGTAGATGAACCGCATTTAACCTTTCGATCATCTCCAATGATGTTGAAGTTTCTGGAAAGTTGCCAAACTCTTACAATTTGGAACCATATGAGCTAGTCATTGCCCACTGGTCGGTATTGATTAACTGTCCAGAAGTTCACTATTGGAAAAATCTGCACCTTTATAGCCCTGCTATTGCGGGTGATGTTGAGTACCACAATAAGACGTTCGCAAACTATTTTGGCAAATGGGTACATATATAGATATATTTACTTGTATATATAAAAATGGCGTACTATTTTCCTATTTAAAGTTAAGTTAATGATCATTTTCAGATAAACCATGTACAAGATGATGGTATCCCTCAGTGGTCACACGAATTGAGGCTCTTGGCACAGAAACCAGTAACTTCCAGAGTTTATCCTATGTGTAAGGTAAATGGCGTGTTATTTATTTGTGAACATAGAGATGTTAGACGAAGAACACAGAATTCGGGGATAATGGTGCATGGTGGGCAAAATGGAGTTGACTATTACGGTGTTCTCCATTCAGTTGTCGAATTAATATATGGGAAAGGCATGACAGTGCACTTGTTTAAGTGTAGATAGTTTGATACCGACCCTGAGAACACAATGACCAATCAATTCGGCATATTTTCTGTGAATACTGCTATAAGCTGGTATGAAGATGATCCATTTGTTCTGGCCACGGGGGCGAAATAATTGTTCTATCTTGATGATCTTCTGCACAAAGGCGCCTAGAAAGTTGTTAACCACATTCTTCTAAGAAACATATACAGTGGTTCGACACTTGGTGTGACCGCAGATAATGAAGAAATTACTGCATACCAAGAGCCGAACACAACTGGTATTCCTGAATCCTCAACAATTCGCCTTAGTAATGTGATATAAGGTAGTATGGTACGAATTCCTCGACCTGAACTTATTGATGTAAATCAAAATGAAGACGACGAAGACTCAAGTGACGAGGGCTTACACATCTTACCTGAAATTAACTCAAAAACCAAGTCAGACTCAAGCAATGATTCAGACTATGTGCCTTAGTGATTTAAAGTATTAATTTACAAATGGATGTATACGTATGTTAATTTGAGTATGAACGTGCAATTTTTCTCGATGTGTATGACGGTACGTGACTGGAACTTACGTGCAATTTGAGTATATATGAACGTGCAATTCAATGAATGTCATTCGTGATATGTATTAATTTGGGATTAATTATAATTTAACATTGTTATAAGTAGTATTTATGAGGAAAAACAAAAGAAAATGGAAGAGTAAAAAAATACTCTACCCGACGATGTCCCTAGTATGAATGTCGTCGGGTATAAGACTATAACCGACGACTATACTTATATCGTCGAGTATACTCTTATACCCGACGAATAAACTTATATCGTCGGGTATAAGTCTCGGGTTATAACCCCCAGAACGGCAAAACACGAAACGAAAACTGTGCATTAGAGAGAGAAGAAACTACTGTGAGAGAGAAAGAAGAAACTGTTACGGGAGAGAGAAGCAAACCACCGCCGCCGCCGTCGAGCCACCATTGCCGCCGCCGATCTCCATCCTAAACAGGTCCTCTCTCCCTAAATCCCCCAATTTTAATTTTTTTTAGTTTGGTTCAATTTTTGTTTAGTTTCTCGATAATGGTTTGGGTTTAGGGTATGATTAGATACATATATGTGTGAATTTTTTTTGCATATATGGGATTATTTAGAGTATATATGGAATTTTGTTGAATTTTGTTTCAAATAGGATTTTGTTGATTTTGGTTTGCATATATATATGGGAAAACTATGCCGATTTTTTTTTTTGCATATTAGGAATATATATATATATATATATGATTATCATCATTTTAATTTTGTAATTTTTTTCATATATGGGATTAATTATGAATAAATGAATATATGATTTTGATATATTAATATATATATATATGAGATTATTAATTTTGTGTTAATTTGGAAAAAATGTGACATTAATATGGCATTATGTTAGATTAATGTGAATTAATTTAAATTATTATACATTAATGTGAAGTAATTAATATAGAATTTGGTAGATTAATATGAATTAATTTGAATTTTTTTGTAATATATGAGATTATTAATTATGAGTTAATTTGGAAATATGTGAATTAATATGGCATTTGTTAGATTAATGTAAATTAATTAGAATTATTCTACATTAATTTTAATTAATTTGGAATTTGACAAATTAATGTGAAATAATTATAATAATATTATTTAGATATATTAAAACTATATAAATTTGATTATGTTACATATATATTTATAGAAAGTATGAATTGGTTGAACTGCGGTGCTTCGAGAGGGGGGTCGAGAGGGAGATCAGGACGTGAGGATGAGGGCAGCGCAAGTCAGTCTGCATCCGAATCCGGATCTGCCAGTATCGGCAACACCTATAGCCGTCCTCCCAGCTCTCGGCACCGTGCACTACTAGGTCAGGGACCGCCTGAGCAGCAGGAAGTCGAGCCTCGCCGACCCTCCAGTACGAGGAGGCTTTATGAGGACAGTCGCACGCCTTCAACGAATAGTGCGACTCAATCCTCGGTCCGTATGTCGGACATTCATCGGCCGGCCCCTTCCCCATCCCCTTCCGAGGAGGCTGATGGATCGACTCACTCCTCGGCCAGGGTACGACTATGTCCGCCGTCTACCATATTCTTACCCTTGGAAATCCTAACGATACCCCTCATCGATCCCACGGGCATGCCTGCTCCAGGACAGTTAGGGTTCATTACCCCGGAGCAGGCATACACGTATGTACCCTTCCCGTCACCTCTATGGAGTGTGAGGACTCCGGGATTATGCACCGATGATTCAGGTAAATATTAATAAGTGATGTCTTTTTACTTACTAATATTTAAATAAAAAATGGTGTTCATGTTTAAAAAATTATTTACAAATTGTTATAGGCACGATCGTGGCCGGTGGAAAAGAGAAGACCAGAGGCCCCGTCGTTGGCAAGTTATTGGACGACGCGATTAGGGCTACCGGTGGTGGACAATTGATGATTAAGACCGGGGCTGGAGGTGAGGTGATCGAAGGAAATCTCACTTGATAGTATGCAGGGATGACAGACAGTATCATACGGGATAGAGTCCCAATGTTGTGGCCAGATTGGAATTCGGTGTCGCACTGCGTCAAATACGAACTGAATAATGCGTTGTCGATGAGTAGAATTGTATATTCATTATATATCTTTTCTGTATAAATTTTTAATATTAATATATATGAATTGCAGAGGTGGTTCCGCGTGGACAACGACATCAGACCCACGTGGGCAGATGAAGTGCAAGGGAGCAGGTTACGTGATTCATTTGTTGTGATTTTTTCATTTGTTCTGATTTTGTTTATAAGTTACTAACATTTGTGTTTTATTAATATAGGTACAAAGAGTGGAAGGGGGAGTTGAAGAAGCATTGGAAAAAGTACATCGATGATCGTTCGGGTACCCCTAGCAAGTTTCGTTATAGGGAGTACGAGTGGCGATGGCTTGTGGTTCACTTCAACAACCCGAAATTGAAGGTATGCAACATGTTCGATTATTGTTTTGTTCTATCGTATTTCCCCCAAATTATTTAGCTAGCTAACAGTGTTTTTTGATGTTGGATTAATCGAATAGGCTATTTCTGAAGTAAACACAAGAAATCAGAGCAAAAACACAAAAAATCATCATGCCGGTTCCAGATCATACTCGGGTTAGATCGAGGAGGCGGCCAAGCACCCAGAAGTCTCTCCGCTTGTCTATACGATGTAGCACGCATATCCACAGTCCCCCGAAGATGTTGTAAGTGTCTTTACAAAAAAATAAACATATTTCTAAATTTTTTGTATGTTTACATTAATTGACATATTATTTTTCTTTTTCAATTAGGCGAGAGTTCAGGAGGTGATCCCAAAGGTGTTGACTCAGGTGGCGAGAGAGCTCTATCCCAACACCCTGGATGCGGAACTCCCGATTGATCAGATTGATCAATCTGATCCTACCATAGCGGCCAGGATCATGTCAATCGCGATCCCTCCAGCGAAGAACACTTTCTACTGCAGGGGGCTCGGAAAGTTAGGTCAAGGGCTGCTGAAGAAGACTCCCGAATTCTCCCGCAGATCGGGATTTTCCAAAACTAATCAGCTACAGGAGCAGCTTCAGAGGAAAGCGATGGAGATGGAATCTCAATGGCTACAGATGGAGGAGCTGGAGCGGGCGAGAGCCGCCGAGCAGGAGGCGCGAGCCGCAGAGCAGAATCGGTTGGACGAGCAGCAGTAGATGATTGGGGACATGGATGCAACACTGTTATGCACAGTTGCAGGCGTCTGGAATCCAGATGGATCTCCTGCCCTTTTTCAGTGCATCACAACCGCAGCCACAGCCACAGCAGTAGACGCTGGACCAGGGAGAGTCTTCCAATCCTTTTGATAACATCTTCTTAGGAAACCCGTAGTACGTAGATATATATTGATTTGAACGATTTCTGTTTTTTTATTTATTGGATTTACGTGTATAGTTTCAACATTTTTTTGTTGTGAACAATATTGGTGCTTTATTTTTGGAAATGCAGGTTCTGGGATGAAACCCAGAATCTGCATAAAAAATTTTAAAAAATTCACATACTATAACCGACGAGAATTGTCCATGTTGTCGGCTATAGTTCCCTCCATGGTCAACCAGTTTGACCAGAGGAGGAAGTATACCCGACGAGTTCTCGTCGGTTATAGTATACCACTATACCCGACGATAACCCTAAATCCTAGACCCTGTCGGTTATGGTTGACCACTATAGCCAACGATATCCCAAAACCCAGTCGTCGGTTATACTATCACCGACGCTTCATTTCCGACGATGTTATACCCGACGAGGCATCGTCGGGTATACCCTATAACCAACGATGAAATTGAACAGACCAACGACTTTATGTCGTCAGCTTTAGTTATTCTTCCGGTAGTGATTCTTTGTTTGTGTGTATGATTTTCATATGTTCAGCTGTTTCTATATATTACCTTTACAAATGTGTAAAGTTTAATGAGATTTTTATGTATTCTGGCTGCAGTTTTGTGTATGTTTACCCATTATTGCTTAATTTTGGGATGTTTTTGTTTGCTCTAGGTTCCCCTCTGGTTGCAGAATTGATGAGGTTGAGAGTGAAAGTGAAGAAAGACAAAAAGTCCTCTTGGGGCAGCACCATAGAACACATGATCATCTGGTGTGTGTTTATCCCTCTTACATTTTTGTTGTTGTTTCAATTTATGTGCTTATAAGGATATTTCTTTATCAATTGGTTGTTTTCTATCTCAAAACTCATTAAAACTGTTAACTAATCTCTTTATGTAAAATGAGCAGTTAATTGAATAACTTCGTATCTATAGGTTGTCGTGAGCTTGCAAGCTGTCCTAAATCAATGAAACTGATAGTGCCACTACAATCTTCTCCCAACATGCTTAAGGGAGATGCGAGGTATTTCTATTGTTCATATCTTTTAGCTTTGCTTGATATGTACTAAACTAGATAGTTGATGCCTTCTTCAAATACCAGTATCTTATAGATGACAAATTAACTAAAAGACGAATGTGAACCAGTGATTTGCAAATTAGCCATTGCTATGTGTGATTAGTGTCTAGTAATTTATAGTGGCACCCCATCACCCCATATTTCTGCTTCCGATTTAACCCTGTTTATAGGAGCATAAAACTTTCTATAAACTGTATATCTAGCTTAGTCGCATGAAGCATGCTAACTACTTAAATTGGTACTATCTTGTTTAATATAGGTGCTCAATTTGGCCATCGACTCTGTGTCATTTGTCTGAGTGCAATATTGTCCTGGAGGGGGTGAATAGGCATTTACCACTTTTTCGTTTAATCTGTTCTCGGGATAGCAAGATATTGTCCTATCCCGAAACGCACGATACGAGTAATAGAATATAAAGACAGTAAGGAAATAGTGACACCAGATGTTTTTGATAACGCAGAAATCCTACAACCAGGATTAAAACTGTGTGCCCCTAACTCTTGAGGGACAAACCTTTCCACTATCGAGTAACACACACAATTACAAGTCTCTCGTACTCTGGGGATACATAACCCGTATGTTATCCTGACTAGTCTACCTACCAGTTCTAACAGAGCTACACTACTCAAACTATGTGTTTACACCTTAGAAAGTATTCAGAAGTATCAACTCAGATCTTAACTACTCTCAAGTTAAACCTTCTTGATCAATTTCTTGGGTTGGGCATCTCCACATTTATCTCAATGGAATGCACAATGCAATGATGCATATGAGTTTTGAAAACAGTTTTTATGCTTGAGAATCCATGTCTATTATGCACAGTTATGAGCAACCAAAAGACATGAAAGGGAAGAGAAGAGGAAAGAGAAACTACACACGAATGTGCTCTCAAAGAGTAAACAAACAGAATAACCTAAATCCCAAAGTATCTCACTCAACCAACCTGCTTTTCAACACAGCCTTAGACACCTTATATAGACCATACAATACAGCAGCACAATGCATCGAGTAAGCAAGGCAAAGCAAAGGTCAAAGACAGCAGAAAATCACGTGAAAAAGCAACACATACCGCAGCCCTAAGAACTGTCCTAATATAGTACAATACATGCCAACTATAGATGGGACAACTGCAAGTCTATAAGGTAAACAAAACCAAGACAGCTTTTGTATTTCCTTATAAACAGTATGACATATCAGCGAGAAACAACACACAACCATAGGTCAAAACAGCACCGAATCACGTGGTCAACAATCATAAGAAAAAGCCTATGGCAGTTCTAGAACAGACCTAGTTTTGACGAGACAGATTGAACACAGTTTGCAAAGCAGAAACATGTTTCAAGGCAATGTGCAAGGTCAACATCAGTTTTCCATTTTAGGCAAGATGAGTTTTAGGAGGGAAAGAGCTATACACAGCCTATTACCAGAAATGGCAAAGACAGTAAGCAGTAAGCAATAGCACGTGAAGAAGGTGCACATGGGAAGAGCAAAGTTAACCTTTTTCAGACTGTAAAGCACATGCATAAAGCAACACAAAGTCCTAAGAATCACATGTTGGCTTAATACATTTTTATTTGAATTGTAAAGTCAACTATCAAGAACCAGGGTACATGCATAAAGATTAACCTAGCTAGGCTGCTGTAAAGCACAAGCATACTGAATGAAGATCAACCTAAGTAACCGAACCCAGTTATGTTTACAGAGTCATACCAGGATAGCAATGATACATGCATACTAGCATATCCTAGATGAAAAACATGTTATGCAATGAATGAACTACCTGATTTACCAAAGAGATAAGTTGGAGATGCCAACAGCTTCAATCACTTGTCTGGATGAACTTCTAGTTTTATTGTGTTTTGTCTAACGTCAAGGAGATGCCAATTCTCGTGTATGCCTTCAGTTTCATGTCTATAGGATATGCAACACAAATTATTTGTAGCAAACCGGCCTATTATTTTCTGATAAAATATCGTTTGCACCAAACTTCTATGCTTATGATAGGTTGCTTCGGTATTGACCACTACAACAGAAAAATATTGCATGATATGGTTTCAGCAATATATATTCGAAATGTTTGACATTGATATGGATTTTGCATAATGAAAGTAATGGAGTGTTCTTTAGGGATTAAGGTGGATGAAAATCAAAAAGAGAGAAGATTCAGTTGACTCATGGGTGAGGAAGTAAATTTGCACAATTTGGTAGATGGCTCAGCAGCCACAAAGCCAAGCCAACTACACCCTTTCAATCTACCATATATGTATTATTTCTGCATTTATAATTTTTTTTTCTTACTGAATGAAATAGCATTGGGTGTTGCTTCTGTGAGAACCAATATGTATCCCAAGCAATTTGTAGCCGATACTTATATTCTCAAATTTGTACATATCTCGATCATGTTATCAATACATAGAAATTATGGGGGGACATTTGTACTTTGGTCTCAATTGAGCAATGAAAACTCCAATAATGTAAACGTACAACCAAGTATATGTTGCACGGTCCCTAATGATGTTTGAAGACAAATATATGTTGCCATTGACCTTCAACAGGGACACATTTTTATATTTTGATACATTCCCTTTTCCTAGTAGTAGATGAAGTATTCTTGATTTCTATTGATGGAAATTAGATTTCATCATTTTAAATTCCATAATTTGTGAATTTTAGGGTTCTTCATGTAGAAATTTGATTATGACAAGAATTTCAAACTTTTATAAATAATTTGAGGGAAATGTAGAATGACACATATCTTTGAGGGAATTGAAACGATGAATTTGTATCGTTAATTGTTCTGATTTTAAAAGAATGGAAATCATAAAATCCTTAAACTTATCTAAATACATAAATTTAAGTAATGAAATTCTGAATTCCTTGAATTTAATTAAATTCAAAAGATTTCACTCTCTTCCAAACACACGCTTAGGGATTTTGAACATTCAGTACCCGACTTCCACTTTCAAAGTAATATCAATTTTTTACGATTTTTTACGTATGTGATCGACTGTGCTTTACTCGGATTCACATTTAAGAAAAACATATCTTTAGACAATTTCCTTGAATAAGCATGCATGCCATCGTATCTACATTTTCAAACTTAATTATCAATAAGTGAAAAATTGAAAAGTTGGAAACGACCCATATATTCTTTTTTATCCTATAAATTTTAGTTTTAGACACATCACTTTCAGGTTGTCCTTTTGTTTGTATTATTAATTTGCGTTGTAACATACTAACATGTAAGTTATGACATTAGAGAGCACGTAAAAGAGGATTCTTATTAATGATATGAAGATGAAACACATATTTGATCAAACGAAGACAAAGTATCTCATCGGAAAAAAAGGACAAAGTACAATGCGAAACTGTGAAAGCAATGCAATACTACATTGCAGAGTGCATAGAGCAAATACCTAGCTAATTTATGGCATTTTATTGGCCGGATAGGATTAGAGTTCTGATCTGGAATTTGTCACTAGTAATCTAATTTCCCCTCATTAATGTTATATCTATATCAAATGAGTTTAACTTAATTAGGTTGACTCACCAACACGTACACATATATATCCAACATATTAATTAGTGCAAATTCCTATCTACGTACACTTACGTTCAGAAACATATGATTTGTCTTATATATGAACCAAATTATTACTTCCTGGAATGCCGGCCAGACCAATGACAGATCGGTTATTTTCTCAACCTCCTTTCTTACCAATATTAAGTCACTCGCTTGCTGTTACATTTAAAAACACAGAAACTTTAGGGTTGACCAGATCATCATCGATCAGTAAAATTCTAATGAGGTTGATCTGGGACGCACCAAACTTTCCAAGCTCCAAGCTAGTTAGCAGCCTGCTATTATAATTTCATGGCCGTAGCTAGATATACAATAGCCACAGCTTCTCCGGAGCTCACTTTCAATTTGGAGTTGGACCTACGGTTGTACTGTCCTGCTCTTCATGGAAAAGCCAGTGGAGTAAGTAGACTCGATCGGCCACCTTAGTTTATATTGTAAAGGTTTTGATTAAAGAATACCTCCAAGTAGTTCAAGAACAGAACTTATTTTACAGATCGATCGGTAATTAGTATATGCTACATTGGATCCCAATAAAGGGTTCTTATGTTGATTAGGATTTGACCCACTAACCCTATTCAGAAGTTGTTTCTGGTGCGATGGGTCATCTGACTAAAAAAGTAGATGGAGTGCTCAATATCAATCAATCCTAATAGGGCATGAATGCAACAGGGGGCATATCTGTTCGTCTGCGGCATAGCTAGTTTTTTTCGTTATTTGTTTTGTTTTTTGTTTGTTTTGTAGTTTTGCTCTTAATTATCATTCATCTTTTCATTCTTTTGTGTACGCGCACAGCCAGCTGTATGCAAAATGGAAGAGAAGCCCGAGCAAACCGTCAGGTCGTTCTCACTTCTCACCAATATCAGTTCGCTTGGAGATTACAGTACGTATTCATCTGCATGATTACTCCTCTAGAATGGTTGTTCGGTAACTAATGTACGTATATGACGAGACTATTACTTATTGCCAAATTTGGAAGTAGAAGAAGAACTTTCTGGAATAGTACGTTACGTAACTAACGGTCTCATACAAAACAAAATATGACTTATGATCCTCAAGCTAAATTATTCAGAAGAATTATACCTACAACTAAAGAAAGAAAACAAAATTCAAATGAAATCCATCTTCAATTCTTCATGGCCCTCGTTCAATTCTTGAGAATAAACACACATTGAATTTGATTCCTCTAACACCGGCAACCACGGTGGATTTCTGTCGACGTACTCCAAAATGGCCGGCCATGTTCATACATACAATTGCACTCAGTCCACTCACCAGCCATTACAAATTTTTTGATAATTGATATGAAAAACACTGCCGTAGAATAAAGGATTCAAAATATGTCTGATCAATAACTTGAAAATATAGTGAAGGATTTAAACTAAAGGTCAACTAGTCGTGTTTTCCTTACGCCATGTAGGTCACCAGCTATACGTACTCTTTCACGACCAATACCATTGCATTTTCTGTTAATTTCTTTCTGTCTCTTCGTCACGTCTATTATCGAAATATAGTACATGACTCGTATAATAACTACCGATATTTCATTATACATCCAGAATAGCTGTAAAAGATATGATCCTAGCTAAGAGGACACTTGCCATGTACGAGGAAGGAGGAGGGGGCTTCTATTTTGTGCGACAACTAGCTAATTTGCAATGCAGATGCGACCAATTGTTTGCATTTACTTACATATTAATATGACTATATATAGGATAGTTACTGTGTGATTATGTCTTCCATCCCAACCTAAATATATATTGTTGTGTCAACTACTCTGATCGAGTCTGTGAAACGTATACGTATGTCGTTTACCATATATAAGATAATACGAATATGTTTATATAAACAGACGGCTTTCCTTTACATATTGTGGGGTCAATTTTTATAGTATACTTGGGGGGTTGGTGCCTCGATTTAGCGAGTCATTTCTGATATCAGTCAGTCACTTGTGTATCTACCTGCCCTTAGCTTTTTCCACGTATGTCGTTTACCATATATAAGATAATAAGAATATGTTTATATAAACGTACGGTTTTCCTTCACTATTGTGGTGTCAATTTTTATAGTATACTTGGGGGTTTGGTGCCTCGATTTGGCGAGTCATTTATGATATCAGTCAGTCACTTGTGTATCTACCTGCCCTTAGCTTTTTCTTTATAAACTCTGTAGAGAAATGTACACAGAGGACTCTGATCGATTATTTTTTAATAATTTACACTATGTCTTTACAAATATAAGCACAAAAACAACGGTAAAAATTACAAGAGGCTGAAAATTATGGACAAAAATCCAAGAAAAGTCAGAGGCAAAAAGAAAGGAACCACCCTACTGTTTGTACTTGATGTAGAAGAAGAGATATTCACGATGTCAACTATAGAACACTGATTACTGTCATCGAGCTATATTAGTTACCATAAAACTAATACTTCGATACTCTTCCTCAACCTGGAGTAAGAGGATTGAGTGATCCAAGCTTACACAAAATTAGAAGAAACTGAGCAGTAGGCAATGACTTGGTAAAGATGTCAGCTAGTTGATCACAACTCCTTGTGTACACAGTTTCAATCAATTTTGATTGAACTTGATTCCGGATATAATGACAATCAACCTCAATATATTTGGTCCTCTCATGAAACACAGGATTGGAGGCAATATATATTGTTGCTTGATTGTCACAGTTGAGGAGCATAAGCTTGGAGCTAGCAAAACCAAGATCACCTAGCAAACTTTTCAACCAAATCAATTCACAAGTTGCATATGCCATGGCCCTATATTCAACTTTTACGCTAGACCTTGCTACCACAGCTTGCTTAATTCTTGCTTTTCTAAGTTACCATATTTCCACCAACAATGGTGCAAAAACCTATGATGCTTTTCTTGTCAATAACATTTCCTACCCAATCTGCATCAACAAATGCACTAATATCTACATTGCCATTGGCCTTGAATAACAATCCTCTTCCAACAGACCCTTTTAGATATCCCATAATGTGTTTAACCATATTCATGTGAGCAATAGTTGGAGCAGGCATAAACTCATTGATTATGCTAAAACTATATGAGATATCTGGTCTAGTAATGGTGAGGGAAATGAACTTACTGGTTACTCTTTGTTATAAACTTATGTCTAGAAGAAACTCACTTTTTGTATTGAGATTGAATTTGCTGTCCATAGGAGTTATTGCTAGTTTGTTGTCCATCATGTCAAATTCCTTGAGGAGATCCAAGATATATTTTTTTTCTGATTTAAGAACAATCCCTTCTTTGATGTTGCTATTTCAATTCCCAAAAAATATTTTAGATTTCCTAAATCTTTGATAGCAAACTTTCTCTGAAGAGTCAATTTTAGAGCTCTAATTTCATCATTGGCATCTTTAGTAATGATTAAGTCATCAACATAAATGAGAACAACCAATTTTCCACTTGTTACATTCCTAACAAACATAGAAGAATCTGAGTTGCTTCTAACAAAGCCAACTTCCTCAAGAACAAAACTGAGTTTAGCATACCAAGTTCTAGGAGATTGTTTTAAACCATAGATAGCTTTGTGAAGTCTGCAGACCATATTAGGTTCATCTTCCAGTTCTCCATGTAAAAATGCGTTTTAACATCTATTTAATGAAGATGCCACCTATGATTTATAGCCATAGATAATAAGACTCTCACTATGTTTATCTTGGCTACTGGAGCAAAGGTCTCTTTATAGTCAACTCCATATGTCTATGTGAAACCTCTAGCTATCAATCTGGCCTTGTGTCTCTCAATACTCCCATCTGATATGAATTTGGTTTTATATATCTACCTACTACCAACAGCTTTCTTACCCTTGGGAAGTTTCACTACACTCCATGTGTTGATATCATGTAGGGCACCAAACTCTTCAGCCATAGCTTGTTGGCATACTTTGTGCAGTTTTTCTTCTTCATAACTCTGAGGCTAAGGAGAATCATTAAGTGCTCTTAGAAACGTATTATGAGCATCAACGAACTTCTTGTAAGTGATAAAACTGGACATGGGATGCTTACAGGCATATGTGACATAGAAAGCTTGACATATTTATTCCTCTCTCTAATAGGATTTGTCCTAGTTGGAATGAGAATTGCAGGATCTTCAGGTTCTACAACTTCCACATGTTCAACTTCATTCTCTGGAATATTGTGATTTTCATTCACATTTTGAAACTCAAGAGATTTAGATGAGGGGGTATTCTCAGGAGAAGTGACTATATCATGATCAATGAAGTCAATGAGAGGATAAGGGAATAAATCAGCATAAAACTCCCCCTCAGTATTGCGTGTACTTCTGTTTATCAACAAAGAAAGGGGTGGTTTCCTCAAATTTAACATCCCTAGACACAATCATCTTTTTGGTACTAGGATTATAACATTTGTACCCATTTTGAGTTGAGAAATACCCCAAAAATTGACACTTAAGAGCTCTTGGGTCTAAGTTATCTCTATGATGAGTTTGCACATGGACATAACAGACACAACCAAAAGTTCGTAAGTGAGATAAATCTAAACCTTGCCCTTTCAGAATCTCTAATGGGAATTTAAATTCCATAATTCTACTGGGAAGTCAATTGATGAGATAAGCTACTGTGAGAACTCCCTAAGACCAAAACTTCTTTGGCAGATTCATTTGAAACATGAGAGCACTAGTTTTTTTCAAGTACGTAAATCCCTATTTTCTCTCTCAGCAATTCCATTCTATTGAAGAGTTCCAACACAACTTGTTTGATTCTAAATTCCATTAGAACTTAAATATTGAGAAATTTTATTAGACATATACTCGGTGCCATTATCAGATCTTAAAATTTGAATTTTTGCAAGGAACTGAGTTGTGACAAGGTTAACAAAGTCTGTGAAGCATCAAACAAACCACTCTTAAGTTTCACAAGAGAAACTCAAGTAATCCTTGTAAAATCATCCATAAAAGTTACAAAATACTTAAAGCCATCAAATAACTCTAATACAGGTCCCCAAATATCTGAATGAATGATTTGAAATTGATAGCTTGTCCTGGAGTTGGAGATAGCAAAAGAAAGTCTAGAAAACTTAGAGAAGTGACACACATCAGACTTGATGTTGTCTTTACATAAACTTGGAAATAAAATAGACAAGACTTTGTCTGAAGAATGAGCTAATCTTTGATGCCAGATATGATGTTCTTGGGTTGTAGAAGAATTTGAAACAGCTTGCAAGGCTTTGGACTCCTTAGACAGATAATAGAGTCCAATCAAAAATACACCCTCACCAATCATCTTCTTTGTGATGATATCCTGGAAAAAAACTTGATCAGGAGTGAAAAAGGCATAGCATTTCAGAGTATTTGTAAGTTTTCCTACTGACAACAATTTAAAAGGAAAGGAGGGTACAGAGAGAGCTTCAGACTATATTTGACTTGATAAAATATGAATATTCCATTTCCCATAAACAGACACTCTTTTTCCACTTGCAAATTTGACTCAACATTAATCATATGATCTGTGGCACCAGAGTCTATTATCCAATAATTTCCCTCAATACTCATATCTAAAGCTGTTGAAAAAGAATGAATGATACCTGGTTTATCTGGAGCATTCACATAATTAGCATCAGCCAAAAACCTGCAAATTTCTCAAGTAGTGCAGTATGTTGACCAAAACTTGAATCCTCTTCACCCTTATGCTTTCTTTGTTGTAAATAGGTAGCAACGTCATTTAAGAGTGAAGCGGGATTTGAAGTAAAGCTATGAGAATCGTCAACAACACTAGCAACCACATTTACCTTGTGAGAGGTGTTTGACCAAGTCTTCATTGTACCTTTGCCTTCCTTCAAATATTGAGGTTTTAACTCAGGATGAAGGACCCAACACCTATCCTTGGTATGACCAAGACAGTTACGACTAATAGAGTCACAATGATCACACCTCAAATTTGGTCTTATTCCTTTAAAACTCTGACTTCAAAGGGTTTTGCTGCATAAGCTCTACTATCTGGGAAACTGGATTTAGGCTCCATTTTCATCACTTTTCTTCTAACTTCTTCTCTTTGTATGATAGCACAAACACTCCTGAAGGACGGAAACTCTGGATTCATCAGAATATTGCTCGTGATCTCTTTATACTTAGAACTCAAGCTAGCTAGAAGCATAGAATATGGCTTCTGATTTCCATACATCTCTTTCAAAGATTTTCAAAGATGCATAGAAGAGTCAGAATAATTGAAGATCTCAGCTATACTTGGCTCCATAGATCGAGTTCAGAAGCCAAGTCATCACTAGTTGATCTTTGCATAACCAGACTTCATAGCCTTCTGCAGATTCATCAAGCTTAACAGTAACTCCATCGACAAAACCAAGTTTAGATTTATCTCGCAAGGCTACAGTGACTGCCCTTGCCCAAAAAAGACAGTTGAACTCGCTTAAAAACACATAACTAAGACGCTGACTTGTATTCACTTTAATATCAGTCATACTAGTGTTGGTGGAATTACTAGATCTCCTAAAAAGATTCTCTATATCATAATCTGCAAAGCCTCTCTTAGCCATGATGGGGAAGAAAGAACACACAAATTTTCCTTACTGGAAATAAGATTGAATGTGGAATCACAGAACAAAAGCAGGAGCTAGTCCTGCTCTGATACCATGTAGAGAAATGGACACAGAAGATGGAGAAGAAACTTTCTCTCTGATTAAATATTTTTCAATGATTTACACTATAAGCCTATACAAGTATATACGCACAAAAGCACGGTAAGAATTACAAGAGGCAGAAAAGTATGGACAGAAAACCATGAAAAGCCGGAGGCAGAAAAGAAAGGAGCCACCCTAGTGTTTGTACTTGATGCAGAAGAAGAGACTTCCACAATGTCAACTACAGAATTATTGTGATCCAACTGTATTAGTTACCATATAACTAATATTCCAATGAACTCAGAACCTCAGTAATTTAAAAACAAAAACAAAAGACAAAAAATAAAAAGCCGCATGCAGCATGCATGCTACATGTTCACGTATGCATGCTAAGAGAGTAACAGGGACATGCAGGTGCTCCTTCTTTCCAAGTGTGATCAGAATTATCTACAATTTTCACCTTTTATGTACATTTGAATGACAATATATACAAGGAAATTAACTTAACAAACAACCAATTAGGTTTCCTTTGCGTTTTCCCCTCTAACATTGAGCACTGAAGGCTTTGGGGATCGGAGCTAGTGTACGTACATATATAGTCTGGAGAGATCGATTTCTCGAGTTAATTAGCTCTTAGATGGAAATCTGTTTAGTCTATATATGAGAACTAATTTCTCCGCCGTTCACTCATCTTCTGCATGCGCCGCGCCTAAATGTCTCTTTTCGTGTTTGATTTTACTACTTGAAACTCCCTGAAACCAACTTTCAAGACGGCGCGTAGGATAGCTAGTTGCATGCATGCATATATACCTAACGGTCATCTTGGTTTACAGAACATAGAAAGCAACATCTATCCCATCCAGCACTTAGTCCGCAGGGTATATATTACTCTCGTCCTCCCCATTCTCTCCATCCAAACACAACGCACTCTCAAACCCTTCAAACCACTCAACAATCCCATAAAAAGAGAGCATGGGTTCCGAATCTCCATTGGTCCATGTTTTCTTGGTTTCTTTCATCGGCCAAGGCCATGTTAACCCGCTCCTCCGCCTTGGGAAGCGTCTCGCTTCCAAGGGCCTTCTCGTCACCTTCTGCACTGCCGAATGCGTTGGCAAGGAAATGCGCAAGTCCAATGGCATCACCGACGAGCCAAAACCCGTCGGAGATGGATTCATTCGTTTTGAGTTTTTCGAAGACGGATGGGCAGAGGACGAGCCTATGCGCCAGGACTTGGACTTGTACCTCCCGCAGCTCGAGCTCATCGGAAAGGATGTCATTCCGAAACTGATCAAGAAATGCGAGGATCAAGGCCGACCAGTCTCCTGCCTAATCAACAACCCTTTCATCCCTTGGGTGTGTGACGTAGCAGAGACCCTAGGGCTTCCTTCAGCCATGCTTTGGGTTCAATCCGCTGCTTGTCTCGCTGCCTATTACCACTACTACCACGGTTTGGTCCCTTTTCCATCAGAGTCAGACATGTTTTGTGACGTCAAGATTCCATCTATGCCGGTGATGAAGTACGATGAAGTACCTAGCTTCTTGTACCCTACTACCCCATACCCGTTTTTGAGGCGAGCCATATTGGGGCAGTACGGGAACTTGGACAAGCCCTTCTGCATACTGATGGACACTTTCCAGGAACTTGAGAGTGAGATCATCGAGTACATGGGGCGCTTGTGCCCTATCAAGGCCGTCGGACCTCTCTTCAAGAACCCTACAGCCCAAAATGCTGTCCGCGGCGACTTCATGAAGGCTGACGAATCCATCCTCGGCTGGCTCGACACCAAGCCTAAGTCCTCCGTGGTCTACATCTCCTTCGGGAGTGTGGTCTACTTGAAGCAGGAGCAAGTTGATGAGATCGCTCACGGTTTGGTGAGCTCCGGAGTTCCATTCATTTGGGTGATGAAGCCGCCTCACCCCGATTCCGGCCTTGAACTTCTTACTCTACCCGAAGGGTTCTTGGAGAAGGTCGGAGACAACGGCAAAGTTGTGAAGTGGAGTCCCCAAGAAAAGATCTTGGAGCATCCTTCGACGGCGTGCTTTGTGACTCATTGCGGATGGAACTCCACCATGGAGGCCATCACGTCCGGAATGCCGGTGGTTGCATTCCCACAATGGGGTGACCAAGTGACCGACGCCAAGTACTTGGTTGACGAGTTCAAGGTGGGAGTGAGAATGTGCCGAGGAGAGGCCGAGGACAGAGTGATCCCTAGGGATGAGGTCGAGAAGTGCTTGCTAGAGGCCACCTCGGGACCTAAGCTGGTGGAGATGAAGAAAAACGCCTTGAAATGGAAGGCAGCCGCCGAGGTGGCGTTTTCGGAAGGCGGCTCATCGGACAGGAACCTCCAAGAGTTTGTTGACGAGGTAACAAAGATGAACATCGCCCGTAGCTGCAAGTCAACAAAGATCAATGCAGTTGTGGACTTTGTCGAGTCAAAGTTGAACGGGCATGAGACCGCGCCTGTTGAGTCAAAGACCAATGGAATAGCTGAAATCGCCGAGTCAAAGAGCGTCAATGGAAAGGTTGAGATCGCCGAGTTGAAGCACATCAATGGAAAGGTGGAGCTGGTCGAAGTTTAAGAGAGGTGTTTCAGCTAATATATTTATTCACAGAACTAGTATGGAATAACTGAAATACCACTAGATGTGGTATGTGTTATTTACAAAACTCTATTTTGAATTTATATGTGGTCTACAAGTAGGCGTCTAGGGTTATAAGACGCTGTGGATGGTTTTCTTGTTGTAAGGATGTAATTTTACTTTTGTGTATCTGATAATGTAAACTCATCTGTTCAAGTTAATCTAGCGTGCTCCTTCTCTATCGATCTCCCTAGGTCATTAGTGAAAGCATGCGTACCATTCCTTATCTCTTCCAAGATATTATAACTCGTCCAGAGATCGAACACAAACAATGTCTTCGATCTCTTCAAATTTGCTGAGGGTTATGGTTCGGTTAATTAGAATATTGAGAGTTGAAATGAAAGTATACGATCAGAAATATGTTGGTTAAAGGCAGCTGCCAGTCATATAATGGATCAGTATGAAACCATCGTGAAAATTAAGATGCACACCTAAGGGTTATAGCTATATATACAATTGCATGCATGCATGCAATAGGTTCTTAGTGATATTAAATAGTGCACCGTGGCCGCGCCGGGATCCGTTTAATTGGATCTATCTTTAATTAATTTGTTAGCTGGATATGGGATGCAGTTGAAATCCCCCTAGTTTCGAGGCGATATCAAATTTAGCTATGACGATGAGGTGAGATGAGTATCACTGTATCAGTCTATCAGATCAGATGATGGTTATGACAACCCACTTTGCTGCTGCTCATGGTTTGATAACTTTGATTATAATTGCTAGTCCGCTACGCCCTTTTCGAGTGATATTGGACCGAGAGTGTGATACTTGGGGCTGGGCCTTTAAGTTTTAATTTTTCATTTCTTTTTTCTATGTTATGTACCACCGTGGTCGAAGTGGAGCGCCAATGAATAAATCCGTCACTGCCATCATCCTCATTTCCACTTGATCGAATAAAAAGCTAACACGTACCACCACCTCTAGTAAAGAATGCCAAACCTTTTTCTTCTTTTTTTTTGGAAAAGAGAACCGATTACACCAAAAATAAAATAAAAGACAAAACAACAGGAAATTAAGGGGGATCAAATTGGAAATCCCGCTCAACACAGCAAAGAAGAGGAGAATGTGGGGAGATCCACCAATTTGGAGGAGACTCCAAATGTGAAGCCAAATTTGCAGCACTGCCTGTCACAATATTTGCTTTTCTATTGGTCCAAAGTCAGTTTACTGAGGGAAAGCAAGCTGCCTTAGCACGAATGCGGCATATCCAAGGTGTGGAGGTCTAGTGATAAGGGGTTTTAGGATTGTTCAACTCCACAATCAAGGAGCGACAGTCACCTTCAAAGTAGGGTTGGAAATCTCCAACCGTTCTGCAACAGAAATAGCAAGATACATGGCTTGTGCCTCGGCTTCTTCTGGAGAGTTTGCACGATTCGTACCAACAGCGCCAAAGGAAACTATTCCTTTATAATCACGGACAACCACCGCCAAGTTTGTCCTCAAAGAAAGTGAGGACCAAGTTGCATAAGAATTCAGTTTAAACTGACCAAAAGCAGGAGGTTGCCAATGTGATTATGACTGTGATTATTATCTTCTTCAACATGAGGGAAACTAGAATTTCGGAAGGAGCTATGGAATTCATTGGCTACCAAGAAAGACACCGTAGCAATGTTGACAGGGTCCGGCTGATTATGATCAAAAATGACCTTAGAACGATGCTTCCAAATATTCCATATGACAAAAAACAAGTATAAGAAAGTATATTGTATATTTGTATTAGAATCATAATCAGATTAGGAAGATGTGTTATTAAATGTGGAGAATAGATGCTAACTTGTAGCAGTAGCTAGCATTCTATTCTAGCATACTACGTTTATGTTGTCTATAACTCTTTGTATTCAGTTGAATGAAGGTATTCTAGCCAATTCATTCTATACAATCTTTCTTTCATGGTATCAGAGCAGGAGTAAGATCCTGATTCATCGCTGCGTTTTAATCTCTCGTGTAGCATCTGCATCTTTGTCAACTATACTCTACTTTCTCGTACAACCCTTCATCACCTTATCTTTGCCATGGCACAACAATATTGGCACTATCTTATGCAAAGACTCAAACAACTCAGCATTGAATTTGGCATTACAAAAGTCCAATTTGAACGACTTTTGGATCAATTAAATGTCAGAGAAAGTGAAAGTGTGATTCGCCAAGTATACACTTCAATCGCCAAACTGACTATATCTAAAGTTTCTTCTCCCCGTTGGATCATTGATAGCGGCGCAACGGACCATATTGTCTCCTCATCAAGCTCTTTGACACACAACAACAAAAATCATTCTTTGCCTCCAGTATTACTACCAACTGGTGAAGAAGCACAAATTGCTTCTACTAGATTCATCTCATTGAACTCTTCTTATTATTTACATGATTTGTTGTGTGTGCCTGATTTCAAAGTTGATCTGATGTCCGTTAGTCGGCTTACAAGAGGATTGAGTTGTTCAGTGACATTTTATCCTGATTGGTGTGTTTTGCAGGATCTGGTTTCGAGGAAGACAATTGGTTTATGTAAGCATCGTGACGATCTTTACCATTTGGCGGCAGTAGCGACGAAAAATACTATGGCCAAACCAAATCACCCATCACCAAATCAATCTGCTTGTCATCTCATTGTGTCACTAACCAACCTTTAACATTGTTGTTTAGGTCATGTTTCATCTCGTCCTCTGGATTATATTGTTAACATTTTTAAATATTTCCGTCAACTCCAATCATGCTTGCGATGTTTTTCCATTAGCAAAGCAAAATTGTCTTTCCATTGGTACAAGTTCTATTTCATCTGTCAAACCTTTTGATCTTATCCACTGTGATATTTTGGGTCCCTACAAACATTCTTCTCTTACTGGTGCCCATTACTTTCTTACTATCTTACTATCGTGGATGATTATTATCATTTTACTTGGGTTTTTTTTAATGCGACATAAACATGAAACTCAATCTTTGATGAATGAGTTTTTCTCTTTTGCATCCACACAATTTGCTTCTAAGATCAAAAATGTTCGTAGTGATAATGGGCTTAAATTTCTTTCTCTTCAATTTTTTTCAAAGATAACGAAGTTGTTTTTCAACATTCTTGTGTTTACATGCCCCAACAAAATGGGGTAGTGGAATGCAAGCATCGTCATATTCTCCAAGTTGCATGCGTTTTTCGCTTTGAAGCTAATCTTCCTCTTAAATTTTGGGGAGAATGTGTGTTTACTATTGTACATGTCATAAATCGTCTTCCGACTCCACTTCTCTCTTTTCAAACACTTTTTGAACATCTCTATTCCAAACCTCCTCCTTTTCATTACCTTCGTGTATTTAGATGTCTTGCTTACGCTACCAATGTCAATGTCAAACACAAGTTTGAACCTAGAGCAGTCAAGTGCATTTTTATTGGCTATCATGTTGGTCAGAAAGCCTATAAACTCTATGATCTCTCTAGTAGAAATTTTTTTACTAGTCGTGATGTCGTTTTCCATGAGACTTTGTTTCCTTATCATTCTTCTCATTCTTTTGTTGAATCATTTGATCATGAGCCCATATCTAACCACCCACCTCTGTTAGCCCACATATCCTATCCAATTCCTTCTTTTAATTTCAATCAAAGTTTGGCCCAGGAAATAGGACCCATCTTTTCATCTCCTCCACTCTCTCAACTTGATTCTAGTTTGTGTGCGTCACCTCCTCCACCCAATCTTACACCACAATCTATTGAAGCAACGCATACACCTGATCAACCAAATCCAGTAAATCCTCCTCCGACCCAATCAAATTATTCAAATCCACCGCTATCCCAATCTATCTCTCGTTCCCGCTGCTCTAGCACCCTCGCAACCCCAGTAGCTCCTGCCAATCCACTTGTTGTTGAACCTCACCTACTTATCGACGAACCTCAGCCGCTCTCCATCGCTGCAGTTGTCAGTCTGTGCCTTCCGTCAAATTACGCGACTTCGTCTGCTTGCAGGTCACGTCAAGCTTCCCAAATTCGTTGTCTTCTTTGTCTCCGGGGTCGGCTAAAGTCAAAGGTACCCGATATCTTTTGAATAAGTATCTCTCATATAATCGTTATCTGCCCTTTAAATTCTTTCATTGCTTAGATTACTCAGACTAGTGAATCACGCATATATACGGAAGCTGCCACTTTTCCAGAATGGTGAGAGGCGATGCATTCTGAGTTACATGCACTGGCAAATAACAACACTTGGACACTCACTTCTTTGCCGGCAGGGAAGACACCTATTGGTTATCGGTGGGTCTATAAGATAAAACATCGAGTAGATAGTTCTGTTGAGAGGTACAAAGCCCATTTGGTTACGCAGAGCTTCACTCAAAAGGAAGGTATTGATTATCATGGCACCTTTTCTCCTACTGCAAAGATTATTTCTGTTTGATGCTTGTTATCTTTGGCTGCTGTTCAAAATTGGTCTATTCATCAATTGAATGTTAATACTGCCTTTTTACATGGCGATCTTGATGAAGAAATCTTCATGTCTCCTCCCTCTGGTCTTCGACGACAGAGTGATCAATGGTTTTCAATGGTTTTCAAAGTTCCTGTATGGTCCCTGTATGGTCTAAAACAAGCTTCTTGCCAATGATTTTCAAAGTTCTCTACTGCTATTCAATCAGTTGGATACAAATAGTCCAAGGCTGATTATTCATTGTTCACTAGGAAGCAAGGGAAGTCCTTTATAGCTTTGTTGATATATGTTGATGACATATTGATTACTGGTAATGATCGATCCTATTTCTATCTCAGCCTTGAAAGATTTTCTGAATAGTCGATTTCGCATTAAGGATCTTGGAGATTTAAAGTATTTTCTTGGTATTGAAGTTGCTCTTTCTAAAAATAGAATTTTTATTTCTCAACGAAAATATGCATCGGAGATTATCAGTGATGCATGACTATTAGGGGCAGCTCTAGTTGATACTCCAATGGAGCGTGGTCTAAAATTGTCTAACAAAGTAGATCTTCTCAAAGATGTTGCACATTATAGAAGATTGGTGGTGGGTTTAGAAGTTAAATACTCTTCCAAAAATCAAAATTTTCCTGTGGAAGATGCTATATAACATTTTCCCAGTTGGAGCAAATCTCCAAGATCTTCTCAGGGAGCATCCTAAAATGAACAATTTGAAAAATATATGCTCTTAATTAGTTGAGAAGAGAGGGCTTGAGGAGATTGAACTAACCTCCAAACTTGTTTAGCAAGTAAGACGGAATTGAAAGTATCCAAGTCATGAAAACCTAAACCGTCCAAAGATTTAGAAACACAAAGACTGTCCCATGATTTTCAATGAATTGATGATTTATTAGAAGCCCACCAAAAATCGGCCATACAAGCATTTAACTTCTTACAAAAACCTTTCAGATATCTGAAACAGTGCATTGAGTAAGCATGAACCGCCAGAGCGACTGATTTGATGAGAATTTCTTTGCTTGCCAGAGATAAGAGTTGATGTTTCCAACCTTTAAGCTTCTTGGTAACTTTTTCAAAAATGAACCCAGAGCTGCATTCTTGGAGCGGCCCCAGATTAACGGAAGACCCAAATACATGCCAGCGGAATTACTGACCTTCATACTTAAGACATAAGCTAGCAGCACTTACGTACATACTTGTGAAATTGATTGACATCGTCGTTGACTAAACATTAAATTAAACACTTAATACCTAATCTGGCGTATGCAATCAAATACCTTTTTTGTGTATATGTAGCATTGGTAAATAAGGATCGTTCTTACCGAGAATTTGAGGGATGCATGCGAAATTTGTGTGAATAAAAATAAGAGGGGTTGTAAAAGTTAATTTTTAATTTTCTAAGTTACTACCTAAAAATGTCACAAGCATAAGTCAAAATTCTTAGGATTCTAATATGCAAAAACTCATAGAAAAGACACACATAGAAGACTCCTAAGAAATCTAAATCATGCTTAAGACAAAAATAAACCTAACTAATTATATACATGTGATCGACTTATTCTACACTCAGCTCAATTATTAACATATACAAATAACAATACTACCAAAATTCCATAACCCTAGATTTCGATTAAACATGGATAATTCATATTTTGTGCTAGGTATCCCCTAAACACCAATGACCTAGACTAGGTATCCCCTAAATCTAAATCAAAGCATTAAGGATCAATTATCTTCATGCAAATCGAAATCTAGAATAAGGAATACATGGAAAAGTTATTGAAATTCATATATGTAATAAAACCAAAATAAACACATTGTCTTTACAAACAAAATAATACAAATACAAGCAGAACTACGGAGTAAAGGTTCCATTGACACTTTTTGATTCTCAGTAAGCCCTGCAAAATCGCGAGTGGATGGATCATTCGGTGGAAGCTACACACCTTCTATAGGGACTAAGCGTATTTAGAAGTGTGAGATGAAGATTTTGAGAGGTGGTGGTGGTGTAGTTGCCTAGTACTTGGAGAGTTTTGATGTGGAAAGCCTTTGTGGAAATTTGGCATCAAGAGAGTGTAGAGAAGTGATCGGCAAGGAAGAGTGGAGAGAAAATAGGGAGGGAGGAAAAATGGGAAGAGAGAAAATTTCAGGATTTTGGGATGATGGAGGGATATATTCAGGGATTGCTGGGTCGGTAGCCAGCCCCCTATTTATAGGATTCCAGGCTGCTCAGCTATCCCTTGTGTCAACTGCTACAACTCTTCCTCTCTCCTACTTCCTTGATTGCCAGTTCTTCTTTCTTCTCTTCTCTAATTTTTCTTTTACTTTTTACTTGCTTTCTCCACTTCTTTCCTCTTCCTTGATTGCTTTTTTTCATTTCTACACTCTTCTACCCACTCTCTTCTTCATGCAAGTAACCATTTCTTTCTTCTCTTCTTTCTTTTTCTTTTGCCGGTTGCTTGCCGGCCTTTCCATTCTTCTTTGCTTGATTATGCCAAGAAAGGCAATGCATGCATTTCATTGATGGACTTGAATGTACTTATTTTCTTTTTCTTTTCTTTCCATCACTCATTTGCAACATGGTACACTAGTTAGTGTAATTTGTATCATTTACTCCGTCTCTTTTCGTCAATACCTGAAAATAATAAAATAAGTAAAAACTAACGATACTAAGTGAATAACACAGTTAAATGTGGAGAGAAGTACATTAATTAGTACGCTTAAAATGCGTAAATGAAATTCCCCCACACTTAGACTTTGCTAGTCCCTTAGCAAATACTAAACTAAGAAATAAAAGTTTAAATGAAAATTCTCCAACATTTCCACAAGGTGTCATCAACGTTGGAAACTCAAAAACACATTAAAATAACTACTAAGCCCTTTACCGATATGTCTCAGAAGATTTTTATGGAAATCACAAATTGAGTGAAAAGAATTCAAGAGTTAATAAAGACATTCTCATGCATGAACAAGTAAGACTTAGATGAAAACAATGGTGATTTAAAAACTGTGCATGCACTACAAAAGTTCAAAATCGCCTCACATGGATGCACTCATCATCTTTTCACTCATGAAGAAAATGTTTTTACTCAAGATATTCATGCGAATCAATGAAATACTTCATGAATGAAACTAATTACTTGCACAAATGAACCCAAACTATATGCTTAGTTAGCAAAATTCCACAGTAGTATAAGATGAGACAAAAACTTTATTCTTCAACATTTCTCTGAAATAGATAGCAATCTTATTAGTGTTCAAGCTATCTCCTTTTTCTCAATCAAATAATATGGATAGACTAAAACAACTGACCACTGATATCTCAGCATTTGATCGCCCTTCATTAGCAGCTGCAGCAATTTTTGATGAGCATAATTCCTACAAATTGTAAACATATAAAATTGAGCCAGACAGCACAGAAATCAAGAGCCAGCGCACGAGGATATTACAGAGCCAAAATGGAACATAACCTACCTCTTGCAAGGACGTCATCTTTGCTTCTAGTTCTCTCACTCTTTCCTTGTTCTTATTTGAGGAGATATAACAGTCATTGAATTTCCGTTCAAACTGAAAATGTTAGCAATACAGTAAATTTTTCGATAAAAATTTATACATATTTCTACATAGACATGCTTGTATCAGATACGTATTATCTATGTATCCATTATATATAATTTTATGATAAAGCATGGTGTACAGAAAGTTATACTTACATCTACAAGCTTAAGAGACAAATCTGCCTCGACATCAGCATGTGCCCTACGCAGCTTAATGAGACTGTCAACTTTGGCCGATAACTCATCATTAAGCAAGACATTATGTCTCTTGATAAGTTCTTTCTCCTTAATATTATCGAACTTGACATGGTAAATTCTAAGATTCTGTGTGAACCCTTATTTTTCGCCTAATTTAGAAGATATCCCTTATTTGAATTGAGCCACTATTACCAACAACCTTATATACAAGAAACACGTTTAATTAAAGATTTTTCTATCAAAAAAATAGTTGTCATCGAATTCACATGCGACAGCTGAGTACGTGAATCCTTGGCGAGTGCTAAATCCGCCTCCGCTTCACTCAATCACGCCTCCCTTTGGGCAGCATTCCCAGACAACTTAACCTTAGCAGGGAAAAAGCAAAAAATGTCACTAAAAATGAGGGGAAAACACATATGGTGGCCTCATTTCCGAAAACAAAAAGAACACATGTAAGCTTACAATCTCCTCATTCTTGTGCTTCATTTCTTCCATCAACTGCCTCTTCGATTTGTGCAGCTCCGACACCTCCGCTTCAACATCTCTATTCCACCGCCACCGAATAACAGATAAGCAATTTCAAAAATCACATTCAACGAATTCTATGCATGAACACTGATCAATACATAAGCCTGAATACAAACGCAAGCAGCAATTGATAATCGAAACCCTAAAAATCTCAACAAAACTGAAATTGCGTATAGACAAATCGAAACGTACGGGGTAGATTGAGCTGGCACTTGTGAGCCTGGACCTTATCTAGTTCGGCGAGGCGCTCGGCAAGGAGAGAACAAGTTTGCTCGGCGGTGATCGAAGCGTCTTCGTATTGCGCCTTGACGGTGTCGAGTTCTGTGTAGAGGTTCCGAATGAATGCAACGGCCTTTTCCGCCACCCAAACGACGGCGTTGCGGCGGCCGTAGAACTCCTCGTCGGAGACGAAGAGCGGTATCGTGTGTGGGGGATTATTTACTGGTACATGCGGGCGGTTCAGGTTCAACTCTCTCGGGTCGAAGCCCATGTATGATTATTTTGGCCCAAGCCCATATTTATCAGGGTTCAGCCAAATTTTATTTTTGTAACGGTTTCCTCTTTTGACATGTTTAATATAACCACACGATAACCACCTCATATTTCATATTTCGGGTGGTTAGAGCATCTCCAAATATAGTACTTAATTTTTCTTATTTTGCGTAAAAGTTTATCGTAAAGTCATTTTAATTATAAGATTTTGTGGTTTTACTTCAACAGAAGAACCTTAAAATTTAGTTATACTTCAATAAATGTTAAGTTTTGATTAGATGATCATTATGATTTATCAGATATATTTAGAAATTAAATGTATCTGTAACATAAAAAAAATTATTATAATATTAGCTATTATCATTACCTATATTCTTTATTTTTGTTATAAAAATAGAGGATATAATTGCATTATTTAGAGATTTCCTATTATAAAGAATGTGACAAATGAGCGGTTGAAGTCTAAATCTTGTCAAAACATCAATAAAATGAGAAAAACAGATGTTTAGAGAATCTGTTGGAGTTGTTCGTGTCGATTTGAGGAAAAAATATATTGCACAAGAATACTGAATTGATGAGAATCTGTAATTATTAGCGAATAATTACCAATAAAAATTTGAAAAATAATCTCCCTAGCTAGAAGAAGTAAACGCTAACCCTTCCTCGTTGTCCAAATAGCGCCTAATTTTTTTTAAACTATGCCTAAAATTAAATTGTTTACAATTAATTTTTCGATCTCCAATAAAGAATTGAAAAGTAATTAAATAGGTGGAAATAACCGAATTTTCAATTTTGCATGTTTGATTAATTGGGAGGTTCTAGTTACACCTCCAAATCTACTTAATACACCTCCATTCTTTTTTCCTAATTTTGTTGACTTTGTCAACTGATATAAAAAGACATAAAAGTACAACTATATTAACTTACAAACTTAAATACCACTCAAACCACAAAATGCACGGCATTATGGAATGTTCTTTGCGTCACATGAATGCGCAACCAAACTTGTGCTTTCCCATCTCCATGAGCAAAACCAAAGACACTTCAACTCTGCATGGAAATTGGTATATGATTTAGGGTACCCACGTGAGGTACTGTCAGGAAGTTTGAAGAAACTACCATGCTCTTAATGGAAATCACCATGTACTTCCAATCAAATGTCCAGCCCAGCAACTACATGAGGTAAGTGGTTCTAATCAGCATAATGGACATTCCTCACATTTAAGAGTACATAAGAAAAGTATATTATCCAAGAAACAATAACTTTGAAACTGATAGTAGGTCTTTCCATCAAAGAGAAGGCACAAATAAGAAAACAGAATGATAAGACATACCTCACGTGGGTACCCTAAATCATATACCAATTTCCTGACAGTGCCTTCATATGCAAGTGATTCAAAGGTTTCTGGCTTGTATTGTGCTAATGTATAATCCATATCAAACCCAACTGCAACAATATTCTTCATGTTCAACGATTTGTTGCAAAATATCCTCTTTCCCAGATCAGTTTTACACCCTCCTCCTGGAGTTGACCAAATACATGGATCATGAACACCGTCACCAGAATCCATATGCCGAACCCTTGATGAGCTGTTGTCACCTACAAAAGTCTCGTGTTTCTTCTCCATTGAATAGCTAGCTCGTAATTGACTACCTCCCCATTGTAGAGTGCTCTAATTCTACATGACAGTACTGAAATGGGAACCTCCCCATTGTAGACTGCTCTAATTCTAGTGCACAATGAGAAGAGACACTCAACTTACGAAGCCAATTGGCATCAAAATATCCACACAGCTCCTAGTAAGACTCGCTCTAATAGAACTTCCAACGGTTATTGTAGTTTACACATGTTACATTGGTTGTCATGGGTTCATCCGCACTCTGGGTTTGCATCTGGTAGTAGGTTGTCTTGCATTTTCCGCAACGACCACATTTGAATTGATCTGTAGCTTCTTATTTTCCGCAACGACCACATTTTCCGCAACGACCACGCTTTCGGTGCAGCTCCGCGCACACATTCAAACAATATGCCTTCTCCTCAAGCTTCTTATTCTCTGATTGCCTCTGGTTGCTCGCCATCTCTGCTGTCGACATGTCTACAAGCCTTGCTGCCTCGATTTCTCCAAGAACTTTTCTACGAAAATCTGGGTTCTTTTGGTCCTTCAGGTTAAAGATAAGTGATCGATACTTTGCCTTCTGGGATCCATTGGAACCACCTCAGTTTTCAAACAGCACAGACTCCACTAGTAAAAAGATATTTTGGTAAAGAATGAAGAGGTGAACTTAGAAGTATAAGCATGTCAAAAAGTGAAGTGGAGGTGTACTTAGCATAAGAGGTGTATTAAGTAGATTTGGAGGTGTAACTAGAACCTCCCTAATTCCTATCGCTTCCTCCAAAAAAAAAATTTTAATTCCCATCCTATCACTCTTTGAGTCTTTGTAACAATGATCTCACGTGAGGCCGTTTATATGTATGCTTTCTTGAAGCACATGCAAGTAATGGCCACTTTATCCTCCTCTTCATCACAATAAATCTTTTGGTAATGGCAAGCATCCATTTATATAAAAGTTAATTAGAAGTTGACATGAAGATATAAAAAGGTGGTACTCACATGGACGTGATGCCATCTAGTAGTAAAGCATTTCCAAAGGTAGGTGAGTATATATTAGTAAGCCTTACAGAACATAACTACAGAAGCACATGCAATTGAACCAAACAGCACTCACTTAATCCCACTTCCAAATCCAAGATATACAATGGGGCATAAATAGTCCCCCAAAGCAAATTAACCAAAAACACTTACGGAGAGGAAAAACTAAGATGGCCAAGGGGGAAGAAGATGATGATAGTTTTTGGTCCCTACTACAATCCCTCTTCCCACAATCCTACACAGCCTGTTATTCTGTTAAAGGGTCTTGAAATAATGCAAAGCTTGATGATGGATCACATGGAAATTCAAAAGCAAAAAAACTGACACTTCCACACATGCTCTGCCTTCCAAATTCATATGCCACATGATATGTCTGTCTTCAACTCTCCATTGAGCTCCACTCCACCAATAACCTTTTGATTTCTTTCTCTCCTCCAATTATGTTACCCATCTCTATCTGTTACAAAAAATCTCACAGCACTCTAACTAAGTCCCAAACCCTTTTTTCCTCTAGTCTAATATTATACACACAAACAGCAAAAACTAGCTAGCTAGCAAACACTATGCACTCTCTCTACCATATTAAATCCAAGCTTTAAACCTTTGTTTTCTCGAGGATTTTTCTCTCTTCTGTTGATCAAGGATTCTATAGGGCTTGTTCCACTGTGGCAGCTTGAGCTGACAATAGGATGCACTGAAGGTGCCTGTGGCAGGTGGTCAAATGGTCATTTGTGAGGCCTGTGGCTTGCATGAAGGAATGCACAACTGTTGGACCAACAAACCTAAACCCCCTTCTAACCATGTCTTTGCTTATGCTCTCTGATTTTGATGTTTTCACTGGAATTTTGTAGCCCTGCTTGTACTGAGGGCAGATTGGCTTCTGATTTACAAATCCCCATATGTATTTGTGAAATGACCCAAATTCCCTCTTTACCTGTAACAAAAGGGAAATATTAGTATGAATAACACAGACAATGGGCCGAGCATCCTAATTCGGTTAGGTTCCAAAACCTTTCCCAAAATAAAAAATGAAAAGAAGAAGCATTAGAGTAATTAAAATGCTACTATTTGCAGAAGAGGTGGAGCTTATCATGTGAAAAAGCTTTTCACCAAATGAGAAGGAAGGAATCATAATAGATTAATTATAGATTAAGCTGCAAATGATGGTCAAGTCAATACAGTCTACGCTATCTTAATCTTCACATTATTTTAACAGGTTTTCTTAAACTAACGTGCTCCTTTTGAGTAAACACAGAGGAGACAGACAAGATGGAAAAGATTTATAGAGAAAAAAAAAACATGAACAGAAAAACTGCAGAATTTGATGCTTGGTAATACCTCAAGAATTCTGTTAGAGTTGTCTACTACTCCTCTGACTCTGCTTATATCAATGTCATATTCTGCACCAACTGCCATCATTTTCTTGTCGGTGAGACTGGCCACAGATCAAAGGCTACTCATCTTAAGGATCATAAAGGACTTACAAGGGTTGTAATGAGGCCAAGGTTAGGGTGTTCGAAAATTTGGGAAAGTGATGATCAATAAAGTTCCAAGGACTTAGACTGAGCTCCATAACTTCATTAACTTCATGCATCACCTTCTTCTCAAACGCCAAAGATATCAAACTTTAACATTAATTCAAGAGCTGGATATCATCATGTTGGGTCCCGAACTTCATTCTATCATTCCTTTGAACCTTGCGAACAGGACAAAGATCATATTTCTTCATTATTAGGCCTTCAATTTGTAGCACCCTCCGAATCCACAAGTTTGGAGGACATTAATCTAAATTTTAACATTAAGAACTCATAACCGGAGAGCTTCACAACAAATATATATATATATATATATATATTTGGCAATTCACATTTTGCACGCTATTTGGACAAGTCTATCCCTATACACACTATTAAAGCAATTAAGGGACATCACCAAAAATGTCATCTTCTCCTCTTGTCGACATTACTTCACACTACGTCTGCAGAACATAGGGTTAAAAAGTCTTACACTAGGCTAAGTGTTTAGACATTAAGGATGATGAAAGAAAAGCTTAATATGGGCTCACACTACCGGATTATTAACCATTACCGGCGACTTTTCCATCGCCGGCAATGTTTTTGGACATTACCGGCGATTTTTGCCGGAAAAATCGCCGGCAATGTAATTTTTTTTTTTTAACATTACCGGCGACTTACTTAAATGACATTACCGGCGACTTAATGTAAGTCGCCGGGGTAATGTTTTTTTTTTTTTTTAAACATTACCGGCGACTTAATGTAAGTCGCCGGTAATGTCATTACCATCGAGACATTACCGGCGACTTACATTTAAGTCGCCGGTAATGTTAAAAAAAAAAAAAAAAATTACATTGCCGGCGATTTTTCCGGCAAAAATCGCCGGTAATGTCCAAAAACATTGCCGGCGATGGAAAAGTCGCCGGCAATGGTTAATAATCCGGTAGTGTCAAAATGGCTGTCTAGAGGAGTCGCAACTCGTGCGCACAAAATGGACACATGACTATTGGGCAAAGTGGTGGTAAATCCTAAGTGCCTTTAATCATATCTAAAATTAGAGTATATATTAACTATAAGCTTTGAAAATCAATCATGAGTAAGTTCTAGCAATCTCTAGTTCATTAAAAACTATGGCAAGAAATCAGTTGAGACATATAAACCTATAAGCTATGAAAATATGATGGAATATCACTCAAGAAATAAAGCGCAAGTAGCTCAAAACTCACATAGGTTCATATGATTCAAACTTACTCTACCATGTAAACTCTGTACCAAGTTTTGCTATCTATATCTACTACATGTCAATGCAATCAAAACATCTCAATTAACAAAAGAATTTCATTAATTAGTGATCAAAATGCCATGTATACTCTTCGTTTTGGTCCAAAATCATCATCGGCTAGTTAAGGGCGTCTTAAGACTCTGTAAAACACTAAATTAGACTCAAAATAATTTAAACTAATAAAATCTAAGAAAATTAAACAAAAAAATATTCTTTTTTTGAATTAAAACAAAGTTGTAAACCCCTCGCCCACACTTAAATCCTATATTGTCCTCAATGTACTAAAGTAAAAGCATAGAATCAAGCATGGAGATATGGTTTTACGAAAAATAACTAACTACTTAACAAACAAGCAAACTAATTACTAAATTATGAGAAAGGGAAAAGAAAGAAAATCTGATTGTCGAACAGCCATTGTGTTGCCTCCCAACAAGCACTTGTTATTTAGCATCTTTTCAGCCAAGACGTGATGCAACGTTTAAGCACTAGGAACGGTCAGCTCTTAGAGGCACATCTCCTCCACGTTTTTCTCCTTGGAAGCATCGTAATATGGCTTCAGTCGATGACCGTTCACTTTGAATTCCTCCCTGATGTGTTGGAACGAATCCGGATTGCACCATGATTGAAAATTTTCTTGATAATGAAAGGTCCAACCCATCGTGATCTCAACTTCCCAGGAAATAGCTTAAGTCGAGAATGAAAGAGTAGCACTTTCTGTCTGACTTCAAACGACTTATTCTTGATCCTCTTGTCATGGAATGCTTTAGTCTTTTCTTTGTAGGGCCAAGAACTCTCATAAGCTTCATTCCTGATTTCTTCAAGTTCATCAAGCTGTAATTTTCGATGTAGGCCTGCATCGTCATAGGCGACGTTGAAATTTTTCACTGCCCAATAAGCTCTATGTTCTAGCTCTACCGGAAGATGACATGATTTTCCATAAACTAACCTGTAAGGTGACATTCCGATAGGCGTCTTGTAAGCAGCTCGGTAAGCCCATAATGCGTCTTCTAGACGTTGGCTCCAATCTTTTCTGTTAGGCGCCACAGTCCTCTCCAAAATCTTCTTGATCTCACGGTTGGAAACTTCGGCTAAGCCATTAGTTTGTGGATGATATGGCGTTGAGACTTTATGAGTGACACCATACTTCTTCATCGAGCATCCACTGTTTTGTTGCAAAAGTGACTCCCTCCATCACTAATTAATACACGAGGCATTCCAAATTTGGAAAAGATGTTTGAACGAAGGAAATCTGCAACAACTTTAGAATCATTGGTGCGTGTAGCCTTAACTTCAACCCATTTTGAGATATAGTCCACTGCGAGCAAGATGTAGATGAAACCGTTGGAGGTGGGAAAGGGTCCCATGAAGTCGATCCCCCAAACATCAAAGATCTTAACATCGAGGAAGTAATGCCTCGACATCTAATCCCTTGGTCCTAAGTTCCCACTGTGTTGGCACTGATCACATGTAGAACAAAACTCTGCAACATCTTTGAATAACATTGGCCTGAAGAATCCTGCTTCCAAGATCTTCAAAGTCGTCTTCTTTGAACCGAAATGATCTCCACAAGCTTTAGTCTGACAAAATTCAAGGATCGATCTATGCTCGCTGTCTGGAACACACCTTCTAATTAATGCATCAGCACAATGTTTCCACAGATAAGGCTCGTCCCACACATATTGTCGTGCGACATGCTTGAGGTGGTCTCATTTTGCTTTAGGCATGTCGGCTGGAAACTCCCATGTCACAAGATAATTTACAACGACTGCATACCATGGAGTTTCTTATGGACATGTCTGAATTTTGAAAAGCTGCTCGTCTGGAAAATTCTCCTTGATGTCAACGAATTCCTCTTTGTCATGTACAATTCGTGACAGATGATCTGCCACAACGTTCTCTACTCCTTTCTTGTCTTTGATCTCAATGTCAAACTCTTGGAGAAGTAGAACCCATCGAATAAGCCTAGGCTTTGCATCTTTCTTTGCCATTAAGTACTTCAATGCTGTATGATCTGTGTAAATCGTTACCTTAGTCTGAAGTAGATATGATCGAAATTTGTCTAAGGCAAATACTACAGCAAGTAGCTGCTTCTCGATTGTGGTGTAGGTGATATGAGCTTCATCCAGAGTCCGAGAGGCATAATAAATGGCATAAGGTTTCTTTGAAAGGACCCGACCCCGATTTAGTTTCCTAAACCGAAATCAAACCCGTTCCGAAAACATGAACTTTTAAAAATCATAGAAATTTCGGTAGAGTTCCACTATATCGCGAAGTTACCATTAACCTGCACCCGAAAATACACTTCATCCTATGCTATAAAAGCCAAACCGTGGGCACCAATCCCATCCGGATTTCTCAAAAATATATCATAATGTAAAGCAATACACAAAAATGTAGCTTTACAGAAATCTGGAAAAATCATGTGAAAATATAAACATCAGAGTATTCAGAGCGACCTCTAGTATTTATATATATACACAGCAGTAGGCCAAACTAGAAACCTACTGAGAAGGAAAAGTAGCTCGAATACTAAGCCTCCAACCTTGACGTGCGACACCTGAATCCAAACTACAAACTGGGCATTGAAAATAAAGAGCCCAAGGAAAGACATATAAACTGTTAGAGTGAGTGGACGAAAATAAATGTCTTTCGCCGAATAATATATATGTTATAAAACATATGCGAGTCTAGATGCATAAAAATCATATGGTACACGAGGGAGACTCTAACTTTTCACGTGTACAGAGCATGCATCGGAAATCCCGTGGGGTCACTCATGGACACATCCGCGCTAGTACAGTCTAAATCACAGAATCCCAGACCCTCACGTGATTCCAGCCAGAAATGACCTCGGGTCAGGGTATCTGCTCCTCCCCGGTAAAGACCTCGGGTCAGGGTAACAGTCTCCCCCCCTCCCCCGGTAAACATCCTCGGGGATCAGCCGGGATGCTAAGTGTATCGATACAACTATACATACTGAGACTGTACTCTATGTAAACATAATCATAAATAGTTTCTTTGCAAATGTATAAAGCATGATGTAAATGCATAAATGTAAAACACATGGTTGTATAAATCATAATTGCATATGCATGCTCATGCTCGTAAAACGTATATATAAAAGACTTGCAACTAATCAGTGAAATGAAATGTTCACTCACAGACAAGCACAACGCGCAAATGCGCTAATCCCGAGAGCCGGCGGAAGA
This sequence comes from Geum urbanum, assembly GCA_946800695.1. Taxonomy (NCBI): domain Eukaryota; kingdom Viridiplantae; phylum Streptophyta; class Magnoliopsida; order Rosales; family Rosaceae; genus Geum; species Geum urbanum. The sequence goes on along the minus strand of OX327007.1, from coordinate 5,817,557 downwards.
TCCTTCGCCAAGCGTACGATCCCGATCTCCTGAATAATCACAAATACCACTGATCAAAATCACAATTCAAAACTCTGAACCACTCCTTAGAAACAAACCATTTCCGGAAACATATAACTCGGATATCAACAAAATCGTTGAAAATCCCATAAATACTCTACTTAACCCTCGACACAAAATCCATCACCCAAATCAACTCAATAACCTCAAGACTACGATCGGGGCGCGATTACGAGTAAAACGGTATAAAACTTCACAAAATTCAAAAAAGTCAACTCTTCGCCGGAGCTCCGCCGTTGACCGCCGTCGCCGGCGGTGGCGCGACGTCAACGGTGAGATTTTCCAGTGACCAAGATCCCCAAAGCTTCCTCTCCTCAAGCCCAGTCCATCTCTCTTCTACACCAACACCCAATTTGGCCTGCAACCACCTCAAAAATGCCCCGAAAGCCCACGGCCCGATATATCCAGAAAACTTCTCCGGCCGATTCCGGCGCCGTTGCACCACCATAGCCTCCAAAACTATAGGGGTTCCCTTCCTTAGCTCAAACTCAGTCCATTCTAACCCAAAACTCCACTGGAAAACTGCCAAAAAACCACCCTTCGATTACCCCGAATCCGTTCACCTTCTCCTACAAATTTCTCCAACCAAATCAATACTAAAACACACAATACATACATCAAATGTTAGCCCAAGGGAAGAGCTTCAAACCCATACCTCAAACTCCGGCAACCGTGCCGTTTTCCGGCGACAACCTCGACGGGGAGTGACGAACTCACTGGGTCAACACGGGTTGACTCGGTCAACTCGGTCAAAGAGCCCAATTTTCAACTTTTGCGACAACTTACGATTATTCCGCTATTTATACGTCGCGAACCGTCTCTATCCGCGATTCGGATAACTCAAACTCAAATAGATAAACACGACTAACTCGACAATAATTTCAAATATTTATTTTATATTCCTCGATTATCCAAAAAATCCTCGGAAATCTCCTACGAACTCGAAATCAAATCCTCTACATTTTCCACGAATAAACCCAAATCAAATTCGTGTCTAATAATTAAGTCGTGAATAAGGTCGCATGACTGATTAATTACGACTAACAACAATTATACGTGAAACTCGCGAATTAAGCCGATTAACTACCATTTCCGGTTCGGGTTGTCACATTCTTGTCCTTACGTTGCCCTAAAATAGCTCCAACTGCATAGTCTGAGGCATCACACATAAGCTCAAAGGGCAAGGACCAATCTGGGGCACAAAGGATGGGAGATGAAGTTAAAAGCTCCTTTAACTTGTCAAAGGCACGTTGACAGTCTTCATCAAAAGAGAATGGCGTCTTCTTCTGCAGTACGCGGCATATAGGTCGTGCAAATATGAGAAAAATCTTTGATAAAGCGTCTGTAAAACCCTGCGTGTCTAAGAGAATAACGAACCTCCATCACACTTGTTGGAGATGGTAGGTTTTGAATAAGGTCCACTTTGGATTTGTCAACTTCAATGCCTCTAGCCGAAATAATATGTCCAAGAACAATGCCTTGTGTCACCATGAAATGACACACTTCTCCCAGTTTAGCACTAGTTTAGTTTCCACGCATCGTTGCAAAATCAGCTCTAAGTTACCAAGGCATGCGTCAAAACTATCTCCAATGACGCTGAAGTTATCCATGAATACTTCAATGATCTTCTCAATGTAATCTGAAAAGATGGCTAACATACATCTCTGAAAAGTGCCTGGTGCGTTGCATAACCCGAATGGCATTCTTCTATAAGTAAAGGTACCAAATGGACAAGTAAATGTGGTTTTCTCTTGGTCCTCTTCGGCTATGCTGATCTGATTATACCCGGAATAACCATCAAGGAAGCAGTAATAAGCATGGCCAGCCAACCGTTCAAGCATCGGATCAATGAATGGCAAAGGAAAGTGATCCTTTCTGGCAGTGGCGTTTAGCTTCATGTAGTCAATGCAAACTTGATGCCCAGTGACAGTTCTCTGAGGCACTAACTCATTGTCTTCATTTTTTACAACAGTAATTCCAGACTTCTTCGGAACAACTTATACTGGAGACACCCAACCACTATCTGAGATAGGGTAAATCACGCCATAATCATATAGCTTGATTACCTCCTTTTTTACAACTTCCATCATAGGTGGATGCAGTCTGTGTTGAGCCTCCCTACTAGGCTTGGCGCCATCTTCAAGCAAAATTCGGTGAACATAGGTTGCCTGATTGATTCACTTGATATCAGCAAGCGTCCAACCTATAGCAGTCTTGTATTTCTTCGACACCTTAACAAGTTTGCGTTCCTGCTCAGCTTCTAACGTTGCAGAGATCATGATAGGCAACGTTTCCTCTTCTCCCAAGTAAGCATACTTCAAATGTTCAGGTAAGACTTTTAGCTCTAATTTGGTGCTTGAACAATTGAAGGTAGCATCTTGTTTTCTCCAAAAGTAATTGGTATAGGAGGAGAGTGTCGAAGCTCATACTGTGCTGCATCTAACAGGGCCAATACTTCACGAGCTACCGGTTCCATCTTGAGCCAAAGTTCATTAAAATGGGCATCATCCCCGAGTCGAGTCCGCCCTGATCCTTCTTGAAGAATCAAGTCTAACATATCATCTTTCCTTGTGTCCAAGTGTGCTTACACCAATGAGTCAACAATATCCATAGAAAAGCACGAGTTGACACTAACTGAAGGATGTCTCATAGCATCAAAAATGTTGAACTCGATGACTTTTCCATCGAATTCCATGCTAAATGTACCACTGAACACATCGATCTTTGTTCTTGTAATCCTCATAAATGGACGTCCCAATAGAACTTGCATGGTGTTGAAGTCACTGTCTTCAATATCAACAACATAAAAATCAGCTGGGAAGATAGGCTGATTGATCTATACAAGAACATCTTCCACATAACCTCGTGGATAAGTTTCAGAACGATCAGCTAACTGGATGATAACATCATCTTTCTTCAATGCAGGAAAACCTAGAGCTTGATATAATGAATAAGACATCACGTTGATGGAAGCTCCTAAGTCTAGCATCACATTATTGAAAGAACTGGTACCAATCACGCAGGGAACAGAGAAACTCACTGGATCCTTCAATTTTGGGGGTAGCCGTCGTTGAATGACTGCTGAAATAGTCTCATTTACCTTCACAATCTTCTTCCCTCTTGTTTGTCTCCTCGTGGTGCACAATTCTTTGAGAAATTTAGCATATTTTGGCACTTGCTTGAGGCACTCAATGAGGGGTAGATTAACTTGCACGTTCTTAAAAATTTCCAAGATTTCTTCATCCGTTTCCTGTTTCTTCTTGTTGATCAAACAGCTTGGAAATGGTGCACTGACAAACGGGGAATTGGAAGGAGTCAAAATTGAAGTAATTGAGCTCTTGCCTTGTGTCTCCGAGTCAACTTGTGAAGATAATGGTGCCGAGGTGACAATAGGTGGCGTCACCTTCATTCTTTTTGCCTCAAGGGTAGCTGGATCATCTTCAATGTCCTCTAAGTGAATAAGAGGTGGCGTTGGCTTCTTTTGATACTCCTCAAACTGTTTTTTGCTCTGAGTTGCAACTGCATTTGTTGGTCTAAAGTCTCCTCTTGGATTCGGAACAGTTTGAGTTGGCAGTTTTCCAGATCCATCTTTAATTTGACCCCTAAATTCAACAACTTGGCCCATTTGCTTCTTTAATTCAGCAATATTATTTCCATGTTGGACCTGTCCATTCAGCAAAACTTGTGTTGATGCAGATAGTTGAGCCAACATCTTGTCATAGTTTAGATTGATGAGAACAGGTTGGGTTAGACTATTATTGACATGAAGAGCTCTTTGCTGAGTCGATTGTTGTTGCTGAAATCCCTGTGGTTAAGACGCAGGAGGGTTTAAGCATCCATCATTGTTCCTCCATTGAAATCCCGGATGATTGTTCCGGAACCCCTGATTGTAGTTGTTTCCATAATTGTTGTATCGATGGGCGCCTTGGTTGTGTTGAAATCCTCCCAAGGTGTTGGTTTCTTCTATTAATGGAGCAGGTATGTTTTGGGGACACTGATCATTGTGATGGCCACCAAGTAGACAAATCCCGCAGATAGGTGATGCTGGAGTCATTGGTTGTGGCGACTTCGCGTCCAGAAGTTTGGTAATCAGCGAAGTGAGCTTGGCGAGTTCTACGTTGGTGCTTGAAGAAGATACTTCATTGAATTTCTTGCTTTACTGCAACTTCATACCCTTATATTGTTGTGTGTTGAGAGCACGCTGATTTAATAATGCACGACCTACAGTTGCATGCTTCTCCAGAAATGATCCTCTAGCTGCTGCGTCTAGGAGCTCTCTCTCCAAAGGTTTGAGTCCTTCATAAAAGTATGTCAAGAGGTTACTTTCTGATATTTCATGTGATGGACAAGATTCACACAAATCCTTGAATCTCTCATAATAAGTAGCAAAAGACTCATCATGATCTTGCAGGACGCCGGTTATCTTTTTCCTCAAGTTGGTGATCTTTGACGCCGAAAAGTACTTGGTGAGAAACTCCTACACACACTTATCCCACGTTGTGATTGATCCTGAGGGTAAACTGAATGACCAACGTTTCTCCTTGTCTTCCAGTGAGAATGGAAATGCCCTGAGTCTGAATGCTTCTTTTGAGGTGTTGGCAGGGCACATGGAGTCACACACAAACAGAAATTTTGTCAAATGTGTATTGGCATCTTCAGTTGAATTTCCATGAAATCGCGAAAGATGGTGTACACTACAAGAAAACTGCACCTAGACCACGGACAATTTCTGTTGTCTAAGTGCAGTTTTCCGTCGTCTAAGTACTTGGACGACGGAATCTCCGTCGTCCAAGATCCGTGCTCCAAGTGCTGTCGTCCAAGAACCTGGACGACGGAGAATTAGTTCTCCGTCGTCCAAGTTAACTTGGACCGCGGACATTATCTGTGGCCCATGTATGCACCTGGACGACGGAAACTCTAAGTCTCCGTCGTCCAGGTGACTACATGGGCCACGGACATTGCTCGTTTCTCCGTGGCCCACGTGTTCACCTGGACGACGGAGAATTAGCGTTTCCGTCGTCCAGGTGAACACGTGGGCCACGGATAATGCTAGCTTCTCCGTGGCCCAGGTGTTCACCTGGGCCACGGAGAATGGCAGGGTTTAGGGTTTAGGGGTTAGGGGTTAGGGGTTTAGGGTTAGGTTTAGGGTTTGTGCACCTGGACGACGAAGAACATAATCTCCGTCGTCCAAGTGAATATTTAATTTAAAAAAAAATATTTGAAATTAAATATTATTAATTTAATTTAAATAATGAAAAATAGTCGAAAATAATTAATTAAACTAAAATTTTAATATTAATTAATGTATTAATTAAATAATTAATTAATTTGTACATATATACACATCCAAATTAAAAACCCACAAAAATTATAAAATATTGTTCGGAACTCGGAAATAAAGAAACGCGATAATTAACTAGCTAGCTAATACACTGGAGGAGCAGATGCGCCGCCGGGTCCTCCGCCTCCAGCCGGGTCGTTGTCGTCGGGGTATAGGTTCGAAGGAGGTTGACATACTTCTCGATTTTGGTTCATGAGCGCGATGAGTTGGGCTATTTGTGCTTGTTGTTCGTCAAGTCTTTGCCGCATTGACTCGTTCTCCTCTCGTTCCAGTCGAGCCTCTTGAATGGCTGCTTCGACGGCCGCTGCCAGACTCTTTCTCCGCTGCCCCGAACCTCCCGTATATGATGAGCCGGAGGTCATCGAAAAATCTCGTACCACCCTAGGCCCAAAGTGCCTAACCTCCTTGCCAGCTCTACGACCGTAGACCTCATCCGCGATTGCAATTTGGCTCTCTAAGGATAGAGGAGGCAGGTCTTCCGGCGGCACATCTGGGAACGCAAGCTGAGTGTTAGCCAACTCTTCATGCGCACGCTCTATCACCCTTGCCTACAAAAGAATAATTAATTTATTATAATGAAATCATATTTAAATAATAATTACTATAATTAAAAGCACATATATATATATATATATATATATCACTTACGCCGCATTGACTCGCTTCATTATCGAGCCCTGGCGTCACGTACGCGCTTACGCTTGCATCAAGATAAGGGTGTTTGGAGCCCTTATCCTTGTGCTCCTTGGCTATTTGAATGAACTGCTTGGCGCCGGTAGTATGGTGTTTTTCCTTCTTCCCCCGGTTGGCTTTGTTGACACCGGAGAATTTCTGTTACACAACATAATTAAATCATTAAAAATGAATAACTACAATTTAAATAATTCAATTATCTTAATTGAAATAAAAAAAATAAATTAATACCTTAAATTGTCCATCGGCAAAGTGGTTACACAACCACTCCCACTCATCTTCTCTCTCCCCTTGCAGCTCTACCAGGGGAGGCACGGGACCGACATCTTGGAAGTACTTATGGAGCTTGTACTTCCAATCTTTGTAGATGGAGTTGGCGGTTTGGTTGATATGCCTCAACATAGCCGGTGTCGGATCCACGTCAAATTGTTCCTATCAAAAATAAATAGAAAATTATAATCGTATATATTATGAAATTTTAGGCCGAGATTAACAATATTATATAATAACTAAATTGGACGTATTACGTACCGAAAGATCTTTGAAGACTTTCGCCTTCTCATGATCCGGCGCCTCCTTCCAAGTAGGGGCAGTGATATGAACCCGGTTACAGATGATTGACCCTATCCCATGCACCGAGAGACTTGCTAGCTGAGATGTGGGAGGGCCACCGGTGAATTCGTCGTACGGCAAGTCGATCTTTTTACCGGTCGCCTTGCAAATACGCTCCGCTTTGCCCCCTTTAACGAGACCCCGAGTCCTTTTCGGTTCCGGGTCAGTGGGGGCCCTCCTTTGCCTACGGCGGGCGCTGTACATGATTGATTCGTCGGTGGAGGACGCCTGAGTACTTCCCGTTGAACCGGTACCGGGCGTCGGAGATTGGAAGGGGTCGACGTCATCACCGCTCGAGATGAATGGAGGAGCGGAAATTTCCCCAGAGGGCGCTACGGACGGACCAGATGATTCGTCCGGATTGAGAGCGTCGTTGCCCTCCTGTTGAACCCAACCTACTTGGGCCGCCAACATTCGGAGCATGGCATCTTCTGCCTCCTGTTGGTATTTCTTCTTGCCGGATGTCGTCTTTGGCGGAGCCATTTAAACCTAAGAGTACGGTGTTAAAATACCTACTTACCATAATAATTACAACTTAAAAATTTACGCTAATTAATTAAGTACGTTTAAGATTTAAATAGAGTACACTAGCTTGGCATTTTCGGTCGTTCAATGGACGTGCGACCCGCGCGATAAAGTGTAAATTTTCAATTAATCAGCCTTGGTTAAATCGAAAAACATGGCCAGTTAGGGATAGAGATAACGCGAGAGGCAGGACTAATTTCGACAAAAGTCTTTCTTAGTCCAAATCATGTCACCAGTCATAACCCGTTTCTAGACACCATGTCCGACATTCGACCAATTTTTCGAAAATTTACACTCCCTCAAGTCCTTTGCAAACTCCGCCATCAACCTTGTGTCCATAACTTCACTTAGGTTATGGTGTGCGGTGATGAAATCCACACATCACGAGGGGTTAAGGAGATAAGCAAGGAAAAGAGGCGCCATCTATTCCAAAGAGTGCGACTTAATAAACCAAGCCTATGTACTAAATTTAAATCGAACACGTACTACTAATTAATTTACTAGAAAATAAACATAAATATTAATTAATAATTTTTAATTAGATGCAAAAATTTATATTTATTTATCATGCATTTAATAAAAAATTGATTCATTTAATAAATTATGAATAATAATTTATTCATTTAATAAATTTAATAATAAATTCATTTAATCATGCAACTAATAATAAATAATTACAACAATTACAATAATTATGATTTAATAAATTAATAACAATAATTAATCATTTATTAAATATTTAAACTAATTAATCAATTAAATTCTACTTCTAAATTATATTTAGAATTTAATTAATTAATTAAATGAAAATTATTTTAATAAGGGAAAAATAGAAATTTACCGAATCGGAGTTTTCGGGAATATCGCCGGAGTTGAGTCGTCGGAGAGGAGGAACCACGTATGCCGGAAAAAATGTCGTCGGAGCGTCGCCGGAGGAGAGGAGAGGAGGAGATGGAATGATGACAAAATGAGGGGGGGGGGGTGCAACTCTATTTATAGAGTTTCACCTAGACGACGGAGAACTATTCTCCGTCGTCCAAGTGAACTTGGACGACGGAAACAATGTTTTCCGTCGTCTAGGTGGCGGTTTCAAAAAAATTCAAGCAGCGCCAATTAATCGGCGGGACGCTCTGAACCGCCATTATTTTGGACTTAGACGACGGAGAAAGAATTTTCCGTCGTCTAAGTGAAAATCCAAGCGGTCCCAAAAACGGAAGCGGTAAATTGAACCGCCATAAAAATTGGACTTGGACGACGGAGATGGTCAGTCTCCGTCGTCCAAGTGAAAATTACATGAAAAAAATAAACAAAAATAAATTTGAACCGCCATGGTTTTTGAACCTGGACGACGGAGATGGTCATTCTCCGTCGTTCAGGTGAACACCTGGACGACGGAAAATGACCATCTCCGTCGTCCAGGTTCAAATTACGTAAAAAAAAATTTTAAAAAAAATTTGCTAGGAATTTAGCGATCTGTCATTCGAGTGAAATAGTCGTACAATATCGATGAACGCATCGTATATATGAACAGTTAAATTTGAACCGACGATTAATTTTACGTATTGAAACATGTTAAGTATCGACTAATCTTTACGACTTAAGTGTTCATGAGTAGACGCTCATTTGCAGCAGAGTATTAACGAAATTGAATTTGGACAAAACAACCGTTGGATATGTTCTTCGTAACATAATATATAATTGTCTTCAAAGGACCATAAAATAATAAGTTCGGGAAGGGTTTGATCGGCACAGTCAACCGCAAAACCGATAATTTCACAAACCGGAAACGTGGATTCAAGGCATTTCGCAACTCCGATTTTCGAACCGTCAAAGCTCACACACCAAGAATTGTTTACTCTAAAGTCTTGATGAAAAGACTTTGCATTGGAAGAAGGTCTAGATGGTCGTTGTCTTAGAAAAAATTACGATATCTGCACCTGGACGACGGAAATGAGCGTTTCTGTACTTCAGGTAATCACCTGGATGACGGATATGAAGTTATCCGTCGTCCAGGTTCTAACCTGGATGACGGAGAATGACGTTCTCCGTCGTCCAGGTGTATAGACCCTGAATTCAGGGGTTAGGGCCTTACTGTTTAGGGTTTAGGGTTTGTGAACTTGGACGACGGATAATGACCATATCCGTCGTCCTAGTATGTACCTGGACGACGGATAATGACCATTCTCCGTCGTCCAAGTTCTAAACCCCGATTTCAGGGGTTAGGGCCTTAGGGTTTACGGTTTAGGTCGTCCCCGGTCATTTGTGTGTCCGTTCAATTATTTTGATTCAAAAATATAATTAAAAAATTGATCGATCGATCCGAACTGCTAGATTTAGGGTCCAGGATTTAGCTAGGGTTTTATATGAGATTGAGATTTGTCGGTGTCCCTTCAATTGTCTCTGTATTCCATATTCCTCGGTGAGAGATATGGTTCACTATTTTCCACCCTTCACCGGCTTTCGGATCGTCGAGATAGAACACCTGCCGAACTAAGGTGGCAAGAGCGAAAGGCTCATCCTCATACCAGTTCGAGTTTGTATCGACTGATAATAGTCTCAGGTCTTCCTTTGTACGCTTGAACCATCTGCACTTGAATAGGAAAACGTTGACATCATTCCCGTAACATAGCTGAACCACATATACAATAGCCCCGTAATATAGATCATTGTCTTTCCCAACCGCTACCCCACTATTTTGTGTTCTTCTTCCTTCGTCTCGGGCCAATGAATGGAACTTTACAGCGTTCACAAAACATCCGGGATAAATATAGTGTTTAACCGGCTTCCCTGCTAGCAAGTGATTTGGCCATGACCACCACCCTCCGTGGTTATCAGATTTTTGCAGATCAATCATCTGCGAAAAAGGGCAAATTAATATAAGGGTTTACTTTCTACAAACATGAGCGATATGTATTTAAATAATTAATACCGAGACGTACGTACGTACCCATTGGAAGAAATAATCGGGAAACTTCTTCTTAACCATTTTCTCAATCCACGCCGAACTCTTGTTTTGATTTAACGCCTGAAGCCTCTCCCTGTATGACAACATGTACGGCTCAACTTCGTCACAGTCTCGCAACACTACCCAATGTGCCTCAATAAGTTCTTCCCGTGTTAACGATTCCTTTAATACTCCTCTAAACGGTCGGACGACATTTCTCACGACAGAAAGATTGATGCGGGCACTGCGATCGGAGGCAGTGGGAGGGGGTGGATCTTTGAGGTACCTGTTGCAGTAAGTAACACACTCATGCATTAGCTATGTCTCTGCTATGGAGCCATCCGGGGCCGACCTGTTTTTGACGAATGACTTATACTGTCCAAGCTGTCTACAAAATCAAACGTACACATTACATAAGTACATATAGCTAGCTAGTATATATATAATCTCCAGTGGAACAAATTAATTAATTAGTTGTACGTACCTTTCTTGAGGATACATCCAAGTGTACTGGACCGGACCAGAAATGAGCACCTGCTCGGGCAGGTGGATCATGATGGTGAATCATGATGTCAAAGAAAGCAGGGGGGAAAATCCTCTCTAGTTTGCAAATGATGTGCACAATTTGTTGTTGCAATTCCACCACATCTGACTTCTTTAATTCTCTGGCGCATAACCTCTGCCACCACCTGCACAATGCTACTATTGGTTCTACGACGTCCCGAGGCAAGTATGGTCGAATTACCACTGGAATCAGACGTTGTAGCATAACGAGATAGTCATGTGCCTTTGGACCAACAAACTTGTGTTGTACCTCGTCCACTGCTCCAGTTATAGTAGCTGCATACGTAGCTGGAAAACGAACGCCCTTAAACTAGTGAAATACAGAACGTCTAAGCGTCGGCTTCACTGTGTAAGGTGCATCTGGCATCTTGTTGTACACTCCTTTCCTATCCCTCCTCAACCACAAGGGACGACGTAGATTTATTGATTCCAAATCTTTGCGCGCTTTGGGAGTATCTTTAGTCTTGAACTTAATACCGAGAATTGTTCCCACCACGCTGTCGCACACATTCTTTTCTATGTGCATCGCGTCCAAGTTGTTCCTCAGCTTCAACTTCGACCAGTAAGGGAGTTCAAAGAATATACTCTTGTGATCCCAATAGCTCAGATCATGTGGAGGAATTGGATTGCATTTCTTTACATCCGCGTCATTGCTCAACACACCAAAGTCGAAATAGCTCAACCTCTCTAAAATCTCTTCGCCCGACCAACTACGGGGTTTAGGATTGTTCTCTACCGTACCGTCGAAATGAGCTTCATCCTGTCGCCACGGGTGGTCGTGAGGAAGCCATCTACGGTGACCCAAGTAACACACCTTCCCCGCGTGCCAACTAGAGTTCACGTCGTCCAAACATATAGGACATCCATTATATCATTTTGTCCTGCAGGCTGCCAACATCCCATAAGCTGGAAAATCGCTGATCGTCCACATTACGGCAGCCCTCATCGTGAACATCGTGTCAGTGAATTTGTCATAAGTTGGGACTCCATTTTCCCACAACAGTTTCAGCTCGTCGATCAAAGGTCTGAGGTAGACATCTAAGCACTTCGATGGAGATTTAGGACCTGGAATTAGTACGGTAAGGAAATTAAATTCCTTGTTCATGCATATCCACGGAGGAAAGTTGTACGACATCAGAATAACTGGCCAAGTGCTGACGGCGGAGCTATTACTTCCCCAAGGATTGAATTCGTCTGTAGATAGGCCGAGTCTAACATTTCTAACCTCTAAAGCAAAGTCTCCAAATTCTCTGTCGAAATGTTTGAAACCCTCCCCATCCGCGGCGTGTCGCAGGACATCGTCATCTATTCGCTTTTCTGCGTACCATCGCATCGCCTCTGCTGTGTGTAGAGACATGTACAGGCGCTGCAATCTGGGAATCAAGGGAAAATATCGAACAACTTTCACATGAATTCTCTTTTTCGAACTCTTCCTATTCAACTGGAATCTGCACTGGCCACATACGGGACAATAGTGTAACTCTTTATACTCTTTGTAAAATAGCACACAATCATTCGGACATGCGTCAATTATCCTGTACTTTAGGCCGAGGCTGCTCAGGATATTTCTAACCTTATAATGAGATTTAGGAAGATTGTGATCATCAGGAAGCAACTTACATATTTGCTCCTGAATTTCGTCAAAAGCACTCACTGATATTTTGTGCTTCACTTTTATCTTCATTTACTCCATCACATATTGCAACACATTCTCTCGACATCCAGGGAACACCGGGGTCTGCGCTTCAAGTAGCATCCGGTTGTACTTTTCCATCTCACTGGTGTCAGTGGCCAAGCTAGCTGCGGAGAATGTGTCATCATGCTCATTAGTGATACTGTAACCTCCGTCTTGGTGTTGGTGTCCACTATGACTACATCCCGGAAACGCATCATGGACCAAATCTGCAGTTGGGTTGCAAGCTGGGGGTCCGGCACCACTGCCGCTGGATGAGGCACCATGGTAACTGTACCCTGAGCTGAAGTCTGCTGCGCTGAACTCTACTGCTTCACCATGCTCGCTCCATGTAGTGTAACTCCACATCATACCATTTTCGTACAGGTGTTGCACCATAACATTAACCTCCGCATACTGACAATTAAGACATTTCTGACACGGACACCTGAAACGTTTCTTTCCCTGACCATGTTCTATCGCAAAATTCACAAATTCGCTAATTCCATCCATATACCGGACATCACATCTATTCTTCAACTTCATCCAACTCTTGTCCATACTGCTACAAAATATTATAATTAATTAATTATTATTATATATATATATTTGTCCATTAATTTACGCTTAATTATACGTACTCGATCTACATCGATCCATCAATTACGTACGTACGTAATTTAATCGATCTGTACATATATATATAGCTAACATCCTTGCATGTATGTACGTACGTTTTCACTAAATATATATTAATTAAGCAAATTTTAACTGCGTACGTACGTACCTGCTGACCTTCTCGATATCTGTACGTTAATTAAGCTAGCTAGCTAGTCAGCGGAGATCCCTTATCGATCCTGATTCTTCTCGGCCTTCTAGCTAGCTAGCTCCCTTCTCCTTATCCTTTCTCCTTCAATTCTTCTTCAAATGGAATGAAGAGATCGAGGAATGAATTCGGTTTGGCATCGGGCTTATATAATGCTTCACTTAGACGACGGAGGTGTCGGTACGTCGTCTAAGTGGAAGTACGTTACGTATACTCGGACGACGGCGTGTCGGTCCGTTGTCCAGGTAATCACCTGGACGACAGAGAATACCATCTCCGTCGTCCAGGTGATCACCTGGAGGACGAAGAAGACTCCGAGGTCCAGGTGATCACCTGGACGATGGAGAATACCGTATCCGTCGTCCAGGTGTCACTTGGACCACGGAACAATTACGTTTCCATGGTCTAAGTGTTGTTTTCTTGTAGTGGTATGACACCACTCTTTAGCTCAGGGGAAGTTTGGCCTTCAGTTGGCTGATGATAAACGATCAAAGTTGGGCCAAAGTTACCCAAATTCGAACAAGTCTTCTGACGAATGGACTGTTCAATATTATTGTTGTTTTTTGTACCTACCATGGATTCTGTGTTTGATATCTCTACTGATGTTGCAGGTGATGCAGGTGGATTGTCCTAAAAAATAGGTGGATCATGTTCTGCATTATCTTGAGCTCTGTTCTGTCTAGGCACTGTTCGAGATCTAAGTTCAAGTTGACACAATACTGGCTCCACCATTCATAAGTTTCCTGAATTGTCAAAAGATCCAGTGTCAGCATCATCGGAAGACAAAACAAATGCAAAAATATGCTAATTAAACACACAAAATGCGGAAACACACTTAAACGTGAATGCATATGATATATAACAAAAATGCAATGCAAATGATGCATAAACATAAAAACCAACGAAAATCATATATATATATATATGCATATTGTTTCACACGTTGGAACTCGAATTTAGAACATGTTTAGGAACTTTTCATCCAATGTCGCTTTTTGATTCATCATGGATCAAACATTTACTTAATCAAAATTTACTAAATGCATTAAACAAGATCAACCTAAATGATAAAATTTCGTGAATGCATAAGAGAAAATTGTTAGAACCTGCAGAAAATACCCAAGTTACATGAACAATCATGAATAGAATGACTCGTCCTAACTTCACTTAGGTTAGGGTACCCGGTGATAACTTCTGAGCATCACAAAACCGCAGGGGAGTTAATGCATCTAAAGTATGCAACGTTGGTTATCCTTTACAAGTTCAAATTTTTTTGACATTTATAGCAAACATGCCCCATATTGTGTTCATCTAAGATTTAAAGAGAATACATATCTTGATCTTTAGGCAAATCTCTTCGGATGTGTGACCCACGCGATAATGTGTACTGGCTCTCAATCCTCCGGCTTAGGTAACATCATGATATAGCCAGTAGGGATAGAGATAACGTAAGAGGTAGGACTAATTTTTAGAAACACCCCGAGGTTAACCGGGTCAATGGTATATACTCTATTGGTGTTCTCTTTCTTAGATCCAAAACCTATCACCAGTTATAACTCTTCTAAACACTATATCCGACAATCAGTCAAAATCTTGAGATAGCTCACACCCTCAAGTCCTTTGTAAACTCCGCCCTCAACCTCATGTTCATAACTTCACTTAGGTTATGGTGTACGGTGATGAAATCCACACATCACGAGGGGTTAAGGAGATGAACAAGAAGAAAAAGCGCCATCTATTCCAGAAGAGTGAAACTTATTTAACCAAACATTTGTATTCAATGTAAATCAAAGACTTTCCTTTAACATGCTTAACAAAATATTAGATATATATAAATATAAATATATAAACGATAAATTTTTCAAAGAAAAAAAATTAAAATGACTAAATATCACATATTCACAAAAGCAATAAAAATTTAATCAATGTATGGCACACGTATATATTCGAAGAGAATGAAAATTTTGTAGAATTAGTATGTAACTATGTATGATTTCTAAGTATAAATCCTGCAATGTAAAAGTTAGTCATATATAAGTATAAATGTAAAATATGAAAAAGGATGTATATATAAAAAGGTAAGGCACATATTTACACACAAAAATCACAAACAATTTTCTAATCCCCGGCGCCAAAAATTGACATCGTCGTTGACTAAGCATTAAATTAAACATTTAATACCTAATCTGGCGTATGCAATCAAAAACCTTTTTTATGTAGATGTAGCATTGGCAAATAGGGATCGTTCTTACCGGGGATTTGAGGGATGCATGCGAAATTTGTATGAATAGAAATAAGAGGGGTTGTAAAAGTTGATTTTTAATTTCCTAAGTTACTACCTAAAAATGTCACAAGCATAAGTCAAAATTCTTAGGATCCTAATATGCAAAAACTCATAGACAAGCCACACATAGAAAACTCTTAAGAAATCTAAATCATGATTATGACGAAAATAAACCTAACTAATTATATACATGTGATCGACTTATTCTACACTCAGCTTAATTATTAACATATACAAATAACAATACTACCGAAATTCCATAACCCTAGATTTCGATTAAACATGGATAATTCATATTTTGTGCTAGGTATCCCCTAAACACCATTGACCTAAACTAGGTATCCCCTAAATCTAAATCAAAGCATTAAAAATCAATTATCTTCATGCAAATCAAAATCTAGAATGAGGAATACATGGAAAAGTTATTGAAATTCATATATGTAATAAAACCAAAATAAACACATTGTCTTTACAAACAAAATAATACAAATACAAGGAGAACTACGGAGTAAAGTTTCCATTGACACTTTTTGATTCTCGGTAAGTCCTGCAAAATCGCGAGTGGATGGATCCTTCGGTGGAAGCTACACACCTTCTATAGGGACTAAGCGTATTTAAAAGTGTGAGATGAAGATTTTGAGAGGTGGTGGTGGTGTAGTTTCCTAGTACTTGGAGAGTTTTGATGTGGAAAGCCTTTGTGGAAATTTGGCATCAAGAGAGTGTAAAGAAGTGATCGGCAAGGAAGAGTGGAGAGAAAATAGGGAGGGAGGAAAAATGGGAAGAGAAAAAATTTCAGGATTTTGCGATGATGGAGGGATATATTCAGGGATTGCTGGGTCGGCAGCCAACCCCCTATTGATAGGATTCCAGGCTGCTCAGCTATCCCTTGTGTCAACTGCTACAACTCTTCCAACACTCTTCCTCTCTCCTACTTCTTTGATTGTCGGTTCTTCTTTCTTCTCTTCTCTAATTTTTCTTTTACTTTTTACTTGCTTTCTCCACTTCTTTACTCTTCCTTGATTGCATTTTTCTATTTATACACTCTTCTACCTACTCTTTTCTTCATGCAAGTAACCATTTCTTTCTTCTCTTCTTTCTTTTTCTTTTGTCGGTTGCATGCTGGCCTTTCCATTCTTGTTTGCTTGATTATGCCAAGCAAGGCAATGCATGCATTTCATTGATGGACTTGAAGGTACTTATTTTCTTTTTCTTTTCTTTCCATCACTCATTTGTAACATGGTACACTAGTTAGTGTAATTTGTACCTTTTACTCCGTCTCTTTTGGTTAACACCTGAAAATAACAAAATAAGTAAAAACTAACGATACTAAGTGAATAATACAGTTAAATGTGGAGAGAAATATATTAATTAGTACGTCTAAAATGCGTAGATCACTGATGCTCGCTAAGAAGCTCAATTATAGAAAAAAGAGGTGCATGCAGATGTACAGTGGAAGAAGAAATTATATCTAGCCTTATGTACATACATATATAGTCAGTGGCGTAGCCACTTGCATATGAGAAGTGTCAAATGACACTGCTCACTTCCTCCGTTATAGGTAAGTTGATTCAGGAAATTATGTTATTTGAGTATCTAATACATATTAATACAACTTTTGACACTCCTCAAATTCTAAATAAAGACAAATTCAAATTAATTACCAATTGAACTTGGACTAATAAGATTTGTTGAAGTAAAAAAATCAATTATTCTTATTAATTTATCAATCCCGTAGATATATAGCCAACAAACTCTTATAATTTTCTTATTAATTAAAGTAATATCATCTTCACAATACTCTATGTCTTTGAACGTTATGTCATCTGCATGTTTATTTTATTGTTACTAAATTTTTTTGTCTTTTCATTGGTTTTAGAGCACCCACAGCGGTAAAATAGGATAGGAGGAGCAATTTGAGGAGGAGCAGGCACTGTTTGAGGTGGAGCAGTCACTGTTCATCGAATAGGAGGTGCAGAAGCTGTTTTTCGCGCAGCGGTGTCAAAAAATAGCACGTGCTATTACTGTTCATAAATTTTTTTTTAATTTTTTTTTTACTTATAAATTTTTACTCCAATAAGACAACACATATTTGTCAATTTCGTCGTTACGCGATTAGTGATAATGACAAATTTGTCATTTCATACAAGTTTTTAAAATCGACTATTTTTCATAAATAAATTTGACTACACTTTCTTCGTGAGAGTTGTAGAGTATTTCATTCCGATCTCATAGAAATTTTCGCATAATTTTTCGGACACTCGAACTATTAATCATGAATTTCAGATGTATTAGTCAATTTTAATTTTAAACAAAAAAATATAGTTGGTTGAATCTGGACCGTCCAATCAGAATTTTTGATTTGAAATTGACGGTCCAGATCAATCTGACCGTTACTTTTTTTTTAACCTGGGCTGCCACGTGTCAGCTTCTGATTGGCTGGTAAAAATTTTTTTTTTACTTTTACTGGCGCGTGTATGGTAGAAAAAAATTTGAACATTGCTGACGTCACCCACGCGCGTGGATGACGTCAGCTCGGCTCGTGCAGCAGATCGAGCAATCGCTGCTCGAGCAGCTGCTCCTTCCTCCGGTCAACGAGCAGTCGCCGTGACCCTTCTCCCCCGCTGCACGTCCTTTCTGGTCTTGCTCGTGCTACCGGCTGATGGGGTCCACCTCCGGCGAGCTGCTCGAGCTGCTCGTGCCGCCTGCGGTGCATATGCTCTTAGTATATTTGAATTTTTACACGGCTGATCAAAATTTTTAGCTATGTCACTGGATAAATTAAATCACATACTGAGAAGGCTCAAGTACATGGATACAGAACACTTAGATATTTGGCACCCTAATAAATAACACACTATTGAAGGTTGTTTGTAATAGAAAAATGATTTTAGGTCTTAAGGAGACCATGACGTGTAGGCCTCAAACTTTACGTGACATATTTTATTTGTCCACCTCATTAGTATTAATAATGATACCTTAACTTCATAAAAACATGATCATATCCTTATATCTAACGACTGCTAGTTTTTCATATTTAAAAATTTAAAAATTATCAATAACCAATTCCTTGTATAACATGATTGTAGAAGGAAATTAATTAATTTTGTATAAAACAAGGAAATTAATTAATGTTCATCAAAACGAAAAAGTTAATATTGATTTAATTACACATTAATTATGTTAAAAAATTAATTAATATTCATTAAAACTTTAATGACAAAGATTCTTCTTCTTCTTTCTTCTTCTTCGATTCATTCTTTTCCTCCTATCTATGGTTTTTAGAGTTTTGGAATATGTAGAATGAAAACTTTTACCAGAACTTGGTAATATTTTATGCTGCAAAGGAGATCAATTAGAAACAAGGAAGGTACGTATATAGTATATACAGAAAACGTAGTGCATGCCAAAGCTGATCTTACATTGAAGAAAAGGCCGTTAACATTGACATCCGGAAAATTTGAATGTTTTATGTTTTCTAGGGTTTTTCAATATGATGTTTTTAGGTTTTTGTTTTCAATTAATAATTTATAAATGTAACTATATATATAAAAGGGTAAGATTGATTTTGTAAGTTGAATATTTTCTCATGAATTTGCAAGGAAATAAATTATTTATATGGCATAGCATGCTACGTCCGATTGAGGCCTACACCTCATGACCCCATTGAGATTCTCTAACATTGCCCTTTGTAATATTAAGCAGTGGCGGATCCAACATTCTTTTTGAGGTTGGACAATATTAAATATTTTATAATCAAATTATATCGAGTTAAAAAGAATTTAAAATTACACAACATCGTGGTTCCAAATATCTATGATTATAAAATTTAAATTACCATAAAAATGAATTTTCTTTTATGATTTTTCCCGATTCGTGTACTTTTTATTGAAAGGTGAAAACAATTGATTGATCAAGTCACAACTAGCTAGAGAGCAAGCTAGCTAGTCTACGAATCCTGAAAAAAAAATTTATTTTATAAAGTTGAAGCCCAAAAGAGTGTTAAGAAAATTGGAAAGCAAAAAAAGTTAAATAACAATTAACCATCTAGATTGTAAATAAAAAATAAAAAACTTTTAAAAAAAAAGAGAGAAAATTCAGTAACATGTAGCCAACTTTAGATGGACTCTAGAGAATCTACAACAGTCCTACTGGTCTACTTTCTTTCTAGGAAATACCCAACAAATTAAACGTCTATTTAATTGACCCTTTAAAACGACATTGTTTACGTTAGCTTTTTCTATACCAGAGTTCTAAACGACGTAGCACAAGTCTGTTTTATTTTCTATCAAGATGAACTGCTCATCTTCTTTCCTCTTTTCAGCCATATTTGCCCAAATCAACAATGTATGACCTGTAAATCTTAAGGGAAACTTCAAATCCAGTTTCCCAACCTCGCCCATACATGGATCCGCCATTGATATTAAGTGCTCATTGTGAGCGTAGATTTGTGACGTCCCCGAGCTTAGGCTCCCTTGGTTAATGAAAGCACCAAATCATGGAGCTGCCTATGATCGTTAAAGGTGAAGTCCCTCTTCCTGAGATTTGTTGATGATGTGAGTCTTCACCGTACCACTTCCCCAGAACATTCTTCCTTGAAAGCCTACAAAACAAGTCCAAGCACGGTGTGACACCGTGCTTAGACCCTCTGGTGCTTAAGTTAGTATAGAACCCAGTATAAGCGTGTATTAAGGTTGAATGAATTACCTTTGCCAAGCTATGGTGTCATATATATAGTGATTGTTCAAGGTCTAAGCATAGTACATATAGGAATTAGACTACTTACTTTCGGATATAAGGAGTCCATTAAGGAATAGATCTCCTTATCCAGGGCTAATCATGTTTCTAAATTACCACAAGTCCTTTGGTGTAATCCCCTTAGGATTTGTACAAATCTTACTCTTATCCCCCAAGATTTCTACCGATCTCTCGAGGTCTGATCATACAATTCCTCGAGGTCCAATCATACAATCCCTCAAGGTCCGATCGTGCATTCCCTTGTGGTCCGAATGTACTTTGGGATTATCACACCATCTTATGAACATTCTAGAGGCTTCTACATCATTCTAGATACTTCCAGAAACCTCTAGATTAATCGATTCATACTGGGAACCCTATTCGTACAGACTCAAGCCTATTATTCCAATTATCGGACCTCTTTTGCTTGCAGACCTGGGGGATCAGAATCCCTCCAGCTTGATGTGGCCAAATTCAGCTCCCACAAATACCCCCAAGGCATACCAAGCAGACCTTACATCAATTGATGTAGCTTCACACTCCAGTTAATTTGGCCGACAAAAGTGTTAAAGCAATAATATTCACCATATTAAATCAAACTTGAAAAGAAACACGTACCTTAGCCATGATAAATTCATGGAAGTGAAACTCCATTAAGAGATTTCTCAACCTTTATGCAAGTTCTATTGTTCCCACATATCTTCAATGAGATACCTCGAAATTTCAGTAGGCAAATCGTTCATATAGATGAAGATAATAACAAGCTTTGCAACTTGTTTCACTCAAACCCTTTAGCTTTCTGCCATAACGAGCTCAGGATTGCTTGAAAATCCACTCATATCTATCCTTGGAATCTTCCCGTAGCTTGGAACGCCAAATAAGTCGTTATAACCTGGTCTCCATAAAGAATGCTCAACAAAAAGTCGTTGATGAAATTTCTGGAAGACTCCTCAAGGTTTCTTAAAATCCCTCGAGGTCAGGAAAAAAACCCCGAGGTCAGGAAAACTCTTGAAGTATGAACGACCCTTGAGGTCAGGAAAACCCCCTTGGTTTTTGTAGATTTCTTACTTGGAAACCTTAGGAAAAATGAACGCTTTACTTCGAACATGATCATCTTCTACCTGGGATCATCTTAGGCATGTATTTTTGCCTAGAAAATTGATGTCGACATCTTTCCTCGTGCTCGATCTCAAGCATAAGCAAATAGTTCTTTCTTTCTTGACTTTTCAACCTCACATTCCAGAATAAATAGTTCACAATGCGTGGTGGCAATCTTCCTCAACTTTGTGACACTTTCCTCTAGCTTTCTGGAACCTTCCTCCAACTTTTCTCAAGCTTTCTAGCAATCACCTCCAGTTTTCATGGAAAGCTCGAGGCTTTATGAAAGACTGTAACTTTTCAGGAAAATAACTTCTTTTTCTGAGAGCATTCAGCTTAAGAAGCATTCCATCAATTTTCCTCGAGCTTTCGAGCAGTAGATCTTTCTCTCTCGAGCTTCGAGTTATTTATGAACACTACAGTTCAAACTTTCATCAAACGCATCTTTCTTGATCAATCAACAAATCTTTCTCAAGCAAATCGTTCAACTTTTTCACATAACCAAGGTCACATCTGAGTAGCTGTGGCCACATCATGCCTTCATGATCATTCCATACCTTTATTTGCTTGTGTCATGCTTGCTGAATGTACGTGAACTGTTATATTGTTGATCGTACAGGTCCCCTTAGGGAGGCGGTTGAAGGAATCTTGCCCATCCACCCCAAAGTCTACTTCAAAATGTCTCAACCGGACCAAGGCTACATCATCCAGCCTCCTCGTGACCTTACCGAGGAGGAGATAGAGGCCCTTGGCAAGGGCACCATGCTTCCTCGCATGGGGAAGCCCTTCCCTCCCAATTCTGCTCGGGTTTGGCTCGTGCCGATATCGCCTGCCCATCTCTGGTTTCTCTGACCCTCGAGCAGGATGCCGAGGACCTTGGATCCCTAGAAACCGGGGACTTGATGACGACGTCCTGGACTTCCCTCTACTGAGTATCTATCTTGTACACCTGACATCTGTTTGCGTCATCTATTTAATCGTTCCTTTTACATCTAACACATCGTTTTTTTTTTCTTATCTTACATAATTTTTGCTCATCTTGGCCTGGGCCTTTAGATCAAAAAACTCTTATGCCAAGAGTAAATATCGTACTTAGTTCATCGTACTTTGCTTTATCGTTCTCAGCTCATCATGCTCAACTATTTCGTACCTTTCTGTTTCATGCTTTTTACTCCATGCCCACCAATCTTACTTCTGGGGCTTAGGGGATCTACCTCTGAGTACCTGTGACCTCAATGCGACTCTCGGAACCCCACTCATTCTAAATGCTCTCGGAAGAGGTTTAAGGAGATTGCCTTGGTAACCTTAAGGTCTCCTGGGAGGTGCTCGCGGTTTTGAGACTGCCTCCTTAAGGGGGGGGGGGTATGCATGCCTACCTTGGTCTGTATAAAGACCACCGTACTCCAGACCCTTCCCACGACCATGTCCCTTCATCTTGGGAGATCTTAGCTTCATAAGAACAACTGACGTTATCACAAAGACCACATCAGAGTTGTCCTTCGAGCTCAGTTCTCACCAAGGGGGCTTGTCTGTAGTGTTGAGGTGGGGTCCGCCAAAACTCTTCTCATCAAGTTTGACTTATCCCTGGGGCGTCTTTCGATGTGTACGCTTGGGACATAGAATGCCCAATTTTCCAGAATATGGCTAAGCCACCACTCGGGTGTTTGTTAATCTTACCACGTTCATTCTAACCTTGAGGACTTTACTGACCCAAGATTACTGTGAGCTCTCGCGGGGATTTACTCTAAATATTTTGGTCTATCCATGGGTGTCCTTCTCAATGTCCTAATCCTTCACCCCTCGGGATGATTTACCTTTGGGAGGACTGATTAGCTCGCAGAGTGAAGATCCTTCATTGGGAACCAACGTCATCTGCCCCGCTCAAGCTCATTACCTTTCTCGGACTTTAGCTCTCACTAATCGAATAAGACATCAAACATATCGTGCACTTGCAAAACATTTGAGATAATCGTACTTCATCTTACATAATCGATCCATTGAATAAATCATGGAAACCATCCTTTTGAGGGATGAGCATGATTTTGAGATATTTCATGGAGCTTGTCCAAGAGATTCTTTCCCCCCAGAGGGTATTCTGACCTGCTGTCAAGAACCTGAAGGGAATGCCCCAGCTATCACGGACCTCGAGGGAACTTTCTGAAATCGAGAAAACCTTGAGGGATTACATTGCTAGGATCCCCATATCAATGAATTCACTTGGAATACTCTAGATTTTAAGGTTGACCAAGCTCATCATCGTCATCCCCAACAATAACACGTTCTATGCTCGAGGACTTTATATAGATTCATGGGAAGGCATCCCCTTAGCTAGTATCATCTTCTCTACGTGACATAAGAGCTTGCAAAATAGAACCGTCAAGCTTTCTTTCGATTCCCTGGGTTTCCTCCAGCTCACGATGGAGACTGACAAACATTCTTGAAAACCCTCAGGGTTTGTGAGAAACCTTGAGGTTTCCATATTGATACTAAGTATGCAGTTTTTCCATTTTCTTGTAGTCAAGGTCCACCACAAGGGCTTCATATAAATCGTACACATGAACATATCGAATAGATCATCGTTCCTCAAGCAAAACCATCATTCTTCAAATAAATCGACGTACTCCATGCTCATGCTATAGTCCCGAGCATATATGCTCCATCGATCTCTACATAATCCTCATGTTTAATTCAATAATCCTCATAATGAATCGAGGTTTGAAAGATAATACTAACCTTGGCCATCTTTGAAGGCATGATCCGCATTGGACATGGTTTATTGTAGATGATTGCGATAGCCTTGATGCTTCTGCTCAGCTCCTCAAGCTCTATCAGTGTCTGACCTCGAGCCTTCTAGTTGATCCCTCAAGCTCCAAGAGTGTCTAACCTTCCAGGTTAGAAATCATCCCTCCTAGGTCAGCGATCATCCCCTGAGCTTTCCTTTTGAGATCTCATGACCCTAGAGCTCGATCCCTTAAGCTTGGTGATCATCCCTTAAGCTTGTTAATCGATCCCTCAGTTTTCCATGATGTTGCTAATCGTCTACTCATCTTTGAGGATCTCTGGTCCTCAACCCCCACCTTGGTCCTCATACTGATGCTCAACCCCCAGCTCAATTTACAAATTAATGATCAACCCCCAACTCTTGTGAAGAACAAGTTGAATTCCAAACTCACACTGTTTTGTCAACCAGTAGTTGAAACTGAGTCCCAAATCGGAAAAGTCAAATTCTTTTTACAGCAAGTCCTTGTCAAGGTACATTATCTCTTAACTTGGCGTTGAAAAGAGTGATATTTGGGTAGATACTCCTTGCCCCCAGTATTCTGCTAGACTGTTTGAGTCTTGGAGAATACTCAATGCCCTTAGCTTGAATTCTCTCCGTGCATGTCCTCCTATGCTTTCGGTCCTTGTTCCAATAATCGTCCAGCAAACTTCCAGGAGTGAAGTGTTCCTCCATCCTCTTGATCCTGAGTGTGCATGATCCCTCAAACTTTTGAGATTTTGGGTGTGCACCCTCATGGTCTCCATCTTAATTTAGCAACTTCATGGCGAATTCCAAAATGCTTCGAGCGTGTAGTTGTGGTAACCTTACCCCAACAATTTTTGAGTTAAGGGGAACAATGCCCCATGTCTAATCCTGGGTTCTTTAGAAAACTTACCCCCTAGCTTCGGCGTAAAGTTTGAGGTCGTGGTTTTTTTCTAAAGCTCGATAGCTATCATATTCCGGCTGGGTAAGCAAGATGTGTTTCTCCCATTATTTGTAAGAGCATACATGGTCTTTAGCCTTTTTCCTCTGGCTCTCCACGAGCTTTGAAGTTGATTCTTGTGGAAACCTTGAGGGTCCATTTCTCGGTCAAGGGGATTCCCTTCTATGCCTTGTTTCTAGCCTTGTTTTGCTGTTTATTACACCAAATTAGTGTCCCTCGAGGTCTCTTCCGAGACTTCCACTTAGGTCTTCTCCTGGCTTGCTACCCTTGAGGTTGTTGGTTGACCTGAGCACACCTCGAGCTCTCTGGTCGTGGGTCAGAAGACTTTTTCAGTCCTTGAGAATTCTGGCACTAGTTGAATGGTATAGAACATGGCATAATCATTCATTGGTAGAGGACGGGGAATAGGCTCCTTGTCCAGTGATTCTTGTCTTCCTTCTCGAACTTTTCTCATCTTTCCTCAAGCATCGGTATGCCTTGAGCCTTCTTTCCATGCCCTTGATCTTCATGAACTTGGGGATGCCCCCAGGTCTCCAGATTGGTACCTCAAGTATTCTAAGCTTGAGGATACCCCTAGTTTCGCCACTTTTTCCATTACACAATTGTCGCTCGGGAAAATCATTACTCAAGAGTATATGAGAGTTTTGATGATATAGTGTAGCACTAAGTACTTTCTACTCTTGCCTTTAGCTGGTGGTGGCAAGGTCCAGTCATTCTTAAGATGCTTGTCATTACCTTGAGGCCTAACTAAATCTTTGAGCTTTCATATGTATTCATCGGTTAAGTACTCCCAGCAATATCTCTAGTTAGCCAACTCGATAAAGTGTCATTTGAGGGTTCCATAATCTATCATATCGTGATAGTTCAGCTCATGGTAAGGGGGTCTCGAAATGGTTTGGGTGGTGGAGAGATCTCTTCAAGTGTGACTCGTCTTTAATATGGTGAAGTGTTGTTGAGTAGAGACGTTGGTTGGCCTCCTCGAGCTCTTTGATCTTGCTAGAGAGAGCAGCCCTCCATCTTCTATCCTCCTCTTCTGAATTTGGTCGTCACTCCTTGTCACACTACCACTACCACATATTTACCCATTGCCGGCGATTTTTAAATCGCCGGCAATGTTTTTTATCATAACTGCCGATTTTTGCCGGAAAAATCGCCGGTAATGTATTTTTTTTTAACATTACCGGCGACTTAAATGTAAGTCGCCGACAATGTCCCGTCGGTAATGCAAAAAAAAAAAAAAAAGACATTGCCAGCGACATAAATTTCCGTCGCCGGTAATGTTTAAAAAAAAAAAAAGACATTACCGGCGACATAAATGTATGTCGCCCGGCAATGTCTTTTTTTTTTTTTTTTTGCATTACCGACGGGACATTGTCGGCGACTTACATTTAAGTCGCCGGTAATGTTAAAAAAAAAATTACATTACCGGCGATTTTTCCGGCAAAAATCGCCGGTAATGATTAAAAAAATATTGCCGGCGATTTAAAAATCGCCGGCAATGGGTAAATATGTGGTAGTGTACTCCCCAAAGATTTTCCTCCAGCTCCTCCTCAAGAGAAGGTGAAAAGTCCGATTCTCAAGCGAACTTACCTCCTTACACTAAATGGGCCATAACTTCTTAGTGAAATATGATAATCAAAATCTGGAAGATGCTCTGGAAACTAGACACTTAGTGATTTCCATGCATATAAAGATCGTAACCTGATTCATTCTGATTTGTTCCTAGTTTGCCTTTGAATTCTACTGATCTGCATGGGCAAGTTTTCAAGTTTAGGCTTGGAACCTTCTTCTCATTTTCTTCTTATTCATTCTAAACTTTCTCTAGTGTTCGGATACATCTTCCAAACCCCCTTCTTTTGGATATCCTTTGAAGTCTAGAGATTATTCATGCACGAGTTAGCAAGATATCGATCATTGGCTGCACAAATCTCTCCCCATAGACCAAAGCTTTCTAATCGATCTTCAGCTTCTTGGAGATGTTGGCTTTGTGGTCTTCAAGTCTTCATCATGTCGTCGTGTTGTAGAACCTCATTCATAACTCAACCGTACTCGTGAATTGGACCAGACCCATCTTCTCCTCTTGAAAAACTGTCACCTCTCCCAACTTGGAGAGGGTTATCTTCTGTATGGAAAACTCTTGCTTCTATGCATAAACCATTGATCAAATGGTTGCTTAACTACTTCGTCGGTAGTCGTTCGTCATCGTTGAAAACCGTTGCTCTTTTGGAGAACTACATATTTCCCAAGTGTTGGTTTTTTTGGAAAACTAGTTTGGGGAACTCGATTTTCTAGAAACCCTCGGACCTTCTTGAACTCCGTGAGGTTGTAAGATCGTCTATGGGTGTTGTAACCCCCTGCTAAACTGTCCAATTCGCTCTGGTAACCTCCTCATCCTTGGTATCTCGTTTAAAAAAGGTTTTCTGTCCAGTTTTTATGTTCTGACACATTGTAGAACTTTTGTTAT
Organism: Geum urbanum; assembly: GCA_946800695.1. Lineage (NCBI taxonomy): Eukaryota > Viridiplantae > Streptophyta > Magnoliopsida > Rosales > Rosaceae > Geum > Geum urbanum. The sequence continues at coordinate 5,790,036 of OX327007.1, read as the reverse complement.
ATCTTTCTCTAAGGACATCTGATTGATATGATTAATATGGTGTTTAAAAGTAGATTTCAGGGGATTTCCAACCATAGGTTAAATCCCTCTTTGGTCTCGAATATTGATCTCCGAAAGTAGCCTGCAAAACAGACCAGAAGCTGCGGTGTTGTTTAGTCAGACTCGATCTCCGGCCGATATTTTGGCCATATATTTATGCTCCGAACTCCGATTGGGATGAAATTTATTTTGTTGGAAACTAGATCTCCATAGCTTTCCAATGATATATGATTCTTTGTCTGATGTTTCTTCTAGAGTTTCCAGAATATTAACGAACATATGCTCTATTTTTCTAAGTTTCTAAAACGTCGTTCTTTATCGTATTTTTTAGGGTTTTGGTGATAACCCGATAGATCTGGCACTACAAGAAAACTGCACCTAGACTACGGACCATTTCCGTCGTCTAAGTGCAGTTTTCCGTCGTCTAAGTACTTGGACGACGGAAACTCCGTCGTCCAAGGTCCGTGCTCCAAGTGCTGTCGTCCAAGCACCTGGACGACGGAGATTTAGTGATCCGTCGTCCAAGTTCACTTGGACCTCGGACATTATCCGTGGCCCATGTACACACTTGGACGACGGACACACAAAGTTTCCGTCGTCCAGGTGATAACCTGGGCCACGGACACACGAGCAATGTCCGTGGCCCAGGTGTTCACCTGGACGACGGAAACTTTGTGTTTCCGTCGTCCAAGTGTGTACATGGGCCACGGATAATGGTAGCTTATCCGTGGCCCAGGTGTTCACCTGGACGACGGAAACACAAAGTCTCCGTCGTCCAGGTGAACACCTGGGCCACGGAGAACGACAGGGTTTAGGGTTTAGGGGTTAGGGGTTTAGGGTTTCAGGTTTAGGGTTTCACCTGGACGACGGAAAACATAATATCCGTCGTCCAAGTGAATATTTAATTTTAAAAAAAAAATAAATTGAAATTAAAAATTATTAATTTAATTTATTATTATTTTAATTTAAATAATGAAAAATGCTAAAATTAAATAAATAAACTAAATTTTTAATATTAAAATTAATAACTTATATAATTATTAAATAATCAAAGTAAATTAATTTGTATATACGAAAAAACCCATAAATTAAAAATTAAAATATTGTTCGGAATGCGGAAAGAAACGAGATAATATACTGCGTGCTAGCTAATACACTGGAGGAGCAGATGCGGGGCCGAGTCCTCCGCCTCCAGCCGGGTCGTTGTCGTCGGGGTGTGGGTTCGGAGGAGGTTGACATGCTTCTCGATTTTGGTTCATGAGCACGATGAGTTGGGCTATTTGTGCTTGTTGTTCGTCAAGTCTTTGCCGCATTGCCTCATTCTGCTCTTGTGTGAGTCGATTCTCCTCTCGTGCCAGTCGAGCCTCTTGAATGGCTGCTTCGACGGCCGCAGCTTGACTCATTCTCCGCTGCCTCGAACCTCCCGTAGATGATGAGCCGGAGGTCGTCGACAAATCTCGTACCACCCTAGGCCCAAAGTGCCTAACCTCCTTGCCAGCTCTACGACCGTAGATCTCATCCGCGATTGCAATTTGGCTCTCTAAGGATAGATGAGGCAGGTCTTCCGGCGGCACATCCGGGAACGCAAGCTGAGTGTTGGCCAACTCTTCATGCGCACGCTCTATCGCCCTTGCCTACAAAATTATAATTAATTTATTAAAATTTTGTAATCATATTTAAATGATAATTACTATAATTAAAAGCACATATATATATATATCACTTACCCCACATTGACTCGCTTCATTATCGAGCTCTGGCGTCACGTACGCGCTTACGCTTGCATCAATAAAAGAGTGTTTGGAACCGTTATCCTTGTGCTCCTTGGCAATTTGAATGAACTGCTTGGCGCCGGTAGTATGGTGTTTCTCCTTCTTCCCCCGGTTGGCTTTGTTGACACCGGAGAATTTCTGTTACACAAGATAATTAAATCATTAAAAAATGAATAACTACAATTTAAATAATTCAATTATTTTAATTGAAATAAAAAAATTAAATTAATACCTTAAATTGTTCATCGGCAAAGTGGTTACACAACCACTCCCACTCATCTTCTCTCTCCCCTTGCAGCTCTACCGGGGGAGGCACGGGACCGACATCTTTGAAGTACTTATGGAGCCTGTACTTCCAATCTTTGTAGATGGAGTTGGCGGTTTGATTGATATGCCTCAACATATCCGGTGTCGGATCCACGTCAAATTGTTCCTATGAAAAATAAATAGAAAATTATAATCGTATATATTATGAAATTTTAGGCCGAGATTAACAATATTATATAATAACTAAATTGAACGTATTACGTACCGAAAGATCTTTGAAGACTTTCGCCTTCTCATGATCCGGCGCCTCCTTCCAAGTAGGGGCAGTGATACGAACCCGGTTACGGATGATTGACCCTATCCCATGCGCCGAGAGACTTGCTAGTTGAGCTGTGGGAGGGCCACCGGTGAATTCGTCGTACGGCAAGTCGATCTTTTTGCCAGTCGCCTTACAAATACGCTCCGCTTTCCCCCCTTTAACGAGACCCCGAGTCCTTTTCGGTTCCGGGTCAGTGGGGGCCCTCCTTTGCCTACGGCGGGCGCTGTACATGATTGATTCGGCGGTGGAGGACGCCTGAGTACTTCCCGTTGAATGGGTACCGGGCGTCGGAGATTGGAAGGGGTCGACGTCATCACCGCTCGAGATGAATGGGGGAGCGGGAATTTCCCCAGAGGGCGCTACGGACGGACCCGATGATCCGTCCGGATTGAGAGCGTCGTTGCCCTCCGGTGGTAATTCCCAACCGACTTGGTCCGCCAAGCGGCGGAGCATGGCATCTTCTGCCTCTTGTTGGGCTTTCTTCTTGCCGGATGTCGTCTTTGGCGGAGCCATTTAAACCTAAGAGTACGGGGTTAAAATACCTACTTACCATAATAATTACAACTTAAAAATTTACGCTAATTAATTAAGTACGTTTAAGATTTAAATAGAGTACACTAGGTTGGCATTTTTGGTCGTTCAATGGACGTGCGACCCGCGCGATAAAGTGTAAATTTTCAATTAATCAGCCTTGGTTAAATCGAAAAACATGGCCAGTTAGGGATAGAGATAACGCGAGAGGCAGGACTAATTTCGACAAAAGTCTTTCTTAGTCCAAATCCTGTCACCAGTCATAACCCGTTTCTAGACACCATGTCCGACATTCGGCCAATTTTTGGAAAATTTACACTCCCTCAAGTCCTTTGCAAACTCCGCCCTCAACCTCGTGTCCATAACTTCACTTAGGTTATGGTGTGCGGTGATGAAATCCACACATCACGAGGGGTTAAGGAGATAAGCAAGGAAAAGAGGCGCCATCTATTCCAAAGAGTGCGACTTAATAATTACCAAGTCTATATACTAAATTTAAATCGAACACGTACTACTAATTAATTTACTAGAAAATAAACGTAAATATTAATTAATAATTCCTTTAATTAGATGCAATAATTTATATTTATTTATCATGCAACTAATAATAAATAATTTAATAGTCAATTTATTTAATCATGCAACTAATAATATATAAATAATTACAATAATTACAATAATTATGATTTAATTAATTAATAACAATAATTAATCATTTGTTAAATATTTAAACTAATTAATCAATTAAATTCTACGAATTAATTATATTTAGAATTAAATTAATTAAATAAATAAAATTATTTTAATAAGAGAAAAATAGAAATTTACCGAACCGGAGTTTGCGGGAATATCGGCGGAGTTGAGTTGTCGGAGAAGAGGAACCACGGCGGAAATAATGTCGTCGGAGCGTCGCCGGAGGAGGATCGCCGGAGGAGAGGAGAGGAGAGGAGAGGAGGAGAGGAGAGGAGGAGAGGAGAGGAGATGGAATGAGAAAAGGAAGGGGGGTGCTGTTCTATTTGTAGACTTTAACTTAGACGACGGAGCACTATTCTCCGTCGTCTAAGTGCACCTGGACGACGGAAACAGTGTTTTCCGTCGTCCAGGTGGCGGTTTAAAAATTTTCAATCGGCGCGTAATTAATCGGCGGGACGTTTTGAACCGCCATGATTTTGGACTTAGACGACGGAGAATGAATTCTCCGTCGTCTAAGTGAAAATTCAAGCGGTCCCAAAAACGGAAGCGGTAAATTGAACCGCCATAAAAATTGGACCTGGACGACGGAGATGGTCATTTTCCGTCGGCCAGGTGTTCACCTGGACGACGGAAAATGACCATCTCCGTCGTCCAGGTTCAAATTACGTAAAAAAAAATTAAAAAAATAATTCGCTAGGAATTTAGCGATCTGTCATTCGAGTGAAATAGTCGTACAATATCGATGAACGCATCGTGTATATAAACAGTTAAATTTGAACCGACGATTAATTTTACGTATTGAAACATGTTAAGTATCGACTAATCTTTACGACTTAAGTGTTCATGAGTAGACGCTCATTTGCAGCAGAGTATTAACAAAATTGAATTTGGACAAAACAACCGTTGGATATGTTCGTCGTAACATAATATATAATTGTCTTCAAAGGACCATAAAATAATAAGTTCGGGAAGGGTTTGATCGGCACAGTCAACCGCAAAACCGATAATTTCACAAACCGGAAACGTGGATACAAGGCATTTCGCAACTCCGATTTTCGAACCGTCGAAGCTCACACACCAAGAATTGTTTACTCTAAAGTCTTGATGAAAATACTTTGCATTGGAAGAAGGTCTAGATGGTCGTTGTCTTAGAAAAAATTACGATATCTGCACTTGGACGACGGAAATGAGTTTTTCCGTCGTTCAGGTAATCACCTGGACGACGGATATGAAGTTATCCGTCGTCCAGGTTCTAACCTGAACGACGGATAATGACGTTCTCCGTCGTCCAGGTTCATAGACCCTGAATTCAGGGGTTAGGGCCTTACTGTTTAGGGTTTAGGGTTTGTGAACTTGGACGACGGAAAATTACCATATCCGTCGTCCTAGTGTGTACCTGGACGACGGAGAATGACCATCTCTGTCGTCCAAGTTATAAACCCCGAATTCAGGGGTGAGGGCCTTAGGGTTTACGGTTTAGGTCGTCCCCGGTCATTTGTGTGTCCGTTCAATTATTCTGATTCAAAAATATAATTAAAAAATTGATCGATCGATCTGATCTGCTAGATTTTGGGTCCAAGATTTAGGGTTTTATATGGCGCCAAAGGTGAATATGGCGGGGGACCTAATATAAACGTGGACGGAATTCAGGTGTCCGTTCAATTATTTTGAATGACCATAAAAAAATTAAATAAATGATCGATCGATCCGATTTGCTAGATTTAGGGTCGAGGATTTAGCAAATCGGATTTCAGAGGATTAAATAAATGACCATTTTCCGTCGTCCAGGTGCATAGACCCCGATTTCAGGGGTTAGGGCCTTAGGGATTACGGTTTAGGTCGTCCCCGGTCATTTGTGTACGTGTCCGTTCAATTATTCTGATTCAAAAATATAATTAAAAAATTGATCGATCGATCCGATCGAACTGCTAGATTTAGGGTCAAGGATTTAGCTAGGGTACGTTTTATATGAGATTGAGATTTGGCGCCAATATTTATTTATTTCTCCGTTGGCCAGGATATATAATTCAGATTAAATTCTTACCGTAAACCGGCATCGATCATATATATATATATTACAATAATTACAGTAATTAATTACCAATTAATCTCCCTCGTCGTATGACCGTACTCTTCGTCATAATCATCATCGTCCTCATCCCCGTCCAATGACGGCTCATCCTCGTCATCGTACTCAACATCGTCCGACGAATAACCTGAGTCCTCGTCCGCGTCCTCTTCCTGCTCGTCTTCTTCATCTACCTCATCGATAATCTCATCTTCAGTTAGATCTGTACAACCATCAGGCATGGGTAACCGTTCACCATCTTGAACCAGGTCCATTATATCGGAGCGGACCATAGAAATATTAGGCTCTTGATAGGCAGGAATGTCTCTTTCTTGTTCAGCAGCATCTTTAGTCGTCGCCGGTGTCCCTTCAATTGTCTCTGTATTCCATATTCCTCGGTGAGAGATATGGTTCACTATTTTCCACCCTTCACCGGCTTTTGGATCGTCGAGATAGAACACCTGCCGAACTAAGGTGGCGAGAGCAAAAGGCTCATCCTCATACCAGTGCGAGTTTGTATCGACTGATAATAGTCTCAGGTCTTCCTTTGTACGCTTGAACTATCTGCACTTGAATAGGAAAACGTTGACATCATTCCCGTAACATAGCTGAACCACGTATACAATAGCCCCGTAATATAGATCATTGTCTTTCCCAACGGCTACCCCACTGTTTTGTGTTCTTCTTCCTTCGTCTCGGGCCAATGAATGGAACTTTACACCGTTCACAAAACATCCGGGATAAATATAGTGTTTAACCGGCTTCCCTGCTAGCAAGTGCTTTGGCCATGACCACCACCCTCCGTGGTTATCAGATTTTTGCAGATCAATCATCTGCGAAAATGGGCAAATTAATATAAGGGTTTACTTTCTACAAACATGAGCGATATGTATTTAAATAATTAATACCGAGTCGTACGTACGTACCCATTGGAAGAAATAATCAGGAAACTTCTTCTTAACCATTTTCTCAATCCACGCCGAACTCTTGTTTTGATTTAACGCCTGAAGCCTCTCCCTGTATGACAACATGTACGGCTCAACTTCGTCACAGTCTCGCAACACTACCCAATGTGCCTCAATAAGTTCTTCCCGTGTTAACGATTCCTTTAATACTCCTCTAAACGGTCGAACGACATTGGTGACGACAGAAAGATTGATGCGGGCACTGCGATCGAAGGCAGTGGGAGGGGGTGGATCTTTGAGGTACCTGTTGCAGTAAGTAACACACTCATGCATTAGGTATGTCTCTGCTATGGAGCCATCCGGGGCCGACCTATTTTTGACGAATGACTTATACTGTCCAAGCTGTCTACAAAATCAAACGTACACATTACATAAGTACATATAGCTAGCTAGCTAGTATATATATATTCTCCAGTGGAACAAATTAATTAATTAATTAGTTGTACGTACCTTTCTTGAGGATACATCCAAGTGTACTGGACCGGACCAGAAATGAGCACCTGCTCGGGCAGGTGGATCATTAGGTAAATCATGATGTCAAAGAAAGCATGGGGGAAAATCCTCTCTAGTTTGCAAATGATGTGGACAATTTGTTGTTGCAATTCCACCACATCTGACTTCTTTAATTCTCTGGCGCATAACCTCTGCCACCACCTGCACAATGCCACTATTGGTTCTACGACGTCCCGAGGCAAGTATGGTCGAATTACCACTGGAATCAGACGTTGCAGCATAACGTGATAGTCATGTGTCTTTAGACCAACAAACTTGTGTTGCACCTCGTCCACTGCTCCAGTTATAGTAGCTGCATACGTAGCCGGATAACGAACGCCCTTAAACCAGTGAAATACAGAACGTCTAAGCGTCGGCTTCACTGTGTAAGGTGCATCTGGCATCTTGTTGTACACTCCTTTCCTATCCCTCCTCAACCACAAGGGACGACGTAGATTCATTGATTCCAAATCTTTGCGCGCTTTGGGAGTATCTTTAGTCTTGAACTTAATACCGAGAATTGTTCCCACCACGCTGTCGCACACATTCTTTTCTATGTGCATCGCGTCCAAGTTGTTCCTCAGCTTCAACTTCGACCAGTAAGGGAGTTCAAAGAATATACTCTTGTGATCCCAATAGCTCAGATCATGTGGAGGAATTGGATTGCATTTCTTTACATCCGCGTCATTGCTCAACACACCAAAGTCGAAATAGCTCAACCTCTCTAAAATCTCTTCGCCAGACCAACTACGGGGTTTAGGATTGTTCTCTACCATACCGTCGAAATGAGCTTCATCCTGTCGCCACGGGTGGTCGTGAGGAAGCCATCTACGGTGACCCAAGTAACACACCTTCCCCGCGTGCCAACTAGAGTTCACGTCGTCCAAACATATAGGACATCCATTATATCCTTTCGTCCTGCAGGCTGCCAACATCCCATATGCTGGAAAATCGCTGATCGTCCACATTACAGCAGCCCTCATCGTGAACATCGTGTCAGTGAATTTGTCATAAGTTGGGACTCCATTTTCCCACAACAGTTTCAGCTCGTCGATCAAAGGTCTGAGGTAGAAATCTAAGCACTTCGATGGAGATTTAGGACCTGGAATTAGTACGGTAAGGAAATTAAATTCCTTGTTCATGCACATCCACGGAGGCAAGTTGTACGGCATCAGAATAACTGGCCAAGTGCTGACGGCGGAGCTATTACTTCCCCAAGGATTGAATCCGTCTGTAGATAGGCCGAGTCTAACATTTCTAACCTCTGAAGCAAAGTCTCCAAATTCTCTGTCGAAATGTTTGAAACCCTCCCCATCCGCGGCGTGTCACAGGACATCGTCATCTATTCGCTTTTCTGCGTACCATCGCATCGCCTCTGCTGTGTGTAGAGACATGTACAGGCGCTGCAATCTGGGAATCAAGGGAAAATATCGAACAACTTTCACAGGAATTCTCTTTTTCGAACTCTTCCTATTCAACTGGAATCTGCACTGGCCACATACGGGGACAATAGTCCAACTCTTTATACTCTTTGTAAAATAGCACACAATCATTCGGACATGCGTCAATTATCCTGTACTTTAGGCCGAGGCTGCTCAGGATATTTCTAACCTTATAATGAGATTTAGGAAGATTGTGATCATCAGGAAGCAACTTACATATTTGCTCCTGAATTTCGTCAAAAGCACTCACTGACATTTTGTGCTTCACTTTTATCTTCATTTGCTCCATCACATATTGCAACACATTCTCTCGACATCCAGGGAACACCGGGGTCTGCGCTTCAAGTAGCATCCGATTGTACTTTTCCATCTCACTGGTGTCAGTGGCCAAGCTAGCTGCGGGGAATGTGTCATCATGCTCATTGGTGGTACTGTAACCTCCGTCTTGGTGTTGGTGTCCGCCATGACTACATCCCGGAAACGCATCATGGACCAAATCTGCAGTTGGGTTGCAAGCTGGGGGTCCGGCACCACTGCCGCTGGATGAGGCACCATGGTAACTGTACCCTGAGCTGAAGTCTGCTGCGCTGAACTCTACTGCTTCACCATGCTCGCTCCATGTAGTGTAACTCCACATCATACCATTTTCGTACAAGTGTTGCACCATAACATTAACCTCCGCATACTGACAATTAAGACATTTCTGACACGGACACCTGAAACGTTTCTTTCCCTGACCATGTTCTATCGCAAAATTCACAAATTCGCTAATTCCATCCATATACCGGACATCACATCTATTCTTCAACTTCATCCAACTCTTGTCCATACTGCTACAAAATATTATACTTAATTAATTATTACATATATATATATATATTTGTCCATTAATTTACTCTTAATTATACGTACTCCATCTACATATCGATCCATCAATTACGTACGTATGTACGTAATTTAATCGATCTGTACATATATATATATAGCTAACATCAGCTAACATCCTTGCATCTATATATATATGTACGTACGTTTTCACTAAATACATATTAATTAAGCAAATTTTAACTGCGTACGTACGTACCTGCTGGCCTTCTCGATATCTTTACGTTAATTAAGCTAACTAGCTAGTCAGCGGAGATCCCTTATCGATCATGATTCTTCTCGGCCTAGCTAGCTTCTAGCTACCTAGCTCGAGCTCCCTAGCTTCTCCTTCTCCCTTCTCCTTCAAATGGAATCATGAAGAGATCGAGTTTAGCTAGGAATGAATTCGATCAGTTTGGCAGTGGGCTTATATAATGCTTCACTTAGACGACGGAGGTGTCCGTACGTCGTCTAAGTGGAAGTACGTTTTGTGAACTCGGACGACGGCGTGTCGGTCCGTCCTCCAGGTAATCACCTGGACGACGGAGAATACCATATCCGTCGTCCAGGTTATCACCTGGACGACGGAGCAGACTCCGAGGTCCAGGTTATCACCTGCACGGCGGAGAATATCATCTCCGTCGTCCAGGTTATCACCTGGACCTCGGAAAATACTCCGTGGTACAAGTGACCACCTGGACGACGGAGATGATATTCTCCGTCGTCCAGGTGGTACCTGGACGACGGAGTCTTTTCCGTCGTCTAGGTTTCACTTGGACCACGGAACAGTTACGTTTCCGTGGTCTAAGTGCTGTTTTCTTGTAGTGTGGATTCTTGGAGAGCATGTTTACGAAAGGATCACTAAATGATCACAATAGGAGTTCTCTCAATAAAAACACCAATTTGTAAACTCAGATTTGTGACGCCCTCGAGCTTAGGCTCCCTTAGTTAATGAAAGCACCAGATCATAGGGGTTGCCTATGATCGTTGAAGGTGAATACCTTCTTCCTGAGATTTGTTGATGATGTGAGGCTTCGCCGTACCACTTTGCCTTAATAGTCTTCCTTGAAAGCTTACAAAAAAAGTCCAAGCACGGTGTGGTACCGTGCTTAGACCCTCTGATGCTTAAGTTAGTATAGAACCAAGCATAAGCATGTATTAAGGTTGAATGAATTACTTTTGCCAAGCTATGGTGTCATATATATAGTGATCGTTCAAGGTCTAAGCATAGTACATATAGGAATCAGACTACTTACTTTCGAATAGGAGGAGTGCATTAAGCAATAAATCTCCTTATTCAGGGCTAATCATGTTTCTAGATTACCCAAGCCCTTTGGTGTAATTCCCTTAGGATTCGTACAAATCTTACTCTTATCCCCTAAGATTTTTGCCAATCCCTCGAGGTCTGATCGTATAATCTGTCGAGATCTGATCGTATTATCCATCAAGGTCCGATCATGCAATCCCTCAAGGTCCGATCTTACATTCCCTTGAAAACCGAATATACTTTGGGATTGTCACACCATCTTATCAACATTCTAGAGGCTTTTACATCATTCTAGTGACTTCCAAAAAACTCTATATCAACTGGAACCCTAATCGTACAGACCCAGGCCCATTATTCTAATTATTGGCTCTCTTCCGCTTCCAGACCTGGGGGACCCGAATCCCTGCAACTTGATGTGGCCAAATTCGGCTCCCACACTCATAACATAACAAAGACACGTACGTATATATCAACTGTTCAATACACAACATTTTATTTGCTCACCGCCTCACTATCGAATAAAAAAAACATTTGAATTGATTTGCTCTATTAATAATTGAATATTCAATTTTGTGGTTGCAGAAGAGAAGTGATGCGGTAAGATCACAACCATGCAACTCTTGTCGATACAAACCACCCCCGTTAGTTGATTACATATAACAAGAGCTGAGCAGGAGTGTATGAAGCAAAAGCTGAAGAGGAAGATCGAAATGAGGTCTGCGGTACGATCTGAAACTCTCACTCACATCTTTCTGGTTTGCTTTCCTGGACAAGGTCACATAAATCCTATGCTCAGGCTAGGCAAACTCCTCGCCGCCAAGGGTTTTCTAGTCACGTTCACCACCACCGCAAACTATGGCGAAAAGATGAGAAAGGCTAATGGCATAGTCGACAACCACCCCACACCGGTGGGAAACGGGTTTATCAGGTTCGAGTTCTTCCACGACGGACTTGCTGACCCCGAGGATCCGAAGCACCACATATTAGAGATCTATATTCCGCTTCTTGAGACAGTAGGGAAGGCGTCGGTGACCAAAATGATAAACAAGCACGGTGAAGAAGGTGGCGCTCGAGTTTCGTGCCTTGTCAACAACCCCTTCCTTCCTTGGGTTTGTGATGTTGCCACCGAGCTAGGAATCCCTTGCGCCACGCTTTGGGTTCAGTCCTGTGCCGTGTTCGAGGCTTATTACCATTACAACGCCGGAACGGTAGCGTTTCCGACTGAAGCTGAACCGGAGTTGGATGTTCAGCTCCCTAGTACGCCTCTTCTGAAGCATGATGAGATTCCAACGTTTTTGCACCCTTTTGAGCCATTTGCGGTAAATATTTACTTTTACGTTTTTGATTTTGGTACGTTACAGTTGGCCGTGAACCATCCATAAAATTCATCGTCCAGATCACATCCATCCGCGTTACTATTATTGTTGTTGGTTTTAATAATTGTGTTTTATAGTTTTAATAACTAGGTTCACGGAAATTAAGACTATCTCTTGTTTTATAGTTCTTCAATTCTTTCTTATCATCACTTCCAAATAGTACAAAATGGAAATGCGTGCATGAGTTCATATGATTTGGTGGTTTAATTGCGATCAGGTTCTCGGTAAGGCTATTCTAGGCCAGTTCAAGAAGCTAACCAAGTCCTCCTACATATTGATGGATACTATACAAGAGCTCGAGTCAGAAACCATTACAGAAATGTCGAAGTTTTGCACAGTGAAACCTGTCGGACCCTTATTTAAGGTTCCGGAAGCTACCAACAACACCGTTCGTGGTGATTTAATGAAAGCCGACGACTGCCTTGACTGGCTCAGCTCAAAGCCCCCGGCATCTGTTATTTACATTTCCTTTGGAAGCATTGTGTACCTGAAGCAAGAACAAGTGGATGAGATTGCTCATGGTTTGTTGAGTTCCGCGGTGTCATTTCTTTGGGTTCTAAGGCCCCCTGACAAAGCATTTGCATTAGACGACCATGTTTTGCCAGATGGCTTTCTGGACAAGGTTGGAGATAATGGGAAAATGGTGCAATGGAGTCCACAAGAGCAGGTCTTGGCGCACCCTTCATTGGCTTGTTTTGTGACCCACTGCGGTTGGAACTCTACGGTAGAAGCATTGACTTTGGGGGTTCCGGTGGTGACATTTCCTCAGTGGGGTGACCAAGTCACCAATGCCAAGTATTTGGTGGATGTCTTTGGTGTAGGGCTGAGATTGTGCAGGGGGAAAGCTGAAAATAGGTTGGTCACGAGAGATGAGATTACCAAGTGCTTGTTGGAGGCGACGGTGGGAGAGAAGGCGGTTGAGCTGAAGCAAAACGCTTTGAAATGGAAGAGAGTCGCCGAGGAGGCTGTGGCCGAAGGCGGTTCCTCGCACCGCAACCTTGAAGATTTTCTAAACGAGATCCGGAGGACTATAAAAGGTTAAAATTTGAAAACGTACGTACGTACAGGTAATTTAATTCATAACTCAATTAAGTTGATGCAATCGTAGAATAATTCTGAAATAAGCGATGCATGCATGTATGTAAGAACAACTTTTATTTGCACTTGTTGAATTTATTTCACAAAATCAATAAAGTCAATTCGTTGTTTAATTTGCATGTTATATTATCATTAAATTTGTATTAAATATCTACGATCAATGTAAGGTATATACTTGATAATTTATCGCAGTGAGTTCTCACAAACATGTAATAATGTAGTCCATAGAAGAAAATTTTCGTGTGTAAAACTGAGCTAGGCGAATCAAATGCAAAACGAATCATTGGGAGACAAACATGTCAAACAAAGTAACAATTCAGTGTTGGCCTCGTTAAAACGAATATTGAATTATTGTAGTTGCATATCTATCACGACATGCATTGAAAAAATCAACATGATAATAATACATATTGTGAGATTAGGAGCCTTGCACCTTGACTTTCCTGAAGGATAACACATATCATCCACATTACTGACATAATTATTTTGCTCAACACAAAAACTAGACAGTTCCTCCATTAATGAATTCCATCCATTGTCTCGCATCATCTGTAATTGTTGCTTGTACACTTTAACTAAATCTATGACATTCATAATATCTAGGTCCTCTCTCTGTAAGACTAGTGACAACTCATTTGTGATTTCAAGTATAGTCTTCATCAAATGCAAGCTAAACACAAAATCATATGTTTGCCGTACATAACGAAATGGATGCATCTATTTTCTTGTCACTATTCAATGCACTTGTAACGACCTAAACCTTAATTTGTGGGTTAATCATCGTTAATCGCACTAAATAACGAGATAAGCATCATACATCACGTTTATCGAGGTTCGTCGCGACTAAAAATTAGCTTTTTATAAATTATGATTTTTGACTCACTCTCTTCACGGAAGTTGTAGAGCAACTTATTTCAAGCATGTTGATATTTTGATTGGATTTTTTGGAGGTACGAGCTAATTTATAGGAATTTTAGAAGTTTTAAGTCAAAAATAATTAAATCAGAAATCTACTATAGGGTAATTTTATGGACCGTTCGATCATCCTTAGGTTTAATCTGGGCTGTCTGTTTGGTTAAGGTAATGTGGATATTTTACTGGGTTGGATAAAAGGCCCAACCACTATCTCTCTCCTCCCTTTTCTCTCTCCCTCCATGTTGATAACTCCGGTGACCCATCTCTAGCCGACCACCAAATTGGTCTGTCTCGGTCTCAAAATGCTCGTCTCGGCCTCCTCTTCTCTTTCCTTAGCATAGCAACCTCCGATTCACAGCCATCAAAGCCGTAAATCGACAGAAACTTCTAGGTTTTTTGGCCTCCATCGCCGGCGACACCACCGGCATTGAACCGCCACTAATCATGAAGGCTTTTGAAGCCCACCCTCAATGGAGTCGAACGCCACCACTCTCGTGGCCCATATTGGCCTGTGGACGGCGTATGGGTGTCGCCAAAATCCAAGAGGTTCATGGAAGTTGTTGAGCTTGTTGAGACGAACAAAATCATGGAAGTTGTTGGGCTTATTGAGACGAACGATATCATGGAAAAATTTCACCATATCCTTTGCGAATTGGGCTTTGTGATGTTCATGGAAGTTGTTAAACTTGTTAAAGCAAACAAATTGATGTGCAGATTGTTTGGATCCGTGCAGGTTGGATTCCGGCCGCCGTCGGTGGTGGCGTGTGGGGCCCACTCACCGTCGTGCGTGACGGAGCTCCGGCGACTAGAACACCCTTTGCTTCACGGGAAGTTTCCTAGGCCTATTTCTGATCGTATTTTAGGTAGTTTTGTACGAATCCACAATTTTAGTGATGTTTAAGCTATTTTTATGATTTGGGCTGACTCACACTGTCATGCTATCATGCGACGTGTGTCGAGTCGAGGCTGATCTTCGGCCGAGTTCTAATGCAAGACATGATGAATAAGACCAAGCTCAGAATTTGTTGATGCGAGAAATTTTGGTATCTTTTCATGATTAGCATAATATAAATGTGAGGTATTGTTAGGAATTTGATCTCTATTTTCTTTCCCACTTTAGTCGTATGTTCGTAACATATGTCATTTATTAAGATTAGGCTCTTGTTTTGTTTTAGGAACGTCAACTAAGATCTTTGAGATTGGTAGTCGACTACTTACATTTCAGCTAGCCAGGTGATCGAGTGGACTTTTATTTTTTTTTACTGTCGTTAGCGAGTCTAGATTATACATGTTTATAATTTATATTATATTTTTATGACACGATATGTTATATGTTTTATGTTTATGCATGGAGGCTCTGCATGATATTTCACGAGTTTATGCACCTCATGCACACAAGTATGCATCGATGCATTGACCCTGCTCGGCTGATCACCGTGTACTCTTCGGGTAGGTTAGGAATTCCTTACCCGATGACTCGTACGTTTTTTCCTCCACACGCTTCTTTTACTTTTATCTTGACTCGTTAGTTTTCATTTTATTTTTCTTTGGAGAAAGGCGTATGATATTTCTTGTGTTATATGAGATTTCTTTTTGTTCACTCATTCTAACGATTTTTATGTTATTTTTGCTTTTACCCTAGGCCCTTCGTTTTCAAACGCCTAGGTTGTAGAGTCTCATTAGAGGTCAAACGTGCACGAAGTTGAGGCATAGCGGTCTCCACTGTAGGATTGATTTGATCCTACGATTTAGTATTTCATCTCTCTTGGTTAATTTAGAAGTCTAGCTGTTTTGGTGTCATAAACAATGTTAAGTTTTTGGTATTGAGAATTTACGAGTTATTTCTGGGAAATTAGTTTGTCTAACTCATGATTTCTGAATCCTCAATTTTTCCTTGGGTTCTCTTTTAGATTAGTATTTTTAGGTTCTAATGTTCATTGGAGCTTAATCCCGGTTTAGGTAGCTAAATCAGATCGGGACTTTACAACATTATCTCCTTTTTCCTCAAGCGCATCAACGATACATGAAAACATGGCAAGAAAGCTTACAAAAGTACCAAAGTGTGTTCCCCAACGTGTATCACATGGACCTTTCAGCCCAATTTCTTGAGTCAAGCCTATTCCACTTATAAGATCACCACTTTTTAAGGCTTCAATGACTTTTACAACATGTTTTTTCTGAAGAATGTCACGATGCTTGGCTAATGCTCCAACAATATTGACCACATTAGATACTACAATGAAGAAAGTATATTTATTTTTTTATGAGAAACACAAATCATTAGGTTGATTAACAAAGTACGTAACAAACCAATAATACCCATGCTTTAAAAATAGCTAGCTTGTCAATTGCAATCTTAAGTGAGATAGTTATAGTTTCAGCAACATGTTCGATGCCAATGAAGCATTCAATCGCATAACCTTTTTTATCCACATAATGAAACATTACTGCTATTTGCTCCTTTACAGATACACCATGAGATTCATCAACCAAAATAGAGAAGATAACATCTCCCATGTCTCTAAGAATAACATCAACTGTTTCAACCGCTCATGCATTTACGATATCTTTCTGGATCTTTGGCAAAGTCAAACTAAGATTTTTAGGAGCATTTTTCAAAGCAAGGGCTCTAATTTCTTCATTGTGATCAGCAAGAAAAGTTAACAGTTCAATAAATGTACCTCGATTACTTGACTCATCATAACCACGAATGGCAAGCCCTTGCCGTAAAATAAATCGAATATGATCAACTGATGCAGTAAGTCGAATGCAGTAGCTAATTCAATCTCTAATGCTCTTCTTGATGACAATATTTTGAGTATGTTGCTTTTTATTCAATAAATCTTCACATTTATGATAAGCTTAATAATGAGAATTGTTGTGATCGATTTCTAACATGTTTCCCTAATCTTTCGCTTTTCTTCCAGTTCTCAAAACCTTTGCCAACAAATGATTCATCACCCGCTTGTTCACCAACATTTGACTTGAAAAGATAGCAATACAAGAAAAATGCAGAATTTCTAGCAATGCTATATTCTAACCAACTAGGATATTTATCAAACCAAGTAGGATTGAACCTTCGTTGCACATTTCCAGAAGAAGATTAAGGAAAGTCTTGATCTTTCGGTTGACAAGGCCCTTGCAGATAATAATGTCTCTTAATTTCATCTCTAACATTTGGATCGTAATCTAAAATTGGAGTTTAATCTCAAGCCAGGATCTGATGAAAGATCTGTCATATTAATTAATTTCTACAAGATGTTTCTTTGAACTATCAACATCTGTTTCGATAGTTTCAATAGAATTCTGCGTCTTTGTTATTTTCTTATAAAATCTCCCCATGTCTATTTCATACATATATAACACAAGAAAAAATAAACAATCATTCAATAAAAATCTTTGCATATTATATAAATAGAAAATTGATTTTCAAATCGAATAGAATATAAAACTGAATAATTAAACTTGGGTGAGTTTAATCTCGCGGCTCGCCAACTTCTCTTTGCTTCTTTTACTTTTTTTTTCATAGAAAGAGAGCAAAATTATAAGGTTTATTTTCTAGTCAATAACTTTATCTTTTAGTTTATATTTTGTTTTAATTGATTTCTCAATACCACCACCGTGGGTGTGGTTTTGGATTTTGGCTCGCTTTAAAAAGATATTCGTGGATCTAGATCTGGGTCTCTTTGTGGTAACTACGTGAGTAGAATTCAATGAAATATCGGTGTCACTAACATATGCATGCAAACGGACAACCAGACGATCGAGATAGCTCGCAGATATTATCAGGGGCAAGAGAGGTAGGTAACGTAGTAAAGGCCATTCTCAGCTGTCAAGAAAAATAATTTCAAGTAGAAATGATGTATGTACGTACGTGATCGTTTTTTCTTACTCTTTATTTGATTCGGTCGTTTCATTTTGTTTGTATCTTTACCTGAGTAGTTAATGGCTGAAATGGATCCACGCAAGTGTTGGGATCGGATTAATTGAAACTAAGGTCGTCCAGATCGAATCAAAAGAAATCTATGTGATGAATTTTGAATATTATGGGCGTATATAGTAGACGGATCTCTCCTACCGTTAATCTGATTCTGATGCCTACGTCTTCACTTGCTTGCCCACGTACACATTACTTTGCTAATTCCAAAATTGATCTTTATCGTAAATGCAATTTGTGAACCCACTGTCAATGGTAGAATGTTTTTTATTCTCTCATAATAACAAGTTCTATTACAAGTTTATAACACTAGCTAGATACAAAACGTTCTTGTTGGCTACCTGCTGCATCTGTTTTAGTTTGTGATAACTCCACCATCTAGCTTCCAAAGACCAAAGTGAATGATAAAGCATTTGCGTTTGTCGAGGGGAAATCTCGGATTTAGTATACTTTTCTTGTTATAGAAATCTTTAATTAACGACTAATTTTACATCCGACGAAGTATTTACTTCATCGATTATTGATGACCAACTGCAAGTGGCCTTTGATTTTGATATATATATGTTTTGATAGCTATGAGCATGTTGTCCTCATGAGCACTGACCTGGCACCAAACTAAACCCTAGCTACTACAAATCCGGCGGGAGAGCGCAGCAGGGTCGTCTCTGACTCTCTGGTAAGTCTTATCGATGATATGAGCCTTTGCACTAGTATGGCGGACCAAAGATCTCAACACTATTAAGTAGGGCTGTTAATCGGTACAAATAGTTCGGTTATTAGGTCGAATCGAAAATAGAATTGTATTTTTTAATTGGTTCGATCTGATTCAGTTATCTTTATTTTTTTTTAAATAAATCGATTAGAAATGGTTCGGTTCGATTCGGTTCGATTTTTTTTTTGTTTTTTTTTTAAATAAAAAACAGCATTTATTTCTTTCTAAAAAAAATACTGTTTCTTTCTATTAGCGTCGAAAAGATCTTTATTAGCTACTTTTTTTAATAACTTTGTACCGAAAGTTTATGTCATGTTGAATCAAATTACAACAAATATAATTAGTCACAAATCACATTCAAAGTTTCAAACTATAGCAAATGTTTACTGAAAGTTTACATGCATCACAAATTCAAAGTTTCAAACATCAACAAACATAAACCAAAGTCTACACTCCACAGTCCAAGTTTAAAACAGTCTACAGTCCATCCAAATAAAAATACAATCCAAATATCACATAAAAATACTCAATTGAATCCAAATACTACTTTTATATTGGACAAAGAGAGATACTCAACAACATATATACCCAACAACATTAAGCTTGATTGACACTTGTAAAATGACGTTGTTTTATTTATTTCGGTTCAAACGATTTGGTTAGATTTTTTTGGAACCAAAAACCGAAACCGAACCGAATTTTTCAGTTCGGTTCAATTTTTGTTCGATTTCAATTTTTTTGAGTACAGTTTTCGATTTTGACATAATTTTTTTTCTTTCAATTTTCGATTCTGGATTAACAGCCCTACTAATAAGTGAGATCATTCCTTACGTACACTTTTCTCCAAGTATCATATGTCAAATGCATGGTCATTGTTGGTTTGATGAAGATAATCCCTAACAATCATTGAATAAAGGTCGCTGGGCTCTATTTAAATGTCACAGTGAATGGTATATATAATGGACCCGCAATCGGTTGGCTGCTGCTTATCAGTTTAATCTGATAAGAGGGAGGTGTTAGAGAGAATTTTGCTTGTAGTCTTTTGTGTTGTATTTTGTTCATCGAAACAAAAACTTGGTTGGCTGCTGCATCAGTTTTAGTGGGTGTTGATATTTATGGGAATTGACATTTGGAAAGGAGAGATTCAAGAACTACAAGTCACACTACCAGAAATACATATTTAGATATTTAGATGACAGAAAAGCAGTTTGTCGTTTCTTAATTTTTTTTGGTCGTCTAAGTTCAACTTAAACGACGAAACATGATATTCGTTGTCTAAGTTTGTACTCAGACGACGAATAATATAATTCGTCGTCTAAGTTTAGATGTTAGATGACGATCGAATTACATAATTTGTCGTCTAAGTTTAACATTTTAAACAATGAAAATAATATCCATCGTCTAAGAGATAACTGAAATGACGAATTACATAATTTATCGTCTAAGAGATAACTTAGGCGACGAAACTATCTTCGCTGTCTAGGTATGTACTTAGATGACTAAACTTTACACTTAGTCGACGAAATAATTCTTCGTCTAAGAAAACTCAATTATTTAGATCAGATTTCATTTCCAGATCGAGCATTTCATCTCTATATCATCTCTCAACTCCTCTCAAATTACCCACATATCTCCTTGTCAGTGAACGTATTAACTCGTTTCTCTCGATTAATTTTTTTGAATTTAATTACTTATGGTGATGGAGTTCTCCGGTGAAATATTTCGACAAAAATATAGTTTCTGGCGACATTGTTTGCATATATATATTGCATTAATTAATTGTTTAATTGTTAAGCTAATTATATACTTTTATTAATTAATTAATATATGATTAAATATATTTGTCAGATTAATTAGTTGAAAAATTATACATAATATATATGTAAATACATATTAACTTAATAATATAATATATTAGCAAGATTAATTATAGTACATTAGATTATAGCATATTAACTTAATTGTGTTATATAATTTAATAATCACTACCAGCGTATGCATTATACCCGACGAACTTTAAAAATACAGCGCAACAACGGTTAAAACCGTCGAGTATAATGCACTTTACCTGACGGTACAAACCATTGTCGGTAAATGACACTATACCCGACGGTTCATTTCTATATCGTCGGGTATAATTAAATAACCTCGTCGGGTATAGTTTAGGATAGTCGACGACCTAAAATCCAATTACCGACAATCTGATAAACCATAGCTGGCGACCCCTTTTATATCGTCGGCTATGGTTCCTTATCTAACCTGCTCGGTTAGCAACTCAACCATTCAAAAAGATCGGAGGAGAAAAACTCAAAACACTCTCAAATTGTGAATGTTTTCGGTAGCGGTCCAAAATAAGTTCGTGAAGTTATTTCTCGCTATATAGGTACGTATATATATGAATTTTGTAGATTGAGTTAATTATGTGTGATATATTGAACGGACCAAACCCCGATTTAGTTTCCTAAACCGGAATCAAACCCTTTCTAAAAACACGAACTTTCGAAAACCATGAAAATTTCGGCAGAGTTTCGTTACTAACGCGGAATTGCCATGAACCTGCACCCGGAAAATAAACTTCATCATATGCCACAAAAATCAAACCGTGGGCACCAATCCCATCCGGATTTCTCAATATCACAACAATAATGTAAAGTAATAAATAAAACTGTACTTTACAGAAATCCGGGAAAAATCGTATGAAAGTATAACATCAGAATGTTCAAAGCGACTTCTAGTATATATATACAAATAGTAGGCCAAACTAAGAACTTACCATAAAAGAAACATCGCTCGAATACTAAGCCTCCGACCACGACGTGCGACACCAGAGTCCGAACTGCAAATTGGACACGGAAACCGAAAAGCCCAAGGAAAAGGCAATAAAATCGTTAGAGTGAGTGGACAAAAATAAACATATGCCTTTCACCAATTACCTATATCATAAAATCAAAGCAAAGTGAGTTCGGAAAGTATATATGGAGGTGCCAGGCGAATCTCTCAAGTCCGACGGTGATAGGCTAGGGGAATCTCTCAATCCTAGCGGCACAACAGGGGAATCTCTCAACCCTGCCCAGAGGAATCTCTCAACTCTGGGTCTGACTACCGATGATCAGCCGAGTAGCCAAAGCATCGATGCAAGTAATGCCATCACCATATAAAACATAAAATAATACCTCCAAAAGCAATAAATCATCTCAACATCGTATATAAATAAATACGAAAATCACGAACTCGCAACGACAGTGAAAATAGAAAAGTTCACTCATAGATGAGCATAACACAATACGCGTTAATCTAGTGATCCGGCGGAAAATCCCTCGCCAAACGAACGATCACGATCCCCTGGATAATCATAAAATCCACTGCTCAAAATCATAACTCAAAACCTCGAATCATATCACGAGAAACAACCGTTCCCGGAAACATATAATTCAATTTCGACGAAATCGTCAAAATCTGATAATCAAACCATAAAACCTTGCTATAATTTCTGATGTTCAAATCGAAATATAAACCTCACCACTGTGATCGGTGTGCGATTCCGAGCAAAATGACATAAAACTCGTCGAAAAACATCCCGGTTGGAAATCGCCGCCGTGCGGCCGCCAGAAAACCTCACCAGCCCAGAAAAATGCAACCTACACATGGATTTGAAGATCTCGACATTTCCAACAACTTTCCAGCTCAAAGTTAAGCTCAATTTTGACCGGAAAATGTCCAAAACTCACCTCAAAGGTGCAAACCCTCGCCGGAATTTCAATTTCACCGTTATCCCTCCTCCGGCCATGGCAAGTCTTGAAACCACTTCCAATAGCTTCCTCTCTCCAAGGCTAACAAAACCCCCCAAAGGGGAGCCGCCAACTCGGCCGAAACGCCACCACCCGAAGCCGACGAAATCTCGCCGGAAAACCTCCATTTTCGTCGCTTCGATTCTCTCTCCTCCGGCCACCTCAAGGGTCGATCCACCTACCAATCCAAAGAGGACCTCGAGCCTAACCTTTTCCATGAAGAGACCCCGGCCAACCGTGGCCGGAATCGGGCTCCACGGCGGTGAGAACCCACGGTGCAAAATGGGTCGCCCTTGACCCGTGGTCAACGCGGGTCAAGTCAGTTTCCTATTTTGGAAAGTTTCCAAAATCGTCACGTATTCTCCCGTATTTATATCGTACGCGTATCGAATCCCAAATGGATAAATACGACAAAATCTAACGGCCAAAAATATTCACAACTTATTCCTCGAAACTCAGAATAATCCTCCGAAAGTTCCCACGAGCTCGAAATTGAATTCTCTACAACTTTCGTGAAGGATCCCAAATCAAATTCTTACCCGATAATGTAGTCGTTAACGAGGCCGCTATATTAACCGATTACGACGAAATTGCGACTAATCGCGATACTCGCAAATCATGTCGATAATCATTCCATTTTTGGTTCGAGTCGTCACAAATCTACCCCCCTTAAAAAATTTCGACCTTGAAATTTCTAAGTCTGCCAACTGAAAAGTAGGGACACTGCCTCCGCATACAGTTCAACTCCTAAGTGGCAACACCACACGGAATACAACACACACCAAGGCCAACGTTATAGGTAATGTCAAACTATATGGCACAACACTAACTCGCCCCATGATCACATACGGACCAAAATAACGTGGCAATTTCATAACTCAACCTGCTCACATCAACATAACTCTAATGTCGAACTCGAGCAATTATCAACCTGTCCCTGCTAATCCGAAGGTCAACAAACTGGTACTGCAAGCAATCTCGAACAAATGAAACTGCTGGTCCCAAATCCTTCGGAACTGCAATACAGAGGACCATGCCCTCCAAGGTCTGAATAGTCCTCAAAGATTGCCCACCAATCTGAGGATAAGAAACGGTACTAACTTGTAATCTGGTCCCCAATGCTCACTGCAATGCTTGCCAACACTCTGTTGGAACTGATTATCTCGATCAACAATCTGGGACACAGGTACATCGTGAAAATGGACAACCTCCACCAAATACAGCTATGCCAGCCTGCCCACTGAAATCTTTTCCGGAAGTACAAGGAAAAAAACTGATACATAAAATTCACAGTGACAAGCTCCAACTTCTAATCGGAAATCTCTCATGGCTGTAACTTCCCAGCAAGTTTCTACCTCTCAGCCCTCACCTGCCGACAAATGTGGAATCTGCTCACATAAGCTGCTATATTCCTCTTGACGTTGCGTCACGAATAGTAAACTCGAAGTATCTTATACATTTTCGTACCACTAGTGCATAACATACGCAAAACAATGAGCTTCAACATCATCACACTCTAACTCAGCTCTCGTAACTCGCAACTTGGCTAACATAGAAACTCTGGCCACACACACACATAAAACAATGAGGCTCCCGATTTCTGACTGAATGCATCAGCAACGACATTAGCCTCTCTCGGATAAACTCAAAGGTGCAACCATAGTCGTTAATCGACCCCATACATCTACGCTGCCTCAAGCTCAAATTCGGCTAAATATGCTAGTAGATGAAACTCAAGTGATCAGTGTACATCCTACACTGCGCTGCATGCCCCAGCAGTAGTGTCTCGAACTCTCCGACGCTAACATAAAGACAGCTACTCCCAAATCATACATAGCATACGTAGCTTTATAAAGTTTCCACTACCTGAAACTATGAGCCACCATTCTACTATGCTGCATCAAAGCATAACCAAATCCAAATCTCGATGCATCGCTATAAACCACGAACTCGCCACGGTCGTCAAGTAAAGTCAAAACTGGTGCAACGGTCAACTTTTCCTTCAGGAGTAAGTAACTCTCCTCACACGTATCAGACCACTCGAACTTGACGCCTTTCTTCGTCAATCTAGAAAGTAGGGTGGCAATCCGAGAAAAATCCTGCACAAAGCGTCGATAGTAGCCTGCCAAACCCAAGAAACTCCTGATCTCTGGTACGGTGGTAGGTCTACACCAATTCAACACGGCCTCGATCTGGTCAGGATCCACGCTGACTCCCTCAGCTGATATCACGTGACCCAAAACTTCACGCTAATCAACCAAAATTCACACTTGCTGAACTTCGCAAACAGCTGATTGTCCCGCAAAGTCCGCAAAACCGCTCGCAAATGCTTCTTATGCTGGCCCACACTTCTGAAGTAAATCAAAATGTCGTCGATGAACACGATCACAAACTTGTCTAGAAATCGTCTGAACACCCAGTTCATCAAGTCCATAAAAGCTGCAAGGGAATTGGTAAACCCAAACGGCATAACCAGGAACTCATAATGCCCGTACTGTGATCTGAAAGCGATTCTGGCCACATCTGACTCTCTGATCCTCAACTGATGGTATTCGAACCTGAGATCAATCTTCGAAAAGACTGACGCTCCCATTAGCTAATCAAACAAGTCGCCAATCCACGGCAACACATACTTGCTCTTCTCTGAAGCCTGATTCAGCTTCCAATAGTCGATGCACAACCTCGTCGAACCATACTTCTTCCGCACAAATAGTACAGGAAGACCCCACGGTGATATACTGGTGAAAGGACCCAACCCCGATTTAACTCCCTAAATCGGAATCAAACCCTTTCGAAAACACGGACCAACAAAACCTTTCAAAATTTTGGCAGAGTTTCGTTACTAACGTGGAATTACCATTACCTGCACGCGGAAAATACACTTCATCATATGCCACAAAAATCAAACCGTGGGCACCAATCCCATCCGGATTTCTCAATATATCAACAATAATGTAAAGTAGTAAATATATCTGTACTTTACTGAAATCCGGAGTAAAATCGTATAGTATATACAACAGAATACTCAGAGCGACCTCTAATGTATAATCATATACGTATACCACAGTAGGTAGAACAATAAACCCACTGGAAGAAACAAGGTAGCTCGAGCACTATGCCTCCGACCACGACGTGCGACACCAGAACCTGAACTGCAAACTGGGCACGGAAATTGAAAAGCCCAGGGGAAAGACATGAAAACTGTTAGAGTGAGTGGACGAAAATAAATGTCTTTCACCAAGTAATATATACGTATAAAATCATATGCGAGTCAAATGCATGAAAATCAAATGGTAGGCGAGGAGACGCTAACTACCACCCACGTACAGAGCATGCAACGTAAATATATCGCGGAATCTCTCATGGACTACCACGCGATAGAACAGTCTGAACCACGGGATCCCAGACCCACACGTGAATCCTAGCCAGAAAGGCCTCGGGTCAGGATATCTGTCCCCCCCGGAGCGTACTAGGGGATCAGCCGAGAAGCCAATGTGTATTGATACCACAACATATACTGAGACTGTACTCTGTGTAAACCAAATCATAAATCCTTTCCATGCACATGTATAAAACATAATATGTATGTATGTATATATATATTCGTATACGTATATTCGTATATGCATAATCGTAAAACACATGCTCGTAAAATCATAATCAACTGCATGCTCAAGTTTGTAAATCATTTATAAAAGACTCGCAATTAATCCGTGAAAAGAAATGTCCACTCACAGACTAGCGTAACGCAGTTTGCGTTAACCCGTGATCCGGCGGAAAGTCTCTCGCCAAACAAACGATCACGAACCCCTGAATAATCACAAAGTTCATTTCTCTAAATCATAACTCAACAATTCAAAACAAATCACGAGAAAACACCATTCTCGGAAACACGTAATCTGATTACGACAAACTGTCGAAAATCTAAAAATCACACCTCAATACCTCACTGTACTTTCGGATGCTCAAATCGAGAAACGAACCTCCCCACTGCGATCGGGGCGCGATTTCGAGTGAAATGACATGCAACTTGTGGAAAACCCCAAAAAGTCAAACTTTGACAGTTGACCGCCGTTGACCACCGCCAACGGCGGCGCCACCACCCGAACGGAAAATTCCACGGCAGACCAACCTCTATTTCACTCAAAATCAACCACTGACCAACTTTGTCAACTGCAACAAAGGCCAATTCTCACTCTAACTAGTCCAATTTCATGTAAAACCGAATTGATACACAAATTTCAAATCCAAAATTCTCCATCCACAAGCAAAATTAGATCACCAAACTTACGTGGTAGCTTCTAGGGGATGAGAGCTTTAAAGCCCACTCCAAATTGTAGCTCAATTTGGCCGAAATCGGATCACCCCAAAAACCCCAAAAAACCCCAAACTTTGGCCGGATTTCCTCACACCTTCGGCATCCCACGCCGTGAAAGGTGGCTGGAGTCATCATGAGGGGACCATGGCGAGTCGGACGAGCCCTAGGCCGAGCCCTAGGGTGGCCGAACGGTGCTCTGTCGCCGGTGAGGCCGTAGGCCGTCGCACCTCCTCTCCCAAACTGAGCTGACCGGTCAAACATCATTAATGACCCTGTTGACTTTCCAAAACAGGTAAGTTCACTATTTATACTTTCCCAAAAAGGAAACCTCCAAAAATACATTTTGGCAAACTTTAAACATCTGTAACTCTCGCGTCGTAACTCTGATTCCAATAATTCTCGCGGCAACAAACTCGTCTCGACATACTCTTCAATTATCACCCAAAGTCAAACACATCGACCAATTGGATAAAAAGTCAACCATTCAACCCAAACACATGCATAATCCGACTAAACAATCAACAATCGGAAATATTCATAACTTAATCTCGGTAACTCAAAATAATGCTCCAGAAGTTCCCACAAACTCGAAATTAAATTCTCAACAACTTCCGTGAAGAGGCCGAAACCAAATTCCCGTCCGGTAATTTAGTCGCTAACAAATCCACCGTTTTAAACCATTTACGTCAAAACTTCAAATATTCATAACTTATTCCTCGGTCGTCCAAATAACGATCCGGAACAGCCCACGAACTCGAAATCACACGTACAACGACTCTCTAAAAGAGACCCGGCTCCAATTCTCGGCCAATAATTTAGTCGTTATCAAACCTGGCGATTCAAACAACCGTCGGAAATCTGCGATTACGCAGCAACCCATGAATATAGCTGATCACACTGCTGATTCTGTTCTGGGTCGTCACAAATCCACCCCCCTTAGAAAAATTTCGACCTCGAAATTTCCGAGTCTGCCGACTAAAAGCAGGAGCACTGCGTCTGCATACTGCTCAACTCTCCAGTGATCACATCAACTGAACAACTCTGACAACAGACTCCACGATTGGAGATATCTCTGTACTGTAATCCCTGTACCCTCAATCTCGAATCTGAACTGGCTCCACACAATAGCCAAGTGTTCCTGCATAAGGAACAGATAGGGTACACAACACGTAACAAACCTGAAACATAGTTCCGCCACACGGAACACAACACAACATACATAAACGCCAACAATATAGGCGACGCCGAACTATACGGCACAACACAAACTCGCCTATGATCACACATGGATCAAAACAGCGTGGCAATTCATAACTTAACACACTCATATCAACATAGCCCAAACATCGAACTCGAGCAATAATCAACCCATTTCCGCTAATCTGACAATCTGTGGTAGCACATTCCACAAAATCAAAATCAAACGTCAACTCAAACTCAAACCAAACTCTAACACAATGAAGTGCAACATCGTCCACAAAACGACAACATGCAACATCAGAACCATAGTGGTCCACAAACTGGTACAGCAAGCAATCTCGAACAAGTGAAACTGCTGGTCCCAAATCCTCCGGAACTACAATACCGAGGTCCACAATATGCCCTCCAAGGTCTGAATAATCCTCAAAGATCGCTCGCCAATCTGAGGATAAGAACCGGTACTAACTTGTAATCTGGTCCCCAATGCTCGCTGCAAAGCTCACCAACACACAGTCGTAGCTGATTACCTCGACCAGCAAACTGGAACACAGGTACACCACATGAATGGCCAACCTCCGTCAAACACAGCTATACCAGCCTGGCATTGAAATCTTTTCCGAAAAGTACCAGGAAACGTACTAAGTTCATCAAATGATCCACAAAGGCCTAACAACTGGTATCACAAACCAAAGTGCATACAAACATCCACAATCACAGCAACAATCGCCACGTCTAACCGAAAATCTCAAATGGCTGACACTTCTCGGCACGTCTCTGCCTCCTAGCCATCGCCAGTCGACAAATGTGGCATCTGCACACACATGCTGTTACATTCTTTTACAGGTTGCGTCACGAGAAGTAAACTCGAAGTATCTGATACATCTCCGCATCACTAGCGCTAAATACGCGCAAAACAGTGACCTTCAACATCATCACACTCGAACACAGCTCCCATAGCTCGCAACTCGGCTAATACGGAAACTCAAGCCACACATACACACATGTAATACTGAAGCTCCCGACTCCCGACTGAATGCATCAGCAACAATAACCCAGATGGATAGTCCAAGTATGACCTCTAGTCTTTCCCGAGCAAGCTCAAAGGTGCAGCCATAGTCGTTAGTCAATGTCATCCATCTACACTGCCTCAAGCCCAAATCTGGCCGAAAATGCAAGTGGATGAAACTCAAATGATCAGTGTACGTCCTACACTGTGATGCACGCCATAGTTGTAGTGTCTTGAACTCTCTGATGCTAACACAAAACAGCTACCCCAAATCATACACAGGATATGTAACCACATAAGGTTCCCACTGACTGAAACCATGAGCCACCGCTCTGCTACACAGCATCAAAACATAACCAAATCCAAACCTCGATGCATCGCCATAACTCACGACCACGAACTCACCACGATCGTCAGGTAAGGTCAAAACCGAAGCAACGGTCAACCATCCCTCAGGAGTAAGAAACTCTCCTCGTGTGCATCAAACCACTCAAACTTGACGCCTTCTTCGTCAATCAGGAAAGTGAAGTGGCAATCCGGAAAAATCCTGCACAAGCCGTCGGTAAAAGCCTGCCCAACCTAAGAGACCCCTGATTTCTGGCATAATGGTAGAACAACCCCAAATCAACACGGCTTCTAACTGGTCAGGATCCACGGCAACTCCCTCGGATAACATCACACAGCCCAAAATCTTCACGCTAATTAACCATAACTCACACTTGCTGAGCTTTACCAACAACTGATCATCTCGTAATGGCCGCAAAACCGCTCGCAATTGCTTCAGGTACTGGCCCACACTCTCGAAGTACATCAGGACGTTGCCAACAAACATGACCGCAAACTCGTCCAGAAACCGTCTGAACACCTGGTCCATCACGTCCGTAAAACTACGGGGCATTGGTCAACCAAACAGCGTGACCAAAAACTCCAGATGTCCACACCGAGATCCAAAAACTGTCCAAACCACATCTGACTCATCAAACCTCAACTGATGGTATCCGGACCCAAAATCAATCTTCGAAAAGACTGAAGCTTTCACGAGCTGATCAAACCACTCAATCAATCCGAAGCGGGGGATACTCACTCTCCTCTGAAGCGAATTAGGCTTCCGGTAGTCAATGCACCACCTCATCGAACCATCTAACATCCGTACAAACAATGCAAGAGCACACCGCGCAAATACGCGGGGTCGCATGAAATCTCCTGAAACCTCCTCCAGCAACTCCTGGAGTCGAAACTATAGCTCCATCAGTTCCGCTGGCACCGAACGACAAGATGCCGGTAAAATGAGTCCAGCGCCCGGTACAAACTCAATGGTGTAATCAATCTCCCGAACTGGAGGAACACCTGGTATCTCCTCCGGAACAACACCTGGAAACTTGGAAACCACCTAAATGTCACCAATGTCGGGCACAGCAACCCAAGTATCCACAATATGAGCTAAGCAAACAACACAACTCGTCTCCACCATCCGCTCGACCATCACCGCGAAACAGTATCTCGGGGAAATCTGGTCGACGAAACACAACCTCCTTCTCGAGGCACTCGAACACAACCAAATGCATCGTCAATAAGTCCATACTCATAGTCATATCAAAACCACGATGTCCAGCTATAACAGATCCGCGGCTAACACATAACCTCCAACAAGGATCTCGCAACCTCCGGATGGATACAATACTCTCCAAAACCTCGGAAGTGGAGATGCAGGTACCATAGCCATGGATATCAAGCAACAGTAACCTCGGAGAAAAGTCTGTCCCCAAACAAGGTCATGGCACGAACTCCAATATGCCCAACTAGCCGCCCACGTCAATTGCGACTTGTTGATTAACTCGTCAAAAAGGTACATTGGTCAAACTTCAGGAACAACATGAGGATCTCCTCGTGAACTCTGAGCTGTCGAACCGCAAACACAGCTGGTTGAGGGCACTCCCTCTTAACGTGACCCTCCTGACCACCAAAACAGCAACTGAGAGTGTTCCTCGAACACAAGTCACCGCAACACCTGCTGCGTAATAGGATCACCAACGATCGCCCAAACTCATGTCATAGGAGCAAGTCCACTACTCTGCGATCTCCGCCATCATCAAACGGATCCTCTGCTTTGATCTGATGACTCCCAACATAATTGAAAAGGCCACAGTCTGATGAAGTCACTGATCCCAAAGTGTCAGAACTCAACCTCATCAAAATCTCGACGAGGTCCACTTTCCTCAATCCATCACATCGAAAACCGCGTACACCTTTCCTTCTCGATAGCCTCGCCACTGAGTGCTGCACACTAAGCTCCTCACGGTTATCTCGAGGCATATCAATCAGACTCTCTCTGATGCTCAGGTTCAAACTCATCTCGAACCTCGTACACCGCTTCCTCGGAAGCCACATAACTCGTGCAAATAGGGACAAACATGTGGATAATGCATCTCTGCCTCAGGTGGGTAAACATTCCTCATTCGTTTGCTGAGTAGCCTGATTAAACCATTACCGTATAAACAACATCCAGAATGTAGGCCATGGAGTCACAACAGAAACTCACACAATATCAGTCCACCAAATACACTGATCTGACTCAGGCAAACATCAACTGCCACAATTCTCAGCTCTGAGGCAACATGTAGATGCTCATACACACACAACCAGGCAAACCGTGCCACACAATTCTCTGGAAAGTCACGCGTCGGTTGGTCCTCAATAGGATCCACAACCGAAACGACACGGAAAGCACGTCAGGGAGGCATCCTAATGAATAAAACATCGTTCACAACAAGTGGAACGTAATCATGGAACTTTAAATATTTGAAAGTATACAACACCCAGAATATTGATGAGTATCCGCCGGCCGGTCGGGTCACCATTCCAGACATGCTGTACATTCTCAAATATCCTTAGTAAACACGACTACAGAAGTCTACAGAACCTATAACCTAATGCTCTGATACCAAGCTGAAAGGACCCAACCCCGATTTAGCTCCCTAAATCGGAATCAAACCCTTTCGAAAACACGGACCAACAAAAACCTTTCAAAATATCGGCAGAGTTTCGTTACTAACGTGGAATTACCATTACCTGCACGCAGAAAATACACTTCATTCTATGCCACAAAAATCAAACCGTGGGCACCAATCCCATCCGGATTTCTCAATATATCAACAATAATGTAAAGTAGTAAATATATCTGTACTTTACTGAAATCCGGAGTAAAATCGTATAGTATATACAACAGAATACTCAGAGCGACCTCTAATGTATAATCATATACGTATACCACAGTAGGTAGAACAATAAACCCACTGGAAGAAACAAGGTAGCTCGAGCACTATGCCTCCGACCATGACGTGCGACACCAGAACCTGAACTGCAAACTGGGCACGGAAACCGAAAAGCCCAGGGGAAAGACATGAAAACTGTTAGAGTGAGTGGACGAAAATAAATGTCTTTCACCAAGTAATATATACGTATAAAATCATATGCGAGTCAAATGCATGAAAATCAAATGGTACGTGAGGAGACGCTGACTACCACCCACGTACAGAGCATGCAACGTAAATATATCGCGGAATCTCTCATGGACTACCACGCAATAACACAGTCTGAACCACGGGATCCCAGACCCACAAGTGATTCATAGCCAGAAAGGCCTCGGGTCAAGATATCTGTCCCCCCCCTCCCCGCCCCCCGGAGCGTACTCGGGGATCAGCCGAGACGCCAATGTGTAACGATACCACAACATATACTGAGACTGTACTCTGTGTAAACCAAATCATAAATCATTTCCATGCACATGCATAAAACATAATATGTACGTATATATATATATATATTCGTATACGTATATTCGTATATGCATAATCGTAAAACACATGCTCGTAAAATCATAATCAACTGCATGCTCAAGTTCGTAAATCATTTATAAAAGACTCGCAATCAATCCGTGAAAAGAAATGTCTACTCACAGACTAGCGTAACGCAGTTCACGTTAACCCGTGATCCGGCGGAAAGTCCCTCGCCAAACAAACGATCACGAACCCCTGAATAATCACAAAGTTCATTTCTCAAAATCATAACTCGACAATTCAAAACAAATCACGAGAAAACACCGTTCTCGAAAACACGTAATCTGATTACGACAAACTGTCGAAAATCCAAAAATCACACCTCAATACCTCACTGTACTTTCGGATGCTCAAATCGAGAAACGAACCTCCCCACTGCGATCGGGGCGCGATTTCGAGTGAAATGACATGCAACTTGTCGAAAACCCCAAAAAGTCAAACTTTGACCGTTGACCGCCGTTGACGGCGGAGCCGCCACCCGAACGGAAAATTCCACGGCGGAGAAACCTCTATTTCACTCAAAATCATCCACTGAGCAACTTTGTCAACTGCAACAAAAGCCAATTCTCACTCTAATTAAACCGAATTGATACACAAATTTCAAATCCAAAATTCTCCATCCACAAGCAAAATTAGATCACCAAACTTACGTGGTAATTTCTAGGGGATGAGAGATTCAAAGCCCACTCCAAATTGCAGCTCAATTTGGCCAGAATCGGATCACCCCAAAAACCCCAAAAAACCCCAAACTTTGGCCGGATTTCCTCACACCTCCGGCGTCCCACGCCATGAGAGATGGCTGGAGTCATCATGAGGGGACCATAGCGAGTCGGACGAGCCCTAGGCCGAGCCCTAGGGTGGCCGAACGGTGCTCCGTCGCCGGTGAGGCCGTAGGCCGTCGCACCTCCTCTCCCAAACTGAGCTAACCGGTCAAACATCATTAATGACCCTGTTGACTTTCCAAAACAGGTAAGTTCCCTATTTATACTTTCCCAAAAAGGAAACCTCCAAAAATACATTTCGGCAAACTTTAAACATCTATAACTCTCGCGTCGTAACTCCGATTCCAATAATTCTCGCGGCAAAAAACTCATCTCGACATACTCTTCAATTATCACCCAAAGTCAAACACATCGACCAATTGGATAAAAAGTCAACCATTCAACCCAAACACATGCATAATCTGACTAAACATTCAATAATCGGAAATATTCATAACTTAATCTCCGTAACTCAAAATGATGCTCCGGACGTTCCTACAAACTTGAAATTAAATTCTCAACAACTTCCATGAAGAGGCCGAAACCAAATTCTCGTCCGGTAATTTATTCACTAACAAATCCACCGTTTTAAACCATTTATGTCAAAACTTCAAATATTCATAACTTATTCCTCGGTCGTCCAAATAACGATCCGGAACCGCCTACGAACTCGAAATCACACGTACAACGACTCTCGAGAAGAGACCCAGCTCCAATTCTCGGCCAATAATTTAGTCGTTATCAAACCTGGCGATTCAAACAACCGTCGGAAATCTGCGATTACGCAGCAACCCATGAA
Source organism: Geum urbanum (assembly GCA_946800695.1). NCBI lineage: Eukaryota > Viridiplantae > Streptophyta > Magnoliopsida > Rosales > Rosaceae > Geum > Geum urbanum. The sequence goes on along the minus strand of OX327007.1, from coordinate 5,755,571 downwards.
TATAGCTGATCACATTGCTGATTCTGTTCTGGGTCGTCATAACTGGGTCGGATAAAATCTTCTCCAGCAACTCTCGAAGGTGAATCTGTAGCTTTTTCAACTCCGCTGGCGCCATACGATAAGATGCCTGTGATATGGGTCCAGTGCCCGATAATAGCTCAAAGGTGAAATCGATCTCCCAAACTGGAGGAATACCTGGTAACTCTTCCGGAAACACATCTGGAAACTCGGGAACCACCGCAATATCACCAATGTCAGGCACAGCAGCCGTAGTATCTACAACATGAGCTAAGTAAGCAATGCATTTCTTTTCATCATTCGCTCGGCCTTCATCACTGAAATCACACATGGTAATGAGGTATTCTTTTCACCGCGAAACAATATCTCGAGGAACCCTGGTCGACGAAACACAACCTCCTTCTTGTGACAATCGAACATAGCCCAATGTGTCGTCGGGAAGTACATACCCAAAATCACATCAAAATCGACGATATCCAGCTATAACAGATCCGCGGCTAAACCATAACCTCCAACAAAGATCTCGCAACCTCTACGGATGGATACAACACTTTCCATAACCTCGGAAGTGGAGATGCAAGCATAATAGCCATGGATGTCAAGCAACAGTAACCTCAGAGAAACTCTGTCCTCACATAGGGTCATGGCACGAACTCTGGCATGCCCAACTAGCCGTTCACGTTGATTATGGCTTTGCTGATTGACTCGTCTAAAAGGATGCGTTGGTCAAACTCCAAAAATGGCATCTTGACCTCCTCCTGAACTCTGAGCTGCCGAACCACTAAAACAACTAATTGAGGACGTTCCCTCGTAGTGTGACCCTCCAGGCCACCACAATAGAAACTGAGAGTGGTCCTCGGACACAAATCACAGCGACGCCTGCTGTGTGGAAGGATCACCAATGACCACCCTGACTCATGCCACAGGAACAAGTCTACTACTCTGTAATCTCCATCACTATCAAACGGATCTTCTGCCTTATTCAGATGACCCTCAACATAATCGAAAAGGCCACAGCCTGATGAAGATATTGATCCCGAGGTTCCAGAACTCAACCTCATCAAAATATCTTGACTATGTCCACCTTCCTCAAACCAATATGTCGGAAACCGTGTACGCATTTCCTTCCCAATGTCCTCGCTTCTGAGTGCAGCACATCAAGCTCCTCACGGTTATCTCGAGGCATAACAGTCAAAATCATTTTGATGCTCAGGTTTAAACTCATGTCGAACCTCGTGCACTGCTTCCTCTGAAGCCACATAACACGTGCAAACTGGGACAAACATGTGAACGATACATCCCTGCCTCAGGTTGGTAAACACTCCACATTTTCGTATAAACAATACCCTGAATGTAGATCATGGAGTCGTAACAGGAACTCACACAATACAAACCCACCAAATACAATGATCTGACTCAAGCAGACCATCAACTACCACAATTCTCTGCTCTGAAGCAACATGTAGGCACCCATATACGCACAACCGGGCAAACCATGCCACACATAACTCTGAATCCAGAATGCTCATCCAAACCCACGACTGATCCTCAATAGGATCCACAACCATACCGACACGGAAAGTACGTCAAGGAGGCATCCTAATGAATAAGACATTATTCACAACAAACTAGACGTAATCATGGAACTTCAAATATTTGAAAGCATACAACACCCGAAGCATTGATGAGTACCCGCCGACCAGTCGGGTCATCACTCCAGACATGCTGTACATTCTCAAATATCCTTAGTAAACACGACTACAGAAGTCTACAGAACCTAAAACCTAATGCTCTAATACCAAGCTGAACGGACTCAACCCCGATTTAGTTTCCTAAACCGGAATCAAACCCCTTCTGAAAACACGAACTTTCGAAAACCATGAAAATTTCGGCAGAGTTTCGTTACTAACGCGGAATTGCCATTAAACTTTACCCGAAAAATACACTTCATCCTATGCCACAAAAATCAAACCGTGGGCACCAATCCCATCCGAATTTCTCAATATCACAACAGTAATGTACAGTAATAAATAAAACTGTACTTTACAGAAATCAGGGGAAAAATCGTATGAAAGTATAACATCAGAATGCCAAGAGCGACTTCTAGTATATATATACAAATAGTAGGTCAAACTAAGAACCTACCATAAAAGAAACATCGCTCGAATACTAAGCCTCCGACCACGACGTGCGACACCAGAGTCCGAACTGTAAATTGGGCACAGAAACTGAAAAGCCCAGGGGAAAGACAATAAAATCGTTAGAGTGAGTGGACGAAAATAAACATATGCCTTTCACCAATTACCTATATCATAAAATCAAAGCAAAGCAAAGCGAGTTCGAAAAGTATATATGGAGGTGTCAGGCGGATCACTCAAGCCCAACGGTCAGGCGAATCTCTCAAGCCCGACAGTGATAGGCTAGGGGAATCTCTCAACCCTAGCGGCACAATAGGGGAATCTCTCAATCCTGCCCAGAGGAATCTCTCAACTCTGGGTCTGACTACCGGCGATCAGCCGAGTAGCCAAAGCATCGATGCAAGTAATGCCATCACCATATAAAACATAAAATAATACCTCCAAAAGCAATAAATAATATCGACATCGTATATAAATAAATACGAAAATCACGAACTCGCAACGACAGTGAAAATAGAAAAGTCCACTCACAGATAAGCATAACGCAATACGCGTTAATCCAGTGATCCGGCGGAAAATCCCTCGTCAAACGAACGATCACGATCTCCTGGATAATCATAAAATTCATTGCTCAAAATCATAACTCAAAACCTCGAATCATATCACGAGAAACAACCGTTCCCGGAAACATATAATTCAATATCGACGAAATCGTCAAAATCTGATAATCACACCATAAAACCTCGCTATAATTTAGATGCTCAAATCGAAATATAAAGCTCACCACTATGATCGGTGCGTGATTCCGAGCAAAACGACATAAAACTCGTCGAAAAACACCCTGGCCGGAAATCGCCGCCGAAAAACCTCACCGGCCCAGAAAAATGTAACCTATACATGGATTTGAAGATCTCGACATTTCCAAAAACTTTCCAGTTCAAAGTTAAGCTCAATTTTGACCGAAAAAGGTCCAAAACTCACCTCAAAGGTGCAAACCCTCGCCGGAATTTCAATTTCACCGTTCTCCCTCCTCCGGCCATGGCAAGTCTTAAAAACACTTCCAATAGCTTGCTCTCTTCAAGGCTAACAAAACCTCCCAAAGGGGAGCCACCAACTCGGTCGAAACGCCACCACCCGAAGCCGTCGAAATCTCGCCGGAAAACCTCCATTTTCGCCGCTTCGATTCTCTCGCCTCCGGCCACCTCAAGGGTCGATCCACCTACCAACCCTAAGAGGAGCTCGAGCCCAACCTTTTCCATGAAGAGACCCCGACCAACCGTGGCCGGAATCGGGCTCCACGGCGGCGAGAACCCACGGTGCAAAACGGGTTGCCCTTGACCCGTGGTCAACGCGGGTCAAGGCCCAGTTTCCTATTTTAGAAAGTTTCCAAAATTGTCATGTATTTTCCCGTATTTATACCGTACGCGTATCGAATACTAAACGGATAAATATGACAAAATCCAACGGCCGAAAATATTCACAACTTATTCCTCGAAACTCGGAATAATCCTCCGGAAGTTCCCACGAGTTCGAAATTGAATTCTCTACAACTTTTGTGAAGGATCCCAAATCAAATTCTTGCCTAATAATTTAGTCGTTAACAAGGTCTCCATATTAACCGATTATGACGAAATTGCGACTAATCGCGAAACTTGCAAATCAAGTCGATAATCATTCCATTTTCGGTTCGGGTCATCACATATATATATATATAGAGAGAGAGAGAGAGAGAGAGAGAGAGAGATGAATTTGAGAGATGAATTGATTTAATTAGATGTAAATATATATATATATGCATGTAAAAATTTATGTGTGTTATATATATATATATATGATTTTTGGAGATTGATTTGATTTATGTGTGTTATATATATATGAATTTTAGAGATTGAGTTTATTTAATTAGATGAAAATATGTATATATGTGTGTTTATATATATGTGTTAATTAATTGTTGATATATATATATAGCTAGCTAGTATGTGTGTGTGCGTGCGTGCGTGCGTGTGTGTGTGACTTTGTAATTACGTACTTAACTTGCTAGTAGATCGATGATCGAATTAAAGATGTACGTATATATATATAAATTAAGTTAAAATTTTCAGGATGGACAAGAGTTGGATTTTGCTTCCAAAATGGGATCGAAATTATAAAATTGGAATGAAGAGTTTTGTGGAATATGTGAAGACTAATTCTAATGTGAATAATATTCATTATTGCCCGTGTAAACACTGTCAGTGTCGAAGCGATATGTGTCGTTTTACCATTGATACAGTATGGGAGCACCTGAAGAAAAATAGATTTTGGGATAAGTACACGTGTTGGATTTATCACGGTGAAACATCTCCAGCAGGTCAGCATGATCATGGACAATATCCTCAGATGGCCAGTACATCCAATGATCCAACAATGAGGTTAATCAACGGTGTGTTTCCTTATGAGAGCGGCGTATTAGCTCAAACAGTAGATAATGATCCCGCCGTTGGGGGTTTCCTTAATATTGAGCCAGTCCAGCAATTACCTACAGCTGTCAACACTACCGGTAGTACAACAACTTGATTGCATTCCATTCGACCCCGTTGCACAATAGGTGTAATAAGACTGTTCTTCAAAGTGTCATGGGAGTAATGAAGCTAAAAGTAGAGAACAAAATGAGTGTTAAGGCAGTTGATGATTGGCTGAAGTGGACTGCTTCGATGTTGCCTCCCGGTCATCGTCTTCCTACCACTCATCGTAAGGTGTGACATATCTTGAAACATCTTGGTATTTCCTACATGAAAATCCATGCATGCAGATATGATTGCGTTCTCTTCTGGGGTGAAGATGCTAGCGGGAATGATTTTGATGTCTGCCCAGTATATGATACGGATAGGTATAAGTTGACTCTTGCAGGGAACAAGAAATCTTTGAAGATACTTCGATATTTCCCGATGATTGATAGGCTGGAACGGTTGTTCATTTGTGCACACACGGCCGAAGCTATGAGATGGTGGGCTGAGAGGAATTTGCCCCACGATGATACCCTTATATTCCCTACTAACGGAGAGGCTTGGAAGCATATGATCAGAGATTTTTCTCATTTTGCATCAGAGGTCCGAAATATTTGGTTGGGGCTCTCATCTGTAGGATTCAACCATTTTGGCAACATGAGTCTTCAATACAGTATATGACCAATTATTTTGGTGCCGTACAACCTTCCTCCATGGATGTGCATGAAGAAAGATTACAATATGCTGACTTTGTTAATTCCAGGGCCTAGTTATCCAGGAAATTAAGTGTCTTGATGTGTATTTGAGACCCTTGATTGAGAAGCTTAAGTACCTGAGTGAATTTGGTCATCCCACTTATGACAAGTACAAAAACCAGATGTTCTGGATGCATGCAATGGTTGTTGGCACCATCAGTGATTTTCCTGCACGTGGGATGTTGTCGGGCAACATTACCAGGGGATATAGAGACTTGTTCAGAGTGCATGACTGTTGAGTGCTGCAGACCTCATTGTAGAAAGATTGTGCATATGCGTCACTGTTGTTGGCTTCCACATGATCACCCATGGCGGTAGGATCCTGAGGCGTTTGATGGGACTGTAGAAACGGGTGTGCAACCCAGGAGATGGATGGGGGATAAAATTTTAGAAGTGCTAAATGAATACGATTTTGGGCAGCTGGACAATCATCCTAAAATAGTGGCGTCAATACCTGACAAACCCGACAGGTATAAATTTTGGACACACAAAAGCATATTTTGGGAACTCCCGTACTGGCCCAAGTTGCCAATCAGAAACTACCTAGATGTCATGTATATAGAGAAGAATATGTGCGAAAGTGTGGTGGGCACAGTGCTGAATTGGGAGGGGAAAACTAAAGACGGCCCTAAGGGACAGATTGATCTGAAAAGAATGAATTTGTGTAAACATTTGCGGTTGAGAGAAAGGAAGAAAAAAATTCCTCAAGCTCTTTACACCGCCAAGCCTGACCAGAAGAATGAAATTTTTAGGTGGATGGGTAATCTCAGGTATCCTTCAGGCTATGCAGGCAATATAGGCCGGTGTGTTAACTTTCGGGATAATAAGATGTATGGATTAAAGAGTCATGATTTCCATATATTGCTTCAATGCCTCTTCCCTGTTTTCATTCAAGGGTACCTGCCGAAAGAGGTGGTGGAGCCGTTAGTGACGTTGTCAAGATTCTTTGAGAAATTATGCACTAGAGAAGTGAAAAAAAACAAACCTAAGAGAAATGCAGCAGAACATCATTTTTATCATGTGCAAATTTGAGAGGATATTTTCCCCAAATATATTTGATATCATGCCTCACCTGATAATTCATCTTCCCGAACAATTGTTGCTTACTGGTCCAGTACACTACACTTGGATGTATCCTATGGAAAAGTACATACGATTCAACATCTGAATTTGGCTATAATTTTTTTTTTAATTAAATTTTTTTTGGAAATAATGTTATTATGCACTTTTAAACTTGATAGACAACTGTGGGACTACAAAAACTATGTGGCTAATCAATCTGCACCTGAAGGATGTATAACTGAAGCATATTTTGCGCACGAGTGCGTAACATACACCAAGTTGTATTTAGGAGCGTTTGAGGACCCTTCATAACATATGCGGGTAGATGAACCACATTTCATACTTTCTATCCTCTCATATGATGTTGAAGTTGGTGGAAATTTGCTAAAGTTGTACCAGTTGGAACAATATGAGCTAGTCATTACCTACTAGTGGGTATTGCTTAACTGTCCTGAAGTGCAATACTGAAAAAACTTTCATCTATACTGTTCTCAGGTTGGTGGTGATCTTGAGTACCACAATAGAGAGTTTGCAAACTATTTTGGCGGCTGGGTACGTCAATACATATAGTTATTGATATATATAATTGAATATCATTACATTTTTCATCTAACATGTCGGTTATTATTGTTTCAGATGAACCACGTAGAGTATGATGGTAACCCAAACTAGTCACACAAATTGAGGCTTTTGACGATGAAACCGATAACTTCAAGAGTGTATCCGATGTGTAAGGTCAATGGCGTGCAATTTATATGTGCACATAGAGACTTGAGACGGAAAATACAAAACTCTGGGGTAATGGTGCATGGTCAACAGAATGGTATTGACTATTATGGCGTTCTCTATTCAGTGGTTGAACTAATTTATGGGGAAGGCATGACATTGCACTTGTTGAAGTGTAGATGGTTTGTTACTAGCCATCAGAACACAAAGACCGATGACTACAGAACCTTTTCGGTGAATACTGCTACAACATGGTATGAAGATGACCCTTTTTTTTGTCACAGCGGTAAAACAATTGTTTTATCTTGATGATCTTGTGCACAAAGGCGTGTGGAAAGTAGTTAACCATGTTGTTCCTAGAAATATATATAGTGTTGCTACACTAGATGATGCCGCAGAGAATGAAGAAGTTACTGCATACCAAGAGCCGAACGCAATTAATATTTCAGATTCCTCGACAATTCGCCTTAATAATGTGACGCTGGATAGTGTAGTTCGACTTCTTCGAGCAGAACTTAGTGATGTCAATCCAAATGAAGACAACGAAGACTCTGGTGAAGAGGAGCATCACATATTACTAGAAATTAACATGAATACCGAATCAAACTCAAGCGATGATTTTGATTATGTGCCTGATTAGTTAAAAATGAATATGTGTTGTATAATGGTGCATGCATGTTTGTGATGATCATAATACATGAGGTAGTTAAATTTACGTTCATACGACACGTGTGATGATCCAAATTTACTTAAACAGGTTTTGCAGGAATTGTGTTTTCAAAACCCCGAGGGTAATTTTTCAAAAGAATTAGGAAGTATAACCGATGACATTGGGCTTTTATTGTTGGGTATACTATACCCGACGACTTTTGTACGACATGTCTTCGGTTATAGTATACCCGACGACATTCATAAGACACGTCGTCGGGTATACTATACCCAACAACATTTTTTTTGGCTCGTCGATTATACCCTACGGGTATAACTCCCCAAAACTGCCCGAGGCCGCCCCATTTCCCTCCTCCTTCAAAATCCCTCTCCTCTCTCTCATATCACCCCTGACCTCCCAAACCGCCGCTGCCTTCCCCTCTGCCACCCCTCCACCTCCTCTCTCTAAAAATAGTTTACTCTCTCTCTCTCTCTCTCTCTCTCTCTAAAAATAGTTTAGTGAATTTGTGATTGTTATTGTGATTTAGGTGATTAGGTTTGTGAAATTAAGGGTTGTATTATTGTGATTATAATTGGGTATTGTGAAATTATGAATTATGATTAAGTTATGTGATTGTGATTGGGTTAATATATGGTGATTAGGTTATGGGTTACACATTTGCGTTGGAGGTTTGTGATTGTTATTGTGATTTATGTAATTATGTTTGTGATTGTGAAAGTAGGAATTGTGAAATTATGAATTGTGATTAGGTTATGTGATTGTGAAATTATGATATTGTGATTAGGTTATGAGTTTGTCATTTGCATTGGAGCATTGTGTTTTAGGTTATTGTTTGATGAATTTGAGAAATTATGGATCGAAATTATGTGTTGTGAAATTATGAATTCTTATTAGGTTATGAGATTGTGATTATTTTCAACGTAATTATTGTGATTGTGATTATTGTGAATTTTAGGAATATATCATGCATTTGTTTTCGGATAGAGCAAAGAAGTCGACATCTAAGAATCGGGAAAACGGGACCAGCAGTGACAAATGTGGGTCTGGCTCGAACAACCGGCCTCACCCGCCTTATGGTGGCCTGTACAACAATCGTCGTCGGTGACTTCATGGAGGCACCTAGGAGATGCCTGTGCATGATGATGTGGCCGACTCCCAATGACCACAGAGCGCGAGGCAGCTTTTGTTCTCCAACAAGAGCCAGACGTCTACGCCCGGCTCTACGGGCCCTGACCCTTCACGCCAAGGTTTGCCAGACATGAGCCACGTGTTGGCTACGCCCAGCTATATGGGTCCTACTCCTTCAGATCCTCATATGCTAGAAATTAACTAGCCATAACCAACTCCAGGTCCTTCTCCCGGTCATACTGGTACTTTAGGGACATCGTCGTCCGGACAACAAGGAGGTGTCTTCCCTTCTCACCTCTATTTCCCCTCGCAGGACGTACCTGCCCTGCCATATGTAGATGAAGCAGGAAACCTTCAACCAGCTGTCGATGATGAGGGAAACCTTATTTACATCCACCCGAAGGAAGCATAAGTCTTTCAGCCTTTTGATACCGCTCTGAAAAGTACAAGGATAGCAAACGCATCGACGTCAGAATCATCCGGTAAATAGTAAATATATGCATTATTTAATTTCAAAATTTTCATTAATTTGTATAACAAATTGGGTTATCCTGTTTTAATTTTTTTTTACTATGTCTTATGCGACAAACGTCAGAGGGGAGAAAAAAGTGAGGACCAGAAGCCTTGTTGTGGGGAAGCAACTTCAAAAAGACGTGGAGGCCTACGGGCCCCTGGTCATAGAGACCGACGAGCAAGGATCGGTGAGACAGGGAAATATTTGTAGTAGGTACTCCGGCATGGTTGGAAGCATTATCTGGGACAAAGTCTCTGTTTTGTGGTCAGAGTGGTCCTCAGTCCCACGAACAAGCTGTAAGTATTTGTGCCCTTTCAAGTTTACAAATTGCTTACATGTGTATTGTCCGGTTATTTTTTGTTTATGTATGTTTTCTAATATGTTGTTTTCTTATCATTGTCAATTAGGCTCATTTAAGAGAAACAGTTGATGAGGTGTTGACTCATATTGCGAGGGAGCGAAACCCTAATATCTCGGATGATGAGATTCCCCAGACCATATCTCAGTTCAATCAATCTGATTTAAGGGTTGGAGCGAGGATCATGGGAAACGCTTTCCCACCACGAATGAGCAATTACTATTACAAGGGTTTAGGACGGCAAGGTGATGGGATATTGAAGAACATGCCTAGTTTTCAACACAAATGGGGATCTTCTAAGGCCTAACTAGAGGAGCAACTTTGTAGACAAACTGAGGAGTATCAAACCAAGATAGAAGAAACTCAATGATAGATGACCCAAAAGATGGAGGAGATGCGTCAAGAGATGGCCCGACAGCAGGCTGAGGATTTAGCTCGGATGCGAGCTGAAATTGCTAGGAATTTTGAAAGCATGAGCTCAACCATTCAGGCACAAGAAATAAATGTCCCGGCCCAAGGTTGGACTTCATCTAACCAGCACCCTCACGATGCCCCACATGAGCAGCAGGATCCTCCCGATGATGATGGTAGTGGCCCATCTAATCTCCACAACTTTGACTTTGGCAACATTTAGTTTATATGCATGTGTTTCAAAATTATACGCTAAATTTTAATAAGTTTGTGTTTTGTGTTGATTGTGAAGTTGTTATGCGTTGTTGGACATTGTGGAAATGAAATTATATGTTCGTTAGTTATTTTGAAACTGCAAGTTCTGGGAATGGTAAATCCAGAATTTGTAGTTTTTTTCTTCGTAAAAGTGCATACTATAGCCAACAACCAAGTAACAAAGTCGTCAACCATGATCAACATTTTTCGATGATATGCATCACTATACCCGACGATCTACATAAGTAATAACCGACGAACAGAATCTTAGTCGTCAGCTATAGTCACCCTTCGGTCAAACATTGTTGACTGGCCGGGAAGGTATAACCGACGACTTCCCTCTCTTAAGTCTTTGGTTATAGTGCCCCACTATAACCGATGACTAAGATTCTGTTTATAGTAGGGCATTATAACCGAAGACTTTAGAGAGGGAAGTTGTCGGTTATACCTTCCCGGCCAGTCAACAATGTTTGACCGAAGGGAGACTATAGCCGACGACTTTAGGCTAACAGGCAGATGACTTGATGTCGTCGGCTATAGTGCATATGCTAGTAGTGACAAGCGCTCAGCACTAAAACTCCACCTAAGAGGTCCAAGTATAGACACACCCTCCCAAAGTGACCCAACTGACCACAACGAAAATAACTTAAATCTTAAAAGGATACTATTTGCAAAAATACGTGTGGCATCTACCACAAAAGAGCGTACAGAATGGGTAATTTAATAACTACTGATTTCATTGATACTGGTTCCTGACACTCACCATCATAGTCAACACTTCCCAATTCTGAAAATGAGTCTGACAACATACACTGGGAGTAGGAATGTGAGCCTCCGTGCCTGAAGAAATATTGCAAACTGAAATGCTCAAACTTCCCCACACTAAGGACTCTGACGAAGTACACTACCATCGAATCATTGAGTTTCTCCTTGCACAGATTGGCGTCTAACCTTGCATCAAACTGCAATACTGACTACTATTTAAAACAACATGTATTACATCTAATAGATACAGAGCGACATCAGACCACAAACTCTGCTCAAAACCTTAACACTTCACTTTCACTGTCCTGCTGGAATTTGGTGCCAACTCGGGCCAAGCAGGTGAAAAGATCTCGATACTCTAACAATTGAGTGAAAGCTTCATTCTTCGCAATACCCTGCCACTGGCAAAACTGCATGGTTCAACAATAGACCAGCAACCACTACAATTTTCTGCTCAAAAATCAGCTGAGATCGTAAACGATCAAACTTGACCAATTCCACTAGCCAATATTCGCAAGCAACAGGGTTATGGGAGTATGTAAAAGGAATTTTTCCTACTTTAGTAACTTTACTAATTAAATCTCGCTATCCACTCACAATACTGGCATCATGCGTATAATCAAATTACGCACAAGCAAACTAGGGTTTGTGTATCATGCAGATAAGTTAGGTGTCGAGGTGTACCGACTGACTGACTACCGAGTCCAAAACTGACAGCTCACTGAAAGAAGTCACAAACCGAATCAACTAGGAGACTCAAAACATCTGACAAAGCACAACACTTGGAATAATGAGCATCCACCAGCTGGTCGGGATATCCTTCCAGAAGTGTCATACATTCTCAAATGCCTGTACTGACCTAACCAGAAGAGTATACAGAATCTGTAACTTAATGCTCTGATACCAAACTGAAAGGACCCGACCCTAGTCTACAGAATCTATAACTTAATAATATAATATATTAGCAAGATTAATTATAGTATATTAGATTATAGCATATTAACTTAATTGTGTTATATAATTTAATAATATAGTATATTAGATGAAAGGACCCGACCCTACATTAACTAGTAATCTAGAATCAAGTCCTAACGACTGACCCTAATCTCTGAGTTTCTGTGAAAATTTGATATAAATTCCCTTATAAAAGGGATACCCATAAACCTGCAAGAAAAAACTAACACTCTGCAGATAAACCCACAAACAATATCCATCCAGATTTCTCAACATAAAACTGAAATCAAACCTGACACCTTATTCAGAATTTGAAAACATATTTCCAGTATATACTGATTCGCATACAAAGAAACTCAACTCGACTACTATACGAGTGACAACCTATTCACAAAAGTCTCACTAAGACAATACTACTGAACCAGTGTCTAGAGTGAATTCAATAACACAAGAGACAAACTGACAGTGCGCTGGAACCTACAACTGAAGGAATTGACTAGTGGACTCGATGCCCTCGACGACATCCAGCACCCTCATGATACACACTGCAACCTGAGCAAATAAAACTGAAACGCCCAGGAAAAGGCACATAAAATAATAAAAACGGTTAGAGTGAGTGGACAAAATAATCCAAAATATATATATATATAATCTACAACTATTAAACCACGATTATTCATTGTGGGTAAATATAAAGCTGAAACCTGTCAAATGGCACAATTATTCATCTGACATGTCGGCTAACTCACGATCCTGAAACCACGATTAAAATTAATATATGATCATCGGGGTTTATACTGAATAGCTAAGATCGTAATCTGGTGAGTAATAACATCGAGAATCTCATATACTTGAATAACGTATTTTCTGTTTAATTAGTAACTCAACCAAAATCTGAATGCAATTCCCTGTAATCCCTCACTTTTAAGAGTCACAAACAAATCTCGAATATCAAACGACTCGCAATTAAACTGATAACCAATGCGTCCTTTAATATTATCATGAATTAAACTGATTATTGTCTGATTAAATACTCATCCAAATTTATCAAGCTCAAATCCAAATATGGACCTCACCATTGCGTTCGGCATGTGAAAATGAGCGAAACGACTTAAAATTTTATCGAAAATTCCACATTGCCGGAGTTTCGCCGCGCACGACGACACGTGGGGCCGCGGACCGCCTCAACCGGTGGCCGGAAATCCACCGATACCAAAACCTAAAAATAATACACCATTCGAAAGCTAATGACAAACCCAACAACTCTCACAACTAAGACAAACCCAAAAACTAACTGGAACACCTCCAATTTACCAGAAAACCGAAATACCCTTCGGAAATTCTCTTCCTCCGTTCTCCAGAATCTGGCCACGGTAAGGGCCAAGACCACTTGGGTTAGACTCACCATCCTAAGGGTTACAAAACCCCCATAACTTCGACCCTCATCGCCGCCGATTTGAGCCGCCACCTACACCGCCAATTTCGGCCGGTTTTCAACACCTTCCACCGCCGTCCTCCGGCCAAAAAGTCTAGTGATGCACCAATCAAATGAAAGAGAGAACCAAGCCCAACATTTTCCACCAAAGAACATGGCCAAAGTGGCTGGAATAGAGCTCACCGCCGGTGAGGTGTTCCACAGCAAAACGGGTCGAACCCGTGGTCAACGCGGGTCAACGGATTTTTCCCAAAATAGAAACTTTCCATTAATATAGCCTGTATAAATACCATATATATACCCATACACATACTAGTCCAAATCAATAGCTACAATTCAATTTGATCAAGATCGAACGGTCACGAGTAAATCAGACATAAAAATAACACTTTAAAAATATTTTCACCTACCGACTTCAAAACTCGTTAAAAATAGCTTGCTAATCTGAAAAATTCCCCGAAAATTCCCACGATCTCGAAATTAAATATTGTACAATTCACATGAAGGAAGTCAACACAAATTCTTGTCTGATGAAAAAGTCGTTAGTAACCCACATGATACCACTAATTCGCAATAATTCTATTTCGTGTTGATTTATACGTAGATTTTGGTTCGAGTTGTTACAATCCACCCCCCCCTTACAAAAATTTCGTCCTTGAAATTTACATACCTGCTAGGAGAACAAAACTACTGCTCACACAAACTGTTCTGGCCGCTACATGGCTACATTTACTGTATGATTTTGTACAACACCGACACTTACAGAATATTCCTGTTCCAAAGAATCTACTCTTGACGGTTAAGAACATCTATCGGTTCCCCAACATAAACTGAAACTGTCTACAACAGAAATTTTCTGAAGCACACTAACATCAGGGGATTAGGAATATATGTCTATAACCACAATATGTGAAATATATTATATACATATGTCAGCCCTGATAATATTTCTCAAACGGTAAACCATAACGCCCATATCCTTACTAATCTCATATGGTTCCATGAACTGTGACAACAACTTGCCGCGCCAACAAATGTGCATAAGTCCTTTCCATGGCGATAGCTAGTAGTATACTCTGACTGACATTTACATAATCTTTTCTGATGATCCGACAACTTTAATATGTTAAGAACAATCTGCATGTTATTTGTCAACTCTAGCACACTAACTGAATTGCTAACACTTCCTCATTAACTTATCTCAGCATAGTCGAATACTACATGGCTTACCATAAATTGCTTTATAAAGTGATATCTTGATATTCGAATGAACACTGTAATCATAGGCAAATTCCTCCCAAAGGCTGACACTTTATAAGAAACTGCAATACACATAATTTTAGCATACCGCAACAATCTAAGTAGGTTCTCACGAACTGTTATGCTGCCAGGGATGAAAACTATGTTCTACAACTGATATACAATGCTGCCATTTATTACTTCCACATAAATAACTGAGCCAACTTATTCACGAAAGATTTTCTCTACGACTGAACTAAATTAAGAAATCTTCGTAAGACGATTCACAATTAGCTGAATGCTGGTATGCTCTTGACTATACGGAAGTTATAGACAAACTATAATAACCTGCTTCCACCTCTCACACGCTGCTACAAGTCTGAAAACTCTTGACGTTCTGTATTAACTTGTTGACAAATGATGCATTGACTTACATAGATAATAATTTTTGGTTGTAAGTTTGGCTACACATAAGATTGCTTCAAGGTTCGATACATTTTATATACTTTAGAATGCCCAACCGAAATCGAGCAATGAGCCTCACCAAAAATCTTCTGTTTTCGACTAATCTTTTACTTATACACGGAATCTGTCTTTATATAACAACATCTCTCCTCTTATCTGCAAGAAATCAAGCGATCCACCAACATACAATTTACTAAAGAAAAATCACAACTCTGGAGTTAACGAACTCGATAAGAAGAAACTGGTCAAATTAGGAATTAATAACAAAACCTCTTGCTCAATAACTGGGATATGAAAGAAAACATTCCTAACACGAACCTCTGACTAAAGTAGTATTCACAATTCAAGAATACACAATAATGTAACACCAGATTTCTAGATAAATACATCAACTACAAAATTAACTTTCCCGTTAATCATAACAAGGTCAACACTGAAGCTGAAATTAATTTTTTTCTTCAAACTGTCTGTTAGACCTAGACCATTTAAATCGAATTCCTTTTCTCAACAATGAGGTCAGTAGCACCGTAATACGTGAAAAATCTAACACGAATCAGTGATTAAAAAAAACTAAACACAGAAAGCTTCAAATAACTGCCACATTAATAGGTTTACTCCAAATCAACACTTCTTCAACCTTATCCGGGTCCATACTGACATACCCTGCTGATAACACATGGCCAACGAGTTTAACACTATTAACTTAAAAACTTGTGCTCACTGAACTTGATATACAACTAAAATTTTCCCAGCTTATGATTAATTAAACTTAACTGTCTTCCACAGAAGCTTACGTGAAGATCCTGTTTCAACCAGCAGTTACAACCACCTCAAACCCAGAAATCTTCTAATATTTACTACACTCACTGATCTGCTTTGGTTCAACACCACTTCAATCTTATCTGGGTCAACACCAACATGCTTTACTAATAATACATGGCCGAGAAATCTAGTACCATAAATCAGAACCTGTACTTACTAAATCTTATATACAACTAGAGTTCTCACAAGGCCATCGATAATGAAGCTGATATCTCACCTGCTGTTGTACATCCTTGGAAATAAATTAGTATGTCATCAATTCAGTCGATAACGAATTCACCTGAGTATGCTCGGTACACACGATTCATTATACTCATATAACAACATATACACTACCAGAAGAATTACTATGACTGACGACTTGGCGTCGTCGGTCTGTTTCCGGTTCTCGTCGGTCATACCTATATCCGACGACACATCGTCGGATATAGTATCGTCGGAAATACACCGTCGGTAATACTATATCCGACGATGATTTAGGGTTATCGTTGGAAAATAAATACACTAAATCCGACGATAATTTATCGTCGGTCATAGTCTAAACTATAACCAACGATGTCAACGTCGGATATAGTTTTCTCCATGGTCAAAATGGTTGACTCTGGAGAAAACTATATCCGACAAGATTGACACATGTCGTCGGATATAGTGAAAAAATTTAAATTTTTTTTGCAGGTTTTGGGTTTTATCCCAAAACCTGCATTCACAAAAAATCACGCTATCTATATATTGTTCAAATTGAAAATCAACAACCATTGAAACTAGAGTACGTAGTAAATAAATTAATTAATAAAAACCGAAATCGTTCAAATCTGTATACATATGCGTAGTAAATAATGAAAATAAAAATGAAACCGACAATTGTTCAAATGTAGGGGGGTCCTGGTCCTAAGTCTATGTGGTCAAACGGATTGGAGAAAGTTGGTTGGTCCTGGTCCTAGTCTAGCTGAGGCTGAGGCTGAGGCTGAGGCTGAGGCTGAGGCTGTGGCTGTGGCTGTGGCTGTGGCGCACCGAAAATGGGCGGGGGAGCTATCTGGATTCCAGATGCTTGCAACTGTGCATAACAATGCTGCATCCATGTCCCCATTTGCTGCTGTTGTTCGGCCAACCGATTCTGCTCTGCTGCTTGCGCTTGCTCCATCTCCTCGATCCGACGCCGTTGAGCTTCCATCTCAATTGATTGCCTATGAAGCTGGTCGTGTAGCTCATTAGTCCTCGAAGATGATGATGATCCCGATCCGCGAGAGAATTCAGGGGTATGCTTCAGCAGCCCTTGACCCCATTTTTCGGAACCCCTGCAGTAGAATGTGTTCTTCCCTGGAGGGATCGCAGTTGACATAATCCTGGCCCTGACGATCGGATCAGATCGATCAATCTGATCAATCGGGAGTTCCGCATTGGAGGTGTTGGGATAGAGCTCTCTCGCCACTTGAGTCAACACCTCCGGAATCGCCTCCTGAATTCTCGCCTAATTGACAAAGAACAATAAAATATTAATTAAAAAAAACAATCTAAATAAATAAGAAATAAGTTTATTTTGTTATAAGGACACTTACAGCATATTCGGGGGACTGCGGATACGCGTGCTGCATCGTATAGACAAGGGGATCTTCTTCTGGGTGGTTGGCCGCCTCCTCGATCCAACCCGAGTATGATCTGGTACTGGCATGATGATTTTTGGTGTTTTTGGCCCGATTCCTTGTGTTGACTTCAGAAAGAGCCTGCGCGATTAATTAAACATAAAAAAAACACTCATTAGCCAAATAATTTAAGGGAAGTACGATAAAACAAAAATTAAATCGATTGAAGGTTGCGTACCTTCAATTTCGGGTTGTTGAAGTGAACCACAAGCCATCGCCACTCGTACTCCCTATAACGAAACTCGCTAGGGGTACCCTCACGATCGTCCCCGTACTTTTTCCAATGCTTCTTCAGCTCGGCCTTCCACCCCTTATACCTATATATACCCATAAAATCAAGCATTAGTAACTAACAATATTGTATGAACATAATCAAAAGAAACGAAAAAATTGAAACAAATGCCCGTCTGCAAACCTGCTCCCATGCACTTCATCCGCCCACTTGGGTCTAATGTCTGCATCCACGCGGAACCACCTCTGCAATGCATATATATATATATATATATATCAATAATATTAAAAATTTATTTAGATAATTTACATAATGAATATACAATTCAACTCACCGACAACGCATTATACAGCTAATTTTTTACGGATCGCGGCACTGAATTCCAATCTGGCCACAACATTGGGACTCTATCCCGTATGAGGCTGCCCGCCATCCCCGCGTACTTTCGAGTGACCTTTCCCTCGATCACCTGCCCTCTATCCCCAGTCGGAATCATAAGTTGGCCACCACCGCTAGCCTGAATGGCTTCGTCCAGTAACTTGCCGACGACGGGGCCTCTAGTTCTCTTCTGTTTGGCACCGGGCACGATCTCGCCTATCACATATATATGTAGACGATTTTTTAAACATCAACACCTAATTGAATTTAAATATTAGGGAGTAAAAAGATATCACTAATTAATATTTACCTGATTCGTTGGTGCGTTGTCCCGGAATCCTCGCACTCCAGAGAGGTGCCGGGAAGGGTATATACGTATATGCCTGCTCCGGGGTAATGAACCCTAGCTATCCCGGAATAGGCATCCCGTCGGAATCGACGTGAGGTATCGTCAGGATTTCCAACGGTAAGAACAGGTCAATTTAAGTATCAACTTACCCAGTTGCCAAAATAGTTTGCGAACGTCTTGTTGTGGTACTCAACATCACCGGAAATAGCAGGGCAGTGAAGGTGCAAATTTTTCCAATATTGAACTTCTGGACAGTTAATCAATACCGACCAATGGGCAATGACTAGCTCATAAGGTTCCAACTTATACGAGTTGGGCAACTTTCCAGAAACTTCAACATCATCGGAGATGATCGAAAGGTTGAACTGCCCTCCATCTACTGGCATATGTTGTGGTGGGTCCTCCAACGCTCCCAAATACAACTTGGTGTATGTTACGCACTCATGCGCAATATATGCTTCAGCGATACACCCTTCGGGTGCAGATTTGTTCATCACATAGTCTTTGTAGTCCCCTAATTGTCTGTAAATTGGTAATTACAGATAGAGCATGTTATGCTTATTGCAACAATAAGTGAATAAATAATATTAAAGATCGACATATATATAGCCAGATTCAGAGATGCATTACGTACCTTTCCATAGGATACATCCATGTGTAGTGTACTAGACCGGTAAGCAACAATTGTTCCGGAAGATGGAGCATCAGGTGAGGCATGATGTCGAAAAAGTTTGGAGGAAATATCCTTTCGAATTTGCACATGATAAAAATGATGTCCTGTTGCATTTCCAACAAGTCCGATTTCTTCACTTCTCTCGTGCATAACTTCTGAAAGAATCTTGACAAAGCCACTAACGGCTCCACCACCTCTTTGGGCAGGTACCCTCGAATGAAAACAGGGAAGAGGCGTTGGAGCAGTATATGACAGTCATGACTCTTTAGTCCGTACATCTTGTTGTCTTTGAAGTTAACACATCGACTTATATTTCCGGCATAGCCTGAAGGATACCTGACATTACCCATCCAGCCAAAAATTTCACTCTTCTGGGCAGGCTTCACGGTATAAGGAGCTTGTGGCATTTTTTTCTTCCCATCTCTCAACCACAAATGTTTTCGCAGTCCCATCCTTTTAAGATCAATGCGTGCCTTCGGGCCGTCTTTAATTTTTCCCTCCCAATTCAACACTGTGCCGACCACACTCTCGCACACATTTTTCTCTATGTGCATGACATCTAAGTAGTGTCTGATCAGCAACTTGGACCAATAAGGAAGTTCCCAAAAAATACTTTTGTGTGTCCAGAATTTATACATGTCGGGTTTGTCAGGTATTGACGCCACTATCTCGGGATGATTGCTTAGCTGCCCAAAATCGTATTCATTTAGCACTTCTAAGATTTCATCCCCCGTCCATCTCCTCGGCTGCTCACCTGTTTCCACAGTCCCATCAAATGCCTCCATATCCTCCTGAAATGGGTGATCATGTGGAAGCCAACAACGATGTCGCATCTGTACAATCTTCCTGCAATGAGGTCTGCAACACTCAACTGTCATGCACTCTGGACAAGCCCTGTATCCTCTGGTAACGTTGCCCGACAACATCCCGCGTGCAGGAAAATCGCTAATGGTGCCAACAAGCATGGCATGCATATGGAACATCTCATTTTTGAACTTGTCATAAGTGGGATGACCATGCTCACTCAAGTACTTAAGCTCCTCAATCAAGGGTCTCAGATACACATCGAGACATTTTCCTGGATAACCCGGCCCTGGAATGATCATAGTGAGCATATTGTATTCTTTCTTCATGCACATCCATAGAGGAAGGTTGTACGGTACCAAAATAACTGGCCATATACTGTATTGAAGACTCATGTTGCCAAAAGGGTTGAATCCGTCAGATGAAAGCCCCAACCAAACATTTCGAACATCTGATGCAAAATAAGAAAACTTCTTCACCATGTACTTCCAAGCCTCTCCGTCAGCAGGGTGTATAAGCGTATCACCGTCGGGCAAATTCCTCTCGGCCCACCATCTCATAGCTTCATCCGTGTGTGCAGACATGAACAACCGTTCTAGCCTATCTATCAGCGGAAAATACCGAAGTATCTTCACAGCTTTCTTGTTTCCGGCAGGAGTCAACTTATACCTATCTGTACCACATACCGGGCATTCATCAAAGGATTCAAGATCATTCCCATAAGCATCTTCACCCCAGAAGAGAACACAATCATATCTACAAGCATGGATTTTGATGTAGGAAAGGCCAAGATGTTTAAGGATCTGTCGCACCTTACGATGAGTGGTAGGAAGACGATGACCGGGGGGCAACAACGAACCAGACCACTTCAGCCAATCATCAACAGCCTTCACACTCATTTTGTTCTCCACTTTGAGCTTCATTACTCCCATAACACTTTCGAGAACAGTCTTATTACACCCGTTGTACAACGGGGTCTGTTGGAAGGCAATGAGGTTGTTGTACTTGTCCATACCAGTAGTGTTGACAGCTGTAGGTACTTGCTGAACTGGCTCAATATGAGGGAAGTCTCCAACAGCGGGAGGGATATCGATATCCGGTGCTTGAGCAAATATACCGCTCTCATGAGGAAACATATCGTTGATCAACCTTGTTGTTGGATCATTGGATGTACTGCCACTCTCAAAAAATTGTCTGTGATCATGTTGACCAACTGTTGAGCTCTCACCGTGATAAATCCAACATGTGTACTTATCCCAAAACCCGTTTTTCTTCAAGTGCTCCAATACTTTATCGATGTGAAAACGATATCGCTCGCTGCGACACTGACATTTCGTACACGGACAATAATGAATTGTCATCCCTCCACAATTAACCTTCACATATTCTACAAAACTTCTAATTCCACGGTGATATCTTACATCCCATCTTGGAAGACATATCCAACTCTTGTCCATCCTGATATATATACCCATGATCTTATTAATTCAAATTTCATAGCTAGATCGATATAAATATTTATTATTTTAATTCCCATCATTTTAATATATATATACACACACGTACACCCTAACTATATATATATATATATATAATCGATCACAAAAATCTAAATATATATATATATAACGTTAACCATGCATGTACGTACACGTACTAGCTAGCTAGCTACTGTACATTTAATCCTATATATATATAATCACAATATATATAATGCAATATATTAATTAAATAAATTAATCACCCTAGCTAGCTAGCTAGTTATTGCTATATATATATATATATATTCACAATAATCAAATTAAAATTAACAACAATTAATATATATTTACGATCAATCACGCGTACGTACTCAAAATCAACCATCGATCAATTACTCAAACTCAAGAATCAATTAATTAACTCGATCGATCGATCAATATATATGTATATATTCAAAATCAATTAATTAATATCGATCGATCTATATATTCAACAAATTAAGCATTAATACATGCATGCATGCACAACACATATATATATTAATTAAGCACGACGTACCTATATATATAATGCGCATGAATCATCACGAACTCATTCTCGACATCACCCAAATATCGATTTCAGAGCATTTTCAGAAAAAATGGAAAGTTTTTTGAATGACAGATCGAGCTGCTGCCCAGATCTGAAATAAGAAACTATAACCGACGATATGAAAAAATCGTTGGTAATAGTCAAAAAAACCGTCGGACATAGTCGAAAACTATGACCGACGAGTTTCCGGCGACTATAACCGACGACAATAAAATCTCGACGGTCAAAAAACTATAACCGACGAGAAAATCCTGTCGTCGGTTATAGTAAACTATAACCGACAAGAAAATCTCGACGGTCAAAAAACTATAACCGACGAGAAAATCCTGTCGTCTGTTTTTTGGCAACTCATCGGATATAATGGTTCTGCTGGTAGTGATACGTTCAGTAAGGATGGTTTTCATAAACATATGGCAAACCCAATGAAAACACAAGAAGAACTCTTGGGTTGAAGTTTGTTTGTTCTATAAATTTTTGAAACATGGTTTTCATCATTTATATCCCTTCTTGTCTTACATATTAATTTAAAATTTTTGCAGACAACTTGGATAGTATAAAGGATGTGACAAAAGTTGTTCTGTCCCGTATGGCTAAACATACATTGCACATAAGTGTTTAACCTACTAGGACATATACCTCAAATCTCTAGTCCCTTCCACCTCCTCCAATATACTTTATCGTTACAATCTTTCAGTTGTCATAAATGTTGTACGACCGTCTGGAGCAGAATTAAATGAAAGTTTAAGTAAAGAGGAACACATTGAGGCTAATTGGGTAGCATTGGGAGACTTTGATCAAGTCGATGAATTCTTTAAGTGTTATAGGGATGAAATTCAAAGGGCCAATCCAAACAAGAGTCCTAACTATGTTGATAATCAACATAAGAAGAAGTTCCTTGATTATTTCAAGAAATGGGTATGTTAATTAATTAATAACTTAATATTTCATTATTTTTAAAATGAGAAATCCGGATGAGAAAAGGTACCCCTGGTTTGTTATTTAGATATTTGGTTATTCGAAGTGTTGTCCGGCCTTTAGATATTTAGATATTTGGTTATTCGAAGGTTTTTGGTTTCCTTTAGTTTTAGGGAAAACTATGTCAAATTTTTGATAGAGATTAACATTTATATTGTACTTGTTCATAATTTTGCAGGTACTCGAAATAGAAAACCGACCTGACAGAGGGTGGTGCTCACATGGGTTGCACTTATTTGCCCATAAGCCGGTTGCACACAATATTTATAATGGTTGTGTTGTCAACAGGGTTAAGTTGCTCACATTGCATTGAGATGAAGGCAAAAGAACACAAAATAGTGGAATTATGGTAGGACAAAAGCTTGATGTATACTACGGGGTTCTTGATAAAGTTGTTGAGCTATTTTATGGGAATAGAATGCTCGCTGTGATTTTCAAGTGTAAATGGTTCAAGCGTATGAAGGAAGATTTTGGCATTTTATCAATCGATACAAACACAAGCTGGTATGAAGATGAGTCATTCTCTCTTTCCACCTTGCTCAGGTAGGTGTTTTATCTGGATGATGTAAAGGAAGGTGAAGGTTGGAAAGTAGTTAACCATGTCTGTCACCTAAATATATGGAATGGCACAACACTTGAAGGGATGCATAGTACTACCAAGACTGACATTAGAGCGAATAATGTGGATACATATCAAGAGCCTAATACTAATGTCATCGTTGACATAGATTAACTTATTCGCTTGAACGAAGACTTACCCAATCCTAAAGGTCACACAAATCTTTCTCCAATTGAGATCGAACAACTAGAAAATATCAATGCCTCTGATGAGGATCCGGAGGATGACGACAAATACGAGTATTATGAGGAAGATGAGCCCGATGAGGAGGATGATTTAGACGATGTAGATTTTGATAGCTGTGATTGATGATTAATATTATTTGTAATAAATAGTATGTTGGTAATTAAATTAAGTGTTTCTGTATTAATATATATTCTAAATATTAAAATCTTATCAAGTGTTAAATTTGAATTGGTAATAGTTATAATGTCTTACAAGAATTAAATGGGGTTTAGAATGTTTGTAATAGTCTTGCATGAATGATTTAAGAATAAACGTAGATGGTTTTATCTTTAGGGGGACAACTTGGACAATGAAATGATGACATATTCATCATTTAAGTACCACTTAGACGACGAATACATGATTATTTTTTTATCTAAGAGCAAACCCTAACCCTAAACTTGAACATTTAGAGGATGAACAGTGGAATTGTCATCGTCTAAGATCTTTCTAGATGTTGAAATTTAATCAGCTTCATCGTTTAAGATGAGTTTTACAAAAGGACCTCTATGATGACGATCCCATGTACCATGTTAGAATTCAAATTTTATCCATCAAAGGCAGAGAGTAAACAATACCTAGACTGTGAGTGTCGATGATTCGAAAAACGGAGTTACGAAAATTCATTTATGAACGTTTCCGTTTCGTTGAAATTTTAATTTTATAGTTAACTACGCTGATCAAACACTAACAAACTTTATATGAATAAAAATTTCTTCTACTTACATAGTATGTTGTGATGAATATATAAATATATGAACACTTAAGTTATACAACATTAGTAGATGTATAATATAAGGACTTAGTATTTCATCAACTTTTCTTATTAAATTTTAATTAATTTCTATCTATTTGATATATTTAGTTTCTACATCACTGGAAACGCTCTTGACTTTGAAAACGTGTTAACGAATTATATTTTACGATCGTTTCCGTAATTTTCTCTTTGTCGATACTCACTAAATTAATTTTAACAAATCCTAAACTAATCTGATTTGTGTTGAATTTTTTTTCAGAATATCGTATAAATATAATGCTTACATATGGCGGTTGATTTATGATGATTCTTAATCTAAAATTAATTTTCAGATTTTTCTAAAAGATACAGTAGTTAATTAAACTTTTAGGCAACGAAATACTTTATATTTCGTCGTAGTCATATATTAGTGGCTTAGACAACAAAATCTCAGATATTCATCGTCTTAATCTGTTGTAATTAAAATTTTAGGCAACGAAATACTTTATATTTCGTTGTAGTCATATATTAGTGGCTTAGACAACAAAATCTCAGATATTCGTCGTCTTAATCTGCTACTTAGTCGATGGAACCAATTTATTTATTTCGTTGTCTAAGTAGAAAAAGGGGGGGATATTACTACCAACGAAATATTAAATCTAAGCCAACTAAAAATTGACTACGACGTCGTCTAAGTGGATATAAAGAGATCAACTGGGTTTATTTTTTCCCCAATTCGATCAATTATTCCATAAACCCTAAAAATTCGTTCCGCCGCTCTGTGACTCTGATCACATCCCTCCTCCTCCCACCTCCCACCTCCTCTCTTCCAGTCTCTGACTCTGACGCACTTCCTCTCCTCTAGTCTCTGACTTCGACACACCCTCTCTCTCCCCCCTCTCTTCGTCGTCGCCATCTCCTCTCCTCTCTCTCTCTCTCCTCTCTCTTCGTCGTCGCCACCTCATCTCCTCTCTCTCTCTCTCTCTCTCTCTCTCTCTCTCTCTCTCTCTCTCTCTCTCTCTCTCTCTCTCTCTCTCTCTCTCTCTCTCTCTCTCTCTCTCTTCGCCGTCGCCACCTCCTCTCTTCTCTCCTCCTTCGAGACCCACATGCGCCACTAATAAGTCAATAATCTTAAATGTAATCTCCTTTCTCCTCATCTCCCCTCTCCTCTCGATTTATTTTTATTTTAAGGTTAGGGGCTTCAACACTGTAATCTCGAATGTAAAATTTGCAGCAGAATAATAAATAGTATAAATGTTCAAGTTCCTTTGGTTTTGAGTATTGAAAATTCTGAGTAAAAATCAGAACTTGAGATACTTGCAAGTTTCATCCCAAGACATGTTAATTTAAAAGTGGATGGATCAAAAACAAGTATTTGTATAAACCAATCACATTAGCCTTTAACAAAGTAGACATCAAGATTCGGATTCTATGTAATTAGTGTTTACATGATGTGAATGATATTATCAGGCGAAATATCAGTGGCATTTGTCTTCTTGATCCTGTGATGTAGTTGTTGAGTTCTTGATTTTGTACAAATTCAGTGATGCATATAGTGAATTTTGGACAAGAACTATAAATTTTGGACAATGATGAGTGATTGATGTTGTTTATTGATTGTTAGGAAGATTTATACCCTCAACCTTTTGACTATGAATTAGTCTAAGGCTAAGTGCATTTTCCTTACCCGTAAGTATACAAGGTCCAATAATATAATTTATATAGAAGTCGATTGTTGAACCCATAGGGATTGACTGATCCAATTCCATAAGTTTTTTCGGTTAAGTCCTTTATATGCGTGAAACACAAATAATTGATACAACAAAAAAATACAAAAGATGGAGATGTATCTTACAACGTCAAGTCCTTTGGAGACTCAACATTGCAAGAGATTATTAGACTAAAATGAGTGATTAAATGAAGCTTGATTGATTGTTTACTAATAATGTAAGTTGGCAAATAAAGATGATCACAAATTCAAGAAAGAAGACTGGTTAGGTAAGGATGCCCCCGTTAACTATTTGATGCTCAAACAATGTCCAATTTTAGGTCATGAGTTATTTAGTACGGTTTACATTCTCAAATGTCTTTTAGATCATAAGAACAAATCCTTTCTTTGTTTAAATCAAACCTTCTCGGGTCATGCTTGGTTATGCGCCAAAACTCCTAGGCCTTTTGGGATTCTAAAAGGTTTTCCGGTTCATTCATGTAGCACAAAGTAAACCAAGATTAAGAACTAGACATTTGGTGCTAGACTCCTAATGTGTTTTATGCGTAATGAGTTTGGCTACAAATGCATGTGACAATTATGGATGGCTTCCCTTTCCAAGCCTCTTTTGGAGGGCTTGGAAATGGGTTCTAATGAATGCTCTCAACTCGCACTTAGTGAATTACAAGTCGAAAGAATCAACACTAGCTACAAATCCTCTCGGTCTATTGTAAGCTTAATCGAAAACCCTCAAGTCATTTAGACCTCGAGAGTGTTCCGATTCATGCTCAAGCATATGGAAACCACACCGTAAGCTTAACGTTTTAAGTCTAAGTCTAAGTCATATTGTATGATCCTCTATTACCTAAGTGAATGACTAGTTCCCTTAAGAGTCACTTCCTAGTATTTAAGCAAATCTTAACTTAGCCGAAGCTAAGACATGCATAAGTGAAACTAATCAATAAGCCCAAGCATAACAACATGTAACAATCACATCACACACACAACAAACTCATCCAATAAAATATAATACTCAAAAAATACACATAAACACAAATCAAACATCAATTTTTACATCAAATGACTAGAGTTTGACCCCTAGCCTCCCATAGAGGTACTACTCACTATACATAATTAGAAACAAGTTTAAATACATCAATAGAATGAATAAGCTGAGGAAATAACCCAAGACCCTCCCTAAAGCATGTCAAACTTCTTCAAGTCTTCATTTGTTCTTCTAGCTTCACCTTCTTTGCTCTAAATGCAACCAACTTTGTAGAGGATGTAAGCGAGACCTCTAAAACCCCAATAGACAAAGGAGAAGAGGGATTACTTCTCACCTATTTGAGTTCTAGAAATCTCACCAAACTCTAGGATAGAGATAAGATGGGGAAATACTTGATTGCACAAAGAGGGATGTACTGAGAAGGAGGAGGAAAAGATGAAGAACGTCAAGAAAAACAAGGTAGATTCACCTCAAGAGTTTGAAAAAAAAATAGTTTTAATGTATTATGTAAAAAATCGAAAAAAAAAAAACTGAAGAAATTCAAAGCGTTGCATATGAAGTCGGTAGCATTGCAAAGCGTTTGCAAGCTGTAGATGTCTCCGATGTCTTTGTCGTATCGGATGGCACCGGCCCTTGATCCAGCGTTGTTGATAACTGTACGTGTAGTTGAATGCATGCGCCATGTTAAGATGACCTGCGACTGTAACGAGAAGGAAGAGGAGATGTATATTACTTTGAGTCATCATTGTTCCCAATACGCTGAAGCTTTATGTTTGCTTTGGGTTTTATACAAAATTTACTATCCTTTGTGTGAACTTTGTCTTATGTTTTGCCTCGGAAACTTCCCTACCACTATCTTCCAATCCTAGCATTATACACATCTTCATATTACTTTAATATTTACGGTAGCAAGATGGACTTTTAAGACAAACACTTCTTTCCAAAATATCAAAGCTAAGCAAACAGAAAAATCAAGAACAAAATGATAACTGGAAGAAACAAAATTAACAGATGGCCGGATACATACATCGATCACCCGGCCACTATCGTGTGATAAGCAGCATTAGCGCGCAAGTTCTAAGAAAGGATCGACGCCAAGGTTGCAAGTGTACAACAAGCTATACAATGAGGCATCTTAATCTACTTGACCAAATGTTAGTCAGAATTATGATTATTTTTTTTTTTGAAAAAAGATATCTTAAGTTTCAGATATCTTAAATATACATCAATTGAATTCGAGCCAAGTGTTCGCTAATACACATTGGTGACATGCAATAGACCAATGATTCATCTACGATATTACTACGTGTACAGTTTGGATTCTAAATCGTACGTGATAGATTAGATTATGAGAATCCTTTTTCTTACCGTAAAAATTGTGTGTCACTCTATAAAAGGGGGAATAATAAACAACAGTTTACAATGATCATTCTCTGGAGACACCGAGCAGATTTGAATCATTGCTATACTAGAAAAAAATATAACAGAAATCCTAGAATCAAACAGTTATTACTTACGAAGCGGTTTAGCTCAAAACAAGTAACCATAACACTGCGAATAGGGCATGGATAAACCAAGACCCTAAACGCCTTTTTATTAAGCCTCGAAGGCTAGCCTAGCCCTAGGTATCCCCAGGATTTCCTTGAACAGTCACCAAAGCCAGCTGTTCAGACTCCACACTTGCACTCGCACTATCATCTGTGACTTGTGCCCTCATCAGGTCAGCCAGGTTCTTCTTTGCTCTCGCTCGACGCTTGGGTTGGCTCGAGCTCACCAGTTCCACAAGAGGCAACATGATCTCCTCATCATTAGCCTGCGACACCTTGTTCGGACCCTGTTGATCGCGCCCTCTTCTTCTTCATAGATGGAGACTTAGTCAATCTCCCACCCTCCTGAGGAATAGCAAGAGACAATGCCATATCCTGTTGGGATCCCTCGATGGAGGAGATCAGGAAAGTAGTGGGCCTGGGTGATCGAGGTCTGGCGAGCGGGCTGGCGAGCAGTCTGGCGAGCGGCCCATCTCGATCAATAGTGTTCTATCGAAGAGTCTCGATGTAAAGCGTCTAGCGAGCTTCGCTAGAGGAAGGCTTTGACTTCGATGAGTCAGTACATACCAAAGAAGGAAACCGATACATAAACGGTTTTGGTTTCATTGGGGAATCCGATTCCTAATTGGATTATGTAAGTCTACATGCCTTGGTCTATAAAAGTGCATGTAGGCATAAGGAATATATATATAGATCACAAGTTGAAGAGAGAACATAAGTTGAAGAGCATTGAGAGTTCTTCTTTCTAGCATTGAGAGTTCTTCTTTCTAGCATTGAGAGCTAGAGGTTGTTCTTCTTTCTAGCATTGAGAGCTAGAGGTTTGGTGAGGTATAGGGAATTCTTGTTTAGGTGAGCAAGTAAGTTTGTAATCTTCTTATTCATCATAGTGAATTCAGGATACTCTCCCCGTGGACGTACACAACCTTGTTATGGAACCACGTTAAAACGTGTGTGTGTGTTTTTTGATCTCTTACTGTTTGGTGTGTTAGCTTCCGCAACAAAGCACAACTTATTAGTATCAACTGAGGACTGATATTTCCCAACAAGTGGTATCAGAGCTCCGTTAAGAAGTCGATCGTCATGGGAGAGAAGTCTAGGATGTTGATACTGGATAGCACCAATTACAACAGTTGGAAGGGCAGGATGATGGATTTACTGGTATGCAAAGATTTGGACTTGCCTCTTCAAGAAGAGGGCAATCAACCTGACTCTTACAGAGGAAAAGACACGGAATGGAATTCATTGGTGAAAAGGTCTATGTGCTACATACGTCGTTGGATTGACGACAGCATCATTGGGCTGGTACAAGATGAAACCACGGCATATGATGTTTGGAGTAAATTGGAGACGATGTACGCAAGAAAGACAGCAGGGAATAAAGTCCAGTTGATTAAGAAGATCACTCATATGCGCTATAGTGATGGTTCAACGATTCCTGCACATCTCAATGAGTTTCAAAAGGTAATTTCTCAACTCACAAAAGTGGGAATTACCTTTGATGACGAAGTACAAGCTCTGTTGGTTCTTGGATCTCTTCCGGATAGTTGGGAAACATTGAGCGTTTCTCTAAGTAACTCCGCTCCAGGTGGAAAGGTAACAATGTCGATCGTCACATCCGCATTGTTAGGGGAAGAGCTAAGAAGGGAAAGCAGCGGTTCTTCGTCAAGGGAAGAAACTTTGGTGACTTCCGAAAGAAGGAGGACTAGTAACTCCAGTCGTGGCAGGTCAAGAAGCAAGTCACGAAATCCAACCGGGAAGACGTTCCCATGTTACTATTGTGGGAAGACAGGACACTTCAAGAAGAAGTGTCACGAGTTTCTGAATGATAAAGCCAAAGGTTGCTTGAAGAAAGACAAGAAAAAGGGAAAGCAAGATGATGAAGAAACTGCGAATATAGTTTCAGATTCGGATGGCGATATCTATTGTTTATCAGACTGTGGTAGCTCATGCTTGAGTACATCATTCTCACAAGGTACAGAATGGGTTGTGGATTCAGGTGCATGCTTTCATGTGATGCCGCACAAAGAATATTTCTCCACTTATAAAGCCGGTGACTTTGGAGAAGTAAGAATGGGTAACAACGGATCGTCAAAAGTTGTCGGTATGGGTGACATTGTCCTAGAGACTAAGGTTGGTGGAACCTTAAGGTTGAAGGATGTCAGACATGTGGAAGATTTCCGGTTTAATCTACTTTCTACCGGAAAGCTCGATGACGAAGGTATGGTTAGCACTCTTGGTGGAGGTGCTTGGAAGCTTTGCAAAGGTTCCCTAGTCGTTGCTAGAGGAAAGAAGTGTTGTTCTCTTTACAAGACTAGTGCCAAAATTTGTGTTAATGCGGTTAATACCATTGAGGGGGAGCCCCCTATGGAGCTTTGGCACAAGAGGCTTGGGCACATAAGTGAAAGAGGACTCGATGAGCTTGCAAAGCAGAAGGTGTTTGTTAAACCTAAGGGTGCACATTTAAGTAAATGTGTACATTGTTTACTAGGTAAACAAACAAGGATAACCTTCGCAAGGAGACCTAGTCATCGAAGGGAGAATGTACTTGATCTAGTACATACGGATGTCTGTGGACCTCTAAAGAAGAAGACTCTCGCTGGAGCGTCCTACTTTGTCACCTTCATAGATGATCATTCCAGGAAGCTATGGGCTTATTGTTTGAAGACCAAGAATGAAGTACTTGGTGTCTTCAAGACCTTTCATAGCATGGTGGAAAGAGAGACGGGGAAGAAGTTAAAGGTTCTCCGGTCAGACAACGGCGGTGAATACATTGGCCCATTGGAAAAGTATTGCAAGGCCCAAGGAATTCGACATGAGCAGACGGTTCCCAAGACTCCTCAACACAATGGCGTAGCCGAAATGATGAATCGCACCATTGCCGATAGGATGAGGTGTATGTTAAGTCATGCAAGATTGTCAAGGTCCTTTTGGGGTGAAGCTTTGCAAACGGCGGTCTATCTCATCAATAGATCTCCGTCGAAGCCATTAAATGGTGAAGTTCCCGAGAAAGTATGGCGAGGAGGTGATGTCTCCTATGAGCACTTGAGAGTGTTCGGCTGTAGATGTTTTGTCCATATTCCAAAGGATGAAAGGACAAAGCTCGATGATAAAGCTTGGCAATGTATTTTTCTCGGGTATGGTGATGAGAAGTGGGGTTATAAACTCTACGATCCCATTGCAAAGAAGGTTCGTCGCAGCCGTGATGTGGTTTTTCTAGAGGACCAAACGGTGCTTGACTTTATGAAGGGTGAGGAACTAGATAACTATGTTGATGATCTAGTGACCTCCAAGGAACCGGTCATGCCAAGTATTGCTCCTATGGGGGAGCAAGCTGAAATTGAATCCGATGATGGTGCAAATCATGAGCCGCATGATGATGTGGGTGCTCAAGAGCTTGGTGACGACCAAGATGATATTGCAGACCAAGTGGTTGGTGAATACCTCGGTCAGGGATCGGATGATGAAGCTCATGAAGAGCTCGATAATGAACCTCAGGAAGTCGAAGGATTGAGAAGGTCAACAAGGAACCGAATTGCTTCCACAAGGTATCCGGCAAGTACGTACACACATTGTGTTCTACTCTCCAATGGTGGTGAGCCCTTAAGCTATGAGGAGGCTCTTAATGATGATCACAAGAAAGAATGGAATATTGCTATGAAAGAGGAGATGAATTCTCTCTACAAGAATACATTCAAGCTTGTTGATAGGCCACCAAAGAGGAAGATACTGAAGAATAAGTGGGTGTATAAGATTAAACAAGAGGACGGAAAGTCTAAACCGAGATACAAGGCAAGATTGGTGGTGAAAGGATTCGGACAAAGACAAGGTGTTGACTATGATGAAATTTTCTCTCCGGTGGTGAAGATGACCTCAATTCGAGTGTTATTGGGTTTAGCCGCTTGTGAAGACTTAGAGGTGGAACAAATGGATGTGAAGACGGCATTTCTTCATGGGGATCTTGAGGAAGATGTTTATATGGAACAACCTCAAGGTTTCATCGCCAAAGGAAGGGAGTACAAGGTTTGCAAGCTAGTAAAAAGCTTGTATGGATTGAAGCAAGCACCTCGACAGTGGTATCGAAAATTTGAGTCCTTTATGACGAGTCAAGGTTATAAGAGGACAAGTTCGGATCATTGTGTGTTTGTGAAGGGTTTCTCTCCGGAAGATTACATTGTTCTTCTCTTGTATGTGGACGACATGCTCATCATTGGAAAGGATATGATGAGAATCACCGAGTTGAAAGAAGACTTGGCGAAGGCGTTTGAGATGAAGGATTTGGGACATGCAAAACAAATCCTTGGTATGCAAATTACTAGGGATCGGAAGAAAGGCAAGCTATGGTTATCTCAAGAGAGTTATGTTGAAAAAGTTCTCAAAAGGTTCAACATGGATCAAGCGAAGCCGGTCAGCTGCCCTCTCCCTCCTCAAACCAAGTTAAGCAAGAAGATGTGTCCTACAAGTGAAGAAGAAAGAGCTAAGATGAACAAGGTTCCTTATGCATCGGCAATAGGGAGTCTGATGTATGCTATGGTTTGCACAAGACCCGACATTGCTCATGTGGTGGGTGTTACAAGCCGATATCTAGCTAATCCGGGGAAGGAGCATTGGGAGGCCGTGAAATGGATAATGAGATATCTAAAAGGTACTTCCAAGTTATGTTTGTGCTACGGTGGATCGAAACCAATTCTAGAAGGTTTCTCTGATTCCGATTTGGCGGGTGATGTGGATGGTTCAAGATCTACGTCTGGATACTTGGTCACTTTTGGTGGGGGAGCTGTGTCTTGGCAATCACGCCTACAAAAGTGTGTTGCATTATCTACAACGGAAGCCGAGTATATTGCAATTACTGAGGGTTGCAAGGAAATGCTATGGATGAAACGATTGTTCGGGGAAATTGGATTAAAACATGGAAGGTATGTGATTTATAGCGATTCTCAAAGCGCTATCCATGTAAGTAAGAATCCAAGTTTCCATTCTCGGTCCAAGCATATACAAGTTTGCTATCATTGGATACGCAAAGTTCTCGATGAGAAGGAGTTGTTTCTGGAGAAGGTTCACACGGATGAAAATGGCTCAGATATGATGACCAAGGGTTTGCCAAAGAGTAAACATGAAGTGTGCTGCACCAAAGCTGGACTCAGTTTGGTGCGTTCTCCTTGTCATTGAGATGTGATGGAAATCCCCTCTCCTCCATGGCTCGGGAGGGGGAGATTTGTTGGGATCCCTCGATGGAGGAGATCAGGAAAGTAGTGGGCCTGGGTGATCGAGGTCTGGCGAGCGGGCTGGCGAGCAGTCTGGCGAGCGGCCCATCTCGATCAATAGTGTTCTATCGAAGAGTCTCGATGTAAAGCGTCTAGTGAGCTTCGCTAGAGGAAGGCTTTGACTTCGATGAGTCAGTACATACCAAAGAAGGAAACCGATACATAAACGGCTTTGGTTTCATTGGGGAATCCGATTCCTAATTGGATTATGTAAGTCTACATGCCTTGGTCTATAAAAGTGCATGTAGGCATAAGGAATATATAGATCACAAGTTGAAGAGAGAACATAAGTTGAAGAGCATTGAGAGTTCTTCTTTCTAGCATTGAGAGCTAGAGGTTTGGTGAGGTATAGGGAATTCTTGTTTAGGTGAGCAAGTAAGTTTGTAATCTTCTTATTCATCATAGTGAATTCAGGATACTCTCCCCGTGGACGTACACAACCTTGTTATGGAACCACGTTAAAACTTGTGTGTGTGTTTTTCGATCTCTTACTGTTTGGTGTGTTAGCTTCCGCAACAAAGCACAACTTATTAGTATCAACTGAGGACTGATATTTCCCAACATATCCGGCTATGGAAGATCCTCTTGAGTCTGCACCTCTTTGGGCATCGGCCTGCGCTGAAAAGTCTTCAGCAAATCCATTTGCTTCTTTTCTTTTGGAGCCTGCTAAAGACTCCACTACTGGAACAGCCACGGCCGACGGAGTCGGAACCGAAAAGTGAATTGGCACAGTTGTGCCGCCAGCTTTGATGTCGAGAAGCCCGGAGCCGTAATAGTCAGTGTCGACTCCGACTTCTTGCGTACTTCAATTGAGCTGGAGCACTCATTCTCACTGTCGCGACTTCCAACAGTCGACACAGCCAAATCTGCCCTAGGAGCCTCGCTACGATGGGCAGTCAGAAACTCCACCGCCGCAGAGACATCTGGTGGCCCTGTACATTTTGCATGCTCCAATAAACCACAGACCCTGCAAAACCCTACCACTCGGTGATATTTGAACCTCACTGCCGCAGCCACCTAATCACCGGTGGAATCAAACACCTTTGGAGGAAAAGCCTCCTTGACCGGGGTCGAGATGTCATGCCAAATTTGGATTCTTATCCTCCGGCCGCTCAAAATACCTGCCTTGTCCGGATGAATGATCTCACCTAGTGTAGCACCAATATACTCCACCGTCGCCACTGTTTGTAGTTTCAATGGCATGCCAAAGATTTTGACCACCGAGAAATGCCTTAAGCGAACATTCACTACATCTCCAACCCCACCAAACTCCTCCAAGACCAGGACAGATCGACCAAAAACCAGAGGCCGCCATGTAACTTCTTCCTCGCCTCCTCAGCCTTGTTAAAAACAAACACAAATCGATCTTAATGTACTCTGGTCGAAAGACCTCATCCCAGATCCCGCACACCTGCAATTGTCCCAATGAAGGCTTTGGTATCAACCTTCTTCTTCAAGGATAGAAGGCGTCTGACTAAGAAAACTTTCTCAAATGACACCTCTGTGTCTGCACCAAATGTGGTATGGCCACATTCAATAACGGCTAAGGAAGCTGCAAATTGCCAGAAAACACCGTTGTCGGACATCTTGAGCGAAAGGAATGAGTTGTTGTGCTGTCAAAAACCAAAAGTCGAGAAACCTAGGGCTAGGTTTCGACTCCTAATATTGCGGAGCTCTAGAGGCCAGGCTTACCTGTTCATATTATTAAAGCTCAGATTATGAGAATCTTAATTTGTAACACTAAATTCTAAAATCCTAAACTTAAAAGTTGACTTTCAGCGGAAGAAAAGAAAAACGAATTGACTTGGACTCTTGGAGGGAGGTTTAATTATGTAATGTACGACCATCAAAAGTACATAGTACGGACTAATCTCAATCTAGTATTCTAGTTGGAACAAAACACTGTACTAGTTGGTTGCCTCAAAACGACACGTGGCCCTTTAGTTTCAGCAGCCGCAGCCAATATCCCCTTAGAATCTGCTGATCGATGGCTCCCCCAACAGAAAGCGACGAAGTTTCGGACATTTATGATCATGATCAACAAACAAGGACTTTCGAAGCGCCGTGGGACTTCTCTGCTTTCTCTACAAAAATTGTCCAAGAACACAAGCGTGATGGCACCACCTCCCTTGATTCCAAGATCACTAAGGCCTTGAAGAAACGTGATCGCTAGTCTATGCAATTGAGGCAGACAAACAAGTATGCATAATTAATTGTCTCCTTTTTATTATCAACATTGTTTCTTTCGTTCTGTATCGATTTTAATATTTCACCGCGCTGATTTCATAGCCGCCACGAGACAAGGAAAAAGGCGATACCATTGCCAATGCCGCAGTCAAGAAGACATCTTTCCCTCTTTCGTTCAAGAACAAACCTATTTCAGTTCAGGTTGCTTTGTTTCCCTAGTCTAATTAAGTTTACCTTCTTTTTCTTTCTTACGTACTCTGATAATCTAAGTCGTTGATATACATCATTCTAATGTTACAAGTTTTCCGAGTTTATTGTGAGATGGAGTATTTATCCTTGGTTGTTGTATTTGAGTAATTAGGAAGTGTATGAGGAGGGCAGCCGAGACGAGGAGAATAGCGACGTCGAGGATGATGATGCTAAAAACAAAGAGAAGCCATTTTTTGCTTCTTCCAAAGGAGTTTCGTTTTCAGCAGAGTCTTTCAGGGAGCTAAATCTGTCGTTCCCTTTGCTCAAAGCTCTTGGTGAAAAGTTGGGTTACAGAAAACCTACTCCAATTCAGGTTTCTTCCAAAGACATCTTTATATTTATTTTTCAAATTGGTCTCTACTACGTTGTCTACAATGTACCGGATTGCATTAAATTTATTGATACATTGTATTGTGTAGGCGGCATGCATATCGCTAGCCATGATGGAGCGTGATATATGTGGGAGTGCCATTACTGGTTCAGGCCAGGTAAAGTAGATTACTTTGTGCGGACATAGTCGCAATGAGATTAGGGAAATCGTTGAGTAGCATGTATCGACATCTGTTTCCTCAAATGACTCTGATAATGTTACTATGCATTGCACAGACAGCTGCTTTCGCATTACCAACTCTGGATCAACTGCTTCGTTCTACCGACCATAGATGTTCTATACTTGTCCATAATTTGACCCCAACCAGAGAACTCAGCCTTCAGTAAGCTAGTTTTAGATATTTCCACATG
This sequence comes from Geum urbanum, assembly GCA_946800695.1. NCBI lineage: Eukaryota > Viridiplantae > Streptophyta > Magnoliopsida > Rosales > Rosaceae > Geum > Geum urbanum. Next base: position 5,717,964 of record OX327007.1, on the reverse strand, counting down.
TTCTTCCTATTGGTGATGATATTACATTCTTAGATTGATAATAGATGAGTAGCGATGGATTTGGTCGGAATATTAGTGTTGTTGGCCTATTTCATCATCTTAGAGCAGGGTGATATATTGAACTTGATGCATGCATTCTTTCTTAGCTACATTTGCCTATCTAGTTAATGTGGCATCTAATTGATCGGTGTTTTACCACCCTCAAAAATACCCTATAATGAACTTAATATGATTGTCAATGCAGTACAATAGTATAGGGGTCAATCCACAGGGAAAGATGAGACTTAATATTCTAAACTACAAACAAACACAAAAGTCAGAAATCTGACAGACTCGACCACTAGACACTAATGTAATTAATTAAAATAGCTAGACTCAACCTAAAATTACAAAATTAACACTGGACACTAAAGACACCCTATCGAGCTTCGATGCAAAATTTCGATGCAATCGGAGTTCGATAGGTTATCGAACAAAATTATGCAAAACAGAGTATGAAACTGAAACAGAAAACAGAGTATGACTAAAACTAGAATCAATGATAAAATGGGTTAAGGGAAGTGTTATCCACCACCGTCAATCCATCTAGACTACAAATGCTTAACTAAATAATGTAATTGTTATGAATGAAAGATTCCCAGGAAGGCCCCGAGTTGTGAACACAACCTATTACCCAATCCTTATGTTTACAACATTGAAGGTCTGCTTATCAATATTGTCTATCCCTCAAAGAACCCGAAGTCACGGACTCGAATTTACTAAGAGAAAAGCATTAAGATTTAGAAAGGGTTTGAGAATCTACAAGGCTTCATAAGTACACTACGGTCGTGTCTTACTAGACCTAGGGTTTCTTATACCAAGCATGTATGGGTTCTACTATTGAAACTTGAGGAAGGTAATAATCACCAACAGCCATCAATTTTCTTAGAATTAGATTCCTAAACATGCATACTAAGCGTGCACTCAAAGCATACATAATCAAGAATCATCACCGTATAAATAACAAAGAAACCTCATTCAAATAACAAAAACAAAATTTAATTAAAGTGCATAAGCAATCTAGATATCATGAACGGGGCTTCAAAACAGCCCCTTAACAATGGAGTTTAGCTCCTCATAGAAGCCATAGAATTCAAGTCTAAAAAGAAAAGAGAAAATTATTGAATGGTCTCCGTCCGTCCTCGTACGTTCTCTTCTTAGCTATTTATATGTTCCAGATTAGCTAGGTTAATTAACCTAGCTAGCAAACCACGTGCAAGACTCCAAAATCCAGCCCAATATTCATAATCTCATTATTATATTAGGACTCCTCCTTTTCTTCTCCTCGCTAGCAACTTCGCCAAGCCATATATGTATAAGTCTAAATTGATTCAATGGCAAGAAAGCATCACGTGCAAAGCTTCCAATCCATATATATAAAAATATATATATGAGTCCACTTGCAAAACTTCTCCTTCCAAGCCCCACATTCTCTCTCTGTTCCTCGCCAAGCACAAGTCAACTTCCATTAAAGCATATATATATATAAATTCCCACGTGCTCGCCAAAACAATTTGCAGAAGGACTTCTCTCTAGCGAGGCTCGCTAAGACAAAACCTCCTCGATGAGGTTTTCTCGCCAGGATATATTATTTAATCCCTTTTCTTCATTTATCTCCAAAATACCTAAAAACAAATAATAATGTTAAATTGCTTAAAAACAAAACAAAAGAGCTAAATATAAGGTTCGGTTAAGCACATAAACGTTGCATAAATATGCAACTATCAGAATACCCCACACTTAGCTTTTGCTAGTCCTCGAGCAAAACACTAAACTAAGACTCTGAAAAGACTCAACAAAACTCTAACTACATGACTCTAACGCCCTCAACAAATTGTCTCAGCAATCTTCCACAATTGTGACACCAAGATAAGTGACTCTAAATTAACATTCCACAAAGTTTCGAAAATTAATTTCAATGCATGACACACATGTAATATGTAGGACGAAGACATAATCATTGTGAATGTAAAGCTGTAGCATGCAACAAACTTGTCAAGATTCAACCTCACAGGTATATGCTCTCAAAAGTGTTTCTCTCAAAATATATCTAAGGTTTTCACTCAACTCAACTACTTGCCAAATGGACCACACCATATGCTTACACTTGTGACAAATCTCCACAGATCAAAGGCTGCTATCTTGAGGATCAAAAAGACTTTCATGGGTTGTAATGGGGCTTGGCTCATAGGTTAAAGAATAAATGGATAAGGAATTCAAATATAATTCTAGAACCCAGTAGAGCACCAAATAAGAGACTTCTTCAAGCTTTACAACCATGAATTTTCTCACTTTTGTGGCCGAATTTCATCTTGTTGGGCCTTCACGTCATTGTTTTTGTCAACAGTTAACTCGGGTATCAAGCTAGACATCACATTTTTTTTTCTTTTTCTTTCTTTTATTTTTTTTTTCTTTTTTTTCTTTTTCACAAATAGCTTGATACCCCACACTTGTTTCTTTGCATCACCTTTCGACATCATCGCCGTCTTCACACACCTGTCTCATGTATAACTCTACCAAGTCCTAGAACCAGGATAAAGATATAACTATTCTAAGGTTTAAGGTCAGAGATATGTGGGTGATGACAAAAAGTTTAAACATGTAGGCTCAAAGTGGTTAACTACGGGGTGCACATCTTGTGTACACAAAGTCGGGACACAGGCTTATATGGCTATGGTGGTGTCCCCTAAATGCCTTTATCACTTCCTCAATCAGAACATGTATTGACTATAAGTTTTGAAAAGCACAAGAGCAAGTTCTAGTAAATTCTAGAGTTCATTAACTTAATCTGTGGCAAGCAATTGACACTCAATAAAGAAAGCATGTGTATTCACATATAGGCTCAATCGCTCACAGGTTAAATGAATCTCAACAAAGTTTAAGCATGCCAAAAATCTGTACCATGTTAACTTTTTCTACATCCACTACACATTCGCATATGCATCATAAATCAAGATTAACCAAAGAAACTTAAATAGCATGAACATCTTTTAGTCACAACTACGGAAGATATAATCACATCATGGACTAGTTAAGGGCACCTAAAGACACAAAATAAAAGACTCTTTTTATGTTTTTCTTGGCACTTTTCACTTTTGTATTTGGTTTTTCAAATAAGACACTAAAATACCTAAGGAAAACAAAGAAAAACTCAAAAATATCAACATCGAGCGAGCAGCTCGCCAGAAACAGTGTAGCGAGCAACACTCCTCGCGCGAATTTTAAAAAATTACTCACTCATCGTAATAGGCTGAAATTTTGGGATCACAAACTAGACACATTTAAAAACACACCCTCAAAATTTCAGAAAATTACGAGCCCTATAACTATGTCAAATAAATTATACAAAACAGAAGACTGTTTGCTCGCCAGCCCATGGAACTTCGCTGGCGAACAACTTGCAGCGAGGCTCGCTAGGATTTTACAAAATTGGTCACTCATCGAAATAAGCTGAAATTTAGCGAGCACTCGATAGACTCATTTACAAACCTGCCCTCAAAATTTCAAAAAATTACAAGACCCCTAGCTATCGAAGATGAATGACACGAACAGGTTACTGTTCAGAACTGAGAATTGTTGCTCGCTGGACTCAGCTCCACTTCGCCAGAATTATATAGAATTAATGACAGAGTGGAATGAGCTGAAATTTAGAGGGAACAAACTAGACACATTTATATACATTCCCTCAAAATTTCACAAATTTACGAGACTTCTAGATATGTCAAACAAATCACACAAAATATCAAACTGCACAGTACACAAGCGAAGCTCGCTAGAGACTCATTCCCCTCGATAGAATTTTACAGAATTGATCATACATTGGAATGAGCTGAAATTTTAAGATCACAAATTAGACACATTTAAAAACATCCTCTAAAAATTTCAAAAATTTACGAGACTTCAAACTATGTCAAATAATTGACACGAAACAGCATACTGTACAGTACCGAAAAACGAAAAACTTATACATAGACGCTAAGGATATGATATAAACCCCACCCCACACTTGAAATTTGCATTGTCCTCAATGTAAGACAAAACTAAATCATACAATACATCAAACAAGCATGGAATAAGACACATAACACATCACAAATCACACTAAACATGGAGAAAAATAAAGAAAAGGAGAAGGGATAAGAATTCAAATCTGGCAGCCAAGCTTCTCCATCAACATGGGTTGCCTCCCAAGTAGCGCTAAGTTTAACGTCCTCAGCCAGACATCTTCAAAACCATCAGGTGGCTGTGGTCTTGGCTCGATCGAGTGCTTGGTCCTTAACAATGATGTCATATGAGCTCTACCAAGCAACTTGGGTGCCCTTGGACTCCCACACACGCAAGACTCCAAGTGTCTTCTTTCTTTCTTCTTCTTTATCCAAAGCCTCCTCCTCTTGAGTCCAACAAACAAGGTAAAGAGAATATCCTTGTTGGACATATGGTGATCAGGTACCACCATCTCAATATGCTCCAAAATATAAGGGGGCTCGGTAAGTAAATCCTCAAACTCAAGTGTTTCTTTGGTGCAAGGAACATGTGCGGAACTTGAGTTTGGCATTGATAGCTCATGTGGTTGTTCATGTAGTGGCAGCACCATCTCAATATGAGGAATTTCGATGGACTCCACTTCAAGGAATTCACATATCTCATCATCATTCAAGAATGCATCCCCTTCTTCCATTGCAATTTCAGCCCCAGTAGTCAAATTTGCAGGCCGATATTCAAGAAGAGCTTCGAGCTCATCCAATTCTTGCTTGATCGGCTTCCATTCTTCAATCTTTGGCTGACTTGATCCAAGCACTGTCTCCAAAATATCCTCATTCTCATTCACCGAGTGCTGCAAAAATTCCTGCATAAAATTATCAAATGTATCAATAGAAAAACAGGAATACAAATCATTATCACTAGGATGCCTCATTGCGTCGAAGATGTTGAAGCGGATTTTTTCTTCATCAACTTTCATGGAGAGGGTACCATTGAAACAATCTATCTTGGTCCTAGCGGTCCGTAGGAATGGACGACCAAGTATCAGTGGTAACTCTGATGGTTGAGGCTCTGCCTCCATCTCTAACACGAAGAAATCAGCTGGAAAGATCAACTTACCTACCTGTACTAAAACATCTTCAACAAAACCTCTGGGGTAGCAGTTAGATCGATCAGCTAATTTAATTGTAACACCAGTTTGTTGTAATGCACCAATATTCAAAGTTTTATACACAGAGTAAGGCATTAAGTTTATTGATGCACCCAAATCAAGTAAAGCTCCAGTAAAATTAGTGTTACCAATTGTACATGGGATGGTGAATCGTCCAGGATCACCCATCTTAGGTGGTAGCTTCCTTTGAAGTACCGCTGACACCTTCTCACTCAAGGCCACGGTCTCGGTCCCTGTGAACTTCCTTTTCATTGTACAAAGTTCCTTAAGAAACTTTGCATACTTCGGTATTTGCTTAATCGCATCGAGCAACGGAATGTTCACTTCCACCTTCCGGAATGTATCTAGAATCTCTTGCTCCAACTCATCCTTCTTCTTGTTTTTCAACCTGCCAGGAAAAGGAACACGTAAAGGAATTGAAGGAGAAGGTGCAGAAATTGTCTTACCTGATTTTTCATTTGATGAATTTTTCTGTCTAGGTTCTGGCAAGTTCCTCGCCAGAGTCTCCTTCTCTTCCTGATTCTGCAGTAGTGGTGGAAATGGCAGCACCTGTTCTAAGACCGGCTCATCTTCTAAAGAAGTTTTTGTAGGCTTTTCAACCTCTTCAATCACTCTTCCACTTCTCAATGTGATCACATTAGCTTCATGTTGAGATCTTGGGTTCTGCACAACTTTACTCGGAAGGGTGCCCTGTTCTCTAGTAGACATTTGTTGTTCCATGTTGTTCATCCGTTTCTCTAGTATTTGGAATGCCTTGCTAGAGTCTCTGTTATGAACCTCTATTCCCTCAAGCTTGGCCATGATGGCAGCTAAAGCGGAATCTGGTACTGAGGATGCTTCCTTTTGTTGTGGCGGCTGGTACTCCTGTCTTACCTTAAAACCTGGGGGTGGATTCAAGATGTTGCTATTGTTTCCATAGCTGAAATTTGGATGATTCCTCCACCCCGGATTGTAAGAATTTGAGTAAGGGTCATTCCTCGCTGCTCTTTGTTGTACAAAGTTCACCTGCTCTTCTTCAGGAATGAATGGACAAGATTCGTTAGTGTGATCTGACATAGAGCATACAGAACATACCTGAGAAACAGATGATGATGATGTCGTTTGGCTCTTGATGGCAGTAGCAATGGACTCCAACTTCTTCTCCATTGCTTTCATTCTCTTGTCCATGTCTGGGTTGGTGGCAACCTCAAATACAGATTGTTGTTTCTTGCTCGCCAACGTTCTCTCTCTTGTATAGAACTGTTTGGTGTTCTCAGCCAATTTCTCGATGGTATCATGAGCTTGCTGACCTGTTTGGTACATAAACATACCTCCACATGCAGAATCCACTCTTGTCTTGTTGGCTGGCTCCAGACCTTCATAAAAGAAAGTCATCCTGTCCTCTAGATCATACCCATGATGTGGGCATTTCCTCAACAGCTCCTTGAAATGACTCCATGCCTCATGAAGCATGTCACCATCTTTTTGTATGAAGCTATTAATCTCCTTCTTCAACTGCTTAGTCTTCTGGGCTGAGAAATACTCCTTCATGAACGTCACCTTCATCTCATCCCAAGATTGTATAGACCTAGGAGCCAAAGAATTGAACCACATCTTCGCTCCTTCCTTCACAGAAAAAGGGAATAAAATTAGTTTCAACACATTAGATTCAACATTTTGTAAATTTTGTGTTGATGCTAAAGCTTCAATCTCAGCCAAATGTTGCTGAGGATCCTCTGAAAATACCCCCCTATAATGAGGTAGGGCTGATAGTAAAGCAGGAGGTACTGAATAAGTCCCAAGAGCTGGCAACACTATTGGTGATGAATTCCCCTGAGCACTAGGTACAAAGGAATTCATCAACGTTCTTGGTTGTTCTCCCATTGCTGCTCTTTGTGGTGGCGATTGAGGAACTTCTTCTTCTGAATCTGAACTTGTTTCCACCTCAATCTCAGGTTCTGGCACTGGGCCACTCGTATTTCCAACCTCCAGTTCTGCTTGCCTCTTCTGCTTCCGGTTTTGCTTAGCTGAGCGTTCAATCTCTAAATCAAGCAATAAAGGCTCAGTTCTCCTTGACCTTCGAGTATGCATGCACTAAGTACCTGCACACAAGAGACACGTTACACTACAAAATAAATGAAATAAAAAAAAAAACAAAACTGAAACAAAAGACACGTTAGAATATAAAGACTAGATCTTTCCCCGGCAGCGGCGCCAAAATTTGATCGGTGTTTTACCACCCTCAAAAATACCCTATAATGAACTTAATATGATTGTCAATGCAGTACAATAGTATAGGGGTCAATCCACAGGGAAAGATGAGACTTAATATTCTAAACTACAAACAAACACAAAAGTCAGAAATCTGACAGACTCGACCACTAGACACTAATGTAATTAATTAAAATAGCTAGACTCAACCTAAAATTACAAAATTAACACTGGACACTAAAGACACCCTATCGAGCTTCGATGCAAAATTTCGATGCAATCGGAGTTCGATAGGTTATCGAACAAAATTATGCAAAACAGAGTATGAAACTGAAACAGAAAACAGAGTATGACTAAAACTAGAATCAATGATAAAATGGGTTAAGGGAAGTGTTATCCACCACCGTCAATCCATCTAGACTACAAATGCTTAACTAAATAATGTAATTGTTATGAATGAAAGATTCCCAGGAAGGCCCCGAGTTGTGAACACAACCTATTACCCAATCCTTATGTTTACAACATTGAAGGTCTGCTTATCAATATTGTCTATCCCTCAAAGAACCCGAAGTCACGGACTCGAATTTACTAAGAGAAAAGCATTAAGATTTAGAAAGGGTTTGAGAATCTACAAGGCTTCATAAGTACACTACGGTCGTGTCTTACTAGACCTAGGGTTTCTTATACCAAGCATGTATGGGTTCTACTATTGAAACTTGAGGAAGGTAATAATCACCAACAGCCATCAATTTTCTTAGAATTAGATTCCTAAACATGCATACTAAGCGTGCACTCAAAGCATACATAATCAAGAATCATCACCGTATAAATAACAAAGAAACCTCATTCAAATAACAAAAACAAAATTTAATTAAAGTGCATAAGCAATCTAGATATCATGAACGGGGCTTCAAAACAGCCCCTTAACAATGGAGTTTAGCTCCTCATAGAAGCCATAGAATTCAAGTCTAAAAAGAAAAGAGAAAATTATTGAATGGTCTCCGTCCGTCCTCGTACATTCTCTTCTTAGCTATTTATATGTTCCAGATTAGCTAGGTTAATTAACCTAGCTAGCAAACCACGTGCAAGACTCCAAAATCCAGCCCAATATTCATAATCTCATTATTATATTAGGACTCCTCCTTTTCTTCTCCTCGCTAGCAACTTCGCCAAGCCATATATGTATAAGTCTAAATTGATTCAATGGCAAGAAAGCATCACGTGCAAAGCTTCCAATCCATATATATAAAAATATATATATGAGTCCACTTGCAAAACTTCTCCTTCCAAGCCCCACATTCTCTCTCTGTTCCTCGCCAAGCACAAGTCAACTTCCATTAAAGCATATATATATATAAATTCCCACGTGCTCGCCAAAACAATTTGCAGAAGGACTTCTCTCTAGCGAGGCTCGCTAAGACAAAACCTCCTCGATGAGGTTTTCTCGCCAGGATATATTATTTAATCCCTTTTCTTCATTTATCTCCAAAATACCTAAAAACAAATAATAATGTTAAATTGCTTAAAAACAAAACAAAAGAGCTAAATATAAGGTTCGGTTAAGCACATAAACGTTGCATAAATATGCAACTATCACTAATTGTCCCAAAATTTGGTTTTAGGCTTCTAAGCATGACTCAGAAGTTAGCCCAGTTTACCAATAGCACATGTTGCCAGGCTGTTGGAGATCTTCAGAATTTTTGAGTCTATCCTCCTTTACCTGATACTGGCTGATATTTTCCTCATTTTTCTGGCAATCGCACAAAAGCGACTGCACATAGGTTAACAATTTTATTTAAGTTAGCTGGCCTAAAAGCTACTGAGCTTCATGGAAATAATACTCAAGATCAGCGACTACATGTGAGAAACTTGTGTGCCTAGATGGATTGTTCGTCTGTTTTGTGTTTCTAATCAAACCTCTCCCTCCTATGGTGATCTTACCTGTTATTGTTAATGTAGGCTTTGGAAGTTTTCAAGAACAAAGAAGTTGATTTTCTGATTACAACTGAACTGATTTCTCGAGTGAGAGATAGTTCTCATTCTTTTCTGGTGTATGACATTATGTCTAGCTCTGTCTGAGCACTGTAGACATTCATGTTGTGGTATATCATCCTTGCCCACATAGACTTTGGCTAATGTTGACATTTGAACATGTACTTAATTGTCATTTTCCCATATGTATATTGTTTATGAATATTTGTTTCCTGCCTTGAAGATAGGACTAGGATTTATATATTAATGATCAGGAACTCTAGTGTATCAACATCAACATATATAACATACACTCAATTACAAGATCACGGTAAACTTGTTCTCATATATACGAGTCCTTTGCAAGAAGAGTTGACATTCTCCAATAAGCCTTTTCAACGAGATTTTTCCTTTAAATACTTTGATAAACCTTTGAAATGCACACATTCACATCATAAATATTGACATATTCACACTGATTGTTTTTATTATTTGAATGTGTTCCGTCTGTAGGGGACCGACATACCTGGGATTGAGACTGTTATCAACTATGAATGTCCCTCTCATATTACAAGGTAAGGACTGAATACCTCACCATTCCTCCTGCTGCTTACTTCCCTTTCCTATTTTATCGTTATGCATTTTTATAGTGTATGTTATGCATATATTGTTTATCCTTTGGACTTATACCTTCTTTGTTTCTGGTGCAGCTATGTTCATCGAGTGGGTGGTACAGCCAGAGCTGGCAGAAAAGGATATGCTGTTACTTTTGTGACAGAATATGATCGGTCTCTTTTGAAAGCCATTGTGAGCATCAGTATTTTGACTATTTTCCTTAATACTCCTAGGCCTCTCCAGTCCTTGTCTTCATTTCTGTAGCATGCATCCTTCAGTATATCGATTCTTCTTATCAAGATCTAAGATTTATGCCCTCATATTTACCGTGCTTTTATCCAAGTACAATGTTGATCTTGATAGTGGTAAAAGTATGAAATTAATGTACCTGCTACTTGTGGGGTATTATTTTTGACAGGCTAATAAAATTAGTTCGAAGCTGAAGAGTCGAGTTGTTGCACAGCGATCAATTGATAAGTGGTCTCAGATAATTGAATAAATGGAAGATGACGTGACCACAATTATTCAAGAAGAAAAGTTTGTGTTGTTCTTCTCCTAAGGTTATATTATTTAACTTTCTTTTGTAGAACTATTATAGACTGAACTTTTGCAGGGTGGAGTAAGCACTGAAAAAAGCAGATATGGAAGCAACAAAGGTATTCAATACCATTCTTTTATTGCCACCTGTTTGTGGGCATTCTTAATGAACAATCCAAAATCAGATCACTGAAAAGTTCTCGTTGTCACTATTTTTCGTTTGTTTGAACTTTCATACTGTTACCAAGACTTCAGTGTGATGTTGATGTTATTTGTAATCCTTACTCAAAAATTATGTTTGTGTTCATTATACAGGCAGACAATATGCTTTTACATGCAAAAGATATATATTCACGCCCCAAGAGGACATATACTGTGACAGAAAAGCAGAAGGGGATGGTAGCTAATGCAGCTAAGGTGATTTCTGGTTCCAATGCTCTGATATTTTCAACATGATTATTCATTTATGTACAAGAACTGTGTTGTGATTTAGTACAGAAATGGATTTGACTCTAACCGACTACAAACTTGATTAGTAGAGCTCGTATGCATAGATATTGAATATATCCTTGATAGAGATGTTTGAATGGCATGCAGTAAGTATCCTCAATATGGATACTTGAAATTCTATACCAGTTTCTGTTTTGCGATTATAAAATGCCATGTTTAATTCATGCTTGATGGGGGTCTATTGTCTATTATGTAACTTATTTACCCAAGCTTTTGCTGTTTAATTGATGTCATTTTTGCTATACCGAGAGAAGGAATAATATTTTTCCCACGTTATAACTTATATTTGAGTATTGTAAAATTGTGAACTAGCTAACTTACCATGTTCCATTTAGATGAATTTATCTTAACCGTATTGTTTCACTTTGAAATCCAAACTAAGAAAAGAAGAAGGAAACTATCTTGGTCACTTTTTTGGTTTGCAGGATATAGTCGATCTTAAGCTTTTATTAAAGAAGTCTGTTATACGGTTCAATGGTTCTTACACCGGTTAACGTTCCCCACACTGTTATCGCTTTAGTAATCTTCACAGTGAGGAGTAAGAACCTAATTAAATGCTCAGATTTTGATCTAGTTGACTCCTACAGTCCTACACTGAATTATATTTTCTTTACATTGTAAGAATATTTCTTAAATGGAAAATTAGAAAGAGTAAATGACATCACAATTTTTCACTGCCAGACAATCATGATAAGCGAAAAGCAGTTTAGAAATGAAGTAATCAGTGCGGAGCAAGCTGAGGATTTGAGATTCAAAAGAATGAAGAAGCAGGAGCATGAGGTGATCATAAACTTGAATCCAAGTTTAGGGCTCATCTTTATTTGTTTATCAATGCGTTGATTATAACATTTTATGTCCCAAACAGAAAAGTTTGCCTCGCAAGAAGCGGCGGAAATTGGAAGCAGCTAGAGAATTATTAGAGGAGGAACCAAATGGAAAATTGGAAGCAGCTAGAGAATTCCCTTGAGAGCTAATCAAGGTATATATGAAGCACCTTATTTTATGATTGAACTTTTTTTTGCTTCTGCTTTCAGTGTTCGAAGCATTATTTATATCTTGTTGGGTTAAGTGGCACACAAATGCTCTAAGCACATTAGCGAGACCGAACTTCTCCCTAGCTGTTTAAAAGAGTAAGTTCTAAGCACCTCAATTTGCCAATAATCTGGTCATCATGCCTTGTATGCTCTCATTTGGTTTAACAGGTCAAGCGGTAGAAAGAAAATCCCACTGTGCGCTAGTTTTTTAAGATGATACTGTGAAACTAGTTGAAGTAGACTATTTATATACTTGCATATGTGTGTATCTGTTTATACATAAAAGAAGGGGCACTATGTAATTATAATCCTACAGTGCTCATTATTCGTTCCTATATTATCGCAACAAAGATACTACTAGTATTGCCAGTTTATTTTTTTTCTAATATAAATTAATCCATCTTAACTTTCAGGTTCAAACGCAAATGAGGAGTGTATTTAGCATGTTTAAAAATTGCCCAGTAGCTCAATGCAAAATGTATATGCATGAATATTTTAATTTGTTGCTTGAGGAATATTTATCTTTTTTGGGAGAAATTGCTAGAGGAATATACATTATGTATGACTGTTGAGAACAGTTAGATAGTTTAGTCTGCGTAGACACCAATACTAATTTGTTGGTCCTGGCGCCAGGATTATATTTGCATCAATAGCATGTCTTTTCCTGCTTGAGGAAGGAGAACTTTCCTGTGAAGAGAGGAGATAATTTCGTTGAATCCGTACTGAAACCATCTATTTTTCATATTGATGAAAGCAACCCCTACAAGGAAAATGGCATTTCACGACACGCGATGTGCGTCGTAAATGTATATTTACGACACACATTTTTGTGTCGTGAAAGACTGTATCGTAAAAGGGTCTCCCTTTTTTATAACATGTTTTTTGTACGCCGTAAAAGAGCACCATTCACGACACAAATATGTACCGTAAAAGATTTTAATGCACGTCTTAAAAGACATATGCATTCACGACACACATCCAATACACGCCGTAAAAGAGTCCAATACACGAAGCAATTTCATGCCGTAAAAGACTTAAATGTATGCCGTAAAAGACATGTCATTCTTCCCAAAACATCTGGTTTAGATAAAATCCCCCAAATGGATAAATCAGTATACACTGGAATCTCCCTTCCCTTGAAGTATTGTCTGAGCTTTCTCTTTGTATGCACTAACACCAATATAATCTTCTCCGCCGGCGTATATCATGCTTAGGCATCAACTAGGCTATGGCTAACAAAAGAAACCGGCCACTGAAAAGTGCCCTCCTCCCTGAACAAGGCAACACTTGTTGAAACTTCAGACACAGCTAAATATAAATACAATGGCTCCATATCTTTAGGAACGATGAGGAATTTCTTGCTAATGAGGTATTGTTTTATCTTCGAAAAAGCTTTCTTTTGCTCGTCGTCCCGAAATTCCCTGCCCTTAGCTTTCAGGGCTTTGAAAAATAGTTTGCAACGATCAATCATCCTTGAAATGAATCGACTTAACGCCATGACTCTCCTTATTAACACTTGAATATCTTTCTTTGTGGCAGGCTCCTGCATGCACTACTAGAATAAGTACTATAGCCGACGATACAAAATTGTCATCCTATTAGACAATTGTCGTCGGCTATAGTATGGCTGACAACCTATCTTCGGCTATAGTGTCGTTGAGAAATCGTCGTTAGCCATACTATAGCCGACGACAATTATGCACGTTGTCGGTTATAGTTTGGACTATAAGCGACGACATAAAACATTGTCGGTTATAATTTGAGACTTTTTCCGATGATAAAATCGCCGGTCAAAATGATTGACCAGGCTGTACTATAGCCGACGAGTCTGAAATACTGTCATCGGCTATAGTTTCTGAATATCGTCGGCAATAGTATGAAACTTGTCGGCTTTTCGAAGACTTTAGCCAATGACTTTGGCTATTATTGTCGGCTATAGTATACAAATCTCTAGAAAAAAAATTGTAAATTCTGGATTTCTATTCCCAGAATCTGCAATTTCACAATTTTATTTCCACAATAGCCAATAACACATAAAATCGTCACAAAACACATATTCACTAACAAACACAAATTAATAAAACTTAAGCATATATTAATGAAACACATATTCACCCACATAATATATAAACTAAGGGTTGTCCAAATCTATGTTCTGGAAAATAGGTGAGGTACTACCATTGGTTTGGGGATCCTCCTGTTGATATAGAGCATCGAAAGGGACCTGGACAGATTGAAATGGAGGTGGGCCTGGGACCTAGAGTCCTTTCGCCTAAAGTGTTGCATTCATTGCTTGAATAAAGCTAGCCATCTGAGCCTGCTGTTGGGCGATCTGCTCCATCTGAGCCTGCTGGGCAACCATCTATCTCTGAGTCTCTTCCTGCACTCTCTGATGTTGTTCCTGCAATCTCTGATGCTTTATTACCTGCCTATGAAGTTGCTCCTGTAGCTGATTAACCCTGGAAGATCCTAACTTGCGTTTGAATCCAGGCGTGTTCTTCAATATCTCATCGCCCTGCTGTTCTAGACTCCTACAATAGTAATTGCTCATTCATGGGGGGAAAGCGTGAGCCATGAATCCCGCCCCAACCATCAAATCAAATTGATCGATCTGAGATATGGCCTGGGGGAGGTCCTCATCCTGGGTCTCAGGTCATTGCTCCCTTGCTATCTAAGTCAACACCTCCTCAGCCATTTCCATCACTCTCGCCTAATTGACAAGAAAAATAAAATAACATATTAGTAAACATATATATAAAAAATTTAGAGAAAATGCATATATAAATAATTATGTTAATTAAGTTATAAGGTCATAAGACTTACAATATTTTCGGGGGACTAAGGATACGCTTTCTAGTATGTATACGCGTACGGGTTGATTTTAGGGTGTTGTTGCATCGCCTCCTCCATATAACTCACATATGGTCTAGAACCGGCATGATGGTTACTCGTAATTTTTCCCCAGTTTGCCACGTTTATTTTAGAATTGGGCTTGTTGGATAAACATATATTAAAAAAATATTAGGAAAATAATTTCGCCAAATAGGATACAACACAAATATCATGTTACATATATACCTAAAATGTGGGTTGTTGAAGTAGATTAGAAGCCATCGCCACTTGTACTCCCTATACATAAACTAATAGGGGTACTCGAAGGGTCATTGCCATGCATCCTCCAGTGCGAAGAAAGCTCATTTTTCCACTCCTTGTACTTATATTTGCAACACAAATGTTAGAAAAGTGACAATACATGATCAACATAGTTTCTCAATATATATTATATAACTCCCATTACCTTTTTCCCTGAACCTCATTTGCCCAGGTAGATTTAAAGTGCTCTGAGATAGTGAACCACACCTGCAACGTACCCATTTATGGTAATATATATATATATATATATTAGGACTTGATTAATAGATGGAGACATGCATAATGAATATCTATCTAACTCACCGACATAGCATTGTTCACCATCTTCTTCACGAACCGTGGCACCAAGGACCACTATCCCCATAGAATAGGGACTTTGTCCCGTATGATACTTCCTACTTGGCCGGAGTACCTCCACACCGCCGGCTACCCCAACTTCACCGATCCATCAAGGTTAGTCTCTATAAGCAGTGAACCGTTATCCTTCACGTCCTTCTCAAGTTGCTTGTCGCCGACGCATCCTCTGGTCTTTTTTGTTGCCTCCGGAGTCTGTCATATAAGACAAAGTAAAAATATTAAAATATGAGCACCCAATTTAATATGCATACTATTAATAAGTTATAAATTAAATAACCAAGGTATTTAATATTTATCCTATTCTGACGTTGATGCGTTTGTTATCCTCGCACTAAAAAGAGGTGTATCAAACAACACATAGACATATGCTTGATCCAGGTAGATGTAATGGAGCTCTCCTATAATAGGCTCTCCCCGATCATCGACATCAGGCAGGGTAGGTACTTTCTGGGGCATGAAGAGGTGAGGCGGCGGTCCAATTGGTACCCCTGACAAAGAGGTACCTGAAGCACCAGCATGATAGGCCGACGGAGCTTGAGCCGTAGAGGGAGGAGGTGCTGGCCGAGTAATGGGAGGCATACGAACACCCTAAGGCGCACACCCGTAGAGCCGGTCGTTGAGGGCATGGGGGTGCCGTCTTTGAAGAGCTGCCTCGCGATGTATGGTTGATGGGGGCGGGCCCCTACATCCTGCTGCGGCGGCGTCTACTGAAATAGTTGACGGTGTCGAGAGGTTAACAAATGGTTGTTGATAAAGGCAGACCCAGAACTATCAGCGCAAGACCTGTTTCCTCTCTTAGATCCCTTATTCCCTTTGTCTAACCAATTCATGATGCCTATGATAAAAAACCAACAATATCAACCAAATTTTGTCCAATATCCAACACATTTGCTTATACCAACATCCATCAATACCAAAATAAATCATTCCTTAATCATTAAACCCAACCTAAGTGCCATATCCATACGCAATATTTCAAGCATACCCAACACTTTCAAAATAACCTCAATCACAATAACACATATCACATATCACAAAATAACCCATACATAATCCAATAACAAACATCAATAACACATATCACATTCACAAAATAATCCATATATAATCCAGAAGTAACCACATAACACATATATAATCCATAATCAATAATCAAATTTCATAATCAATCACATAATCTATAATCAACAACCCATATATAATCCATAATCACATAACTCATATATAATTTTGTGTGTGAGAAAGAGAGAGAGAGAGGGAGAGAGAGAACCTGAAATTGATAGAGGAGGAGATGGAGGTGGCTGGGTAGGTGGGGGCGGCTGGGGAGAGAGGAGCGGCGGAGAGATTAGGGTTTAAGGGTTTTTTTTTGGAGAGAAGCAACAGTCTTTAATTAGTCTTCGGCTATAGTATAAACGAAAATATTATACATAAATGTCATCGGCTATAGAATAGCCGACGACACGTGTCACAGTAGTCGGCTATAGTAACTATAGCTGACAACATAAGTCAATGTCATCAGGTAAAGTGTGAAAAAAATTGAAAAAAAATTAGGCTCATGTGAAAACACGCTTCCCACAAATACCTGTATAACTAATTAAAGAACATAATCAGAATAATCGCTATATTCATAAGTGTGAAAATACTTTACAAAATAGACTCATGACCAACAAACACGTTTAACAAAAATTTTGTATAATATTTAACTATCATGTTTAACTAAAGCTCATAATCATAATCACTTTAGTCTTCCTCAGTGTCCAAGCTAATTTTTGGTAATATGTGCCGCTCCTCGTCACCGGAGTCTTCATTTGGATTAACATCAATGAGACTTACATCTTCTCGACGACTTTGGCAACTGTCCATAAACTTCAACATCATAGGAGATGATAGAAAGATGGAACTGTGGTTCATCTACCAAGATATGTTGTAGATGGTCCTCCAATGCTCCCAAATACAACTTGGTATACATTACGTACTCGTGCGCAAGATATGCTTCAGCTATACATCTTTCAGGTGCGGATTTATTAGCCACATAGTCTCTGTAGTCCCCCAATTTTCTATCAAGTTGCAAAGTGCATGTTATGATTATTGAAAAATAATTTTATATAAAAATAAACACAAATTCAGATGTTGAATCTTACATTTCCATGGGATACATCCAAGTGTAGTGTAATGGACTAGTAAGCAACAACTATTCAGGAAGATGGGTCATCAGATGAGGCATAATATCAAAAAAAAAGGGGAAATATCCTCTCAAATTTGCACATGATAAAGATGATGTCCGCTTACATTTCCCTCAAGTCTGATTTTTTTCACTTCTCTAGTACATAACTTCTGAAAAAATCTTGACAACGCTGCTAACTGCTCCACCACCTAACGGGGAAGGTATGATCGAATGAAAACAAGGAAGAGACGTTGAAGCAGTATATGACAGTCATGACTCTTTAATCCGTACATCTTATTATCCCAGAAGATAACACACCGGGTTATATTTCCTGCATAGCCTGAAAGATACCTAACATGACCCATCCACCTAAAAATTTCATTCTTCTGGTCAGGCTTGATGGTGTAAGAAGCTTGAGGCTTTTTTTTCTTCCCTTCTTTCAACCACAAATATTTTTGTATACCCATTCTTTTCAGATCAATGCGTTCTTTAGAGTTGTCTTTAGTTTTCCCCTCCCAACTCAGCACTGTGCCCACCACACTTTCACACACATTCTTCTCTATGTGCATGACATCTAGGTAGTGCCTGATCGGCAACTTACTCCAGTACGAGAGTTCCCAGAATATGCTTTTGTGTGTCCAGAATTTATACTTGTCAGGTCTGTCAGGTATTGCCGCCACTATATCAGGATGATTGCTAGGCTATCCAAAATTGTATTCATTTATCACTTCCAAAATTTTGTCCCCCATCTATCTCTTGGGTTGCACATCATTTTCTACAGTCTCATCAAATGTATGGTCATCCTCCCGCCATGGGTAATCAAGTCCAAGCCAACAACGGTGACGTATATGGACAATCTTCCTACAATAAAGGCTACCGCACTTATCAGTCATGCACTCTGGACAAGCCCTGTATCCCCTAACAATGTTACCCGACAACATCCCGCAAGCAAAAAAATCATTGATGGTGTCAACAAGCATGACATGCATCTGGAACATCTCATGTTTGTACTTGTCATAAGTGGGATGACCAACGTTACTCAGGTACTTAAGCTCCTTAATTAAGGGTCTAAAATACACATCGAGACACTTACCTAGATAACTCGGCTCTGGAATCAACAGAGTCAGCATATTGTATTCCTTCTTCATCCACATCCATGGAGGAATGTTGTACGGTACCAAAATAATTGGCCATATACTATATTGAAGACTCATGTTGCCAAAAGAGTTGAATCCGTTAGAAAAGAGCCCGAGCCAAATATTTCGAACCTCTGATGCAAAATCAGAAAACTCTTTAACCATGTGTTTCCAAGCCTCTTCGTCAGCAGGGTGTATAAGGGTATCATTGCTAAGAAAATCTCTCTCAATGTGCCATCTCATAGCTTTGGCTGTGTGTGAAGACATGAATAACCGTTCCAACCTATCAATCACTGAGAAATACCAAAGTACCTTCACAGCTTTCTTATTTCCTGCTAGAGTCTACTTATACATATCAGTGTGATATACTGGACAGGTATCAACGTTTTCAATATCATTCCCTTCAGCATCTTCACCCCAGAAGAGAACGCAATCATATCTGCATGCATGAATTTTGACGTAGGTAAGTCCAAGATGTTTCAGGATATGTCGCACCTTACGATGAGTGGTACGAAGACGATGACCGAGGTGCTGCATCGAAGCAGTCAACGCCAAATAATCATCAACAGCCTTGACACTCAATTTGTTCTCCACTTTGACCTTCAGTACTCTCATGATACTTTCAAGAACAGTCTTATTACACTCGTTGTACAATAGGGTATGTTGGAAGGCAATCAGCTTGTTGTACTTGTCAATACCGGCAATGTCGACGGCTCTAGGGGTTTGCTGGACTAGCTCAATAGAAGGGAAGCTAGCCCTCAACGGAGGGAGGGAAATCTTATACATGAGCAAATACACCGCTCTCATAAGGAAACACATCATTGATCAACATCGTTGTTGGATCATTGGATGTACTGGCCCTCTCAGGAAATTGCCCATGGTCATGCTGACCCACTGATGATGTTTCACCGTGATAAATCCAACATGTGTACTTTTCCCACAACCCATTTTTCTTCAGGTGCTCTCATACTATATCAATGGTAAAACGATACATATCGCTACGACACTGAAATTTCGTACACGGGCAATAATGAATTGTATTTCTGTTAGTACTAGCCTTCACATATTCCACAAAACTCCACATTCCAACGGAATATTTTGGATCCCATTTTGGAAGGCAAATATAACTCTTGTCCATCCTGAAAATTCCAACTTTATATATATACATCTTAAAACTACAAATTACATTAATTCAATCATCTACTACTTAATTACAAATTAACACACACACACACACACACACACATATATATATGCATACTATCAACAATTAACATATAATTATATATATTTTTTCATCAAAATCAACAATGAATATATATAATAATTCAAGTTAAAATCAACTCAAAATCAACAATCAACACATATATAAATGTACTTATATATATGTAGCGGGATATAGTTTCACGAACTCATTTTGGACAGCTTCCAATAACACCCAATGATTTGAGAGCGATTTGTGTTTTTCTCCAAAAAAAAATTTCCGAATGAATGAGTTACTGCCCAGATCTGTAAACATAAAAAACTTTAGTCAACGATATTTTTATTACGTCAGTTGAAGTTCTTTATTTTCGTTGGCTAAACATAAAATTTTCGTCGGCAAAAGTCAAACTTTAACCGACTAATTTTTTTGACAAAAGCTGTTGACTTTTTTTCCCCATCGGCTAAAATACTTTAGTCAACGCCAACTTTTCTTCGTCGGCAAAAGTATAGTATAGCCGTCGGCTAAAGTATAGTATAGCCGACGAAAAAAAAAAGTCGTCAGCCTGTTTTTTTTACTTTCGTCGGCTATAGTGTTTGTTCTGGTAGTGTCTCACCACGTGGAGTATATTTTTTGACTTGTTAAAGGTAACTCAAAGGCTTCCTAAACCCATAACAAAATTCTTAGGCCATGTGAAATGATAGAACTATGTATTGTACATATCAAACATTTTTAGTGATAGGACTCAATACTTTCACTGAACCACATGACGTTAGAACGTACAGTACACATATATATATATGCATTACATCAAATTTTGCTAGGACATACATGCATTTCCTCACTCATAAGAAAATGAATATGTAAGTAGACTCGGAACCTGGCCTATAAATAAAGCCAGCTACAACATTTCACAGTCAATCATAACACGGCGTCCAGATTATATAAAGAAGATCAACGAGATATATGTCCGATAAATCTTGTTAGTCGACGTCTTATTCGTATATATCAACAAATAAATGCCACATATATATTAGTTTGCATATTTGGCTTTGTAGTCAGTCCACAGCTGTTCCACTGTCTTCCCGAGCAGCTGGTTGAAGAAATCGTTACTGTAACCACCTATCATCTTCTTGTTAAGGTCGGCCACGAATCCATCTTTCAAATTATTGCAGTACTCCAGGAACCTTGCAGTTACAGAATATCCCTCGTCCCAACTGTTACCATCACCCATTTTTGCAAAGCCTTGGTAAAAAAAACCAGCCTTCAAGCTCACAAAGTCGGCAATGCCCTCTACTAATCCGACAGGAGCTTGACCATTTCCATTCCTCTGCAATGAGTGTGTGATCTCATGGTAAAGAACCGCATTAAACTCGTTTTGGATGTTTGATGCTGTTAGACCCTGTATACAAGGTTGTCAAAATCGTTGCCAAGTATAAGGATACCGAAAGAACAACAAAATATCGATACGTTCCGAAATTATGTTCCTAAAAATGAAACTCATGGACAAGAAGATGAATATCATTTTTGGCATATACAGTAGTACGTTAATTTATATCGATAGTTCTCTAGTTAACAGAACTCACCATGAACATAGTAGTTTCGAAATCTTTTGCATGCATGTGTTATATGTACGTACCTGAATCCACCTAGCTGACATATGAATTATGTCGCCGCTAGAAGCTGCAATTCCATCTATGTCTTCGATGAACAAGCTTATGCGTGGCGTGTCTCTTCTCTCTGCAGCTGTAGTTTCCTTGAAAAGGATCCAGATGAAATCGGTCTCGTCTCTCATTCTTTGCTTGGAGTAGTCCAAACCCAACTCGTCCCTAAAGCGCACTCCGCCAGGGGTGCTCAGGGCCCGGTTCTCGACGATGAACTCAATAGCTTCAGTTTCATGGAGACTAACGAGAGCTAGAAGTGAGGCAAAAACTAATGAAAGGAGAAAGCGAGCCATTGCTTGGTATCTGAAATGATTGTGCTTGATTTGCTCTTTCAGGTCTATATATATAGACAGAGTTGTGTAGTTCTACGAGACATGGCTGGTAAGCAATATATCTCAAGTGTACGCAATTTGCAAGTACGAATCGTTCCATATATATCTTCTTCTTTTGTTTCGGATGAGGAACTATTCCACCTTTGAATTGTACCCAAGAAGTACGTACTCTTTACACCAAAACGAAAGAAGTCCTGATTGTGGGCTTGAATTTGAGTTTTCGAATTACTTAAGTCTACTGCACTGGATTTTTGTGATGAAACTCATGAAAGGGTTGAATACTTGATTTGAAACAATCTTCTCTTCAATTAATTAGTAAATGTATTGACTTTGTTGTCCAAAACCAGCAGATTATGACGAGTGTATGTTGCAATTAACAGGGTACATAAGTTTTTCTAAGTACGGCCCATATGATTCATGCATGAGATGGTTATGAAGAGTATGATCGATGAGATTAAAATCCACCATAAGATGTGTTTTCTCTAAAATTTTAGTAAGACCGTATATAGTCAACAAAAGCAATTCATTTATAAAAGATGACCTCATCTGCATTAGGGGAAAATATATTATTCGCCACAACTTTTTTTAGTAAAAAGGAAAATTTATTTTCATACATAAGAATTTGTATCATTATTACATTACAAGCGAACATTACGTGGTAGACCGAATGCGAACACCTTGATCTTCGATCATAACAGCAAAAGATATCTAAAATTAAATAATCCATGCTCTCCTTTTTCGAGAGGGACATACAAGATCAACATAGGATTCATCATGGGCTGGGTTGGGCTGATATCGGCTCTAAATTTAAAGTTTAGGACTTGACTAGGCTTGGTCAACGGTCAAACATAAAGAGGTCGGACCGAGGCCACAATTTAGAAGTCTTAACCCACCCATTAACGCTAGGCCAATGAGGCTAAAGAAAGCCGGCCTCTATGGGCCGAGTCAAGTTGGGCCTTAAATTGAGAAAAATTAATATTTAAAAACTTTAATGTATTGTTAATTATTATTAATGTATGATATTTATTTTGAATATATATTTTGTATAGGAAGAACATTGAGAAGAATAAGAGGAAAAAATGAAAAAAATAAGAAAAAAAATATATTACTTTTTCTAATAAAAATGGTCAAAATGAACCGGGTTAGACTTGGTCTCTAGGACTTTAAAGTGATATAAATATATTTATATATTAATTTATTTATTTATTTAAAAAGAGATCGGGCTGGACGAGACTTATGAGGTCGAGGCTGGGGTAGGCTGAAAAGGCTCAAATGGGATTGGCCGAGAAGCTGGGCTGGGCTTCAAATGTATTAGCCCAGACCCTACCCTATTTCAAAAGAGGTTAGGCCGGGCTGCCCTAAGTTAAGGTTGGGCTAGGCTTCGACCCTAAAGGTTTGGCGGACCAGAATGAGGCTCGACTAGGATTGATGACTAAGATTGATGAGACCTATATCAACATTGCTCAACTAAGATTGGTGACTGAGTTATATATGCAAAAGACAACTAAAACTGAATAATCTATGCTCCCCTTTTTGGAGAGGGATATATAGGATCAACATTGCTCAACTAAGATTTGGTGACTGAGGCGCTACACAAAACCTTAGAGTGCACCATTTCTTTCGGTGAGCAGAAAAACCTCGTACCCTGTTTTTTCATGTACGTTGTCGGCACTTTTCTCCTCTGATCTCCCTATTCTCTCTTTCATTCCCAAATCTAATTCCATATTCTAATTCCTCTCTAAATTCCTCCTCTCCCTATCCTTTTGCATGTCGACATTGGCGACCGAGCATGATGGAGGAAATCCTCCTAGTCTTGATTCGGACCTGCACCGCTTAGCGGTGGCATTCGAAGAGGTGGACCTAGAGGCGCTCTTCGATGGCAAGGAAGAAGAAGATGATTGGTTCTATGTTTTGGCTAGGATCTTTTAGGTGACCTCTCTTATCTTGACCTGAACCCAAACCTTCAAGGTTCGCATGTCGAACCTATGGAGGTATCTTCGTGGCTCTAGTTAGATTCTTTTTACACATGTGGTGGAGGACCTCGGTGAAGTTTGGGCCCGTTCTTGATCGAAAGAGGGTTGTGTCCAATGGACCATGGTATTTTCAAAACTTGACGGTGGTATTTGAAGCTTTCGATGGCATAACTGATCATTTGCAGGTCCCTGCGGCACGTGGGCGAGCTTAGGTTATAGTGAAGCTGATTATGAGAAAGCTGATGGCTGGAGCTCACCAAGTGAAGTGGTGCCAAAGGATCGGCAACTATATTGGTGAGTACCTCGAATACGACCGTACATTACTTGATGTGAAATCTGAAATGCATATTTGCATGACCTTGGATTTGAGTAAACCTTTAGTGGTGTATAAGAAATTCCGATTTGGTGAAAATTATTCGGAAGATTGTTTATTGGAGTACGAGAAGATACGTGGTTATTGCCCAAACTGCGGATCATTTTTGCATGGGCAGGGTAGATGCATGCTTGGGCAAACCAACCTAGTGCAGTTGTAAGCGGCGGTGGAGAGACATATGTGGTAGCCTCCTGTACTAGATGGGAGCAGGGTATTCTTGGGAAAGGATTTGGAGGTGTGGCAAACCCTAGCCTTGGCCCCGACAAGAAAAGTGGTACAAGCTTGATGTTGGGCCTTCTCAATGCAATACAGCAGAGGGATGTAGCGTCTCCGATTGAGAGACAACAGAAGGAGGCGATGGCCACAGTTTCTATGGCCCGAGCTATCTTTGTCAGAGAGAACCCTCTGTATGGGGATGGTCCACCAAACCAGATTATCCTTTTGCAGATGAATGATGAGAGTTACATTCCAGTCTCAGGACCAGGAGGTCCGAAAGCAAAGGATGAAAAGTTAGTTGTGGCCGCATCTAATTCTCCAGTTTCACAAATGATGACACTTTCCGATGTCAGCGAATCATAAGGCGGTGCTACTATCATGTCTGCAAGGGTTCCTGAGCTACCAATACAGGTTCCAGAGATCCATGCAGGAGCTTCAGGCCTACCCATGGGATCAATAGCTGAGCATCCATACGGTAGCGAGGATACCCCTATGTCTTCTGATCCTGGAGAGCCAATGATGGAGGATGGTACAACAGTGGTGGGAGACCATCCCCGAACCAGCAAAGAGAAAGGAGGTCATAAGAGGAAGGCATATGAGATGATGAATAAGAACAAGTTGGGACTTGTTCATGGCCCAAAGAAGATTTCACCAAAGAAGAAGCCGGTCATAGTTCTTGTAGGAATAGATGTGGAGGAGTTGCAATGAAGCATCACACAGTAAAGAATGTGTCTAGATACACTGAGCATCCACGGATGTAGCCTGAATGTTTTTAGTTTTGTACTACTCTGGTTAATTTGTCTATCTAGGTTAGTGAACTAAGAATTAAGTATACAATAGTGGTACAATATAGTTTCGTTTTATCTAGCAAAATAATCCAGTAAAATCTTGTATTGCTATTATCTCTTGGAATGAAATTTATCACCTTCTAGAAAAAACTGAGATTGGTGACTGAGGTGCTACAACATTGTCAATGAGATTAGGAGGTACTATTCCAGGTTTTAGAATGTGAAATGGGAACCGACTTCTGGAGACGCTGATGGTGCACCACACACTGCAGCTAAGCTAGGTCGTGAGAGGGTCGATCTTAACCGATTATCCAACAACAACAAAAACATTGCTCAACTAAAACTACATAACTATATTTGACAAAGTGTCTAGCCTTTAATTGATTGAAAATAAAAACGAAAGTAAACTATCTGATAGTTTGGAGAAATATTTATGCTTACAACATATACTACTTGAGTAATGACAATGTTGCCTAGATGAAGTGTACATACTTTTAGTGTAGATATACGGGATAAAAATGTAAAATTTGATGATTTCTTAAAATGATCAATGATATATGAGCTAGATATGGATTTTAGAATTATCAAACTTACATCTTTCATTGTTGAGAAAAGAAATTTAATTAGCTATGACCACAGTACATATGCATTATTACATCAAATCCCGCATGCAAGGACATACATGTCCCATGTATATTTTCTGTTATTACACATTTCTTATTCGTATATTACACCTAAGTAGTGTCACATATTAGCTTGCATATTTGGCTTTGTAGTCAGTCCAGAGTTGCTCCACTGTCTTCCCCAGCAGCTGGTTAAAGAAATCGTTACTGTAACCATCTATCATCTTCTTGTTAATCTCGGCCACAAATCCGTCTTTGAGGCCATTGCAGTACTCCAAGAACCTTGCAGTTACCGCGTAACCCTCGTCCCAACTCTTACCGTCACCCGGTTTCGCAAACCCTTCGTATATAAAACCAGCCTTCAAGCTCACATACTCTGCAATTCCTTCTACCAAACCTTTAGGAGCTTGGTCTTTTCCATTTCTCTGCAATGAGTGTGTGATCTCGTGGTGAAGAACCCAGTTGAAGTCGTTTTTGACGTTTCCTGCTTTTATGTCCTGAATGCAATGTAGTAATTAAGGATTCATTGAAAAGCTGAAAAATATAAATTTCGGCATATATAGTACGTTTTCTAGTGAACCAGATTCACCGTGATCAAACCTAGTAGTTTCGAAACCTTTTGCATGCATGTGTTATGTACGTACCTGAATCCACTTAGCTGACATACGAATTATGTCGCCACTAGAAGCTGCAATCCCTCCTATGTCTTCGATGAACAAACTTATGCGCGGTGTGTCCCTTCTCTCTGCAGGTGTAGTTTCCTTAAAGAGGTTCCATATGAAATCGGTGGCGTCTCTCATTCTTTGCTTGGAGTAGTCCACCCCTAGCTCATCTCTGAAGCGTATTCCGCCGGCAGTGCTTGGAGCACGGTTCTCAACAATGAACTCAATAGCATGAGTTTCATGGAGAGTGGCTAGAGATAGGAGGGAGGCAAAGACCAGTGAAAGGAGAAAGCGAGCCATATATTAACTCTGTGTTTGAAACTTGATTATATTTGCTATGCACCAAGTGTTATGTGGTTTATATAGAGTACGTTTGTTGCTACAAGACTTGGACATCATATTTATTAGGATGTTTAATTTCTCAACCATATCCACAAGTCATGTAGGGTTACGCGGACGGAAGGAACTAGGGGTGGGACCGGTTCGGTTCGGGCCGGTTTTGGGCCAAAACTGAAACCGTACCTTAAAAAAAATTCGGTTCGGTTCGGGCCGGTTTTGACATTTTTAAAAATAGAAACCAAACGGGACGGTACCTATTCGGTTCGGTTCGGTTCGGTTCGGGCCTATTATACATTTTTTCAAGCATTTCGACATTTTTCAAATTTTCAAAATCTAGACTAAAATTAATCCAAATTTGACACATTTTTAAAACACCCTACTACACTAACATATTTTGTTATACACATACATTTAAAACCTGTCGAAACACAAACTATTACAAAATAGGATTTACAATCTAAAAACAATAACAAACAATAACATAAAAATTAGTGTCCAAATAGAAATTAAAGATCAGTCTAAAGCACTTGCAAACTACAGTCTCAAATAAAAATTACTTGCAAATTACAACCTCAAATAAGAATACAGCAAATACGTAAATATTACAGTCCCAAATAAAACACAAATCAACTTGATTCCTCATCAGAATCTTCTCCAACATCATCATCGCCTTCGCCACCATCAGAATCATCTTCACATAAATTCACGGTTTTAGGAACGGATTGCAAAGTATCTTCTAGATCAAGTATGTGCTCTGAAAATAAGAAAAGTACAATCCTTCATTCTTCAAACAATCCCAAATAGGATTCTACAGAAGAAAAGTCTTAACAGAGCAACCACAACGATTCAGTAATCTAAACCCAACAAAACTCAGATCACAAAGTTGCAAACTTTACACCAATCCATTAACAAAAGCCAAACAAGAATCAGATAACATTCAAATAACTCAGGAAGAGAGATTGTGTGAGAAACACGTATCACATACCAGGGGGAGGCAGCTGAGACTTTAAGCTCAGACACACAGATTGAACAGCACCCAGAAAAGCAATAATGCAATCAGCCTGAAAAGATCAAAACTTTGATGAAAACCAACACAGCTTATGCCTTATGATGTGGGGAAGAAGAGTAGAAGAACCTAAATTCTTTATGAGACGAATATTAAGAAGTCCCCATCAGTATATTAAGCACCAATACTCAGTTCAGACAATGAAAAACACACAAATCGAGAGTGGAGGAAAAGTGGAGGGAAAGTGGGTTATTACCAATCGAGAGAGAGCAGAGGGAGGCCGAGAGGGAGGCGAGGCCGAGAGGGAAGCGAATTAGGGTTCGGGTCGAGTGAGGGTGAGAGACGGAGAGATTTTTTTTTTTTTGATATATATATCAGAAAGAGTTATCACATGTATGCAAGTGCACAATAGTATTTGTGCAACTGTTTCGGGACCAATCGGTTCGGTTTGGGTACCAAACTGAAACTGTACCGGATTATACCCTCGGTTTCGGGCCCAAAAAATTCTTATCCCTTTTTTTTCGGGCCATTCGGTTTCGGGCCGAGTCTTCGGGCCATTCGGGTCGGTTTTTCGGGCTTAAGTCCCACCCCTAGAAGGAACCATTCGATCTTAGATTTGAATTCTGGTCCTCATAGTCTGCTTGACTTTGAATTTTCGATTTACTTGAAGCCTCGACGTGAGGTTAGGGCACAACAGTTTTTGCCTTTTTGGTGAGAAGTTCTCGTAGTCAGTAGACCACATATATGTGGGTGAACTGATAGTAGAGGTTTGGAAATTGTCTTCTTTATCTGTTTTTTTTTCTTTTTTTACTGGTAAATTGTTGACTTGTTGTCCAAGCTGATGTTGCACAAATAGAAAGTTCCTCGTCTCTAGATCAAAAATGTGATGATAGAAACCTAGAATTGGTCGGATGATTGTTTTTCTAATAGAGAAACCAAAGTTGAGAGAGAACAGTACCCATACAAAGTCCCAAGTACACAAAGATGCAGAAAATCTAACTTGGTACTTGAGAAAAATGGTTATTGTTATCGTTAGCCCCTCATTTTGCCATTTGGGAGAGGTGGTTTCATAGCGAAAGAATTCAAAAATTAAGGCTCTATTGAACTGCAGCACATATGTACATAGAACGTACATAAATTGGGGCACAAGTTCACGAAACTAGAAAGAATGGAAAGAATATCATACTTGTAATGTTTCTTGAAATGTAAACATAGAACACAGTACAATAGAATCTTAAAAACACATCTTGTTTTTGCCTGAACACATCTATTTTATCAACTACTGTTGATTCTCTTAGTTGGTATCCCCCTTCTTCTCAACCTCATCCATTGTTGAGTATTGTTGAGTCTCTATGAAGATCCTCCTGAAGGCAGAAGCGCTTTGGCTGGAGTAAGCAAAGCAACAGCTCCTCTCTCAGAACTTAAGTACTTCTTGAACACACCCTGAAGCTTGTTCTTTGGAGCCTTCGAGTGCAAGCTCACCAACACTTCGGAACAGTCACTGTTTCAGTACAAATTGCACATGTAAAATCACTTGCAGAAGATTGATAGCAGAAACACAGGCAACATTTATAGCAAAAACACTTACATTAGCTGAGATTCTGAGAAACCAGTGTGAAGCTTGAGGGTGTCGCACCAAGCAGGGATCTTGTTGAGAGTGCATTTAGCAGCATAGACTGCAGAGGCAGCAATCATTGAAGGACAGTACATAAGCATGCCATAGTGCATCACTCCCAACTCAGCTAGGAAGTAGACCAAGTGTTCCATCTGAACAATTACAAACAAGAGACAATGTTAGTGCCTCTGTTAGTAAAACATCTCAAAAGTTAGCAACAATGTACAGAGAGGCTACTCACTTGTTCATCTGGAAGTGCGGCTTTAATGAACCGAACCAGGAAAACATAGAGTGTGGGCACAGTCAAGGTCCACTCCAACTTGCCCAGAATCATCTTCTCCATCACCAAAATCTGCCCGCTACTGTAAGCCTTGTCCGAAAGGCTCACGAAATCATCAACCTGAGGAGGCCAGATCTCTTCATACTTTGAGGCAATCAGCATGGCACTGATGCCAACTAGCTGCAGCTCTCTCCTTGGCACAGTCTGGGCTGAAAGGAATCGGTCAATGATGTTGCTGGTCAGGTAAAATGTCTCCGGAGAAAGCTCAAATTTGCTGTGAACAACTACCAGCCAGTCTATCAGAATTGCTCTCATGTTTTCGTTAATCTCAGGCTGAGAGTCCATGTATTCATGAGGGCGGTTCTCATTCTGCATTATATTTGTAACAATAGTCAGATACGAATAGGCAAACCCAAAATGAACTTGTACATGATATGAAAGTAAAGAGAACAATGTAATCTGATATATACCTCAACAAGCTTATAGAAAGTGTACATGTCCTCAACATATTCAACAGCAGCCAAGTCATTGCCAGCATCTTTGGCATCAATATCAACAATCACTTCCTTTGCTTTATTAGTCAAACCACAAGCAGCCTAACATCACCAATAAACATATAAGAACAAGCCAACAATTACCACAAATAATCCAGTTCAATTAGACAAAGAATTCAAAAGGGTCAAGATGTTATTATACCTTGCTTCTAGCAGTAAGTACTGAAGTGAGAGTTGGTGCTGCTTTCTTCTTTGAACCTCCTTCTTTCTTCTTCTCATGCTTGGGCTTTTCGGCCACGACTTCCTCAGTATCCGGGCTGATTTCAATTACTTCCTTCAGCTTTGGCTTCAGAATAACAAGTTTCTTCAGCACAGCCTTGGGTGCCTCAGCCCTCTTAGTCACGTGTTCATCAAGAACAGCAGGAGCTCCATTCACCTTCACAGAAACTTGCTTCTGTCAAAATCAACCAAAACAAGCACAACCCAAAATCAATATACATAAAAAAACAACTCATAAAAAATCACAAACTAAAATCAGACGCATAATAATAGAATCCAAGGGACCCAAAATCAAACCTTGTTGTTCTCATTGGCTGCTGCAGCTTGTGCATTGGCGAGTAATTGGGCCCGGAAATTCCTGCAATCACTATAGAACATTAATAAGAGAGATACAAAACCGAATGCAAAAACTAGGCAGAAAATTAAAGGAAGTCATGTGAATAAGGAACCTTGTAATGGGTCGATTAGGCTTGACCTCGACTCCCTTAATAGTTTGTAGGTTACCAATTTCACCCAAAGCTTTTCTGTTCCTCCCATCAGCCACAGCGTTCTTCTTCTCAATCTTCTGTGGCTTCACTCCTGCTCCACCAATTGCCATGCCTATAATCACAGAAGTCAATTCACAAGAATCAATCACAATCCAAATAAGAACACATTTCTGATAAAACCCTAATCATAAAACCCATCAAAATCGAATCTTTTTCTCTAAGTTGCAGAATAAGAATGAAAAGGTGTGAACTTTTCATCATTTTGGATCTAAAAAGAAAAATCCTTCAATCAGATTTAGGGAACAGTTTGTGTAATTTTTTGAAAGCAAATAAGGTAATTAAACCTAAACAGAACAAACCTTGCAGATCTAAATCCTATGCCGTCAATTGATAAAATTGAAAGAAATTAACAAAACCCAGAACGAAAATCAGAGACAATTTCATACAAACCATCAAAATCCTATGATTTCACAACATGGGTTCCAAAACAACAGATGGGTACTATGAATTTTACCGATTACACAATCATGGGTTTCAAAGATCAAATCTTTTCATACAAATTCGCCAGTTACTATCAATTAGATACCCTAAATCAGATAGCAAAATCATCAAGAGCAAAAAAGACCCAATATCAGAATCGAATCAGAAGAACAAATACCTCTCGCTTGTTGTGGATCAACAACAACTTCTCTGGAGGCCATTTCTCTAATCTCTGATTCAACAATCTATCTGAAACCGCTCTCTTGCTTTCTGTCTTTCTCTCTCTTCCGCTCTCGCTGTGAAGAAGAAGAAGCGATGCAGAGAATGAATATGAATTTGGTGCCAAATGACCCTTTTTGAAGCTGAGGAGAGTCACCGCTTCGCTCCAACGGTCGTATTTTCTTTAATTCTGAGCCGTCAGATCTGTGCCACGTCTGATAAGACTATTCATTTGAGAATATTACCGTTAGGGGCAGAAGAGGTAAAATGGTGGGCGAGGGTCATCGACTCGTTACAGGTTGTTATGAATTTAATTACAGTGCCACGTGATCTGAATTTTCGACAAATTAAAATAGAAATTATTATTATTACCGTTATTAAGTGGAATTTTTAGTGGAATCATGGGCCAGATGATATCTTTTCTGGAATTGATCACAATTAAGACAAGCTCAAACTTGACCATATATATGTGTTTTCCACATTCATTTATAAGTTGGAAATGTATCTAGTTTTGTAATGAGAAAGTAACCATTAATATTATTCCTAAATAGAATGTCAAATTCAAAACACCAACAAATTTGTTTTTCGAGTCTCTTTAGCAGTAGCCCAATCTCAACATGTAATATTCAATATGTAAAACGGCTTTGAGTGACTTATATTGAAAATCCAATGTAAGCGTCACATAGACTCAAACTAACCGTTAAAAGGTGATTCTTCTTTTGATTCTTGTAAGCCATTCTTTTAGAAGTTGTTCTTAGATATTTCAAGAGCAGATCAAGTTGCTTAATTTACTCAACAGAGGAAGACATTGTATCTCTTCTGGTCATGATGAAGGTGGTCTCTAACCAATCTACACCTCTTGTTATGTTGCTCTACTTTGGCAGGGTATAGATATACTCTTGGTACGTAAGACATCCAAGAGTACGAGAGTACGTTTTGATTAGGGGTTATCATGGGCTGGACTGCCCCAGTCTCGGTCCTAAATTTAAGGCTTAGGGATGAACTCGACTCAAAACATAAAGAGGTCAGGTCGCCACAATTTGGAAGCCCTAGCCTGCCCATTAAAGATAGGCCAATAAGGCTTATAGGCTGGCCAAGATGTGCCTTATTTGAGCATAATTTACTATATAAAAAGTTAAAGGTATTGCAGTTATTGATTTGTCATATTATTTTAGAAATATATTAGTGTGAAGAGCAGACTAAAAGAAGAAAAATATATTACAAAGTTGAAGAAAATAAGAAAAAATATGATAATAATCATAAATTATATTACTTTTTCTAATAAAAATGACCAACATTGGTCGGACTTGGCTAGATGTGATATCCCGATCTTTTTTATTATTTATGTTATTTATGAATAATTTGAGTTCGATTTAGTGATCGTAGTAAAAGATTTTTTACCGTTGATAAGTTCCGAGGTGTTTCGAGTTGACTTTTTATTGAATTGTCGAAGTCGGTTAACTTCAGATAGAAATTGTAGAATTAGTCGAAACAAGTTCGTGGACAAGAAAATCGTCGAAATCGAAGTTACGACGAGAAAGTTACAATCGACAGAAGTTTGTCGTAAATTAATTACCAAAGTTACTGTTAATGGAAAGGTATAAAAAAGGGGGTTTCCCTTTATGGAAGGGGATAAGACTGTGTAGGGGTTCACTTTTCGTCAACCCTCTCTCCCGAAGAGAGAGAGAGAGAGAGAGGGAGAGAGAGAGAGAGAGAGGGAGAGAGAGAGCGCTGAGGCAGTGTTATGGCGATCACCGGCGGCGCCACGCTATCCGCCCACCTCCGACCTCGAGACCGGTCGGGTTCGATGCTGCTTGATGTCCTCTACTCATTTTTGACTTCAATTCTGGCGATTGAAGGCCAGAATTGAAGGCCGTGGCGAGAGAATCGAGGAGAGAAAGTTCTAGGGTTTTTGGTGGTTTCGGGCTTGCCGATGTCGGTGCTAATTCCGGTTGATTTAGGTATCACCGAGATCTTGAGAACCTCTTTATGAGTTGTATAAGATTATTTTTTATTTTTATTGCAGGGTCTGCACCGATTAGAATAGGAATCATTCGATTCCGATTGAAATCGATTCGACCTCCACCGGGAACGGCAGAGCTGGTCTTATTTGTGGTAGGGTGAGAGGGGTTTTGCTCCCTCACCTCATCTTAAGTCGATTGAGGGTAGTCTTGAGCTCCGTCGTGGCTCAACGGTGGAGATTGGAGACGGATTCAATTTCCGGCCGTGAGCTTTTGAGGCTGATTCCGGCCAAACATGCCAGAATCTGCCTGTGGTCATTTGAGTAATTTTGTTGGGCTTTTCACGAGCTTTCCATCGAGGTATTCTTCGTCGCCGGTGGTGGTGCGTGGGCAGCATGCGCCGCCATCTGTGGCAGTGCGTGGCAGGAAATTTGATCGAAAAACTTTAATTTCTGAAACATATCGAGTTATATGTCGTTAGGTTCGTATTGGTGATATGAACATAGTTGTGAGGTTTAGAATGTGATTTAGGCTTCATCGTTCCAGTAGGTGGGCGGTGGTGACGGGGTTCACCACTAGCGGCGGTGCGGGAGACGGAGAAATTAGTTTTGTGGTATGTCGTTACGATTGCTTCGTCGTAATAAGTCATTGAATCTATTCTTCAACTTATTTAGTCGAATTGAGTTTTCTGATCCAGTACTTCATCAATTTATCTTATTATTTTATTATTTTATTATTTTGACAATTTTTGACAAGGGTTGGGTCGTCACACTTGACCTCTAGGTCTCCTAGAGAGACCGGACCGGGCTTCACTTAGATGTCACAAATCCTACCCTATTTTTAATGAGGCTAGGCCGGCCGGCCCTAACACAAGGTTGGGCCAAACGAGCTTAAAATAAGTTTGAGGCTTTAAGGTCAAATCGCATGGTGAGAGTCCTGAGACCTTTTAATGGTAGAATTGGATTTTCAATTTCTTGGTTGTTTAATTTTGTGTGATTCAATTCAGGCACGGAGCTAGTTGTTTGGATTTGGACATTCTTGTTTGATTATGTTGCTAGGATTGTTTATAATGTTATTCACGCTTAAGTAATATGTTAAAAGTGATTATCGACTAAAACTTTTCTCCTGAAACCCTACCACGCCGCCCCCTTCTTATTCTAGTGAAACCCTAAACTGATACCCAATTCGATTAGGACTCCTCCATCTTGATCGATCTCTACTCCTTCTCTACTAATTTCAGCCCATGTTATCTCCCATCATTCAACACGTCACAATCCTTGCCATCGACAAGGAGTCCCCATTCAAAGCATGTTGAACTTGTGGTACGTCCCCATGAAATGGCATCTCCCAAGGTGCAAGGGAGGAAGAGGATGAGTTTGATTTTGTCGTTATCCGTATTTTCTGCTTGAATAGTCTTTCAAATAAGAGGGCAAAATCCATCAAACACTAGTTGATTCACGTATGGTGTGGTCTGGTAAATACCAGTTCTATCAGCATCACACGTTATACCCATGATATATAGGTTTGTGGGTAAGTTCAGGAACAAGGATGTTCTAGGCCAAGCTATCTCGCGAGTCCCTTGGTTTTTTTAGAATGTAACTATTGTGGTGGAGCAGTTTGATGACTTCACTCCGGTGCACATGAACGAGGCAGCCATGACAAAGGCATGGGCGTGAGTACTTATTGTGGGTGGTGAGTTGACAGGTCCTATTATAGTCTCTAAGTCGTGGGTCACCCTAGGCTACTGCCTAGGCTGTTATATTGATTATGATCAATATACTTTTGAGGATATTCGCCTATCACAGTATGCATGCTTTTGAGAAATTCGCCTATTTGTGGAGATCGATCTTCGAAACCGATTGGCAACAAAGGTCAGTCTGTGGTTGGGTCTGCATGCCCAGATAGATAGTGATATTAAGTATCTTACTTTGAAGGGCAATTGCAGGGGTTGTGGTAGCTTCGATCATTCAATTAATGATTATATTGTACACCGTGCTTATGCGACCAAACAGGTGGATACAATGTATGAAACCCAGATGGAGTCTAAAATCTAGGTCATAGATCGGGAGATCCCAATTCTTACAGGTATTAGTGGCGGTGCTATATCCGAGAGGAAGAAGTGGCTGATAGATGGTCAGCGGCAGCCATTTTGGATCATCCACTGCCTCTTGCTGACATGGTAGGTGACATTCTGCTCCCTTTAGAACTTGACCGACTTGAAGGTAGAGTTCAAAAAGCAGACCTAGAGGTTGTGCAAGACTGAAAGAAGAGACGGAAGTTAGGAGCCTGTATCACAGTGCGGTGTCTGCAGCCCAGGGCTCAAAAGATACTTACTGGGTATATTATGCCAGGAGTTACTTCCATTGCTAGGAGTCAACTAACATGCTGGGGTCCCCCACCAATAGCTCAGCTAACAGTGCAACCGGAGTCAAGCATGGCACTTGCAGGTAATGAAGCTAAGAAGCCAATTTCTACTGGTCAAATTGGAGGGACAAAAGCCAATTTGACGTTGTCACTAGAGTAGAGAATATGCCTACCTAGTTAAGAGATTGTTCACTCCAAATTTTGATTGTTCTCGCGTTATCCTAGTTTTCTAATTAGGCTTAGACAAGTTAAATGCCCAATATAGTAGTACGTGGACTTCAATTTATCGGCCCGGACAATTCGGTGGAGTCATGTACTTATAACATTTTAATTATATTTTCAAACTTCTAAAAAAAGTAATATGTCAAAAAAAAAAACTCATATATAACTTCCTTAATTTTTACCCAAAATGAGTAGACGATCAAACGTAGTTAGGTACTTAGGTTTAGTACAAATATTTGCAAAATAGTCATTAAAATTTTGGTAATTAACCAAAACGTGCATTAATTAGGGCGTACGTAATCTAGGTACCAATTTGAGGAAAATGAGGATATTTTAATTTTTGTTTCTAAACTTCAAACTTATGATGAGATCAGAGTCAAAACTGCACCATTTACAACAACAATGAATCGAATGAAAGTATGTCACACAGTTGCTTCTGGCTTCTACGAACCAGTACACAGAAATAAGCTAAAACGTACAATCTTTTCTCACCGAAGTCTCTCCCTATACTTAAGCTTGGTCATGAATTATGAAGTATAAAAACAAACTTAGAATGTGAGCTAGCTTGGAGAATGATCAGTGGCCGCGTCCTCTGCGGCTGGGACCAGAATGAGCTTGCGCAACTATCGAACTCATTATCGTCTTCAAATGAGTAGCAGTGAATCGATGAGAACCACCAATTGGTCTTGAGGCTTCAGCCAGCTGCATGGAGTAAGACAGCAAAAGGAAGAAGATGACAATGAAGACGGCATTCAGAGCCAACACAAAGCTCTGAGAATGAGTTTTCATTATAACAAAACTAAGCGTAGAATAAATGTTGGATGAGTTATGAGATCGAATAATTGGAGATATATATACAAGAGAAGCAAGCTAGCTTCGGTTATTATATTGAAACTGAATGAAGGGTACGTGGGAGCTTATGTTTTGAGTTTTGTACTTCATTGACTTTGATGAAGAATTTGTAGGCTGGATTGTGTTTTCTGAATTTTTGTGTGCGAGTCTGAAAGAGTTAGCATCGGGCTTTGAGCCTTTGACTATAGAAATGGTTTTTCTTTTTGTTTTCAACAGAATGTTACAAGTCAATGGTCGGACCACGATTATAATGAAGTTGGTGAGCAATATTTTCTTCCTTGATGATGTACATACTTGGTCTATTCTCTCTAAAGATTTCAGTTGGCGTTTTATGACTCACAGTTACTTACATATGACGAGACCACAATGCATGAACCTTCTGTTCCCTATATTATTTGCATTTGATTCTTATGCTACATTGGAAGGAGATCAACTCAATCTTGAGGGAGCTTAATCCTAACCTTACCTGGGACTCTCCCTTTCTACTTGTGCTTTCTGCACTATAGTCTAATTATACTTATCTCTTGTAATTATTCCTGATGATGACGAATTGGGTCATCTGTTGACAAATGAAGTCTTTTCCAAATGGAATACTATAAAAGTGCTGGCTGGTTTAGGTGTTTTCCTCGTTACCAGATAGAGGAAATCTTGGAGAAGAGGAAAACGTTTTCAGCAGGATACTCAAGAGGAGCCTTGGCATGCTTTGGACCCCGTAGAAAATCAAACACACTTATCCAGCTAGCTACACAAAAAAATCAAAGCACACTACCATGAACAAAGCACACTACCATGAACAAGGTTCAAGCATGGGAGCCCAATTAACTAATTAACAAGTCAGCAACATGTGCCACCACGTGCATGAAATAAAAGGGTTGATTTTGTCACAACTGATCTGTAGTGTTAGGCTGC
This sequence comes from Geum urbanum, assembly GCA_946800695.1. NCBI lineage: Eukaryota > Viridiplantae > Streptophyta > Magnoliopsida > Rosales > Rosaceae > Geum > Geum urbanum. The sequence goes on along the minus strand of OX327007.1, from coordinate 5,679,766 downwards.
TCATCCTACTGTTTGCTGCGGTTTCAGACTTTTACTGCAGTTTCAGAAAAGCTTCTTTTGGTGGAAGTCCAGTATTTCTTTGCCGTGCCACACGATGAAGGCAGATTCACATTTTAACTTAAACGGCTGGCAGCAGAACTAGTCTGACCAAAAAGCAAAACCAATCAACTCCTAACTTCAAGCACCATTAGTTGAACTCCTTGCTTATTCAAGACTTGCACTTAGATTATACAATTTCCCCGTCCCCTTCCTAATGCAATTTGAGCTACAGCGTTATATACAGTGTTCAACCAAATGAAAAAATAACTAAAATATGAACCACCCAAGTCAAGCAAACCAAACAACTGAAAGGATATCCTTACTTAAAATTTGAAAAACATTTCCGCTTAAAAATCTTTTCGGAAAGAACAGTGTACAACCTGAATACAACTTCTACCTACATACAAAGTTTGACTAAAGAAAATACGCAATATCAGCTCCAGCCTCCCGGAGACTTGGAAAAGGCCTCGATTATGTAGGTGATTCCTGAACCTCTTGTACTCTCCCTTTCAAAAAGAGGGTTAAAAACTTCACACGTGATAAATGGTAGAATTTCATATCCGATTTGACAAAGAACCAGGATATAGTCTGCAGTTGTGGCCATTTCAGTCCTCCATTCACCTACATCTGAAACCTGTGACAAAACATAGAATCTTTGTTAAGCTATAATAACCACACACGAAATTGGTTCTCCTCTGAGTACCTATTGTAGATCCTCTAACATTATTGTACGTACAAAACACCTGGCTTTTCGAAGCAATAGCAGAACAAGAATCGCCATTGAAAACCTCAAAACCATATGAGGGTATAGTTTAAAGTTGCATCGTCTTCTCCAAATGGTATCCCTGTTGTGATCATAGAGAAATTTGCAAGACCACAATTAATTAATGGAAAAAAAATAGGCCTATCAATTTAATTCTTGAACTTTTAAAACTTTGTCTACGTGGGACTGTAACGGATATTTCAAATTCAATATTAAAATACGCATCTGCCTTTCATCAATTGTGAAAAAAAAAGTAGCAACACTGAGATTCGGGATACACTCAAAAACCATTACCAGTAGACCACGAGGACTCCTTGTTATTTTATCATACATCTATGTATTTGTTCCCCAAGTAATGGTGGCCAGACGTTTTTATTTCTTAAATTTGGTTGGGTCGAATCCGACCCGGTTGTGCGCTCTCTCTCTTTCTCTCTCAAAGGATTGCTCCTTCCCTACCGTTTTGAAGTCGCACACATGCTTCTCCGGGTAGTGGTGAACACCGTACAAGGTGGTCCCGCGCTTGCTCTTGAACCCGGTCAACCCGACCCGTTTCCTACAGATGTCGCACCGATTCGGCTGAGAAACCGGAGCAACGACCACATCCGGAGGAGTCGGGAGATCTTCGGCCCCGGCGATCTCCGTCGAAGTCAACGGCGGAGGCGGAGGCAGAGATCTTCTGGTCTTGGCATCTGTGCTCTTCCGCCGTGGTCTTACTCTGCGCTCTGCCTTTTAAGATCTATCCCGAAACCAAAAATTCGTCCAAGTATTAATAATTCTCGAAATATGCACAAACTAAAAACTTTACTTCCAAATTATAGATTGTATGTTAGTGTTTACGTATGTTTGATATTAAATATGATGGAGGGTATAATGATTTGGCATGTTAGTCTTTGTCAAACTATTTGAAGTTTATAAAGATATGCTTGTAAGACATCAATTCTATACAGTAAATCTATATTTGATATGGTATTTGTCTTACAGATGTTGTTGAGGGTCCAAGAACTGATCAAAGTTCAGACCAGCAATGCAATGGCTCTGTTGGTATTCGAGCTCCCATGGACAATCAACGGTCTAGTGGTGAACCTTCAAACCAGGTTTCAGCTCCACCACCTTTATCTCATCTTGATTTAGAAGTTGTAGAGAGTCTTCCTCCAGAACTCTTCAAGGAATTAAACAGGATCTATGGTGGCAAGTTGGTAGATTTTGTTGCTAGAAACAAACGAGATTTTGGTGCAACAACATCGCATGAACGAGTAAATGGTATTCTCTATGTTAATTGTCTACCCAGCAAGCCTGATATATTTATTCTGTTGCCTGATTGATGTGCTGGTTTTATCTATTAGGTGCAAGGAGTGGGAGTGAGAGACATCTCTGCAATGATATGGGCCTACTGAATGAAACTGTACTAGAGCCCAAGGTACTTTTCCCACTTCTAGAGTTCTTTTTCTACTTAAGCTTTATCTATCGAGTCAGGGGATCTTGCATCAGTTATGTGTAACAAAATCTTTTATTTATTTTTCTTTCTTAACACTATCTTCTTCCTAGTTGGTATTCTTATCAAACTTTAAGTCCGATAGCATTCCTGTCTTGTTTTGGAGGGTAGTAAATCAAGCATCTGGCTGGACCTTAAACATTCTCTTCCAAGAATTTCTTTATTTGTGTTCCTTCGATTTTCTCTGGATGATGATTTCTGTGTTTTTCATGTTCTTGGATGATGAGCATTTCTTATTTCAAAGCATATGCTTTTGTTCTGCAGTAGGATTACCACTAAAAGCTTTCCATTTGTTTGTCTAAATTTCTATTTATTATTAGTATTACTATTTTTTATGTCTTTTTTTTGGGAGCTCCTATGTAATTGGTGTGGGACTTACATGATGCAGCATACAACTGTAGAGAAACAAGCAATGACATCTTTAGTGAGAGGGTTCAGTGATGTGGCAATTTTGACATCTGCTCTTGGAAATACTGATATAATGCCTGCATCTTTAAGTCAAGTAGATCCCTCAGTGTTGCTACAATTACCTAAAGAACTGAGAGCTGACTTACTTCAGCAGCTTCCTGAACACAGAAGATATGAGTTTGCTTCAAGTGCTGCATGTTCGGACTCTCTTGCAGAAGTACCTGGAGATTCATTAGATATGAGTGATGAAATTCAGTCTGATTCACGTGATCAGGATTTTAACAACAAACATTGGTTTGGGCATCCTCCACTGTGGGTTAAAGAGTTCAAAGCCAGCAAATGCATTTTATTAAGTATCCTTGCTGAGATGTACGATAAATCAGGCTCAACTGGAGACTTATCTCTTGCTCTACGCAGTACTATCATGGGATGCAAACATTCTCTAGATTCAAGTGCCGACTGTTGGACTGAAGCTGTAAACAGCTTGTCGGAACTTCTCAGGCAGTATGTTGCATTAAAGATCAACTTAGATATTGAAGAAATTTATGTTTGTTTTCAATTACTTAGAAGGTAAGTATACTGTAGATGCATCGAGACACACCTTTTGCAATATCTACTCATTTATTACTTGCATAAAATTTGGAATGCCTTCTAATTTTGAAGTTATGTCCCAGTTCTGTGTGAATGGTGACTCTATGAGTCTGTCACAAAAGATATTTTATAATTCTCTCTCACACACACACACCAAAATCTTGTTTGGTATACTATAAATCATGGAACTTCTGCCACTGTTAGTCATGTTCTGAGCTATATTATTCTGAGATATCCCTACTGATAACTGAGTCCGAAAGAATGTAAGAATAGATAAGATTGCATTATATGACCAAAAATTGTCCCATGTCCCAGTAAGGAATAGCAAAAGAAAGGAAACTAGCAAAGAAGACTAAAAGTAAAAGCATTCCCTAAAACTTCACCTTTTTATGGAAACCGAGTCTTGTCACAAAATAAATGCTGAACGAGTTTCTAGATGATGCTCTGCATGGAACATGATTCTTCTTTAGGTTTTGTGCATTTCCATTAATTTTCTGCGTAGTATTGTTTCCAAATATTATAACATTGAACCAGTTAATTGATTAAAGTTTTTTTTTTTTCAGGTTAACAACAAAGTCAAAGTTTTTCTTATAAGGCTAGAATCACATGTGAGTCTGGGATCTCGTGATTCGGACTGTACTAGCACGGATGTGTCCATGAGCGACCCCGTGGGATTTTTTCCATGCATGCTCTGTACGCTGGAGGAGTTTGAGTTCACCTCGTGTACTATATCATATTTATTCATTTTGACTCGCGTACATTGATGTGTTTCCTTACCTTCAGGTGAGTAGTTATGCTTTCAAGTTAACAATGCATCATTCTTTTAGGTTCTTGTTGTTAACAATAGAGTATTATAAAGGGGAAATTATTTAAAGGCCCAAAAACAGATAAGTTTTTAAAAAAAAATAACTTATGATACTAAGGTAAAAAATGCCCAACTTATGACACATTTTTTTCCCAAAAAAACTCAGCTGACATCATTTTCTTTCAAAAAAGCTCAATAAGTCATAAAACTCATTTGCCCTTCAGTCATAATATGAATTCTGACTGTCTTTAAGAGAGAGCTGTGAAGCAATTCTCTCTTCCCTCCTCCATTTATGCCGGAAAGTGAATCTCTCTCTCTCTCTCTCTCTCTCTCTCTCTCGATCTCGATCTCTCGATCTCTCGATGATTTCATATATTAAGTTCTGTTGTATATTCATTTTCACTCTGTTTTTGCATGAAACGGTTTCAGTTGATAGTTGTATTAATCGATTTCATGATAATATTGATTACTTAATTAGGTTTGTCTAAATATCTGTTTTTGCTATATATCCTGCTTGGCAGAGCCGCTCCCGCAATGCTACCTTCTCTAAATTTGCTCAATAGCAGCAGCTTGCCTCTGCATTGCTCCCCAACAATCTCTTTGGATTTGAGTAGATTTTTTATTCTTTTTTATATATGTTTTTTTTGTTTATATTTGTGAATTTTTGGATGTTCATTCTTCATTTTTTCAGTCGTTATTCTTTTGTTGAAACTGTGCTTATTTTCCAGTAGCATTACCACAAGGATGCCTTCTTCAGCTTCTCCACCATGCGAGTCCTTCTTTGTGTTAGAGACATTTAGGATTTTGTGTTATACGTGATATGATTTTGGTTTGGTTTTTTGCAGTAGCAGAACATGAACATGTGGGATTTGGTTTTTCTTTTACTACTGTTGTGATTTAGCTTGTTTTATGGATCATGTAGTTTGGTTAAGTTTGATAGATGATTATGGAAGGATAGTAGGGGTTGTGTTTGTGGCTACTATATCTACTTTGTTTTTTTTGTGTGCAAGTTTTAGTTGCTACTGTTTTTTTCTTTCTAAAACTAAGTATAAAGATTTTGGTGTATTTTGATGTGAAAATTATTACCGCAACTCCAACAATATCACCTAAAGTTTGCTTATTTTCTTCAAAAATAGAGCTGAAACCTATTTTAGCTGATCACTTGTGTAAATTTACTCCAACAACATCACTTAAAATGTAGTTAAATCTAAACAAATGCTTAATTTTGATTGGTTGATAATAAAATATTTATTTATTAATATAGTTATTGATTGCATTTGCAATCTAGAAAGAAAGAATTAATTAGAGATTGAATGTTTTGTTACCTATAATTCATGTTTTTGATATAAGAATAGGGGATGAAAATATAAAATATAGGGAATCTCAAAACTGATTCATATGATAGGGAACTGTTGGAGTGAATTTTAAGAGAAAATCTTTATATTTTAGTAAGAAATGACTTATAAAGGATATGTTGGAGTTGTTCTTAGTACTACTGTTCTGTAGTTTTTGTTGGCAATTGTTGTCGTTTGAACTTCAAATTATCAATTGCTACTTCATCCGCCACTTCATTCTTCATTCTTGGGACTGCTACTAACAATTGCATTAGATGTGAGACCTATTGGTGCCAATGTTTTGTTTATTTTTTCTTGGAAAAGTCCTACATATTTAACTTCAAATTATTAATTGTTATTGTGTTATTGTGTTTTTTTTTTGTATTCGTTGCTACCATATCTTTTGAGACTACTACTGCTTCTTTGTTTCTCAAACTGTTATTGCATTTTTAGTGATTGCTACTGTATTTTTGTTCGGGGATTGCTAATCCATTTTCAGTTCGGGGGTATTGTTACTGCACTTTTGGGGATTTCTACTACATTTGCAATTCATGAATTACTACTGTGTTTTTGGTTCGGGTACTGCCGTACTGTTACTGCTACTGCATTTTGAGTTCGTGGATTGCTGTTACGTTTTTGGTTCGTAAATTGTTACTACGTTTTCGATTCAAGGATTGCTATTGCGTTTTTAAGGACTATTATTGCAGTTTTGGAGAATGAATTGTATCAAAACTTTACTAAATTAAAGAGAAAATGGGAGTGTTAGAATCACTCCCCTAAATATTAGATACTGTCCTTTGATGTTTAAATTAAAGACCATTGTCCTTAATTATACTTAAATGTATATTGTTTCAAACAGATTTTGACCCAATTAATGTTTACAAAATGGACTCTCACTAGGGTACAACTTCGGCAACCAATGCCCAAAATCCACAAATCGTTGAAATGTAGGAAGTGCAGAATCGTGTAGTTATTTTCGATAGTCAAATTTATGAAAAAGTTAAATATAACAATCTATTTCAACTTTTCAAGTTGTTTCAAATTTATGAATGTAAAAAAACGGTAAAACTGAAAATAAATTGCAGGAGAGATATAACTTGAAACTATTTTCTCTCACCTCTCTAACTAGAGATTTAACTTAGTTTAGAATATGTGTTGGAAACTAATTCTAACAAAGAAAAAGGGTCAAATTATAACTTTTTTTTAAATAACAACACTATTTCTATTGGGATGCTCTAAATTCTAAAACTATTAGAACAACACTAAACTACAAGGTGAAGATGATAACATTGGTAATTGGTAACAAGAGATGGATGGTAACATTGGTAATTAGTCAACCCTAGGAAATTTACATTTGTACGCCACACTATGTCCTCTCCCCCAAAACACCACAAGCATAACCCTCTTTTTCACTCTTCCTTCCCAAATTCACAACTAAACAAGCAAAAGAACAAACACCATTTCACACGCCTACTACTTACTAGTACTGCAAAAAGTCTACTAGTCTACAACTGGTTTCTCTACTGCTACTAACCTTTTCCTCTTCCCTTGTATTCTCTTTTTCACTCTTTTCACCTTTCCGCCCCAAAAATCATCATGTCCTGTCATTGTTGCCCATAGCACCAAAAGGGGTAAAGGGGCACTCTTGGTCTTCTTCTAGGCTTCTAGCTATGTCGCCATGTACATACAAAAAAAAAGCTTCCTCTTCATTGTTTCCGCAATCAGTATCCTAGGATGGTGGAGCATCGTTGTTAATGTTGTTTCCCATTGCAGCCGGTGACCAGAAATCGGCACCGTTGTTGTTCGCCACATGCTCGGTGTACTCCGCCGGCACTAAACACAGTCCCCTGCTTCTCAGGTCATTACTTCTAGCTACTTCTTCTTTCTTCACTCCCTCTCCCTCTCCATCCTGAAATCAACAGTCAAAAATAATAATCATTAACCGCGGTGATCCAGAGAAGAATCAAGTTTGACTAGACTGTTGACTAAAGACGAGTGACTAGTCAGTGTGGGGTCCCCTCAGGAGACCAGAGTCCGTCCAATGGCGCGTCGTGGTGATGACGTGGAGATTGGTCAGGTCACAACAGAAATCATCAATGGAGTTAAATCTGACAGAAGTGTGTGTTGGATTACTTACAGGTGGAGCTGGTGATGGTGAAGGCGAAGGCGAGCGTTGTTGCAGATATGGCGAGCACAGAACCTGAACTTGATCGTGCAAGAATCTTATGTAACCCATCGCTTCGTGAAGCACAGAGGCCGTGTCCGTCTGAACAATGTACAAGTTTTGATTTCTCATAAAAAAAAACAAAGAACAAAGTTTTTCAACTTCAAAAATCAAATGGATTTGGGGAAACAAAAGTTTGTACCTTTCCGAAAGGTGAAACGAGCTGTTGCAGAGCTGAGATTCGTTCTCCAAGCTTCTCTCTCCTCTGTAATTAAAGTGGTACCAAAGTAATTGACCAAACCATACATGAAATTATTATGTGAACAAAAATGATGGAACAAAAGGGCCTCCAATTCTAACCTTTCCAGGAGTAGGCTTGCCAGTTTTGGACTTTTTGGAGCTTCTCTGACCGCCGCCCACGGTGGCCGTCTTTCCGCATTGAACCGGTTCTTGAGCCAACACATCTCGCTTTTTCTGCCAACCAAAAAGGGGACCCAGAATCGGAAAAAAAAACTCAAAAGACAAAAAAAAAAGATTACAACTTTAGTTAAAGTAAGTTGCAAAGTGTCTGACATTATTGTTGGAGTTGTTGTTGGTAGTTTTGGTGATGGAAGAGACAGAGGAGGAATCACTGCATGAGACCCCAAATTCTCCATGGCTGCTGTTGTTGTTGGTGTTCTGAAAGTCACCAAAACAGAGCACTTTGGGCGTTTTAAGGTCGGAAGAGGAGGAGTAAAGCGACGAACAGCTGTTGATGTTGTTGTTGTTGAAGATTTGGTTTTGATTCTCATCAAAACAAAGACCCACCACATCATGTTCAACTTCATAGAGTAGCTGAGAGAAGCTCGTCCCCTCCATGACCCCAAGTTGGTCCATCTCAAACCCCTTCTTTTCAGCCATTGAGAGAAAGTGACCAAGTAGAAGAACAAGAACAAGAAGTGAGCGGGTTTAATTTGGGAGAAAACGAAAGAAGCTTCTTCTTTTTCTTCTTGCTTTAGTTTTGTTGTTGATAGAGAGAGAGAGAGGGAGGGAGGGAGACGGGGCTGTCTGTTTTGTTCTACTGTTTCTGCTTAAGTGAGAGAGAGAGAGAGACTAGTGACGGTGGCAGAGGCGTTACAGAGGAGAGCATAGGAAGGGAGAGGGGCAGAGATGGCATTTCGCATTTTCCAAGGAGGTTTGGATTTTGGAGCAACTTCTGGTCAAACCCACCTGGCCCGAGAAAACCGTGGTGTCGTCCTCCAACGCTTTGCCTAACCCCAAATCGAAGAAGAGAGAGCCAAGTTTAAGCTATAACGCGTCATCTCTCTCATCTATCTATGGAGCTTCAACGGCTAACACATCTCTATCTCTATCAGTAAACAATAAACTGAAGTAGACCGTGACAAAAGTGATGTCCAAGGGTATGGGGTCCCTATGTTGTTTATGGTCTCGTCGAGTTTTAGTTTGGTTCATGTGATTTAGATCTTGTTATCTTAGTTTGTCACTGTATCAGTTGTTTGGACCTGAAATAAATATTTTATATTGGGCTTGAATAGCTGAAGTCTTGGCGAGCGGCTCAAGAATGGCTGAAGTCTTGGCGAGCGGTCCGTGAATTATAAGAGAGCTTGGCGAGCAGCCGAATACAGAAAATAGAGTTCAGTTAGAACTGTGATTCATTAATTAGCTGATTTCATGCGGCTTAGATGTCTATCATATTTGTTTTATCTCAAATAGGTTTCTTTGATAGAAGAGTTGTGATAATATTGAATATCTATAAGAATTAATAACCCGTGTGCTGGTATTGGAATTATATTGGGATTCTAAGAGCAAGAACAGATGAACTTTAATAGAATTGAATGACTGTTGGTATGCGAGTATATAAGGAGAGTAAGAGTTTTGTGGAAAAGGTCCCCGATCAAATACAAAACATTTGCTATACGCAAGTACACCTAGACAGACATCTCGTCTTCGAGATTCTATCTTCTTTGCAACCAGAAGGTCAAAGTGCTTGTCACCTGTCGAGTGAGAGTGTTGCGACTCCAAGGAAGCAAATTGCTAATGGAAAGTTGAAGAGCTTATCACCTGTGGGTTGAGAGTTTGGATACTCTAAGGAAACAAGTGTTCTCAACACATCGTCAGAGAAGTTGCTCTGCTTTGCACTGATAAGGGAGTGTGAGGTATCGATTTCGAAGTCTCTGCTAGAGACACATATCAAAAGTCCTAGGTTACTAGGCGAGAAGAACTTATTCGGACTGGGTTGGTGCTCTCTCTGTCTAAATCGCTTTATATAGAAATCAGGCGGCTGTAAACAGTCCATATTCCGTTGAAGAACGGTGGCACGCCAGCATACAAAGCACACGATACAGGATAAACCGGTACCTACAGTTAAAGCTATCTAAACCTGTTAAAAGAGACTACTTCGCGGAAGGATCTCTCCGCGGGAGATATTTTGCGCTCGAACATTTTGGCACGTCCAGTGGGACATAAAAAATATTTTGTCCAATTTTCGTGTCTCTAAACAAGATACCACTGTTGTGTCAAAACGAACATTTTGGCACGCCCAGTGGGACCCAATTTGTATTTTTGTGTCTCTAAGTGACAATTGGGGATCCTTATCAAAGGGTCTACCCTCAGTGTCGCAAACACCCACAACCGGCTTACCGTGAACATACATCTACCCGGTGTCGTTCATTAAGTATTCAAGCGGTTGAAATTATCTTCGCTAAAGACTTCAACATCATGATGTTTAAATCTTTGAGTGAAGCGGAGATAGCGGAACTCACGTTCCCAGAATACCTAGCTTATGCAGTTAGGCGTGATTGCCACTAAGCTAATTACTATGCGGCTCTCGATAAAAGGATCGAGCAGCAGGCGGCTCTTCTCACTACCCAGAGCGACTTAATAAATACGGCGGCAGCCGGAATCCAATCACTTAGAGACACAAAGATCGAGAGGAGAGAGAGGCCATGAGAGCCCAGGTAACTAGTTTTGTGGAAGGTCAAGATAAACTACGAATATAAATCCTCCAACACTTGGGATCAAGTTTGGATGAATACCGCCGATATGCGGCGACACTGTCTCGAAGGACAAATAGGGACATAGCGTCTCTAACCAAATCCGTATCTGACTTGGCAAGAAAGACTAGACAAGCAGAGTCTTTCCCTCTTACTTGGGAGCAATGGTTAAATATGTTCCTAAACGATTATGACATACATTTAGCTAAGATGTATGAAACATACGAGACACCGTTTCCTCCCATGCAGAAGGGCGATCCTGATGCATGGCAATGGCCAAAATTTTACTGGCATCAGACCTTCCAGACTTTCTCTGGCGATGACGATTCTAACGCGGCAACACACTTAGCATATTTTACGCTGCAATTGGGGCAGTATGCCGATAATGAGGGACTCAAATTAAGAGTCTTTGGATCGTCTTTATCAGGATCAGCCCTCGTATGGTATACGGGAATAGAAAATGGCTCGATCAGTGAGTGGAAGGACATGGTGGCCTTATCCATATATCACTTTGGAACGGCAAGTCCAGAAACCAGCGTTGGAAAGTTGGCTTCCTTGAGCCAATCGGCGACAGAAAGTCCAGTCACCTTCTTACACCGTTTCCGGTCAGAATACAATCTATGTAAGACCCCATTTGGTAAAGAAGAGGTGGTCGAGATGGCCAAGAATGGTTTGGAGGATACGTACCACCAGTTATTCCTAAACAGCAACTACTTCTCCTTGAATGAGCTTATCACGGCTGTAACAAAAGCTTACAGTACCATGCAAGAAAGAGACAACAGAAGGAATGCATCCAAGGGAACGTAAAATGCTAAGTCTTATGATAGACTAATGCCAAAAACAGTGGCTTATATTGAAGATATAGACGACCAAGAATCGGACTCTAAGGGCGAGCAAGTGGGTGCTGTGGATTTAATAACGAGCAAAGTATTAAAGCCCCGCAAGCTTCAAAAGAATAAGGGTCCAATCAAACTTTCAACAGTGGCTTTTACCAAGCCAGAGTTTGAGACATACACTTATGATGCCAATCTGGCTCATGAGATCTTGGACGAGCTATACAGCATGCGTGCTGTTAAAACGGATTTTGGACCGCTTCCTACAACTGAGCAGTTAAAGGGTAAAAAGTACTACAAGTTCCATGGAGCATGAAACCATATTACAAAAGACTGCATCAAGCTTAAAGACCAGATCCAGATATGGATCAACGAAGGAAGACTAGAGCTGGAAGGAACGTCCAAAACAGCAGCATTAGTGGATTCTAAGCCTTTCCCAACACCTTAAGTCAATATGATTGATGTTGATTGGTCATTATCCGATAGTCGTATTGGAAGTTGGGAGGCCTTGAATCGATCTGTCTTTGTAGCCTACTCTTTCAAATACGAACAAATGAAGGATATCTTTGATAGGCTAAGGGACATGGGTTTGGTCCTCTATTACCCGGTTAATGAACTCAGACAATTACGGTATAAAGGTCCAGCTCAGCACTTCTGCAGATTTCACAATCACTTTGGTCATCAAACAGCAAAGTGTTTGACCTTGAGGGATAAAATCCAAGGGTTGACCAATTGGGACGTGATTGAAATCAACGACAAAGGAGAGGTAGAATGGCATCCTCTATACCCTCATAGGCCATCACCTCCTCCCGACACAACTTGTCCTACCATCGAAACTTCTTCCCATAGCAATCAAACTGAACCAACATATAAAAGGAAGAAGTCAAGACGGAGGTCTAGACGCAATATTGCATTTGTCCGACCTAAGCGGACTGAGATTACTTACAATGCGTCTAGGCGAGAGGAAATATTTGAAGAGCTAGTCCAAGCAAGAATAGTAGTGGTTCCTGATAATTGGGAAGCTCCGGACCCACATCCTGAGGATGTTAGGGGTCTTTTTCACTGTCGATGCCATAATAGGTGGGGTCGCCATTCCACAAGTGCTTGTCGTGATTTGAAGTTCAGGATACAGTAGTGGATTGACGAGGGAGAAATAATGATAGATCAAGAACCCTCGCCAGGCTTGGCGACCGACTTATCAATGACGGTTAGGATGTTGGAACTAACACAAGATAAATCCAATAAAAGGAAACAATCCAACAGCCATCCAACTACTGGCGAAAGTCCACAAAGCAGGCAAACAACAAAACCAAACAAAGGAATAGAAAAAGTGGATCCAAAAGCAACGTCGCCAGTAGCCCTTTGTGCTCATTGTAAACTCAGAAGTGGGTTGAAGATTTCATATGAGGAATTGGCTGAAGCAGCTAAATCATTCGCAGAACTATTTGCACAAGCAGATCATCAACCTTAACGAGCAAGACAAAGGGACACTCCAACTCCTAAGCGCTCGCGAGTAACAGAAGCGGTCAGTACTACCCACAGATTCGAATCAGAAATTGCTGACACGCTCGCGAGGCCATATATACCTCCAGCTTCAAGAAATATCACCAAGGAGAACGTTTGGTATGTAAGGGAGAAAGGAAAGACTATTGAAGTGACTCCAAGCAGAAGAAGAAATCTTCAACGACGCTCTAGGGAATCCAAGAGAGCACTAGAGGCTTATGAAGAAGGCCTGCTCACAGAAGAAGAACTTGTGTGTTCTCCAGAAACGCTGCAAAGGCAGATGAATGCCCTTGCAGCAAACCCATTAGTGGTTTTCGGGAAGAAGTCTCGCGAGCCCAAAACGAGAGCACAAAGACCAGGTGTCTTTGACCGTAACCCAGAGTTAGGGTCTAAAGGGAAACAACCCGTACCTACTCTTGAAGATCATCGTGAAGTTGCACAACGGAAACCAGTGAGAAGACGCCTCACTTTTGAAGATGACACGATGAAGGCAATAGGGTTACATACACCTCCTAAGGAAGGGAAAAGCATTCAAAAGCAAAAAACTCCAAGCGAGCCCAAGGTCTTGCAATGGAAACCGAAACCTTTGGTTGTGGAAGAACAAAAGAAAGTCTGACAACCCGTTTCCCGTCCAATGGAGCAAGATCCAGCACTACTCATGCCAGCAACTGTTGATCCTATACCTGAGGATAAGTTGCAACATGTTGCTTCTCTCGAGCTCACTACAAATTTGAGTCCCGAGGTGCAACAGGCTAAGGGTGACAACTGTGAAGATGATGAGCAGTTGTTGGATTACAGTGAAGGTGAAGAAGAAGAAACTCAAGATTACATCGAAGAGGAGAATATCACTGTTAACATGGTGTATATCTTATCTTCCAAGTATGCTTTGCCTTCACCAGCAATAATGGATGAGTCAATCATGAGCGATAGCGTCAACAACTTGGTAGTACCAGATAATGAACCCAAACCACAAGATGACTTAGCATTTACCAAGGCACCAAAAATTAATTCATCCACAAAGGGACAAATGATGTTCGCCAAGCCTACGGTAGACATGGCCTCGCACATGCGGCCGTTATATGTTACAGGGAAAGTCCAAGGAATACAACTAAACAAACTCCTAGTGGACTCTGGGACAGCCGTAAACATCATCACAGTTAAGGCAACGGCCTTATTAGGCGTTCCCAAGTCTGCTATCCAAGAAACCTCACTGCACGTTAGAAACTTTCAGGGTAGCATTTCCAAGACTTTGGGCATTGTCTTTTTATAGGTTCACATCGGTCCAGCCACCGGTACGTATACATTCTTTGTAGCAGAATGTACAGCTCCGTACACTGCAATTCTGGGGCGTGACTGGATCCACAGGAGCTATTGTGTACATTCGTCCCTCCATCAGCAGATGTTACTTTGGGATATGGAGTCTGGTGAAGCAGAGATCATTAATGCTGATCCTCGTCTATATTCTGTTTCTGCTAATTCATTAGAAGCCAGTTATTACCACAGTGACCTTAGGCCATTGGAGGTATGTGGCGTCGATAGTAGGGGCCGCCCAGTTGGTGTTACGGCCTCTGAACTAGCTCAGTGGGGTATGATCCAAATCAATCAAGATAGTGGAAGACCCTGCACCATTGAGCTACCATCCAAACATTCTCAATGATCGGGTCTCTATCAAGTATAGAGACCGAGGCTTGTTACTCTTTACACGAGCGTTTTCACAATTTTATGTTGGAGAGTCAGGCCTTTGAGAAGATTTCAGTGGTTGCAGCATTGGAATATGTGGATGAAGACGTTTTATAGGACTTGGAGGAAGAAGAAGAGATTAAATTAGCTCCAGCAGCCCTGGATGATTTACCTCCCAAAGTCAAGGATCCCATTGAACATATTAATCTTGGGACAATTGAAGAGCCAATCTTTATGGCTATTAGTACCTTCTTGGAACCCGAAGAAAGACTTAAACTTATTGAATTGCTACGAGAATACGCTGATTGTTTTGCAGAAAAGTACGACGACATGTCAGGACTGTCACCAGATTTGGTCTGTCACAACTTACCCATCATCGAGGGAAAGAAGCCCGTAAAACAAGAGATGCGTCAGATGAACACAGAAACTGCAATTCTTGTCAAGGAAGAGGTCGAGAAGATGCTCAAGTCAGGGATCATACCAGTAGCCAAATACAATGAGTGGCTATCCAACGTCGTCCTAATCAAGAAAAAGAACGGGAAAATGCGAGTATGTGTTGACTACAGAGACTTGAACAATGCAACCCCAAAGGATGCATACGCAATGCCAGTAGTGGATTTGCTGGTAGATTCAATAGCTCGCCATGAGATGTTAACATTCATGGATGGAACTGCTGGCTACCACCAAATTCCAGTGGCTGAATCTGATCGACATAAAACTGCGTTTCGGTGTCAAGGATTTGCAGAAGTATTTGAGTACGTGGACATGCCATTTGGACTCAAGAATGTTGGGGCAACCTACCAACGTACAATGAACTTGATCTTCCATGATCTTATCGGTAAAACTATGGAAGTATATATTGACAATGTGGTAGTTAAAACGAAATGCAGAAGTGATCATTTTGAAGACTTACTACAGGTGTTTCTCATAATGAGGCAACATCAACTAAAGATGAATCCAGCCAAATGTGTATTTGGAGTCCAGGCAGGAGACTTCCTGGGTTTTTTGGTTCATCAGCGTGGGATTGAGATACCGGACGACAAGAAACAAGCGGTATTTAGTGCAGTCCCACTAAGGAGTAAGAAGGAGCTACAACGATTATTAGGAAAAATTAATTTCTTACGACGGTTTATTGCCAATGCTGCTGGGAAAATACAACCATTCTCAACCTTGCTCAAGCTTCAAAATCAGAAAGACTTTGTATGGGAGCCTATCCATCAAGAGGCGTTTGATACCATCAAAGCATATCTGACGAACTCGCCAGTCTTGGTTCCTTCAAGACCAGGGGTTCCTCTTAAGCTGTATATTTCAACTACTGACCTTTATATTAGAAGTCTATTAGCTTAGGACGACACGTCAGGAACTGAACGTGTTATTTTCTATTTGAGTCGTACCCTGAATGATTGTGAAACGAGATACTCTCCAATGGAAAGAATGTGCATAGCCTTGTATTTTTCAGGGTGCAAACTGAGGCATTACATGTTTTCCTTCACCACGTGTGTCATAGCACAAACTGATATGGTGAAGTATATGTTGTCCAGACCCATTCTCCGGGGACGCATTGGGAAGTGAATTTTGGCTTTGTCAAAGTTTTCTTTGCAGTACGTTCCCCAGAAGGCGGTTAAAGGCCAAGCAGTGGGTGACTTTCTGGCTCATCATCCAATGGAGGATGTTAGTGAGGGGCCAGAACTGGACCTTGCTCATATTGATTTGGCTCCTTGGTGTATATACTTCGATAGGTCAAGTACGAGTACACTGGCTGGGGTAGGAGTTGCATTAGTTTCTCCATGCGGCCAAACTTTTTCTTATTCTTTCAGGTTGGACTTCAGATGCACAAATAATCAAGCAGAATATGAAGCTTTAATCATTGGGTTAGAACTTCTGCTCGATATGGAGATCAATGATGTGCACGTCTTTGGAGATTCCCAACTAGTGATCAGACAACTTGAAACCAAGTATAAGGCTGGATCAGTCCTAGAACCATATGCTAAACGAGCCTGTAATTTGCTCAAGTTGTTTACAGAGGTGGAGTTGAGTCATGTTCCTCGTGAGAGGAATTATGCAGCAAACGAGTTGGCTCAACTAGCAACAGGGGTGAGCTTGCAAGATGGAGTACGCGAGCGGATATTAAAGGTTGAAAGAAGAACCCTCCCATCTTTCTTTGCTCGCCAAGAAGACAAAAATGAGTGGTACATTGCTACACTTGATCACGTTGATGTGGATTGGAGACAGGAGATTATCTCTTACCTCCAGAATCCTAATAATCCGGTAGCAAAGCGGATTCATTTCTTAGCTTATAATTATGTGCTCAAAGACGATGAGTTATATAGAAGAGGAGAGGAAGACATACTTTTACGGTGTGTCTTTGGACGTGAAATTAAGCGATTAATGAGGGAGGTCCATCTTGGGATAGCAGGGGCACATCAGGCCGGTCCCAAGATGAGATGGTTACTTAGAAGACATGGCTTTTATTGGCCAAGAATGCTTAGAGATTGCATCACGTTTGCTAAAAGTTGTGAAGAATACCAAAAACATGGTACAATCAACCATATGCCCAGAATACCATTATAGCCTATAATCAAGCCTTGGCCAGCTCGAGGATGGGCTTTGGATTTAATTGGAATGATTCATCCTCATTCATCTAAAGGGCATAAATTCATCATAGTGGCTACTGATTTCTTCACAAAATGGGTCGAAACTCGACCTCTCAGGGTATCGTCAGCCAATGCCATCCGCCAGTTCTTATTTGAAGATATCATTTGTCGGTTTGGTATTCCTGAGAGTTTTGTTTCAGACCGTGGGGCAGCATTCATGTCTGGAGAAGCAAATGAGCTTATGAAGGATCTCGGAATCCACTTTTCACACTCTTCTCCATACTATGCCCAATCCAATGGTCAAGCCGAAGCAAGCAATAAAATCATTATCCATATTCTTAAACGAATGCTTACGAGCAATGCCAGACTGTGGCATGAAGAATTATTTAACACCCTGTGGGCTTATAGAACAAGTAAAAGACTAGAACACCCACAAGTATAACTCCTTATGCATTAATGTTCGGCCATGATGCTATCTTGCCTTTGGAAATAAACGTTCAGTCTTTGCGGGTGATGGAACAACACAACCTGATCGGTAAAGATTATGTACAAGCGATGTGGCAAGAGCATAAAGACTTGGATGAGAAACGAATACAAGCTTATGATAGTCTATGTGCTGAAAAACGAAAGGTGGCTCGTGCCTATGACCGATGTACCAGGGGCATGAGTTTTGCAGAAGGAGAACTCATCTGGCGAGTCATTTTGCCTGTTGGCGAGAAGACTGAATGACGAGGAAAATGGTCAGAAAAATGGGAAGGACCATACATTGTCGATCAACTTTTGGCTAAAAAAGCAGTTCATTTACGAGATCGAGATGGTGCAATACACGCTAATCTTATAAATGGTCATTTCCTTAAGAAGTTCATACAACAAATCTGGGAGTATGATGATCCTCCAACTGTGGCTTAATCCAGTTTATTCATGCTAAACTTCTACTCGCATGAGTAAACTGCAGGGGCAACACATAGGGATTATGTACATCACAGTAGCCTATACTTGAGGCTAAATCTTTAGTTAGAGCCTATATCTGAGGCCAATTTTTTTTTTTTTGTATTTCTTCTAAATAAAGTGTTCGTTTTAGCCAATTACTATGGTCAAAGTTATGTACAAACTACATCTGAGTTTAACAAATAAATTTACATAAGGCACTCTTTGCTTCAAACAAAATATTACATTCATCAAATAGAAAAATACGAAGGCTTTGCGACCTCGAGCTCTGATACCACACGAGAAACAAACTACAAATCAGCAACAGAACAGAAAGATAAATACAGTTTGTTTTTCACAAATCCTCATAGTTGATAGCCATCCCCTGGGGTTGATGTATCAAATATACACATGTAGAGATCGACCTCGGCGAGGGGATGAGGAGGATTTGAAACGCCAAGGAAGCTAATGCATTAGATCAGAAGACCCTTTACACTAGACTTGGCGTTTGTTACCTTTTCTCCCAGGTCTGAGGCTCCTATCTTCCCCCTCAGTGCAGCCATGTTCATAGGGCTTACAGCCTCTATGTTATAGAAACAGATCGTGTGCACCGGAGGAAGACGAGGAAATTTTCAACATCGGGATTGTGGCTTTCCCTTCTTTTACTGACACAAGTTGGGATAGCCAAGGCAACGCCTAGACTTAGATATTGCTATCTAGTCCAGGTTTGGACGTGGATATTGCTATCTAAGGAATACGACATGAAAGATTTTATCTGGAGGTTTCTTTAGGTAGGAAAACCAGAGAAAAAGAACAAGAGGGGAGTTCATTCTCGCGAGGAAGTTGGTTCACAAGACAAGGAAGGGGAAACCTTTTATAGAAAGGAGTCACAGCGGAAAGGCTTTGCGAGAGTAATTACACCCGAGAATAGAGGACACGCGTTTAGCTGGAATTGGACCACGATACGGTTTATCTACCTACGAAGAGAGCATGATAAATGAAAGATTTTTGGGGCAGGTAAAACGTATTTCAAGGATTTGATTGTTTGACGCGATACGGATTCCAAGCATGGAATTGAATTTCATTTAATGTTGAACAATCAGATCAAACAAACGGCTGTAGCTTATAAGTGAGGCTAGTTTCGATGGAACAAGTGTTGACCAGGCTTAAATCTGAGGCCCATTCTTATTGTTGGTCCCAATTCACACTTTGTTTCCAAAATTTGGATTGAATGAATAACTACTTAAAGAATTTTAGATCAAATAAAATAGGGCTTGAATCCTGAGGCCCATTAAATTTACAATAAGAGGGAAAATTTCCTCACTGCAGCTTTGGAAACTTCCAAGGCCACCCAGGCTTGATGGACCGTTTGGCGAGCATTTTTTGCTTCTTCTCATGCCTCCTGCATGAGCTGAGCTTGGCTCTCGCCTTCCATCACGATCTGGCCTACATTATGTTTAAGGACATCTGTTTGCAGAACATCTATTTCAGCGTCAAGGATGGCAAGTTCAGCATTGAGAATTTCCCTTCTAGCCTTTTTGTTTCTTAAGGCTTCTTGCTGAGTAGATGTGTCCTTTAGAATCGCCTGGATTCGCTCTTTCTCTCTTCGAGTTTGACGCTCCAATATCTCTGTTGCTTCTTTCTTATGCTCGGCCTCGAGCTTTAGACATTGGTAGGCTTCACTTTGGCTCAAGAGTTGAGAGAGGTTCTCTTCAAGTTCGTTCAGGCAGGGAATGGAGTCTGCTGGGGCGGTGGCCTTCATATTCTTGATTTGGATGCAGACGGCTTGAATGTCGTGAGGAGAATCCAGGTCCCCAGAAAGGATGTCCTGAATAGTGACATCAGTGTCAGAAGGAGAGCTCAGTGTACCCAGTTTGCTTACAATTTCTTGCAATTGTACTGTTTCTTCTTGTGGTCTGAGTAGCTGAGAAGAGGCTCCTTGTGATGAAAATGGTGCAATAACTTCTTCAATTATAGACTTAAGATTTTCATCATTAACATCTGGATAACAAACAGGCTGACCCTTGGCGGCCGTTTCAGTTGTTTGGCCTGATAGGATTGATTGTTCCTTTGGACTTGTGGGAGTTATCTCATAAACATCAGTGTTTACAGGAACGCTTTTGGACTAGAGTATAAATACATGTTATCAGGATCAGTTAGAATTAATAATTCAGAATGAAGTAGGTTAAGAGGTTCTTACTTGTGTGGGAGACAATGGCTGTGTTTTCTCAGTTGCTTGAATTTGAAGCACTGGCGAGGAAGGAGCTGGGTCCTCGCGTTCTGAATTAACCTCGACCAATGACAGTGGTTTGATAACTGAGTGCTCTGGCGAGGAGGGAATTTGCTGTTCTGGCTCTGTGATGACTTGGTCATCCTGAGTACTTGTGCCCTTGCCAGAAGAGGAAGGAATGAAGCAAGATTGAAATTCAATCTGCAAGCGACGGAATAACACGACGCTATCAATAGGCTTGTTCTTCTCTTCTTCCTCTAGTTCCGCTCGATGGATTCCAGCTAGAAATTGGGCTATGAATTCCTTGCAACATTCTTTACCGTTGTTGATGACTTCATGACCTGTATCATGATCTTCACTACCATATATGATGTTGGAATCATCGAACTTCAAGATATAGGCTTTACAGCATCCTTCATGGAGCCTTTCTCCCAGTGAGTATTAAATAATAGGCTTCGACTTCAGCTTTGAGGATGAAGAAATGATCATTCGAACTCACTATGAATACCTGAGGCTTTTGGCTCTTCTTGACTTGCTCCCATGACAAATCAAAAGATGGAAGACCATTTAGGGCTGTAAACCTTTCTGGGTCGAAATACCCAATGAAAGAGTCATCAGATGAGAACTTCAGCGGTCTGATGCTGGCCTTCGAAATAATGTCCAGATCAAAATGTTGATCTGGGTAAGCGCTTGCAAGGGCCTCGTCCTTGCATAGTTCTTGCCACTCCCTGGAACCTTGAATCAAGAGGTCATTGAATTGGGAGAGCGTGGGCAGGCTGTTGGGATTTATACATAACCAGTGTGTAATGGTGAAGACCAGTGCCGAACATGCACTTGCCCCGGAGGCTTTGTCACTCCTCTGATCAAACAAAGCATGGAAGACTTGAGCTTGAAGCTTTAATTTTCTTGTTTGTCCCTGCTTGTGATCTCTGTAGCTAGCCAAGCTCCACTTTGAAGTTCTTTGGGCTTCAAGTGGATCTTCCTGCGTTTCTGAGACTGTTAAAGAATTTGGGTTAGTTACAGCTCAGTGAAAAAATCAGATATTATTCTGGGTAAATGAATGCAAACACTTACGGAATGCCCAGAAGGATTGGATCTTTTCTTCTTAAAAGACTGTAAGGCCATAGTCACGTCTGGTTCAGGGGTGTGCTGTGTTTAAGAAGGAAGGTTGATCAGTTACAATATCAGAAATTGCTAATGAATGTGGCATTTTTGGATGAAGAGGCATACCTGTGGCCAAGGTGATGTGCTTACGTTCCTGAAAGTCTTGCTGATAACAGCCAAGTCCCCTTCATTTGAAAATCTTTTGCAAAAATCATGGAAGATAGAGGCAAAGCATGCGAGTGGTCCCTTGTGTCGTATTTCTTCCCAAAGCTGGGAGCACCATACTTGGTATGACTCGGTGACCGAATGAGAAATCACTAGTGGCTTTGATATGATAAGAAGCATTATTGTTGGAAAGCCAAAGTGTTCATCTTGCACTTCTGCTGCAAGATGATGACTTGTTCCTCGCCAGAGAGTATATTTGCTCACAGAATTGGCGAGGGACATGGGTGCATCCTGGGTGAGCCCGAACTGTCTGGAGAAATGGTTAGGGGCATACAGTTCATACCCAGGGCTCGCTAAGTCTGGGACTGGCAGGTCCTTGCAAGTGTTGCACTAAATGAAGAAGCTCCTCACGAGAGCGTCTTGCTCTGGCGAAGGCATAAATCCACTCGCAAGGAGGCCAGGATGGCGACGACTTAATATGATGTCAACTGCTGCGGTTGGAAATTCTTTATGCAAGCAGAGATGATTGAAGCAGTTGATATAGGAATTCTTTATGTACTTCCCTAATTGGTGTAGAAACCAACAACTGGTCCAGTAGCTTCTGATCTTCAAAGGCAGGAGGTGCTGATGGGCAGAAGAAAGGGAAGTACATCCGCAACCAGAACTCTACCATCCAGAGTGGTCCTAGTTGATTAAGGTCGAGCTTTGAAAGTGTGACTCGCTTCAAGCCGTAGTAGATGTAGGCAAGAACGGATTCAACCAAGCCCAGTTGTTCACCGTTGAATAAGCGTTCAGCAAGGTTGGTCCAGCATCTGTTGACCTTTGCGGAAGATGGACAGAAGATGTACTTCGATAGCCAGTACTCTAGAAAGTCTATTCCTCCTTGGTCTGTGTCTTTTTCCACCTGTGCAAAGTGCTTTACCCCGGAAGAGTAAGAAGAATGACAATTGAGGGAGGCTTAGACTAGTGTCCCATGGTGTTGATTGAGCGACCAGGGGTTCGCAAATGCAGGAACTCCAAAGATGTTGATTGTAATACTTACATCACCACAGGGGAGACGGAAGCAATTGGCTGTACAATCCTAGAAGCAAATGGTTGTGGCGAATGGTGCTCTGTTGCCACCAGCTGGGAGAGAAAAGCATAGATCAATGAGTTGAGTGTTTCCAACTGTTTCCCGCCGGTCGATATCTTGTTCGCGACAGTGCCGGTACCAGGCAAGATCTTCTACGCTTGGGTGAGGCCATCTCCCAATAAGACAAAGTGTGTCTTTGTTGGTCCATTCCTTTGGGTCTGCCCTGGGGTTTTCTTGGACTATCAGGGATGAATTACAGATGGGATGGCGAAGGATATTGAATAGCTCTGGATTTATTGGAACATCCAAGAAGGGACCAAGAAGGCCAGTACCTTCGCTTGGGTCTATAGAAAGGATGCAGACGGCCTCTGGGTTGTGTCGTCTGGCGACAGCTTTGAGGTGTCTGGAGAATCTCTTGACGTCTTGGGTTTCATGAGGAATGGTGATGTCTTTACAAGGAGGCATTTTTCTAGATCGGAGAAGATGAACGGCGTTGAGAATGAAAGGTCTTAGCTTTTGATTGAAAAGGTTGAGAGTGCAGGATCAAGGCAAGTGAAAAGGTCTCATTAGGGAATGAGATTTTGTTGATGGAGACTTGTGCTTATATATTACGTCAGCCGAGTGATGTAACTCTTCGAAGAAGTCGTGCAACGTGGCACTTAGGTGTTATGTTACTATTTGGTTTAACAGCGCGTCAGTCGGGTAATATTCAAATCTTTTCGCTTGTTCAGGTAATTCAAGTTCAAGACTTGAGGGGTAATGTTTGGGCCTGAAATAAATATTTCATATTGGGCTTGAATGGCTGAAGTCTTGGCGAGCGGCCCAAGAATGGCTGAAGTCTTGGCGAGCGGCCCGTGAATTATAAGAGAGCTTGGCGAGCAGCCGAGTATAGGAAATAGAGTTCAGTTAGAACTGTGATTCATTAGTTAGCTGATTCCATGCGGCTTGGATGTCTATCATATCTTTTTTATCTCAGATAGGTTTCTTTGATAGAAGAGTTGTGATAATATTGAATATCTATAAGGATTAATAACCCGTGTGCTGGTGTTGGAATTATATTGGGATTCTAAGAGCAAGAACAGAGGAAGTTTAATATAATTGAATGACTGCTGGTATGCGAGTATATAAGGAGAGTAAGAGCTTTGTGGAAAAAGTCCCCGATCAAATACAAAACATTTGCTATACGCAAGTACACCTAGACAAACATCTCGTTTTCGAGATTTTATCTTCTTTGCAACTAGAAGGTCAAAGTGCTTTTCACCTGTTGAGTGAGAGTGTTGCGACTCCAAGGAAGCAAATTGCTACTGGAAAGTTGAAGAGCTTGTCACCTGTGGGTTGAGAGTTTGGATACTCTAAGGAAACAAGTGTTCTCAACACATCGTTAGAGAAGTTGCTCTGCTTTGCACTGATAAGGGAGTGTGAGGTATCGATTTCGAAGGCTCTGCTAGAGACACATATCAAAATTCCTAGGTTACTAGGCGAGAAGAAGCTATTCGGATGGGGTTGGTGCTCTCCCTGTCTAAATCGCTTTATATAGAAGTTAGGCGACTGTAAACAGTCCATATTCCGTTGAAGAACGGTGGCACGCCAGCATACGAAGCACACGATACAGGATAAACCGGTACCTGCGGTTAAAGCTATCTGAACCTGTTAAAAGAGACTACTTCGCGGAAGGATCTCTCCGCGAGAGATATTTTGCGCTCGAACACTAGTGTTTTTGACATTGATCTGATCGCACGGAAGATCACACTTCGGATCAACATGTTACATTGAACATGATCACCCACTTAGAATCAGAAGCATATTATATGAATTATGATTAACTTGAATATGAATGATGTACAACCTCACTAGTCAACATGAATAAATGCCCCAATCGTTTCAAGAACAAACTCAATGAATGGTCTGGAATGGTTGATGCCCTCACTATCAGGTTGATTGAACTTCCACCCTGAAAATCAAACTCATTTTTTCCCTATATTGTGAAACCTATGGCCATCCTTTTCATTGCACCAAACGTCCGAACTAACCAAAACAGAAAAAGTTTTGACAAATTTCATTTAACCCTCCTAAAGTTTGCTCCAAACATCAAGTCACTCTCTCTTGTTTCAAAGTCGAAAACTTGACCTTTAAACTTTGCACCCAATATCAGACTTACCCTTCAACTCATTTTTCATCGACCATTTTTGTTAAGTGTTGACGTAACACTTGTCGTGTCAACAAGCGAGTCCATCACTCATTTGAATTCCCTATTATACCATTCTGAATTTTCTCCCCATTTTTTAATTGTTTGAAAAAAAAAGAAATTATATCATTTATCTTCTAATGATATTACTAGTATTTCTTTTGCATTATTAATATATTTTAGTTTCAATTTTTTTTTCTGCTTTATTATTCATCAGTAAAGAAGAAGAAGCAAATCTGGTTTTTTTTTTATTGCAGTAAATCTGAGTTTCAAAGGGATAAAGAAGAAGATTGATTTACAGTAATCCTCAGACTCGATATATATAATTTTTAGCTCGATACTTTGATTGTTTACAAAGAAACCAGTGTGAGAGCAAAGTTTCATCTACCCACTTGCAAACCCAAATCGGTCTTCACAAAGATGGGACTAGATTATCTATTCAATCAGGTTGCAATTTTTTTATTTTAGTACCCACTACCCACAGCTCCTCCATGCTTCCTCTGCGAGAACCTAAAATCGAGTCGAACTGAATGAGAAGGATTCTAAGTGAATCAGAGTTAGTGAATCCATGAAAGGGTATTTGGCTTCTCGAGTTGTTGAATAGTTACAGTAGGTTTCCAGTCGATCCAATGGAATTCTTGTCTCTCTCGAGAGAGATCGAGCATGTCTGTCAGGGTGGGAGCAAGAGCTTTTTTTTTGGCTGCAATTTTTTTTTAATACAGCAACATGAATTAGATTTTTCAATTGAGTTGGCCTGCAAAATACGTGTGGGCCATAGAATTTTGGCTGCATTTTTTGTTTTTCTTTTAATTTTGAATTGAAACTGAGAGAGAAAACTTGGAAAGGTAGAATAGGGAATTCAAATGAATTATGGACCCACTTGCTGACATGGCATGTCAGCAAAATGGTGTATGAAAAATGAACAGGAGGATAAGTTTGATGTTGGGTGTAAAGTTTAAGAGTAAAATTTTTGACTTTGAAATAAGAGGAAGTCACTTGATATTTGAAACAAACTTGAGGGGGGTTAACTGAAGTTTGTCCAAAAAGTTTTATCAAGATATTCCATCACACAAGTATTAGAGAAATCATCCATTTACTGTACTTTGATGGTGAGTCCACTGAAAGCTCAAAATATTCACAGCTGAGTAAGTGAAATAAATACTCTGATTGGTCCTCAAGAGTTTGTTGGAATAATTTTCAACAATAGAAAACAAAGAGAGCAAAAAGTTTGTCTGTTGGAAATCAACAAATATGTCTAATAGAAAATCAAATGGATGCAACTCTTAGTGAAGAGATATGTCTATTGGAAATAAACCAAATAGATGCAACTCTTAATGAAGAGGCATGTCTATTAGAAGATAACCAGAAAGATGCAATCTTTCAAGGTGAAAAGGCATAATCACTTCTATAAATAGGAGTGATTCTCTGTAGATTAACATAATCAAAAGTTCATTCTTTTCTCTCAAGTTCTCCATCATTCTCTAGTTTTTTAAGATAGAAAATCTAGAAACTATTATTCTGCAGAAATAGTTTCTAGTAACCTTGAGTCTCTTGTAAAACATTCGATTGAGTGTTGGGTTGATCTTCGTTAGTGCAAACCGACGATCAACAAATAGCAAGTTGCTAAGCTTCATTGTATCCTAAAAGCTTATTTAATTACTCTCCCTTACACACTAAGTATTGGGGCAAATAAAATCTAAAAGAAAACGTAAATCTTTACGTGCTTTTGAAGCGTTTTTCCTTCTCTTGGCATACCTACAAACACAAAATTTCCAACAATCTTTAAACTTTACTTTTGCAATGACAACTTTGAAGGAAAACGAAAATGAATTTTCTACAATGAACCTTGATCAATTCAATGGAGAATATTTCCAAAAATGACAAAAGAAGACTCACCTCGTGCGTAAATGTCTAAAGATAGTTTACGTGCTAACAACACCAAGACCCGAAGAAATTGAAGATGAGATCTTATCCATGAAACAAGTACGAAACAAATGGAATCAAGATGACGAACAATATAAGTACTACATTACAATTCTCTAAGTGATGATTTAGTTTCTCATTTCAAAGACAAAGAGACGTCAAAGGAATTATGGAGCAATACATTTTACGGATCCTACAAGTAAGACATTTCTCCTTTCTAATTTTTTTAAATATGAAATGGTAGATACAAGATCTATCATTGAGCAATATCGTGAAGTCATTCATATACTTCATTTGCTTACTCAACATGATATGCATATGGATTCACTCATCAGTATTTCTTATTATTATGAAGAAGCTTCTATCTTCGTGGAAAGACTTCAAAGAAGTATGATAAATAAGTTGGAAGGCTTGACCATAGAATAATTTGGTCATACAAAATTACCTACAAATATTGAACTATTTTCTTCATATAAGAAAAGAGGATGCGTTGATGAGAAAATCGATGATTCTTTTTCTATTAATAATGATTTGATTGTTGGTGAATCTGATCAATTCAAAAACAATCATGAGAATAGAAAAAGATAGACTCGATGGAATAAGGATCATTCAAGTCAAACTTCAAACAAGAAGATAGTGAATTGCTTCTATTACAAGAAACGTGGTCACATCATGAAATATTGCCGTATTCTCAAGAATCAACAAAGGGGTTTTAACTCCAAGGGGAAAATTGTGGCAATAGTATTTGAAGTGGTGAATGCACTTCGGGAGAAAATTAGAGTTAGTTTATGAACTTTATAAACGTTTCGGTGACTAAGAATGATACATTGATATGTATATTATGATAGGTATTTTTGTACTAAGTGCGACATATATTTTTATTTTACATTTTTATTTGCTCCATTTGCTTGGTTTGATCGTTGGTGTGTTTCCAGTTTCAATTTAAAGAATGCATGTTAATTATAATTTATGTTAAGTGTATGCTCATATCAAGTTCATATATGTATATATCCGACTTATGTATATACATGAGTGATATGATTTTATATATGTGCACTTCGTTAAATCTTTATGCATTATTTTAAATTGAAAATTTAAAATGTATATTTAAGTTGGAATATCATTAAGATATTTCAACTAGTTGTTTTTATGAATATCGAAATTCAAGCTTAGTAAAAATTTAATTGCATGATATTAATTATAAACAAGTATCAAGTTTGATGACGTCTATAGTTTGTGGATTATGAAATACTCATATGCATATAGTGAGTATTTATATCATCTAGAAGAGATGAGTTTGACGGAATACTAGTTAATGTCAAAAAGAAATTAATCCAGATGTTATAAAAAAATAGACGGATCCTAAGGATAAGGATAAGATATTTAGTTATTTGATAATCTTAACTATCAAGGGCTTCTTACTAGAGATATAAAAATAAGAAGGATATACCGGTTTAAGACATAGGTATGTAAGACTATTCAAAGGAACGGTGTGACCCGTTGAACGTTAAAGTTATGGATAATTAACTTTAATAACCAATTAACAAAATAACTTGCATATTTTAAATTTGCAAGGATTTGATGGGTGATACCTGACAAAGCGGGTAAACACCTCTCAAAGATATCATATTCACAACCTGGATATATCAATGTAGTATGATAAATAGGGGTTATCGAACACGAAGAATTGGTGAAACTAAATCCTAACACGGAACTGAAATGCTGACAGACTCGACTACAGTATGCTAATGACACTACGAACCTACTCTAGAAAGAATCAAATGCTACGAAATTTGGATACAAAAATGTAGACACAGTGGCGGACTATCACACAAAATTTGAGGGTTTTCTGAGTTTATTTGGTTACCAAACTGAATCGGCTAAACTACAGCTAATACATAATATTAATGCTGAAAGTAAATATGCTTATGAATGCAAATGAGTTTAACTATATGATTAATGAGTTAAGAGGAATGCAATCCACCACCGTCATTCCACCTTTCTAGCACATACTTAACCTAATGCATATATCCAATGAATGAAAATTCACAGGAAGAGTTGATCGTTACAACCACATCCTATTACCTAATCCTTAAGCCTATGCAAGTTTGTCATGGACCTTCCCCACATCTATCCCTCTATGAACCCATAGTCATGGACCCCAAGGTTTACAAAGAAGAATGAATTAAACTCTAGAAAAGGTTTGAGAAGCTACAAGGGTTCACAAGTACACTATGGGCGTGTCTCGCTAGACCTATGGATTTCAATCTCCCAACGATAAAATCGGCGTATCACTATAGAGAATCCGGTGGAAGAAATTATCTTCAGTCGCCCGTATCTCATGAAACTAGAATCCTACTATGCATACTAAGTTGCGCACCAAAGTAAACATACAAGAATTCATACGGTGAGTCACATAGAAAAAGAAACCTCATTCAAATTGAATATGCAAAACTAGATTAAAGTGTATGAATTAGAAAGACTTCATGTACGGGGCTTCAAGCAACCCCTCAACAATGAGTTTAGCTACTAAAAGTCATAAATAATAACATCAAAGAGTTCATGAAAGATAAATTAAATAAAGGAAAAAGAATAAACTCTTGACGACGATGGAATTGGGCTAGACTTCTTGCATGAGAACTTCCCTTTCTTTTTGTTTCTTCTTGTTTCTTTCTTTCTCCTCCCAAGAATTCCAGCCCAAGCCGTCCTGTCTCCCTTCACCTTTTAGCTAGCTATATATATATATATATGTAACATAGCTAGGAAACCTAGCTAGCCCACGTGCTAGACTCTAATTCCACTTCTTCCTCTACCTAAATATATAAAATTAACTATATATTCAACTTTCACGTGCCAAGCATATCAAATCCTATTGCAAATGGACTTCCTTAGTTTTGTCTTCTTCATAAATTCCCTCTCGCCAAGCTTCCAACTCCAAAGTCCAAATCCAAAGCAACTATTCCTTAATTACCTTGCCAAGCAGCCTCTCTCCAAGCTGCTCGCCAAAGACATACATATATATATGTATGTCTCATTATTAAACTCTCTCCTCGCCAAGAACTCCATTCCTCCAATTAACTCCCAAATTGTATTATTTAATCTCTTTTTCTTCATTAATCTCCAAAATATCTAAAAACAAATAAATATAATTAATTCACTCGATTAATAACAATAAACTAAATATATGGAACAAATTAAATACCAAATAGACGAAAAAATATGCGACTATGAATACATCAAATGGGATGGGGAAGTCCAAACTTTTAATCACCAATTATGAAAACTCAACTCAACGCTTGAAACATCTTATCCTTGAGTTCAATAAGCAAAGTACATCATATGTAGTGATTGCAAGCACTTAAGTAAAATTAATAAACATATATTTTTATTACATGTGTGTATCCATCCAAAGGTTTGAGTGCTTGGGTACATGTAATGAATGGTGGAGGTTGGGTTATAATTAAAACCTTTAATAAGTATGATGGAAAGAACTTTAGTTACATGGGTACTACATGCTTACTTATACGAGTGTAGAAGGTGGTGCCGCTTTCTATGTGACTTGGGCTAGTCTTTAAATCACTCGTGAAAAAGATATAGATGCAAGGCCAATCCACGCGTCAACTTTTAGAACACTCGAAAGAAGTAGAAAACTAGTGTGTGAAATGTGTCCGGTTAGATCACAATAAGATCGCAAGTTCAAAGTAAAACTACTTAGCGATCTTGATTTAAATTTGATGTGTTCTCACTAAGCTAAGGTTCAAGTCCACAAGACACCTTAATTTATGAGCTAAGTTTTCCGAGAATTTACTCAAGGATTTTTCAAAACATTTTTAAAGGATTTATCAAACGTTTTCAAAATAGATTTTTTTTAAAATTATTTTTATATTTTAAAAATGGTGGAGGATTGTTGGAATAAGTTTCAACAATATAAAACAAAGAGAGCAAGAAGTTTGTTTGTTGGAAATCAACAGACATGTCCAATAGAAAATCAAATTTATGCAACTCTTAGTGAAAATATATGTCCATTGGAAATAAACAAAATAGATGCAACTCTTAATGAAGAGACATGTCCATTAGAAGATAACCAGAAAGACGTAATCTTTCAAGGTGAAAATGCATACTCACTTCTATAAATATGAGTGATTCTCTGCAGATAAATATAATCAAAAGTTCATTCTCTTCTCTCAAGTTCTCCATCATTCTCTAGTTTTTTAAGATAAAAAATCTAGAAACTATTATTTTGCAGAAATAGTTTCTAGTAACCTTGAGTCACTTGTAAAACCTTCGATTGAGTATTGGGTTGATCTTGGTTAGTGCAAACCGACGATCAACAAATAGCAAGTTACTATATTTCATTATATCTTAAAGGCTTATTTGATTATTCTCCCTTGCACACTAAATAGTAGGACAAATAAAGTTTAAAAGAAAGTGTAAATCTTTACGTGTCTTTGAAACGTTTTTCATTCTCTTGACATATTCACAAACACAAAATTTCCAACGGAGTTTACCTTCATTATTGACCAGTCAATAATTAAATGAGATCCATTGGGTTTATGATTCTTGCAGATGCAAACCAATCACATTGGGGATTACTGTTTGAAGCGACTTAGCAGCACATGAACCAGTTTAGGCACATGTGTTCACAACCTGTAATATGTAGTTATCTTGAAATCCGAGATGTTGGGTTTATGCTCTCACAAATGCTTATAACCCTACTTGCAAAAGACCATGTCCTAGAGAATTACTAAAATCTATGATCTCTACTACGAAGCAAAACCTATCTGTGAGTTGATGAGTTCGCCTTCATTAGATGGTCTATTGATGCTCAGTAGTTGCTATAATCTCCTTGAACTGAAAACAAGAACCGGTTTTCTGAATTAGGACCTGGTAGGCAAGGAAAACGATAATTTGTAACTACGTAGTAGAAACAGTTTTAAGTCATGTTGATTATATACTATCAACATGAGTTTATGGTTGCTATAGGCTCAGGGTATGGACAGCTCTTATCACGAATTAAATGAAGCAGAACTGGCATAGAGCTGAGATTTAGACAATAATGCGCAAACTTTGATCAAAGATCTAAACTTTCTTAACAACAAAAGAATAAGAGATATCCGGAAGTCTTAATGGCTCATATCAAGAAATTCAACCATTAATTACCAAGCTGTGCTTAATAATAAATTGCTCTCAGAAGCACGGATGATTTGTAAATTTGGAGGTTAGTCGACAAAGTACTGCAACCATAAACAACCCAAATGGGTCAAAGTACATAAATGATTGTATCAATAAGGAATATAGATCATAACTTGTGCAGGAAAGAGAGAGGAATAGCAAACCTGCTGAGTTCCATGCATATTAAACAACATGTTGAAGAGCTCGTGGAGGGCTATGGCATCCTCTGCCACCCAACCTCCCTGTAATTGATAAAGTTCTCGACGTACTTGACATCGTAAGGTCTCTTGTCATTAGGCAACCTCCACAATGATCTCAAAAGGTTATATTCTGAGAGCTTTCTCCATTTCTCTTCCAAGCATATGCTTTACTAGCTTTGGTTCTCTAGGATCATAATGTTCTTTGACCACACCCATCTTTCAGCTCTAAAAACATTTACAAACTTCACCTAGAAGTTCCAAGATGAAGTAAAAAGTAAAAACGACCAAGAGAGTACAGAAATTCAAATAAATAAACACAAATTTGTGGACGTGCTCTGTTTTTGCAACAATCATTCTACTTAATCTTAATGAAAAAGTTAAGAGACGTGAACCAACCTACTGTACAGTAGCAACATACATTTAAAAAAATAACTCTAACAAACGAAAACTCAAGGGGAATGTCTTTCCTAGGGGAGCTTCACCAGAACTCCATCCATTCCTGATGAATTTTATATCTGGCAGACATGAGTTCCTGATTTTAAAATCTACTGAAGCTAAAAGCATTACTACACATATCATACCTATAACACCGTTTGCCCCGGACAAAGACAATCCTAGGCTTTCTTGTTGATGACCC
The DNA here is from genome assembly GCA_946800695.1 of Geum urbanum. NCBI lineage: Eukaryota > Viridiplantae > Streptophyta > Magnoliopsida > Rosales > Rosaceae > Geum > Geum urbanum. The sequence goes on along the minus strand of OX327007.1, from coordinate 5,646,952 downwards.
AATAATAAGTATGTATAGTGAAGTTTATTTAAGATGAGCTCAAGCTAACGAATTTGGGTTGACAATACTAGTCTTCTTGCCAAGCTTGTTGTCAAGAATATGCTTCTCCAAACAAAAATCAACAAAACTGGGTTATAAACCTAGGTACAGTTTATCTTTATTTATACGACCACAAACTGAAATGGAGGAAGAAATAGCAAATGCTGAGTCCATAATGAATTATAATGTCAAACTGAACACAAGAAAAATGCCATGAACTACTTGCGTCATGGACACAAAACACATTCAAATCTTTATACCTTAGCAGCATGGTCAGTGTTTGATACACTATTAGAGCTGAATTTTCTGGAGCTGAGTATTCTTCCTATGATAGCTATAAGTTGCTCCATTGATCTTTCACAAATCTGTTTGAGAAGCTTTAAAGAGAACATAATTGACAGGTTGACACAAACACGGGAGTCGTGTCAAATCTAACAGTCCCTATCTAGCAAGGCAGGAAACAAGCGCAAATGGTCCACGCACACCAGCAGCTACACACATCGAGCAAGGAACCACCAGGGTATATAAATTATTGGCCAACCAAGACACAACAACTTAGTTACGCCCAACAGTCTTAAATCAGTATCTTGCTTGGTTACACATAATTCTCAAAACAAGAAATGAAATCTTAGCAATTTGGAGAAATCATTTAGAGCTAATTATGAAAGAGAGATTCCCAAACTTCATTGGAATGGGACGCTGGTTCAAAGACCTGGTAGCTAGTACACAAATAGGTGGGCAGTGCCTTCCAAATAAAAAATTGGTGGGCAATGCTCGCACCAGAAAACTAAAGTTGCATTTTTGCAACAATTAATACAGAATCTTAAAGAAGCAATTACCAGACCTATGCTAATTTATACAAGGATTTATAAAAATAACATCTTCCAAGATCCAGACTGATGTTGAGACTATTGAAAGATCTGAGAGACTGAATGGCATGTGAATCCATGATTACTACAGAACAGTCCGTGAAGAATGTTATATAGACCTATTACAGCAAGTACTTAATCAGTGGGTGGAGATACGGATGAAGAATGCACGTTATTAAGACAATAAAAATCCTAACCTTCTTGCTTGACCATCCCATAATAAGTATAAGTGTTCGTAAAGTTCAATTATCTCGATGTGCTAAACACAAGACTCATGAAAATTAACAAAACATCCCCAGCACATTGTGTGCTTCACCAAACAGAAACGTCAAAGGTTCTGGGTTATGCCTTTCCAGGAGAAATCCCAATCATGAAAACTAAGAAAGAACTACTATTTACAGTTTTACTTGAGAGTTGAGAGTATTATTAAACTCCTAATGCTAAACTACACACCAACATGATTATCCTGCTAGAAACTAAAATAAATCAGTTATTAGCGCCGGATTCCACCGATTAAAATAAAACCAAAGAATCAAACTTTCCAAGTGAATAGCAAAAACATTCTCATTATTACTTCAAATCCTTACACAGCATAGCCGCATTGTAACAAGCTCATGATCCTCATTCCGAGTAAAAAATTTGATCAAATTATCAATGAACTACAAAAATAATTAAGAAAGTGAAGCTGACTCAGCCGCAGATCTTCAACTTATCCGCCGCAGATTGATCAACACAGTACTGCAAAATCACACCAAAACCCAAAATTAAAATCAAATTAATAGAGAGAGTGAGAGATGAGTTTTGAAACCTTGTTGAGGATCTAGAGGGAGTGTGTTAGAACTAATCAGCCTTTTGTATACAAACAATCTATACGTATAATAACTATAGAATAGAAATTGAAATCAATAACAAAGACGAAAGAGAAATTCACTAACTTAATCAGATAGAGACTTGCAAACACAGTGTCCTAAGACAGAAATTCGCCCCCACTTGTGCTTGTAGTTTAGACGTCTATCTCAAGCATACAACTATCTGGTTCAAGTTCTTGCACACGAACTTGAACTCTGGCGATTTTACTCTATGTACTTTTCTGATTAGCAATCTGAAGAAGAAGATGAAGTTCTGAAAAATTGGATGTTTGGAATGACGACCTAGGTCATCCTTATAAAGACATCAAAGTCGCGATTTTTCAAAAGGTCGCGACATATGAGAATTTTTTCATATTTATCTCTTTTTGATAATTATCTGAAATATTAATTAAAAATTAAAATATTAATTTTCAAAATTAAAATCCAAGTGAAAGTCCATCTTTTAGCTTTCAACCTAATTACTTCTCTTCATATGTAATCTTAAATAAAGACATTTGTCTTTCTAACTTCTTCCATGTGGGACTTTACAAGTCCCAATAATACCCCACATTTTCTATTCAAACTCCAATAATACCCCACATTTGAAAAGAAAATAAGATAATAGAGGAGAAACTTATCGTTATATCGAAAAAGTTAGATAGGGGATGCATCGGAAGGGGTGTCTTTTGGACTTGAAACTTTTGTAGTGAATACTTATCAGATTTACTTTGTGAAGTAGTGAACGTATAGTCTTGAACTATTCACGTTTAGTAGTAAACCTAGACAACAAGTATCACACATACCATATCTAGACATATTTCAAATAATCTTACGGTTGTATTCATTTCGGTCTTGAACAACTCCTTACTTCATGAGATTGTTAGAGAACTTAGCCATTTTGGTTCTCATAAATGCGACCCCACATTAGTCTCATATAGGTAATGCTAATCAAGAATAGCTTGTACTATCCTACTTTTCAAAGTTATTAGCATTATTAAGAATATATAATATTCAACCCTTTAATCGTCAACGGATACACATTTTAGTTCACCATAGGAATATGCATATGTGTGTGTTTAGACACCTTGAGTCTTCCTTAACTAGTTTGCCTATTGAACCTAGACCATGAGATCTCCAATGTTGCTAGGTTAGGTTTTCGCCAAGTAGTGACTCGTTGCATTGACTTTAAACTCATTCCCCTCGATGTGAAGATTACTTGCTCTCTATTAAGGCCTTTAGTCAAAGGATCCGCGATATTTTCCTTTGATTTTATATAGTCAATGGAAATTATTCCATTTTTGAGCAAGTCACGTATTGTCTTGTGACGTCATCTTATATGTCTCGATTTGCCATTGTAGATTTGGTTCTTTGCTCTTGTAAGAGCAGCAATACTATCATAATGTATGCAAGCAGCCATGACAGGCTTAGGCCACAATGGAATACCTTCTAGGAAGTTTTTAGGCCATTCCGCTTCTTCGGCGGCTTTATCTAAGGCTATAAAATCTACTTCCATCGTTGAACGTGTATTCATGGTTTGTTTTGATGATTTCCAAGATACAGCGGCACTACCATGCGTGAATACATACCCACTTGTAGACTTACTTTTCGAATTATTGGAAATCCAATTTGCATCACAATATCCTTCTAATACGGGATGATATCTGGTATAATGCAATCCATAGTTTATTGTATGCTTTAGGTACCTCAAAACTCATACTAGCTAGAGCTATCCAATGATCTTGTCCAGGATTGCTTGAGTACCTACTAAGTTTACTTAGACTATATGCCAAATCCGGTCTAGTATAATTCATTATGTACATCAAGCTTCCAACAACTTGTGTATATTCCAATTGAGACACACTATCACTTTGATTTTTCTTAAGGTGACTAGAGGGGTCAAATGGAGTAACAACCGGCTTATCATCATAGTTTCCAAATTTTCTAAGGACCTTCTCTATGTTATGAGATTGGGTAAGTATATAACCATCCGAATTCCATTGAATTCGAATACCAAGAATCACATCCGTTATTCCTAAGTCTTTCATATCAAAACTGGAATGCAACATTTTCTTGGTTTGATTAATTATATCCTTACTCGTTCCTATAATTAGCATATCATCCACATATAAGCATACAAAGACATAAGCGTTTCTACATTCTTTCACATAAACGCATTTGTCACATTCATTTATTTTAAAACTATTTGATAAAAGTGTATTATCAAATTTCTCATGCCATTGTTTTGGGGCTTATTTAAGTCCATAAAAGGACTTGACTAATTTACATACCTTATGTTCTTGACCTTTAACAACGAAACCTTCAGGTTGTTGCATGTAAATTTCTTCATCTAATTCACATGTAGAAACACAATTTTCACATCTATTTGGTGTATGTCCAAATTGTGAATAGCAGCTATAACAATTAGCATTCTTATAGACGTAATTCTAGTTACCGGCGAATAAGTGTCAAAGAAATCTACACCTTTCTTTTGACGATACATTTTAGCTACTATTTTAGCTTTGTATTTTTCAATGGTACCATCAGGTCTTGTTTTTCTTTTGAAGATCCATTTATGGCCTATTGGTTTGTGACCCGGAGGTAAATCTACCAATTTTCATGTATTATTTTGTAGAATGGATTCCACTTCACTTTGAATAGCCTTTTTCCAATAAGGTGCTTCGGAAAATTCCATGGTAGCCTTATAAGTTTGAGGTTCTTCTTCAAGAACAAAAGTCATAAATTCGGGTCCAAAATCTTTGGCAACTTTCCCACGTTTACTTCTCCTTGGTTCAAGAATTTCTTCTTGAATAGTAGAGGTATTTTCATTAACCTCAATATTTTCACTACTTTTGTTTAATTCATCTTGAAGTAATGTATCTATATACATTCTTTTCCTTGGATTTGACTTATCCTTGTAAGGAAATATATCCTCAAAGAACTCTGCTTCGGCAGATTCTAAGGTAGTATTTGTGCGTACATCAATAACATCAGATTTGTACACCAAAAATCTATAGGCTGCACTATTTTCGACAGGGCCAAGAAATATGCAATCTATTGTTTTTGGTCCAACTTTAGTTCTCTTTGGAAGAGGAACTCGAACTTGGGCAAGACAACCCCACACTTTTATTGTCTTATAAGTAGGTGGTCGTCCTTTCTAAATTTCATAAGGAGATCTATCACTGGTTTTAGGAGGAATTCTATTTAATATCATATTTGCAGTAAGACAAGCCTCACCCCACTAACTGGTTGGAGCTCCTGAACTATTTAACATTGAATTTATCATATTTCTCAATGTTTTATTCTTTCGTTCAGCAACTCCATTTGTTGTGGAGTATATGAGGCTGTTGTTTGATGCACAATACCACGAAAGAACAAAATTCAGCAAAGTCATTGGATTCATATTCTCTACCTCTATCAGACCTTAAATTTTTTATTCTTTTCTCAAGTTGATTTTCAACTTCAGCTTTATATGTCTTAAACATATTCAGAACTTCATCTTTGCTATGTATTAAATAAAAATAACAATATTTACTGCAATCATCAATGAAAGATATATAATAATTCTTTTCTCCATGAAAGGACCCAACCCCGATTTAGTTTCCTAAACCGGAATCAAACCCTTTCTGAAAACACGAACTAACAAAAACCATTAAAACTTCGGCAGAGTAACGCTACTAACACGGAATTGTCTTTACCTACACTCGGAAAATAACACTTCATCCTATGCCACAAAAACCAAACTGTGGGCACCAATCTCATCCGGATTTCTCAATATCATATCAATAACAATAAACAGTAAACATAACTGTATAATATAGAAAATCTGGGAAAAACCACATAAAACATGTATCAGTAACGTATCAGAGCGACCTCTAGTGTTTATATACAAAATATACAATAGTAGGCAAAACAAGAAACCTACTGAAAAAGAAAGGTAGCTCGAACGACTAGCCTCCGACCGCGAAGTGAGACACCAGAATCCAAACTGCAAACTGGGCACAGAAACCGAAAATCCTAGGGGAAAGGCAAATAAAACGTTAAAGTGAGTGGACGAAAATAAACATATGCCTTTCACCAATTTCATATACAATAAACAAGTATAGCGAGTTCGAAAAATATATATGGAGGTGCCAGGCGAATCTCTCAAGCCCGACGGTCAGGCGAATCTCTCAAGTCCGACGGTGATAGGCCAGGGGAATCTCTCAACCCCGGCGGCATAACACGGGAATCTCTCAACCCTACCCAGAGGAATCTCTTAACTCTGGTCCAGAGGAATCTCTCAACTCTGGTCAGACTACCGGTGATCAGCCGAGTAGCCGAAGCATCGATGCAAGTATGCCATCACCATAAAATATAAAATAATACCTCTGAAAATAATAAATAATCTCAACATCGTATATAAATAAATACGGAAAAATCACGAACTCGCAATGACTGTGAAAATATAAAAGTGTCCACTCACAGGTGAGCAAAGCGCGCACTCGCGCTAATCACGTGGTCCGGCGGAAGATCCCTCGCCCGAAGCACGATCTCGATCCCCTGAATAATCATAAAATATATCTGATCAAAATCACAATTCACAACATTGTACCACACCTCGGAAACCAACCGTTCTCGAAAACGTATAATTGATACAAAAATAATCAACGAAATTCCCGAAATCTCTACACAAACCCTCGACTGAAAATCCGATACCCAAATCAACTCGAAAACCTCAAGGTGACGATCGGGGCGCAAATACGAGCGAAACGACATATAACTCGACACATTTCCAAAAAAGTCAACGGTCACCGGAGCTCCGTCGTTGACCGCCGCCGCCAGCGGCGGTGCGCCGTCAACCGGAGAGATTTTTCGGCGGCCAAGCTCACCGAAGCTTCTCCTCAACGAGCCCAACACATCTCTCAACTGTGACTAAGTCCAATTTCGGCGAGATTGGTCGGAAATCAGCTCGAAACTCACGGGGAAACTCCACCGCCGGCAGCCTTCGATTTCCTCCGATCTCCGTCCACGGCGCGCGGCGGCCTTCGAGACCACTCCCAAGGCACCACCGTGGCCCCACAGTTCAAACCCCCTTAATCCCCGGCCACCCCCGTGGCCGGAGCGCCACCGTCCACAAAACCCGATTCCGGCCAAAAATCCCCAAACTTCAACTCAACATTTCTCCCTCAATTCGACATCAATTCAAGCAAAACCAAGTTCTAAACTGCTTAGAATCACGAGGAGAACAATTTACCTTCCAAGGTCGTGGCCTGAAACGGCCGGAATTGGCTAGTCCGCCGGAGAATTCAAACGGTCCGAAAATGCACCACGGGTCAACGGTCAACGCCTCCAAACTCGGTCAACACCGGTCAAACTTCCTGAACAGTGCTTTCGACAATTTTTTGACTATTTACGATATTTATACTCGCGTCTCGGAATGATCGACGGTCCAAAACGGATAACCATTACGATTCGGATAAACTTGATACGAACAGATATACTCGACAAAATTCTGAAACTTCAAATATTCATATTATATTCCTCGGTCATCGAAATAATAGTCCAGAACCGCCCGCGAACTCGAAATCATGCGTACAACAACTCTCGAGAAGAGACTCAATTCAAATTCTTGGCCGATAATTAAGTCGCGATCAAAATCGGCAAATCAATCAATTATCGGAAAACAGTGATTTCGCGCTAACTCGTGAATAAAGCTGATTACACTACTGATTCTGTTCCGGGTCGTCACACTCCACGAGTTGGTGTTGATCTAAAGTCACACAAATCACTATGAATTAAACCTAGTATGTCATTAGATTTTTCAACAGATTTATACGAAGGAGCAGTAAACTTTGATTCAATACATATTTCACACTTAGTCATTTTATTCATTGAGCATTTTGGCAACATGCCTAAATTTACCATTCTTTGTAATAAACGAAACTTAATATGGCCTAATCTAGAATGCCATAAAGAAAAAGACTCAACCATGTACATAGAAGCAGTGCTAGTGCCTGCATTATTATTATTATTAATAATAGCATCCATAGTAGCTACAACATTTAGTTTAAAGAGTCATTCATAGAGGTAATCATTTCCTACGTACACCCCATCATTGGTGAGTATAAATTTGTCAGACTCGAATACTAGTTTGAATCCCTTGTTGCTTAGAACCAGACCTGAAACTAGATTCTTACAAATATCAGGCACATGAAGTACATTACTGAGTATAAGGTCTTTTCCCGAACTGAATTTTAGAATTACCTTTCCTTTTCCTTTAACCTTTGCGGTTATGGCATTTCCCATGAACAAAACTTCTCCATCGTTGGCTGGTTGATACGAAGAGAATACCTCCCTTGAAGCGCATACATGTCTTGTAGCACCGGTATCAATCCACTAATCACTTGTATTAGTAACAAGATTTGCTTCAGAAACCACTCCAATGAATTGAGTCGGACTTTCACCCAAGGTTTGCTTGGTTGTTGGAATTTCCAGAACCTCCACTACCTTGACCTTGATCTTTTCTGAATTGACACTCTTTTGCTTTATGCCCAGGTTTGCTGCACACCCAACAACCTCCAGATTTTGGTTTCTTGAACGACTTGTTCTTTTGTGGAGAGTGTGACTTTTTGCACCAGATTGAGTATTTTTGCAGCATCATTCTTGCCCTTATTTTTCTGAGACTTGGCATTTGAAAGACTTCCTTGGACCATGTTGGCGTTTGCCTCCAAAGAAGTTGCATCAGCCTGCTCATTCTTCCAGTTATCCTCTTGGATTTGAAGCTTTAGAACCAATTGCTCAAAATTCATGTCCTCAGTTAAGTGTTTCAGATATGTTTTGAAATCTTTTCATGAAGGAGGTAATTTCTCAATAATAAAACTAACTGTAAAAGATTTATTGAAGAGCTTGCGGAGAGCTTGGTCCTCGTTGACTTCGACTTCTATGTAATTGACGAAGTTCTCACGGGCGTACTTGGCGGAGTAAGGCCGTGAGTCCTTGGGCGCCTCACCAATCTCAGAAGCTCGCCGTAGATTTCCAGAGCTTCCTTCATTTCTCTCTGTTTTTGAGCTGCCGAGTTAGTTTTCTGTTTAAAGAGCCACAGGGGATTTAAAATAGTGAAAATGACCATTTGGAATTACGCGCCATTAACGAGGCTACTCCATTAGGGAAATGTGTTACGTCATTAGATGTGCATACGAATCTACTAAAGTATTGTACGTTTGTATTTGCATTTCAATACAGATATATTCGAGAGATTGAACTGCTTTATTGGTTGTTCTAAATCCCAATAATCATTCGATATTGTAACGAATCATATCAGAAATCAGTAGATGTGGACAATCGACTTAGATACATATTGCATATCTATATTTGTAATCATTTTATGCAATATTCTGAAATACGTAATGTGCTTCATCTTCTTGTTGACGAAAGGACGAAAATGATGAGGTTTTTCGTGACAAAGAGTCTATCATTGGCTTGGTAGCTTCTTGTTTGGATTTCTTGTATTGTTTTTCAATCAAGGAGAGAACTCGGTCGTCTTGACTGTTATAAGCCCACTGCGTGTCCGTATTTGCAATGCTACTAATTCGTTAGTACCTAATGTGTCTTTATCTCATTGATGACAGAAAAACATGACATTGATAAAAGTATCACATAACAAAATAGCCTATTCTTGGTTTGGTGGCTTGCTGTTCACATTCTTTTTCTGTTTCGTCAAATATGAAGTGATTGATTTTGTATATTTGATGTGCTCAATCGACTGAGTACAGATTGCGTGTCCGTATTTGCAATGTCACTAACATTCCAATATGCGTATTCATTAATGCATAATGTGCTTCATCTCATTGAAGTGATGAGGTTTCTCCGCGTGGTGGCTTCTTGTTCAGATTTCTTGTATGTTTTTTCACATAGGGATCAGTGAAGTCGGGCTCTCTTTTACAGTTATTGACTCATTTTGTGTCTGTATTTGCAATGCCACAAACATCCCAACACGCAATATCGTTAATACCTAATATGTTTTATCTCCTTGATGAGAGAGAACCATGATATTGATGAAGTTTTTGTGGCAAAAGAGCCTATTCTTCATTCTCGGCTTAGGTGGCTTAGGTCGTCAAATAAGAACTGATCTCAATCTTCTTTACTATCACGGCCATAATATGCAAATCCAGCGTACACACCCTATGGGCGTGGGAGAAACTATCTACATATATATCTTTAAAAAAACTAAGGCAACACAACAGTTAAATCATAAAAGCAATTATTTTTGTATGACTGCGAGAATTTAAACCATCAACAGTTAAATCATCAAAGTTATTAGATTCATTTAGTGTGACAATTAAAATTGTAGGACTGTGATTGAAAGAAAATAAATTGTCAGGACTACAATCAAAATAGAAAATGAAAGTAGGACTTAAGATGAATTTTTTCCTCCTCCTATTTTAAATTTCGGTAATAAATATAGTCTTGCCATTTTTATCATTTTAATTGAGGTTTTTTGATTAATTATTTTGTCAATTTTGCCCTTTCAGTTAAAAAAAAGAAATAAATTTAATTCCACAATTTATGTTCTTCTATTATTAAACCACATTTATGTATTCTAATTTCAAATTTGAATCATTACACTTTTAGTTATTGAAAATTTTAAAAATGTATAAAATTAAATAAACCTAAACAAAAGATACAAGAACATCGTGATCAAGTTAACCTAAACATTAGGTATACTCGAAAAAAATTTGATACTACATATATATAAAAGTAATTAAGGTAAATGAGACTTATATCTAAAATAAAGGTAAATAATATTACTTATACTGATCATGAGGTACACTAACAAAACTTACAATTTATATTTCTAAAAGGAAGGTAAAAGGGAAGATCTCTACAAGAAAGGTAAATGAGACTTATATATGAAAGAAAGGTAAGCGATACTAATTAACACTACCAGCAGAACCACTATATCCGACGAGCTGCCGGAAAACAGACCGACGAGATCTATAACCGACGACAGGATTATATCGTCGGTTATAGTTTTATGACCGTCGAGATGACCAAGTCGTCGGTTATAGTCGCCGGAATCTCGTCGGTCATAGTTTTCGACTATGTCCGACGAAATTTTTGGACTATAACCAACGATTTTTTCATATCGTCGGTTATAGTTTCTTATTTCAGATCTGGGCAGCAGCTCGATCTGTCATTCAAAAAACTTTCCATTTTTTCAACAAATGCTCTGAAATCGATCTTTGGGTGATGTCGAGAATGAGTTCGTGATGATTCGTGCGCATTATATATAGGTACGTGCTTAATTAATATATATATATATATATGTGTTGTGCATGCATGTATTGAATTAATTGTTTAATTTGTTGAATTAATAGATGGATCGATCAATCGAGTTAATTAATTAATTGATTCTTGAGTTTGGGTAATTGATCGATGGTTGATTTTGATTACGTATGCGTGATTGATCGTAAATATATATATATATATTAATTGTTGTTAATTTTAATTTGATTATTGTGAATATATATATAGCAATTATATATATATATATTTAGATTTTTGTGATCGATTATATATATATATAGTTAGGGTGTACGTGTGTGTGTATATATATATATTAAAATTATGGGAATTAAAATAATAAATATTTATATGTAGCTATGAAATTTGAATTAATAAGATCATGGGTATATATACATGCATGCAGTTATAATTTTGAGGATGGACAAGAGTTGGATATGTCTTCCAAGATGGGATGTAAGATATCACCGTGGAATTAGAAGTTTTGTAGAATATGTGAAGGTTAATTGTGGAGGGATGACAATTCATTATTGTCCGTGTACAAAATGTCAGTGTCGCAGCGAGCGATATCGTTTTCACATCGATAAAGTATTGGAGCACTTGAAGAAATACGGGTTTTGGGATAAGTACACATGTTGGATTTATCACGGTGAGAGCTCAACAGTTGGTCAACATGATCACGGACAATTTTTTGAGAGTGGCAGTACATCCAATGATCCAACAACAAGGTTGATCAACGATATGTTTCCTCATGAGAGCGGTATATTTGCTCAAGCACTGGATATCGATATCCCTCCCGCCGTGGGAGACTTCCCTCATATTGAGCCAGTCCAGCAATTACCTACAGCTGTCAACACTGCTGGTATGGACAAGTACAACAACCTCATTGCCTTCCAACAGACCCCGTTGTACAACGGGTGTAATAAGACTGTTCTGGAAAGTGTTATGGGAGTAATGAGGCTCAAAGTGGAGAACAAAATGAGTGTGAAGGCTGTTGATGATTGGCTGAAGTGGTCTGGTTCGTTGTTGCCCCCCGGTCACCGTCTTCCTACCACTCATCGTAAGGTGCGACAGATCCTTAAACATCTTGGCCTTTCCTACATCAAAATCCATGCTTGTAGATATGATTGTGTTCTCTTCTGGGGTGAAGATGCTTATGGGAATGATCTTGAATCCCTTGATGAATGCCCGGTATGTGGTACAGATAGGTATAAGTTGACTCCTGCCGGAAACAAGAAAGCTTTGAAGATACTTCGGTATTTTCCCGTGATAGATAGGCTGGAACGGTTGTTCATGTCTGCACACACGGCTGAAGCTATGAGATGGTGGGCCGAGAGGAATTTGCCCGACGGTGATACGCTTATACACCCTGCTGACGGAGAGGCTTGGAAGCACATGGTGAATGAGTTTTCTTATTTTGCATCAGAGGTTCGAAATGTTTGGCTGGGGCTTTCATCTGACGGATTCAACCCTTTGGGAACATGAGTCTTCAATACAGTATATGGCAAGTTATTTTGGTACCGTACAACCTTCCTCCATGGATGTGCATGAAGAAAGAATACAATATGCTAACTATGATCATTCCAGGGCCGGGTTATCCATGAAAGTGTCTCGATGTGTATCTGAGACCCTTAATTGAGGAGCTTAAGTACTTGAGTGAGCATGGTCATCCCACTTATGACAAGTTCAAAAATGAGATGTTCCAGATGCATGCCATGCTTGTTGGCACCATTAGCGATTTTCCTGCACGCGGGATGTTGTCGGGCAACGTTACCAGGGGATACAGGGCTTGTCCAGAGTGCATGACGGTTGAGTGTTGCAGACCTCATTGCAGGAAGATTGTACAGATGCGACATCGTTGTTGGCTTCCACATGATCACCCATTTCGGGAGGATATGGAGGCATTTGATGGGACTGTGGAAACAGGTGAGCAGCCGAGGAGATGGACGGGGGATGAAATCTTAGAAGTGCTAAATGAATACGATTTTGGGCAGCTAAGCAATCATCCTCAGATAGTGGCGTCAATACCTGACAAACCCGACAGGTATAAATTCTGGACACATAAAAGTATTTTTTGGGAACTTCCTTATTGGTCCAAGTTGCTGATCAGACACTACTTAGATGTCATGCACATAGAGAAAAATGTGTGCGAGAGTGTGGTCGACACAGTGTTGAATTGGGAGGGAAAAACTAAAGACGGCCCGAAGGCACGCATTGATCTTAAAAGGATGGGACTGCGAAAACATTTGTGGTTGAGAGATGGGAAGAAAAAAATGCCACAAGCTCCTTATACCGTGAAGCCTGCCCAAAAGAGTGAAATCTTTGGTTAGATGGGTAATGTCAGGTATCCTTCAGGCTATGCCGGAAATATAAGTCGATGTGTTAACTTCAAAGACAACAAGATGTACGGACTAAAGAGTCATGACTGTCATATACTGCTCCAACGCCTCTTCCCTGTTTTCATTCGAGGGTACCTGCCCAAAGAGGTGGTGGAGCCGTTAGTGGCTTTGTCAAGATTCTTTCAGAAGTTATGCACGAGAGAAGTGAAGAAATCGGACTTGTTGGAAATGCAACAGGACATCATTTTTATCATGTGCAAATTTGAAAGGATATTTCCTCCAAACTTTTTCGACATCATGCCTCACCTGATGCTCCATCTTCCGGAACAATTGTTGCTTACTGGTCCAGTACACTACACATGGATGTATCCTATGGAAAGGTACGTAATGCATCTCTAAATCTGGCTATATATATGTCGATCTTTAATATTATTTATTCACTTATATATTGTTGCAATAAGCATAACATGCTCGATATGTAATTACCCATTTACAGACAATTGGGGGACTACAAAGACTATGTGATGAACAAATCTGCACCCGAAGGGTGTATCGCTGAAGCATATATTGCGCATGAGTGCGTAACGTACACCAAGTTGTATTTGGGAGCGTTGGAGGACCCTCCACAACATATGCCCGTAGATGGAGGGCAGTTCAACCTTTCGATCATCTCCGATGATGTTGAAGTTTCTGGAAAGTTGCCCAACTCGTACAAGTTGGAACCTTATGAGCTCGTCATTGCCCATTGGTCGGTATTGATTAACTGTCCAGAAGTTCAATATTGGAAAAATTTGCACCTTTACTGCCCTGCTATTTCCGGTGATGTTGAGTACCACAACAAGACGTTCGCAAACTATTTTGGCAACTGGGTAAGTTGATACTTAAATTGACCTGTATATGATCGAGATAAGTGCATGTCTCGCATCCTATTTATACGTACTTAATAAATGATTATTTTCAGATGAATCATGTACAAGATGATGGTATCCCTCAGTGGTCACACGAATTGAGGCTCTTGGCGCAGAAACCGGTAACTTCCAGAGTTTATCCTATGTGTAAGGTTAATGGCGTACTATTTATTTGTGAACATAGAGATGTCAGACGAAAAACACAGAATTCTGGGGTAATGGTGCATGGTGGCCAGAATGGAGTTGACTATTACGGTGTTCTCCATTCAGTTGTCGAATTAATATATGGGGAAGGCATGACCGTGCACTTGTTTAAGTGTAGATGGTTTGATATCGACCCTCAGAACACAAGGACCGATCAATACGGGATTTTTTCGGTGAATACTGCCACAAGCTGGTATGAAGATGATCCGTTTGTGTTGGCCACGGCGGTGAAACAATTGTTCTATCTTGATGATCTTGTGCATAAAGGCGTGTGGAAAGTGGTTAACCATGTTCTTCCACGAAACATATGCAGTGCCTCCACCCTTGGTACTGTGACCTCGGATAATGAAGAAGTCAGTGCATACCAAGAGCCGAACGCAACTGGTATTCCTGAAACCTCAACAATTCGCCTTAATAATGTCAGACAGGGCAGTGTGGTACGAATTCCTCAACCGAATCTTCTTGATGTTAATCAAAATGAAGAGAATGAAGACTCAAGTGACGAGGACATACACATATTACCTGAAATTAACTCGGAAACAGAGTCAGACTCAAGCGATGATTCCGATTATGCACCTTAATTATATAGTGTATAATTTATATGTATGTAGATGGTTTGACTTAGAACGTGCAATGTAAAATGAATTTTATTCGATCATATTATCGATCGACTTTAAATGGTGTTGATTGATCGGGAAAAAAATACAACGGATCGATTAATAATTACTTTCGATCGTATTATTAAATAATTTTGCTTAATTTACTAATTTCGTATTAAGTATTAATAATTTTGTATTAATTAACTATTAATAAATATATATATTAAAACACTACACATTTAATTAGTTTACCGGCCGGCATAAATGAAAAATAAATAGAGGAACTATATCCGACGAGTTGCATATGATCTCTCGTCGGATATAGTTGAACCCAAACTATATCCGATGATATTCATATGAAATATCGTCGGTTATAGTTTGAGTTCAACTATATCCGACGAGATCACTTAACTCGTCGGATATAGTCTGTTTTATATCCCGATCTGGGTACGATTTGGGGCAGAAACGAAACTGCCCCAAACACTACACAGTCGCCTCCTCTCGCCTCCTCTCGCCTCCTCTCGATTTTCAGGCCAGTTTTAGTGTTGGAAGCAAGCAATTGAAGGTCACCAAGCTATTCCATCGATCCTCAAGCAAAATCCTCGTCGATTTGCCCCAAACAGGTTTGAAATCCCTAATTAATTTCAATTTTGCGAATTTTTTGATTTCGGTTGGATTTTACGTTGTGGAATGTGTTGATTGTCAATGTGGATGCATGTATTGATATAGTTGTGGATTTTGTGGGGATTATGCATATATTGAGTTATATAATTAGGAATTAGGAAATTTTAGGTTAAATTCAATTGGATTATATATATTTTTTATGTTAAATTAGGATTATATTTTTAGTTAAATTTGGATTATAATTTAGGTTAAATTAGGTTAAATTAGGATTAAAATTTAGGTTATATTTGGATTATATTTTAGGTTAAATTAGGTTAAATTTTAGGTTAAATTGTTAGGTTATAATGAAATTTGGATTATATCCTAATTTTAGGTTAAATTAGGATTATAATTTATGGAATTTTAGGTTATAATTAAATTTCGATTGTTTTGAATTTTATTCATGAATTGATATATATTGGGATGTACTCGGAAATTTTAGGTTATATGTGGATTGGATTATTTGTGGAAAGGATGGATTATTTGGATTATATGGATTGTTTTATATGGATTATTTGGATTATATGGATAGGATTATATGGATTATATGTGGATTATATGGAATTTTAGGTTATATTAGCATGAATTTGGATTATTTGGATTATTGGAATTATTGATATATATATATAGTAAAATTATTGAATTGGATTAATTATATATGTATTGGAAGTTTTATGGAATTAATCTTCTTGTTGATTTTTGTGGAATATTTATATATTGAATATATATTGGATTATTGATTTTTAGATGAATTAGGAATTATTTTTAATTTTAATAATTTTATAGCAACGATGCAATGGTTTAATTGCGGACCTTCCCGAGGGGCCGGGTCGAGTACTTCGAGGGGGAGGTCCAGAGGGAGAAGGAGATCGGGACGTGGGGATGAGGGCTCGGGAGCTGGGGATCCTGATGGCACCGGAAGTCGGTCCGCATCAGGATCCACCAGTGTCCCCAACACTTACAGTGTTCCGCTGACCTCTCGACACCGTCGGCTGATGGGTGAGGGACAAGCTCAGCAGCAGCAGCTCGAGCCGGCTCGATCCTTAGGCGCGAGGAGGGTTCAGCAGGTCAGTCGCACGCCGGAAACGGATAGTGCGACTCAATCCTCGTTCCGAATGCCGGACATTCATCGCGAGGAGGGTTCCCCCGTCATCCACCAGACAGCTCCTCATTCTTCCGAGGAGGCTGGTGGATCTACTCAGTCCTCGGCGAGGATGCGGCTGTGCCCGCCGCCTACATTATTCTTACCGTTGGAAATCCCGACGATACCTCACGTCGATTCCGACGGGATGCCTATTCCGGGACAGCTAGGGTTCACTACCCCAGAGCAGGCATATGCGTATATACCCTTCCCGGCACCTCTCTGGAGTGCAAGGATTCCGGACCAACGCACCGACGATTCAGGTAATTATTAATTAGTGATATCTTTTTACTCTCTAATATTTAAATTCAATTAGGTGTTGATGTTTAAACAATCGTCTACATATATATGTGATAGGCGAGATCGTGCCCGGTGCCAAACAGAAGAGAACCAGAGACCCCGTCGTCGGCAAGTTACTGGACGAAGCCATTCAGGCTAGCGGTGGTGGCCAACTTATGATTCCGAGGGGGGATAGAGGGCAGGTGATCGAGGGAAAGGTCACTCGAAAGTACGCGGGGATGGCGGGCAGCCTGATACGGGATAGAGTCCCAATGTTGTGGCAAGATTGGAATTCAGTGCCACAAGCCGTCAAACATCAGCTGAATAATGCGTTGTCGGTGAGTTGAATTGTATATTCATTTGGAAAATTTTCAATAATAAATTTTAAATATTATTGATATATATATATATAAATATATGCATTGCAGAGGTGGTTTCGCGTGGATGAAGACATTAGACCCACGTGGGCGGATGAAGTGCATGGGAGCAGGTTTGCAGACGACCATTTGTTTCAATTTTTTCGTTTCTTTTGATTATGTTCATACAATGTTGTTAGTTACTAACGCTTGATTTTATGGGTATATATAGGTATAAGGAGTGGAAGGGCGAGCTGAAGAAGCATTGGAAAAAGTACGGGAACGATCGTGAGGGTACCCCTAGCGAGTTTCGTTATAGGGAGTACGAGTGGCGATGGCTTGTGGTTCACTTCAACAACCCTCGATTGAAGGTACGCAACCTTAAATCGATTTAATTTTGGTTTTATCGTACTTCCCGTAAATTATTTGCCTAATGAGTGTTTTTTTTATGTTGACTTAATCGCGCAGGCTCTTTCTGAAATCAACGCAAGGAACCGGGCCAAAAACACAACAAATCATCATGCCGGTACCAGATCATACTCGGGTTGGATTGAGGAGGCAGCCAACCACCCAGAAGATGATCCCCTTGTCTATACGATGCAGCACGCGTATCCGCAGAATCCCGAATATGCTGTAAGTGTCCTTATAACAAAATTAACTTATTTCTTATTTATTTAGATTGTTTTTTTAATTAATATTTTATTGTTCTTTGTCAATTAGGCGAGAATTCAGGAGGCGATTCCGGAGGTGTTGACTCAAGTGGCGAGAGAGCTCTATCCCGACACCCCCCATGTGGAACTCCCGATTGATCAGATTGATCGATCTGATCCGATCGTCAGGGCCAGGATTACGTCAACTGCGATCCCTCCAGGGAAGAACACATTCTACTGCAGGGGTTCCGGAAAATGGGGTCAAGGGCTGCTGAAGCAGACCCCTGAATTCTCTCGCGGATCGGGATCATCATCATCATCTTCGAGGACTAATCAGCTAAACGACGTTGTGCATAGGCAATCAATTGAGATGGAAGATCAACGGCGTCAGATAGAGGAGCTGGAGCAGGCGCGAGCCGCAGAGCAGCAATGGATGCAGAACTGTTATGCACAGTTCTTAGCATCTGGAATCCAGATACCTCCCCCCCCCCCCACAGCCACAGCCTCAACCTCAGCCTCAGCCTCAACCTCAGCCTCAGCCTCAGCCTCAGCCAGACCAGGACCAACCAACTTTCTCCAATCCGTTTGACCACATAGACTTAAGACCAGGACCCCCCTACATTTGAACAATTGTCGGTTTCATTTTTATTTTCATTATTTACACCGCATATGTATATAGATTTGAACGATTTCGGTTAATTTATTTACTACGTACTCTAGTTTCAATTAATGGTTGTTGATTTTTGATCTTGAACAATATATAGATAGCGTGATTTTTTGTGCATGCAGGTTTTGGGATGAAACCCAAAACCTACCAAAAAAATTTAAATTTTTCCACTATATCCGACGACATGTGTCAATATCGTCGGATATAGTATTCTCCAGGGTCAACCATTTTGACCATGGAGAATACTATATCCGACGATGACATCGTCGGTTATAGTTTAAAACTATGACCGACGATAATCCATTGTCGGATATAGTGTAGCCTTTTTCCAACGAAAACCCTAACTGGTCGTCGGATATAGTATGACCGACGGTCTATTACCGACGGTACTATATCCGACGACACATCGTCGGATATATGTATGACCGACGAGGAGACGAAACAGACCGACGACACTAAGTCGTCGGTCATAGTAATTGTTCCGGTAGTGTAATACTAATCCCGAGGTATATATACTCGAAAAACTTAGATATTAGCTACTTATATCTAAAATAAAGGTAAAAGATTAACAACATATAGTACTTCATTGACAGGTACATAAACAAAAATTAAACTTGTTATATGAAAGAAAAGTGAAGACAAATCAAGTATATCAAGTGAAAAAATTCTAAACATTTATATATACAATATAGTATGAAAAAGAGAGCATATATAACAATACTTTTATGAAAAAGTGAAAAAAATATTTCAAAAGAAAAACCTATAAAATAGATTATGAAATGAAAAAAAATATAGCATTACCTTTATTTCATCCAAAATAAGAAAACGAATAAGAAGAAAGAGAAGGACGAAGAACATGAACATTGAACAAGAACCTGAACCTGAGCATATGATGTGGAAACGATCCTTTATATAGATTACACAAGTTTGGCAATTATATAAGGTAGAGATTTAATGATAATTACTTTTTGCTAATGAATGTGGTAACAATCAATTATTATTAATTATTTATATTCAGTAATCAATTAAGCAATTGATAAAATATAAGTAATAGTCAACATCCTAGATTTGAGCTATTTAACAATAAAAACATAATTTAATAAGGCATATTTGGTAGGAGAAACATAGATACGAAAGAAATAGATCTGAAACTGTATTTTATTCATTGATAGATGACCTTAAATAGACATTACAATTTGTTACAATCAATATTCCTATATATCAAGGATTGAGAACATATCTACTTCTATTCTAATTAAGACAAGACACACCGAGATACCAAGAATATTATTTCCTTAAACACTCCTCCTTGTATCGTGATCTTAATGGATGATGCATAATTTGTTGTCTCACTAAAAACCTTACCAAGCAAACAAAAAACCTCTTGGGTAAAAACAAAAGCTTGGTATAGGGAAAAAAGACTACAACACATCAACTACAAAAGCGACCACATGTAATGTAGACTCCCCCTGATGTCTACGAAATGAACTCCCCCTGATCAGTAACTTAATCTTGGAGTTTAGACAATCTTCGCATACCGATGTATTTCACATGCTTTGCAAATATAGATTTGAGAAATGACTAGGTAAATAAGTCTGCAGTAGGTAAATCAGCCGAACATACTTGACTAGGTAAATAAGTCTACAGCTTTGCAAATATAGATTTGAGAACTGACTAGGTAAATCAGCCGAACATACTTGATTCACATGAATGTTCAATAATTGTTGTTGTTGCTGATTGAAGAAAAACTTCGGGATATGTGCTTGGTATGATCACCCTTGATGTATCCCAACTTTATTTGTTCAATGTAAGTTGCATTGTCCTCAAAGATACAAGTTGGTACTGTAGTAGTGGATGATAATCCACTAGATCCTTAAATATGATGTATGATTGACCTAAGCCAAACAAACTCCTTAACCGTTTCATGTAAAGCTATAATCTCAGTGATTCGAGGAAGTAGCAACAAGGGTCTGCTTAGTTGATCTCTAATAAATTGCTGTGTTCCCCATGGTGAATACATAGTCTGTTTGGGAACGTCCTTTGTGTGGGTCAGAGAGGTACCCAACATCAACAAAACCAACCAAGACATCGCAAGGTTTCTCTGAATAGGCGATTGTACTAAATTGAGGAATAAGATTTGCAGCCGGATCAGTGTTCGATTGGTCAAAAAATTCCTTTGACAGGGTCGAAGGTATGGTTCTGGTCTGTTCAGGGTGTAACCTTCGATGGGTCGAGTGATTCACTCGACGGGTAGAAGATCCTAGAACCTGCATGTTGTGATTCAACCATCACTTTTCCGGGAATTTCAACTTTCTCTCTGTATTCTTTGTAGGGAAAGAACAACCCTAAATTTATGGAACCCTTTAAGTATCTGAAGATGTGCTTTATAGCATTCCAATGACATTGTGTAGGCACAGAACTAAACTGAGCTAACAAGTTCACATAGAATGCAATGTCTAGTCTTCTGCATTGAGCTAAATACAATAAAGCTCCCAAAAAAACTAAGGTATGGTATCTCGGCTCCCAATAATTTCTCATTGTCATCTTTCAGACGGGACAGATCCTTATTAGGTTCCAGACTGCGTACAACCATTGGTGTGCTTTGTCGATGTTAAATTGTCTGAGCATCTTTTGGACATAAGCAGACTGGTGAATATGTATTCCACCAATTCAATGTTCTAATTCCAAACCAAGACAAAATTGAGTCCTACCAAGGTCTTTCATCTCAAACTCGGATTTCAAGTAGCTAACCGTCTCATTGATTTCATCAAGAGATCCAATGATATTCATATCATCAACATAGACCGCTAAAATGGCAAATCCTAAATTTGTTCTCCTAATAAACACACATGGGCATAAATCATCATTCTTGTATCCCTTCCCAATCACGTATTCACTTAGACGTGTGTATCACATCCTACCGGATTGTTTCAATCTATATAGTGAACGCTTCAATCTAATCACATGAGCACTCTGTGATGTAGAGTTACTTGAATTAGGTATGACCACGCTTTCTGACACTTTCATGTATATTTCTAAATCAAAGTTTCCATGGAGATATGTTGTCACCACATCCATCAGCTGTATGTTCAGTTTTTCAGACACTTACTTTATGGCCTGCCTTGCCGCCGCAGAAGCTAAGCACTTGAAAAGTGCGCTAAGAAACGTTGCTTCTACTAAACTAAAAAGGTAGCAGAAAGTAATGATGTCTATAACCGAAGAGTATGTCTCCTCATAATCAATGTTAATTAGGGTGATGAGAGAATCCTAGCGCCACAAGTCTAGCTTTCATGACTTCATTCTTCTCATTACTAATTCAAACAAAAACTCATTTATGTCCAATCGGCTTCACATTTGGTAAGTATAGCACTACCGGACCAAAAATCTGCATTTTCTTCAAAGAGTCTAGTTTGGCCTGTATTGCTTCTTTCCACTTCGGCCAATCCACTCTCCGTTGACATTTAGAAACCGAGTGAGGTTTCACTTCATTGTCGTCAATGATCTCCCGAGCGACGGAATGAGCAAAAACATCATCAACTACCTTGGATAATCTATCCATAACAATGCACGTATCATTGTTAGTTAGTGAGATTTCACCATTCTCTGACATCACATATGGATTTGAAGTGTCCTCCAAAGAAGTCATTTATGATTTTAGGACATAACTGTAGTCAGGAACAATCTCATATTAAGGATTCACAATGTTGATGATGAAATGATCATTTTAAGCCTAGATGGCCTACCTTTTCGTCAGCAGCTCATATGTGGATTTTCTTGGTCTCCCCCTCTTTATGGTGAGAGCCTAGGCTAACACTACTCTATCCACATGAGTAAGAGACATGTTACTCTGCCCTGGAGTTGCTTTATACCGCTCCTTGGGGATTTTCAACCTTACAGGAACATTTGCAGCAGAAATGTCTGATCTCGTCACTTTTGCAATATCAGTAAAGGAGTCAGGCATCAAGTCTGCTATCTTCTGAAGATCAAGTATACGTCGCACTTCAATCTCAGTTTGAGATGTGCATTGATCTTCTTGAAAATTAGTGGGAGGAGCTTTCCACGCCACTTCTTGATGTTCAACCGGAATGGAGACATTCATATCTCCCCCTAACGTTGGGAAATATGTTTCTTCAAAGTGACAATCTGCAAATCTTATAGTAAAGAGATCTTATGTCGAAGGTTCTAAGTAACGGATAATCGTTGGAGATTCATAACCAACATATATGCCTAATCGACGTTGACGACCCATTTTAGTGCATTGTGGAGATGCAATTGGCACAAACACTACACAATCCAAAATCTATAAGTGTGAAATATCAGGCTCATATCCAGTTACTAACTTGTATGCACTGAATGGTTAACATGCTACGGGTCTCAAGCGAATAAGCATTGCTGCATGTAATACCCCATATCCCCAAGTAGATACCTACAAATTAGTAAGTATAATCATTGCTCTGGCTACAAGCTGTAACCACTTGATTTGTACCTCTGCTAAACCGTTCTATAAATGAACATGAGGGACGGGATGCTCAACTGTAATCCCAATCGACATACAGTAGTTATCAAAAGTCTTTGATATGAATTCTCCTGCATTATCCAATCTAATTGACTTGATTAGGTTGTCCGGGTGGTGAACCCGAAACTTAATAATTTGTGTTAGGAGTTTTGCAAATACAGCATTCCTTATAGATAGCAAAGCAACGTGTGACCATCATGTTGATGCATTTACTAAAACCATAAAATATTTAAATGGTCCACATTCCGGTCTCATAGGTCCACAAATATTTCCATGGATTCTCTGTAAAAATGGTATATTGTTATTTACCGCAAAGTAAGGCCTAGCTTGCAACTTTGCTAATGAACAAGCTTTGCAAAATGAGCGATGAGCATCAGAGATTGCCATATATGAATCTTGTAAACCAACACTAGGTGTTGTAGTCGACTTAGTAGTCGTAACCCGATTATCAATGTTAAAATTGGTACATGCTTCTTTGCTTTGAAACAATGGATGATCATGAGAGTTTTTTAAAATTTTGATCATCATATCACGACCTAGATGCCGAAGTCGGTAATGTCAAAGCTGGTAAGATTTCGAGTCACACACAATAGATAAAGTGACTATATTGGATTCATAATCTGAATCATAGTAAGATATAAACACTACGAATTGCCGCTAACTTTTTCAAGACATGTTTTCTACCGCATTCCTCAGAAGTTATGCATAAGAATTATTTACTATTCTCACAATGAGTTTCCAAGTGTAAACCGTTGGCTTTAATGCCCTTAAAAATTAAAAATGTTTGGTTGGCCTTAGGCGCTTACAATGCTTAAAACTTAGAAATGTTTGGTTGGCCTTAGGCGTATAAAATGCATCAGTGATATGAATTTTTGTACCATGTGGTAGTAAAAATTATGTTGAACCATGCCTTTGTATAGCCGGTACTGAACCAATCATGGTTGTCACTGATGATGTATATGGCACAAGAGAAATAAACAATTTTCTATTCCTTAGTATAGTATGAGTAGTACCACTATCTACTAGACATTCGATATCGCCTTTAAACATCTACAAAAGAATATGAATTAATTAATCTTACAGACTTGTCAAACACTTTAAGTAAAGACTTAAAGATTTACCAAAGGGTTGTGACCCTCAAAGAGTATTGATATGACATAAGCAAACCGATGTAAAACTACATTTTTATTAGGTGTAGAATTCCAGATTGGTCGATTTTTTTGAAATTTTATTTTTCGAGAAAACTGATGTAAAAACACTAAATCCGAGTACAACCTTCGACGGGTTGAGAAATATTCTCGACGGGTCAAGGATTGGATAATTGTGTCACAGAAGCCATCATTCGACACATCGAGAATATTTTTCGACGGGTCGAAGGAAATCCTAAAATCTTATTGAATTATCGATATATATATTTTTCGATGGGTTGAGAAAAAATTTCGACGGGTCAAAAAATGTAACATTTTGGAGATAGAAGCTATCCTTCGATGGGTTGAGACTAGTCTTCGACGGGTCGAATGTGCAATCATATAACCTGAGGACTATATTGAATGGGTCGAATGAAAGCAAGACAAAAATTTTGATAGGTCAAAAAATTTTAAAAACCAATCCAGAGTGTGCCCTTCGACAGCTCGAGAGAATCTCTCGATGAGTCAAAAGATGCCCAGGATCAAAACCATCATCTCTTTGTCTCGTTTTTATGATATTTTGGTATCATAATGCCATAGAATTTTGTAGAATTTGAACCTTGTTAGCAATATGTATGAACATAACCATTCTTAACACTTTCAAATACAGAAAGGAAACATTTTATTAGTAAACTAAATTTGATTACATAGCAGAATCATAAGCCTAATACATAGACTAAACAAAATTCGTAGTCTGTAGGCTTGCTTTGGGGATACCTACTACAATTAGATCGGCTTCACTGTCATATTCCATCTCATAGTCCACGTAATGTTTCTCTTTTTCTTTAGCTTGGTATTTTTGACACATCTTATATGCATTTTGAATTTCCTTGGGAGCTCTGCATTGTTTGTGCATATGAGTCGTCGCCCCACACCTATAGCACGGTGTCGAGCGAGACGTAGAAGTAGAATTTGAAGAACTCTCACCATTCCTAGAACCGAAATTGAATTGATTCTTGTTGGAGTTTTTGTGGCTGTTGTCTTAGAGAGTTCAAGTCAAATTCCAATTATTTCCTCCTCTACCACGAACTCTTCCACGTGCTCCTCTACCACCACGAGTTTGATAAGGTTCTGAACGGTTGTTCCTCTTATCATTTCGTGCCTTTCTAGTATGATTAGCCTCATGGACTCTTTTTGTACCGACTGGCCTAGGATTTTTATAGAGAAGGATCTCATGATGCCTCTCTTTCTTGGCCAGTACACTCTCATAAGATCACTGAATGATCGAAGTCTTCCTTGCTCATAATCAATGCGATACTGATGTGCAAGGGTGTCCATAGAGGTAGGAAATGTGCTCAAAGACATTTCGACTAAAGCTTGGTTGGTCTTTACAATGCCGCAAATGGCAAGCTCAGACTGTAGCTCTAGCATATCCTTATAGAAATCGTTGATCTTAGGATAATCCAATAACTAGATTCTATCCTATTTTTTTATGAGCTCTGGAAGTTCTGCATCATGCACATAGTTGAACCGTTCTTGCAAAGTTACCCACAAATCTGCGTGGTCCTTTAACAGGTGCTGTTTCCTCAAAGCAGAATGAATGTGTTTCCTGAGAAACATGAAAGCTTGAACTTTTCGAGCTAGGGTGTTCTCGTTAGCTTCAGTACCAGGTGGTAGCGGTTGGATGGTATCAGTTATACGTTAATCGAGGAGAGAATTCCTTACGTCAGATACCCATCAGTGGTATTCTATTCCTTGAATGTCAAGGATATGAAACTCTGGCTTTGTTGGCTCAGTCATCTACAAAAGACAAGAGATGTAATTAGTTTACCAATCGAGAAACCACGATCAACTAATATCAAGTTTAGGGAATAAGAAACTGTGATCAATGATGTGTGGTCACAAAGATCATTACAAAACCGATGGCTTCATATCACTCCCCATAAAACCGTGACTGTAAAATAGTCACAATATCGACTTCCTTTTTTTTTTCCAATGTGAAATCACAATTAACCGTGATATTCACTAATAACTGTGACTTCCCCAGGACGGTCACTAAGCTTAAACTTTGAGGAAGAGGTGATTAAATCCCCTTCACTCATACTTGCATTAATCCACAGGAACTAGAGGCATATAATAATTCACAGTATTTAAAATCTAAATCTAGACCTAGATCTAGAGTTTTGCGGTAATTAAGTTTTGCAACTTAATTCTAAATCAAAGAAAGTTAGTCGAGTTATCTCGAGGGTATTATGCTCGGTATGAAAATTTCATTGTGAAAGAAGTTTGAAGAGAAACATCCACGAAAGCTGGCGGTAAAGAGCTCTGGGGACAACAAGGTGGTCGGCAGTGTTGATTCCGTGCAAGGGAGGGAGGCCGGCGGTGGAAGATTGTAGTATTTAGGGGTTTGAGTTGGCTATCAACTCAAGAGCTGTTGATAACGTGTTGAAATATAATTATAGATACGCAAGAGATAGATCTCAAACTGTACTTTATTCATTGATAGATGATCTTAAATAAGCATTACAATATGTTACAATCAATATCTCTATAAATTAGGGATTGAGAGAATATCTACTTCTACCTTAATTAGGACAAGACACACACCGAGATATTAGGAATATTATTTCCTTAAATAGTGTGACAATTAAAATTGTAGGACTGCGATGGAAAGAAAAAAAATGGTCAGGAATACAATCAAAATAGAAAATGAAAATAAGAATTAAGATGAATTTTGTTAAAAAAAAAACTACTGTAAAAGGAAAATATTTCTTCTTGTAAAAATCTTATCTGATTATCCTCCTCTCTTTTTTTGCAGTAAGAGAGATATTTAAGGGTGAATTCAATTGGGTAGTTATCATAAAATTTTATTTTTACTTTTTTGTTTTAAGATTTATATTTATATTTACATAATTGACCATAACTAATGAATTGTTTATCTAGGTTTAAAGTTTTAAGGGTAAAATTATAAAAAATAATAATAATTATGTTATGAACTTATGATTGACAACATGTGTATGTAACAAAAGTTTAGGATAGGATAAACAATCATTCATTTAGCTAATAATCAACTGAAAATCTCGGGGACCAATCTGCGACAAAACATTAACATATTCATCGCACTTTCGTCGCTTAAAAAGAGGGACAAAGAACAAATCTTTCTGGATTCCCTCGTCATTCTCGTTTCTGCAACACGAAATAAAACCAACATTAACAGATTTTATAAATGAAAAGAAGAACCATAAACTTACCAAGATCTACCGCCTTTTCCCCGCAGAGAACAAAAAATGACTGGTTTTTTTACATGGGACCCTTCCTTGAATTCTCCAGACAACAATAACACGTAACCCATCTCACCTCGAGAGAGTGTCTCTTCTCTCCACTCACAGCTCACCAAACCCCACTAGTTTTTAATCACGTACTCTTATCTCACTCTCACACTATAAACACTACTTCACCGACTTTAAAGTTTCAAGCTTTTAGAGATTTTGGTGTTGAAGTTGTTGTTTGAGGTGGACCCTTTTGTTTTTGAGTGAAATGGAGGAGGAGGGTGACTGGGTTCTGGTGAGGGCGCCTGCAGAGAAAGACCTGTGGAACCCAAGTTTAGTGAAGGAGGAGGAAGAGAGTTCAAGGCCTTTGAAGATCAGTTTCGGTGGGCCCGCCAAGCATTGGACTGATGCAATCCCAATTGGGAATGGGAGGCTTGGAGCTATGGTCTGGGGTGGTGTGGCATCTGAGACTCTTCAGCTCAATGGTAAAAAGTTCATAGCTTTATTTGCATTGTGTTGTGTTCCTCACGTGTTGTAATTTGTGTCTATCTTGTTTGAAATTGGAGTTGTGAGTTTTGTGGTGCTTTGCTTATAATGATGGGTGGAAATCACGTTTTTGAGAGATCAAATGGATTGCAGATGTGCATTGGGACTTAGAATACTAAATTGCATTAGAATTTAAAGGCATGACTGAATGCTATACCTTTCCATTGTTTTCAACCAAATGGTTTATATATACTTATTCAAATGGTTTGTTGTTGTCTTTTTGGTTACTAGTGCGTGCCAAAATCATGTAGGAATGGAGTGAAAATTCTATTTCAATAGCATTTTCCTGGTGGGGGAGTCGGAACACCTGTACTTCATGAAAGTGTGGTTACAACTTGGATGTGAGTCTTTAGGTCTTTGGCATTGTTTTCCTTATATGAACCGGTTTGTTTGGTTTCGCTATTTTGATACAAGTGTGTTAGAATCCGTTGTGTATAGTGGTTTTCGTTGCTAGAGGTTTCAAACATAATGAAGGAAATATAGGGATTTCAGGTCCGATTGCGTTTTTAAATGACCAAATGGTCTTGGAAGAGACCTTGAATTGGTATTTAGAATACTTAAAATGCTTGAAAGTGAATGCGAGACTACACCCTATAGGTGTTAAGCATTTTCCAGGAAGCTTGGTTCATCTCTGTTGTTGAGACCGCATTGTGGTTTCGAGTATTCATTCTGTTGAGCAAGAATTCTGATGTACAGAGTGTTATAAAAGTCTGAAATCAATGGACACACTCTGGACTGTTTTGCACAGACATACATATATCAAGGCTCTTTCTCTGTTTTGCACAGACATACATTGTGAATTCATATTAAAGATTTCATTGCGTAAAGTTTAACTTTGTGTAGAGGACACACTCTGGACTGGAACTCCAGGCGACTATACCGACCCAAAGGTTCCAGAGGCACTAGAAGAGGTGAGAAAACTTGTTGACGATGGTAAATATGCTGAAGCTACTGAAGCAGCGGTCAAGATGTGTGCAGATCCTTCTGATGTATGTTTCTCTATCCTGTTCAGATATGCTCTCCTTCTTTGTTCTCGAACTCAATAAAAGTGAACTGATATTCCGTATTGGCTAAATGATAAACACACTTTAATATAGTGAATCATATAGCACATTACAGAACAAATACTAGTGTGTGTTGATTATTGGTGATAGTGGGATCTTAGTTTGATCAGTGATTATTGTTAAAGTACAAAATATTCTCTTATAAAGTTTGTTTTTATGTTATGAAGGTATACCAATTACTGGGAGACATCAACCTAGAATTTGATGATTCCCACCTCAAATATGCTGAAGAAACTTACAACAGAGAACTAGACCTGGATACTGCAACAGTAAGGATAAAGTATTCTGTGGATGATGTAGAATTTACTAGGGAGCATTTTGCTTCGAATCCGGATCAAGTGATTGTGACAAAAATCTCTGCAAGCAAACCAGGGTCTCTATCGTTTACAGTTTCTCTAGACAGCAAGATGCATCATGGCTCACATGCTAATGGTAAAAACCAAATTATACTTGAAGGAAGTTGTCCTGGTAAAAGGATTTCACCAAAGTATTTGACTGTAAATGACAATCCAAAAGGGATTCAGTTTTCTGCAGTTCTTGATTTGCAGATTAGTGGAGACAGAGGTGTCGTGCATGTTTTGGATGACAAGAAATTAAGTATTGAAGAGGCAGACATGGCTGTTTTGCTTCTGGTAGCCTCCTCTTCATTTCAAGATCCATTTACTACGCCTTCTGATTCAAAGAGAGATCCAACTTCAGAGTCTCTCATTGCATCAAATTCAATAAGAAGTTTGTCATATTCTGACCTCTATGCTCATCATCTGGATGACTATCAGAATCTTTTTCATCGTGTCTCATTACAGCTCTCTAAAAGCTCTAAGAGCTCTTCAGGAGCTAAGACTTTGGAGATGACGAAAGTTAAGGGAAGTGACAATGCCTTGGTTTCCACTGCTGACAGGGTGAAATCTTTTAAAACAGATGAAGATCCTTCTTTTGTGGAGCTCCTCTTCCAATATGGTCGATATCTTCTTATTTCTTCTTCACGGCCTGGAACTCAGCCAGCAAACCTACAGGGTATTTGGAACTACAAACTTGAACCAGCTTGGGAGTATGTGCCATTTCCTCTCATTGTCTCTTTATTCATCTCTATCTATATAATGGACCTAGTTTGTATTTACGTATGACATACATCAACTTACATCTATAACGACAACTGGTTCTCACAGTTGTAACACAAGTCTTTTTTTCTTGTAACTTTAGTCCATTAGGAATTTGACCTCATCATCTTCCTAACCTCAATTTTTATTGTCAAATTTGTGATTTTGGTTCAAGAACATGCCAGTATTTAAATTTTGTGGTGATATGGTCAATAGATGTTGTAATTTTAGGTCCAGAAATATGTAAATCAATGCATGGCATATGCATATATACATCTATTTAGGATGTAATGTTTGTGATTTTTTGTATGCATGTGGTTGTGTCTTGTAGGTATATTATTCTGTTTTGGTTTTTAAGAGCTTTTTAAGAGGAGCATAGGTGAGTGTAACAACATGGCAAGTGAAGCATATAATAGAGTTAAGTGCATCAGCATAAGCCATGGTTAAGCTTATATTGTTATGTATGCTTATCTAGCACTTTATTATTATTATTATTATTATTATTATTATTATTATTATTATGTGGTAACTTACTTTACCTTTATTTTATTTTTTCAGTGGTGCTCCTCATACAAACATTAATCTTCAAATGAACTATTGGCCTTCCCTTCCTTGTAACCTCCGAGAATGCCAAGAACCCTTATTTGATTACACATCTGCTTTATCCGTCAACGGCACTAAAACTGCAAAGGTAGAGTTCTGCCTTTCTAGTTTATATTTCAAAACCTTCACTTTCTGCATCTACATATAATGCTTTAAATACCAGAGTATAGTTTCACAGAAGTGTTAATCAGATGAGATGTTTTTTTAAGAGATAACAAGTTGATAAACAGAGTGCTGCAAATCAGCATTCTGATTCGAATATGAAAACGTTTGAGGCATCAAATGATTTTCTGGCTCACATGTAAAAACCACATTGTATCTGGTCATAGCAGTTCTATAAGATGGCCATTGCTTTTTTTATTAGACAAGTCATGCAGCTCCGGGAGAAAATCTGCTGTCCCCATTACCCTATCTCGTTCCCTGTTTCCCTTTCAATTTTCGACACGTGTCAGTGACCATCTACTCAGCAAACCATCAACACTAACCCCGTTAAACTCTGACTGTAACTCAACATGGCAACCTTCACCTTCAACTCAACCTCAAACTGCAAATAGGGCGATTAAAGAAAACCAGACGTCATGCCACCATATTCTTAAGAGTCTTGTTCAAAAATCTTCATATTGGGAACATGTCGATCAACAAACATATCAATCTTCAGTGATTTTAAGTGGTTGTCTTTTATAGTTGGAGTACACCATTAATTAAACATATGAGCCAGAGCTCCCAATTCATCACTCGATATGTTTGCACAAGAACAATTGATGCCAAAACCAGATTTGGGGAAGAAGGGGGTCTAAAATGAGTATCTAGAATTAGAGGAAGATGAGTATATGAAGGTATTTGGGGGCCAATTGCAGAAAGGATGCCAAATGGTATAGCAAGGAGATCGGAAAAAGAGTTGAATGAGAGGAAGGATGGGTCATCGGCTTTTCAAGTTTCCAGACTTCCAACACACTAGTTGTTTCCTTGGAGTTAAAGTCGAGTTAGAGGTGGTGAAGGTTGGGTTAGAGTCGGAGTTTAATGGAGTTAGTATTGATGATTTTCTGAGTAGATGGTCATTGACACGTGTCGAAAATTGAAAGGGAGACGGAGAAGGGGATAGAGTAATGGAGACAGCAGATTTTCACCCTGCAGCTCCTAAGCAGTCATTTTGCACTTGCTCCCTAGAACTTGTCCTCCTAATAGATATTTGCAGTGGCCTTGAAAATTTTAGTATACAACACTTTTCTTTATTGATTTAATTAAAATTACTCAGGTCAACTATGAAGCTAGTGGTTGGGTTGTACATCAAGTGACAGACATATGGGCGAAAACATCACCAGATCGAGGTCAAGCTGTATGGGCTTTATGGCCAATGGGAGGAGCCTGGCTCTGTACTCATCTATGGGAGCATTATACTTATACAGTGGACAAAGTAAGCTCCTACTCTCTCAAAACATCGTCTATTCTCTCTTTCTTGATGATAAAGGAGTTGTGTCAGGTCTCAACTCTTCAACTGCATGGCCGTTTTGGATAGGCAGTCTAATTCATACCAATTAATGCCAAAAGATGTCTATTTCTATTGAGAACCTAATACATATCTCTTGTTCGTATCTTAGCCAAATTTTCTGAGTATTCCAGTAGGCTAATGGTAGCTATATAATATCTGTCATTAGGAATTTCTGAAAAATGAGGCATATCCTATGTTAGAAGGATGTGCGTCATTTCTGCTGGATTGGTTGATTGAAGGACGTGGAGGATTTCTGGAAACCAACCCATCAACTTCTCCAGAGCACATGTTTATTGCTCCAGATGGTAAGCAGGCCAGTGTGAGCTACTCGACAACTATGGACATATCAATCATTAAAGAAGTTTTCTCTGCAGTACTATCTGCTGCTGAGGTTGAGCTCTAATTTTCTGCCTGCGATTTCATACTTAACTATAGATAATGTAAAAATTTGATTGTAACAGTAATTCATTTCAAAGCAGGTTTTAGGAAAAACTCAAGATACTTTAGTTGTAAAGGTCCAGAGTGTGCAATCAAGGCTTCCACCCACAAAGATAGCAAGAGATGGGTCTATCATGGAATGGGTGAGCCTGTAGTCTTGAATTCTTTTATTTAGGAATCTGTCGCCAAGTCATTCAGACGTCCGATGTTCTTGTAAATGAAATTTCACATTATCGCTCCAACATCTGTACCTTGTTGCAGGCAGAAGATTTTCAGGATCCAGAACCGCACCATCGACATGTATCACACCTGTTTGGCCTGTTTCCAGGACACACTATAACTGTTGAAAAAACTCCAGACCTCTGTAAAGCTGTGGATTATACCCTCTACAAAAGAGGTTTGTTTTTTAAAAATTGAAAGTGTCATTTCATCAAGCAATCTCGTTCATCCAGGAAATAAAGTGATTTCCCACTTGTTTGATTATAAATTTATCATCTTTTGTTTTTATGTACTCCAAAATAGGAGAGGAAGGTCCAGGATGGTCGACTGTATGGAAGATTGCATTGTGGGCACGTCTTCACAACAGTGAGCATGCTTATCGTATGGTCAAGCATTTGGTTGACTTGGTGGATCCAGATCACGAAAGTGATTTCGAAGGAGGAGTATATAGTAACTTGTTTACCGCACATCCTCCTTTTCAAATTGATGCCAACTTTGGGTAAGGTGAATAGGATGTGGTTCCTAGTACATTTGTTATCATGTCATCATTGCAAAGCTAAACTGAACTTTCTTGAAGTAAATTTAACTCCTTATGGTTGATCAATGTGAAGTTTTATGTTGACAATTCCAGTAACTTTTCTCTCTTTTGGTCCCAGTTTCTCCGCTGCAGTTGCTGAAATGCTTGTCCAAAGCACTGTCAAGGACCTGTACTTACTTCCTGCTCTTCCTCGGGATAAATGGGCAAATGGTTGTGTCAAAGGCTTGAAGGCACGTGGTGGGGTGACAGTCAACATCTGTTGGAATGAAGGAGATCTTCATGAAGTTGGCCTTTGGACAAAGGACAACAACTCTGTTAAGAAGTTACATTATAGAGGAAGTACAGTTACGGCAAACATATCGAGCAACAGGATTTATACTTTCAACAGACACTTAAAATGCGTGAGGACTGTAAGTCTCTAACAGAAGCAGCAGACATGCCAGTTTTTGATGTTATTTATATTCATCTCATTGATCTATATATCTCAATAGATCTCAGCATAAAGCTCTTAAAGCTCATATTTGTGTACTGATGGACAACAGTTCAGTTCATGTACCATCTATTTTCTGAGAGAAATTAGTTGAATGGAAAACACTTGTCCTCTTTTTCTTTTGGAAATATGTAAACCCAAAAAGTATAAAACCATTTGTATTAGTAGCACATGAGTCAGTAGAGTAGCTGTCCACGGGCTATTACTTCTCAAAAGCTCGAAGTGAGCTAAATCGTTAAATGTTTGAATCACTAAAACCAATTTTTCGGAATTTGAGTTATACCTTAGGAAAACATAATAGAATCTTCTATGGCAATGGCGACGCAGTTAGTGAACTTGAACTCTTGACTTCAAGAAAACCATAGCTCGTCAGTTGATATGTTTGTGCTCAATTTAATTTGTACATTCTAAGAGCTATATATAACTACTTACTTCTCCATTTTAGCTCCAAAAGTTTTAGTTAAACTAGCATCTTGCACACACTCGATGCTAATGCAAAATTTTAAACTTGATGTTCGACGCTAAAATACCTCCTGCGGAGAGATCATTCCACGAAGCAGTCTCTTTTATGGATTTTGGATAGTTTGACCGCAAGTATCGGTTTATCCTGTATTTGTTTCGTATGCTGGCGTGCCACCGTTCTTCAACGGAATATAGAATGTAAAGCTGTCCGACTTCTTGATAAGCGATTAAGACAAGGAGAGCACAAACCCTGTCTGAATAGGTCCTTCTCGCCTAGTGATAGTTGCATTTTTATGCAACGTTTATGTGCTTAATCGAACCTTATATTTAGTTCTTTTGTTACGTTTTAAAGCAATTTATTAATGTTTATTTGTTTTATAGGTTTTTGGAGAAAATAAAGAAAAAGAAATTTAAAAGAGTTTCTTAGTGTAATAAGGATTTAATTGATGGGCTAACAAATAAAGTGGAGTCCAGATGCTTGTGGAATTCGGTGGACTACATGGGCTACAAGGAAGAAGTCCATATATATATATATATATATATTTGCTGCTAGCACGTGAGGAGGAGCTAAGTTATTTAACTCAGCTTGGAAAGGCAAGGGAAGACGTGATTAAATAGAAGGAGAGACCAAATCAAATGAAAGAGGAAAAGAAAACAAAAAACAAAATCACGTGAGTTGAGGAGAATGAGAGATGTGAAAGAGGAGAGGAAGACGTGATGCAAGCCGGGAGTTATGGAGAACAAGACGTGAGGAAAGAAGAAGATTAAAGAGGAGAAAACGCAAGGAGGGGGCATTCATTCCATATTGTGTAATTTTCTATCTTTCTCTAAACTTCTATGGCTTCCATGAGGAGCTAACTCCATTGTTAAGGGGCTGTTTTGAAGCCCCGTACATGATATCTACATTGCTTATGCACGTTAATTGAGTTTTGCTTTTGTTATTTTGAATGAGGTTTCTTTGTTGTTTATACAGTGATGAATCTTAATTATGTATGCTTTGAGTGCACGCTTAGTATGCATGTTTAGGAATCTAATTCTAAGAAAATTGATGGCTGTTGGTGATTGTTACCTTCCTCAAGTTTCAATTGTAGAACCCATACATGCTTGGTATAAGAAACCCTAGGTCTAGTGAGACACGACCATAGTGTACTTATGAAGCCTTGTAGATTCTCCAACCCTTTCTAGATCATAATGCTTTTCTCTTGGTAAATTTGAGTCCTTGACTTCGGGTTCTTTGAGGGATAGATAATGTTGATAAGCAAACCTTCGACATTGAAAACATAAGGATTGAGTAATAGGATGTGTTCACAGCTCGGGACCTTCCTGGGGATCTTGCATTCATAACATTTGCATTGTTTAGTTAAGCATTTGTCATCTAGATGGAGTGACGGTGGTGGATAGCACTTTCCTTAACCCATTTTACTCTTGAATTCTCGTTTTACTTATAATCTATCTACTGTTTCAGTTTCGAATCTGTTTTGTAGGATTTTATTCGGCAAACAAATCAACTCTGATTAAATTGAAATTTTGTGTGGTAGTCTGCCACTATGTCTATAGTGTCCTGTATAAATTTCGTGATTTTAAGTTGAGTCTAGCTATTTTAATTAATTATGTAGTGTCAGTTGTTGAGGCTGTCAGGTTTCTGACTTTCACTATTGTTTCAGCTTCGTATTTTGTTTTGCATAATTTATTTCAACTATCAGATCAACTCCGATTACATTAAAATTTTGTGTAGTAGTCCGCCACTTTGTCTATAGTGTCTTTTATAAATTTCGTGATTTTAAGTTGAGTGTAGCTATTTTAATTAATTACGTAGTGTCAATTGTCGAGGCTGTCAGGTTTCTGACTTTCACGTCTGTTTGTAGTTTAGAGTATTGAGTCTCATCTTTCCCTGTGGATTGATCCCTATACTATTGTACTGCATTGACAAGCATTTTGAGTTCATTATAGGGTAACTTTGAAGGTGGTTAAACACCGATCAAATTTTGGCGCCGTTGTTGCACAAAATTCACCTGCTCTTCATCAGGAATAAAGGGACAAGTTTCGTTAGTGTGATCCGACATAGAGCAAACAGAACATACCTGAGATATAGATGATGATGATGTCGTTGGCTCTTGATGGCAGTAGCAATGGACTCCAACTTCTTCTCCATTGCTTTCATTCTCTTATCCATATCTGGGTTGGTGGCAACCTCAAATACAGATTGCTTTCACTCCATCTAGATGACAAATGCTTAACTAAACAATGCAAATGTTATGAATGCAAGATCCCCAGGAAGGCCCCGAGTTGTGAACACATCCTATTACGCAATCCTTATGTTTTCAATGTCGAAGGTTTGCTTATCAACATTGTCTATCCCTCAAAGAACCCGAAGTCAAGGACTCGAATTTACCAAGAGAAAAGGATTATAATCTAGAAAGGGTTGGAGAATCTACAAGGCTTCATAAGTACACTATGGTCGTGTCTCACTAGACCTAGGGTTTCTTATACCAAGCATGTATGGGTTCTACAATTGAAACTTGAGGAAGATAACAATCACCAACAGCCATCAATTTTCTTAGAATTAGATTCCTAAACATGCATACTAAGCGTGCACTCAAAGCATACAGAATCAAGAATCATCACTGTATAAACAACAAAGAAACCTCATTCAAAATAACAAAAGCAAAACTCAATTAACGTGCATAAGCAATGTAGATATCATGTACGGGGCTTCAAAATAGCCCCTTAACAATGGAGTTAGCTCCTCATGGAAGCCATAGAAGTTTAGAGAAAGATAGAAAATTACACAATATGGAATGAATGCCCCCTCCCTTGCGTTTTCTCCTCTTTAATCTTCTTCTTTCCTCACGTCTTGTTCTCCATAACTCTCGGCTTGCATCATGTCTTCCTCTCTTCTTTCACGTCTCTCATTCTTCTCAACTCACATGATTTTGTTTTTTGTTTTCTTTTCCTCTTTCATTTGATTTAGTCTCTCCTTCTTCTAGTTAATCACGTCTTCCCTTGCCTTTCCAAGCTGAGTTAATTAACTTAGCTCCTCCTCACATGCTAGCAGCAAATATATATATATATATATATATATATATATATATATATATATATATATATATATACGGACTTGTTCCTTGTAGCCCATGTAGTCCACCGAATTCCACAAGCATCTAGACTTCACCTTATTTGTTAGCCCATCAATTACATCCTTATTACACTAGGAAACTCTTTTAAATTTCTTTTTCTTTATTTTCTCCAAAAACCTATAAAACAAATAAACATTAATAAATTGCTTTAAAACGTAACAAAATAACTAAATATAAGGTTCGATTAAGCACATAAACGTTGCATAAAAAAACAACTATCAGAATACCCCACACTTAGTTTTTGCTAGTCCTCAAGCAAAACACTAAACTATGACTCAAAAAAAAAAACAAAGACGTACTCTACGAACACTACTCTAAGGCCCTTAACAAATTGTCTCAGCAATCTTCCAAAAACTGCAACACCAAGTTTCAAATGTACCAACAAGTTACCAAAGATCACTTCAACATATAACACACATGCAACATGTAGGACAAAGACATAATCATGGTGAAAAAGTTTAAGCATGAACAAACAAATCAAGATTCAAACTCACAAAGATATGTTCTCAAAGTGTTTCACTCATATGTGTTTAAGGTTAATGCTTAATTCAATTACTTGCCAAATGGACCGAACCATATGCTTACTCTTGCAACTAATCTCCACAGATCAAAGGCTGTCATCTTGAAGATCAAAAGGGCTTCAACGGTTATAATGGGTCTAGGCTCACAAGGTTTAAGAAAAACAAGGATATGGAATTCGAAAACAAATCCTAGAACCTAGTAGAACACCAAATAAGAGACTTTTCTTGGATCTTGCAACCATGGAACTTTCTTATTATTGTGGCCAGATTTCATTTGTTGGGCCTTCACATCATTCTTTTCATCAACAGTTAACTCGGGTATCAAGCTAGACATCACAATTTTTTTCTCTTTCTTTTCTTTTGTTTTTTGTTTTCTTTTTTTTCCACACTAGCTTAATACCCCACAGTTGTTTCTTTGCATCACCTTTCGACATTGTCGCCGTCTTCACATACCTGTCTCATGTATAGCTCTACCAAGTCCTAGAACAAGGGTAAAGATATAACTATTCTAAGGTTTGTGTTTAGAGATATGTGGGTGATGACAAAAAAGTTTAAACATGTAGGCTCAAAGTGTTTAACTAAGGGGTGCACAACTTGTGTACACAAAGTTGGGACACAGGCTTATATGGATATGGTGGTGTCCCCTAAATGCCTTTATCATTTCTTCAATCAGAACAAGTATTGACAATAAGTTTCAAAAAGTACAAGAGCAAGTTCTAGTAAACTCTAGGGTCCATTAAATTAATCTGTGGCAAGCAATCAACACTCAATCAAAGAAAGCATGTATTTCTCATCAAAGCTCAAAAGCTCACGGTTAAATGAATCTCAATAAAATCTATGCATGCTCAAAAATCCAAACTATGTTAACTTGTTTCTAAATCCACAACATGTCCACATATGTAGCATATATCAAAATCATCCAAAGAAACTTGAGAAACATAACAAACTCCTAGTCACAACAACGGAAGATATAAGTACATCATTGACTTATTAAGGGCTTCTAAGACTCTTATTTTTTTGGTATTTTCTTGACACTTTTTACTTTTGTATTTTGTTTTATCAAAAATGACTCAAAAACACACAAGAAAACAAAAGAAAACACTCAAAACTGACAAAAACTTTGATTGGTCGAAGCTAGCCTTCGATGGATCGAAGCGTGCTCGCTGGTCTTTCCTGAGAATGTGTTTTGATGGGTCGTGGATCCCTTCGATGGATCGAAGGTACCCCACTGGAAATTTTATGAAATCCTGTCAATACTGAAGAAACTCCGCACTCTGACTTTCAAATTTCTTAGAGAATTAACTACACATCCAAATGATCTGAAATTTTGTGACCAAACACTAGACACGTATACTAAAACACTCTAAAAATATCAAAATTTTATAAGACTTATAACTATTTCAGAAAATTCACACTACACTCAAAAATTGAAAGTTCTGACTCAAAAACCAAAAATTTCTATCTAGACACTAATTATATGATATAACCTCACCCCACACTTGAAAAATGCATTGTCTTCAATGTATCAAAAGTATAGCACCTAACACATTCATCAAATATGAACAAGAATCATATCAAGACACAATAAACGAAAAACAGAGAGAAAGAAATCAAATATGAGGTCCAAGCTCTCCATCAACATGGATTGCCTCCCAAGTAGTGCTAAGTTTAATAACTTCAGCCAGACGGTGCCGAGTATCACTCTTCATTCTGTGGCACATCCTCGAGGGGTACTTGCTCAACGGTGTGCTCTATCATCAACTCATAAAACGGCTTCAGTCGATGTCCATTGACTTTGAAAACTTTCCATATTTTGTCACTTTTCACAACTACAGCACTACTAGGAAAAACATTATTGGCCACAAATGGACCAATCCAGCTAGACTGAAGCTTACCTGGAAACAATTTCAACCTCGAGTTGAAAACCAAGACCTTTTGTCCTACCACAAAATTCTTGCTTCTGATATTTTGATCATGAAAAGCCTTAGCTTTCTCCTTGTAAATCCTGCTGGATTCATATGCATTGTTCCGAATTTCCGCCAGCTTATTCAGCTGCAATTTTCTGTGAATCCTAGCCTCATCAATATCAAAATTGAACATTTTGACCGCTTAATATGCTTTGTGCTCAAGCTCGACCGGCAGATGACAAGTTTTGCCAAAAACAAGCCTGTAGGGAGACATCCCTATAGGTGTTTTGTAAGCTGTACGGTAAGCCCACAAAGGTTCATCTAATCGCTGACTTCAATCCTTCCTGGTAAGGCCTACGGTCTTCTCTAGAATCTTCTTGATTTCACGGTTTGACACCTCCACTTGTACACTGGTCTGATGATGATAAGGTGTCGCCACCTTGTGTTGAACATTATATTTTCTCAAGAGCGCAGCAAACGTGCGGTTGCAAAAATGAGAGCCTCCATCACTAATGATGTACCTGGGTGTGCCAAATCTAGCAAATATGGACTTTAAGAATTTAACCACAACAGCAAAATCGTTAGTTCGGGTGGCAACTGCCACCACTCATTTAGACACATAATCAACTGCTAAAAGAATGTACACATTAGAATGCGAAGAAGGGAAATGACCCATGAAATCAATACCCCACACATCGAAAATTTCAACCACTAGAATTGGGTGTTGAGGCATTTGATCCTTAGGACCTATGTTACATGTCATCTGGCATCTTGGGCATGCCTTGTAGAATTCATGAGCATCCTTAAAGATGCTAGGCCAATAAAATCCACATTCCAACACCTTGAGTGCAGTTTTGTTTCCCCCAAAATGTCCTCCACCTACATGTGAATGGCAAAAAGAAATAATAGAATAAATTTCAGATTTGCGTATGCACCTTCGAATGATGGAATCTAGGCAATGCTTCCATAGGTATAGATCATCCCACACATAATATCTGGCCTCCTTCTTCAATTTGTCCTTCTGAGCACGGGTATAGTAAGTATGTACCAATTTTGAAACCTGGTAATTGACAATATCTGCATACCACGGCTCAGAATCATGGACAGCAAATAGTTGCTCATCCGGAAAACTCTCATGCAAAGGGAGCTTATCCTCCTCCGCATTGGACCCATGTGTCAACCGACTCAAATGGTCCGCAACCACATTCTCTGTTCCTTTCTTATCTTTGATTTCCACATCAAACTCCTGAAGAAGTAGTAACCACCTAATCAGCCTTGGCTTTACATCCTGCTTTGTCATAAGATATCTCAATGCAGCATGGTCAGAGAAAATAATCACTTTAGTTCCTAACAAGTAAGATCTAAATTTCTCTAAAGCAAAGACAATAGCCAAAAGTTCTTTCTCAGTAGTTGAATAGTTCAACTGAGCATCATTAAGGGTTCTAGAGGCATAATAAATCACATGTGGGAGCCTCTCAACCCGCTGTCCCAACACAGCACCTACATCATATTTCGATGCATCACACATCAATTTAAATGGAAGATTCTAGTCTGGTGCTTGGATGATTGGGGCAGTGATCAACAGGTCCTTGAGCTTGTTAAACGCTTCAAGACAATCCTCAGAAAAATCAAATGTCACGCTCTTCTGGAGCAATGCACTAAGAGGTCGGGCTATCTTGAAGAAATCTTTGATAAACCTGCGATAGAAACCTGCATGTCCAAGAAAAGAGCGCACCTCTCTCACAGTAGTGGGAGGTGGTAAGGTACGTATAACATCAACCTTAGCCTTGTCTACTTCTATACCTTTTTCAGAAATTACATGTCCCAAAAGAATACCTTGTTCAACCATGAAATGACATTTTTCCCAATTTAACACAAGGTTCTTTTCCACACATCTTTCTAGAACTATGGACATATTATTCAAACATGTATCAAAAGAATCACCAAAAACAGAAAAATCATCCATGAATACCTCGATGATCTTCTCCACCATGTCTGAAAAGATGCTCATCATGCATCTCTGGAAAGTAGCTGGTGCATTGCACAACCCAAAATGCATCCTCCTATAAGCAAACGTGCCAAAGGGACACGTGAAGGTAGTCTTCTCTTGGTCTTCTCTGTCAATGGCAATCTGGTTGTAGCCAGATAACCATCTAGAAAGCAATAATACACATGACCTGCAAGACGTTCCAACATTTGGTCAATAAAAGGAAGGGGAAAATGATCCTTACAGGTTGTGGCATTAAGCCTGCGGTAATCGATACAGACTCTCTATCCTATTTGAACTCTCTTAGGCACCAGCAAATCCTCATCATTTTTAATCACTATGATGCCTAACTTCTTGGGCACCACCTGCACAGGACTTACCCACTTGCTATCAGATATTGCATAAATAATACCTGCATCGAGAAGTTTGATATCCACATTCTTCACCACATCTATCATAGGTGGGTTGAGTTTTCATTATGGTTCTCTCGTTGCTTTGCTCCATCTTCAAGGAATATCTTATGAGTACACAATATTGGATCGATTCCTTTAATGTCTGCAATTGTCCAGCCAATAGCTTCTTTGTACGTCATGAGTACAGTGATTAGCTTCTCTTCCTATAACACGGTTAGTTTTGAAGATAAAATGACTGGTAAAGTCTTACCAGTTCCAAGGAATGCATACTTCAAATGCTCAGGCAATGGCTTGAGCTCAAGCTTTGGTGTTGTTACAATGGAAGGAAGAAGCGTATCATTAGTAATAGGAAGAGGAATAGATTTTGAATTACCTCTCATGAGTAGGAAGGGGAATAGATTTTGAATTCCTATGAGTAGGAAGGGGAATAGATTTTGAATTCCTATGACTCAAGGGCTGCCACAACATCATCGTACTCTGCACCCATCACTAACTCTTCAGCTGAGCTGATTCTCATTGTTTCTTCTCCTTCATCCTTGGATCGAACTTGGGTGATCAAATCCTCAAGTTCATCCCACACTTTAGAACATGGGGGAGTTTCAGATTTCTTCCCCCCTTCTTCAATCACTTTCTTCAACGCATCATCATTCTCATCCACCAAATGCTACATAAACTCCTGCATAAAATTATCAAATATATCAATAGAAAAATAGGAATACAAATCATTATCACTAGGATGCCTCATTGCGTCGAAGATGTTGAAGCAGATTTTCTCTTCATCTACTTTCATGGAAAGGTTACCATTGAAACAATCTATCTTGGTGCTAGTGGTCCGTAAGAATTGACGACCAAGTATCAGTGATAGCTCTGATGGTTGAGGCTCTGCCTCCATCTCCAACATGAAGAAATCAGCTGGGAATATCAACTTACCTACCTGCACTAAAACGTCCTCCACAAAACCACGGGGGTAGCAGTTAGATCGATCAGCTAATTTAATTGTAACACAAGTTTGTTGTAATGCACAAATATTCAAAGTTTTATACATAGAGTGACATTAAATTTATCGATGCACCCAAATCAAGTAAAGCTCCTGTAAAGTTAGCGTTATCGATTGTACATGGGACGGTGAATCGTCCTGGATCTCCCATCTTGGGTGGTAGCTTCCTCTGAACCACAGCTGACACCTTCTCACTCAAGGCTACTGTCTCAGTTCCTGTGAACTTCATCTTTATTGTACAAAGTTTCTTAAGAAACTTTGCATACTTCGGTATTTGCTTAATCGCATCAAGCAACGGAATGTTCACTTCCACCTTTCGGAATGTATATAGAATATCTTGCTCCAACTCATCCTTCTTCTTGTTTTTCAACCTACCAGGAAAAGGAACATGTAAAGGAATTGAAGGAGAAGGTTCAGAAATTGACTTACCTGATTTTTCATTTGCTGAATTTTATTATCCAGGTGCACTCTTCTCTCCATGATCCTGCAGTAGTAGGGGAAATGGTAGCACTTGTTCTAGAACCGATTCATCTTCCTCTAAAGATTTTTTTTGTAGGCTTTTCAACCTCTTCAATCACTCTTCCACTCCTCAATGCAATCACATTTGCTTTATGAGTGGTTCTTGGGTTCTTAACCACATTGCTTGGAAGAGTACCTTGTTCTCTTGTTGACACTTGTTGCTGCAAGTTGTTCAGTTGCTTCTTCATAAGCTCGAATGCCTTGGTAGAGTTCTTGTTGTGCATCTCAATACCCTCTAGCCTAGCCAAAATTGCTGCCATAATAGGATC
Organism: Geum urbanum; assembly: GCA_946800695.1. NCBI lineage: Eukaryota > Viridiplantae > Streptophyta > Magnoliopsida > Rosales > Rosaceae > Geum > Geum urbanum. The sequence continues at coordinate 5,602,500 of OX327007.1, read as the reverse complement.
AGGAGCTGGAGTTGTAACCGGCTGTTGTACCTGTTGAAATTCAGGTCTTACCTTGAATCCGACGGGTGGGTTCAACACATTATTTGTGTTTCCATAGCTGAAATTGGGATGATTCCTCCACCCCAGATTGTATGTGTTCGAATACGGATTATTTCTTTTGTTCTTCTATGATTAAAGGTCTCGGTCTCCATTGCAAGACCCTGGTCTCACTTGGAGTGTTATTCTTTTGAACATGTTTCCCCTCCTTTGGAGGTGTATGTAGCCCCATTGTTTCCATCGCTTCATCATTAAAATTGAGACGTCGTCTCACTGGCTTTCGTTGTATGACTTCACGATGATCCTCATGAATAGGCTCGAGCTGTTTGTCCTTGGACCATAACTCAGGGTTACGGTCAAAGACACCTGGTCATTGTGCTCTCACTTTGGGCTCGCGAGACTTTTTCCTGAAAACCACTAAGGGATTTACTGCAAGGGCATTCATTCGCCTTTGCAGCGCTTCTGGAGAACACACCAGTTCTTCTTCTTTGAACAGGCCTACTTCATAAGCCTCTAATGCTCTTTTGGCTTCCCCAAATCGTCGCTGAAGATTTCTTCTTCTACTTGGAGTTACCTCTATGGTTTTCCATTTTTCCTTCATGTACCTAACGTTCTCCTTTGTAATATTTCTTGAAGCTGGTGGAACATACGGCTTCGTGAGCATGTCAGCAATCTCTAGTTCACATTTCCTGGCTTCACTGATCATTTCTGTTGCTCGGGAATGCTTAGGAACTGGGGAGTCCCTTTGTATCGCTCGCTGTGGGTTATGGGGGGCTAATGATCTGTTTGTGAAAATAACTCTGGGAAGACCTTAGCTGCTTCAGCCAATTCTTCATAGGAAATCTTCAACCCGCTTTTGAGTTTACAATGAGCACAAAGGGCTACTGGCGACTCTGCCTTTGGATCCACTTTTTCTTTTCCTTTAGCTTTTTTTGTCGTTTGCTTGCTTGGTAGACTCTCGCCAGTAGTTTGATAACTGTTGGTCTGTTTTCGTTTGTCTGATTTGTCTCTCGTTAGCTCCAACATCCCAATTGTCAAAGATATATCGGCCGCCAAGCTTGGCGAGGGCTCTTGGTCTATCATTATTACTCCCTTGTCAATCCACTGCTGAATCCTGAATTTCAAATCACGATAAGCACTCGTGGAACGGTGACCCCATCGATGATGATATCGACAGTAAAGCTGACCCTTAACATCCTCAGGATATGGGTCCGGTGTTCCCCAATTGTCAGGAACTACAGCTATCCCTACTTGGACTAGCTCTTCAAATATTTTCTCTCGCCTAGACACATCATAAGTAATTTCAATCCGCTTAGGTCGGACAAATGCAATATTACGTCTAGGCCTCCATCTTAACCTCTTCCTTTTATAGATTGGTTCAGATTTATTGCAGGTGGAAGCGGTGTCGATGGAAGGAAATGGTGTATAGGGGGGCGGTGATGCCCTGTGAGGGTAATGTGGATGCCATTCCACCACTCCCTTGTAGTCGATTTCGATCACTTCCTAGTTGATCAACCCTTGAATCTTATCTCTCAAGGTCGAACACCTTGCTGTTTGATGACCAAACTGGTTATGAAATCTACAGAAATGTTGAGCCGGATCTTCATACCGTAATTGTCTGAGTTCAAATACCAGGTAGTAAAAGATCAAGCCCATGTATCGTAGCCTATCAAGAATCTCCTCCAACTTTTCACAGTTGAAAGAATAAGCCACGAAGACATACTGATTCCAGTCTTCCACACCTCCAATGCAACTATTGGGTGATGACCACTCGACCTCAATCATATTAACTTAAGGTGATAGGAAGGGCTTAGAATCAACTAATCCTGCTGTCTTGGACGTTCCCTCTAACTCTAATCTTCCTTCATTAATCCATTTCTGGATCTGATCTTTGAGCTCGATGCAGTCCTTTATAATGTGGTTCCATGCTCCATGGAACTTGCAGTATTTTTTACCTTTTAACTGCTCAGCTGTAGGGAGAAGTCTGAAAACTGTTTTGATAGCCCGCATGTTGTATAGCTCGTCCAAGATCTCATGAGCCATGTTGGCATCATAAGTGTATGTTTCGAACTATGGCTTAGTAAAAGCCACTGTCGAAAGCTTGATAGGACCCTTATTCTTCTGGAGTTTGCGGGGCTTTAAAACTTTGTTTGTCGATAAATCTACAGCTCCCACTTGCTCGCCATCAGAATCCGAATCTTGGTTGTCTATATCTTCTATATAAGCCACAGGTTTTGCCTTTGGTCTGTCATAAGACTTAACATTGTACATTCCCTTAGACGCATTCCTTCTATTATCTTTTTCTTGCATGATATTGTAAGCTTTAGTTATAGCCGTGATAAGCTCGTTTAAGGAAAAGTACTTGCTATTTAAGAACAACTGGTGGTACGTGTCCTCCAGACCATTCTTGGCCATCTCTACCACCTCCTCTTTACCGAGTGGAGTCTTGCATAGATTGTATTCTGACCGAAAACGGTGCAGGAAGGTGACTGGAATTTCTGTCGCCGATTGGCTCAAGGAAGCCAGCTTTCCAACACTGGTTTCAGGTCTTGCTGTTCCAAAGTGGTCTATGAATAAAGCCTCCATATCCTTCCACTCATTAACCGAGCCCTTTTCTAATCTCGTATACCATACAAGGGCTTATCCTAACAGAGATGATCCGAAGACTCTTAACTTGAGTCCATCATTATCGGAAAACTGCCCCAATTGCAGTGTAAAGTATGCTAGATGTGTTGCTGCGTTAGAATCATTGTCGCCAGAGAAAGTCTGGAAGGTTTGATGCCGGTAGAATTTTGGCCATTGCCAAGCTTCTGGATCATCCTTTTGCAAGGGAGGAAACAGTGTCTCATAAGAATCATACATCCTTGCCAGATGTATGTCACAATCGTTCATGAACCTGTTTAACCGTTGTTCCCATGCAGGAGAGAAAGACTCTGCTTGTCTAGTCTTTCTAGCTAGGTCAGAAATGGATTTAGTTAGGGACGCTATGTCCCTGTCTGTCCTTTGAGACATTGTCGCCGCATGCCGGCGGTGTTCATCCAAACTTGATCCTAAGTGTTGTATGATGTCTATCCTCAATTTATCCTGACCTTCCACAAGACTTGCTACTTGAGCTCCGGCTGCCTCTCTCTCCTCTTGATCTCTATTGAGTTCTACCCGTAATGCTTGGATTTCAGCTATTGCTGCGTCTATGTTATCGCCTTGGGTAGTGAGAAGAGTCTCTTGTTGTTCGATTCTTCCATCAAGAGCCGTATAGTAACTAGTCTGATGTTCATCACACCTAGCCGCGTAAACTAGGTACTTCTGGAACATAAGTTCCGTTATCTCCGCTTCACTTAAAGATTTAAACGACACGGTTGAATTAAAGTCTTTAGCGAAGATAATGTCAACCGCTTGATTACTCAATGAACGACACCGAGTAGATGTATGTTCACGGTAAGCCGGTTGTGGGTGTTTGCGACACTGAGGGTAATTCCTTCGGTAAGGATCCCCTATCGTCACTTAGAGACACAAAGACTGTCCCACTAGGCGTGCCAAAATGTTCGACGCTAAAATATCTCCCGCGGAAAGATCATTCCGCGAAGCAGTCTCTTTTATGGACTTCAGATAGTTTGACCGCAGGTATCGGTTTATCCTGTATGTGCTTCGTATGCTGGCGTGCCACCGTTCTTCAACGGAATATAGAATGTAAAGCTGCCTGACTTTTTGATAAGCGATTAAGACAAGGAGAGCACCAACCCTGTCTGAATAGGTCTTTCTCGCCTAGTAACCTAAGACTTTTGATATGTGTCTCTCGCATAGCCTTCGAAATCGATACCTCACACTCCCTTATCAGTGAAAAGCAGAGCAATCTCTCTGACGGTGTGTTGAGAACACTGCTTCCTTTAGATATCCAAACTCTCGCTCGATAGGTGACAAGCCATTCAATCGTCCAGTCGTTATTGCTTCCTTCTGATCGCAATACTCTCACTCGATAGGTGACAAGCACTTTGATCTGCTGGTTGCAAAGAAGATAGAATCTCTTGATGAGATGTCTATCTAGCTGTACTTACGTATAGCAAATGTATGTATTTGATCGGGGACCTTTTCCACAAAGCTCTTACTTTCCTTATATAATGCTCAGTAGTCTTTCAATTACTTTGAACTTCTTCTGCTCTTTGAATCTCAATATAACTCCGACACCAGCATACGGGTTTTCATCCTTATAAAGTTCTAATGCTATCACAACTCCTTAATTAAAAGAAACCTATTTGAAACCGAAAAGGTATGATAGACATTCAAATCGCATGGAATCAGCTAATTCAATTTACAGTCCTAACAGGACTCTGTCTCTCACTTGGCTGCTCGCCAAGTTCTCATAAAATATGGGCCACTCGCCAAGACTTCAGCACCTATCTTAGACCGCTCGCCAAAACTTCAATCTTTCAAGCCCAATATGAAATATTTATTTCAGACCCAAACACTTGATATAACTATTTATCACATAGATATTTAATTTTTTCTTGAGAAAAACTATTTATGTTTAATTATTTACTTTGAACATTTAAAAGGGAAAAATAAAAAAATTGAAAAAAAAAATGAACGAGAAAAAGAGAAGAAGAGGAAAGCATCCGAGGGGTTGGTTTCTTCCTTATAAAATTATAATCTTTTAAAATTTTTTTTTACAATTTTTACTTTTTCTATAATATTTTGATCTTTAAAGGTTAAATAGTAAAAAAAAACTTTTTTAGTTGACAACATGGCTTTTCTTAATAATAGTATAGATAGAAGTTAAATAAAAATAAAGTAAGTTAAAAACGTAAAAAAAAAAATTTAAAGGAAAAATTACAACTATGAATTATTTTCTTTCTCATTGCTATCTAAATTTGACAATGAATTTAACTAAAAGTTATTTTTAACTTTAACATAGGGATTGGAATGTGAAAAGTTATAAAATAGTTAAATATATATTTTTTAAATAAAAAGTCTATTGGAGATGCTCTAAGTTTGTAAGTTGTAACATAAATCTGATAAAATTTCAGATGCCATTCAATATTGGATAAAAAATTTACAGTGAATTTAAAATATAATAGTACTTTTCAAAAATAAGAAATGAAAAATTTCCCAAATAGTCATCCAACTATGTCAATTTAGACACTTTAATAACTATCATTTGACATATATCAAAATGATTATCCAACTTTGGTCTCCGTGTATCGAAATAGTCACTTGTTCTTAACAGACGTTAAACCCTAGAATATTATGTTATTTCATAAGGGTATATATATCTTTTTCAAACATTTTTTTCTTTTTTTCTTTTTAATTACTCTAGACACCATTGAATCTGATCAGGGCACCCACTATCGTTTATTTTTAAGAGGGGCACCCCCTGTCATTTTCTTGAAGAGTGGCACCCATAGAGAGTTGTGGAGAGGAATGAGAGGCCGCGTGCGGCATTGCAAAGCAGCACAAATATTTGACAGGATTCGAAGTGAGGTTGGGAGTAGAGAGCCGCGACGATGGAGCTCAATACCGGATCTCTCACGAAGCTGCTAGAGGCACGAGATGCGGAGGTTGATGTGATCCTAAAGCTGCTGGAGAATACTACGCTTGAGTCGAGGTGTCGCGTCCGTTGGAATGCGACATCTCGATCTCGATGGTTGTCACTCAATCTTTTTGAGATCGGTCGAGATCATATCTCCACCGTGAGTGCATGTTTTGTACGGTTTAGATCTTGCTAGATCAGAACATCAGACCTTCTCCACAGTCGAGCTCGAGACTGAGGAAGTGGCGAGAGGCAGAGTTGTGCTTGAGGTTGAAGGGGGATGTGCGAGGCGTAGTTGAGTCCCAGAGTGACGGCGGCAGCAGGGAAGCCACGGAGTTGACGAGCCGCGGAGGCGGTGTCATGGTCGTGGTTGAGATCCTCCACTGTTATTGTGTTTAAGATCTCAGAGAGAGAGAGAGAGAGAGAGAGAGAGAGAGAGAGATGGTAAATTTGTAATCTACCATTAGATGGAATTATTGTAAATATATAAAATTAAATGATAGAAATACATTTTTACCCATTACATGTCAAGTATATAACGTCTAAAATAGATAAAGTGACCAAATTGATAGACAGAAACCAAAGTTGGATGTCCGTTTTGATATATGTCAAGCGACAATTATTAAAATGTTTATCTTGACATAGTTGAATGACCATTTGGACAATTTTCCCCAAAAAAATGTAGCGGCCCGTTCTATATCGTTTTACGATCTTGTTTTCTATATCTTGAATATAGAAAATGGTATAAAATATGTTCGGTGCAGTAATTCCTGAAATCATGCAAAATGGTTATCGAAATCCTACTCAGAAACTCAATATTAATTTTGGAAACTGTTGTAGGAGAAAATATGTAAACGGGAAAAACTATAGCTCTTTCATTGATAGAATGCCTTAAATACAGGCTGATACAATCTATTACAATAAGTGTCTCGATATGACAGGGATTCCATGTATCTATCTAATTAATATCCGTATCTAAATAGGACAAGACACACATCGGGAATTATGGAGAATTAATCTCCTTAAACACTCCCCCTTGTGTCGATGGCCATAAGAATGATGCATGACTTGTTGTCTCATTAAAAACCTCGCCAAGCAAACAAAATCCTCATGGGTAAAACAAAAACTTGGTCTAAGGGAAAAAGAGTACAACGCACCAACTACTAAAGCTACTACATGTGATGTAGACTCCCCTTGATGTCTACAGAAATGTAACTCCCCCTGACTGTAAACTCAGTCTAGGAGTTCTGATAACCTGCGCATACCAATGCTTCTCACATGTTTCACAAAAGTAGATTTAGGAAGTGACTTAGTAAATAAGTCCGCAGCATTATCAACGAAACCAATCTGGTTCACTTGGATATTTAACAACTATTGTTGTTGTTGATTAAAGAAAAACTTCGGTGATATATGTTTTGTATTGTCACCCTTAATGAAACCCAACTTCATCTGTTCAATGCATGTAGCATTATCCTCATAGATGCAAGTGGGATCAGTAACAGTAGATTTTAATCCACTAGAGCCTCGAATATGACTTATGATTGACCTGAGCCAAACACATTCTTTAACTGCTTCATGCAAAACAATTATCTCAGAATGATTCGAGGAAGTAGCAACAAGGGTTTGCTTTGTTGATCTCCAAGATATCGTCGTGTTTCCCATAGTGAAAATATAACCGGTCTATGAACGACCTTTGTGTGGGTCAAAGAGGTACCCAGCATCAGCAAATCCAACCAACACATTAACCGGTGTTTTAGAATAGGGGACAGCATGAAAATCACTTACAACAGCTCCATCTTTCAATGGGTCGAACAACTCATTCGATGGATCGAAGGGGTTACTCTGATCCATCTAGGAAGAATCCTTCGATGCATCGAGGAAATCCTTCGATGGATCGAAGGGCCTGCTCGGGTAACCACAGTTTAAAGCATTAAGATGCTTAGAACTCAAGTGTTGTTCAACATTCCCTTCACCGAGAATTGCATGCTTCTCTCTACATTCTTTATAAGGGAAGAATAAACCCATGTCAATGGAACCTTTCAAGTATCTGAAGATTTGTTTTACTCCATTCCAATGACGTTGCGTAGGTGCAGAACTAAATCTGGCCAACAAGTTCATTGAGAAGGCAATATCTGGACGTGTGCACTGAGCTAAATACAACAAAGTTCCAATAGCACTAAGATATGGAATTTCAGCTCCCAAGATCTCCTCATCGTCATCTAGCGGACGAAACGGATCATTCTTGGGGTCCAGACTGCGAACAACCATTGGTGTGCTAACAGGGTGTGCTTTGTCCATATTGAATCGTCTGAGCATCTTTTGGACATATGCAGACTGGTGAATGAGAATTCCACCAACTCGATGTTCCAGCTCTGATCCGAGACAAAATCAAGTCCTACCAAGGTCTTTCATCTCAAACTCATATTTCAAGTAGCAAACAGTCTCATTGATCTCTTCAAGGGTTCTAATGATATTCATAAATCATCATTCTTATATCCCTTCCCAATCAAGTTCATATCATCAACATAGACAACTACTATAGCAAATCCTGAACTTGTTCTTTTAATGAACACGCATGGGCATAAATCATCATTCTTATATCCCTTCCCAATCAAGTAGTCACTGAGGCGTGTATACCACATCCTACCGGATTGCTTCAATCCATACAGTGAAGGTCTCAATTTTATAATATGAGCACTCCGCGGTGTAGAGTTACTTGATTTGGGTAGAGCAATGTCATCTGACACTCTCATGTATATCTCTGAATCAAGATCACTATAGAGATATGTAATAACCACATCCATAAGCTGCATGTTAAGCTTTTCAGACACTACCAAGCTTATCAGGTAGCAAAAGGTGATGATGTCCATAACAGGAGAATATGTCTCCTCATAATCAATTCCAGGGCGCTGAGAGAAACCCTGTGCTACAAGCCTAGCTTTATAACGCAAGACCTCATTCTTCTCATTACGCTTCCGAACAAAGACCCATTTATGTCCAACTGGCTTTACATTCGGTGGGCATAGCACAACCGACCAAAAACTTGCCTTTTATTCAGAGAGTCTAGTTTAGCCTGGATTGCTACCTTCCATTTGGGCCAATTTGCTCTACGTTGACATTCAACAACAGAGTGAGGTCCACTTCATCGTCGTCAATAATTTTCTGAGCGACGGAATAAGCAAACATGTCATCAATTAACATGGAAGATTTATCCATAAGAACGCGCACATCATTTGTTTTAAGCGAGATTTCTTTATTCTCTGAAATCAAAAAAGGTTCTGAAGCGTTCCCCGGACTTACCAATTGTGATTCAAGGACATAAATGTAGTCAAAGACAATCTCATGTGAAGGATTCACAATGTTGATGATTAATGGATCTTTTTGAGCCTTGATGGCCTGCCTTTTAACCGGCAGCTCATCAGTGAATTTTCTTGGTCTCCCTCTTTTCTTGGTGGAAGCCGAGGCCGATGCAACACCTTCCACATGAGCAAGAGGAACGTCTTCTTACCCAGTGTTGCTACTAACGAATCCTTTTTTTGGGATTTCCAACCTTGCAGGAACATTTGCAGCAGGTATATCCGATCTCGTCACTTTAGCGATATCAGCAAATGAGTCAGGCATAGAGTCTGGTACTTGCTGAAGATCAAGTATTCTTTACACTTCTGTCTCACTCTGAGACGTGCGAGGATCATGAAGAGACACAATGGGATTAAACCACGTCAATTCCTGACATTCCACTGGAATGGAAACATTCCTATCTCCCCCTAACGGCGGGAAATAAGTCTCTTCAAAGTGACAATCTGCAATTCTAGCAGTAAAGAGATCTCCTGTCGAAAGTTCAAGATAACGGACTATCGTTGGAGATTCATAACCAAAATAAATGCCTAATCTTCTTTGAAGACCCATTTTAGTGCGCTGTGGAGGCGCAATTGGCACATAAACCGCGCAACCAAAAATGCGCAAATGTGAAACATCAGGCTCATATCTAGTTACCAACTGGTACGCACTGAATGGTTGGCGGGCTACGGGTCTAAAACGAAGAAGCATTGCTGCGTGTAACACTGCATATCCCCATGCAGAGATATACCATTCTTACAACGGATCCAAGGTGATATTTGTAGACTTATCAAACCCAAATGTGGACCATTTAAATATTTCATGGATTTGATAGATGCATCAACACGATGGTCACACGTTGCTTTGCTATCCACAAGGAATGCTGCATTTGCAAAACTCTTGGCTCAAATCATTAAGCTACGGGCTCACCATTCGGATCATCCAATCAAGTCTATTTGATTGGATAACACAGGAGAGTTTACATCAAAATCTTTTGATGATTACTGCATATCTGTTGGGGTTGAAGTTGAACATCCCGTTTCTCATGTTTATTCTCTGAACGGTTTAGCAGAGGCTCATGTCAAGCGGTTATAGCTTGTGTCTAGAGCTTTGATAATGCATACAAATTTACTAGTCTTTGCATGGGGATATGCAGTATTACACGCATCAATGCTTCTTCGTTTTAAACCCGTAGCCCGCCAACCATTCAGTGCATACCAGTTGGTAACTGGATATGAGCCTGATGTTTCACATTTGCGCATTTTTGGTTGCACGGTTTATATGCCAATTGCGCCTCCACAACGCGTTAAAATGGGTCCTCAAAGAAGATTAGGCATTTATGTTGGTTATGAATCTCCAACGATAGTCCGCTATCTTGAACTTTCGACAGGAGATCTCTTTACTGCTAGATTTGCAATTTTTCAATTTGATGAGACATATTTCCCATCTTTAGGGGGAGATAAGAATAGTTCTATTCTGGTTGAATGTCAGGAATTGACGTGATTTAATCCCACTGTGTCTCATCATGATCCTCGCACGTCTCAGAGTGAGACGGAAGTGCGAAGAATACTTGATCTTCAGCAAATAGCAGACTCTATGCTTGACTCATTTGTTGATATCGCTAAAGTGACGAGATCGGATATACTTGCTGTATATATTCCTACAAGGTTGGAAATCCCGAAAAAGGGATTCGTTAGTGGCAACACCATGGAAGGAGGCGCTCCTCTTGTTTATGTGTAAGGTGTTGCGTCATCCTCGGCTCCTATCAGAAAGAGGGAGCGACCAAGAAAATTCACATATGAGCCGACGGTTAAAAGGCACGCCATCAAGGCACAAAAAGATCCATTCATCATCAACATTATGAATCCTTCACATGAGATTGTCTTTGACTATAGTTATGTCCTTGAATCACAATTGGCATCTCTGGGGGATGCTCTAGAACCTCTTATGATGTTAGAGAACAAAGAAATCTCACTTAGAACAAATGAAGTGCACGTTCTTCTGGATAGATCTTCCATGTTAGTCGATGATGCATTTGCTTATTTCGTCGCTCAAGAGATTATTGACGATGATGAAGTGGTACCCCGCTCTATTTTTGAATGTCAACGTAGAGCAGATTGGCCAAAATGAAAGGTTGCAATCCAGGCTGAACTAAACTCTCTGAATAAAAGGCAAGTTTTTGGTCTGGTTGTGCTATGGCTACCGAATGTTAAGCCGGTTGGACATAAATGGGCCTTTGTTCGGAAGAGTAATGAGAAGAATGAGGTCTTACGATACCAAGCTAAGCTTGTAGTGCAGGGTTTCTCTCAGCGTTCTGGAATTGATTATGAGGAGATGTATTCTCTTGTTATGGACATCATCACTTTTCGCTACATGATAAGCTTGGTAGTGTCCGCAAAGCTTAACATGCAGCTTATAGATGTGGTTACTGCATATCTCTATGGGGATCTTGATTCAGAGATATACATAAAAGTGCTAGATGACATTGCTATACCCAATTCAAGTAACTCTAAACCACAGAGTGCTCATGTTATCAAATTGAGACGTTCACTATATAGATTGAAGCAATCCAGTAGGATGTGGTATACATGCCTTAGTAACTACTTGATTAGGAATGGATACAAGAATAATGACTTATGCCCTTACATGTTTATTAAAAGAACAAGTTCAGGATTTGTCATAGTAGTTGTTTATGTTGATGATATGAACATTATCAAAACTCTTAATGAGATCAATGAGACTATTTTCTACTTGAAATTTGAGTTTGAGATGAAAGACCTTAGTATGACTCGATTTTGTCTTGGATTGGAGCTGGAACATTAAGTTGGTGGAATTCTTATTCACCAGTCTGCTTATGTCCAAAAGATGCTCAGGTGATTTAACATGGACAAAGCACACTCTGTTAGCACACCAATGGTTGTTCGCAGTCTGGATCCCAAGAAAGATCTGTTTCGTTTGTTAGATGGTGATGAGGAGGTCTTTGGAGCTGGAATTCCATATCTTAGTGTTATTAGAGCTTTGTTGTATTGAGCTCAGTTCACACGTCCAGATATTGCCTTCTCAGTGAACTTGTTGGCTGGATTTAGCTCTGCACCTACGCAACGTCATTGAAATGGAGTAAAACAAATCTTTAGATACTTGAAGGGTTCCATTGACATGATCTTATTCTTCCCTTACAAAGAATATAGAGAGAAGCATGAAATTCTTAGAAAAAGGAATGTTGAATCACAGCATGCAGATCCCAGGTCCTTCAATCCATCGAAGGATGTACCCATGATGGATCAGAATCACTCCTTCGATCCATCGAATGAATGGTTCGATGCATCGAAAGATGTTCAGGCAGCGAGCAGTTTTCCTGCTATCCCATATTTTGAAACACCGGTTGATGTGTTGGTTGGATTTGCTGATGCTAGGTACCTCTCTGACCTACACAAATGTCGTTCATAGACCGGCTATGTTTTCACTATGGGAAACACGGCAATCTCTTGGAGATCAACTAAACAAACTCTTATTGCTACTTCCTCGAATCATTCTGAAATTATTGCTTTGCATGAAGCAATTAAAGAGTGTGTCCGGCTTATGTCAGTCATAGGTCATATTCGAGGGTCTAGTGGATTACCATCTACTGTTACAGCTCCCACTTGCATCTTTGAAGATAATGCAACATGCATTGAACAGATGAAGTTGAGTTTTATTAAGGATGACAATACAAAACATATATCGCCGAAATTCTTCTTTAATCAGCAACAACAGCAGCTGTTGAATATCCAAGTGAACCAAATTGGTTCCGTTGATAATGCTGCAGACTTGTTTACCAAGTCACTACCTAAATCTACTTTTGTGAAACATGTGAGGAGCATTGGTATATGCAGGTTATCTGAACTCCAAGACTGAGTTTACAGTCAGAGGGAGTTACCTTTCTGTAGACATCAGGGAGAGTCTACATCACATGTAGTAGTATTTGTAGTTGATGCGTTGTACTCTTTTTTCCTTATCCCAAGTTTTGTTTTACCCATGAGGTTTTTGTTTGCTTGGTGAAGTTTTTAGTGAGGTAACAAGTAATGCATCATTCTTGAGGCCATCGACACAAGGGAGAGTGTTTAAGGAGATTTATTCTCCATAATTTTCGGTATGTGTTTTGTCTTACTTAGATATGGATTAGATTAGATTAGATAGATACAGAGAATTCCTGTTTTATAGTGATATTTATTGTAACAAATTGTATCAGCATATATTTAAGACATTCTATTATATTTAAGACATTCTATCATGAGAAAAGTATATAGTTTTTAGTTTACATATTTTTCTTCTGCAACATCATCCGATTAAAATCAATAAAGTACAAAACAATTGTAATGTTTTCGGTCACCAAACAAGTTTTTTCTCCATAAAACGCAAGATCCAATTTGTTTTTTTGATTTCCTAAAATAGTTTTTTAAAAATTGGTTCACTAAACGTTACCCAGCAGGCCATAGTAGTTTTGTAACTTTGAACACACTCTCCACTCTTTATCTCGTTATCTTTTGCCATGAGGCCAAAACAAGACCTATCTCTAATCAAACGGTAGAGAACAAACCCCTAAACAATCACATCCTCTTAAAAAACCGGTCGTCCACATCTCTTACCGTGCACCTTCACTAGTCCCAAAAGCTACAAAACCCTTCACAAAGCCCTGACCTTTATTCACACGCGCGCGCGCACACACACTGAAAACAGTAAACACAACTCAAACTGAAGCAAACAACGACAACAAAGATGGCTGCTTTGCGCTCTGCTGGTTCGCTCACTCGTTCATTGACCTCCACTGCTAGGGTTTCGCTCCACCGCTCTGGCTCAACTTTCCGCCGCCTCCGGCCACCGCCCACTGCTCCGGCCTCTCGCCGCTTCTCCTTCACCTCTCCCAGGTAACCCAATTTTGGATCTTCTCTCTATCTATCAAAATCAAGTGGATTTGATTTGCTTTTTGTATAATTGACTAGTACTTGGTTCAAAGTTTTGTGCTTTATTGGGTTTTGTATCGAAATGTTGGGTTTTGCAAATTTAACGAAATTGAAACATCAGTGAAGTTTGGAGTAAGAAGTTATTAGATTTTTATTAGGATTTAGTGTGTGGGTTTGTTTTCTGGGATCTGGGTTTTCTTGGTTGTGTTTGATTATAGTGATAGTGATAATGTAGTTAGTTTAAGGGGCTTTATATACGAGTCAACAGCAGGCGCCTGATTTGTGGTGACCCTGACTACCGCTTAGAGCCGATATTGAGTTTTAGTGGGTGAAGATCCTTGAAACTAGTTTAAACATTTTTTTCATGACACAATATCCACTGTACATGTATTTTAAAGCAGTTTAACCAGTTTGGTTTTGGATTTGGATTTGGAATTTCAATTTTGGATTGGATATTTGAATCGGCACTCCAGTCAGACACGGGTGTTTGTTATTTGATCTCGTAACAAGCAACCTTTTGCATAGTGCCTAGAAATAGCTACTATCACGATTGGAGTGAGCTGTTTCCTAAGCTTTCCTCCAAATTCAAGGCAGCTAAATCACACAAATCTTAGTCTGTTTTTGCTAAATCTCCGAGTCTTTTTGTTGGTTTTGTGTGTGTGCTGTGGTTGAATGGAAAGTGAGAAATTGAATTTGTGATGTTTCAGAACAACTTGACAGGAAATGTGATACTGGATGAGACCAAATAATTAGATGGTTGAGAATTCCAGTTGTTTGGTGGCTCTATACATATGAGTCAACAGCAAGAGCCATTTCAATGGCGCCTTGATTGCCGCTTGGAGCCCATATTGTTTTGCCAATAGAAGATAGCTTGACATGCTCTATGCCTTCATGCTACAATATTTGGCTACGTTTTATGATTTCTATCTTATACTATCAAATCAATGATTGAAATAGCTTACATGTTTGATTGTTTGATGTTCCTGGCCTTTACACTTGGATATACCATTGCTAACTCTCATTTAGATGGAACTAAATCTCCAGACTGTTGCTTGAGAAATATTAATAAGACTATTTTTTATTGTCACAATTTTTTGAAAGGCAAACACATAGTTGAATTGAAATCCAAACACTGGAGTTATTGGCTGATAATCATCGCAGATAGGGTCAGCACCGTCAGCTTTGTACAATCAATTGAAGACAGAACCTTGTCTTTTGCTTATGAAGTACTTTGTACTTTATTTATCTTTTGTTTGTGACTTTTGGGAAATAATTGAAAATGTGTGATTCACTATATGAAATCAGAATAAGTGAATGAAGACAAACCTTGTCTTTTGCTTCATTTCACTGTTTGGGATAGAGCCTTTTGAGATCATCAAGTTCTACAGCTATCTTTCGTGCTCCATTCTTTTTGGGAACGGAGGAGTCTTATCTTTTTACATTATGATGAATCTCTGAAATCTCTGTTCTCATATTGTGGTTAAGGTTCCAAACACTAATCTTTGGAAATGTTGCAACAAAGCCAAAAAAATAAATATTTTGTTGACGTTTAAAATGGATTGGTAGGATAACAGAGGGTGTCTTTGCTTCTTGTAGGAACTTGGGAGAACTGGGGTGCACCCAGTCGCTGTTGCCTCCACAAGCTGCAGCATGCCTCACATCTCACCTCATTATCAGGGCACGTGCTTATTGCGAGCTGTCACATGGTACCTTCTGCCGCACTTGTCCGGATCGCTAGTAGTCTATTTGTGAGTCTTGCTGTTTCTAGGACAAAAAAGAAACTGCAAAACTTATGTTCCATTTTTTTTCTATCCTTGGGCTGATACACTAAAAATGGATTTAGATTAGAAAAAAAAAATCTTGAGACAGAGTGTGTTTGACAAGAGTTATATATAAACTAGGTTAATTTTTGAGTAAGCTTGAATAATCATAAAGAAATTGGGATTGGGATTGATAGGAAGGAATGGAAAAGATGGGTGATGCGCATGGACTTACGATCATCCGGCAGAAGACTGATTCATCTTCATAGGTTGTTTTTTCATTCCTTTCTTAGACACATTACCAATCTTGAATTTCAGTAAACAAAGTCCCGGTTGGTCTGATCATGTGTCCACCAAACAAATTTTATACTTATTGTAGAATTGAATGATAGCAACAAGAAATTGTTCTGCTTAGCTGATATTTTCTTGGGGAATTTATTGCCTTGCTTCATAAGACGTGCTTCGGGATTTTTTTTGTCTTGTGATCTCTTTGTTATGTACATGAATTATTTTTGGTATTCATAAAGTGAAGATTGAGAATGACTTTTTAGTATGTTTTTTTTCTTCCTTTTTCATTTTTATATTGTTCTTTGTTGTTTTTCTCAATCAACCGTTTATTGATATTGTTGCTTCACAATGTATATAGGTTTCTGATATGTTTGTAGAGGATCACTGAATTTCATTGATTTTGATATAAAAAAAGCTGTAGCCTTTGATATTTGTCTGGAGAGTCTAGTATATCACTGGGTACATTCACCAATCCTGGTTGCTAAATTTTGTTTGCTTTTATTAAGATATCAAATCTTCTTTCCTTGTCTCAAAGCAATAATGGCACCACATGTTGAAATAAGGCATTGCAAAATCACCTTAATTTGTTATCGTTAATTTTGATGTGTATGTTTGATATGCTTTGATTGTGTTAATTTACTTTCCAAACTGCACTTGTCACTGCTTGGCTGTTTGCTGAGCTTTTACTTGACAATATGAACGAATCATTGGGGATCGCTTTTGTTTTTATTCGTAAGTATGTATTGGGGAGTAAGGATTTCTTATATGTTTGGATTTCTTGCATTTCTGCTACTTTCTAATACAATTGTATTGCCTTTTTGTTGTCATTTCAGGGACTTGAAAGCTCTTCTAGATCAACATAGCATAGTTGAGCACAACTATATTTTGGGGTGATCGTAGAGAATGGTTACTTGCTCTATACAGTAGCGAGCACTTGTGGATTAGCGAGTTTAGTTAGTCTTAGCAGTTTAAATTTTAAACATTTTATCCATAATAAGAAATTTGGAAATCAATTCAGCGTCTGTAATGACTTTTGACAGTTGTGGCCCGTGGTGTTGGAATCTCAACCTCATTCTTGATCAATTTCTTTGTCTTATGACTAGTTGTTTCAACATTAAGCCTAAAATAGTTGCTTTTATGATTAGATTGTCAGTTTTGATAAATTTTTGCAGCATCAGCTGATACTTACTGACTCAGATACTAGTACATAAACTTTAGAAATGCGTGATATTGATGTGTTAAGACCTGAGTCTGGCTTTCTATGGCTAGAGACCCACTTCTAGTAGATTTTGTTATGCTCCATTAGCACAGTTTTTTGAACTAAAGTTTTGATGTCATATTGATTGATATTGCATTCTCAACTCATGGTTGGCTTGTGGTTCTGTATGGATGCCAAAATAATGAATAATTGGTGCTGCACGTGTTATGCTCAAGTTGTTAAGAAGAGCTGTGTAGTGTCCCATTTATATTGCTGTTAGGCTGTGCAAAGTTGGCCCAGTGCATTATTGGCTTGTTTTTTCTCCTTCATATTCTGTGGGAATGAAAGAAAGAAGTTGATTAGTGAGTCAAGTATTAGGTCTACCTTGGTGAGTGGCCAATGTATAGGCAGAAGAGTATTGCTGGGTTATTCTTTTGTCCGGCAGAAGTATTAGGGAGAACAGTGCAGATTGTGTTGCTCACTTCAGTTGCAGTATAGATAGACTTGATGGTTTAATACCTGAGTCATGTTCTCTGCATATTTTACATACAGGTCTCAAGTCTCAACCAAGTTAGCTCTAGTCATCTGAGTTGGTTCAGTCCATCTGCCTTAATATGTTCCTTTTGTAAATATTGTTCTTTTCGTTTTGAAATAACCATGAAAATGTTGAACCCTTTTGAGGAACAGTTCATGAGTCATGACATGCAACTTCAGCAATTGAGCTCCATTATTCGGGTCCTTCATTCAGTACAGTTCTATTTTCTGTTTCTTTTTGTCGTCGAACTAACGTGTTTACAGTGGACAAATCCCCTTCATTATTAGAAGTGGTGGCAAATGTTGATTACATTGAAAAAGAAAGTGAAACTCCATAGTCGATGTCAGTAACAGAAGAGAAAGCAATTGACTTCATGTAAGAAGAGCATGAAGTCAACATTCTTGTAAGAAGAGCATGCAAGTTGAAACATTCTTATCTGAAGTACTATTTTTGAGTGAACACCAAGCATCAAAATGTAGAAAATAGATGGTTCTTTCGGCTGCTAACTTTTGCAAACTCTCTAGTTTCTTAGGATGAGATTGCCGACGCTAGTTATGCCACTAGGGAATTGCACTATCAAATCAATAGTCATATTGGAATTCTGTTTAGTTATTGGTTCATACATCTCTCTCATGGTTTTCATTGACGTCAAACCCACACACTAGGCAATATCGAAAAGCCAAACTGCTATGTGAACAATGATAGCACTTCAATATAAGAAACAGAGAGAGAATAATCTTTACAGATATACTCGATTGGAAAAGTAGCGCCAGCTTTTGCTAAAACATTACTGGCTTCAGAAGAAAACTCCGCTTTAAACTTGGGGTCTGGAAAAGTGATCGAGAGAGTTCCAAAGATGGGAAAACCCACTAGACAACTTCGCATCATACTTGTTTCCACTAGATCCTCTTCCCAACTAGCTTCAAAGAAACCACTACCAACTCAAATATGCTCCGACACTCTTTACCATACATCACTAAACATGTCAATCCTTCTTGAATTTCACCTAGCAAAGAGGTATAAATTTTGATCACACAAAAACATAGTGGGGTACTCAAAGTGCTCATTTGCAGGTAAAAGAAGTGTTGAAACATTTGTTGGCAAGTTAGAAACAGCAGCATTACCATTGTTTTGCAGAACAAACATAGCCGAGTCAGACCTACTCGGTGATAAATCATAACCTCCTCTCACTTTCCACACGAATATCAGACTCAAATATAGTTCACCACCATCATCATCATAGCAAAAATGTAAAAGAGAACTCTGAGAAACAACACTCCTTTTCACCGCCGCTATTCAACCATGCCAGAAATTCCATGATTCGATATGTCAGCATGCACAAAGTGAATTAGGCGTACAAAATCATAAAGATTGCTCTAACTTTACAAAATCTTAAGGTAACTCTGGAAGCATACAATCCCCAGATCACCCACCAAAGACTACACTTTCAGATATCAAAATCATTAGTTTCTTCAAGTATCTATTAATGAGAGGGATGTAAGGGAAGCCAGCTCATTTTGTCTATTCCTTTCTTCTGTAACAGAGAAGTCCAAATGTAAGTAGAAGTGGTTCTTATGCAAATCTCCTATCGTACATATACCCATCACTCACTAAGTTCCAAAGAACATGAAGAAATAGATACTATTGTCCAAAAGCATACACTGAAAATATGCAAGCCAAGATACCACCCTATCTGGTATGCTATTTGCTTACTTTTCGAAACCATTATTGCCAATGCTTTGGACCGAAATGGACCTCCCCACAAACATCAAATCATAGAGCAAATAGACAGGAGTATCTAATTTTACCTCCACTCAATCCTCACACTAAAACTTCAGCTGCAATGCTGCATTCATCTTACCATTCAATCACCTCCCACTCCCACTCCCACTCCCACTCCCACGCACACATTCATATTCTATGGTAGGTGCCTTGGTTCATAGCAATTCATATTTCATACCAACTTGAAATAAATTTTTTTTGTTAATTACTGCACTCGTCTGGTGGCAAATAATAGCTATCATTCCTATGAACTATATGCAGAGAGTGATATGAGTACCTCCTAGATCATACTGCCGACATGCCTGCAAGTTATTCGAATACTGTGACCCTTACTACACAACCCAAAGATTCCTACTCAGAACAGCACTATTAGCACATGAGATAATTTAACCCCACTCACCTGTTTAATACATCAAAGAAACAAATTACTTTCTAAAAGCCACTTAAGTTGAAGAAATACCAAGGTGTGCACTAAGTGGATAAGAAGCAATCGTGGCAGGCACTTCAGATAAATATGCATGTAGAATGATTTTGGCAATTGATGAAAGAGTTGTAGGATTGTCAACGTTGTGAATTTTCAGTCTCTCTCCAGACGGAAACATGTAAAGTAGGTCTCCTTTGAGAACAGAGAAAAGGACAGATGGAAGTGGGGAATCCTAAGCTTTACCGAGGCAATAGAGAAGATGACCAAAGCATTGTCCCCTTGGAGCACCAAGCATTGGAATATAGGGGCCACAGAGATGTGATAAAAATAGAAATCAGGCGTGCTCCACTTTAGATTTCAATGCTCCTCTCTCAATCCACTGTTTCCCTCTCTTCTTTGATCTAAACCTCTTCAAAGAGTCATTCTGTCCATTGTACAACCTAAATCCATCGACTACCTCTTGACATCCTCCCAGACAAGTGATTTGAAAGAAAACATGATTTCCCATGGTGAAGCAGATAGTGATGTAGTGGTAGTAAGGAAAGAGCAAAACAGATGTTCAAACGGCGATGATGACAACAAAGAAACTGAAGATCTTAATCAAGGAGAGTGGCTGAGCCTCAGCCTAGGCAGAAATTTGCTCTCAATAGAGGGAGAAATGGACTCAGAGTCGAGACCAGCTTCTGGCAAGGTTTTCTCCTGTAACTTCTGCATGAGGAAGTTCTTCAGCTCACAAGCATTAGGGGGTCATCAGAACGCCCACAAGAGAGAGAGAGGTGCAGCCAGGAGATATCAGTCTCAAAGAATGATGTCGATGATGGGTTTTCCCTTCAATACCTCTATGTTTCGGTCTCTTAGTGTTCGGCCACATTCACTCGTGGACAAGCCGAGCAGATATGAAACTGCGCTAGTAGCAAGATTTAAAGATGCCAGTACAAGGTTAAGCATGATGCCATTCACACTTGATGAGGTAATGGATTCGATGTGGCCTGGCAGCTTCCACTTGAATGCACAAGAAATAAAGCCACAATCAGAGCCATGTAAGCTTGACTTAAACCTTCGACTCTAGTCCATCCACCTGCTATGCTAGTATGGAACTTTGCACATATGACTTTTCTATTGGAATAGATCTCAATGATTTCATCTTTCAAGTACAGAACTAAGGTAGGTTAGAGGCCTACTATGGTGAATCATTGTCTCTCTCTAGGAAAGAGACTGAGAGATTCTTACCGTCTTATGCAGGAAAAAAATATCTAAGTGCATTTTACTTTCCAGCCGTGTTTTATGAAAATTTTGTTCTCCTGATTGTGCTTGTAGTTTCCTTTTATGTAAAGTATTATCCCCCTCCCCCCTCCCTCCTGCTGACACCACATAGCTACTGAGACTGGTTAATTCATAAACAGATCACCCACTCTAGCAACTCAAAGATTTTAAAGTGACATGCTAAACAAATCGTACAAAAGCTGTAGGGTTGCATGTAAGGTAAGTTTCCACATGAACGTTGTAATCCTAAATGATTAGGCTGTAATCCAGATCTAGGCTGAAGCAAAGAATATAAAAACCACGTATTCTTTCTACCAGTTGACATATAAACTACTCTTTGGTGCGCAACATTGCTTTTCCAGTACTGTAATTTGCCTTCGTAATTATAATGCTTACATGCTCTACTATTTCCAGCAAAGGAGAAGGTGAAAGCCAAGTAGCTTTTGGATTTCGCCCATTTTATCTCGGTAGCATTTTCCTCGACATGACTGCTATACTCTGATTAGAATATAATATCTATTTGTGATGCCTGCTCTCTAAGCAAAGCCTTTCATTTTTAGTCATTTATTCGAAATAAATGGTATCTTTCCGAGTAGGATTTAAAACCACATGCTAAGCCTGAAGTTTCCTTTGTAACCCCTGAAACTTGTTCATTTGGTTCCCATTCATGTCTTGAAGCTGTTCTTTTTTATTCTCATCCACATCCCAATTCCATTTAATTACTTAAGTTTCATTTTGTGTTCCCTCTTTCTATTAGCAAATATAAGGGGAGGTAAAGAAGAAAGAAAAATGAGCAGACTAATTGCAAACTTGCAGAAAAGAAGGAAATACAATGTGTAATACAGTGTAAGAATTTCATTACCAAAGCAGTAAGAATTTGAACGAAGGTTCATATTAATTCTACATTCCATACTGAAAACAAAAATAACAAAAAACTATATCCTTGTGCATCAAGATAATTTACACCCTTACACATTAATTAGGTACCTTGAGCTTTTGAGTCTTATTCATGACCACAGGAAGCCTTTGGCTAATGATGCTCGGATCATTATAGGCAGCAGCTTCAGAAGGGTATCCCTTCTGCATCATTTTGTTAAATTTGGAGGATGAGAAAAGGATAAAAAAAAAATTACAACAGAAACAAGAGCAAGTTCTTCAAGTGCACTAATCTTCTTGTCATATTAGACAAAGAAGATCTATAATCTTATAAATCAGAAAATTCTAGATTTAGCATTTACAAAAACCAAGTGATTATTAAATCAGTTGGCTGACTAGCTATGTCAAGTCTATACGAAAAGCAGGAAGTGAAGACAATCAAAGAATGCAATGTGAAGACGGAATAGGTATATAGCCTGCTTATACAAAACCTTTAGGAAAATCTTGCTATAATTAGTCAACAAAATCCAACTTCCAACTTATATTGCACTTTAGCAACAAGCTCCCGTTGATATTTACTTATCTTGCAAATCTTGAATATTACATCTACTTTCACAGATGAACGAGCAGCCTGACTAACTTTATCCAGATTAAAAGATTGAGAGATGCAAGAAAGAATTACGTGATATGAACTCCATCTACTAACAGAAACTGAATGATGAACTTTGATGGATTTCTTAAGCAACCAATCACCTTAGATATGATGAGACAATTAAACAATGGGACTTTTTTCCTAATTTCCTCTTAAAAATTCGCCAACCATTTCTTAACCCTCAATAAGTTCCAAGACCTGCAAGTCATTGATTGACAGAGAATGCCATGCAATTTCCACAAGTCACAATCAAATTAATTTTCGGGAAAGTAGGGGAGGTTCACAACTACATATCTGTCTCCACATAGTAGACAAGAGACAGGAAACTAACATTGAAGATGCTAAACCAAGAAAGGTACGGAAATTGGCACTGATGATTTGAGCACAGAACTTGAACTTACCGCAGCCAAAGCTTGAAATGTAGATTCTCTCCAGCAGCTCTCTCGAAGAATAAAGGGATTCACATTATTTCCAAAAGCACAATGCATACGAGTATCCCTTAATCTCATTAGTACTCCATCAACTCTAAGCTGCAAGAAGATCTCCGTCCATGAGTATAATTTCAAAGATAGTAGAGAGAAGAGAGTCGTTGACTAATATCTATTCCATAGTTGTCAAACAGCTTCTTAAAAAAAGAGTTTCAGAGAGCTTGCGACTAAAAAACTTACAAAAGAAAAGAATTAAAATGTTGTGTTTGGCTAATATAACATTCGGGAGAAAATTAAGAGAACTAAGGAGATTAACTCACCCAAAATCGCAAGAGAAGAAACCACCCACTTGGCATGACTCTCTGGAATATTAAAATGTAAGATGTAAGTCCCTGCAATCTTTCAGATTGTTGAAAGATAAAAATGAAGCAGAAAGACAAAGAAAGATTGAAGGCATACCACTTTTACAGTTAAAAGTGAAACTCCATTATCCGCCAATTCATCTTCATACAAGACTACCTTTTCATTTATAAGAAGTACCTTTATCAGGACAGGTATGTACATACTAGGAAGATAACATAAATAATACATTTGTCCAAATAAGCAAATTAGTGTTTCCACTTAATTTCAAGATTCTCACCTCATCATAAAAAAGAATGGGCTCTTTAGATGCCAATGCAACTACATCAATTTTTTCTTTGCAGTCTTCCCAGCGGAGATTGCAGTTGTCCTTAGATATCTCACTTCCATGATGCTGCTGCAGATGTAGCCAAAATAAATCCATTATCATCACTCATATGATATGACAGCATGACAAGAAATGATACAAAGATTTTATATTCATACCCACGTAGTTCCTTTATTAAAACAATGCGACGTGGTAAACACATCGAAACACTTTCTCCATGTAAATGAATGCCTTGTCAACAAATTATGGTGTGATCCTACTTCAGGCACGAGATTCTCAACTATATAAATGTACAAATAAAACAGAGACAGAGAGAGGGAGATAGAGAATATGCACCTCCTCAGCATCCAAGTCAATAGTTTCACTTCCAGAGTACGGTGTTGTGAACGTATAATCATAGTCCAGTATTACTTGCTCGGAGGGTTTACTGAAAATGAGAAAACAAAATGCAAGACCCAAAAGAATATCCATCAGTTAACAGATACCCTAAATCAAAACAACTTGATCAACAAATCCAAAGCCAGTATCACCATATACAACTAATCATATCTCACGAGCAAGTTATCAAATTAATTTCCTCTAGCCGAAATTCCTCTCCCAAAACCTACATCTTATATGAAGAATAATACCTCAAGAAGAAGTTTAAACAAAATAATCAGTACAAAGAATACTTTAAAGTGAAAGAAGTACCCACATTACCTACAAAGCTACCTAATTGACAGTCATAACACCTTGCGAGAAGTAAAAACAATGACCAATCGCGAAACTCGAAACTCGACATGTCACAAACACAATTCTACTCTTTCAACAAGTGCTTGTAATTCCAAGTTTCATTCAACTATATAAACATTTCTACACCAACATTAAGCCTCTGAATCAAAAGCGGTGCACACATTACTATTTCGATAGTCAATTTATTCGACGAAATAATAAAAATGCAACCAGTAGATAGAAAATTACCATCTGAATTTCCACTGAGCAGCAGCTGGAACTTCAACAGGTGGCAAAGCCTCCTTCTTCCACCCGATCAGCGCATCGAAAGCGTTGAAGTGAATCTTGGTACCACTCTTCACATGCTTCAGAATCAAACAACTCTCCCCAAATATCATCTCCGGCATGTGACAAGTCTCCAGCTTCTTCTCCCACCTTCACCAGCACCAGAAGCAATAATCAAAGAGTCATAACTAGAACCCTAGAAATTCAAATTCAGAAATTGAAAAATTGAAAAATAAAAAAAAATTAGGGGGAAGATTTTTACAGTTGTTGGGTGGAGGAGGTGAGACAGTGGCGCTTGCGAGTCTCGATTTCCCAGCCGTTTATGCGAAGGCCGTGGCGGCCGTCGGAGAACAACTCGGCTCCGGCGGACTTGAGCTCTTTCTCGTCGATCACTACTTCCTCCATGTTTGTGTTTTGAGCTCGCTTCGCTTTGACTGGGTTGCTTTTTTTGCTTTCTTTGTTTCTGTTTAATTCGTTTTTGCTCTTGCTGGACTTGGGCGGGTCTGCAACTATCGGGTTTGGACCGGACCCGGGATCCGATTTATCCTCGGGTTTGAGTTTTTTTTTTATTATTTGGATGCGTCTCTTCACACTTATATGCATATATTACTCACATGCGTTTCGTAAATTCTCCTCATTCTAACACCAACTGAGCAATCTAAGTATCTAACCAACAAATCATCACACTTGGGTGACTTGGGTTAGTCATGAGTGAGATTGTTTGTTGTAATTTGATTAGCTTATAAACTTATAGACACACTACGTGTATAATATAAACGATAACATTATGTCACCCAAAAAGTTTATAAATGAAACTGCAAATATTTACACATTCATCTCTTCCGTCTAGTTTCAAATGCCATCTACTTTATGGATCATAATCATCATATTAACAAATATTTGAGAGTGAAGGTTTGATAGTTGGATCAAGTGACGACCATTAACCAAATCTATATGTGGAATACACGATGATATAGTTGTAACAGAAACAAATTCGATTGATAACCAGCTCGAGTTTGAATGATATTCAGTGAGGGGAGCTTCTGTAATCTACATGCATAATTTGGGACAGGAAGATGAAGAACAAAGAAAGGGCATTCAACCTTTCAGACACTCCCTGTCTCGTCTCGTCTCACCATTTCAGGAGAAGCAAATCTAACAGGACCAGAGACATGAGAGGGGTTTTCCTTTCTGGCATGTCTTTACGCAATCCAAGACTAACTCTTGCAACTGTGTCTCGACGTCCTCCATGGTAGAACACGCATCTATGATCTGCACAAGGCTAAAATAATTACAACAGCCTCCAAGTTATCCCAGTCAAGAAGAAATTACTACAAACCCAAGCAACTTTAACACTACCTCTGGCATTATGTTTCATGCCTACACTTTTCAACAGCTAATACATTACCATTGATATGATAAATACACTGTCATTTTCAACTCACAGAGATCAGGACATAACTTTGCAAAGATAATATGATGAGGACAGTCTAGCACACAACTTGTATTTAGGTTATTAAGGATTTATGTATGAATGAGTATGGAACTTCATGAGACAATAGAAAGATGGCACACGGAAAATGATCTCACTGCAGAGATCTTTTAGCAACAGATTATATTTATTTTTCTTATTGAGATCTATTCCATATAATTGGAACAACCCCTTCAGGAAACAGAATACAGTCTCTACCCTAATTTAGATATTCAATATTGCATCCACACAGCAGCATCAGATACCACAACTAGAAGCGAAAATGTTTCATGCGTTGGTAAAGCAATAAACTACCTTCCAATTTGCTCCGCGGAGCTCCTGATACCTTTGGCCAACTTTCTTCTGAAATTCAAGTTGCTCATATCTCTCACCTCCATAGCCCCCTCTCTCTGCAGCTTTCTGACAAACAGAATGTCGCAGATCAGTACAATAAACATAATGAAAGAATGATAGTTTTTCCCCTATTAATCACTACAACTTACCTCAGGTGGAATGTCAAGATACACAACAACATCTGGAGCCAGCAATCCACTCTCAGGAGCCTGCAATAGAGACCTTATTCTGTTAAGTCGATTAGAAGGGAGAAAAGGAAAGGTATAAATAAATTTTTAAAAAGGCCAGCAGATCAGCACCTTGCACCATTCAAAGTCAAGTCCTTTGGCTGATGAAAAAGCAACCCCAGAGTAAGAATACCGGTCAACAACAAGTGTGGTCCCACTTTTTAATTTACTTTCCATCAATGATCTGCGCAGAAATTAATGGCTATTTAGAAAATAAATCAATGCCCACCTATTTTTTATGCAGGAAAGAAATTGATTTTTGTTTTGAAGAATACACACTCTTATATTACTCAAAGTAGGGATGCAACATATCACATGCCCATGAGTTTGAAATGACACGTGGGACATGCTCATAATCTAATCTCAGATCCTGTGGGAAGCACCATTCCTGAAGAGAAAAGTTTCAGGATGGAAACCCAGAGTTGGAGATATGATAAAAGGCTTTATTTCTGTAACTCTTCCTTTTCAGTTAATGGTATGCATTAACGTATAACACATCAAATTTGCATCTCTGCAAGTTTTAAGTAAAGAAGCACCATCTCCTTTCTAGACATTACCAACAAGTATGTTATGCTGGAATTCTGGAAAAAATCTATCCAAAAATCCGAAGTGTTAATACTGCAATTAGGTTACGACCAACACTAAACCTCTCAAGGATTAAGTCACTCAACTAGAACTTAATGCAACTCAATATGCAAGAGGGAATCACTATATGCATTCTGCTGTTATTTTTCTTTTTCTTTACTGTTTATATTCAATAAGAGGATAAGTTACTAAGCAAAGCAAAACTTCACAAGACAAATAATTCCCTTGTCATGTTAATAAAAACCGATAATGCAAAAGTCTCACGAGATACAGACCTCTTCTCCCACCGGTTGGCACTAAACAGAAGATGGATAGTACGATCATCCAGTTGCGATTTGTTGGAAAGATAAGAAGATATCATTTGCCCAACACTTGTACTTCTATCAGGATACCTCCACAGCTCAGCTGAATACCCTAAACTCTCCAAATTGTTCACAAGTCTACTAGCCTGTGTCGTCTTCCCACAACGATCCAAGCCTTCCAAAACAACCAATGCTCCTCTTGCATCATCCTTCTCACCTCTTAAGCTACAGTTGGGACTATTATTTGCCATTTGAATCCACCTAACCGAAACCTTTCGTGGAAAACTAAGTGGAAAATTCGACGCTCTTTGCACTGCTCTGGCTCCAAAATTTCTGGAGAAACAAGCACAATCAAACATTAAAAACCCTAACTTTCCATCTATCTAGACTATTTCCAACTTTTAAATTGCCAAAATCTCATAGGGTATCGAAGGTTAGAAACATAGTAACTCATACTTGAATTGATTTTTCAATCTCTCTACTTTCTGACACAATCAAATATAAGCTAACTAGCTAAATATAAATGAAAAAAAAGAGTAAAGGGTTCTTACAAAGCTTTAAAAACTGTGATATTGAGATAAGAAGCATGGCTCATGACCCTCACAAACCTATAATCTGAGTAACATCAAAAAGCAGATAACTTTTACAGTAAATTGAAATGATTTGTTGAAATGATATCAGAGCTATGCAAACACAAACCAAAAATCGAAACCTTGAAAGTAACCCAAAAACCCTAAACCACTTACCAGTTGCTAAACCCTTAGTTGCCCAATCGGGTTCCAGAGCCGATACTGCGATCAAAGCTTAAACAAAGTCTTCGTCTTCTTCTACTTGACGAAGCTCTAGAGCTTTAGGGAGTAGAGAGAGAGAGAGTGTGAGTCGAATTCACAGTGGGGCGGTGAATGGAGTTTGAATAGGGATGTTGAGGCCTGTATATACTGGGCTTGATGGATGAGGCTTGGGTTGGGCTCAGTTTTGTAATTCTTTATTTATTTAACACAATCAAAGCAATAACTTCAGAATTTCAAATTACTCTAGTTGTAAGATAGCAGATGGACCACGACTGGTTGCAGTGCCTCCATTCGTTGGCGCAAGACAGGGGCTCGAGAGGAGACCCCACCGTTGGATGCAGTTGCAGACAAGGCAGCAAGATACTGTGCAGTAGGAGTGGACATGTACAAGTCCCCGCACAAGAAGATGTCACTGGAACCAGCTGCTCTGTTGAAGAAGCAGGTTGAAGGGTGACGCTTAATGTTGCTGTAGTTTGGAATGCATAATTAGAAAAGATGTGGGACGCGAATTTTTTTAGTTATTGTCCTACTTCTAGCTCCGTCTAGTTATGTAATGGTAGTCTATGCTGAGCATGAAATACTATAGGTTACTTTAAGAAGTTCTTTCTAACGAGCTGGAAATCGGTGTTCTCCTTGTACCTTATCAGCCATAATAAATTTCTATCACTTCATCTAAAAAAAGAAAGAAAGAAAGAAAGAAAGAAAAAGATAGACCACATCAATGTTACAGCTATATGGAAGCGATGTACAATACTATCTCAGTAGTATCTCATAAAGATCACATTCTACTGCTTTTAAAAAGATGTTCGTATTCTGTCGTGCTGATATGAAAAAGCCTATACATGTTTAGCTCGGGAGCTAATACAGCAAAAATTAAGCACAATTGGCTAGATCATAACACTAGTTTGCTGAGGCAGCTCTCTGAACTGTTCTTTCCCTGAGTGTGTAAGATACACTCTGGATTTACAATTTTGTTTAACTGAACCTGGAGCTAAAAACCGATTAAGATCTGGTAAGATTCGATTATCAAGCACAACTGGCTAGTTCATAACACTTAAGCAGTAAAGCTTCCTGAGGCAGCTATTCTGAGGCTCTGGATTACCAATTTTTTCTAATACTTGGGAATGAAATGGATCATGAGCTTTTGCTTTTTCGTTTTTTTTTTCATTCAACCAAAAAAATATCAGGGATGAGAGCTTGGATCGTGAACGTAACTAGTTATCATTAATTCCGGAGCCATCACATGTTACAATCATCTGGTGAAACGTATTATCATCTCAGACAATGTATTCACTATTCAGTGTAATCTCAAGTCCTTCGGCTCCATCATGTTGCAGCTTCAAGTTGATCAACAGCTTGCTCTTCCTTTTGAATCTTCAAGAGTCAAAATCACAAAGAGGTTCTTCAGCAGCTAGCAGTTTTTTCTTTTTTCAGATAACAGTGAGTTTCAAAGCTACAACCATCTCAAGCCGCTTCAATTCCACTTGACTTAAAACTTTTGGGCATATCGTGCCATCTGTTGATGGTCTCAAAATAATGTGCAGGAATCTCAGAGTGTGAAGACAATTTTGCTACGCACTTAAACTGTCCAAAAGAAATGTCAAATCATCAAGACCAGATAAAAATTTGTTAATGGAAGCAATAGTAAGCTAGTATGGACCTTAATGACATAGTACCAGTGTATTTTCCAATAAATGCCAAGACAACTTAGACGAGTTTCAGAAGTTCTGGCCATTTACAGAAACATAACGCTTTGAAAAGTTAAATGTGACAGGGAGGTTACTCTGATTTCTTCGTACCTTTGCTTGCATATATTTATCTCTAACAGCTCGCAAACTGCTTCCTCTTCTATTGAGCTGCAAGTCATGAAGCGCAAGGACACAGTCTTGCAGGTCGGAAGGTTTATAACCAGAATAGCATTGCATGTCTAAGCTCTGCAACATATGCAGAGGGATCAATAATTTTCATAATCAATCAAAATATTTGTCAGCTCAACCAGTATAACTTTCAGGATTCAACTTTAGAGTTTAGACAGATAAGTAAACTACATTGATTCTTACCCATGGATGAACCTCAGGCTGGATTATGAAGCATGAAAGAAAAACGGCTGATGCAGCTATAACTGATGGAAGGAAGTGAAGACAGCAGTAATCGAGCAAACTCAACTCCGCAAGATAACCACCCAAGAATTCAAATTGCAGATCCGAAGACTGTAAAATAGGAAATTAAAAGGATCAGTAATGAATAAAGGCAATTAAAACAAAGAAATAAGCATTCGAACAAACTTGTGGTCTCCCTACTTTGGAATTCTCCTGAGCAACTCTCGGGTCTCTCACGAAGATTCTGCTAATCAGAAAATCACCATTACTGATTTTTCAGATCCTAGCCAAATAGGCAGGCAAAACAAAGGGCCCAGCAGACACAACAATGAACAACCACGACAAAAAAGAAGTCCAAACTCTTGAAATAAATGCGTACCTGAGAAAATTCTTTGTTGTAGGAGTATATATCTCAAAGTTCAAGAATTTGAGGACATCTTTCTCCATTTTCAACACCTGACAGTTCATTCCGAATTCAACCTCAATACATACTGAAAAAGACAAGTACTTGAAAGACAGAGACTATCAAATTAGTCACCTCTTCTATCGTGTAGAAATTATCTGTTATATAGCAGAATTCTTCAATGTGCGGAGGACAAATCTCTTCGTACTTTCTGCATCAGATAAAAAAAACCATACACAAATTACCATCTCAAAAATCTGCTGATAACTTGTCAGAAAGAACAACATTAAGGCATTGGAGCTCTTACGAGGCAATAAACATGCACGCAACACCAAGAAGCTGTAGCTTGTTCTTGCTGACACTGTGTGAAGAAAGGTATCTGTCGATATACGATACTGTAAGATAAAGCGTGTCGGAAACAAACTTGTATTCCTCCGCAACTTCCACCAACCAATCCACCAGAACTTCTCTCACGTGTTTAGACATACAATTCTGCACCTTCTCCAAATAATTGCACAAAGGTCTATTCTTCGTTTCCATCTGAATCACACACACATCAGCCTCAGCCGAAAGTAACACTATGCTATCTAAATGAAAATCAGATATTTACAAAACAAATTGTACAGAAAAAACTTATGAAACTAGATAATCATGCATCATTTCCTAGATCAAATTCAACAATAAAGCAATAATTCTAATAATCAATCTTTGATGATATAATCAGAAGATAACATAATCATCAAAATCGGCAAATTCCAAATCTCTATGAGCATTGAATAGAGTTATTAACTACCTCCAAGGTATGAAGATGGAGATACATGGAAGGCGAGTAAGCACATCTGACTGCATCAATGGAGCTCACACCGATCTCCGTCAGAAGCTCCTCCTCGTCCTCGTCCTCGTCCTCGTCCTCGTCCTTCGCCACCGCATCTTCTTCTTCCTTCGACTTCGTCTGCTTCTGCGACTCGGTCTTCGGTTGCTCCGCCGCCGATGAAGCGAGCTCCGGCGAGTTGGTGATCTCTCCGAGAACGGATCGGTGCTTCTTCGAAGGCGGAAGAACAGGCTTGAAGGACCCGGCCGCCGAGGATCGCTTCTTCGAAGAGAGCGTGGCGTAGGCGACGCTGCTGATGTTGTCTTCGTCGCACATAGCGGCGGAGTTGATCTGCAGATGATGGGGGTTTGGGGATTTTATTTTTTAATTTTTATTTAATTAATTTCAACTGCGATGAAGCATCGCAAATCCAGATTTGGGGGTGAGCTGCTGCTGCTACTACTGTCGTTAAATCCAACGACGAAAATGCCGGTATTTTTCACTGTTTAAAATCGTCGTTCCCGCTCTTAGGTTAACAGTTAGTTATGCCTGATTCAGCATCCCAACGACGTCGTTTTATAGATCTAGGTCACGGGATTATTAGAATTATATCCTGCAAGGAGCACATCCTCCCCCAACAATTTGGCATTACATTAATTCCATTTATCTATACTATCTATTATTATATAAAATCAAGTCAAAAAACTTCATTAAATTTAAAGTTGACAAAAATATTTTAAATAATAATAACTAAATTATAAATAAAAATAAAAAATTATATTATAATTTTTTTCTCCCACCCTGCACCACACTCAAACGGGTGGGGATTTTTCTAGTTTATTATTAAGGGAAGAGAGTTTGTTTCCCTTATTTTGTCATTTCTTCCGTTTATATCCTTTATTTTAATAAATTAAAGTAAAATTTTAAAAAAGAAAAAGCCCATGTTTGCTCTCACCAAAACCCACATGTACTCTCTATCTCTGCTAACAATGTAAAAACTGTAATAGTTAGTAGTAAAAAACTGATTTTTGACCCTTAAAAAAACTGATTTATGTTTTCCTGGTTTAATCCATTTTTTTCTGTAATTTTTTTTAGTTATACACACACCTATCCTATTATGGTTAACTACCTAAAATATACCTTCTTTTTCTTAAAATCTATCCAAAATTTCAACTTCACACCCATAGGGTGTGCACTTTTTCTATTGTTACTAATTTGGCTTCAAGTTCCATCACTGGATCATGTCCAACAATGAGACGTATAGATGTGACTTTCTATCCTCAACTTCAAGCTACTGTAAATGGTTTAGTGGTTTGGAGTACCCCAGGTTGTGTTGCAATGCACATTTGTAGAATTTTACTTGTGTTGGGGGATCAGGCCCGGCGTCTTGGGCATAGGAAGCCTTCGTTTTACCCTTGAGATGACTTGGTCTACAAGTTAACTAACTTGGTCGGGCAGGTTTGCTCGAGATTTGGCCATTGTACATACACTTCTTGTACATGTACACATTTCTTCTTCATTCTTCAGCAGTATCTAATAGCCTGCTGCTAGAGTTGTTTCCAAACCAGAGCCTGCACACCTCACTGTTTGGTTTACCCTATCCTTGCCAAGGCCGATCATATTAACCCTTTGCTCCAATTCTATAAGCTTAGATCACAAAGGAGTCGAAGTAACACTACTTACTACTCCTCTTATCTACAACACAATGGGCAGAGGAACCAATAGGTCTGCACTCAAGACCATCTCCAATGGTTTCGACCAAGGCGGAAATGCACAGGCCTATTTGGACAGCTTTTGGAAAGTGGGATCACAAACTTTGGAGGAACAGAACATGAAGGAAGCAAGGCCTATTACTTGCATCTCTTTCAGTTCCATACTTCAGTGAAAATGCAGGAAGCAATAGCATTGCAGAACATGTTTAACTGTAAAAGCAATACAATTTGGAGTATGATCCGCAAGTTAAACTGAAACAGAAGAGCTCTCTAACAGAATTTGTGAGGGACTGAATGAGGGCATGCCGAGAAGACAAAAGATAAACAAAACAAATAAAAAAAAACAAACAAAATAAGAAAAAGCAAGTGTTGAGAGCAGTTCTGTACTTGAAGCAGCCTAACCTAAAACAGAATACGAGGACCAACCAGCTACATTACAAAATCAAATTACATGATCGGTCTAAACTCTAGGATTAACCCTTGAAGAATGGGACAGGTTTTTTGCCCCATAAGGCTGTCTTGCAAGGGGTAAATGGTTAAAATTACTTCCTATTCTAATGATCAAAATTTAAATCAAGCAATTGATTTCCGTCGTCTAGTAACTGGACCAGCTCTACTATTAGTTTCTACTGGTGTCTTAGTTTTGGCCTCAGCATCTGATGCCTCCTGGTCTGACCTACACTTTCTCTTTCTACCCTTAGGATTATTAGGCTTCACTTCACAGCTTTTTGGAGTCGCCGAATTACTATACTTCACATCCTGACAACAGGAACCTGCCACAACATCATCTTTACCAGGTGATTCATTCTTTAGAGCTCCACCATTGTCAGCATCTCCAACAATAGTCTCTCCTTGGTCAAGTTCTTTTCTCATAGCTTGATGCACGGCCAGACCTGCTTTTATGCAGTGGCGAGCGTTTTCAAACCATTTGCTTACCTGTTATAGAACCCCGACAAATAAACTATATTAGTGGCACTTCTATTGAAGTATGGATCCTATTATGCTGATGTTAAAAAGAGCAAAGGTTTGACCTGTATAGCCATGATTCCTAATTCCTGTGCTAGTCTTTCCTTCATGCTTCGGTCTGGATATTGATTCTCCTTGAAGGATGTGTAGAGTTGCTGAGAGAAGAAAGATGAAAAGTTGATTACACTAGGGAGACTAGATGACTAGGAAAACACATAATACTGTTGTAAGAAACCAAGTTAATCTATACTACTCCAGCCAATAGTTTCGTTTAGTTGGAACTTTCCAGCAATTTGCTAAATCAAGAATTCAAAATTCAGAAGCTAGAAAGAGTAGAAACAACTCAAGACCATATTACCTGAGTTACAGCTTCCCCCAGTTTTCTATATGAGGATGATTTTCGCCTACTTGTAGAACCAGACTTGGGAGAGCTTTTAAGTTGATCAGTCGGTGAGCTACTGGTATCTTTAGCATTTGACTTTTGTCGAGGCTTTCTCTTAGGTGTGTGCTCATCCTTGACAGGATTAACTTCGGTGATTACTTCATTCTTGATGACCGAAGGTTTTGCTTTAACTGACCCCGGAGTGACTTGTCCAGTACCTTTCTTCCTTTTACTTGGTGCAGCAGTTTCATGATAATCTTCATCCTCACTTGAAGGAACGTTTCCATATGTCTCCTTTATATACCAAGGTACATAGAACAAACATCAGCAAACTAAGGAGAAATGTTTTAAATCATTTCCCTTGGCTAGACAAAATTTAGAGATAAAAAATGGTACACATAAATGAAAAGAAAAGCAAGTTAAGGTAAAAGGGGAAGAACAGTAAAGGTAGAATAATAAAATGTAAAATGGAGCTATTTCTTTCTTATTTAGTTTTTATAAAGAAATTGGTCAATTTGCATACCAACTACCTAGTAGTAACAAACCACATAGCTAACCAACTTATAGATTATATAATCTTTCAAGAATGAGCAATGAAATGAATTAAAGTATGACAAGAAATGCATTGATATAAAATCCACAATGGAATGAAAAGCAATAAAGCATTTATGATTACGGATCCATACTGCATATCAGGACTGTCAAAGTATACACATGTATTCGTGAAACATAAAGTACAAAATGGAGTTAGGCCGGAGCTGAGGAGCCACATGAGGCCAGAGTAAAGGTTATAAAGAGCACAATTAGTTTTCAGATTCAGTTTGAATAGCATATAATGCCAATCCAATCATGTTGCAGTAAGGAAATTATTTATAGCGGAAATTAATGTTTCTCTGATACAAATTTTACATGAAAAATAATTATGTGTAAAGAGATGCAATGCTGAATGGAGACGGTTTGAGATGAGAGAAGATAATTTGCACTGCTACTGAATATAACAGCCAAGAGGTACACAGTTTTCAGGTTTCTCCGAGCAAGGAATGTCCCCAACTGATGATGTTTAGACTCATTTGTGTAAAGAAAAAATTTACACCTTTATCATGTTGGAACTGAGATAAGGGTATGCTTAATGAGAAAGGAAATATTCTTAACAATCAAAACTCCGAGGTCTAAAATAACACTTAACACTGCACCAATAGAGATATACTCCTAATTCCCAATGCAAAATGCCAATCACACTAATATATTGGAGAAAATAGCAAATGCAAGTAGAGAAAACATTGCAGTGCAGTCAGATAACATTGTATTATAAGAAAACTCACATCATGCAACTTTTTGTAGTCTAGCCTCTCTATGTGTCTTTTCCCAGAAACAGGTGTTGAACCATCTTGTCCAGGATCCGACTCTAATAAAGATGATACCTCATCTTTTAAACAATGCTTCTTCAGCCCACGTTTAGAACTTTGTTCACCAGAGCCTCTACCATTTTCAGAAGACCTTATATCATCATCTAGTACAGGGGTGATATCCTCAGAATCAGACGAAAATTCGGAGCTTGAACTTCCATGCTTATCATCCACAGTGGGATCTGGAGCATCAGGATTGAAGTCGTCATCATCTGAATCATCAGAAGGAAACCCTAAGTACTGCTCCTCCTTAATTTTTGGGATCTCAAGTCCATCAGATGCTGATGCATATTCAGACTCATCCGAACTAGATTCTTCTTTCTGATCTTCTTCATCCGTTTCTGGACCATCAGGGTCATAATCATTGTCATCAGAATCATCTGATGGAAGTCCCTCATTGTTCTCCTCATTCTGGCCTGATGATGCTGCTTCAGGAAAGACCTTCTGCACATGAAATAGAAGCAAGATAAGAGATGCGGGTGTCTAATTAAATGAGAAAACAACTATGATTTTTGAAATTGACCTCCCAGCCGTCAGTAATTGAAAGATCTGTTCCTTGAGATTCATTAAGCAAATCAATGCAATCATCTTTGCAATCACATCCCGGGCATAACCAACCTTCATCATCAGGCGGAACTGCAAGACAAATAAATAAATAAATAAAAACAGACAGTACCAATCATAAATAATTAAAAACAGCAAGTGAAGGGCTGTAGAAATTACTTGCATCACTCAATAGAGGCAGTTCCAGACAGTACTGATGGAACCCGCGGTCACAAGCACCATCACAAAGTATGATGTCATTCTCAGCATCCACATCCTTGGACCCACACTTTGCACAAAATATCTGCATATATTTACAGTTTACAGATAAAAATATTTTTCCAGTAAGTATTATGCACAGAGGTAAGTAAAGCATACAACATCATTATCATGCAAAAGAGAAAGAAAAAAATCAGATGGTAAGATCATCTCAATTCTCGAGCATAGAATAGAAAGAAAAATAAAGAAGTGAAACTACTTTAAGCAGAATAATTCTCCTACATCCTCACTGTCGATCTGTCCTTCGGAATCAAATAAGGATTCTGGAAACATTCCTTCCGCACATAGTGAATCAAGACGTTGAAAAAGGTCTCTTATTTTCAATTTGCGTCGGAGAATTTCAGAGGTAGCTCGC
Source organism: Geum urbanum (assembly GCA_946800695.1). Taxonomy (NCBI): domain Eukaryota; kingdom Viridiplantae; phylum Streptophyta; class Magnoliopsida; order Rosales; family Rosaceae; genus Geum; species Geum urbanum. Next base: position 5,565,088 of record OX327007.1, on the reverse strand, counting down.
TGAAGCTCCTTTTCTGGCCTTAGTTTCTCAAGGCTGCAAAATCACAATATAGTTAGAAGCCAAAGCATGAGAAGAGAACTAAACTTAACAATCTTAAGAACAAGACAAGAATCTCCGCAATGAAAATGAAACATTCCTTCAGCATCTCTCAACTAACATAAAAGTTGAATAAAGATTATGTTGAAAAAAAAAATGAAAGACTTGATACAATTTATCACCTGCTTCCTTTCCAACCTTCACCAGAATAAGCTTCAATAAGAGATTTCTCATAGTTTATCCTGTTGAGTAAATATCTCAGATGTGCCCTGATCCTAGAAAACTCATCACCTATAACTCTCTCCCGGTGTTTCTTCTTTCTCTTGCTCCCTTTTCCCTCTTTCCCATTGCTTATATTTGCAACACTATCATTTGATTCAAGAGTTGCATGACTTGCATCATTACCACTTAATTTTGGAGCTTCAGGTTTCACCCCCGACCTGGAGCGCAGAACTCTATCACTGCTTACCAATGACCTCGATTTCTTTCTTGCACTTGAATTTTGGATATCCTTGCAACCCAAAAGGCTATAATTATTTGATGCATTCTCAGTCGCTGTTTCTGATGGATGAAGACTGGAATTTTGAGCTGCATTATTTGTTTGTGGTTCCATTACTTCATCAGTGGGGTTTTTGCTTGCATCTTCAATGGATGGTTCCAAATGCCTAATAACAGTATTCTTCTTCATAGCTTTAACAGGAGATGCCAACAGTCCTAACACAATACAGGTGGATAAGCTGGTGCTAATTTTCACTTGTTCACTTTGGGCAGGTACAGAGCCAAGCTGATCTTTCTGTTCCTGTGGTTGGCTATGTACACTTCCGGAACCAGATTCATTAATCTGATCCAACGCAGTTTGGAGAGAGCATGACATTTTGTCCATCTGACATGTCTTGCTCACATATTCAGGACTTCCTGCTTGTTCCTTAAGAGAACTCATAGTCACATTTTCACTGACCACCTGCAACAGTTCATTGCCAGCACTGGTGGGCACCGGGATAATAGTTTGTAATGGTTCATCTTGTACAACCTCAGATCCAGAATATTTGTTCACATCTGCCGGTTTACTAAATGAAGTTCCACAACCAACATTATATGTCTGTTCCAGAGTCTTGCTCACATCTTCACAAGGCAGTCCCGCCTGTTTGTTAAGAAAACATGTGTTAACATTTTCACATATCAACTGCAATTGTTCATCACCATCACAGCTGGGTGCACCATTCCCAAAATGGCTTTGTGACAGTTCACTTAATGAAGCAGTTGGACCAAAGTGATCCTGATCTTTTGCTAATTCACTAGACGAAGTTCCAAAATCATTGGACGGTTCCAATGTCTTGCTCGCATCTTGAGGAATTCCAGGTTGTTCCTTCAGGGAACTCGTATTTACATTTTCAGTAACTGACTGCAATTTTTCATTTTGAATGGAGCCGAACTGCAGCTTGTCTTGTCTTGTTTCACTAGATAATGCTCCAGTACCAAAATCATTTCTCTGTTCCAGAGCAATCGATTCAAAGCATGAAGTTTTTCCCGTCTGACAATTCACACCCAGACCTCCATGAGGCAATTCTAATTGTTCTGAAATAGAATTCTTGGTCGCACAACCTTGAGTATTGTTGCTCACATCTTCAGGCTGCAGTCCCAATTGCTCAGCGGGAGAATTCTTGGTCACATTTTCAGATAATGATTGCAAATGTTCATCACTTCCAGTGGATGATTTGCAGTTTTCCTGTAGCTCATTTCGAAAAACTTCAGAGCCAATCTTTTGGTTGGTCGGTTCAGTGCATTGTGTTTCAACACCAACATCATGTGTCTGTCCAGATGTACTTCCTTCTTGGCAATTTGCAACAGTACTGCTCACACATTCTGGAGAAATATCCAGTTGTGAAGAATCAGCCATACTCAGATGGTAAGGCTATACACTATATATGTATATTGGTAACCCTATCTACTCGACACAATCAACTAACTGATTATAGTTCTCTTTCCTTTTCTCCTAAAGTTTGATACTTATGAAAACAGGTATCACTGAAGGGCCTACTAACTGATCAAATACCTCATTTCCAGTCTTCTATCTTATCATTTACCAATTCAAAAGCCTTTGACGACATACAACAAACACCCCAACTTCCCATCAATAACTCTCATCCCAAACTCGACAACACAAAAAAGCCAATCAATGCACTCATGTAATTAATCTGATGCTGTTGCATTCATGCGCACCACACACCTGCAGAAAGGCTCAATAGATTACAAAGTTGCTAGGACATGAACCGCCACCTAGTTAAAAAAGAGAGAGTGAGATAAAAATGCCGCACATCCTCGGAAAAATTGAACAACAGATAACGTGAATGCTAGAACGGAAAGGCTATCGCTTACTACATTGATTTCATACTAGCCACAATATCAAACATTAATTAAAAACAGCTTCGATAGAACAGACAAGTCTAATGTCACAACTCATAAAAATTGTTCAATGGCGAAATTTACATTAAGCAAAAGGCTTTCCAAAGCATGCAAATAATTCAAACAAATATACAAATCAATTATGTTCCAATGCATGGGTGAGATTAACAATGTCATATGTATACGTAAAAGCTTGCGCTTTCTAAAAATAGAAAGCTCTAAGATTTTCAACGTTCAACAGTTTACCTGGGAGGTTAGGTTTTCGTTGCTCGCCGACGATGAAGTCTTCGATATCGAAAGCGAGTACCTCCTGCATTAATCAACAAGCATATAAAACATTTAGATCGAAATTGATAAAGACTTAAAAATCGACGAAGATGAAATTGAAGTACCTAAATTTTGTTGAAGAGGAAAAATAGTAGTGAAGCTTTTTGGGAGGACCTATGGAGTTTGTGTCTCTCAAAAATTGTGAATCTGCGCTCTGCAAAACCGGGTGAGTCTCATCCCATTCCACCTTTCTGACACTATCCGACGTGGGTTGAATCTGAGCCGTTGGTTATGGTAGTGTCCCAACGGTCACAGTCCCTCAAAAAGAAAAAGAAAAAAGGTGAAACGAAGCCAGTAAAAAAACCAAATGAGGTAATACTGTATATTACCTGTTAATGAATTCAAACAAGGTAAAATTAATCGGGTTGGATAATGTTGCTGGTGGTGCTCGGGGAAGGTTGAGGCCTGCAATAATGACGGTAGATTGTTTGTTGCAGTTGTTAACGGGCTCTGGGCCCTATTGGCCGATTTACTTTTCTGTTTTTGGTTTCTAGACTGCAATTTGTTGATTACTTGATTAAGGATATAGTTTAGTGTAAACGAAGGTTTAATTTTAAAAAAAAATTATATATAAGTTCAATTATATAAGATTTATATTAAATAAGGTCATCTAATAGTTTTATACCAAATCAGGTCAGCCATATAACTAGCATAACCTTAAAATTAACAATATTTACGATCATGTCATCATATATAATTGAAAACAAAACCAAATTTTCTCGGTCTCTCACATTTCAATCAAGCCTCCTCTCCTTTCCTTTCTTCTCTCTCAAACCTTAGCCTCCATCACATCTCCTTCGACACGGCTCTCCTCCCTCACTCCCTCGTCGGCGTTGAAACCCCCTTACTGTCGACCTCCTTCCTCACTTCCTTGTCGTCATCAAAGTTTGTCGCCGCCACTGCTAGCCGCAACCTCTTCAACGCTAAACACAAATATCTCTCTCTCTCTCTCTCTCTCTCTCTCAATGTGATATGATTTCTCGGTTTAGTTGTTGATTTTAGCGTTTTGATTGGAGTGTTTGTATGATTGTTGGTACTAAATTTTGGTGTGAGAAACTTGAGTCGGTTTTTATTCGTTTTTTGGTTGAGCTGTAGTAGTGTTTTTGTATTAAGGAAGTAGTATATTAGATGTGTTGATGTTAGTAGTGTTTTTGGTTGAGCTGCAATAGTGTTGTTGTATGAGATGAAGTAGTATACTAGATGTGTTAATGTTAAATAGTATATTAGATGTGCTGATGTTAATAATGTTTTTGGTTGAGCTGGAGTGTTTTAGTATGAGATGAAGTAGTATACTAGATGTGTTGATGTTAAGTAGTGTTTTTGGTTGAACTGCAATCGTGTTTTTGTTAATCTATAATAGTACGTTTGCTGCTGAGTGGTAGCATTTTCATAGACCTGTATCTTTTTTGATTTGATGAATTGAGTAGTATGTTTGTAGGTCTCAAGTAGTATATGTAGGTTTGATGATTTTGGTAGTGTAATTGTAGGTCTTAAGTAGTATATATATGTTTGATGATTTTGCATAATGTGTAATGGTCAGTGGCATGATGTTTGTACCTCTTTGATAGTGTGATTGAGCAGTATGTTTATGTAGTGTCTTTAACAGTCTATTGTAGTGTCTTCGGCAATCTATCGTAGTGTCTTTGTCTGCTTGATGTATTTCAGAAACTATTCTTATTTCTTTTTTAATAGATAAAAATTTAGCAACAGTACCTCAAATATAGGTCATTCATCATTTATGTACCTCAACTTTCGAAACTATCAAATATGTACCTCAACTTTGTAAACTTATACAAGAACAGTACATACCGTCAACTTTGGTGTTAACTTTTTATAAGGTGTTAAACTTTTTAGGGTAAAATAGTCCAACTAACTCTTGGCACCAAAACTCTACATTAGTATTTAATTTTCTTCAAAAATGTAAACAACTCATATTTCTCCCTCCAGAATTAAAACACCTCATTTATTTCTCTTCATACAACCAAAAGACCAAAAATTTAAAAGTAGGTGAACTAAAAAATAATTTTAAAAAATTTAGAGTGGTCGAATTTTTAATTTTTATATTTTGAACTAAAATTAAGCTACGATATAGTTTTTTTTTTTCAATTTTAGTGGGTTGTGGCCCATCGTAATCCAAGTGTAGCTCCGTCTTTGCATATGACAAAGGTCATACTTGTTAATTACTATTTATCTTTTAAATCCATGCTTGTTAATTTTTTATCATCCTTATGACATTAAAATGTAACTTACTATGACATGAAAATGCACCATAAATAAATGTGGTAAACAACATACATTACAAGAATCTCATATTTGGCATGCACCAATTAATGTCTTGAAAACATACAATTGAATAAATAGATATTGTAAGATGATTTCGCAACTTGACTATCAATTTTTAGAACTTAGTGATTTTACAACTTGACTAAAGTGTCATTATAAGTTTTTTTAAATGAAAAGTACGGTTTAAGTTGGATATTGTATGTTTTACCCTTTAAAGTGTAACCCCTTATAAAAAGTTAACACCAAAGTTAACGACAGATATTGTTGTTGTATAAGTTTACAAAATTGAGGTACATGTCTATTAGTTTCAAAAGTTAAGGTATATAAGTGATGAATGACCCATATTTGAGGTATCATTCCTAAAATTTTCTCAAAAAAAACTATATCGTAACTTAATTTTAGTTCAAAATATGAAAATTAAAAATTCGACCACTGCAATTTTTTTTAAATTATTTTTTACTCCACCTATTTTTAAATTCTAGGTCTTTTGGGTGCATGGAGAGAAATAGATGAGATGTTTTAATTCGATCTGGAGGGGGGGAATATAAGCTGTCTACATTTGTGAGAAAATTAAATACTAATGTAGAGTTTTTGTACCAAGAGTTAGTTGGATTCTTTTACCCTCAAAAGTTTAACACCTTATAAAAAGTTAATACTAAAGTTGACGGCAGGTACTGTTCTTATATAAGTTTACAAAGTTGAGGTACATATCTGATAGTTTCAAAAGTTGAAGTACATAAGTGATGATTGACCTATATTTGAGGTACTGTTTCTAAAATTTTCTCTTTTTAGTAATGTGATGACATGCAAGATAGCTGTGATATCAAACATGAAGTGAGATCGAAATTTAAAAATGATAGAGTGACAGAAGCAGTGACACGTTAATTGAGCTCCTAAAATAAGAAGCATGATCCTCCATCTCGAACAAGTAAAAGGAAGTCATATTTTTCCTTGATTACAATTGTGAAGACAAAACAGAGGAAGATGACAACCAAGGACACGCATTTCGAAATACACGACAAGAAGAAGGCACCCGAAAGCAATAAAGAAGTCCAAGAAGTAATCTTGTGTTAGTGTTTCCATTGTGATACAGTAGTGTGTACTAAAAACAACAATAGTATGTTTAAGAATGAGAAATTGCATTGAATGTTTTGAAGTAGTGATCTAGTGTGCTGAAACATTGTAGTGTGTTTATCAGATAGATAGAAGTAGTGTGTTTATCTAGTGTTTATCATTGCCGGCGATTTTTCCGGCAAATCGCCGGCAATGGTCCGCCGGTAAATAAAAATAAAAAAAAGACATTGCCGGCGACTTCCATGCAAGTCGCCGGCAATGTCTTTTTTTTTATTATTATTACCGGTCGCCGGCAATGTCTTTTTTTTTAATTACCGTCAGACTATTGCCGGCGATTTTTGGGGGAAAAATCGCCGGCAATGATAAAAAACTATTGCCGGCGATTTTAAATCACCGGCAATGGTTAAAAATGTAGTAGTGATGGGGAGGCATGATTCTGGGTAGATTGGTTAGAAATATGATCAAGATTGGTAAAGCTTCACACAGAAGTTTTGGTTGCTTTAGGAGCTGAGATCAGAAGTAGAAGGGGTGTATTGCTAACAGTTGTACGGGTTTAAATAAAAGTCATGTCGTGGGGCACGACTTTTCAAATGAAGCGCAGTGAAGTGGCGTCGCAAAAGGGAAGTTACAGTTTGACTCAAGCGAAGTGTCGTGATTACAAAGCTCTCAACACATGGGCTTTATCTCGAGGCTTGAAAGGCAATGTTTGGACCCAAAATAAACACTCTTTATTTTTAAGGCTTTCCAGCATATTAGTTGATGATTGCGGCCCGTGTAAGAAAGGCTTTCCTTTACAGGAAAAAAGTTAAATGATCCTAACAGTCTTAGATTGAGCAAGAGAGTGATGTGATTCTTGGAGGTTAGAGTCATTCAATGATATTTATTGTCAGAGTCTTATATTAACTACGACAAGTAATTGTACGATGCCTATATATGGAGGAAATCTTTATACAATTGGTAGGACTACATCTCATATACAACTTTTGCTCTCGGCAAATACAACATTCTCTTCTTGAGAAACCATATTTCCGACGATCAAAGGATTCTCACCAAATAGGGCGTGAAGCATCCGGCAATTCAAGAACGTGACAACCTGTGTTCTTGACACACACCAAGGTACTTGCTCTGCTCTGCACCGGATAAGGTGTGTAGAGTATCAATTTTTGTGGCTCGATAGAGTGACACGAAAAATCAAGTTCTAAGTCATTTAGGCATAAAGAATTCACCAGGCGAGGTTGGTGCTTTCCCTCGTCTTTAATCGTTTATTGGAAATTCAGTAGCGGTGAATCAACGTTCAACGTTTTGCCCCACAATAATGACAGACCAAATACGCACACAAGAAAAGAAACAGTTTAAGACTTCTCAGACTTCTATGAAATCTGGTGCTAAACACTCTCGTAGATCTCATGCATGTTAAACGATAACCAACGAGGCATCAATATTTTGAACCTTATTGTTGTCATGACTAACCTCAAACTCATAGTGTTCCTCACCAAAGCTATGTTGGGTTTAATTTCTTCCGATATTTCATTAATATATATTATCATCGATTGAATTCATTTACATAGGAAAAGCTAGTACTTTTTTATAACTAATAATGCAAGATTCCATAAATCACCGAAAATAGATGTATTTATATATAGCAAAGAAAGTTCAAACTTCTCACAATTGTTATGGATTATCATATTAACTGTATATATGCGCCTAATTAATCACAGATATCATACTCACGTATAGAATCGATCGACACATTTTCTCATCGATCACTTGCTCATCAGCTCATGCATTCTGGATCATCGATCACAACTGTGAAAATGCATGTGGAATATGTGATGCTCTCCATGCAGTATGCATGCACAAGTTGTTAGTATTGTATCATTAGTTGTACGATTAACATACTTATCCACTTAAGCAGATTAGGGACACCTACCACACCACACGCAAGACCAAGGAGGCTCCAACTTCACTCACCAGACCGGCCCCATCCGAGCGCGCACGCGCCCGGTGGGCGCGCGCCCGAACAAGTGAATTACACACCAGCAGAGTGCAGGTTATCCCACATCGAAGAACACCACCAGGTTCCAAACTCAACCACCTATATATGTAAGGTATTTATTACAGGTAAGATCACTCCATTAGATCCCATTCGGACTAATTCACTCATTCACATTCCAACACAACACACCAATTCACATCCCAGTATTCCAACTCGCACGTTCGCTTGACTGTTATATCCAATACATCATCTGACTTAGGCATCGGAGCGTTGAAGGCGGGCCACCCCGTCTTGACCCCTGACCGCATGTTTCGTTGTTGTATTCTTCTAACAGCTGCACCCGAACGCCCGACAGGAGGTAGCGCCCGACAGGAGAGCCCACCGCCCGAAGGAAGGTATCCCGCACGCACGAAGGAAGAAGAGAGAGGGTCCGCCCATCTGAACAGCCCCAGCATTCGGACACACCAGGAGGAGAAGGAAACCCATCGCACGTACGAAGAGGAGGAATGAGTACTCGAGGAAGCTTATTCTTGTTGCTTCTGCCCCTTTACGCCCCCGCGCGTAATTCGGTAGAAACATCTGGCGCCGTCTGTGGGAAACTTACACATTGCAAACCTCGTATAAACACCACCGATATCAAAGGTCCACATGCTCAACCCGGTGACTAACGGCAGTAACACGCCCGATGGGGAGACGCCGCCAGACTCACAGGAGCGGAATGTACAGGCGACCGACAGGAACGACAATGAGGGGCGCATCAGCAGCATGGTCCAGGAGTTGCGGGAGGCAGCGCTCGAGAGAGCAAAGGAGCGCCAAATCCGCCGGAGGATGGAAGAACGACTGGAAGCACTCATCAGCCAGCAGATGGAGCAGCACGAAGAAACCCAGGAGACTACCAGCGAGGAGCGACATCCGTTCGCCAGAGCCAACGCCCAGGCGGCTCGAGCGCCCTCGCCTGTGGAGGAGTCGGCACCCCCGACGAACGATGCCTTGATCCTACGGAGGATGGAGGAGCTGGCAGAGGAAGTCTCACGCTTGCGCAAGGACAAGCTGGCCGGTCAGGGCGGGACGTTCGCCCCCCCGGGTCAGCCCATTCGCGGCGCACATACTGGAGAGGGGAATGGACCCCCACGCCAAGATAACGAAGATCGCTCGGTTCGACGGGAGCGGAGACCCACGAGCGCACGTGGACGAGTTTCGGTCCACCACGGACGGGACCCGATATTCAGACCCAACCTTGTGTTTCCTGTTCCAGGAAACGCTGGCGGAAGAAGCGCGGAGCTGGTTCTACGAGATCCCGCCAGGATCCATCCACTTGTTCCTCGAGCTGGCGGAGAGTTTCCAGAAGCGCTATCGGCTCCAGGGGAAGTACAACACCACGGGCATCCTCCTCAAGGTCCGCCAGGGGATGGACAAGAGCCTGTCGAGCTACATCAACCGGTGGAGGACGCTCGCCAGCACATGCAGGGACCTTGACAAGCGAGTGGCCAAGGTCGCCCTGATGGATAACTTACTCGCCACTACATTCGTAGAGAAACTTGTGAGGAAGGAGCATCTCGACTACGACGAGATTATGGACCTGGTTGTACAAAAGGCGTTAGTGGAGACGCGAGTGTACGGATCCGCCTCCGAACCCAGCTCCAGCAGACCAGAAGCAACAAACGCTCAACCGCGACAGCCGGCGGACGACGGAAGGCCAATCGAGAGCTTCAAGAGGAACCGGGACACGTACAGGCAGAACTACCAGAAACCTTTCTTCTGCGGCCATCAGGGCAACTACAACCAGGCGCAGGGTGCCCGCTTCCCACCGGCACCGCGCTACCGGCCGGCGGTGCAGGAGGTCTTCACGATCGACGGGCAGTCGCCCGAGTGCCTACTCCGCCTGCATCGACACCGAATACCACCACCGAACAACATGACGAAAGCGGGGGTACCAGCCGGCCAACTCCCGGACGTATGGTGCGAATTCCACAACGCCGCCACCCACCATACCAACAGCTGCATTATGCTGAAGAAGGCCCTCGAAGACATGAAGGACGAAGGGACAACCCCTCCCAGGGCGGGGGGACAGCAGCGCCAAACGGGCGCCAGGACCCGTGGGACCATCAACACGATATTCGGGGGCAAGCGTAAGGAGAGAGCATCATCGCCCGATCGCCCGAGCAGGGATGTGCTGGCGATCGGGGCAAGGAGAGCGCCCAAGGCAGGAAGGAAGGAGGCGCCCACCATCAGCTTCACGGCAAGGGACGAGGAGGAGAACCCGAAGGACAGCACCCTACCGTTCGTGATCGACGCGATCATCGACCAATTCCTTGTGAAGAGGGTGCTGGTTGACAGCGGGGCGTCCGTGAGCATAATCTACTTCGACGCATACACAGCGCTCGGACGACCCGCCAGCAAGATGACGCAGGATCGTGAGTGCATCGTCAGCTTCACGGGCGAGACCTCGTATCCCATCGGAAGAGACAACCTGCGGGTCGAGATTGGCGCACCCGACTCCCCGCACAGCGAGATCCGGACGGACTTCGTCATCATGAACACCCCCTCCCCCTACAACGCCATACTTGGGAGGCCAGGGATCTGCAAACTAAAATTGATCATCGCAGGGCACCTGCTCTTGGGAAGATTCCCAACCGGGCATGGGATCGGGCACGTTCGGGGATACAATCACGAGGAAACCACGGAGCCTCGGGGCAGGCAGGAGGTTCTCACCTTGGAACCCACGGACCGGAGGGCGTGATCCGCGCACGAGTGGCGCAGGACCACACCTTGAGTAATCTACTGAGGGGGCGAGGAAACGGACCGCCGATCGTCCAGACCAGCGCACCTAATGGAAGAGGAACACCCCGCCCATGGAGCGTCCAACATTTGGGGAAGTACTTTTATTATTGATCATTGTACTTTTGTTATGCTCTTTCCGTTAACCTATATTGTCGCGCCCGCTCGTCCTTGACCCGCCCGCCCATGTACTCGGGGGACTGGGGATAGGCCATTTAATGTAACATTTTGCTTTCCACGTTCGCGCCAGTTATTCAAAAGATGCCAAACAAAAAAATCAAATCAAGGCACACATGCGGAAAGATCATTCATTCAAATACCACCTACTCTATTACAACAGAAATGGAAAAGCTACACTACTCCACCCCTGTATCCACATCCAGCTCTTCACCCTCATCGAATGACGCCGCCACCTCAGCCTCCACCTGCTCGCCCGGATCCACCCGCATGACCACTGGATCCAGCTCCATTTCGGCAGGTTCCCTGGAAGGCCTCGCCACTCTCTCGTACGCAGGAACCTCGGCGCCCGCCAGCCTCTCAACCTCAGACTGCAGGAACGACTCCCGGGCGGCTGCTTTCGCACGCACGCACCGCAGCACGTCACGCAGACACTCCACCTCGGCCACGGCCTTATCCCTCTCAATCTTCGCCAAAGCTTCACAGGCAGCAGCTTCTTCCGCCCGGGTATTCGCCTCGTCCGCACGAGCGACGTACCGGCGCGCCAGATCATTGGCCTTGTCTCGACTGACAACCAACCGATCCACCACCTTCCGGTGCTCCAGCGCATCAGCCCTGAGGCGTGCAAGTTCCGCAATCTCCCGCGAGCGATAGCGGAAGACCTGCTGCATCAGCCGGGTACACGAGCCAAAGACCGCATCCAGCCCATCAAAAGGGGCATCCTCCACCGGCGGCAGCAGGGACGCAAGCACGGCAGCATCATCCGCCAGCGAACGGCGCAGCCTATCCACAACATCATCACCCGACCCTGGGGCGGGGCCGGGAGAGGAGTCTTCCATCCGCGCTCGCTTCCGCGCCCGTTCCCCACCTTTTCCTTGCGGGGGAGACTTTGGCGCACCCAAGGACAGAGACATGGGATTTGGAGAGCAAGAGCCTCGTGGAGGACTTGAAGGTCGACTTGGAACAATCGCCCGACTTGGAGACGGCACCACAGCAAGCGCACGACTCATCGACGATGCCAGCGCAAGAACAACCTCCCGCCTGTCCACGACATCATCCCGTGCCACCAACTGTTGCTCACGTTCTACCTGGACCTGCACCTCGGTCCCCACAACATCGCCTGGTGGCGGGAGAGGAACATCCGCTTGTGGCACTTGGACGGGCAGAGAAAGGGCACCCGCATCGCCCACGGGCGGCGCACGACCGATCTCATCCGCCACCCCGAGGGCCTTCGCCCCAACACTCCGCAGTCTGAGCATTCGACGCCTGGCCACTTCATCCATCTTCTTCGCTGCAAGCGCACGCGCAGAAAGGTTAGCAAACAGATACAACACTTCGTAAAAATTCTATTCCTATTTCTTGTGAGACACCGCAAACACTACTGGCATGGCCTACTGGCGCGCCCGTGCCCGTTGGGCGCTCACCCATGCCGAGCGCACGCAAGAACTGGGGGATTTTCGCCCATGCGGCTCACGGACGAAGGAAGCAACACTTGGCAGCAGACAGCAACACACCAGAAACACCAAAAACCCACCACACACCACCCAAAAACAGATCGAACCCACCCCACCTCAAAGACAAGCCCTGTTCTTGAGAAAAACAAGCCAAAAACCCAGAAACACCCAAACAGCCCAGAAACAAACAAAACACAGAGATGGGGGAAACAAGCAACATCAGGGACAGGAGCCTCACCAGGTTGGAATGGTAGTACAGGATATAAGCGCCGACCACGTATTCCGGCAACAGAGGACACAAACACAGAAAAGCTCGAGGAGGTAGATCGCAAGAGATTTCGACAGAGTTTCTTGTGAGTCATAAAAGAGTTGAACAAGACAAACCACACCCCTATTTATACTAATCGACCGACGTCAGCCAGCCAACGCCAGCCGTCCATTCTATCGTACCCACCGTCGGATCGCGACGCGTGGCACGAACCTGTTCACTTACCCTTCTCAGTAACCGTGCCAGCCCACCATCTTCCCGCCTTAAATTCAACCCTAGCACGACCCCCAACAGATTGACACATGGAACCCATGCACTACCCCCACGCGCGTAACGCCTGCCCTTCAAACAATCATGACGACAGTAGCATTTGATGCCTGACCCACGCCAGCATTAAAGACGACGGCCAGCATTCATCACAAACGGTTCCCAAGGGAAGATCAACGGGAATGTCACCTCAACAATTCCATCATCAAACGCACCACCAAAACCCAAGGCAAGCCATACCACCCGCACGGCCGGAGTAAACATATCACTCGCACCCGCCCAAACAAGGTCAACACTCCGCGCACATCGGTAAGAACTCGCAACACGATTTACGCGGCAACAGGCATGGCGCGTTAAACTAGACAGACGCCACGGACGCAGGGTTCTCCCCATGCACGCAACACTAGCAATCAACACACCAGCTCGGCCCTGGCAGGTTGCAGGCGCTGAGACCAATAGGCGACGGACATGGGGTACGTCCCCTCCGTACGCAAAGATACAGGTTGCCTATACGAAAAGGCAAGGGGCCCGTCCTCCCCTTGTAGACCCTGAAAACCAACAGGCAACGAGTGTCGGGTACGCCCCCCCCCCCCCCCCCCCGTTCGCACAAAGTACAGGTCGGATTAAGTAGCAGAGGCATGGGGTACGTCCCCTCTCTGAGTATCCCAAAGAATCGATGGGCGGCAACAGGCATGGGGTACGTCCCCTCTCTTGCGCGCACCAAGGGTGCTACGGGCGTGGGGTTCTTCCCCTCCGTACCCCACATTCCAAAACAGAGGCATGGGGTACGTCCCCTCTCTGAGTATCCCAAAGAATCGATGGGCGGCAACAGGCATGGGGTACGTCCCCTCTCTTGCACGCGCCAAGGGTGCTACGGGCGTGGGGTTCTTCCCCTCCGTGTCGCTCATTCCTAGCAGAGGCATGGGGTACGTCCCCTCTCTGAGTATCCCAAAGAATCGATGGGCGGCAACAGGCATGGGGTACGTCCCCTCTCTTGCGGGCACCAAGGGTGCTACGGGCGTGGGGTTCTTCCCCTCCGTACCCCACATTCCAAAATAGAGGCATGGGGTACGTCCCCTCTCTGAGTATCCCAAAGAATCGATGGGCGGCAACAGGCATGGGGTACGCCCCCTCTCTTGCGCGCGCCAAGGGTGCTACGGGCGTGGGGTTCTTCCCCTTCGTGCGACAGCTCATTCCTAGCAGAGACATGGGGTACGTCCCCTCTCTTGCGCGCACCAAGGGTGCTACGGGCGTGGGGTTCTTCCCATCCGTACCCCACATTCCAAAACAGAGGCATGGGGTACGTCCCCTCTCTGAGTATCCCAAAGAATCGATAGGCGGCAACAGGCATGGGGTACGCCCCCTCTCTTGCGCGCGCCAAGGGTGCTACGGGCGTGGGGTTCTTCCCCTCCGTGTGACAGCTCATTCCTAGCAGAGGCATGGGATACGTCCCCTCTCCTGACGAAACAAAATCGGTTTACGCGCCAACAGGCATGGGGTCCGTCCCCTCTTTGCGCGCGCTAAGCACGATTGGAGACCACGGGCGTGGGGTTCTTCCCCTCCGTACGCCAAGCTAAGCCCTGGTAGGGGTGTGAGGTCCGTCCCCCCTATAGGCCACGGACACGACGCGGGTGTGGGGTGTGCCCCTCCTCGACGATCGCAACGGTATAAGCCGAATTAGCAGGGCTAAGCTCGATGGGCGACACGGGTGTGGGGTTCTTCCCCTCCGTGGGCGTAACGTTAACGATCGATTCTCCGACTCGGGTTTCGGCTGGGGGGTGTGGGGTCCGTCCTCTCCTCCTAAGGGCCCGAGACCGATGAGCGTAGACCGGGTGTGGGGTCCGTCCTCTCCGGGCGCGACATCTTCCCGGGTTAGGCGGCAGAGGCCTCTGCGCGCGCTAAGGCCGATGGGCGGCACGAGTACGTGATTGTGGGCGTCGTAACACTTGTAGGTCGCGGTTCTGATCACCCCGTTGACGCTACAGCGTGCGCGAAGGCATCCCCGTCGACGTACGGCGTACGCAGTGTATCTCATAACTGGCGTACGGACATCATTTTTGCATACACACCTCATACCATACATTCACGCATCATATCATACTACATCCATATATCTATATATCTATTTACCTATCTACCTATTTTTCCTATACGTCTGTATCTGTTACCCTATGACTGTCTCCAAAATCCCACCCCATCTGGGCGCCCGGCTCCCAAGCATATATAGCAAGTCGTGCTTTGGAGGCCGGGCCCATAGGTACACCAAACAACCCACGGGCGTGCGGGTCCTAACTAGCAAGATCAGTTGGGACGCCGGGCCCAGAACACAGGAACAGGTACACCATCGAACGAACAGGTACACGCTCGGACACCCAGGTCCCGCTCCGTCATGCGAGCCCTTTCTTGACCGGAGAGTTGGGGGACTTGGGGGGTCACAGGATCATGACCACTGCTCAACCGGATAAGTATTCTTGTTAATCGCACACCCTTTTTCAACTCCCCAGTCAAGAAAGTTCTCTTTGACTTGGGGAATTGGGGGACTTGTTAGTATTGTATCATTAGTTGTACGATTAACATACTTATTCACTTAAGCAGATTAGCGACACCTACCACACCACACGCAAGACCACCAAGGAGGCTCCAACTTCACTCACCAGACCGGCCCCATCCGAGCGCGCACGCGCCAGGTGGGCGCGCGCCCGAACAAGCGAATCACACACCAGCAGAGTGCAGGTTGTCCCACATCGAAGAACATCACCAGGTTCCAAACTCAACCACCTATATATGTAAGGTATTTATTACAGGTAAGATCACTCCATTAGATCCCATTCGGACTAATTCACTCATTCACATTCCAACACAACACACCAATTCACATCCCAGTATTCCAACTCGCACGTTCGCTTGACTGTTATATCCAATACATCATCTGACTTAGGCATCAGAGCGTTGAAGGCGGGCCACCCCGTCTTGACCCCTGACCGCCTGTTTCGTTGTTGTGTTCTTCTAACAGCTGCACCCGAACGCCCGAGAGGAGGTAGCGCCCGACAGGAGAGCCCACCGCCTGAAGGAAGGTATCCCGCACGCACGAAGGAAGAAGAGAGAGGGTCCGCCCATCCGAACAGCCCCAGCATTCGGACGCACCAGGAGGAGAAGGAAACCCATCGCACGTACGAAGATGAGGAAGGAGTACTCGAGGAAGCTTATTCTTGTTGCTTCTGCCCCTTTACGCCCCCGCACGTAATTCGGTAGAAACACAAGTAACTAAAAATTTCTTTTTTTCTCGATCGGTCAGAACCAAGTTATAAAACTCATCATAATTTTATATACATCAAATGAACAATCGAGTCGCCTGACTGAGACGAATGTTCCCTCGATCATTAGCTTGTCTGGGTTAAATTAATTTTTCCAGTTTGACTCCATATATTTATAGAATCTTAAACGACACCAACTTTATTTATGCATGCGTTCATATATGGCGTTGTTACCTTTTGAACCGAGAAGGAATTTACAGAATTTGACTGAGGGGAGTGAGGAAGACTGGATACTCAACTGGAAAGTGGTTAGAATCCGGCGTGCGCATGCTAGCAAGCACCACGGTTTTAATTACCAGCGACGACGGGGAGGAACTTACGGCCGGACGAAACATCCTAACGTACCCTAGCTAGCTGCTCTTCCATTCCTTTAGAAAACTTTCACGTGCAAAAGTATTGTGATGCAAGCCAAGACTTTTGACTTTGTAGTCAAACCAACAAAAATAGCAGCAACCCCTAAATACAAGCTGCTGGTTTTCACCTTCCCTTGCCCTTCCTTAGTTGCACGTTTATTCCACTTTGCGACTGATAAAATCAACTCTCCTCCAAAGCTACTCTATTCAAACCATACATGATTATTCCTTCCTTTGGGGTCCACTATGGACCGTCCATGTGTTGTTTATATTTTGGTGTGAGTCCAATAATGCTACATCAAAAACAATAATACTAACTGACTGTGATAAGCAAACATTAAAATATTGAATATCGAAAATGTAATAATTATCTAAAATATAAATATTTAAATAAAAATATCGATTCAATAAAAAATTGACGGAAATTAAAATAAATATATAAAAATTTGTATTTGAACTTTATGAGATTCTTATATGATTAATATGTGTTTTGAATCTTGTAAGTTGTGTTTTGTTGATTATTTATAGAGTTTATTTGATTGAACTTTTGGGCTATTAGCGTGGAGAGTTTTTTGCTTTTGATTTAGTGTCATCAACATATATGTAATGTTAAAATCTCGGATAAATTCAAAAATGTTAAAGATTCCGGCGATATATCGAAAAATATCGGACAAAATATATTAATATGTAGGATTAATATTGGGAAATCCAAAAAATGAAAATATCGCGAAAATATAAAGGATATTATCGATATTTCATTCATTGGTGATAACACAAGCAAGAACAAAATTAAATATGAGAAATCCACTACATTTCGAATATGTGTTAAAATAAATAAATGAAACTATATATATAGCTAGTTTGCAGTCCGTTCTCCAGAATTGGCTTTTCTAATCTATAAGAAGTATTTTCTCAAAATGGACTATCATCTTTTGTCTTGAAACAACATATATATGGACTCGGATCCTCTCCGAACGGAGAGGACCTAACAACTACCTAACCCACGAATATTAACCGTGAGATTTCTTTTACGGCTAAGATCGATTTCTATATCCTCTATCTTTTATTACCGAATAAAATGTTCTCTCTCTCTCTCTCTCTTTCTCTCTCTCTCTCTCTCTCATTCATACACAGAGAACTCATGACAGAAGCAACATGCCATGGAGTACCTCATATGATTAGAGAAGGAGTATATCATCATACTATCAAAGATTCTTCAACCGTCATTGCTCATCTTAACCATGTATTTGTATGAGATCATCGAGATCCAAAACATCCAACTATTAACTGATGATAACATCCAAATTATCCAATAAACCCAAAAATTTACACTAACAAACAAGATTTAATTCAATCACACAATCAATAAACCCAAAAATTTACTGCAGTTGAAGGATTTCGATATGAGAAAGATGTATGTAAAAATTTTGGCGAGCTAGGTCGGAGCCGTTAAGTTGCAGAAGAAAATCAGATGGCATAACATCCAAAGAAACCTGTTTCAGTTGGATGCATGATTGTGTCGGTGGCAGTGGCATTTGAATGAAAGTGAAACCCAACTCTGAAAGATAGAAAGAGATTTCTGCAAGTCAATCGACATTGAAAGAAGAATAACATGGAAATTGATCTTAGCCGTAAAAGAAATCCCACGGTTAATATTCGTGGGTTAGGTAGTTGTTAGGTCCTCTCTATTAGGAGAAGATCCGAGTCCCATATATATAACAAGATCCACGTGGCAGCCACCCACTCATGGGTTGAAAGAAATTGACAATTGGCAGCCACAAACTAGTTCGTGGATTTGAAAAAAAATGGACTTCCAGTTTAGATCCTTGTGTGTGTGTGTGTGTGTGTGTGTGTGGTTCATATCCAGAGCGGAGCTGTACTTTGAAAATACAGGGAGAAACTTCAATTTTCAGAACATTGACAAAGTTGTTCGGCAATTGAAATCATTTAATGTGTAGGTTACTGCTCAAGGATCGTGCCTACAAAAAATTAGCCCAGACGGAGATGATTTGACTATTTGATCGTCACACTCAACTTTTAAGCTATATCGGATAAACTGTGTAAATCAAAAATTCAATGTGTCGATCAAATGGTCAAATCATCTCCGATTGAACTAATTTTTAGTAAGCACGATCCTTGAGCAATAATCTACACATTGAATGATTTCAATCGCCGAACAATTTTGTCAATCTTTTGAAAATCGAAGTTTTGTTCTATATTTTCAAAGCGGAGCTCCGCTCTGGATAATAACTGTGTGTATATATATAGTTTTTTTTTAAAAAAACAGAGTAAATTTTTTTGTATATATATATATAGTTTTTATAAAAAAAAAATAGAGTAAAAATTTATTTTAAGAAAACCGAACAGAACTCTGTTTTTGGCATAAACAATATAATAACCCGAGCATCATAATCCTTCATCCTTCTTTAGATTCATTTTCTAGCTTCAGGATCGCACAAAATCAGCCCAATCAATCAAACAATAAAAGTAATTTATCTTCTTTACCTAAAATTGGATGAAGAAATTAGAGTTTGAAAAATGAAAATATGTAGCTTTACATGCTTTTAGTTTAAATTACACTTAGAGAATCTTAATTAGACGACAGACTTGAAGAAGTTGGGAGCTGGAACTGGGGTAGTACTAACTAAGACAGATTTTCAAAAGCCAGCTAGCATGACATATGAATTGGAGCTTGTATATGTTCCGTAGTTCAATCACTAGGTAGTTTGTACGGGCAAAAAGTCGGTTGAATATATTTGTTGCCACTGGGATTCTATAATTGATTTCCAATCTTTGGATCACTTCGAGTTTAATCAACTTGTATTAGTTTGAATCATTAATCTAATAACCGACCAAATTAACTATTAATAAAGAAGTTGATCGATTACAACGAGAGTTTGAAACATTCCTGTGTTGGTTGTTCTATAATTTGCTAACTTATACCGGTAGAAAAAGTCTATCAGAAAACACAAATGAAATGACAGAAGTTTAATTTTTTGTCATCCAGGGTGATCAGACGACATAACAAAATTGACTTGTTGTCTGAATATATCTTAAAATCTGACAGTGGCAGCTTGAAAAGTTTGAATAAGATCAAACGACATAATATAGTTTTCTATGTTTTCTGAAGTTTTAGAAAAAATTCTCAGACAACATAATACAAATACTATGTCATCTGATTATTTGGGAAGAAATTATCATACAACAGAAGCTTTTCTGTATGTCATCTGATTATTTGAAAAGAAATTGTTACATAACTGAAGATGTATTTATATCATCTAATTGAATTGGGAATAAATATTCAAATGACTGGAGTTTTGTTATGTCATGTGATTGAATTCGAAAGAAAACCATCAGATGACATAAGAGTTCATTTAATTGAATTGAGTAGAAAACCATGAGATGATAGAAGATTTGTATATCATGTGATTGAATTTAGAAGAATATCATTAGATCACAGAAGAGTTTTTAAGTCATTTAATTGAATTGGGAAGAAAACCACTAGATGATAGAAGGTTCGTTATGTCATGTGATTGAATTGGGATGAAAAATTCATATGACAGAAGATTTATTATGTCATCTAATTGAATTAAGAAAAAATCATCAGATAACTGAGTTTTGTTATGTCATGCGATTATTAGGTCATATTGAAAAACAAACTTTCATATAATTAATCGCCAACAAGTAATAATTTTCTCAAAAGGACCATTGGATGGGATGATAAGAATAATGTAAGTACGTTGTTAACAAATTAGAACTTTTCGACTTGAATTGGATGTCGATCCGTGCGCCACTCTGTTGATTCCCTAAGGAATTTTATAGTAGACCTTGATTTGCGGCTCTGTAAATAATTATTTTGAAGACCAAGTTTCACACAGGCACTCTCGTGGAGTTGATATCCATCTTACCCTACCAACAAAAATGACAAAAAAGGTTGATTTAGCTAATCCTCCCATAGGATCGAAGAATGAGCAAAAAATTCAAAAGGTTATTTTAGTCTTTTGGTAATATTTGACCTCATTGACCGAGATCTAAAACGAACTCCGATGAGGCTAATTTTTTTTGCAAGATCTCTTTCACTATGAGGTTGACACGTGTATATAGTCACATTTCTCAATAGACCATTTTGGTTTCTCTTATGTCTCAAATTCCACATATAATTACTAGTGTTATTACATTGTCGATTGGTTATATGAAAAAAATATTTTTTTATGAAACTAAATTACTAATAAGTACTCATTTGGTAAATTTGGCTGTTGGATGAGATGATCAGACTAATCTAAGCACGTTGTAAAAAAATTAGAATTTTTCGAATTGAATTCGACCTCGATCTATGCATCCAATCATTATAACCATATTGCCCTTATGAATAAAACGCGATTTTCCGCTCCGTTCAAAATAATTTGAACCCAAGAACCTCACACAAATTATTGTGGAGTTCACATATGTCACCATGTAAAAAAAAAAGACCAAGACCCAATTTACTAAACCTTAACCCTTGAAAGAAAAAGAAAAAGAAATAAATTTGGCATATTATTTGGTGGAGTTGACTTATTAGTTGACGCTCATAGGGTTTACACTTGATTCACTCAAAACACTCGCAAGCTCGCCTCTCTCAAACTTAACTCGAACTGTCCAGTCTCTCTCTGAACAGAAACAAGGCAGTAGCAGTCGCAACCTCTTTGCTGGGCTAGCTCCAACTCCGGCCTCCTTGGTCGTCCACCACCTTCTCAAGCCCGTCGCATCACCCCCTTGTTTCTCTACAAGCTCCACGTCACGCAAGCTGTGCGCGCTTCGTCACCTCCATTTGAGGCTGCTTCTCCTCAGCGCGGCCTCCATCCGAGTCGCGCAAGCCACCATCGTTGCTCCTAACCCTAGGTTGTCGCCTCTGTCTTTTCTCTCGGCATGCCGCTCCATGTATCCCCGCCCTAGGTTTGCCGCGCGATCCCAGCGAAATTGCTCCCTTCTTCGGCTTCCTCGGCACCGTTGCGGGTCTCGTTTTATTTATAAGTCTCATTCACTCTCTCTGACCAAAATCTCATTTCAATTATACTTTCTTGGATTTTGAAACTTATTGATTGGTGACTCAAGCATGGGAAAGGTGTGTGGGACCGCAAAGAGTGGCTTGGGCGTGGCCCCTGTGATAGTGATGCAGCCAGAGATGGTCATCAAACCTATTGTTCAGGTGGTTATGGCCGAATGGAGTGCTTGGGATCTACAACCGACTATAGATGCCAGTGATGCCAAATTGGTAACTAACCAACTGTAAATTTTTGAAATCCCACAAGTACGTATAATATTGGATGTGTAACTATGGGATTTTTGTTTCAGTAATTTGGTTTAATATGAGTGTTTGTTTAATATGTGGTATTATTTACAGTTTGAGTTATAAGGTATATGAATGAAAATATTATTTTGTTTGCAAATGAATGTGATTGCCTTATTTGTGTGTTTTGATAATTTCAACAACAAAAACCAAAAGAAAATTGAAACATAAAAGTGAAATCAGATAACACTAGAATGTTATATGATTAAGATTTATGACTTCTGTCATCTAAAAGAATCTTAAGCTAAAGAAGTCTAATAACTGAAATCTTCTGTCATATGAATACATTACAGACGGCGGGCCTGTACACGACAACAACATTTGTATCAAATGACACTTCTACGACCGTCATCTGATGACTTTTTTGTACTAGTAATTACTACTTACCAAGACTTATTTCACGTATTTTGATCAATTTTACCTTTATCTGTAATGCGATGGTATAAGCTGATGAAGAGATAAGATATAAGCTTACTTATAGATGCGATGGTAATGGGGACATTAGATCGATCGGAGTAATTATCTAGTTTGCCTAGTTAAGCAGATATCCAAGCTGCATGCATCTTGTTTGAAGTTCAAGCCAAACTGATGCCCTTAAACCAATTCTACGGACCAAACTTGCTCACTAACTATATAGAGTAGTGATCTTGTCTTAATTCTAATAACTAATTTCGACTTGAATAATTAGTTAATTAACAGAACATGTTCATGATTTTTCTGATATATATAAATATCTAATATACCAGAAAATCAGAATTATTGTCCACGAAATTGGAGATTGTGACTTTGTCTACAAGATTTAAGGGCCAAGATTTAATTAGTTGCTAACAAAACAAGTATCAGAAGCATGTGCAAGCTTGTTGGTGAGAAACACCTAAAAACCTCATAATTAATAAGCAATTGGTCACCAGCTAGCTCAAACCCGGCCTGGATTCAAGTTAACTAGAAGTAACCCAATAGCTTCTTAATCTCTCATATTCTACTTCAAGTGCAGGTTGTCGTCCAATTTGTGCCCTAAACAATCGTTTGTTTCTGCGGAATAGAGAAACCAAGAACTTTCCTATCCGATTGTTATTCATCTCGATCTTCGTCTTTGACTTCCTTAATTATATATAATTCTTCATCATCAAACTAATAAGTACGTATTTATAAACTAATCTCCAACCATGCTACTATATATGTGCTCTATCTATCTCACAAAACCAGGAGTTATGCTGCTGAAAACATCAACAAATAAACACCAACTCACCACGTACGGGTAATGTTTCCTTGTTGCAATTCTAATCGGTTTGACAACACATTCAAAAAATAAATAAATAAATATCGACAAAACTGAGTGTTTTCATGAACTACTCAAAATTAAATGACATACATCACGATCTGCAATATCCATCGATGATACACATTCAAAATATATATCTACACAGATGCATAGACCAGTTCGATAATGTTACCGGCTTGCTATATAGATTGAATTGAAACGTAGATGAACTGGGTGTAATGACTGTAATCCTAAACCAATTAACTTACCACGTACTATTATAGAAAAGATAAAAGTGGTCTAGCTATGTACCATTTCATCTGCCGATAATTATAGTATAAACTAAGTAAGAGGAGGCGGCAGCTAAGTGCAACTACATCGATCATGTTTTGAAAATGAAATTGAACTGCTATATGGATCATGCAAATGCCCATGCATGTTGTTGGAAAATGGTGGTTTTCTATCATCTTAAAGTGACAATTTAAACAAAATAATTGAGTGTGTTGTACTTAATTTTGATGTGAGAGAAACATGAATTTGTATTTTCCTATAAGAGTACATAAAGATTATGTATTCATTTGTTTAAATTAGTAGAGTGAATGAGAAATTGTCACCCAAAGATGGCTACTTAAAACAAAAGGAAGGAATGTGATCCCACATAAGAGAAATTAGAAATGTGGAAGTCTTTATATATGATTGCATCCTAGTATACCTTGAGTAAGTGAGTAGAGAGGCTCTCTCTCACGCGCGCAGGTGGAGGTGCAAATCTTGGGTGAAATGAGTATGCGATATAGACTTGTGTGCGCCCGCGTCCTGCGGACACGAATGTCGTTTCAATTTGGACCGGGCCTCTCCCTCTCTCAACTCAAAGCAACAACATGAACAGTAGATATCCTGATTTTAATACATACTCAACTGAATATTATCTAGTCGAATCCAGTACTGAAATACCAGAATTTACCATACCTGAAGCCATAGCCACCAGCTGCGCAATATCAGTAGTCATCTGCAACATAACATTTGTGAGGATGGCAGTTTTGTTGCTTTCTGTATGGTATTATCTAATCAATAAAGAAGGTGTTCTATAAAAATCTAATTGAACATAGAGAAATCTGAGTTTAAAACAATAGTCATCCAAGTAAGGATCACTTCTCATCCAATTCAATCGCACAAAAAAAATCATATATGTTCTTCTAACATAGTCGTGTCCATGAATTGCACACCAAAAATCAAATAGATCAACAATCATAGTAATCAATATTTGGGAAGAATGAAATTCAACAGAAATTAAAAGTAACTAAATAGGCTGTATCAAGCGAAGGAGGCGACTTTTGAATCTAAAGAAGAGAAATGAATTTTCTTTATAAAAAATTTAACCATTTCTCATGGTTTTTAGATATATTTGGTGTCTGCCCCCTCTTCTTTTTCTCCCTTGGTTCATAGGAAATTGGCTGTTTTTGCTGTTTCCTTTGTTGATCCTCTTCACATTCAAAAGCAGCAGCTTTGTCCATGTGTTTGCTAAAAAAATATGAAGGGAAGGAGGTTACTTTTGAATGTAAAGATAATTAAATTTTCTTTGCAAAAAGTTTTTAACCTTTTCTCATGAATTTTAGACACATTTGGCCTCTCTTCTTTTTCTTGTTTGGTTCATGGCTAATTGCCTCTTGTTGCTTTTTCCTTTGTTGATTTTTCTTACATTCAGAGGCAATAGTTTTGTCCATTTGTATGCTGAAAAAAAAATTAACAATTGATATCATGATAGATTCCATAGATTTATTTGATTGAAAACAATTCAGTTTTGTACCTCCCGTTCGTTGGACCTGCATAAATTTGACGAAGAATCTCACTAAATATGATGGCAGCTTGCTCTTGTTGGTTACTGGTTTTGGCCTCTGATGTCTCTGCCTTGCATTTGGCAGATTTAAGAATTTTTTTTCTCGCTGGTCATTTCCACTAATGGTGGATGTGGAGAAAGAGATGCAGTTGAATGTGGTGGAGTTGATTTAGTGGAATGGGCAGGCATAGATGGAGGAGCAGGTGGTTCGGGCAAGGCTATGACTTGCACTGGTATTTCTAAAAAGGTTCCGTCTTCTCGCAAATAGTAGTTTCTGCTCAAGTCCAGTGGTTGACCTAACCATTTCATCAAATAGTAGTGTATTAGCTAATAAAGAGGAACCACAAAAGTGATAAATTATTTGATGAATCATTCTTATTTTTTCATAAGTGTAATGCATTACCCAGAAAAAAGAAATTGGAAATCCACTCATTTTCAGATGCGTATATATCTTAATCAAATGCAGTAATCAACAACATTCATCAAACAAATGTCTTTAGTACCTACACTCCAAATAAAATGCAACAAAAGCATATGGACATTCATTTAATGCTTTCTTTATCGCTGAATGGCACAACATAAACTCATTATGCAGTTTGATTGAGATATGGTAACAACGAATTTGTAAAACGTGATCAATACAAAAATATATAGCAACTCGATCACAATCACACACTCTGCTTCCAACAAATGTAAGCCAAAAAATGCCATAAATTATTCTCATAAAAATCATTCAAATCATTCTTAAAAAGACCCACATTATGTAATTCACATTATTACAACAATGCATATAAGCTCAGTTTATACATTGTAAAAGTTAAAAACAAAACAGATCCATATTTCAAGAATCTCTTAAAGAATTAGACAATGTAAGAATTGAAAAAGAATTAGTACTTCAAGATTGTAGACAAATTTAAATACTGATTATAAATTTCAGGACTCACTCACTCACTCAGGAATCATATTTAACACATAAAAATTTTGTGTCTAAAATATGTATAAAGAGAAATCAATATACTTAAGACTTATAGCTATTCTTGATACTTAGATTCAAAAACCTAAGTTCCCGTCGATATATATAATGTAATACTGACCGGTAGTACTCTAGGAGTTTCAAATGTGATTGTTATATATGCATTTAAAGTAATAAACACAGACATATGATGATATTAAGTTGAAAACCAGTATCAAGCTTTTGGCTAAAGCAGAAATCAAATTCAATATACGAAAGCAAAAATCACACCTGAGATCTAAAGATTTGAAACACATGATTTAAAGAGTATTATTCGAACTCAACTGTTAGAGACCACGTATGGCCAAGAGCAATCAGAGGAAAGTATTTTTTTTTTATGAAATGAATATAGTCCAATAAGAGTGAATCTATGAGATCAATAAGAACCATTCAAATAATATACGATATAAATTCTTCCCAAAAACTCAATTCTCCCAGTTTGATTCAAAACCCAGTATTCAAGACGAAAGAATCAGCAAACTGAGATGGAGAAAACTTAAATTTCATCATTATAAATACATGCATTCAAACCGTAATTATTCTCTCATCGAATATCCCTCAGTCGGAGTGAGATAGAGATTGAAAAAACAAATTCAAATAGATCAATGGATGATATTTACCTGCTCCGGGGAACAGTTTTGTGCGTCTCATGATCCGTTCGCTTTCAGCAAGAATACTGGTGAAATGCGAAATGGCATGGGAATAAATTGGGAGTTTTATGAGAAGCGAGGTTTGTTTGGTAGGTCGCTCAGTAATGAATGCTGGTATTAGAATAGTGGAGAAGTTTTATTTGTATTGAATCCCCATTGTCAAATTGGTTTGACTGATTTGGTTCATAACTGTGTTTGGTAGCTGGGTTTCTAATCAATGCTGAACTGGTGGAAATAGTGCAGAAATAAGACTGTTTTGTAAAGAACATGGGAAAATATTTTTATTTTCCCAAAAATGCTGATTTTGGATATTTGTTTAGTTTCCAAAACATGAGACCGTTTTGTAAAAAATGTAGGAAAATATTTTTAATATAAATATCAAATAATAGACCTCATTAGATTATATAGATGGAAAGAAATTGAAATTACATATTTTCTAAGTGGTTGTTAAAATTACATGACCAAAATAAAAATAATGTCATAAAAAACATCATCGAACTATTGAATAATTCTTATTTTTAATATTAAAATTTGGTGACTACTTATTTATTTAACAAATGTGTTCAATACAAAACATGATTAAGTGCACAATTTGTAGACATAAATTTTTATCCTACTGGTGAGTTAGCAAAAGTCTGATTGACATGCTTGAGGTCTCTATAGTCTCGTAACACGAGCAATATGATATGAAAGTCATATTCATTTGGTCAAATGTCACTTATAGTGTTCCTATTCATGTTTGCGATATGGAACAATATGTGAATATGAATAGAGAAATATGTGAGTAGTGAATAGAATAGCAATGAATGAGGAACGAAACAGACTATGGAATGAATTGGGGGAGACAATAGTAAGATTTTGAAGCAATATTTTTTTTTCTTTTTATCAAATCTCACTTATATAATGATAACATTTTGTCTTTTTTTATCTTATACCTTATATGACAGCATAGTTTATATATATATATATAATAGGAATACAAAATTTAGACCCTTCTTGTATTATTAGAAAATAGTAAGACAGAGAAAACTCTAGAGATTCTCACACATTTGTCTATCATGATTGTGAGCAGAAGATGAACTATTTCCATGTGGATAACATAAATTGAAATTAAAAGAATACATATATGGGTTCAGTGTTTTGAGGATTACAAATGTGTCAATCTACTTGGTCTTGATAGCAATTTAAAACGTGTGCGTGGCATATTCTATATCTGTAACATGTCCCATTATTAAACCAGCGTTTCTCAATGAAATCACTACATGCAGAATGACAGAAGTATGTAGACTCATATAATGCACATTACTGTATACTTGTGATACCACAATGTGGCTAAATTATTGGTAGATAAAAATCCAAGAGATATCAAACAAATGAGGGCAAAGAAGAATCTTGCTGATTATAGATACGGTGAATCCACACAATGCATATCACAATACTTCTGTCTTGATATATAATGGCTCACATATTGCCAAATAACAGTTAAAATAATATCAATTTTGTAGAATCCCTGTGGAAGATCCAAATAGTTATAGATCAGGTATAAGTAAGGACAGATAGGATAAAACATGACATAGAAAATTAAAAATAAGACATTTAATACATGAGCAGATTTTGATTACATAAGTGAATGCCAAAAAGAGCTAATTCCCAGATCAAGAATAGATTCTTGATCACAACATTAGTTAACTTTACTCTCATCCACAATAAGATAACTGGATGTAAGATCACCCATTTAGTTAGCCTATATAACCTAGTGAAGAAATTGCCGTACTCTACGTAGTCTGTATGCAAAATACATTTGTGTCCAACAAAAGGCAACTCTTCATTGTATTTAGAGGACTGATCTAAGTGAGCAATCTAACTAAGCAAAGAAGTTGCCATACTCATTGTAGTTTGTGTGCAAAATACATTTGTTCCCAAACAAAAGGCTACTCGATCTTCATCATATTTACAGGACTTGTTGATAGTGCAACCTGTGAGTATAATAAAAACAATCAAGACATTTTTTTAACAACATATAAACAATTAATTCAATCATGTATGCAAGATAACTCAAATGCTTCATGCAATGTTTTCTGTACATAGATTTTTGTGATAACAATAACTAAAAAAAAGAGGAATTCTACAACATTTACTCTATTTTTGTGTGTAATTCAATGCCATAAAAAAAGTCAGCAACTTAATTGATTAGAGAAGGCAGGGTTCACCTCATTTAAGCTTATTCTCCATATCTTGTGGCTGTTCTTCTGTCGTGTTTTTTGATGATGAGGTTCTAAGATCTTGGTCCCTTAATAAACGATTAAAAATTTTAAGACAAAAGAAAGTTACAATCATTGTAATCTAGGAAGATAAAATATGAGATAAAATATGGTTATACCTTTTGGTTTTCTTATCTCCACTGGATCCAAACAATTGTTTTGCAAAAAATTGGATTTCACGTTTTCTTTCATACATAATTTTATCGGGAGTATGAAGCGTGCGAAGTGTGCGGCACTGAATGACAAAAACGCCCCTATAAACAAGAATTGAAACAAGGAAATGTACTGTAAATCGCGAGTAGTGTACAGTGAAATTCAAGATTGTTATATAAGTAAATATTTGAGTAGACAAACATATGGAAAAAGAAAAACTCCTTTTGCATGTCCCTTTCTTTTTGGCAAAGCTCAGCTACCTTGTTGGCATATATAATTGTTGACAAGTCAAGGTCTTCAAGGCTAACTTTTCCATGAAAACCTAACCCAACCCAGAAAGCCAAAAACTAATACAGAAGAAAACAGGGAGTATTCCACTGACCGCCGTAGCTCTTATCCAGTACTTATCCCTCCGAATCTAAACTCTTCCCACCTAAATATATTTGACTGTTGAACAAGAAAAACAGCGGTTGACTAGTATGAGTTCATGCATGCATTGCGTATATAATGCCTCCAAATTTTGACACAAGCCAAACTACGTAGAAACAAACTCACGTACTCTTTAAACCCGGCAAGAAATGGAGTCGTACCTTCTGGTACACGTTACCAAAGTTGTATGTGAACTAGGATAATATTGCATGCGTTGCACGTACTGAAAAAATAAGCTCAAAAGTCCACAGAAATTAGTTATCTGGGCGGCAAAAATTCTGAAGTTTCCTGGCCGATTTTCAGCTAGCGGCTGTACTTCACCATTCCATTTCGTGAAGCATTCATCTTCTTCATTCATAATTAAGGGTGTTTCTTACGACTTGTACTTCTGCTCGATCGATCATAGATTCAAAGCTATCTAACTTGTTGAAAGGAAAATGTGTTGTGTGTGCATGACATGTTTAAGTTTTGAGTCGCTGAGGTCATGGATGGCCGGGACAAAGAGGAGGTATAAAAATTTAAGTAGAAGACTAAGAGCTGGGATGATGATATGTGGATTTGAGAGGGGATTATTAATACGAGAGAGACTCTTCGAGGTTATTATCAGCCAGTCTGCCACAGGCAGAAAACAAAACAATAATGAAAAGATTCTCACGGGTTTAGGGTTTATATAATTTTACGATGGCGACGGTTACTAATTAACAGTATTCGTTAATCAAACTTAGTGTCATAATGGCCGCACGGAGCAGCCTTTTGATGCTCATGAATAAACTATCTATAGCATTTTTCATTGTTCCTACTATCATGACCTCACGGAAGCTATTCAAAGGGACAGAGATGTAGACCCTATTCATCAGCATTATGAATCCCTCGACCAAATAGATCACACTCCACAACTAAACTAATCCAATTGATTGAACAATACAGCCTAATCAAAACTTTGACGAAGTCGATCATCACATTTTAACCCAATTTGCGTTTTCATAAGCACCTGTTGTAGCTCGAAACTCCACCAATTTGATAACACGTACGCATTATGACGAGAGCATGCATATAGCGATGAAACTCCATCCTAACTAAATTTTCCTCTTCGATCTGCTAGTTAGGCCAAGTCTGTATGATACAATGCATCATACTAGCAAACTTTACGAAAAAGAGTTGCTGTTGGCGAATTTAGAAATAGAAAGAAAGAAGATAAGATAAGATAAATGCATGTATACCGTCCTAAATTCATAAAAGCTATAGCTTCAATTATATAAGGCATCACTGATCACATGTTTGTCACATTTAAAACACTATACTAGCTATTGGATAATTTGATAAACATGGTTAATATATAATTCTGAAATGCACTTGCAGTTTTTATTCTCATTCCCCGACCTAATTTTGACCTCATTATCCCCCACTGAAAAACTACTCGGCCAGTATGTTTTCCTGTTCACTACGAACAAGGAATGAAATATGGAAAATATTTTTTTCGAGATATTTCTGTTTTTTTAATTTCTCGATATTAATCCTACATATCAATATTTTTTGTCGGATATTTTTCAAAATATTCGATATTTTTCGATATATTGTCGAAATCCTCGATATTTTCAAATTTATCTGAGATTTTTTATTTTACATATATATTATCGCACTAAATCAAAAGAACAAAATCCTCCACCCCAATAATCTAAAAGTTTAACCAAATAATTTCTGTAAATAATCAACAAAACACAACTTACAAGTTTCAAAATACATATTGATCATATAAGAATCTCCTTATTATGTTCAAATACAAATTTTCATATATTTATCATAATTTTCGTCAATTTTTTATTAAATCGATATTTCATTAATATTTCAATCAAAATATTCATATTTTAAACAATCGATATATTTTTAATATTCGATATTTTATTCCTTAGCTACGACCGCTCATAATGATCAAATTTTAATTCTAAACAAATTTAGAAAGAACAAAATAATCCGAACACTAAGAAAGTGGAAGAAGCTCAACAGTGGGTTTTTGTTCTTCGGTTGATGACGCACGTGCAAGGCCTGCAACGGTAGAAATTGCCGGGCCACACCATCGTTGTCCATCTCCAACATTGTCACCCCATCTCTCCCCCGTCAACAGCCGCGTCTTCGCTCGACGACGCGTATTTATTAAGAGAACTCCCCTCTACCCCTGGCCGGAGAGACTACACTTTTGTTTGCTAGGCTGACATGGCGGTCACGTAACCCCACATGCCCGCCTCATCTGAGGCCATGTCTACGTGTGCGGGCCCCCACTTTGTCCCTCTTCAACCCGACCCGCCTCCATTCCCTTGTTTTTTTTTCTTTTTAACTCACCACCCACGACTTTCCCTCCTCTCCTCCTTCGTCATTTCCCCAATGCCCAATTGTCCCTCCCGTGGTCCCCACACCCTCTCCCGCCTTCCTCCCCCCCCCCTCCTTATATAAATCCCCCTGCCCAGCCCACCACAAATCTCACTTACAAACGAAAACCTCAACAAACAAACACTACTACCTCTTCTCTCTTTATCTCCCAATTCTACGAGCTTAATCATCATCCTCTTCATTTCTCTCTTTCATACACTAAACATATCATTCTAATTTCTTGTTTGCTTCAATTCAATGGCTGTCGATTCGTGTTTACCTTCCCCTCTTGGGCCGCCGGCCTGCGAGAAAGACGCCAAGGCGTTACAGTTCATTGAGCAGACCACTAAGAACGCCGACGCAGTCCAGGAGAGGGTGCTGGCCGAGATTCTCAGCCGAAACGCCCAGACCGAGTATCTCAGGCGATACAAGCTCGGCGGCACCACCGACCGTGAGTCCTTCAAATCCAAGCTCCCCGTTATCACTTACGAGGATCTCCAGCCCGAAATTCAAAGGATCGCTAATGGAGATCGCTCTCCTATCCTCTCCGCTCATCCCATCTCTGAATTCCTCACCAGGTTAATACTAATGCTCAAGCTAAATCAATTACTAGTTTATTAAATTAAAAAAGAAACAGAATCTGATCGAAAAAGCGAAAATTTACAGCTCTGGTACTTCGGCGGGTGAGAGGAAGCTGATGCCAACAATTCAGGAGGAGTTGGATCGTCGCCAATCACTCTACAACCTCCTCATGCCAGTCATGAACCTGTAAGTTTAGTTTAAGTAATCCAATAATAATTTAATTAATATAATACGCGTTTTGAATTTTTCTGGGGTCCCGCATTATAGTATTTGTTTAATGACATGATTTTCTTGTATATTTTGTAACAGTTGTGTGCCTGGTCTGAACAAAGGCAAAGGATTATACTTTCTGTTTGTGAAATCCGAATCCAAGACTCCGGGCGGACTCTTGGCCCGACCCGTTCTCACCAGCTACTACAAAAGCGAGCATTTCAAGACCCGACCCTACGACCCGTACAACGTCTACACTAGCCCCAACGAGGCTATTCTCTGCCCCGACTCGTTTCAATCCATGTACACCCAAATGCTCTGCGGCCTTCTCGACCGCCACCAAGTCCTTCGCCTCGGCGCCGTCTTCGCCTCCGGCCTCCTCCGCGCCATCCGATTTCTCCAGCTCAATTGGCAGAACCTCGCCTCCGACATCAGCACCGGAAACCTCAGCCCAAAAATCACCGACCCGGAGCTGAAGGAGTGCATGAACCGGATCCTCAAACCCGACCCGGAACTCGCGGACTTCGTCACCGACCAATGCGGGGAGGAGAATTGGGAAGGAATCATCGCCAGAATCTGGCCTAACACAAAATACCTTGACGTCATCGTGACCGGAGCTATGGCCCAGTACATTCCCACTTTGGATTATTACAGCGGCGGATTACCCATGGCCTGCACCATGTACGCTTCGTCGGAGTGTTACTTCGGACTCAACCTCAACCCGATGTGCAAGCCCTCCGAAGTGTCCTACACCATTATGCCAAACATGGCTTACTTCGAGTTCATGCCCTACAACTCAGACCCTTCGATTAACAAACAGCAACTCGTTGACCTTGTCGACCTAGAAGTAGGGAAAGAGTACGAGCTTGTCATCACAACCTACGCCGGTTTATACCGCTACCGAGTCGGCGACATTCTCCGAGTCACGGGCTTCCACAACTCGGCGCCGCAGTTCCATTTCGTGAGACGCAAGAATGTTCTCTTAAGCATTGACTCCGACAAGACCGACGAGGCCGAGCTCCAAGTCGCCGTCGACAACGCATCGAAACTCGTCCTCGAGAAACTCAACGCCAGCGTGGTGGAGTACACCAGCTACGCCGACACGACGACCATACCGGGACACTACGTCGTCTACTGGGAGCTTCTCGTCAAAGACTCGGCAGACGCGCCGAGCTCCGACGCGCTGAGCGCGTGCTGCTTGGCGATGGAGGAGTCGTTGAACTCGGTTTACAGGCAGTGTAGGGTGGCGGACAACTCGATCGGGGCTTTGGAGATACGTGTCGTCAGGAGCGGGACTTTTGAGGAGTTGATGGACTACGCGATCTCGAGAGGCGCGTCGATTAACCAGTACAAGGTGCCAAGATGCGTCAATTTTACCCCGATCATGGAGTTACTGGACTCTAGGGTGGTCTCCAAGCATTTCAGCCTTTCTTTACCACATTGGACACCTGAGAGAAGACAGTAAAAATAGTTAAAAGGGGGTTTCGGTCCACCAACGGGAGAAGTCAACGACTGTACTTGTTCGTGGTCCGGCTTTCGGTACTAGCTTAAAGTATTTTATATATAAATGTAATAAGTTTTCGGGGTAGGTTCTTTTATGAAGGGAAAAGAAAGTGCCAGTTGGATTAGGACGTTGGCAGGGTCAAGGTTTTGTATTTTCGTTCCGCCTAATTAGCTCGTGGAAAAGATGTGCAACTCTTGGACCTGTTTTGGTCTCGTACTTGATCGTTGCTTTCATAGGTCACCAACGTTTCATGATATTACTCAGCATTGCATTCCTCATGATTCATCTATATGCATGTATCTGGTAGCTTGACATCTGAAATGAATGAAAATAGAGAATTCTATATAATGAAAGCTAAAAATAAAAATGAGAAAGCCTAACACGTTTGTTGTCTTTGTAACAATTCTTAACCTATGCGGTGTTGATATTTGGATTTAGTATCCAACTACCCAGACTAAATCAAAATAAGGCTTTTCATTTAAACCAACACACATCAAAATGTGGTTTGGATATAGGAGCCGTCTCGGACAAAAGGAACAAGAGTAGAGAACAAATGGAATTGGGCCAATATAATGGCATCCATATGGGGCATTGACTTGCAGTATTGGAGAAGGGGCGTTCGACGGACGGACGGACGGAGCTACCGGCATTCATGCGAATAAGCATTATGATAATATTCATATATTTTAGTTTCTTCCGATATCTTATTTGGTATTGATTAGTTGATATAATATCGACTCAAGGTAAGAAGTAAACCATAATGGCTCGGATAGGATTTTTTCGTTCTCTATTGGCGGCGGCCACTTGTCCTCAGATCTATTTGTCGGTGACCTTGTCTATCAACTACCTTAGGACGTCTCTCGTCGGCGTCATGACCAGACTTCCTTTCGGGAGTTTGAACAGGTTCATGTCTCAGTCGGTGGTTTCTGCGATTTGGGGTGTGGACTACCCATTTTGTTTGGCGGAAGGTGTTGGTGGACGTGGTTTACACCCCGTCCATGCTCGGTTGAAGCTACTTAGAGCAGCGGCGCATGCTTTTGCTGGGTTGGCAATGGTCAACAACAGGAGTTGTGACTGGGTATCGTTTAGGCGATGTTGGTTTATCCTAAATGTGTTGATGAATTGGTTTGCAGTGACGGTCCGACGTTGACGTTTTTGGTGTTTGCATGGTGATGAAGAAGGTAGACGGGAGTTTGTGAGACTTCAGCCGACGCTAGTCGTCCGGCGGTAGCAACTCAAAAGCAAGGTTTTGTAGAGGTCGGCATGGGCTTGCAGACCTAAGGCACTTTTTGGGCATGTGGCTTATGGCCTCAGGATTCTAGGGCTTCAGTGCACAAACTATTAAGCTTGGATTTTGTTTTGGATTTTCAGGATGGGCCGGATACCATGGCTAATAAGGGACCTGATTATGATCCAAATATGGGATCCAGGTGGGTCTTATCACTCTTATGTATGGGATCCAGGCGGTTTAGTGAATCTGCGAACATGCTGGAGTTGCAGTAATCGGCTTATTTCGGTCGCATTGGAATTACGAGTTTTCATTAGAGTGGATATACTTATCACAATTGAGTGCTTAGGGGTGTTGACACTCTTTTCTATAGGTTTCTTAGCATTCACGTGTGAGAACTATAAGTCGAGATTTGACGTACTTCATAGATTTAAAGAGTAGTATTTGCTACTGATTAGTTATTCTTCTCTTGAGTTAGAGTTAAGTTTGTTTGTCAGAACTGAGAGAATTTTAATGAAATCTTCTTTCTTCAAAAAAATATCAACTCAAGGTACATGAAAACATCAATACGTTAGTGTACATAATCGTTTATTTATAGCTATAATTCATGTGATAATATTGAAACATGGTTTGTCCTTTCAAGAATATATGAAACTTGGTTTGTGGTTTGTTTCACATGTAATTTACATGTGAAATTATTTATATAAATTTTGAGGTATAAAACAATTATTATGTTTCTTATTTTGTTGGTCAATATTGGGATTGACAATGAGTCAGGCTGAGCTTGAACATAAAATTTCTAAAATTCGGGTCGGGTCAGTCCGGACTTTTTTGAAAATTTAAAACCCATGGACAATCCATGGCCTGAGCTTTTTATGTATTGAATAAACAAAACTTAAAATTTAATAATGTTTAGCAATCAAATATATCAATAATTATACATACTAAATAATATATAAGCCTCAAAAATTAATAATTCCAAAAATAATAATTGATAATTTGTATATTAATGATTGATATAAAGGTAAAGTAGAGATTTTAGAAGATTATAATGCTAAAGTAATCTATAATATTTATATTTGATGGGATTTTCGGGTGGGCCTCGATGGGCCGAGCTTTTTCGGGCTTATGGGTTTGGGACCTTGGCCAAAGCCCGACCTTATGTCCATATGACCTAGTTTTTTCGGGCCTAAATTCGGGTCAGACTGAACTTGAGCTCAATGGGCCTCCGACTGCCCACATGCTTTTTGGAGCCATAGGCTGAATGGTGACCCCACTCAATATTGTACTTTAAAATAAAACAAATGGATCAACATTTTTACTACTAACTTTCATGATCGGGTCTAAAATATAGAAATAAACACATGACCTTATTGAATGCAGCACCGTTTCTAGTAAGTTGAGCAAATCTATTGAATACTTTCGGTATTGGCTGTTTAATAGATTAGCTGACAAGCTTCTGTACTCAAAGCATGATGATGTATCTATTTGGATGCTCACAAAAATTCGGGGATTACAAACTGTCTCTTTTCGATCGTGCTAAGCATGTCACTGTTGTGAGCAGAATGTCGATGGAGAGTTGCACCACTGGACTTTCTTTTACATAAACGACTAAAACGAGGAAAGCACCAAACTCGCATGATGGATTCTTTTTACCTATATGGCCTACGACTTGTGTCATGATCTTGCTGCAAAACCACGAAAATTGATGCCTTATATACCCCGTATGGTATAAAGCAGAGTAATCTTCTTAGCGTGTGTTGAGAAACACTGGATATGACTCTGTTGATTGCCAAAATCTTCACGCCTTGTCTAGTGAAACCTCATTAGCTCGCTGTCGTCTGATAAGAGAGAATGGTCAAATTGCTCACGCCATGTCTAGTGAGAATTCTAGGTTCGCCGCTGCAGGTTATTTTCACGAAGAGAGTTGTGTTTGCTAAGAGCAAATTGTATAAGAGGAAAAAAGACCGTGATCTTGTCATGAATCTCTATATCAATATTGATCGCTCAAACGTGTTTCTTGACCTACAAAGATGAGGAAATCTAAATCTTTTAATGATCTTGATTGCTGGATTCACTAGATTATGCATTCCTTGCTCAATAAGGATTAAGGCGAGACAATCCGATTTCCTTCCCAAACTGAGATCACTAGGCAGGTCGTAGGAACCGACATATGGGCCTTAATCATAACTAAATGATAAGAATTATTTTATGGTCCAAACAGTATCGATATTGACTGAATTGACAATAGATATAGACAAACAGAAAGAGAGTGATTGAACACTTTTGATATATCCAATTAAGAAGATTGGGATTAAATCCTCCTCCTTTAGTTTCTATTTTAACTTCAAATGTACTTCCCTCTCACCCTCAAGAGCATGTTCTTAATGCATTACACTACAAGAAAAGAGGACTTAGACGACGGAACAGTATTAGTTCCGTCGTCTAAGTTACACTTAGACCTCGGAGATTTCTCCGTGGTCCA
This sequence comes from Geum urbanum, assembly GCA_946800695.1. Taxonomy (NCBI): domain Eukaryota; kingdom Viridiplantae; phylum Streptophyta; class Magnoliopsida; order Rosales; family Rosaceae; genus Geum; species Geum urbanum. Next base: position 5,527,059 of record OX327007.1, on the reverse strand, counting down.
AGTAACACTTAGACGACGGAGATGTAATTCTCCGTCGTCTAAGTGTTACTTGGACCACGGAGAAATCTCCGAGGTCTAAGTGTAACTTAGACGACGGATGTGAAATGTCTCCGTCGTCTAGGTAAGTACCTGGACCTCGGAGACGTATCCGTCGTCCAGGTTATCACTTGGACGACGTAGAATTACATCTCCGTCGTCTAAGTAACATTTAGACGACCTAAACCCTAAACCCTACGGCCCTAACCTCTGAATTCAGGGTTTTACACTTGGACGACGGAGACAGTCATTATCCGTCGTCTAGGTACACACTTGGACGACGGAGAATGACTGTCTCCGTCGTCCAAGTGACAAACCCTATACCCTAAACCCTAAGGACCCCTAACCCCTGAATTCAGGGTATATTCACCTGGACGACGGATACGACATTCTCCGTCGTCCAGGTGTAAATTTCTTAATTTTTTCTAAGACAACGACCATCTAGACCATCTTCGAATGCATATTCTTTTCGTCAAGACTTTAGAGTAGTATATTCTTGGTGTGTGAGCTTCGACGGTTCGAAAATCGGAGTTGCGAAATGTCCTGTATCCACGTTTCCGGTTTGTGAAATTCTCGGTTTTGCGGTTGACTGTGCCGATGAAACCCTTCCCGAACTTATTATTTCCTGGTCCTTTATAGTAATTATATATTATGTTACGACGAACATATCCAACGGTTGTTTTGTCCAAATTCAATTTCGTTAGTACTCTGCTGCAAATCAGCAACTACAAGTGAACACTAAAGTCTTAAAGATTAGTCGATACTTAACAACTTTCAAAACGTAAAATTATTCGGCGGTTCAAATTTATCTGTTTATATATACGATGCGTTCATCGATATTGTACGACTATTTCACTCGAATGACAGATCGCTAAATTCCTAGCGAATTAATTTAAATATTTTTTTTTGCATAATTTGAACCTAGACGACGGATACGGTCATTTTCCGTCGTCCAAGTGTTCACCTGGACGACGGAAAATGACCGTATCCGTCGTCTAGGTTCAAATTACCATGGCGGTTCGAATAAAATTTTTATTATTTTTCGATGTAAATATTGACTTGGACGACGGATATGTCGTTTTCCGTCGTCCAAGTGAACACTTAGACGACGGAAAACGACATATCCGTCGTCCAAGTCGAAATAACATGGCGGTTCGATTTGCCGCCTCAATTTTCGGCGCCGCTTGAAATTCCACTTAGACGACGGAAAACACTGTTTCCGTCGTCTAAGTCAACATTTATGGCGGTGAAACGGCCCGCCCATTTATTTGGCGCCGGTTCGAAAAAATTTGACTCTTCACTTAGACGACGGAAAACACTGTTTCCGTCGTCTAAGTGCACTTAGACGACGGAGAATAGTGCTCCGTCGTCTAAGTGAAACTCTATATAAGGAGGAGCACCCCCCCTCATTTTCTCATCATTCCATCTCCTCCTCTATACTCTCCTCTCCTCTCTCTCTCACTCCGGCGATCCTCCTCCGGCGACGCTCCGACGACCAACTTTCCGGCGTGGTTCCCCCTCTCCGACGACTCGATCAACTCCCCGATATTCCCGAAAACTCCGATTCGGTACATTTCTATTTTTCCCTTATTAAAATAATTTTCATTTAATTAATTAATAAAATTCTAAATTTAATTAATTAGTAGAATTTAATTTATTACTTAGTTTTAAATATTTAATAAATGATTAATTTATTGTAAATTTATTGTAAATTTATTGTTATTAATTATATTTAGATTAATTATTGTTATTAATTAAATAAATGATTACATATTGTTATTAATTAATTAAATGGTAAATTATTGTTATATATTAATAATAATTAAATGAATAATTGTAATTACTTGATAATTTATGAAATGTTTAAATATTATTGTAATTATTTATTAATTAGTTGCATAATTAAATAAATATGAGATTAAATTAATTAGTAGTACGTGTTCGATTTAAATTTAGTACATAGGCTTGGTGTAATTAAGTCGCACTCTTTGGAATAGATGGCGCCTCTTTTCCTTGCTTATCTCCTTAACCCCTCGTGATGTGTGGATTTCATCACCGCACACCATAACCTAAGTGAAGTTATGGACACGAGGTTGAGGGCGGAGTTTGCAAAGGACTTGAGGGAGTGTAAATTTTCGAAAAATTGGCCGAATGTCGGACATGGTGTCTAGAAACGGGTTATGACTGGTGACAGGATTTGGACTAAGAAAAACTTTTGTCGAAATTAGTCCTGCCTCTCGCGTTATCTCTATCCCTAACTGGCCATGTTTTTCGATTTAACCAAGGCTGATTAATTGAAAATTTACACTTTATCGCGCGGGTCGCACGTCCATTGAACGACCGAAAATGCCAAGCTAGTGTACTCTATTTAAATCTTAAACGTACTTAATTAATTAGCGTAAATTTTTAAGTTGTAATTATTATGGTAAGTAGGTACGCGTATTTTAACACCGTACTCTTAGGTTTAAATGGCTCCGCCAAAGACCACATCCGGCAAGAAGAAAGCCCAACAGGAGTCAGAAGATGAGATGCTCCAAATGTTGGCGGCCCAAGTCGGTTGGGTTCAACCGCAGGACGACGCCCTCAATCCGGGGCCTTCTGGGGAAATTCCCTCTGCCCCATTTCTCTCAAGCGGTGATGACGTCGACCCCTTTTCAACTCCGACGCCCGGTACCGCTTCAACGGGAAGTACTCAGGCGTCTTCGACGACCGATTCTATCATGTACAGCGCCCGCCGTAAGCAAAGGAGGGCCCCCACTGACCCCCAACCGAAAAAGACTCGGGGTCTCGTTAAAGGTGGAAAGGCGGAGAAAATTTGCAAGGCGACCGGGAGCAAGATCGCCTTGCCCTACGACGAATTCACCGGTGGCCCTCCCACACCTCAGCTAGCAAGTCTCTCGGCTCATAGCATTGGGTCGATTGTTCGTAACCGGGTTCGTATCACTGCCCCTACTTGGAGGGAGGTGCCGGATTCGGAGAAGGCGAAAGTCTTTAAGGATCTTTCGGTACGTAATACGTACAATTTTAGTTATTATATACTATTTTTAATATTAGTTATATATAATTTTATAATATATACGATTATAATTTCCAATTTATTTCTGATAGGAACAATTTGCGGTGGATCCGGATCCGGCGATGTTGAGGCATATCAACCAAACCGCCAACAACATCTTCAAAGATTGGAAGTACAGGCTCCATCAGTACTTCCGAACTAACGGTCCCGTGCCTCCCCCCGAAGAGCTGCGTGGGGATAGAGAAGATGAGTGGGAGTGGTTGTGTAACCACTTTGCCGATGAGCAATTTCAGGTGTTAATTTACTTTTTTTATTTCAATTAAGATAATTGAATACTCTAAATTTTAGTTACTTATAAATTTTTTAATGATTTCATTATGTTGTCTAACAGAAATTCTCCGGTGTCAACAAAGCCAACCGGGGGAAGAAGGACAAGCACCATACTTCCGGCGCCAAGCAACTCATTCAAATTGCCAAGGAGCACAGGGATAAGGGCTCCAAACACCCTTATCTCGATGCAAGCGTAAGCGCGTACGTGACGCCTGGGCTCGATAATGAAGCGAGTCAACGCGGCGTAAGTCATATATATATATATGTGTGCGCGCTAATAATTATAGTAATTATTATTTAAATATTATTTCATTATAATAAATTTATTATTCTTTTGTAGGCAAGAGTGATAGAGCGTGCGCAGGAAGAATTGGCTAACACTCAGCTTGCGTTCCCAGATGTGCCGCTAGAAGACCTGCCTCCTCTATCTGTGGAGAGCCAAATAGCAATTGCGGATGAGGTCTACGGTCGTAGAGCTGGCAAGGAGGTTAGGCACTTCGGGCCTAAGGTGGTTCGAGATTTGTCGACCTCTGAGTCATCATCTACGGGAGGTTCGGGGCGGCGGAGAAGTTCTCAAGCTGCGGCAGCCTATGAAGAGGCTCGAATCGCACGGGAGGAGAATATTGCCATGCGCCAAAGAATGGACCAGCAAGACGAGCGAATAGCCCAACTCATCGCCCTTATGCAACAAGCTCAAAGACAATGTCAACCTCCTCCGAACCCATTCCCCGACGACGACGACCCGGCTGGAGGCGGAGGACGAGGCGGCGCATCTGCTCCTCCAGTGTTTTAGCTAGCTAGTAGTTTATTATTTCGTTTCTTAATTTCCGCATTACGAACAATATTTTCATTTTTAATTATGGGTTTTTTCGATTATGTATGTACAAATTAATTAATTTAATTAATTTTTTTTCAATTAATATTAATAATATTTTTGAATTTAATTTTTTTAAAAAAATTAATTTTTCACTTAGACGACGGAGACATTAATCCCCGTCGTCTAAGTCCCCACATGGGCCACGGACGTTGTTAGCTTGTCCGTGGCCCAGGTGGTGACTTAGACGACGGAGATTAATGTCTCCGTCGTCTAGGTTACTACCTGGGCCACGGAGAAGTTAACAATCTCCGTGGCCCAGGTGGTGACCTAGACGACGGGGATTAATGTCTCCGTCGTCTAAGTCACCACCTGGGCCACGGAGATTGTTAGCTTCTCCGTGGCCCAGGTAGGAACTTAGACGACGGAGATTAATGTCTCCGTCGTCTAGGTCACCACCTGGGCCACGGACGTTCTCCGTGGTCCAAGTGAACTTGGACGACGGAGACATTAATCTCCGTCGTCTAAGTACTTAGACGACAGCACTTGGAGCACGTACCTTGGACGACGGATTTTCCGTCGTCCAAGTACTTAGACGACGGAGACTGTCACTTAGACGACGGAAATGCTCCGTCGTCTAAGTCACTTTTTCTTGTAGTGTTACTTTTGTCCAAAAATGATTTTGGATATAGATTAGACGACGACCGAATAAATTAATGGAAAAATTATTTAAAAAACACATTTAATTTCCAAAAAATCACAACTTATTACATCATGGTAAAAAATGTCCAACTTATGACCCCTGTTTTTTTTTTAAAAAAAAAACAGCTGACATCATTTTCTCCAAAAAATACCCAGAAAGTTATAAAACATAATTTTGACATTCCAATTTTTTCCCTAAAGAAGGAGTTGTTGGTTAGTCAGTTCATCCCCTTCTATTTTAGTCTCTCTCTATCTTTTTCGACCTTCTCTCTCGTCCTCGAATGTTTCTCTCCCGCGGCGAAATTGTTGGCGATGGACCAAGGTTGTCGGGCCACCAAAACCTTCGAGTAAGGTACCAAAATGACCACCTCGATGTCTCCTTTCTCTTTCCCTCATCTCCTACTCTTATCCTTGGCCGAATCACGCAGAAAAGTGAAGAGAAAGTCCGAGAAAATTCAAAATCCTAGAAATTAGGGGTTGATCGATTTCAAGCCGAATCAGACGGCAAGACTCATTGGGCTTTGTCAACTATACTATAGCCGACGACTTTTTTACATGGTCGGCTAATGTCGTCGGGTTTAGATCCCAGGTTTCACCCAGACCGCCTCCTCCTCTCTCAAATTTTAGGTCTCTCTCTCTCTCCACCGCCACCTTGCCCAGATCGTCGCCGCCCTCTCTCTGTCCTCTCTCTCTATCTCGGTAAACCCTAAAATTTGGTTTTTTTAATTTTTAAAATTTAGGGTTTAGGTTAAATACGATAATTGTTTAAAATTGGTTAATTGTTTCACATTGTTTGATTGTTTAATTGTAGAATTATTAATGAAATTGTTGAATTGTTGTGATTGTTGAAATTTTTTGTGAATTTTTGAATTGTTGAAATTTGTGTGATTTTTGGGTGGATATATGTTAATTGGAATCTCATGTTAATTTGAATGTGATGTTAACGTTGATTTAGAGGGTGATTTTTAAAGTATAATTTTTTAGAGAGTGCTTTTAAGGTGTGATTATTTTTGTGTGAATATATGTATATAGTGATGTTGAATTGTTGGTGAATATGGTGTTGATGGTGAATATATGATAGTGGTAGTGAGGGTGATGGGGATGTCGAATAATTTTTTTTATGTTAAATTTATGTGGTTTATATATGTTGTGTAGAATTTATAGTGTGGTATTTATAATTTGTTATGGTGGTTTTTATAGTAGGCATCATGAATCTCTTCAAGAAAAATAACGGATCTAAGGGACAATGGTCTAGCGCTGACAGTTCTGAGGCCACCTCTATCCACAGCAACCTTCAGACCACATTTCACGGCCCTTTGAACTACTTGATCAGCCACCACAGTAGGGTGTAGTGGCCCGCCACCACATACCACAGAGCACGAGGCAGCTTTGACCATAAGACCACTCCCCTATGCTCTTATCGGCCAGCTCTACTGCTCCCGCTCCTTCGGGTGTTCGTATGTCTCCCATTCACCTGACAACGCCTTTTTTCTCTATGGCTCCAGCTCTTTCTACCTCTCCGGCTGGTGCTTCAGGTAGCTCGTCGTCGGGGGTACAAATGACGCCGCCTCACCTCTTCATTCCCCAGAGCATACCTGCCATACTTGAAGTTGATAAGCGGAGAGTGCCTCTTCTAGGATAGCTTAGTTATCTTACCCCGCAATAAGCATACGTCTATATGCCATTTGATACACCTCTTATTAGTGTGAAAGTAACAAACACATCTGCGTCAGAATCGGGTAAATATTAAATACTTTGGTTATTTAATTTATAACTTATTAATAATTTGTATATTAAATTGGGTGCTTATGTTTTAATCTTTTTACTTTGTTTTATGTGATAGACACCACCGACAACAAAACAAAGACTAGAGGCCCCGTCACCTGCAAGGGTCTTAACAAGCAAGTCAAGATCAACGGGCTAGTGGTCATAGAGACGACAGAGGATGGAGCGGTGAAGTTGGGGGAAAAGACGAGGTCTTACAATAGCCAAGTAGGATGTGTCATATGGGACAGATTCCCTTTTCTGTGGAGTGAGTGGTCTTCGGTGCCACAGTGTGTGAAGGATATGGTGAACAATGCTATGTCAGTGAGTTAGTTAGATATTAATTATGTATGTCTACCCTTATTAATTAAGTCCTAATATATATATATATATATATGACCATTTTAGGTGTGGTTTGTTGTTCCAGAGCACCTTAAATCCACTTGGGCAAATGACACTCAAGGAAAAATGTGGTGAGAGTTATATTTTATATATTGAGTTATATTTTTTTGATCATGTATTGTCACTTTCTAACATTTGTGTTGCATATATAGGTACAAGGAGTGGAAAAATGAGCTCCATAAGCATTGGAAGACGCATGGCAACAACCGTTTGAGTGCCCCTAGCGAGTTAATGTATAGGGAGTACGAGTGGTAGTGACTTCTAGTCCACTTCAATAACCCAGAATATGAGGTATGTAACATCATATTTGTGTTTACTTGTATCCTATTTGGCGAAATTAGTTTCCTAATATTTTTTTCAATATATGTTTATCCAACAAGGCCATTTGTGGAATAAACGCGGCGAACCGGGGGCACAACATGAGTAACCATCATGCCGGGTCTTAACCGTTTGCGAGTTGGATGGAGGAGGCGACAAAAGGCAAAGCAGAAACTCATCAAGGAGAATGATGAGATAATCCTTCGCCAAATCTTTGGATGCTACCTCCCCCACCGCTAGGATTTGATGGAGCAAGCAGCCACAAGAAGAGGAAGCTTTGAAGAGGAAGCATTGTAGTTTATTATGTATTTTTATAATTTCTACTATTATATTTTTTTTCCATGTTATCAATGAATCTATTTTAGTTTAAAGAATGAATTGTGTTATTTCATTTTTGTCCATCAATTCTGTCATTTTCAAAGTCTATCTGCTCAAATATTTTTGAGAGTATCTGCTCAAGTACAAAGTAAAGTCAACCCGTACGTGTATACGTACGAGAAAGTGTATCCTCAGTCCACTCAAGATATTGTAAGTCTTATGCCTTTATAACTTAACATATTTTCTTATATATGTATTTTCTCTAAAAAAAATTTATATATGTTTACTAATTTGTTATTTTTTTTCCTTATCAATTAGGCGAGATTGAGGAAAGAGGATAGAGTGGTGTTGACTCAGATGGTGAAAGAGCAATGGCTAGAGACACAGGATGATGACCTCCCTCAGGCCATCTTTCAGATTGATCAATATGATGTGAAAATAGGGCTGATGATCATGGGTCATGGTTTCCCACCACGAGGGAACAATTACTACTGTAGGGGTCTAGGACAGTAGGGCGATGGAGTCTTGAAGAACACTCTCGGTTTCTCACGTAAGTCGGCATCTTCTAAGGCTGCTCAGCTACATGAGCCACTTCAGAGGCAGACGATGGAGCATCAAAGACAGATGGAAGCGATAGAGCAGGTGAGATTAGTGCAGGTGGCTGAGACCCATGCTTACACGGTCGCCCAACAGGCTCAGATATCTTCCTGGTTTCAGGGGTTTTCTGCACAACTTCAGGCGCAAGGACTCCTGCCCCTACCTCTATTGCCACCAATTCAGCTCCCTTTCGATGCTCCACAGCCGCAGGAGGATCCGCAAGATGATAGTAGTACTCCATATTTCCAGAACATAGATTTGGATGATAATTAGTTTAGGTGTTATGTGGGTTTAGTTTGAACACTTAACTTAGTTTAAGTGCTAAGTTTAAAATGTATATATGCTTAAGTTTCATTAATTTGTGTTTGTTGGTGAATATATGTTTTATTTTTATTTTATGTGTTGTTGGCTATTGTGAAAATAAAATTGTGGCATTGGCAGATACTGGGAATAGAAATTCAGAATCTGCAGTTTTTTTCTTCAGAAATCAGCAACCTTAGTCGACGACAATAGTCACAGTCGTCGGCTAAAGTCTTCACTTTAGCCGACGAGTTTCATACTTTAGTCGATGATGTACAAAGACTTTAGCCGATGAAAGTCTTTAACAGTCGTTGGCTAAAGTCCAGTTCGGGTCAACCATTGTGACCATTGGGGAAGTTTTGGCCCACGACATTTCGTGACAAAAGTGTACAAAGTCGTTGGCTAAACTCCAAACTTTATGCTGATGACTAGTTTTGTCGTCGGCTAAAGTCCATAATTTAGCCGACGACTGTCACTATTGTCGTCGGCTAAAATATGACCGACGACCTTTAGTCGACGAACGTTCGTCAACCTTTACTTCATCCGACGAAAATGTCTAACAGGCCGACGAATTTTTTTCGACGACTAAAATATTTTTTCTGATAGTGTCTGTTACAAATTGTAAAAACAGAATGAGCATTTTTGAGATGAAAAACTTATGGTAGGTTTTTGAGAAAAGAGAAAGTCTAAACTAGATTTTTTTTTTTTTTCATTTCCCCTAAATTTAATTTTCTCATTAATTAATTATTATATTCAAATCGACTATTGTAATTGAAGTTCAAAGAAGAACACAAGATCATACATACAAGGTAGTAAGATTCAAGCTTAAAAAGCTGAAGTTAATTTTCCCACCAAACTAAACAGCTGGTTTAGCTTTGTAAAATTAGTTTCTTGAGTCTAATCGACAAACATTTTGAATACATATTTTGAGTATGAACATTAGTTTCTTTCAATACCCTATATAAGATCGATTCAAGATATATACAAATACTAACATGCTAGTGTAAATATTAGTTTATTTATAGCTATAATTCATGTGATAATACTGAAATATGGTTTGTTTCACATGTAATTTACATGTCAAATCATTTATCTAAATATTGATATATAAAAAACCCAATTATTATCTTTTTTATTATGTTTCTCAGTGATTCAAACTGTGAGAGCAGATTCGGATCTCCTCAAGTTTGATTTCTCGTGAACCTGCATAACAAGTCAGAGCATGGTTAGATATTTGTTTAAGAATCAAAGAATAATAAGGCTAGAATTACGTTACCTCGACTATGTTGGAATGACCTATATATAGAGATCGTGCTATGTCTAAGAACTACATTACTTTCAGAGAGGAGGAATCCATTAAGGAATGAATCTCTGTATCCAGGGCCAATCACACCTCATAATTACCATAGATCCTTTGGTGTAATCTCTTTAGGATCCGTACAAATCTTACTTATTTCCTCAATGATTCTGTCTCGAGCTCCGCATTGTAACATGTGATTGTCACACTGTCTTACGAACACTTCAGAAGTTTCTACATCGTTCTAGATATTTCCAGAATTCTCTAGACGGTTGATTTCCACTCAGAACCCTAATCGTATAGACCTAAACCCAAAGATCTAAATTATCGGACTTCTATCATCATAAGACCTCGTGAGCCCAAAATCTTCTAGCTCTCCGTGGCCAAAACAGACTCCCACGCAAACAAAACGCATGGATCAACACTTTCATACCGCCTAAATGACCTTGTTGGATGCATCACCACTTCTAGTAAGTTGAGCAAATCCGTTCAATACTTTCAGTATTAGCTGGTTGTCGGGTCCAAAAAATACCTATATTCCCGTCGTATAAGGTCAACCATAAGTCCATAACGCCGAAATCCAAAAACATAAAAAGAGAGAGAGGCTGGCCGGGTCGACCCGAATGTTCTGAGCTTTGTTGTGTTTCCGTTGCGGAGAAGAGTTGTGGTTAGAGCCTTAGAGGTACAGATACAGTTGAGGACCAGAGAGACAGAAAAGAGAGAGAAGAGAGTGGGTCAGCGACGCCGGCAACGACGGCGACGGTGGTTGCTATTATCCATGGCTAACCTTCGCTCCTTTATCTCCTCTTCATCTTGTTCATCTCTTTCTCTGCTACCTCTGCTCTCTCCATCTCGCCCGCGCTCTTGTCCTATCTTCGTCTCCACAACGAACCCTAGAAGATTCTCGAATCTGGTTCTCGCTACTTCTCCTTCTTCTTCGGGTTCTCCGTTCGATGATCTCCGGCCGCGTCCAATTCACTCCTCCAGGGTCAGCTATAAACTCTCTCTCTGTCTCTTACTTTTCCCAATTCAATTCCAGCTTTATGTTTTTGGATTATCTTTTGTTAAATTACGCTTTAGTTTTAGAATTCAGCTCCAGTTTAATATGTTTGAGCTACAATTGTGATACGACATAATGGAATTGTGGATGTAGAACTGAATTGGGAGTGAGTTTGAAGCGTTGGTATCCTACTTATGATTTACAAATTAGGGAAGTTAATGTGGCATAGTGTTTTAATAAATTCGTTGGGAAGAGTTATTGAACACTCTATTTTGATACATATATATTGTCGATTATGGAGGAAGTAACCTTGTGAGTCTATCATTGACATTGCTGTGTGATATGCCTTTTGTTTTCTTGTAGAAATCTGTTTTATCAAATTTGATACAAGAGATAGAACCTTTGAACGTGAGTGTTATTCAAAAAGATGTTCCGCCTACAACTGTGGATGCTATGAAAAGGACTATTTCGGGCATGTTGGGCTTGCTTCCATCAGATCAATTCCAAGTTCTGATAGAGGCTTTGTGGGAACCCCTCTCCAAGTTGTTGGTTTCTTCGATGATGACTGGGTAAGCTAATTGTTTTTATCAAAATAATTAGTTATAGTTAATCATTTTCATTTTGTGTTTTTAAACAGAAAACCCTAATACTGTGTCCAAGTCCTCGCCTTAATAGATAAATCATTTTTAGGGTTCCTCTGTTAGATTTCTGAATTATACGTTGCTATTTGTCAATCAATATCAATCAAAATTCTGGAGTTGTACATGACATAGTATTGATTCATCTCTCTATTGTAGGTATACTCTAAGGAATGCTGAATACAGGCTTTGTCTGGAACGAAATTTTGAAATATCTGAAGAAAATCTTGAAAAGCAAACATCAGAAGATTCTGAAGTTGCTTTACAAGGGATGTTGCTTGAAAGTGCACATATTATCAAATTTCATGCAAGAGATGATTTGTCACCCAAGGCTGGAGAAGTTAGGGAAGACCCATTGGAGAATCTTGATATCCAAGGCCTCGGTGAAGTGTCTCCTGAGGTTCAATGGTATATTCTTCATCTGCAGGAGCATTTATCATCTGTGAAAAAGGTATTTCATAACATAAACGGAAATACCAAGATTGATGGATGTTTGTCTTAACATATCATAATTTTATGCTAAAGCAACTAAAGTATATTAAGTGACTGGCACTCTTTAGAGATACCAAAAAGTGAGTTCAGAAAGATAGTGTTGTTTGTGACCATGAAGGTATTTCTCTTTAAGCCTCAGAAAGTGGTTTTAGATTATATAGGTTTACTAGTTCTGCTGGGAACTTGTTTGAGCATGTAATGTTTGTAAAAGGTCATTGCTTATTGGTAGAGCTTTAAGATGCCAAAGCCAGTTATGTTTCATGGACTCAGTTAGGTTGTTGGTTGTGGTTTAGTATCAAAGTATTGGATTATTTTCTGCCATATTGGAGATAAGCGTGCCGGATAGGCCTGATCTACTGATTTCATTTTATGTCATTTTGGCAATATAGTGAGTCATTATGTTGTCTTTCATGTCCCTCTTACTTGTACCATAACATCAGAAGGTGTACTCATTTGCTTGCAATGATGGAGTTTTCTTCTGATCGCAAAGTCTATGGATTAGGAATTAGGATTCTATATTGAAGATCTTAAAAGGACATAAATCATCACCATATGTTTGTTTTTCTTTTCAATCCCCAGGTTCAGTTACACTTGGTGTTAATTAAAAATTTATCCATCTGTTTTAGATTTTAGATTTTTTGCAAATAATTTATTTCTTTGTGTTTACAGGAATTCTCATATCTCTCTCTTATTTTCTTGAAGGAACTCCATGATGTCAAAAGAAAAAGTGCTGCTCTTCAGATGCAACAATTTGTTGGGGAAGAAAAAAATGATTTACTGGACTATTTGCGATCACTAAGACCTGAAAAGGTTTGTTCATTTCTGAAACAGACTTTTATCCTTATTGGGGCTTTGCATATGATACATGCATACAGCTGTCTTAAGCTTTACTTGACTAGTATTTCAGCTGATGTGGACGCATCATTTGGGGGTGGTTCTAGTATAAATCAACTTAGTGCTGTAGGGATTTGTCTTTTAACCTCTATGATCATTGATGTTTCCTTTTCCTTCGCTGATAATATGATATAATGAAGAGAAGTGATCACCGGGATAGTTGGTCTAACATTGTGTGCCCTTTTGTTATCCTCTATACGTCCAAAATGGTAGTGATATGCTAGGTGTTCTTCCATTTTATGTTTAGATCATAGCAATATAAGGATGCATCTAACACTTAAATGTGGTACAACTGGGGGGAAGACCCAGCTTTGATTTTAAGTTATGTCAGTGGTATACTCGATGCTAAATTCATTCTTCTAACATTGTGAAATAGTTCTATCCTGTTCTGCGGAATGATTTAACTTCGTCATGCTATAAACTCTCTGAGTAGTCCATGAATGTCATCTCTTACTCCTGACACGGTTACAATCTAACAAATATGTTGACATCGGAGTCTAATTCATGTCCTTGGATGTATAGGGATGAGGTGTGGCCTTTGGTTAACTTTCGGACTCACTTGGAAGTTATCAGCTTACCCCAACATATTTCACATTGATAATTCTATTGTTTTTCCCTTGTCAACGAGAATATACTGACTTCATAATTGTAACCAAGTTGCTTTGTCCATGGCTCTCTATAAGTGACAGTTGTGCTCTAACCTTGGGGGTATTGGTGTGTAACAATGAGTGATACTTAGCTTATTTTAGTGTATGGTTAATTATATGGACATGTTTTCATTTGAATTCTATTACTGACATAATTCTATGTACAGGTAGCTGAGCTATCAGAACCAACATCCCCTGAACTTAAAGAAACAATTCACTCTGTTGTCCATGGTTTACTTGCAACTCTTTCTCCAAAGATGCAATCTAGGGCACCTCCATCATCTGAGAATGCCTCATCTGGAGCAATAAATGTTGGCAATGAAGATTGTGCTGAACTAGTGGAGAACACCTCACTTCATTTTCAGCCCCTTATTTTATTAACGCGGGACTACCTGGCTCGTCTTCTCTTCTGGTAGGCCATCTCCTCATTTTTTGTACTTTGCTTCCTCACTTAATTTTGTTTGTTGGGTGCTTGGTTTTGGGAAGTTTTATGGTGTCTGAAACAAGTGATCTCTTGAAGCCGAATCATTGTTATCAGTAACTATTCTTCTATATTTCTATATTCTATGGTCTTTTGTTATCATTAATTCATTTCTCTTCTTTTTTTTACAAGGTGCATGCTGCTTGGACACTACCTCAAAGGCCTAGAGTATCGAATGGAGCTTAGTGAACTTCTTACTTTGACAAGTGACCCTGAATGTGATACCCCTCCCTGATGGGCATCGAACCACCCAAATACTTGTCTTCCTTGCATTTGTACATATAGATTTGTTGATAGAATACGAAATTTGTTTCTTTATTATGGTGGACAGCGAAGACTGGAAAGGGGTTGTAAGAGTAGGCCAACTGACTCCAAATGGAAATCCCACGCATGCGCAGAACTGTGCATGCTATATTGTAAGTTATATTGTACCATCATTGTCCTTAGATGTAAGAAATCGATCGTGTTCTTTCAGTTAAATTCATTTTCTCAAAAGATTAAAAGATTCCCTACACATTATAGTTTGTTCTTTACGAATACTTACAGTGTGTGACAAGGGTCGAAAGATTTAGTAGCATTACGTTTTGTTTTCAATGATATATGCTCAATCAGGTCATGCTTACTTTTGATCAAGTCTTGTGGCTTTGATTGCCTTGGTAAAAAAAACTGCTGAGTAGAAAATGGTAGTACAAGTGAGGTTCCAGTCTTTCTGGCAACAATTGTTGATGCAGCAGGCTGATGTAAAATTGATGGGGTGCTCCCGCACTGATGGATCTTTTTCTCAGAGATAAAAAAAGTAGGACTATAGTGCAATGAAGTGCAAGAAGAATGGAGGTAGAGATTGAACATATATACGTACCTGTGAGGAAAGGCAGACCCAGTAATGGAAGTGATCATTTTGAGAGTGATGGGTTGATACTTGATACGGATAAGTTTCAGCTTGGCATGCTCCAACTACAACTTAGACAACGAAGATTGCTACATATCTAATTGGCAAGGAGTTTGTTTATGATGCAGAAGTATTTTGATTCTCGTGTATATAAATAATTGATCCCTTTTAACAAATAAAATAATTGATGGGCTTGGCTCAATAACATCATAATTTTTACATCTATTTTTAGACCTTTGGATGAAAGAACGTTGAACGATGGAGATCAACGATGAAAGATAAAATTGATTAACAGAAAAATTAGTTAAATAACTCATAATATTTACCTTATTTTATTAATTAATTAATTTCAATAAGTTTAATGCTTCAATCTCTTCATTCTATTTGATAAAAGTTTATATCTGAGTTAGTTCTAATTAATCATCAGCATCTTGAGTCTTCATTTGTATTTTTTGGGTTTTCATCTTTCTGAGTTAAGTTCTTCATTTCTTCTTTTTCAGATTTTCTCATCATCATCGCTAATTTTACAGTTGTACTTTTTACAATTGTGGTTTCTGGGTTTTGTAACTGACTAGCTTCTGTTGCATAGTATACTTAAATTTTTATGATACTGGATAATTCATTGTTGCAGCTGAAAGGGGAGGACAAGATGTGGGTTTTTCAGATTTCAAATTAAGATTAGGAACTTGCAATGAGAAATCAATTTTCAATCTGAGGAAGGTGATTTGCAATATGAGTAATGATGATTCAGCGAATGGATCTTGCAAAACCCATCCCGATCCTTGGTGATCAGACCAATTGATCGATTTTTGAAACAAAAAGGTTTTCAAAGCAGTTGATTTGGACCCAAACTTTGAAGATTATATATCTTCTATTTAAGATGGGAGCAATTAGATTGTACTTGTGTGAAGATGAAGAACAAAACCCAGAATCCTAGATTGATGAACACAAAGAAGAAAATAAAGAGATATAAGATGAAGATTAAAACTAGACATTGATTTATCAATTAAAGTAATTTTTTAAATAATATTCAGTTTTTTATTATGATTTTGCCACATTATTCAATTTACACCGTTAATAATTATTAAATCTAATAGTTTATAATTGATGTAAAATATTGTGTACGAACTTGAATGCTATTGAACATGACTCATAATTGATCAGGTGATATTCGTCCCTCTTTCAGAAAACTTACAAGATTTTAAGCAAGCATCATAATTGGTGCCCTTAACATAAGTACACCACGTACCCAATGTTTTAGTTTAACATTGATACTCTTAAATTGATATCCCGATAACTCACAAATTTATGTTGTTTGTGCACGTCTGCTTATTTAAAGAGTATTTTTTCTAAAATTAGTAAATTGAGAATTAGGGTTGCTCCATGGTCAAAACATTGAATTATCCGTTGACAAACTAAGTTCAAATCTTAATACTTCCTTCTATCGTCCAAATTTTAAAATCTCAGATATATGCATGTGCAATATAGTGTTGAGTCATGTAACCCAAAAGTTAAAGTCGATAACTCTCTCTCTCTCTCTCTCTCTCTCTCTCTCTCCTCCGCCTAGGGTTTCACGGGTTCCCTTCGGCTGTTGTCGATGGTTTTCGAGGTATCGCTACTCCATCTTCTCAGGTGGTTGCAAATTAAGGCTGTTGGATAGCTGCTGTTGTGTGCTCGACATTGAGGAAGCATAGAACAATCGAGGTTGTGGTATCGACTAGGTTGCAGATCTGGGTTTCTTCGAGGCCCATTCCTTTTGCAGATCTGGTCTTTGGGCTCTCACCTTAGACTCGCGAGATTTCTTCCCGAAGACCACCAATGGGTTTGCTGCAAGGGTGTTCAATCTCCTTTGTAACACTTCTGGAGGAAACTCCAGATCTTCTTCTTTGATCAAACCGGATTCATAAGCATCCAATGCTCTCTTGGCCCTACCAAAGCGTCGTTGAAGGTTTCTCCTCTTGCTCGGAGTCACCTCGACGGTTTTTCCCTTCTCCCTTACGTACCAAACATCCTCTTTTGTAATATTTCTTGAGGCTGGAGGAATATAAGGCTTCGCGAGCGTACTTGCAACTTTAGACTCAGGTGTTTTAGCCAAACTGGCTTGGTCTGTTGCTCGCGAGCGCTTGGGAGCTGGATTATCCCTTTGTCTTGCTTGAGGGGGCTGATGATCTGTATTCGAGAATAGTTCTGGGAAAGACTCGGCTGCCTGAGCCAGTTCCTCATAAGAGATCTTCAGTCCACTTCTTAGTTTACAATGTGCACAAAGGGCTACTGGCGATTCTGCTTTGGGATCCACCTTTTCTTTTCCTTTATTCCTTGGTGTGTAAGATGGATTCTCGCCAGCAGTTGGTTGGTCGTTGGACTGTTTTCTTTTATTTGATTTGTCACGTGTTAATTCCAACATTCCAACCATGGGCATGGGGGCGGTCAGGTTTGGCAAGGGATCTTGTTCTATTTCTATCACTCCCTCGTCAATCAACTGCTGTATCTTGAATTTTAGATCTCGACAAGCACTTGTGGTGTGACATCCCCATTTATGGTGGTATCGACAATAAGGCAAAACCCTAACATCCTCAGGATGTGGATCAGGTGTTCTCCAATTTTCAGGAACCACAGCTATTCCTTCTAGGCATAGCTCGTTGAATATCTTCTCTCGCCAAGACGCATCATATGTTATGCGAGTCCGTTTAGGTCGGACAAACGCTATATTTCGCTTAGCTCTTCGTCTGGACTTCTTCCTCGCATGAGTTGATTTATTTTGACTATCCCCTGAAGAAGTGCCACTGGCAGAAGGAGTTGTAACTGGAGGAGATGGTGTTCTATGAAGATATTGTGGGTGAAAATCCACCTCGCCCCCGTCATTGATCACAATCACTTCCCAATTGATCAAACCCTGGATTTTATCTCTCAAGGTCGAACACATTGCTGCTCGATGACCAAAGTGATTGTGGAACCTGCAAAAGTGCTGGGCTGGCTCTGTATATCGTAGGTGTCTGAGTTTGTAGACTGGATAAAAGAAGATTAGCCCCATATCCCTTAGCCTATCGAAATATTCTTCTGTTATATCCAATCTGAATGAATAGGCTAAAAAGGATGATTGATTCCAGGCCTCCGTATCTTCAAGGAGTCTATTAGGTGATGTCCAATTCACCTCAACCATATTCACCTGTGGAGAAGGGAACGGCTCGGAATCCACTAGTGCAGCTGTTTTGGACGACCATTCCAATTCTAATTTTCCCTCATTGATCCACTTCTAGATCTGATCTTTAAGCTTAATGCAGTCTTTGGTAACGTGGTTCCATGCTCCATGGAACTTGCAATACTTCTTACCCTTTAATTGCTCAGTTGTGGGGAGTGGTCCAAAGTCTGCCTTGATGACACGCAGACTATACAACTCGTACAAAATTTCATGAGCCATGTTGGCGTCATAGGTGTACTTCTCAAATTCTGGCTTAGTGAAAGCCACTGTTGAGAGCTTGATTGGACCCCTACTCTTTTGGAGCTTACAGGGTTTTATAACTTTGTTTGTTGATAAGTCAACAACACCCACTTGATCTCCATCAGAGTCTGATTCCTGGTCGTCTACACCTTCAATATAAGCCACTGTTTTTGGCTTCAACCTATCATAGGTTCGACTACTGTACGTCCCTTTGGACGCGTTTCTTCTGTTATCTCTCTCTTGCATATTGCTATGAGCTTTAGTCACAGCCGTGATGAACTCATTCAGAGAGTAATATTTGCTGTTTAAGAATAGCTAATGGAACGTGTCCTCCAGAACATTCTTGGCCATCTCGACCACCTCTTCCTTGCTCAGAGGGGTCTTACATAGATTATACTCTGACCGGAAACGGTGCAGGAAGGTGACCGGACTTTCTGTCATCGATTGGCTCAAGGAAGCCAGCTTTCCAACACTAGTCTCTGGACTAGCCGTTCCAAAGTGATCTATGAACAAGGCCTCCATATCCTTCCACTCACTGATCGAACCCTTCTTTATTCCGGTATACCACACAAGGGCTGATCCTGATAACGATGAACCAAAAACTCTTAATTTGAGTCCTTCATCTTCGGCAAATTGGCCTAACTACAGAGTAAAATAGTCCAAGTGTGTTGCCGCATTTGCATCGTCATCACCAGAGAAAGTCTGGAAGGTTTGGTGTTTGTAAAATTTTGGCCAACGCCACTCGTTGGGGTCATCTTTCATCGGAGGAAACGATGTCTCGTAAGTTTCATGCATCTTAGATAGTTGTATGTTACAATCATCTAAGAACTTATTTAACCGTTGCTCCCAAGCAAGAGGAAAAGACTCCGCTTGCCTAGTTTTCCTGGCCAAGTCCGATACGGATTTGGTTAAAGATCCTATGTCCTTGTCTACCCTTTGTGATAAAGTCGCTGCGTACCGGCAGTATTCCTCCAATCCTTTTTCCATTTGGCGAAGGATATCTATCCGTAGTTTATCTTGGCCTTCGACCAAACTAGTCACCTGGGCCCCCATGGCCTTTCTCTCCTCACGATCTTGATTTAACTCTGCCCGTACTGCTTGAAAACCAACTGTCGCTGTATCAACTAAGTGGGCCTGGGTGGTGAGAAGTTCTGCATGTTGCTCGATTTTCTGTTCGAGTGCCAAATGGTGATTAGCCTGGTGAATATCTCGCCTGGCTGCATAAGCCAGGTATTGTTCGAGCGTGAGCCCTGTTATTTCCGCCTCACTCAAAAATTGGAAAGACATGGTATCGAAGTTGTTAGCGAAAATAACTTCAACCGCTTGATTACTTAATGAACGACACTCAGTAGATGTGTGTTCACGGTAAACCGGTTGTGGATGTTTGCGACACTGAGGATAGACCCTTCGAAAAGGATCTTCAATTGTCGCTTAAAGATGCAAAGAGATATTGTTCCACTGGGCGTGCCAAAATGTTCGATGCAAAAATATCTCTCGCAAAGAGATCCTTCTCGCGAAGCAGTCTCTTTTATCTCGGATGTTTTAACCGCGTGGGCCGGTCTATCCTGTTTGTGCTTTGTATGCTGACGTGCCACCGTCTCTCGACGGAATATGGACTGATCACAGCCGCCTGACTTCTATATTAAGCGATTAGAACAGAGAGAGCACCAACCCTGCTCGAATAGGTCCTTTTTGCCTAGAAACCTAGGACTTTGATATGTGAATCTCTCGCTAAGTCTTGAAATCGATACTCCACACGTCCTTTCTCGTGCAAAGCAGAGCAATTTCTTAACAAGTGACATCCGTCTGCAATTGCTTAACAAGTGACATCCGTCTGCAATTTCTTAACAATTCCTTTGAGTATTCAAGCTCTCAACTTACAAGTGACAAGCTCTTCAACTTTCCGGTTGCAATTGCTTCCTTACAGTTGTAATACTCTCACTCGATAGGTGACAAGCACTTAGACTTTCTGGTTGCAAGAAGATAGAAATCTCGAGGACGAGACATCCGTCTAGGTTTGTTTGCGTATAGCAAGATTGTTTGATCGATTGGGGGGGGGGCTTTTCATAAGATCCTCGCTCTCCTTATATACTCGCTTAATAATAGTCATTCATTTAATGTCAAATTCTTCTGCTCTTGTAATCACAGTCTGAATCCAACACCAGCATACGTGTCGTAATCACTCATAGATCTTCTAATTCTATCATAACTCTTCCAAGAGTTCTATATAAAATTAAACTAGTTATGACAGAATCTAAGCCGTATAGAACCAGCTAATAAGACATAGTTCCAATAGAACTCAAAGTCTTCCTCTAGCGAAGCTCGCCAGACGCTATGTAACTTGACTCTTCGCCAAGCACCATTGATATAATAGGCCGCTCGCATAGACCTCGGCCATTCAAACCCAAAATGAAATTCTTTATTTAGGCCCAAACAGTCTCTTGTTTTGAAGTGCTTTCTAGGGTTTTAGTGTGTCTGGAGTTTCATATGCATATTCGACTATCGCTTATATAATGTTGTATGTGAGCCTCACAATGGAACACCCAGCGACCGATGTCCTTGACATTTGTTTTGGTCGTCTGAAATGGTATTCAATTCAAAGAAAGGCCAGAGCAAAGTTACAACGTACTACAACATCAACAATGGACAGGACCCCAATAGTCCTTCAGTAAACCTGAGTATAAATAAATCAACACCTACGGCTTAGCTGCCGCATCCGCAGCCCGGTTAGCTTCACGCGTGATCCATCTCCTAGAAACATGGTCTGAAAGGCTAGTGAGTCGATGAAATTCATGCAGGAAAGGAAAGCATTTCCAATCAGCATGATTCACCTCCACCATCTTAAAGCCTCCACAAGCAACTTAGAATCACATTCAAACTCCACCATCTTAAAACCCTTGTTGATAGCCAACTTGCAACCAGAGATGAGAGCCATTGCCTCTACCTCTAAAACTCAGTTAGCTTCCACACAGTTACATGTGCCAGCCAAAAGGGCTCCATTATGGTCTCTTATAATAGCCCCTACACCTCCAAGGTTAGTGAGCTTATCCCATGCTCCATCAGTGTTCTTGACATTACATTGCATGCAAGCAAACCATTAATCGAAGCTTGCTCATTGTTAACGACTGGATTGTGACCATTGTATTTAGCATTCATCCTAATTTCTTTTGTTGCTATACTTTCAAATCCAATGTAATTGATAGGTCAAAGATTCTTTCTCATATATTCGATGTAAAAGCAGTATTAATCTTGGGGTCTGCTTCTTTCATTTCTTCAAATCTTCATCTTACTCTGACAATCATTTCAACTGGTGTACATTAAAAAAGAAGAAAATGAAGGTAGGATCTGGAAACATACATAACATCACTAAGAAACCATGACATGCTTTCATTATTTCACTAGCTAATGAGGAAACTCCCCAAAACTTCATACAAGCACCAAAACTAATGTTATACCCATCCAGGGGATGATCTCAACTCTCAAGGGATATCATACAAATACAGCATCAGATCATTTATATCATGTGAACTCACATTCCACAATTTGGATTTAGATCTGAAATTGATCGATTGGCTTTTACTCCGAGTCTGATGAGTCAGCCTTGTTGCTTTGCCGGACACTTCTGGCTTTTACACTGGACTTTAAGGATGATTCACCTTCAAAAAATATGACTTGAGCTCTAGCTAACCTCTCCTCCAGTTCTTCTGTGCTGAAGTCGTCTTTCCCACCCAACTCATCAAATCCAACCTATTGCACAATGAGACCTCATGTCATCAAGGACGTAAAACTGTCAAATTATTATTATTATAGTTGAACAAATTCTCCTGTAACTTACCACGTAATCATCCACTTTAGCATTCTTGATAAGGGCAAGCGTCGGAAGAACGACAATCTTGAGCTTCTCCGCTAAGAATGGACTTTTCTCCGCATTGATCTTCATAAAACGTGTCTCTATGTGTTGCTTCGCCAATATACTCAGGTGCTTGTCCACCACCTAAAAAGCAACCGTAAACATGAACTGTTTAGAGGAGGTAATACATCAATCATGATTTCAACCAATTTAGTCAGTGAAAGCCCCAATTCAACAGCTATTGTTTAGAAGTATCAAGTATGCATTGCTATACTTTAAGACTGAGCAGTAATCTCAAAGCAACAAATCCAAGCCCCAGATACATCTTGGTAAGTAATACATTAATATCAGTTATCTGACTCTCCTATAAGTAAAGCTCGTACACATTGCAAACCAAATCATCCACAATGTTAGCTCAGTCTCTGTAGCTGTTCGTTCCAATCCACAATCCCCAAGCAGAACCCCACCTCCACTAACAATCCCACAAAAACTGGAAATGCCAGAACTTAGTAAATCAAGATCTTTTACCATTCATTGGATCAAATCTCTCAATTTCTTATCTGGATACCTAGAGCATGGACATATCCAATCCAAATTTCAAACTTTCAATACCTATCTTTTCAAGCCATAAACAGACAAACATATCACTATGCCCAACTCCACTGACCAAACTTCGAAAATTCCCACAATGTTCTATATAATAACTCTGGCTAGTTTTTTTTCGGCGATATTTCCATAATTTATACTGAAATACTTCACAAGACTAAAACTTCAGACACTCAAATGTTCAATTTCTCGGTAGTTGATTTGTATTGTAAAAAGTAAAAAAAAAAGGGGATGTACCTTGCAAGGCCAATTCTCGCGGTAAAAATGGCAGACAACGCGGTCACTGGCCTTGACGGCGGAGAAGAAGTCCTTCTCGGAAGGGATCTCGGTGTAGTCGCCGTGGCCGAGAGAGATCCAACGGCTCCGCTTCTCCGCCATCTTCTTCATCTGCTGAAGCCTCCGCTCTCTCAGCAACTCCAGATCGTCGTCATCCACACGATCTAGGGCGGCGATCTCCTCGTCGAGCTTCTCCTCCACCGCCTTCGCTACTGTCAGAACTTGCTGTTCGATTATCTACACACAAAAAACAAAGCAAACGACTTCAATTCAATTTTAATTCATGTGTGAATACTAAAAGATGAGAGAGAGAGAGAGAGAGAGAGAGAGAGAGAGAGAGAGAGAGAGAGAGAGAGAGAATGAGACGTACCTGTTGAACGGCTGGGTTCGCCATTGTTGGATTTGATGTAGTTGCAGAAAGGTTTTGTATTCAAATCAGAAAAATGAGATTTCAGAGAAGAAAATAGAGGGCGGGTTTCTCTTCTTTTGCTGTTTGTGAACTTTATCAGCTGTGCGTTACGAAACGGCGTCGTTCTGTTTTGGGTCAGTTTGGGTTGTTAAGAGTGATTGGGCCTATTTTGGGTATAAGTCCACCTCTGCTTTAGGTGAAAATTTGTAATTTTCGTAAGTAGTTCTCTAAGCATGAGCTTAACATCTCATTGTTCATAAAAAATAGTGTTTTATTCTTAAAGTGTTGATGTAATATGTTAAGTTCATTGTATATAAAAAATAGTGTTTATTCATAGTGTTGATGTATTATAATGGCCACTAATCTCTTTTTCGGCTATACTTCTCAGTTCTCACCAAGGAACGGTGAAAGAATAAAACTTGGCATTCCAACTTTAAATTTTCTATTTGGTCAAATTCAGAAGTTCCATATCTAGTATAAGTTACAACTGAGAGAGTAGAAGTATATATCAAACTATAAGAACAGTAACAGTTTTGGTATTTACATATCTCCCCTGAAGAATGGTGCATTAAGAAATGAGCTGGAGAATGTTCCTCCGCCGTTGGGGAAAAGAGTGAGGAAACAAATGAGGCCAAGGACACAACCCCAAGCAAATCTGTCATCTCCCAAGGGAGTGATCTGTACTTCTTCTCCGCCCCGGAAGAAAGTTGCGAATAATCCCCATGCCAAGCAAAGGACACTTCCGCTGAGGCCACCAATACCAAGTAGAAGTGATGTGGCAAAAGATAGCAGAGTAGCTGTGCTTCTACCAAACATGGCTTGGCATCAATGTGTATACATGC
Source organism: Geum urbanum (assembly GCA_946800695.1). Classification (NCBI taxonomy): domain Eukaryota; kingdom Viridiplantae; phylum Streptophyta; class Magnoliopsida; order Rosales; family Rosaceae; genus Geum; species Geum urbanum. Next base: position 5,502,702 of record OX327007.1, on the reverse strand, counting down.
CACAATGGTTAAGAACAATTAGTTTCTGCATCCCACAACTCCTATTAATATTTAGGCCAACTCATACTAGTTTCTTGTTCCCATAACATTTTATTTTTTGCTGCTAAAAACCAAATTATAAGACTAATTTTAATTGCCATTTTTCTGTTCTATTGAAACTCACTTTTTGAGGAGAGACTCAACTTATGGAGTAAATTTGAGATCAAATAGTATAAAACATTATACAACCAAGTAAATTTGAGTTTCTGGACTACCACAGTTACTTCACCCAAATTTCTACCTCCTTCCACAGTAACTTGAGGAACTGAGGCCTAATATACCTGTCAAGAAATGAAAAAAATCAGTCAGAAACCAAATAATATATTGCCGTTTGAGAATTAACGTCTAAAACAAGATGCTAGAGTATTATGAAGATTTTAGAGCAGTATTAAGATGTACTGAATTGATTTTAGGCCATTGCATGCCAGATTGCCAGTATACAGTCAATGTTAATTGACCATTTGACATTTTTTTGTTTTTCCGAGTAATAAGTTTGGGTCTTAAAATACTTACAAAGCATTGTCACCCCTGTTGAAGGTGCCATCCGCCATAAACGCAGAAACTGCAAGCACCAGCGATGTATTATATGCACTAGCCGTGCGTTCCACTGGAATATCAAAGAGAGCTTTCTTATTTGGAAGCAGCGATTCGTAGTTGTTCATCACTCCTAGACACCCTGTCCAATTAGATGGTACAAGAAACGATGGGCTGAGTATTACACCATAGCAAGCTGCTGTGACTCTAGTGGCTATCTGCATAACACAAACTTATCAGGAGCTTAGAATAAAAGCTATAATAATCCATACATAGATATGAACTTCATTAACCATTAACCATCACAAAGATGGAATTTGGAAACTTCCCTGAAAGAAAAATGTACTTTCAAAGAATAATAATAAGATCAAGAGGATTGCTTGCTAAAGCCGGAACATTCTGGTCTAGACAATAGTATCAGCTACCAATATAATCCAGAACAAGTACAAACATACAATAACATACCTCAGAAACTCCCAAGATGGATATGAAGCCACCAAAAAGCGGCACAACATCAGCTAGGTAATCATTAAATGTAGCATCAGGTTTAAGGAAGAAGCCACTCATCAGAGCTATTGTTCCAAAAGTCGTAACGCACAATGCTACTGCACTAACATAACCCAAAGGAGTGCTCAGCTTCGTTGACTCAAATTGGAGATCTATTTCTGCCTTTGGTTGTACGGTTGTACCATACATACCTTAGAAAATCCAGAAAAATCATTAGCACATTTTGCTGTAACAAAAAATTGAATGTATGACTACAAAGGTTAACAATTAAAAAGTCGAAAAATTTCATCATCACCATGTTACATGCTTAGATTAGTTCAGGACACGGCTAAACTTGTAGCAAAAATGCCATAGAGCTGTTAAAATAGCTCAATTTAATTAACAGGAAACCTGGTCCAATTAAGCTTTTGTATATAAGCAGGATTGCCTCAAGGATTCAAAGCATAAATGATTCAACAGATCTAATTGTGTATCATCTTAACGACTATATATTTGGGGCCAGATGCTATCCAAAACACATGGGAAAAAACATATTCCAAGAATACAATGTAGAAAGAACCGTATCTCAGCTCACGTTCAAGTACCTGTTTCGTGATGTCATTTGTTTTTTCTTCCATGAACCATAGAACAACCTCTCTTCCCGCCGCTTCAGACGGTTTTTTCTCCTATTTGGGCATGACTTCTTCAATAGGTTTCCTCAAGTTTCCAATAAAGATGCCTCCATCTCCGAATCTCCGAACATCAGTTGGAAAAAAGGTATCAAATCCAAAGCAACTCTTCAACTGCCACATCAAATAGCTACATTAAGATACAAAAGTTTGCTACTTTCTAATACAAATTAATACAAAGTGACACAAAACCGATATCATCCTATCAAAAGAACAGTCTTTAGACATCAGAGTATCATAACCATTCAAAAATCAAAACTTGATGGAACTTTCAGATTGAACAGTTACCTTGTTAAGGTCAATTGCCTTAAAGGTCTCTTCAGCTTTCTCCAACCTCTCTTTCTCTCTAGCCAAACTTTCTCTTACAGCTTTGTTAAACAACCCCACAATTGGGTTGTCACTACTTTCCCTATCAAGTTCCTTGAGCTTTCTATCTGCCCTCTTCTTCTCCAACTTTATTGCAGCTTCAACTGAAGGGTTCCCCATAAACCTCTTGAACTCCTCATCAGTTTTCCAATCAGTCTCTTGCTGCTTCTCTTTCTCCTCCTCATTCTCTTGAACAATTTCAACTTCTTCTGATGAAAATTCACTCTCTTGGGTATCACTTGGCTTCTCAGAAACTACAACACTAGAAGAAGAAGATGATTCCTTCATTTGATCATCTTTCATGGAAAATGTAAGAGGCCCTTTTCTTGAAAAAGTGATGTATTGGGTCTTTTTCCCAAATGGGATTTTGGTGAAAGGATGAGGTAATGGTGGTAGAGTTGTTCTTGTGCTGCCATGAATGTGAAGTGATTGAAAGGGAAGCCATTGAAGAGTGTGTAAAGAGAGACGAGGAGAGCCATGGCTGTGTGAGTGGAGAGAAAAAAAGGGCGGGAAGGATGTAAAGAGGGAGAGCTAGGATGGTCTAGAAAGTTGGAGAAATGTGACATGTGGACTGTGGTGTGCACATAAAAACTAGCCATAGATGATGCCAAGACATTGGACAGTCCAGTGTCATATATATATTTACTATATAACAAAGTTGAGTTTTCCTGTTCATATTATTCACGGTTCGGGATATTATTCAAGGCGTGCCAAGCATACCGGGCACTATTGTTCTGCTCGATTTTCAGGCTTTTTTTCCCCACCGGCTCTCTTTTGTTATAGCAATCTCATCACATTTTCTCGACCTACTCCTTTTCGTTTCTGCTGTGGATCCAAATCTGGGCCAAATTGAGTTCCAGAGAGAATCGACTTTGAGGGAGAACCGCATACGGATCTAGGTGGAGATCGACTCTGAGGTTTTGGGTTTGTTGCTAGATTTTCTTCCCTTTTTTTCGAGTTTCTTTTTCTCTTTGTTTTGGTGGCTTTTTGATTCCTGTGGTCGATTTTCATGATTTCTTAGGTGCAATTGGTTGTTGACCTTCATTTCCTGGATCGTGTTTTTTTTTTGACATCGTTGTGGGACAGATCTTTCTCTTTTGATTGATTTTGAATGTATGGTATCAGATGTACGTTGGTTTGAGTTTTTTTTGTTCAGTCATTGGTGCTTGATTTGTTGTTGTGATTTAATCGTGTTGTTAGTTACAGTTTGTTTCCGTTTGTTAGGCTTTGTGTGGAGTGCAATGAAAATGATTTTTTTTAGCAATAAAGTGATGTGCCATGATCGACAAAACTCTATTTCTCTTATTGGTAGACCTCTTCAGTTATTGCTCTGAAAACTTGAAAGAGAGCTTAATATGAGTGCGTAGGCATTGGCATATTTTATGACATGCATGTTGTGTATATACATGGTTTGATTGATAGATTTCGCAGGTTTTTTGGGAGTTTGTTCAACCTCATCTAATTTTGTTGTAATTTTTTTAGTTTATTTTTGTTGGTGACATCTTTGCCATTTGATTTATCCATTTGATGTATTTCATCAATGGGTGCATGGGTAATTGATTAAATTAAACCCTATCAAATACTGCTATGTTTATTTGTTTGATGAATTTTTGCGGTTCAATGCAGTAACCTTTTGTCCAATAAGAAATTTTCTGATTATGGAGCGGGAATAAACTGGTGTACTTTATGTCATTTCTTTATGGTTTAAATGGTGATTGGCTTTGATGGGAATTGATGCTGTGTTTGTTTGTGTAATTTTTCAGCTTGCTGTAAACTGTTAAGCATCTATTACATGAGGTGTTCTTTTTTCTAAATTTTTAGATTGAGCTAATCGTCTTTGATTCTTTTTGCGATGTTGCAGTTTATTGGCCGGGCACTCTCTTTGCATTTAGCATCAAGAGGTGATCTATTTGAATTTCATTTGTTTATCGTTTTTTTTTTCTTTGTTTCATTGTGATTTATTAATTGGTTTCTTATTGTGGTTGGTTTTTCGTTTGCTGTGGATTTCTTTTGTGTCTTCCGTTGCTGTGGTCTGTTGCAGTTGTCTTGGTTATTTTCATTGCTGTGGTCTGATATCTTCATAATCTAGGTAAATCCCAGCTTGATTTTGTTATTGTTTGTTGTTTTTTGTGTGAACATTATCACCTGTTTGGGTCAGTTGTGTTATTTTGTTGGCATTTGTTGCTGATATATTATTGTATGTGGTGATTGATTATGTTTTTTTTTGGATTAGTTTATGTTCAATTGTTGTTGTCTTTAAAGTTCTGTGCTTTGTTTACTTTTTGATTGTGTGAGATTTCTTTTGTTTGTCTGTGTTGCTACTGTTCATAATGTCTTTGGTGTTTGATGTTTTGGGATTGATTCCGTGTGTTTAGTGACGTAATTGTGTTTGATCCATGATGCTTTATTTGAATTTTGATAATATGGAAGGATTTGCTTGATTGTGTTTCTTTTGTGTTGCTTTTTGCCAATTTTCAGTTTGTTATTAGCTTATTGTTGTTTGGCTGTATAGTTTTGAAGATTTGTTGTGTGATGATAATGAGATTTACGACGTATGTTAGGTATTTTTTTGCTAAAATTTTAGATTCGGCTAATTATTTTTGATTCTTTTTGTGATGTTGCAGCTTATTGGCCGAGCAGTCTCTTTGCATTTAGCATCAATAGGTGATCTATTTGAATTTTATTTGTTTATCCCCCCTTTTTTTCCTTTTTTCGGTGTGATTTATTAATTGGTTTCTTATTGTGTTAGGTTTTTCCTTTCCTGTGGATTTCTTGTGTTTTCCGTTGCTGTGGTTTGTTGTGATTGTCTCGGTGGCTTTCGTTGCTGTGGTATGATATCTTTGTGATCTAGGTAAATTCCACCCTGATTTTGTTATTGTTCATTATTTTTTTTGGTGGACATTTTTGCCTGTTTGGGCTAGTTGTATTATTTTGTTGGCATTTGTTGCCAATATATTATTGCATATGGTGATTGAATTTTTTTTTTGGGGGATTAGTTTATACTCAATCATTGTTGTTTTCAAGGCTCTTTGCTTTATTTACTTTTTGATTGTGTGAGCTTTCTTTTGTTTGTCTGTGTTGTTGTTGTTCATGATGTCCGTGGTGTTTGATGTTTTAGGGTTGTTTCTATGTATTTAGTGAGGTAATTGTGTTTGATCCATGATGCTTTATTTGAATTTCGATGATATGAAAGGATTTGCTCAATTGCACTTCTTCTGTTTTGGCTTTTCTGAATTTTCACTTTGTTATTAACTTATTGTTGTTTGGCTGTATAGTTTTGAGGTTTTGTTATGTGATGGTAATGAGATTTGCGATGTATGGAGATGCTTATGAATGGTTGTATTTTTGCAGTATTATAGAGTTCGACAAAGTCGTTGTTTAGACTCCAATCGAGTTAGTGGTGGTATTGGAGTGAAGCAAAGGTGAGATTATGTTATTTTCGATGTTATCTATTGTTTTGGATGTTTTCTATGAAAACAGTTGTATGTATGGTGTGATTACTTAGTGGAGTACAATATTAAAGAGATGAATAAAAGATGCTCATGCTTATGATCTGATATTAAGTTCTCTAATGTTTGTTTTATTTTTTGTAATTTCAAAGTATGTTGCTTTGACTGTTGTTGTGCGCATAGGGTGAGATTTGATTTTTTTTCTTTCAATATATGGAGTTTGATTTCTTAAACATTAAGATTAGGAGAAGTACACAGAGAGCAGCTTTGGTTTTTGTGAGTTTGATATCATTGTTGCTATCATTATGATGAGAGAGTGATGCATGCATCAGTGTGATTTGACCTTTGGATTCCACAGTAATTTAAATATTTTTGAGAGATTCAGTTGTCAGGTTTCCTATTGGATTTGAACTTCTGATCAGATTGTGTGTATTCCATTCTTCCTGAGTGTGTAATATAATTGGTTTGGTTTTTGTAAATTTGAGACAAAGATTTCGTGTTTTTATCTTCTTTTTTTTACTTTTTTTTGTTTTCAACCTTTTCAATGAATCTGTTTGTGATTTTACAGGCAGGTTGATTCAGCTGGGATACTCTTTTTTTATAAAAATAAAATAAAAAATTCTCATGGCGTTTGAAATGAGGTGCAAGCATAATATCACTGTGATGAGAGGGTGATGTATGGATAAGTGTGATGGGGACTTTGGATTCCATAAGAATTTTGAGAATTTGATGGTTTTGGTTGTCAGGATTCCTATGTGATCTGAAGCCTCCATTGCAATCTGTTTATTCCGCTCTTCCTGAATGTGTAATTTGATGTGTTTGGTTTTTGTAATTTTGAGCAAATATGTTTTAGAATATGAGGACATCTTTTTCTTTTCTAAATGTTCTAAAGTTATTTTCTTTTGATGCTGTTAACTTCTGACATGTATTTTCTTTGTTGTTGCTATATGCGTATATAAACATATTACATGGAAATAGTGTTACTCCTTGGATATATTATAAACGAGGAACATTTATGGACACATTTGAAAAGGTTTTTTAGGTATGGGGAAGAGGAAGAAGTTGGTGGCGCTGGAGGGAGGAACATCGCAAGACAAGGGGACTCTGAGCAGAAGATCGACTCTGTTTTTTTCAAGGTACTTGCGGCCAATCTTCTGAATGCTATGACATGGAGACAACGTTGCAAAGCATTGACATTCATGCAGATGTGTGCGATGATGCAGTTATGAATCAACTTATTTCAGGTACTATTATCATGAATTGTTGTGTACGTGTTGTTTTGATTGGATCTGATAATGTTGTCTGGAATCATGATGTAATGATGTTGCCGAACCATCTTTGCTGCATGCTTCCAAAGATATTTCATGGACATTTTTTAATATGTGATGCAGCTATGCGTACCAGAAAAAAGTCAACAAAAGTGTTTGAGCCTGTTGCAGCAATCTCTTCACAGAAAAGGTCCCGGAGCAAGAGACAACGTTTATTAGGTGCTGCTTTTGGAGAATCTTCATCATCCCGTGACATTGAGACAACATGTGAAAACATCAATAATGATGAAGATCTGCATCAACTTATCTTGGGTAGTATATGTTGTGGATAATTGTCTCCTATTTTGAATTCAGTTGATATTGTTGACAAAAATAATCTTCATCTGCTATTTCTACTTTATTTTAGTTATATGGTTGCCAATATTAGCATTATTTTGTGGTTTTGACTATCAAAACTTTGTACTGGTTTGATTTTTTGTGGGTTATTTATAATGGTCTGCATGTATTGTGTCATTATTGTGGTGAAGTTGTATGTTAGTTTTTGGAATTTGTTGCGATTCTACATATGGATCAATCTTATGGTATTTTACTGAAAGGGTATTGTTCAATTTGAGTCTGTTGCAGTAATCTCTTCACAGAAAAGGTCTCGGAGCAAGAGACAACGCTTATTGAGTGCTGCTTTTGGACAATCTTCACTATCCTATGACGTTGAGACAACACGTCAGAACATTAATAATGATGAAGTTCTGCATCAACTTACTTCAGGTAGTAAATATTGTGGATAGTTGTCTCTTATTTTGAATTCAGCTCATATTGTCGACTACAATAATCTTGATGTGGTGTTGTTCCTTTGGTTTAGTTATGTAGTTGTCAATATTAGCATTATTTTGTGGTTTTGACTATCAAAACTTTGTCTTTATTTGATTTTTTGTGGGTTATTTATAATGGTCTGTGTGTATAGTGTCATTATTGTAGTGAAGCTGTGTATTAATTTTTGAAATTTGTTGGGATTCTACATATGGATCAATCTTATAGTATTTTGCTGAGAGGGTATTGTTCAATTCAAGTGAACTTCTATGAGCTTTAAACTGAATTAATTTGTCTTCGGATGTGCTGAATTTTTTTCTTGGTTGACCTCATTTTATTTTCTTTTGATGAGTGGGTTTAGGCAATTATGTACTTATAAATTGAGTAATTGTATCTATTGGAAATAAGGTTTGAAACTGCACTTTTAGAATTCAATCTGGGTTTAGACTATGTCATTATTGTATGGCAATCTATTCATGTTTTGAATTTGTTTTGGATGCTGGAATCGACATTCTAGGTGTGGTGTGGAACAAGGATAACAGCAGTGTTGTTCCTCAAGAATTTTCAGTGTCCCATGGTTTAGAACCATGTTCATTGGACAACATTCATCGTGAAGATGCTGATGAAGTTATATCAGGTAATATAGGTGTGTCGTGCCTTTGTGAGTGGCATATTTTTTCTGGAATTTATTTCAAACAATCTAATTTCTATTGTTCGCTTGCATTTGTTTTTCTTCCTTTGCACAATGTGAAGAAACATCAAAAGAGGACAGCAGTGATGATGAAGATATTCATAGAATTGATTCAGGTATTGTTTGTATAAAGTAATTTATTTTTTGATATAATTATTTTCGTATTTTATGCAGTTATTCTAATAATAAGATTCTTCATGAAATGTAGATCTCGGAGACATTTTTTTCGGGCAAGCATCGTATCAGAGGAGTCGTGAAGGTCAGTACCATATTGCTATCAATCATTAATCATGAATCAATTATTAATAAATCATATCTATGTTATTGATTATCAAAAATCTGACATAGATTTTGATAATCGTAATTGCAGGTGTGATCGTCGATTATGAGGATTCTGGTGATGATGCTTACGTACGCAGTCATTGCTCTGCCTTATTTTGGTCATCAGAAGCTTTGAAAAAAAGAAATAGAAATCAATTAACATATGGTCAATGCTGTGTAAAAGGCAGAGTATATTTTTCATTACCATATCCAACTCCATATTTTCTTGATGAATTGTTAAATCCAGAAAATGGACAAAGAAGTGTATTATTTCGGGATAATATTAGATTTTATAATTCCATGTTTGCTTTCACTTCTATGGGTGCTAAAATTGAGCATGGTTTAAACAGTGGAGGAGCTCCTTATATATTCAAAATATGTGGACAGATGTATCATAGGATGGGTTCTGTTTTACCTGCAAGAGGAGAATGCCCAAAATATGCTCAATTATATGTTTACGATACTCGGAATGAAATATCAAACCGTATAAGTGTTGTTGCTGGTGATAATGCAAATAACAAAATCGATGTGGATATTGTTAAAGGATTAATAAAATTGCTGGATGATTGTAATGAATTGAGCAAAAGTTTTAGATCAATTAGAGACAATTTTGAGAATCAATTGTTGCCAAATTTTGACATGACTATACTTAATTGTGAAAAATCTCATGGCAAACAATACGAATTACCTTCTGTTTCTGAAATAGGTGAATTAATTGTCGGCGATATAGGTGAATTTGATTCGAATAGAGATATAATTATTCGATCTAATGATGGATTGCTAAAATGAATCTTTAGAATTCATCCGAAATTAATGTCGTTACAGTATCCACTCATTTTTCCATATGGAGAAGATGTATTTAAAATAAACATGAAGTTTAGATCAATTGATGGTGATAATAAAGATAGAAAATTAACAATGAGCAAATTTGTGTGTTATCAAATTCATGATAGAGAAAATCAATCAAACACTTTGTTAAAAGGTGGCAGGTTATTTCAACAATATTTGGTTGATGTATATGCAACTGTTGAAGAAAATCATCTTGAATATGTAAGACATCATCAATCGGAACTTAGGTGTGAAACATGGAAAAATATATCCACGTTTGTTTCAAATGGTATTGTGGATGCTTTTGATATTGGGAAAAAAGTTTTTCTTCCTGCTTCTCACACAGGTAGTCCAAGAGATATGATGGATAACTACCAAGATGCAATGGCAATATGTAGAGAATATGGTAATCCTAATTTATTTATTACTTTCACTTGCAATGTTAAATGGCCTGAAATTTTGAGATATTTTGAAGAAAAAAACTTGGTTATAGACCTGAGGATCGTCCGAATATTGTTTGTCGTATATTTAAAATAAAAGTGGATAGTATGATTGAATATATCACATCCGAAGTACCTTTTGGCAAAGTTCATGCTTATGTGTGTACTATCGAATTCCAAAAACGAGGATTGCTTCATGCTCATATATTATTTTGGCTAAAAAATAAATACAAGTGTTATACAGCTAATGATGTGGATTCTATAATATCGGCAGAATTACCTGATAAAAATGTTAATCCGTGATTATTTGAATTAGTAAGTCAATTCATGATTCATGGTCCTTGCGGTCAAATTAATCCTAATTCTCCATGTATGCGAAACAAATTATGCACAAAACATTTTCCAAAACCATTTATTGCCAATACAATTTTTCACACAGTTAAGGCTCCTCAATATAGACGTCGTGATGATGAGTCGTGTTTTGTGGTTAAGAAAGGAGTTCATATTGGTAACAATTTTGTTGTTCCTTATAATGCTAATTTGTTATTAAGATTTAAATATTTTATCAACATAGATTGAGAACATGATTCTAGATTTCATGCAGTTCAATAATTAAATATTTTATCAACATAGATTGAGAACATGATTTAAATATTGAACTGCAAGAAATCTGATAGAGCTCGCGTCTTAGAACATTTAATTTGAATCTATGTTCTCAATTTACACCATTAATTTTCTATACATTCTAGATTTCTTGCAGTTCAATATTTAAAAATTCATTTACCCAAAGAACAAGCTGTTTGTTTTCGCGGCAATAGTATTCTTGAAAATGTGTTGAGAATTCCAAATATAGAATCAACTATGTTGACTACTTGTATTCAAGCAAATAAGACTTATAAGAAGGCAAAAAAAATTAACATATGCCCAATTTCCTACAAAATCTGTATGGAATAGTGATAAGAAATTGTGGACTCCAAGAAAACAATATCATGTTCTTGGTAGGATAGGATATGTGCCACCAATTACAGATGAATTGTATTATCTTATAATGCTTTTAAATATTCAAAAAGGATGTACCAATTTTGATTCAATAAAACCGATTAATGGTGTAATATAGCCTACATTTCAAGAAGTATGTCGAGCCTTAGGATTACTAGGTGATGATAAAGAGTGAATAGAAGCATTGATGGAATCTACTTTTACTGCCACTTCTTCACAAATTCGTTTATTATTTGTTACAATTATACTACATTGTGATGTCTCAGATCCTTTGACTATATTTGATACTTTTTGGATTAACATGTCTGATGATATAGTAAATAAAATGATATCAAATTTTGGAATGTCAAATCTCGTTGTGCCTGATGAAGAATTGAATAACGCTATTTTGTATGAGTTTGAGATATATTGTTTAATATGTCATCTAGCACTTTAAAAGATCACAAATTACCAATGCCAAAAACACAACTATTACATCAATTGGACAATAGGCTTATTAGAGAAGAACTAGATTTTGATTGTGGAGTGCTAAAAGAAAAACATTCTGAGCTACTTGATAAACTAAATAGTGCTCAAAAAGTGATATACAATGAGGTCATCAAAGCTGTTGAAGAAAAGAATCAGAGATCATTTTTTGTTCATGGTAGTGAAGGCACAGGAAAAACTTTTTTGTGGAATACTATAATTTTTAAGTTAAGATCTGAAGGCAAGATTGTTTTAGCAGTTGCTTCATCAGGTATTGCTTAATTGTTACTTCCAATAGGTATAACAGCTCATTCACGTTTTAAAATAAAACCAATAATAGATAAAGATTCAAATTGTAATATAAATAAACAAACCAATCTTTCTAATTTAATAGAAAAGGCTGAATTAATTGTCTGGGATGAGGCTTCTATGTGTAATAAATGGCGTATTGAATCAGTGGATAGAACACTGCGAGATATTTTATCAAAAAAAGAAGAACCGTTTGGAGGAAAAACTATTATATTTGGTGGAGATTTTAGACAAACATTACTAGTGATACAAAGTGGTAGCAAAGAACAAGTTATTCAAGCATCGTTCAATAATTCATATTTATGGCCTATCATTACAGTTTTTCGGCTAACTGAAAATATGAGATTGTCAACATAGGATCTAAGTAGTACAGAAAAAAAATGAAATTAGAGATTTTGCTGAATGGATTTTGCAAATAGGAGAAGGTCAATTAGAGTCAAAAATTCTCACGGGTGATCCAGATGTAAGCTGGATTGATATACCAAAAGAATTGCTTGCTGAGTGTACAATTGATCCCATACAATCAATTTTTGAAGCAACTTATCCCAATTTTTTTAGCAAGCATAATGATACTAATTATTTAAGAGAACGTGCTATAGTTACTCCAAAAAATAAAATTGTTCATGAGATAAATAATTATGCAAGTAAATTATTACCTGGTGATGGCAGATCATGTTTTAGTTCAGATTCAATTTCATACAATTCAAGTAGTTGTGATAATATTAATCTTTTATATTCAATGGAATTTTTGAACAAGCTTGAATTCAGCGGATTACCAATTCATGAACTTACATTCAAGATTGGCATGCCTATCATGTTGTTAAGAAACTTGGATCAAATTCGTGGTTTGTGCAATGGTACAAGATTGATTGTGACAAAATTGTTTGATAGATTGATTGAAGCAAAAATACTTACAGGAAATAAGATGGGAGAAAAAGTTCATATTTCGAGAATTGTATTATATGCAATAGAAACTAAATGGCCACTTACATTTAAAAGACGTCATTTTCCTGTTAGACCATGTTACGCAATGACAATAAACAAAAGTCAAGGTCAATCACTTAATCAAGTAGGTATATATTTGTCAGAACCAGTTTTTACTCATGGATAATTATATGTTGCATTATCTAGAGTTACGTCAAAGAAAGGTCTCAAAATTATTATAAATAATAGTGACAATATCCCTAATAATTTTACGAAAAATATCGCTTATAAAGATGTGTTGCAAGATATATAATACAATGTATTACATGAAAATAAAATACATATTTTAAAGGTTTTACAATTGGTTTAAATATATATGATTTCATAAATGATATTTTGTACCCATAATTTTATAAATATCTAGGATCTACAATTTCATTGGTTGTGAGAGAGTGGATGCACTTAATATTTTTTCACAAATAAAATTTTCCTGATAAATAGATTTCATTAGCTATAAACTATGGTAAAAAGTCTTAACCTTTTTTTCATAAATAAATATTCACCCATCTTCATTTGTGGCTAAATTTCTGGCACTTATTTTTTGACTATTTGCAACATATGGGTTAGGTTTTGTCTGACCACACTGGGCACCGTCTCATCTCATTCTATAACCATCATTTTCTTACGGCACACACTCTTCCGATCCTCTCTCTTTTGATAGACACGGTTGCCTGGAAATCATGCCATTTTTTCAACTGGTTTTCCCGTTCTCAATCCGTTCCTGATTAAGTCAGGTCTGTGTGATGTTCACAGCCATATCCTTTCTCACCTAATTAGAGTGATCACACTCTTTTCTCTGACTATAATCAATTGTATATTCACCTGTCATGTCCAACGACGTGCGATTCCTGAAATCGCAATTTACAATACGCCATTTGTTCAGAAACATGGCGATGTGCCATCGCTGGTCACCCAAGCCAGTGACGCTGGCTTTATCGCGTCATCATCGCTACAAATTGAAGGCATCAACAGGCCTATAAAAGGACATTTGTACAAAGATTTTGATCCCTTTCTTTTCTGGTGCCAGCAAGAAAATTACTCATCTCACGGAACATGGTCTTTTCATTGCCTTCTTTGTGATATTTATTTTGTGTTGATTATATCTCTATTGATTACATTGTATGAATTTGTCTTTGTTGATTTTTATTTTTTTGTTTTGTTTTCAGGTTGTGTGTTGTTTCCGGTGAATCACAGTGGCTCAAAAGGTATTTCTTTTTTACCATTTTCTATTTGTCAAGTGCTATTTCTCAATCTATTTGTGATTGATTCCCTTAATCAAAGGATTGCAGCATAAATAGTGTGATCATATTGAACTTAAGATACAACGTAAAGAGTGTATCATTTGTTTAATCTTTCTTAGTTTTGTTTTAGTGTTGAGTATATATAAAAAAATAAATTCAATTTTGTCAATTTTGTTTATTCACCTATTGCCATTTTTGAATCATATTTGTCTTTTGTTTGATTCATCGGTCAAAGTAAGAGCTTATAATACGGCCTTCTGATTTGCAATATGCTTTCCTCTTTAAGGTTCCACTTATCTTTTTCATGGTATTGTTTTGCTCTAAAAAACTTATTAATTAGAGGCTATGTTTTCAACTATTTATACTGCAGCAGCAGATTTTTTGTTCTATGTTTGCCTTTTACTTTGTTTTAGGTTACTCATTATTTCTATTGTTATTGCTAGACCAATAGAAGATGAAAAAGTTTATTAGTCAGATTAGGCCATATTATGCCATTCATATCACTATTAGGGTTCGTGTTGCATTACAATGGAGACCGTGAGTGTTTGACAGCACAGACTATAATGGACTTCATTATCTCTTGGTGGATGAACGAGTAAGTTATTTGTTGCAGACAAGTTGAATTCTATTTTCGATGTTCTCTTTATATCAAACTTACCGATTACTAATTTATTGAGTTCTGTTTGTTGTCTAACATTTACTCTTTTGATTAGTCATCCACTTTAGCAGTTTTCAGTATAGCAAAAACTGATGAATATTTCAGATGTATATATCTAGGATTAGTCATCTGCTGTGGCAGTTTTCGGTGTATATTTCAGATGTATGTATCTAGGATATTGTCACATATTGTCTCTGTGTTATATCAATTATTTGTCACATGCGATGATCGAAGAATGTTATTACACACATATGCAAATGCTAATGCAAGTGGGGAAAATATATGATGTATCAAGATTTGCTTCAAAGAAGGATACAGCTAGACACAAAGTTGCTGACCACGATGTGATCCTATATTTCACTGAATTTACTCAGTTTGAGGAAGTTGAAAATGAATTTCCTAACTTTCCAAAATATTCCTTCAACTTGCGACAATTTGGACAGCTGGCTGCTGAAGCAGACCAGCAAACTCTGCTTGCAGGTGAAGAGTTATTCCTCAGCAGAGATTATAAATTTATATCAATAAATTGACTCTTTTATATATTGAAACATATTGATAATTCTTTTTTGACTTCAAGACCTGTATGGATGCATTAAATCTGTGAGAGCACCGCAAGTTGTTGCCGTTGACAATCCAAAGGAAAAGGAAACTAGGTCTGATCTCTCCATTCAATTCATATGGTATTACATATAACTTTCTTTTGTATTTGATTAAGTGGACTATATAAGTGAGAAGAGAATGTGCTAATCATGTGCACCAAATATATAGGAGGGAGGAATTGAAGATATCTCTGTGGGCTGATGTTGCAAGGTCATTTCCTGTGCAAGAGATCACTGAAATGCATCCACCGGTGCTTGCCATTTTCACAGCAATGAGGATTAGTATTTATGAAGGTATGCTATCTCAATTTGTTGATTTTTCATTGATTTTTTTATTTTTTTCTCTCCCTTTTCAGCCATTCCCATGTTTTCTTTCACAGTCACATGGTGTTTTTTGAACCTGAACGCATTTTCCTGAATATCTATGAGCAAACCTTTGGAAAAACTTAGGCAGATAACTGCATAAATTTAATTTTGCTCAATAGTTAAGTTTTTTTGATATCCTTATATGGATTCCTTATAGTTTACATGAACTGTTCAAAATTATGCAGGTCGTGTCTTATGATCAACGCATTTCATACTTGATTCTTAACGCAATTCTCTCTACATTTAACTTTGTTTTATGCTTAATAAATATGTTTCTAATTTACTTTATGCTTTTAGGTAGAAATAAAGGAGAAAATAATAAAGGAGGAGTTTTGGAGCTAAAAGCGTATTAAGGAGGAAGTTCTCAAATCCGGAGAAGAAATGGTCCGAGGAATGGTCTTCAAATGGTTACTAAAATGCATTCCCATATGGTGTCAAGAATTGAAGACCAAATGCCAAAAGAAATGGATACCAAAATGGTGGACAAAAAGATGAAGACATTTCTCCTGCGCGACCCAGGAAAGAGCAAATATGGCGGAATATATGGAGCATATAATGGACGAATTTTGGAGGATATTCCATGAAGATAAATACCTGATTTGAGGGCCAAAATATGTGCAAGAATATGGTATATTCGGCCAAGAATTATTAGGGAATAAGGAATGCAAGATTTGAAGATATGAAGATTTCCTTTTCCTTGAAGAAGAAGAAAACAGGGCAGCCAGGTCACTTAACTTCTAAAATCCGTAGTAAATCCAATTCAATTCCAAATATGGCGTTCCTTATATGGATTTTATAGCCCTTTGAATAAGCTTTCCAATGAAACAAGAATCGGAATTTTCCAAGATCTGAAACTCCGGGAAAACGCGTTTGAAGACAGACTGTCAGATTTGCCCGGGTACATAAGGAAAGTCTTGTTTTGGTAGGAAAAGCCCTACTCTTCTCCTATATAAAGGGGAGCTCGACTCATTCATCCTCATCACTCATTCTAGACTTCTAAGCTTGCCAAAGATCAGCTCCTCAACCTCCAAACACTCGGCCATCCCCTCAAAACCCGAAACACCACCAAACTTCATCCCGTAAACACTCTCCTCCACCTCAAGAAGGACTTTGCTCGCTTTGGCTGGGAATTCTTGGGCTCGTCATCAACTAAGGAGTAGCTACACTTGAAGATTTGCGGTGCGCTTTCACGGAGTCTAAAAGTGTAACATGACCCCTTTTTATTTTGTTTCGGTTTTTGTTTGGATTTCCTTTGTTTGTATTTTGAGAACAAGTTTTGATAAGAGGCTTTATATTTCTAAATTCTTCTAAGTTTCTTCCATGTGTTTTTAACTTTGATTCGAATACATGTGTGTGCTTATATGTTCTTAATGCTTGAAACTGTTTTTAAGTAGATACTCGCTTTGGTTCTCTTTTAAGCATGTTTCACGAACTAATAACAAAGATAAAATTGGATTAGAGAGTTAGCTCGCTTTGGTTGCTGTCTTGTTCAATTATAAGCATGTGTGTGTGTTTTGATTAGAGTTAGGAATTTCGTTGACACTTAGGGAGTCTAGGTATAAAACGGCAAAGGATGAAAGAATGAGTCGATCACATGTATATAATAGTTTAGTGTTTATTTTCGGTCTAGTGAGCATGTTTAGGGTTCTTTGTTCTTGTTTGTTTTCTACTTGTCTATGAGTGAAGCATGTTAGAACTTAGGATTTCTCTATGTGTTTGCTAACCATTTTCTGTCTTTAAATTCGTAGGAATTAGTAAAAACCAACCTTTTCAAACCCCCCTTTCAAACCATAGCGTAAATATGCATGCACCCTCAATCCCCGGTTAAGAACGATACCCTATTTACCAATGCTACATCTACAACAAAGGGTTTTAATTGCTTATGCGTTTTTGTTGATTGTTAAGTGTTAATTTAATGGTTGCAAAAACGTGTATCAATTTTGGCGCCGTTGCCGGGGATTGTAAATAATTGTGTGTTTATGCTTGTAAATATGTGAATATGTGTAAAGTGTGTATATATATATGTAAAGTGTCGAAGTTTTTTTTTTTCATACATGTTCATAATACGTTCCATTCTAACTTTTTGTTTTTGCAGCCATGTAAATAGGTACATATTAAAGGAAGTCTTCGATTTACATTGAGTACGCAAGTTCGGTTGATTAAGTCTCACTCATTGGAATAGATGGCGCCTCTTTTTCTTGTTTATCTCCTTAACCCCTTGTGATGTGTGGATTTCATCACCGCACACCATAACCTAAGTGAAGTTATGGACATGAGGTTGAGGGCGGAGTCTACAAGAACTTGAGGGAATGTCTTTCTCGAGATTTTGGCTGAATGTCGGACATGGTGTCTAGAAACGGGTTATGACTGGTGACAGGTTTTGGATCTAAGAAAGACTTACACCATTGGAGTATATACCGGTTGGCCAGGTTAGCCTCGGGGTGTATCGTCGAAATTAGTCCTGCCTCTCACGTTATCTCTATCCCCAACTGGCCATGTTTTTCGATTGAACCAAGGCCGATTGATTGAGAATGTACATTTTATCGCGCGGGTCGCACGTCCAATGAAAGACCTAAAGGCTCAATGAACGTATTCTCTTTAAATCAAGGGCGAAACTCAATGAACAAAATACTTGTGCATATTACTTGTAAATTTCGTGTGCCTTTTAACTTGTAAAGAATTAACCACGTTGCATTTAGCTTGCATAACCTGCCGGCGGCTTTGTGATACTCGGATTTCATCACCGGGTACCCTAACCTAAGTGAAGTTAGGGGCATGAGGCCAAACGTATGGTCACGTTGCATCATGTATTTAACACGTAACTTTGTGTGTTTTCTGCAGGTTCTAACGTTTTTCTCTTATGCATTCACGTCATTTTTCACTTAGGCTCTTGTTTAATGCATTTGAATGACGATTTAAGTGTTTTGAGCATGAATTTGAATGAAACGTTATGTGCTTGCATTACTATATATGTTTCTAAATCTTTGCATTGTAAATATGCCTAATTTTGCAGAAAACGTGTAAATTGAGTCTTAACTTATTCTATAAACTTTGCATTCATTTTAGGGAGTCTAAAGCCTTGCATTCACGTTTACAATTCTTGAAGTGTCTTAACTTAGTGTTTTACAGCTTTTGTGTGTTTTTGGTGTGTTTTTGGTTTGTTTTTCTTCGTGTGATTTGTTTTGGTGTGATTTTGTGTGTTTTTATTGCTTTCTTTTAATTTTCAACGTTTTTGGTTAGTGTCTTGCATTACTTGTATATTATTTTGATACTAACACTATTTTGAGGAGGAAGACTTAGAAGAAGATCCGGCTACTAAAGAAGCCGAGAAGAATGTGGCTCCTCACGCCACTAAGGCACAACCCTCATCATCACAATCTGCCCCAAACAAAGGTATTAACTCTATCCCTTCAAGTTTGGTTAATACTAATGCTTCGTTTGCTCGTGCACCATTCCCACATAGGTTGACGAAATCTAAGAAAGATGATCAATACGAAGACATTTTGGACATCTTTCGGAAGGTGCAAGTAAATCTGCCCTTGATCGAGTGCATAAAGCAAGTGCCTATCTATGCAAAATTTCTCAAAGATTTATGCACCCAAAGGAGGCAAACGAGAGCGAAGGAGGTTGTGAAGGTGAATGCAACCGTCTCAGCGGTTTTACAGCGTCGGTTACCCCCCAAATTGAAGGATCCGGGGAGCTTTTCTGTTCCTTGCGTGATTGGTGACAACAAATTCGAAGATGTTATGCTAGACCTTGGTGCATCCATTAACGTAATGCCTTATTACTTATATGCATCCATGGATTTAGGCGAGCTCAAACAAGATAACGTCATCATTCAGCTAGCCGACCGTTCGCATAAGTATCCTAGGGGATACGTTGAAGATGTTCTTGTGCAAGTCAACAACCTGATTTTTCCAGCGGATTTTTACATTGTTGACATGGAGGAGAGTCCTTTGAATACCACGCCATTGCTTCTTGGACGACCTTTCATGAGGACTGCAAGAACGAAGATAGATGTGTTTGAGGGAACGTTTTCCATGGAGATTGATGGAGAAAAGATCGAATTCAACATATTAGATGCCATGAAGGTTCCCGCGGCAAGTGTACATGCCATATTTTCAATGGATATGGTGGAAGAGGCAGCTCAACAACACTAAGACATCATTGAAGATTCACGGCTTGAGGACCCAATTCCGTCAAACACAACATGAAGAACTATCACGTCTAGGCTGTAAGACGTTAAAAAACAAGCGCTTCTTGGGAGGCAACCCAATGGAGGAAATCGCCAAGGCTTTGTTCTCTCCTCCCTTATCTTTTTAATTTCATTGCTTATTTACTTTCCTTAGCTAAAATTTTCGTGGGTCTCTCCCTTCATACGAAATTCTATGATTCCCTTAAATACATTGAGGACAATGTAGAGTTTAAGTGTGGGGGAGGGGTTTACAACTTTATTTGAGTCTTAAAATCATAAAACCGGGCGGACAATGGAACTTTCCGGCGGATGATGCCCTAAAAAAAATTATTTTATGTCTTTCTATTTAGCTTAAGGTTTTTAAAGAGTCTTTTTTCATTTTTAGGATGCCCTTAGTTAGTCTATGATGAAAATGGACCGAAAAAGAATACATATGGCGATGAATAAGCACAAAACTGTTTTCGTGTGATAAGTGAGATATTTTGATTGTCATAACATGTAGTGGATATGGTTTGATTAAACATGGTATAGATTTCGCATGTTAGAATAAGTTTTAAATCATACAAACCTAAAAGTGAGTTTTTGAGCCTACATTACTTCATTTGAGAGTGAATTTCGTGCATATGGTGTCTCAAAAACAAAACATGCTTCATCTAATTACTTGCCATAGATTTTAATGAACTAGAGATTACTAGAACTTACTCATGTAGATTTACAACGCTTTTAAGTTGATATATGCTCTGATTTTGGATATGATTAAAGGCAAATTAGGTTACCACCACTTAAACCAAATGGCCTTGTGTCCCATTGTGCGCACGAGTTGCGACACCCCTAGATTAACCCATTTGAGCCCACGTTTAGCCTTTCTTTCATTACCACATTATATCTAAACACTTAGCCTAGTGTAGAGTTCCTACCCTTGTTCTAAAAGACTTGGTGAAGAATTTCGAAGCTAGCACAATAAAAGTGGCGTGAAGATGATGAAAAGATGTGTGTATAGGGATAGACTTGTCCAACAAATTTTGTATTTGAATGCCAAAATTTTCGAGATAAAAAAAGAAATAGAAGAAAAATGTATAAAGATCTCGAGGCATTGTGTTTAGATTGTATAAGTTTGGATTAATGTCCCCTATACTTATGAATTTGGAGATTGCTACGAATTGAAGGCCCAAAAG
Source organism: Geum urbanum (assembly GCA_946800695.1). Lineage (NCBI taxonomy): Eukaryota > Viridiplantae > Streptophyta > Magnoliopsida > Rosales > Rosaceae > Geum > Geum urbanum. Next base: position 5,481,793 of record OX327007.1, on the reverse strand, counting down.
TGAAGAAATATGGCCTTTGTCCTGTTCATAAAGCTCAAAGGAAGTTGAGAATGAAGTTAGGGCCCAAAAAGATGAAAATTGGCCCCCGATCTTGAAGTTTGACACAAGGAAGTGTGTGGAGAGGATGAGCCACGAATTTGAAGGATTCTAAGTGCTAAACTAAGTCTTTGGAACGTTTTTACACCACCACTTATCTAAATTTCGAATGCCTTAGCCTTAGCCTCATTACAACCTTTCTAAAGTCCTTTATGATCCTTAAGATGAGTAGCCTTCAAATGGTTGAGTAAGTTACATGAGTAAGCATATGGTTTGGTTCATTTGTGCAAGTAATTATGAGGTATTTTGATACAAAACATATACATTTTGAGTAAACCTCTTTTCATGAGTGAAAATATGATGAGAGCATCCATGTGAGATTGATTTAGACTTTTTCGAAACATGCATAGCTTTAACTTCACCATTGTTTTCTCCAAGTCCTACTTGTTCATGACATGATCATATTTCTCTTATCTCTCGAAAATTGTTAAACTTTTCACTATGGAATCGTGTGATTCCATCGCCATATACTTAAGAAAATTTCTGAGACAAATTTTGCTAAGGGCTTAGAAGTTGTTTTTATTTTATTTGAGTCCATGAATTTTGTTCAACGTAAAGGCTAGCCTCATCGTTGGAATTTTGTTGCTTGCCTTCTCGTTTCCTTTATTTTAAGTTTTTGCTAGGGACTAGCAAAGTTTAAGTGTGGGGGATTTTGATCAACGCATTTCATACTTGATTCTTAACGCAATTCTCTCTACATTTAACTTTGTTTTATGCTTAATAAATATGTTTCTAATTTACTTTATGCTTTTAGGTAGAAATAAAGGAGAAAATAATAAAGGAGGAGTTTTGGAGCTAAAAGCGTATTAAGGAGGAAGTTCTCAAATCCGGAGAAGAAATGGTCCGAGGAATGGTCTTCAAATGGTTACTAAAATGCATTCCCATATGGTGTCAAGAATTGAAGACCAAATGCCAAAAGAAATGGATACCAAAATGGTGGACAAAAAGATGAAGACATTTCTCCTGCGCGACCCAGGAAAGAGCAAATATGGCGGAATATATGGAGCATATAATGGACGAATTTTGGAGGATATTCCATGAAGATAAATACCTGATTTGAGGGCCAAAATATGTGCAAGAATATGGTATATTCGGCCAAGAATTATTAGGGAATAAGGAATGCAAGATTTGAAGATATGAAGATTTCCTTTTCCTTGAAGAAGAAGAAAACAGGGCAGCCAGGTCACTTAACTTCTAAAATCCGTAGTAAATCCAATTCAATTCCAAATATGGCGTTCCTTATATGGATTTTATAGCCCTTTGAATAAGCTTTCCAATGAAACAAGAATCGGAATTTTCCAAGATCTGAAACTCCGGGAAAACGCGTTTGAAGACAGACTGTCAGATTTGCCCGGGTACATAAGGAAAGTCTTGTTTTGGTAGGAAAAGCCCTACTCTTCTCCTATATAAAGGGGAGCTCGACTCATTCATCCTCATCACTCATTCTAGACTTCTAAGCTTGCCAAAGATCAGCTCCTCAACCTCCAAACACTCGGCCATCCCCTCAAAACCCGAAACACCACCAAACTTCATCCCGTAAACACTCTCCTCCACCTCAAGAAGGACTTTGCTCGCTTTGGCTGGGAATTCTTGGGCTCGTCATCAACTAAGGAGTAGCTACACTTGAAGATTTGCGGTGCGCTTTCACGGAGTCTAAAAGTGTAACATGACCCCTTTTTATTTTGTTTCGGTTTTTGTTTGGATTTCCTTTGTTTGTATTTTGAGAACAAGTTTTGATAAGAGGCTTTATATTTCTAAATTCTTCTAAGTTTCTTCCATGTGTTTTTAACTTTGATTCGAATACATGTGTGTGCTTATATGTTCTTAATGCTTGAAACTGTTTTTAAGTAGATACTCGCTTTGGTTCTCTTTTAAGCATGTTTCACGAACTAATAACAAAGATAAAATTGGATTAGAGAGTTAGCTCGCTTTGGTTGCTGTCTTGTTCAATTATAAGCATGTGTGTGTGTTTTGATTAGAGTTAGGAATTTCGTTGACACTTAGGGAGTCTAGGTATAAAACGGCAAAGGATGAAAGAATGAGTCGATCACATGTATATAATAGTTTAGTGTTTATTTTCGGTCTAGTGAGCATGTTTAGGGTTCTTTGTTCTTGTTTGTTTTCTACTTGTCTATGAGTGAAGCATGTTAGAACTTAGGATTTCTCTATGTGTTTGCTAACCATTTTCTGTCTTTAAATTCGTAGGAATTAGTAAAAACCAACCTTTTCAAACCCCCCTTTCAAACCATAGCGTAAATATGCATGCACCCTCAATCCCCGGTTAAGAACGATACCCTATTTACCAATGCTACATCTACAACAAAGGGTTTTAATTGCTTATGCGTTTTTGTTGATTGTTAAGTGTTAATTTAATGGTTGCAAAAACGTGTATCATCTTAGCATATAGCACACCTCATACATGCTTCCTGATTAATCCTGAGATCAAAGAGAGAGAACAGTATGAGGCTGAGTAAGTTAAATGGAAAAAAAAAATTTCATCAGACTAGGTTAGAAATCAGATAGATTTTATGGATTTTATATCATATGGTTCTTTCTTGATCTTCAAAAATTTTGTGCCAGATTTTCAAAGAATGGGGACAAACTGAACGTGTCCAGCGCATTCTCCAGTTTGATGTCACTAGGAATAATCAATGAAGTAGACAAAAGAAATGTGTCTAAATTGAACATGCTCAATCCAGCTCTCCATATGGTATTCCATTGTCTACTTTATCTCTCAATGCGGTTTAAAATCAGGATCATTTAGTATGACCAAATCAGGATATTTGTGGATTAAAAGTTGGGTCTTTGTTTATTTGTTATATGTATTGCCTTTTGCTTCAGTTTGCAACTGTTCTGAATTTTTTTCAGTTTGATCATTTTCAATCTTATGTGATGCCAGTCTGAATTTGATCCTCCGCAATCCAATATGAAAAGGAATTGAATTTTAAATTTGGCTAACTGATTAAAGACTCAATTTATTTAGTATTTATTGAACTGTGTTATTTTATGACTTTTATGTATACAAATACATCCAGTTGTGGTCTATTGGTTTGTGACTTTGTTGAATTCATATGTGTTTTAGACTAAGTCAGTGTATTGTTCTGCTATTGTGAGGAGATTTTTTGTCGACAAATGATGGTTTTACAGATGTTGTCTTGTTGGCAAATGCTATAAACATATGTTCAAGAAAGAAGAAGCTGATGATCGATACATCTGTAATACTCATGGGGAGCAGAAACCTGAATTGAAGTGAGTAACACTGCTTGATTTACAGCTTTCATCCATATCTTCATCTCAATTTGAAGATTACTTGAATTAAATTGTTTTCATCTTGCCATTATTTCATACAGTTGTAGGGTGTATATGGTCATTGAAGATGACATTGATCAAGCAAAAGTGACATTAATGGGAAATGCAGCAGATGAATTCTTTGGAAGAACATACGAGGAACTCTTAAAGGAGGCACCTTATGCACCGGAAACAACTCTTCCAAAACAAATCACCTCAAAAGCTGGCCAACAGTTCATGCTTGAGATAAGGATTAGCCAGCGTGGTGAGCTCTTTGTGAGAAGTAGCCGCAAAAGTGAGCCCCCTGCTAGAACAACTAAGGGAGATACCGATGAAGGTGAAAAGATTTTGCAGGCAATTAAATCTAAAGAGCCAACCATGGATACTCCTGATAAAATTGTGTATGGGAGGAAACGCGAAAACCAAACTTCTGCAAAACAATTGTTTGGATCAGATGGAGAGAAGAAAACCAAAAGGTATAGCCATACTTTATTCCATATTATTACTTGCTGGATTACAATGATTACAACTATGTTTTTTCTTAAAAATTTTAATCATTTGTTCAGGGACCAAGATGTTGGAAGCTCAAGGACAAAAAATATGGCAGAAGAATAGCCATATGATACGGACAAGAAGCTTAAATGAGGTAAAGTTTGTCTTCTCCACCTGAATTAATTTACTAACTTCTTTTACAATGCTGAAATTCCATAAAAAACTGGGTTTAAGGATATAGAATTCCCTTTTTTTATTGTTATCATAAAAATCTGTCAATAGGAGAGATTGCATGAAGCATTTGAATTTTCTTGCATACATGATTGTATAAGTTGCTTATACAATGTTAAACCATGTTTTGATTGTTTTTATTATAATCACAGGTTGCACTATCAATGAATCCTGTAAATATGATGAAGGGTTACCTTTTGTTGGAGACAAATGTATTTTGCATACAAATTGCATGGAGTGTGACAACTTCTTTGCTTATTTAGATTGCTTAGTTAAATAGTCTATCGTAGATCCACTTATGTTATGGTGAATGACAGTGAAGTTAGCTAATGTTGTGATCAAGAATCTATTCTTGATCTGGGGATTAGCTCTTTTGTGCATTCACTTATGTGATAAAAATGTGATACTTATTTTGGTGTGTAAGCTGGAACGTGTATTGGATGTGTTATGTTTAATTTTCATGTGATGCCTTATCCTATCTACGCTTTCTTATGCCAAATCTTTGACTACTTAGATTCTTTAGAGGGATTCTATGAATTTGATATTTCTCTGACTCTTATCTGGCAATGCATGAGCCATGACTTGCCATCGGAAAAGTACAGTGATTTGTATTATACAGATTTCTCATATCTCTGACTAGCAAGGTTCTTATTTGGTTTCACAAATTTGATATCTCTTGCATTATTGTTTGGCAATGTTTTAGCGTTAGTGTGGTATCAGAAATGTATATCGATTTGCATTATATAAGTCTGCATGGTTTTGTCATCCTTCATGTGCATCTGATATACTTTGTATTGTTGTGGCTATGATGCTTTCACTGAGAAAGTGTGGTCTAACACCGGATCAATTTACAGCTTTATCATGTGGCACATATGTCATGCAAGTGTTTTGAAAATATTCTTTAAATCAGCTCCTATAATACGTTGAAAGATTTCGAAACATGAAAAGAGTGAAGCCATGCATTCTTTTAACTTCAACATATTTTCTCACATGTAAATAGTTCATTTTCTACTCACAATGATGACAGACGAGCCTCATAAAGTCTCTAGACATTTTTCTCCTTGGCTGTCTTCCAATGATAGAAGAAGGATATAAATTTTGTATTCCTATTATATGTATATAAACTATACTCTTTATAAAGTATATGATGACAAAAAAACAAAATGCTATGGCTATATAAATGAGAGCTTATGAAACGAAAAAAAAACATTCGTTCAATAGCTTACCAATGTCTCTTCCAATCAATTCCATACTCTGTGTCACAGCTTAGCTAAATTAAACCATGATTGCTTCCCATATTCCTCATTCTTTGTTATTATATTCACCACTCTCCCATATTTTTCACTTGATATTCACATATTCATTCACATCAACAACATGTTTAGAAAGGTGATAAATGACATTTGACTAAATCAACATGCATTTTATATCATTGCTCGCGCCATCGGACTATGGAGACCTCGACTATATCAAAGTTGTCAATATGATGGGTTGCATTACGTTCTGTTAGATGAAACATAAGTTTATGAATACTAAAATCAATAATAATTTTGGTCAATATATCATCTCTAATCTTTTTAATAATTAATTACCAAATTATGCTCACAAATTTTATGAAATACAAATCCATGTAATTCTTCATGAAGAAGAGTATCAACAAATCGATGTTCCAATGATAGAAGGTGGAATTTATGAATTTGAAAAACTTCGCACAACAAATACAATAACAAAGGCCTAATGTATGCCGATTATTTACAGGTAAGTAATTCTTCCATCAGATATATAATTATCTATTTCATATGCAACATATTAATTTTGTCATATTATATTGCCTAATTTTCATAATAATGTTCACAGATATTCCTAATATGCTAAATTGAAGATGTCTATGGTTGTGGGTCAAATTCGTCAAGTCAACTGAAAACATGGATGGATGTCTGATGTGTGAGATAGAGATCTATAATCTACGGTAATATATTTTGAAACCTTTTTTATTCAATTTCTCCATAAATTCAAGCAATGTGAAAATAGCTACTATGTAATACAATTGATAATGAAATTGTAAACAAATGTATGACTTTATTGCAACAAGAATATGAATTAGACTAGAGTATTTTTATGTGCAGAAGGAAGGAGTTTAAAGTAGAACTATGGAGAGATATTGCAACCAAAACTAATATACCACATTTTTGAACATTTTTTTTTCAAAAATTAAAAAGACCATGTGGTTCAATAATTCGCAAAATTGGATCAATATTGGAGAGGTTTTTATTTATTTCTTTATTTCTTTCAAATTCAGAAGACCAGCTGATAAAATCAAATTTTTGCCGACTCGCTCATGACTGGAATAATAATATATCTCCACAAATTTCGCATTTAATTATGTTTTTTGTTAAGCATGTTTGTTAAATGAATAAGTACTCATCAAATTTCAATATTTAGAATAAGAATTGTTCAATAGTCGGGCGATATTTTTTAAGACATTATTTTTAGTTCAATTATTTAATATTAATATTTAGATAATATGCAATCTCATTTTATGTGGATCTATATAATATGTTATGCTCTATTATTTAATATTTATATTTAAAATATTTTTCTATGTTTTTATAAAACGGGCTCATGTTTCAAAAACAAATAAAAAAATTGAAAATTTTATTTCTCCACTATGGAGAACAGTATTGATTGCAATACTACCTACCACATTAACTCAATTTCCCTTCACATAAACCTGCTCATTCAATTCCATGTCGTTCCACATTTGTCTATGATAGAGAACGCAACATGAAACCCAGACCAATCTTCCAAAAAGATGGTAAGTATCATTTCTTATTCTATTTCAATTTGGTTTTCCAATCTGTATCTCACATGGTGACGAAGATTAGATCAGACGATGATTACAGTTTGAATGCATGTATTGATAAAAATGAAATTTGACTCTTATACTTCGATTTAACTTTATATGTTTCCACTATCTGTTTGGGTTAAATCGTGATCATCTCCATGGCTATCATTTATTTCATAGATTCATTGTTATCGAACTGTATTCATTTCAGCAAAACCTGCTCATTGTTAAAAAAAAAATTCTTTCCTTCGAATATTTATGGCTGCATGTGGTATCTAAAAATTCAGATTGGCTGCTACTCTGGAAATCATATGTAAGTTTATATATTTTTAGCATTTGTTTGAGTTAAATTCTGATTATCTCCATGGCTATTATTCATCTCATAGATTGATTCTCATTGAATTCTATGCATTTCGTCTGAACCTAGTCATTGTTACAAAAAAGTGCTTTCCTTTGATCATTGATGGCTCCATGTGGTATTTGACAGTTCAGTTTGGCTAATACTTTTGAATTCATGTATTTCTATGCTGAAATTTGGAATGTTTATCTCTGAGTCATGAGTTTTGCCCATGTATATTAAATTTTATTACTATTCTAACCAGAACCTTCATACTAGTTTTGTTGCTAAACTGTATGTTGCTTTACTCAAATGTCAAACCTTCGAGTATATAAACTCTTATATTGCCACAAGTATTAGCCTTTAATATGCCATAACATGCTGATGAGTTGTAATTACATGGTCCTCCTTTTTCACAGCAAGATTCTATTGTTTGTCCTATAAAGTCTTCAATTACAGTATGTCAAAATATAAAGCAATAAAAAGAGTCTGCCATGATTAAATCTGTAATCAAACTGATAGGACAATGGAACTATGAAACAATAAAACATTGGAAATAAACTTTTTCTATTCACAGGCTTTCTTATTTAAATTATATTCGTGCTGATGTCAATATCATTCTATCTCTATGTTTATTACTTTTGGTGCATACACAACAATCATGTTTGAAACCACTAGAATATTACTAGTGAGTATTGTGTGTGTATATAGTTGATAAAATAATTTATCACTTTTATGATTCCTCACTACAACATTTTTACACATTGCCGGCGACTTTTAAGTCGCCGGTAATGTCCAAAAACAAGGCCGGCGATTTTTGGACATTACCGGCGACTTAAGTCGCCGGTAATGTAATTTTTTTTTTTTTTTTTTTTACATTGCCGGCGACATGAATTTATGTCGCCGGTAATGTCTCGAAGCTAAAGACATTGCCGGCGACATAAATTCATGTCGCCGGTAATGTAAAAAAAAAAAAAAAAAAAAAGACATTACCGGCGACATAAATAAAGTCGCCGGTAATGTCTTTTTTTTTTTTTTTTTTTACATTACCATCGAGGGATTGCCGGCGACGGACATTACCGGCGACAAAAATCGCCGGTAATGTTAAAAAAAAAAAAAAAAAAAAAAGACATTACCGGCGATTTTCCGGCGAAAATCGCCGGTAATGTCTAAAGACATTGCCGGCGACTTAAAAGTCGCCGGCAATGTCTCCAAATGTTGTAGTGCCTCTTTATTATCTAATATGCGACTATTTGATGAAATCAACAGGTAATGTCTTGGACTTGAGTAGGAATTATTATTTGCTAAAAGACGGAACACTTTCATCATTCCCAGTACAGGTCATAGCATTGCCTGGACCACCTGGCCTTCCATCTCTATGTCCATCTTCGACTGAATGTGCCCTTCCACAATCAACTAGATCTGCTTCTCCAAAATCAACTACATTTTGCCATTCACAATCAACCACAACTGCACCTGTTTCTCCAGGGCAGCCAACATCTATTGCAGCAGATGTCCCAGTTCCATCTCCACCGCCAGTGGAAATGACTGGTCAAATGAAAAATACCAAAACTTCCAAAGGGAAGGCAAAGGCATTGAATCCCATAACCAGGAAACAAAAAGAGAAAGCTGGGATCATATTTGAAGAGATTGTTCGTCAAATTTATACAGATCCAAAAAATACAAGGTAGAAAAATAAATTGTTTTTAGTCAAATAAACTCTTGGAAACTGTCGTGATCTCAATTGTCAAAAAAAATTCAGCAAATGCATGGAAGAGACTGTCGTTTCTGAAGTAAACAACAAGAAGCAAAGGGGATGGCAAAATGGTCGACCAATGAATCTAAGGAAGAGGTCTGATTTTAACCATTTGACAGACTACTCATTTTTTTTCTTCCAAATTTTGATTGCTTAGTTGCCAGGAAACTGCAAGAACAAGCCATTAGGCCCGAACAAAAGGAAAGTAAAAAGAGAGGTCGACCACCAGAGATCCCTAAGAACATTGAGAAAAGGTTAAATTTTTTACAAACAAAATTTTTGTCATCTTTTTCAGACCATGGATTAATTCAAAGCTATTCATTTTGTGGTTAATTCTCTATTTTATTAATTTGCAGAAAATTGGAAAAACTTGGCACTGACTGTGAAAAAGAGAAGAAGAGCAAGGAAGGCTGGCAAAAAGGGATGCCCAGGAATCCTGAAAAAATGTTTGCTTTATCAGATAGAAAATTTAATTTTCTTTCCCTTCTGGGTATCACTAAATATGGAATTCAAGGAAAATTATGGGAGCAAGTCAGACAATCATCAATCAATAAAGACAAAATTGGTTGCACCGAGGAAATCATGAAGAATCGCTGTCGACTAGAAGATAGTCCACAGATAAGAAACAAGATGCGGAAAGATGATGATTTCCCGCAAGCAACAAAAAGAATGCACCAACAAAAACCAATACTGACAGAACCAGATCGAGGAACCAAGACTAAAAACAGGAATCGATAAAACTGCTATTATTGCTGGCCTCACAGATGTTATGTTGCAAATGACCAAGATTACGTAAGATATTGTGCGGCTCATGGCTATAGCTTCAGGTACTAACAAATTTATATGTAGGTTTCTCTTTCATTCATACTGCAATAATTATGCAGCACACAACTCTGAAGCATGTTTGCTTTGACAATTTCGTAATTTTTGGTATATTATAACTATTGCTCTCTAAACTATGATAAAACCATTTCATTTTCAGTCATGTACTTTATTCTGTGATTGCTTTAATCAGATACATTTTATTTGTTAGATTTTGGTATTGATTTTGTTGGCAATTTGCAATACAACACTTGATCTTTTATGTCTAAAATCTTCAACTATTTTGTGGGGATGACTTATTAATTCTCTTATGTGTATTTGAGCTTTTTATGAATCATATGCTGTTATGTTTTCTATAGGGTGATGATCTATCAAGTTCAAACATTTACATGTTTATAATAGTCTTCAAACCTTGGCAATTCGATTATGACTTATCTACACTACATAAAAACTGCCAACTTTTTCTTAAATTTTTTCGTTTTCTGCTATATAAAAAATGGTGATATATTCCTTAAACAACATTGATTATTTTATCCTTTAAATGGCCATAATTTATTCATACATGTCTAAGCCAGGTATCAAATTGCCTTAACTTTCTCACAGGATTAGTCATATGGACAGGTACACACTAAAAAATCATAAAAATGGTCTTCACAAGAGTTTAGGCAAGGTAGAATTCTATTTCTGTGTCGTGCTGATCATGAATCATAACTATGAATGAATGTTAGGATATGGAATATTTGCTTGCGCAATGTCTTCTTCACTAATGCTATTAACATGGACTCATCTTCCTCTGTATTTTGCCAAAAATGTATGTGGTATGACTTTATTAAATGATTTGATTATTTGCAATATTAATTTTGCAGGTGGATGTGAAAATAATTAGTATCGAGATGATATGAAGTTGTCTTTTGCCAAACACATATCCTATTTTCTATGGAAAATTCTTGCCCTTTTGCAACTTCTTCATCTAGCTATGTGACAATCATTTTGTATATTTGGATGTGTGCTAAATTTGTAATGTGTGATGTAATATATGACCTATCTAAGTATTAAACAATGACATGGACAAACTGTAATATGTATTCTAATGTGCTAATTTGATCACCTATGTGTATCATACATGTATTCTAATGTAGTAATTGAATCGCTTATGTTTATTATAGCAGCTGATCAAACTTTGTTGAATAATTTTGACATAACATTTATATTACAAATACTATTGAAAAATTTGCCCAGATCAACCAAATAGTCAGCACTGACTTCTTACTCAACAAAAAAAAATCAATATGTGTCTACTTTGCCTCTTTTAACAATAACTAAACAATCCAGAATAATTACTGGGTGATCACCTAATTTAAGCTCAATTTATTCTATGTAATCTCCAACTAATCACCACATCATATTAATCAACTTTCATATTCGTAATCTGTGACGAACCGAACCAGAATCAGTTGAGCAAACGACTTAATTCACGAGTTAGCGCGTAATTACTGTTTTCCGATAATTGATTGATTTGCCGGTTTTGGGGATTTTGGCCGGAATCGGCTTCGACGGGGGGAAGGTGTTCCGGCGACTTTCCGAGGAAGGTTTGTGTGGAAAATTGTTGGGCTTGAGGTAGGTTGATGGACCCTTGAAAGGGGGAGGCCGAGATGGCCTCACGGCGACGGATTTTGGCGGAGGAGATTTTTCCGGCCGGTTAGAGATTTTGGACTTTCGAGCTGTTTTTCGGCGTGTGTGGCCGGAATCGAGTTTAGCCACAGTTGAGAGATGTGTTGGGCTTGTTGAGGAGAAGCTTCTGTGAGCTTGGCAGCCAGAAAATCTCTCCGGTTGACGGCGCGCTGCCGCCGCCGCCGGCGGTCAAAGGCGGAGCTCCGGCGACCGTTAAATTTTTTGGAAATGTGTCGAGTTATATGTCGTTTTGCTCATATTCGCGCCCCGATCGTCGCCTTGAGGTTTTCAAGTTGATTTGGGTACCACATTTTCAGTCGAGGGTTTTGAGTGGAGATTTCGGGAGTTTCGTTAATTATTTTTGTATCCGTTATACGTTTCCGGGAACGGTTGGTTTCCGAGGTGTGGTATAGTGTTGTGAATTGTGATTTTGATCAGATATATTTTATGATTATTCAGGGGATCGAGATCGTGCTTCGGGTGAGGGATCTTCCGCCGGACCACGTGATTAGCGCGAGTGCGCGCTTTGCTCACTTGTGAGTGGACATTTTTATATTTTCACAGTCGTTGCGAGTTCGTGATTTTCCGTATTCATTTATATACGATGTTGAGATTATTTATTATTTTCGGAGGTATTATTTTATATTTTATGGTGATGGCATTACTGCATCGATGCTTCGGCTACTCGGCTGATCACCGGTAGTCTGACCAGAGTTGAGAGATTTCTTTGGGCAGGGTTGAGAGATTCCCCTGTTATGCCGCCGGGGTTGAGAAATTCCCCTGACATATTACCATCGGGCTCGAGCGATTCGCCTGGCACCTCCATATATATGTTTTTCGAACTCGCTATACTTGTTTATTGTATATGAAATTGGTGAAAGGCATATGTTTATTTTCGTCCACTCACTCTAACGTTTAATTGCCTTTCCCCTGGGCTTTTCGGTTTCCGTGCCCAGTTTGCAGTTCAGATTCTGGTGTCTCACGTCGCGGTTGGAGGCTAGTTGTTCGAGCTACCTGTCTTTTCCAGTAGGTTCCTTGTTTCGCCTACTATTGTATATTTGTATATATAAATACTAGAGGTCGCTCTGATACGATACTGATACATGTTTTATATGGTTTTTCCCGGATTTTCTATATAGTACAATTATTTTTACTGTTTATTGTTGTTGATATGATATTGAGAAATCCAGATGGGATTGGTGCCCCCGGTTTGGTTTTTGTGGCATAGGATGAAGTGTTATTTTCCGGGTGCAGGTAAAGGCAATTCCGCTTTAGTAGCATTACTCTGCTGAAATTTTGATGGTTTTTCTTTGTCCGTGTTTTCAGAAGGGGTTTGATTCCGGTTTAGGAAACTAAATCGGAGTTGGGTCCTTTCATAATCCATTTTTTTATATAAATGAATTTTCATTGTTATGAAATTAATTATCTTCTCCAATTTCTAAAACTCAAAATGCAATTTGAATTTTGATTTAATTTTTTCTCCGCATCCATTTCATTTTTGTAATTTTCTACATACCTACTATTCAATAAATAATTTTTTGAACCGGTTTCCTTGATTTTTTTACAATAGGCTCCTCAAGATAGTGCATTACGTATTTATGGATATGATCGAATTCATATATCCATTCCTCAGATCATTCACTAAACACATAGATCTCCTTGGTATCCAAAATGTTATGCAATCAATGCATCGCCAACCAACACCAACAAATTTCAGAATATATAATGGAAGCCAAACCAATCCCTCCCACGGTCTCACTATATTTTCTTATGTTTTGTTTACTCTTTGTTCATCTGAGTGAAGCCATCGTCAATCGCCTTGACAAAAAAGATGGGTAAGAACAAATTTTGATCGTTCCCTTTTTTTTTTTGCTATTAAAGTGTTCTAATTCATCGTCTTTTCAGTCAGACACTTAGAGATTAGATATGGCTTTGACTGCTTGGTTTGCATGTCAATTTTGATGCATATCCAATGCATTTTCCAATAAGCCAAATTTGGTTGCATATACATTAGGATTAGATAAATGCTCTTGCATAAGGTGGAATCGAAATAGAGCAAAATTCTGATTTCTATTGAATTTCGATGCCAAAAAATATGATGATATTTGGGGGTTTTGTTGAGGTGTTATTTTTTCATATTCAATCATGCTCTTAGAAATGCCACCAGTTTGAGCTGGAATATGATAATATTGGGAGTTTTTGATTGAATTGTTGTTTCTTAATATTCGATCATTGTTTTGAATTAATAGTGTGATATATGCATCTTCCGATTTGAATGTTGTATGATTTTGTATGGTGATCTCAGTAAAGCATATGATTTGAATTGGAATCAATGATTTTGTGATTGCGAAATTTAGAACCTCTTTGATAGTTTTGTTCTATTTATTTTTTTGCCAAATTTTATCTGATATTAAGCATCATTGGCTGCATTGGGCATACCATTTTCATGGTTTTTTTTTGTTTCCACAGAGCACATGTGCTTGAATACATGTCATTTCCTGTTTAGTGAATATATGTGTTTGAATGCATACCATAGAGTATATGTGCTTGAAACCCATTGCTGCTTTACATTCATAATGTATTCTAACTTTTCTGATTTGTACTTCCCTAATAATATTTTGCAATTCAATTAATCTGTAGATAAAATGTTAGATGAAAAGCAACAACCATGAACAAATAGATGATGTGATGCTCCAACCTATTCCAAGTGGAATCATACTGCTCCTTCCACCTCCTGTCAAAACATCATCGTCTCCATCTCCATTACCAGAAGTGAAAATCACTTTCCTTCAAATTAAAGATCTCAATTCCGGCTGGCCAGGCCCTCCAAGAGGCAAAGGGATAGGGAGAATTAGGAGATCGAGCACTGGGAAACATAAACTAAAGGCCAAAATGCAATCAAAACAAATTGAGCAAGTTGTTGACAGTGATCCAGAAGAACCAACGTTACCTCCTACTATTGTGTGTTTCTTCTAAAGTTTCGTCCCCTTTTTTTTTTCCTATCGCACAAAAAATTATTTACAATTTTGAGTTGAGCAAACCATTGTAGAACACAAATGATTTCAAAATTCAATACAATGGTGTCACTCACTTGTTTCTCCTTAATAAGAATTAATTCATTGTTAAACAACTATTCACATAATATGTGTTGATGTAGGATTCTAAATAGTTGCATCATTTGCAACAAAAGTAGACGAACCAACATTGGTTAAATATTTTTTTCAATAGAGCACTGTAATATATATTGTAGCTTATCATGATCTTACCATATGAAATCAATATCATAGGTATATGTCTGAACTCATGGGCTATATTGGTTCCCATTATTGTTAATGCACATATAATCTTGATTTGATATGCTCAACAATTTCTTATGACATCCAAATACTTAGGATACAGGAATCTATATCATTTTAACCTTATGTTGAAAGGACTCAACCCCGATTTAGCTCCCTAAATCGGAATCAAACCCCTTCGAAAACACGAACCAACAAAAACCGTAGAAATTTTGGCAGAGTTTCGTTACTAACGTGGAATTACCATTACCTGCACGTGGAAAATACACTTCATCCTATGCCACAAAAAGCAAACTGTGGGCACCAATCCCATCCGGATTTCTCAATATATCAACAGTAAAGTAAAACAATAAATATAATAGTACTTTACTGAAATCCGGTGTAAAATCGTATAACATAAACAACAGATTTCTCAGAGCGACCTCTAATGTATAAACATATAAGTATACCACAGTAGGTAGAACAATAAACCTATTGGAAGAAACAAGGTAGCTCGAGCACTATGCCTCCGACCACGACGTGCGACACCAGAGTCCGAACTGCAAACTGGGCACGGAAATCGAAAAGCCCAGGGGAAAGACATAAAACACGTTAGAGTGAGTGGACGAAAATAAATGTCTTTCACCAGTTGATATATATGTTAAAAATAACACATGCGAGTCCAGGTAAATAATAATAACAAAGTACACGAGGTAAAACCATAATCATCTAGCGTACTGAGCATGTAAGTAAAATCCCACGGGGTCACTCATGGACACACACCGTGCTAGTACAGTCCGAATCACGGGATCCCAGACCCACACGTGATTCTAAGCCAGAAATGGCCTCGGATCCGGGGATACGCCCCTCACCGGTCTGGTTGGGGAAACGCCCCTCCAGGCGGCCTACCATCGGGGATCAACCGAGAGGCAAAGTGTATCGATACAACAACGTAACTGAGACTGTACTCTGTGTAAACCAAATCATAAACAGTTTGATGCAAATGCATGAAACAACATATAAGTGTATGTATACTCGTATACGTATATCCGTATATGTATAATCGTAAAACACATGCTCATGTAATCCGAAATCTCATATGCATGCTCAAGTTCATAAAATGTATATCAAGACTCGCAAATAATCCGTGAAAAGAAATGTCCACTCACAAACTGACGTAACGCGTATCGCGTTAACCCGTGATCCGGCGGAAAGTCCCTCGCCAAAAGAACGATCACGAACACCTGAATATTCACAAAATCAAATACTCAAAGTCATAACTCGACATTTCAAAACAAATTATGAGAAACCACCGTTCTCGGAAACACGAAATTAAGTTGACGAATCGTCGAAAATCCGTATATGTACACCTCAATACCTCGTTATACATTCGAATGCTTAAATCGAGAAACGAACCTCCCCACTGCGATCGGGGCGCGATTTCGAGTCAAATGACATGCGACTTGTCGAAAATCCAAAAAGTCAACATTGACCGCCGCGTTGACCGCCGCCACTGACCGGAAGATTTCATGGCGGAGCTACCCCTATTCCATGCAAAATCACCCACTGAGCAACTTTGTCAACTACAACGAAGGCCAATTCAAACTCTAACTCATCCAATTTCACGAAAAATCGAATGTACCCACAAATTTCAAATCCAAAATTCTCCTTCCACAATCAAAATTAGAACTCCAAACTTACATGGTAGCTTGCTAGTGATGAGAGCTTCAAAGCCCACTCAAAGTTGTAGCTCAATTCGGCCTAAAACATTGAACCCGAAATCACCATTTTTCTTCCACTTTGTTGCCGGAATATCTTCCTCCACCGTGCACCATGCCGGAAAATGAAGCCGGGGCTAGACTCGTGAGGTTGAGCCGAGGAGAACAGGACCAGAACCAAGGCCGGAGGTGGCCGGAAGCCACATCACCGTCGTGGAGCTCCTCCTTCCCGTCGGCCTCCTCCTTCCCGTCGGCCTCCTCCACCACCGAGTTGACCCAGTCAACTCGGTCAACTTCATTAAATGAGCTTCTGTTGACTTTCCCTTTATGGAAGGTTACTATTTATACTCTTTCCCAAATTGGAAACCTAATACTTATCCATTTCGACGAACTTTGAACACCCGTAACTTACTCGTCGTGATTTCGATCCCGATAATTCTCGCGGCCACAAACTCGTCTCGACATACTCTTCAATTATCACCCAAAGTCAAACACATCGGCCAATCGGATAAAAAGTCAACCATTCAAACCAACACATTTAAATCGACTAAATAATTAACAAACGGAAATATTCGCAACTAATTCTTCGTAACTCAAAACAATACTCCGGAAGTTCCCACGAGCTCGAAATTAAATTCTGAACAACTTTCGTGAAGAAGCCGCAACCAAATTCTCGACCGGTAATTTAGTCGTTAAGTAGCCCACCATTTAAATCCGAACTTCAAATATTCATAATTAATTTCTCGGTCGTCCAAATAACGATCCGGAACCGCCCACGAACTCGAAATCACACATACAACGACTCTCGAGAAGAGACCCAGCTCTAATTCTCGGCCAATGATTTAGTCGTTAACGAACCTGGCGGTTCAATCAACTGTCGACAATCTGCGACTACGCAGTAACTCATGTATACAGCTGATTCTGGTCCGGGTCGTCACATATGTATTATAATGGTGGGTATGACAAACAATATGGAAAACTGATTATTTGTTCTGCAACAGTTCTCAAGAATAGACCATTCAAACAGTGTTGGAAAAAAGGAAAGGGGGTTGGCCAAAAGGAGTACCCAGAAACACCAAGAAAAGGTGTACCTCATTCTATCACTGAACTCTATTGAATTTTAGGCATGACTAATTTTTTTTTCTTTTGCAGAAGATTGCAGCAACAGGCCAATCAAGGAAAGAGGAAACCTGGATGGCCAAAGGGGGTACCGAGAAACCCAGAGAAAAGGTTTGGCATACTCTATCACTGAATTCTATTTTTTTCTCCCATATTATTGAATTTTACTATTGCAGAAAATTGCAGCAAGAAGACAATCAAACGTCACCAGAGAGAAAGCCAAGAGGGTATCTAAAATGGATGAAAAGAAAACCATTGCAGGCCAAGTTCAACTGGCATTGTTCATCTGACAGAACGTCCGCTCCAACTGCAAAAGAAACCGCAGCAAACACTGCAAGCCGAATGGGACCAGATGGACCACCAGAGAATTTGGCAACAGTTTTGCAAAGATTGCATTCCAACAATGTCATGATTATTGGTATAAGAAATCTGATGGCGGAACAAGTGAACCAGACAAAATAAATAATAGAGCTCTTGAGCGGGTTGTAGGACATGTTTAAAGGATGCAATGGAGTGGAGATAGTGTAAGTGCTATTGTCCCATGTTACACAATTATTTCTATGGAATTCAATACTTGCTCTGAACTCATCCAACTTTAACTCATCTGTATATACAGCAAGGAAGCTGCACCAAATGCTTTGTAACATGGCTTCAGACCCAGGTCACCATTAATTTCTATTTTATTTGCTCATTTAAATCAATCATCGCTACATAACGCTGCCATATTTATATTTTCGGAAAAATAAAAAAATTTAGAATTTTACTATGACTAATTATATATCATTTTGCATAAAAACCGATGTTGTCCCTTATTGTAGACATATTTGAAACAAATGATGACTTTATAGGAATTGACAGTTCCTATTTTTGAGGCTAGTTTTGTATGATGGAGCAATTTCAATTTTTGATATTTTATTATATGGAATAATAAGGTATCACAATGTCTTTTTTTTTTTGAAAATATAAATATGACAGCGTTATGTAGCGATAATTGATTTAAATGATCCTTAGAATTTGACTATGACCTGCAGAATGATTAAGAGACTGTTGAAGCAAAAATACAAAATTTTAGAATTTGACTATGACTAATTATATATCATTTTTTCTTAGACCATGCAATAATCCTTCATCGCATCCCTGTTTTATCACTGCTCCAATGAGAAATCCTGATTTGCTTTCAAAATTGTTATCTTTTTCAAAATATAGTTTCTGTTGTATCATTATAGAATTGTCCATTGCATAAATAAAGAATTATATTTGTGATATTACAGTCTCTTAATCATTCTGCTTTTCTTCTCATACCTTATTGAAAAGTGTAATTGATTAACTATATTAAACTTGCGGGTCAGTTTATGAAGGAATGCTGTGCATGTCATCGATAAAAGTTGTCTTTTGTTGAAAACCAACTTATAATATGTGGAATCACCATTAAGTTTTGCAACTTTTATCTATGATCGGAGGGATTTTAGCATAATCCTTTTATTCTATTTAATATGTAATCAGACATAATTTATTTCATCTGCAAAATTTTTATTTTTCATATTCAATAGGAAGGAGGAAAACATGTTTTATTGAGAAATGCATTACTTTGAATGAATCAACCATGACACCATGACACCATTCTCTGCATGCACTTGATTATAAATATATCTTATATATTTACTTAGATTTGAGGTTCTTGGCCCTTCAATCCGCAAAAAAGTGGAGTATCAATTAAAAAATAATCAAATTAACCATCATTATATTTACAAATGGATAATGAAACAATAGTTTAATTCTTCAATAAAACTTATAATACCAAAACATTATTCATGCTTCTTCCTTTTTTGATATCGTGGCAAACTTATAATACCAAAACATTATTCATGCTTCTTCCTTTTTTGATATCTTTGTTGCCACGCGCGGAAACGCACATCATGTGTGTGGGGGAACGCGCGCGGAAACGCACACCATGTGTGTGATTCGCCCGCACACCTAATATATGTGTGTGGGATCAAGCACTGATGTGCTTTTTTAACATCCAAACTATAGTTCTGCTGGTCAGTAAACCTTGAACAACAGTTCAACCACAGATGTTCAAGGAATCTAATGAGTCAGGAACTGAAGAAAGAAAAGACCTTGGCAATTTACAAGCCCCAAAATATTCCCTACAACAACCATGTACCTTGTCTCATAGACGTCAATGATGCCTAGCAAACCTACTCCACTGGCTGATTACTTGATAAAACTTGTGCATTTATCAAACAAACAATTTCCAGAATTGAACAATTCTTATTCATCAAATTTCACATCAATTGGACATTGATGATTGCAACACCAGACAAGAGTCACAATACTAATAACTCTTAGTAAGAAGAGTAGTAATAAGCTAAACATTATACATATCATATGTTATACCAGCTAAAACACTCTTTTCAAGAGTTGAGCTCTCTTTCGTTTACTAATTCCGAAATTATTTCCAATTGACTAGTAGAGTAGGCAGTAGATGCAGAGACCAGGCTTCCAGCAGCTGTGTTCGAGATTTCAGGGGCACTTGGGCTTGCCCTTGTTGTTCTTCTTGTCCCTATAGCAAGGACACTCATGCTTGTTTCCATAAGTTCCAGAAGGAACACACTTGCACTGTTCACAGCATATCCCACAGTACTTGATGCACCGATCTTGAACTCCAGCCACCGCACACCGCGTCGAACACTTGTCACTGCAAAATGCTGTCTCACATAATCAAACCACCAGAGAGCAAGAAACAAAGAAACCCTCATCAGTATCACAAACAATCTTACACAACAAAAACACTAAAACACAACAAAAACATTAAAAAGGAAACTTCAGTTTCAAGCTAAACATAAATGAAAACAAAAGCTTACGTGAGGTAGCAAAGGCTGGCTCCATCAAAGAGGAGCTAAGAAGAAGAAAACAGAGAAGAAGTGGAAAATAGATCTTCATCTTCACCTTGAAAAACAAATGACAGGACTGAGTTGAGGCAGTGTGCTAGGCTATGGCTATGGGGGGTATAAATACTGAGAGCAGTAAGACTTGGAAGTTTGTGACGACCTAACTCATTAACTGCTTGTAAATCTACATTGTTACACTTGCCATTGGTGTACTTGTACGTGAGGAGCTGAGCTGGTGAATGATGCATGTTAAGGAAAGCACAGCTGGAAGTACTCACTTTTAGGGCACAGTATTTTTTTGGGTCGGTGGAGACACTGAGTGGTTGATCAGGTCCACGCGGTTTCTGAAAGTTTCAAGGTTAGGTTTAGTGTACTAGTACCTTCTTGGCTTTGGCTCCATGTGTGAAGTGTCACTTACAGTAACCAGTAAAAATGGCTCAGTTGCGTGAGCCAGATGATAAAATTACTACTGAACCTAGGTCAAGAGGTAGAACTAACCACAGCTCCTGCTAACCAGTAACAACCTGTGTTTGCTATTTATGCATTTTTCTTGTGTAAGAGATGGTTGTATGTGACACTATACATACAAACATACTAAGATACAATCTACGTACATGTATACATAATTTGCATATATAGGGACATACATCATCCTCCCACATCATTTGTTGGGCAAGCCTGCTGACAATCAAAGTGTTCCTTGGCATAGTCATTTGATGCTAGCAAATTGACCTGCAGAATTGCAATTGGGTGCAAGTTCAGTGTCTCGCGCATCCTCATTTTTAGGAACATCAACTGAGAAGCATAAGTCCATACCTTGATTATTTCTGACTTTGATCTTGGACGCATATGAGCTGCTAGAATACTTAGGTTGAACTCCTACGGTGCAAGGACATTTAAACTAGAGACATGTAAGTTGATGATGGAGAAAAAAATTAAATGCATGGCACCGCTAGATAATCTATGGATCCTTTTAGAAAAGAAAGACATGTAATTTTGCATTTCTTTGTAAAAGTTGTCGATTTGTGATTGTGGCATGATTTGTGATGACACAAGTATGTTGCAAACAGATCATTCTTGATTTTCAAACAGAGTTAATGTCAGTAGTTTAGAGAAACTTACTCTGAAAGGATCACCCCTCAAAGATTGTACAAACATTGAACTTCTTGATCTTCCTCCACCCTGCATAAAAACAGCAAACAGTCCAAATTAGTAGAGAAACCTACTTCTAGTCATCCTTAATCCTTCCCCTTCTGGAAACTTATTCTTTTTGCCTTTTAGTTCCAAGAATCTTAATATTTACTTTGATAACATAGAATCTCAAGGTAATACACTAGAATTTGTTATATTATTGACATCTACTCCTACAACTTGTACTACCTAATAAAGAAATGGTATAAAAAGAGGTTTTAATAAAACATTAGGAGACAACATTATGATGTGCACTTGAGTTCTTACATAAGACAAAGGTGCATAGAATTCTACACTAGAATATTAAAATGGGGGGAATGTAATCCCATTTCACGTGGGCATAAAGGATGGGATTCCCAACCTGAATTTTCACCCAATTACAGAAGTGTTGTCCCCAACCACAGTAGAGTTTTGGCAGCAGACAGTAGCAAACTAGTACTCCAATTCTAGATGAGTCTATGAGCCTGTTTGGTATAGCTTTTGAAAACACTTCCAAACATATAGAAGTACTTTGAGAAATTATAAAGTGTTTGGTTATACTTAAAAGTGCTTTGAGAAATTTTAAGGAATCACTTATAAGTCTTCAAATCAGTTTTGAGAATCCATCCCAAATAGGCTCTATATTCGACTAGAAAACCATAATTTGGGTACTATATATATATATATATGAACTAGAGAGCTATACCTTCAGAGATACATCCCTCAGACATCACACACAATAGAGTTTTGGCAGCAGACAGTAGTAAACTAGTAATCATATTCTAGTTGAGCCTATATTTGACTATAAAACCATATTTTGGTTACTATGTGTTTATGAACTAGAGAGCTATACCTCCAAAGATATATCCCTCAGACGTCGCCCTGTCTGAGCACAGCATATGCGGACTACATGTTCATCACAACTCCCACTGATGATATAATCTCTTCCATTCATGTAATAGGATCTAGTGTAATTCTGAGAACTTCCTGTCGAGGCTATATCAAAATTCAAGTGAAGTCTCCCATCAACTGCTAGAAGTTGCTTAACCTGATATCACCGATAAGTGCATCTCAGAGAATGCTAAAATATATTTCGAAGGAGAATAACTAAAGATGCACAACGTACCATCAAAACATCACATTGCATGAGATATACCAAAAAAGATGAACAATAAACAATTCTTGAAGAACGGGCCACAGACAACATCACCTATTCCTTACGACATAATTAGTTCGAAGGAAAAAAAGTTGCAAGGCCGCAAGCACTAACTTCCTCCCACACATCTAATTATCTAAAGCTTGCATGAAAACCTCAGGTAGCTAACTTGCATCTGTTCTCAGTCTAACATCTAGACCAATAACAATGGACATAACACTAAGTAATAGCATCAAAGTGCATAGTAGAAGAGGAGTTCTGCAGGCAACCTTATTGCTAGCCTGCTTTCATAAAACATACAAAAATTACCTCGTTGTCAACAGCTGAGACAAGAAGATAGTGATCATCCGGAGAAAAGCAAACCATCACATTACCCCTAGAGCTTGAAGAAGAATAACAGGGGCTAATTGGGTTTTGTCTTAGGTCCCACATCTTGACTTCTTGATCAAATGAAGAAGTGGCGAAAATGGACGGGGAATGGTTTGCAAATTTTATTACATTAATATGCTCTCCATGCATATCAGCAAACACCTGTAAGCGTCTTCCAGTACTGATGTCATATAAAGCAACATCTCTCGAGTAACCACTGGCAAGAAATAGCTCATCCGTGGAATTAACATGAACAGATGTCAGTTGGTCAAACTCGTCAAAGGAGATAGAACTGACACCATTACATATGCCTGTTTCCACCGATTGCATATGATGGATATCATACAATTTCAATGAGCCATTGTCTGAACCAGCTATCAGCTGGCACCATAACAATTAACCAAATCATCATTAGCATATGTCATATCAAGAAAGACATGTATACATGCACAAGAAGATAAAAATTACTTGAGTTTTACAAGAATTCTCTATGACTAGCAATATTTATATATACTCTCACTTGAAAATGCTTTCACATCTAATAATTGAAAACACTGCGAAATACGAAAAATTCCACAGTTTACATATAAGAATCACTTCCACCAATGCTTAATTTTCATGTACCACTCTGAGAGGACATAATAGAGATGGAGGCAATGATAGACCCATCCCACGATAATTTCCATGTGCCAAAGTACCAATATGTTATGCTTATATATCTGTCTGAGGCAACTATCAACCAATACAATGGTGACATTGTATAAGTGAATTTTCATTTGACTAAAATTCATTTAGGAGGTACACCAACAAATATATCCTATCCTAACATGTTGGATACTCCCTGCAGTTGCCAATGCAAGTCGCCACAAGCCATAAGCCATCTAACTTTATTTTAAGAACATATTTCTGCCCATAAAGCTTTAAAAAAATCACATAGTGCGAGTACGGTCACACGATTAATGTTCACTACAACAGAAACTACATACCTTAGAGGGATACTTCTTGAGCCAACAGAGTCCCAGCACACTATTCATTGCTCCTAGTGAAGGGATATAGCTGACGATTTTCCCATTTTCATGGTTAACTGCAACTATTTCGCCATCTAATGTTCCAAAGACCATTAGGCTAGAGTTGGATGGATGGTACTCAAACTGCCTCGGACGAAAGATTCTACTTTCACCTCCAAAGTCACTACCTAAAACAGAAAGTGGATCCAAGAACGGCCAAGCAGAAGATCCCATTTTGGCAGCACAAAGAGACCTGGTATAGAAGCATGGAGACTTTTCGTAGAGATTGGATACTTTTCTCTCAGGACTTCGCGCATGATTTTGGCTTGATCTTATTTCTCGTTTCTGTAAAACACTCAAAACATTCTCTTTATGCTTTCTGTGATATGGTAGATGCTCAAAATATTCTAAAAACGTCTTCCTAGCAGTTTCCTGATCACTTTTTCTAATCGGCACGTTATCCAAAATTCTCAAACGAGGTAATGACGCCATCATGTACTCTCTATAGTACTTCTCGAAACATATTGGTGAAGCATGGCAAGAAATATATTTCAATGCATTATCTCCCATATACGTTGTACATGGACCAGCAACGAGCTCCACCTCGCTTTCATCCTGAAAGTTAGCAAAAGATTACTGCCAACCAAAGTACAAACTCAATTGAAAACATATAACGGGAAAGCTGCTTGACAATTATGAGTACATGACCACAACATTTATTATTAATTTAATAATACATATACATATCCAACTATAATCAAATTCATAAACTCAAATTTGTTAGAAATAGGGCAACAACTCGCCCTACCGGAAGCTCTACCCTTCAGGTGGAGAAAGGCAAACAAGGAGAAACATGTAAGTGCACCCTGACCATACACCTCGCAAATTAATAAAGAGAATGAGAATGGTAATTGGAGGTTTATACACCATGTTAGACAACCACAGCAACAATATTATATCAAGCAACCCATAGAGTAAACATATCTTATATATAAGAATGTTGAGTTGAAGTTGATGATGAAAATTCTTCTCTAAGACGAAAAGAAACTTATTTTTAAAACATGTAAGGAAGTAAGCTCTGAGCAGCCAATTGACCACAATCCTATATATCTACTTCATGTGGTCATTTAAATAATCAGTTCATCAGATGCTACTGCTCATCTTTAAAAAGATTACATCGTTTTCCACAATCAAATATAGACAAAAGGATTCCAATTAAAAGCACTCCAGTCATATCTACCAGAAAGATTCAGTTATTACCTCATTTTGTTGATTGAGCTGTATGTTACCCCCTGAAAAAACATTTGACAATCGCTCCACAGAACCATATTCTTGCACAGGACTCGAAAAGTCCAGTTCACTGTCATCTGAAGAATCCTCTCCCCTGCTTTGCATATCATCATTAATAACCACATTATTGAGCAAAAACATATTCCTAAGCACCTCTTCTGTGCTCAAATACTGGTCTGTTAGTTCCCCAATATCAATGGATGATGCTCTACCGTAATATCGCTGATTGCAATCAACTTTTTTATCTGACTTCCCACTAGATGATGCAGAATAAGGCCCATCGTCATTGCAGCAAGACCAATGCTGAAACCGAAGTTCAACCAAAGAAGGGAGTTTAGAAAGCGCAGCAATGGTTGTCCAGAGATTTAAAATTCTTGTCCCACACAGGGATAGGCATGTTAGATTGGGCATGCATGTAAAACAATCCTCCTGAAAGCTAGTGAGTGAAGTACTAAAGTCAAGGTTAAGGGTATGTATTCGCGTGAACTCCCCCATCATATTGAGCTTCCGAAAATGTGAAGATCTCAAGTGCAAGACTTGGCATGGCAAACCTCTCTGTGAAAGATCCCTAGGAATAAACATGTATTAGTAATATCAAGTCACTTACATATGGAAATCATCTTGAATTTGAAGCATAAGACATAAATGTATTGATCTATACAATATTTCTTAGAGATCAAAAAGAAGCTTTTGTGAGTTGTGACTCCAAGCATAGGAAAGACAAATATTACTGAAATATCTATAAATCTTGAAGGGGTACCGAAGAGAAACAGAAGGATGAAGAACCAAGTCCAGAACATTAATAAAAGGAGTATAGAACATTTCCAAATTGGACCAGTTTAATATTGTTCATTTTTACTTTTTGTGCTTTTGCAGAGCTTAATAACACACCTTTAGTATTGTCTTCAATAAAAATGCCTGAAAACCAATTTGAGGAACAAAATAATCTAATCTATCATTTCCTAAACCCTCAACTTTTGAACAAGAACTGAGCACACATGTTAACTGCAATGTAGTACAAGCGGCAAATAGCTTACAAACAACCTACCATTTGACTGATATTATTAACACAAGGCCAACAAACAAAACCCCAGTGCATACCTCAAGAAATCCTTTCCAAAAGAAATATCTTGGAGATCAACAACACGAAGCTTTTGATTGATAGCACGCATCAATGTCAGAGCATATTTTCCACTCAAAACATGCAAGGCTTCGTTGCGTATATCAACCGCTTGAACCACAGAAGCATCAAGTTCCAAACATAAATCAAGCAGTGGTTGAAATTCAGCATCCATAAGGTGGTCCAATGAAATCTCCAAGCTACAGAGCTCATTGCGAGACCTCATCACCTCAGCCTGGATTGAAAAGAAACCCAAAAAAAAAAAAAATCAATTAAAAATATTGCTCTAACTATCACAGCTCAACTGAACATTCAAGACTCACACGCAGGTGTAGGAAGACAGTGTGTCATATTACTTTCCATGTTGTCACATCTCCAACTGTCAACACAATAGAATGGCCGACTTGGCAATAGATGGTTCTAGAAATAACTCATTATCTCATAGGCTATACCAAATATTCTTGGCAAGATTGCCAATTTACTTGCATATTATAGACATTTGTATTTCGCCTTTTATCTTCAATTGGGTGGTACCTATTTATACATTTTCTTCCAATGCCTACCCTATTCTAGTTCTCTATCATGTAATGACTACTACCATCTACTGAAATGAATAAAACTAGAAACTTGGTTCTCTAGTTCTACAAAGCTGAAAACTTTCTATCAGAATCAAAATCAACTCATCAACTGTATACCAAAGAACTCATGTTTCAATAGAAACAGTAAGGATGACAATCATCACTGACCTTAAAAAGAGCAGAGAGAATTGCGCAATTGGGTTGAACACAGTGCTTCCTGCAGGAATTAATATACCTACAGAGCCAAATAAAAAAATAAAAAAGACAGATTATATTTCAGTTTATCTTATTCAGTTCGCATTGCCGACACAGAACAATGATAGCGTAAACTGAACTCAAATATTATCCATCCAAAATTTAGAATTAGAGAGAAGTGTTTTAACTGACATCTCTTCTAAGGTCGCGATGTCGATTATTGCCATGGTTGCTGAGCTCTTCTGCAACTGTCGACTGCAGAAAAGGGTCCGTCCCCGACAGTTGATCGAAGTATTTTTTTGCTCTGAAATTTGTGTAATGAAAACTTGAAAAAAGACATGCGTTTCAGAAGAGATGATGAGAGTTGTGATGAAGAAGTTGGGCCGCAGCAAATGGAAGATGGTAATAAAATGGATGAAACATGATAACAAGGCCCAGCTGCTTTGTAATGGGTCATTGCTCTTTGTTTAGTAATCAAACAATCCAACACTTTCAAAAAAAAAAATAATAATTTGTTAGTGTATGATTTTCATAAAACCAATTTTTTTTTCCGGATGAACTCCAACTATGTGAGCTCTGGCAGAAGTTCTATGAGATTCGAGTCATTCCACACCAAACTTTTGGCGAGACTTGTCGGAAAATTTGAAAAACACGAAAATTAACTCATGATGAAAAAATATAAATTTTGATATTTGACTATTCGAGACACATATTGTATATAGAAAAATAAATCTAATTGATATTAATCAATAATGAAGAACCTAAGGAGAGTTTGGTCAGTATAGAATATATTCATTTTAGAATAGTGTTTTCTTCCAAAAACTAGTCGTGTCAAATTGAATAGTATTATACTAAAATTTTGATAATTAACAAAAATTAAGTAAGTCATTAGAGAAAATTCAAAATCTGAGCAGTGTCAATTGACACTCTTCACCTTAAGAGCATCTGCAGTGGCAAGCAATTTTGCCGAAAATATGACATCCTCTGCCTCAATCCCGTTGCTAATAGGAAGTCCACGGGTTAAAATCTATGCAGCGGTGGTTTTGGGGTGCGTTGACCAACGGTTGACGTTGAGGAATTCCTCGACAGCTTCCGAAAATTGATCGAGAGCAAGAACTTCCTCCCTGGTAGAGCCCATGTATGTGGGAATTGCTCTACCTTAGTCGCATCGGGAAGGTCACATTTCCCACCCCTGAATCGATAGCTCGCTGGAATCATGTCAGAAGCGGTCTGAATCACGAGGAATCAACGATTGCTAGGCTTCAAGCTCCTTCAGTCCTTCTCTCCCTCTTTTCTTCTTTCTCTTCCTCTCTCTCAACGACGATAGTGACTAAGTTTTCCTCTCAACAACGACGGCTGCCTTTGCAATGCTTTATTGTTTTTTTTTCCTATTCATCAATGAATTGGATACGTTTTCCGGTGGGTATAGTGTTGTGTTCCTCATCTGCTTAATTATCGTGTTTGTTCGCATGTTTGACACATTTGCTTTGTAATCCTTTGTTAGCATTAGCCCACTCATTTGTTAGCATAGTCCTTCTTCTTCTTTTTTTGTATATGAGAGTCTAAATTAAAATTTTCATGTAGCATTAGAATTTAAACTATATTGGCTAACCTAAGTATTTTGTTTTAATTTTTTAATATATCTATATATTCTTTTATTTTTTTGAAATAATCTATTCGATGAACAGTGATTGTACTTTCTCAAATAGGAATTTCTAGACAATAAGAGCATATGCAGCGGGAGGGAGATTTGCGGACGTTCTCCCCAGGGGCCCGCCGATATAGGACGTCTGGCTTCGAAGAATCGTGCAGTAGTGAAGAAATGGAGCGGCGGCCGGACGTTGACAGAGGGAACGTCCTCGCCGGCATCCCCAAATTGATCGAATAGGAGAACGTCCTCCCTGGCGATCCCCAAGCACATGGGTGACGTCGGGGGAGGGGGGGGGGGGCCGTAATTTTTTTTTTTCATTCTGACACGTGTAATACACCCGCCGGTAATTCTGTAAAAAAAAATTGACTCAACCAATCACATGGCAACATGTGGCCAGGCTGTCAGCAACGGATCCATCAACGGATCTGTCTCTAGGCCGTCCATTTTGAACTGAAAAATAGATCTGACGGCCCTCATTCAAATGAAACGGCTACTTCGGCCAAAAATTTAATATTTGCAAATAAAACTCCAAAAAAATTACAAATGACCACCTGCACTTTTTCTATAAATAATATATTCATTTCATCCATTTCTCACACTAATTTGTGCACAACAAATTTATTCTCTCCCTCCCTCCATCTCTCCCCTCAACCCTTTGATTTTCTTGTAAAAAAATGACTACCAATTGGCTTCTTTCGGAAGATGTACAATTGTGCATCTCTTATTGTCGTTTTAGTGTTGATTCCATCACCGAAAACAAACAAAAGGTTGACAAATTGTGGGAGAAGGTTTATGTCGATTACAAGGAGACTTGGGAGCTAGGTCACGGTGAATCGAGGCCGGATGCTAGGACCCAAAATGCATTATCCTCTCGTTTCACAAAGTTGAAGCTAAATTTGAAACTTTGGAGTAGTGCTCTTGCTTTCCCATGAAGGAATGCACCATCCGGTTCAAACTTACAAGATGAGGTAAGTTTGT
Organism: Geum urbanum; assembly: GCA_946800695.1. Lineage (NCBI taxonomy): Eukaryota > Viridiplantae > Streptophyta > Magnoliopsida > Rosales > Rosaceae > Geum > Geum urbanum. The sequence goes on along the minus strand of OX327007.1, from coordinate 5,451,738 downwards.
CATCTCCCATTTTTTTAAAATTTTGTTCTTATTAAATACAAGTTGTTTATACCATATTGTTTGAAATTAGTATGTCTTTTAAAAAAAATTGTTCTTATGAAATACGCATTGTTTATACCATGTTATTTAATATTATTATGTCTATTTTATTTTATTTTATTTTATTTTATTTTATTTTATTTTATGAAATATTAGTTGTTTATACCATTTTGTTTGATATTCTTTTGTCATAGCAACTAATTATTTTTATTTTTGGTTAGATGAGACGTGCTTAATCATTTTATATTGCAAAAAAGACGAAAGGGTTTAGAGACTTTAATTATTGGTAAGCGGTGAAGTATCATCTTTACTTTATCCATGTCGAAGCTAGTAAACCTCCGCCTTACTCATCATTTACTCTACCTTACTCATCATCTACTCCCACAATCTCAATGCCTCCCACCTTCGACTTGGACGAGGATGAAGTGATTGCCACACCAATGAGTTACAAAGGTCCCTCTTCTTCGGTTAGACCTATGGGAGTGAAAGCGGCCAAGGATGCCAAAAATAAATGATAAAAGGTCATGACTCCTATAAATGAGAGAGTCGAGGCTTCGAACAAAATTGCGGCAAATCAACAATTTTTTGTGAACAATCAAAAAGAAAGTGATGTTGTTGAGGTTGCCTTTATGGAAAAGCAACTTGCCCTTCAAGAGAGAGACTACAAATTGAGGGCTCTGGCGGAGGAAACTAGGATTATGTCAATGGATACCGATACTATGACTCCTAAATCAAAGAGGTATTTCACAAAGAGGAAAGCCGAAATCCTCGCTCAAGTAGATGGAGTTGAAGAAGAAGCTAGCGAGGAAGCCTTTTCAAATTGTTATCGCCCTCTTTTTCCAAGCACTTAAATTATGTAATTTAATTTTTCAAGCATTTAAATTATCGTTTATGTAATATAAGTTTCCAAGCATTTAAATTATGTACTATGTAGTTTCCCTTTTCAAGAAATAAAAACGCATTTTCTTTATTTAGATCAAGTTCACACACATTACAATAAGACATAGTCGAATGAAACACAGATAATTGAAAGACATAATTCAAACACACAACAATGCAAACACATAATTAATACAACATATTTATAATTGTTCACCGGTCTCAAGAAACCGATTGTGTTTAATTAAGTCATTCTGAAGCTCTCCATGGATGTAAGTATATTGGAGATCTACAAGACGGTCATTAAACCGTTGTTCATTCTGTCCATCTCTTCCAACCGGCTCGAAAGGAATCTGATTCCCTTGTTGGTCCACTGGACCATCATAAACTGTGAAAGCGATAGATGGATTTTGGAGATCTTCTTCTTCGTTCTCCTCAAACTCATCCTCCATAAATTCTTCCTCAATGATCATGTTGTGCATTATGAAGCAAGCCAACATGATACTTTTTAATGTCGATAAGTGGTGACACCGAGCTGCATGCCGAATAATTCCCCAACAAGCTTGTAAGATGCCAAAGCACATCTCCACATCCTTGCAGTATGCCTCATGTTTCTTCGCAAAAAGCTTTTGTGGTAGCTCATGAGGATTGGAAATCATTTTGACAAACGAGGAGTACCTCGGATATATCCCGTCAGCAAGATAGTAAGCGTTGTGGTATGTCATACCATTGAATTTATAAGTCGCAGTCGGACTTCTTACAGCAAACAGCCGCATCAAAGACATCTGATTGGTAGAGCACGTTAATATCATTTTGAGCTCCTAGTACCTCGAAGAAACTGTGTCATATTCACATATCATATGAGGTCACTGCCTCTAACATAATAGTGGGACGACCCTTTCTCCCTGAGTATGACCCAGACCAAGCGGTGGGGCAGTTCTTCCACTCCCAATGCATGCAATCAATACTTCCGATCATACCAAGAAATCCTAGCTGTCTGGCCCTTCTTAGAAGTCGAGTAATGTATGTCTGATCTGGAACGCCCGAGATAATTGTTACCATAACGCTCTACAACTTGGGCGCACCACTTCTTCATGCATTCAGAGTTGTTGATTCCCCCATCCTTGTGATTTCAGCATACTGATCTGTAGCTGAGCCGTATGCCAACATTCATAGAGTACCGGTCATCTTTTGTTGGGGAAGTAGTCTGAGCATTGCAGTGGCGTCAACGCGTTGATGCCAAAATTGTTCGTAGTTGCAGAGATCCGTCATTATACGGTTGAATAAATTCCGGCTCATTCGAAACCTCCGGCGAAAGTTGTGGTCGTTGAACACTGAGCGTTCGATGAAGTAATCTTCCATAAGATTTTGTCCTCTGGACTCCCTCATCCTTTGTTGATTTGCACGGCGGCGTGGTGGTTCATCATCAAATGCTGTATTCATCGAGACCGCGTCGGTTATGAATGCATTCATAATTTCTGCATTTCGCTGACGCTGTTGTCGCCTCTTACTGAAAAAATTGTTCAAACCCATAGGATTCATCTTGATGAAACCGGAATATGAAGAAGTGTTTGGAGAAATTTGTTTACGAGTAGAACTACAAGTGATTTGTAGTTGGTGTGAGTATTCAAGAAGCCATAGATGATGCTTTTATAGCCTTTTTGAATTACCAGATGTTTCAAGATAACGATACGTGTCACAGCTTGATTGGTCGAAAATCTTACCAAAAATATTCTTCAATAATTTAGACGATAACGAAATTGTGCCATATCCATATGTCGCAAACTAATTGGTCGAAAATCTTACCGAATATCTTCATCAATAATTTTGTCGACACCGACACGTGGACATGGCACTTGTCACATTCTCATTGGTTTGTAATCTTACCGAAAATCTGTATCAATAATTTCGTCGATAAATACACGTGTCACTAAATTATTGGTAGAAAATTTAATCAAAAATCTGCTACCAATTATTTGATCGAGAATTACACGTGTCGGCTAGTTCTTGGATAAAAATATTACTAGAATTTAGAAAAAATCATAATTTTAAATAATAATCTCTATTAATTATGCAAATAGTGCTTAAGGATAAATTTTTAAAATGCCTAAATTTGTCCTCCATCATACATACTCGCAATGTTAGAATCTGAAAAATAAAAGGGCTAAAAAGTAAAAACAATAGAGGAGCGGTTTGTCGCTGCAGTTTATCCCGTATTCACTGTGGTCGCTTTCAGATTGGAAATTCTCTATTCCTCTCAATCCTGACAAAAGTGATAAGATTTGGTTATAGATGGTTTTGTTGATGGTGTAGGAGAGAGAGAAACAATATGAGAGTGGAATTAGAGATGAGTTGGGGTTGGGTGGTTATGGGTTATCGAGGTAGCGGGGGCAAATTCGAGTTGTGGCATACTTGGTCAGCCGACCACATACGAGGAGATTTAGTGAGACCAACCAACGCACTACAGACCCCTAACTAACGAAGGTCATTGGCAGCCATTGATAACAAATGAAGCAATATAGAAGAGAGACGATGAATAGAGACCTATTCGAAGAAAATTAGCAACAAATGAGAGGTTTTAACTTTTACTGTTTTACATGGTTCTAAATAGTTTATTTCTCCTCCATTAAATAATTCTATCTCCTTCTTTCTTCACCCCTTTCATTATTTGTTCTATTTTACCTGTTTTCAATTTATGGGTTTATTTGTTATTCATTTTGTCTATCATATTTACACACCCTCAATAAACACTCACATTTCGTACGCGTGAGCACAACGCTCTTCTGCACGCGCGTATGCGCGTGCATGAAGGCTAGTAAATAATAATAGAAACTTCTATTTTGAACACCGCTGCACGCAAAACAGGAATACGACTTCATAACTCATTTCATGATACATATGCTCTAATAAGTCTTAAACCGGTGTGGATGCTCTAATGCAGCTATGTCCATGATTCCTCCCCTGGTTTACTAGGAAGCAAAACCAGACCACCGATCTCACCAACACCACAGCAAATGCCTCACTAAACTGACAATCTTTTCTTCTCCAACCTCACACAATGGCTTTGTCAATCACAGCAGTAAACCCTCATCCTCTTCTCCACTTATTGAACCAATGTACAGACATGTCTCAACTCAAACAAATCCACGCTCACACATTACGCACCACCACAAACCCACACACCTTCTTCTTCCTCCACACCCGAATCCTCCACTTCTCATTCTCCTCCGACCTCAACTACGCATTTCGTGTCTTCAATCAGATCAAGGTCCCAAACTCTTTCATGTACAACACTCTCATTCAGGCCTGCGCTCGAACCACTGAATTCGAACGCCACGCAATTCTAGTGTACCGCGAAAAGTTGGAACAAGGTTATGCAATGGCGGATGAGTATACATTTCCTTTTGTTTTGAGAGCATGTGCTTACTTGTTTGCATTGTCAGAAGGGAAACAGGCACATGCCCACGTTGTGAAACTTGGGTTTGGTTCGGATGTGTATGTTAACAACAGTTTGATTCATATGTATGCTTCTTGTGGGTGTTTGGTTTATGCACGTAAGGTGTTTGATGAAATGCGTGAGAGAGGAAGAAGTGTCGTGTCGTGGAATGTTATGATTGATTTTTTGGTTGGGGCAGGGGAGTTTGAGCGTGGGTTGAAGCTGTTTGGTGAGATGCAGGAGATGTTTGAGCCTGATGGGTATACGATGCAGAGCGTTGTGAATGCTTGTGCTGGTTTGGGTGCTTTGTATTTGGGAATGTGGGCTCATGCTTATATGTTGAGGAAGTGTGAAGTTGATGCAAGTTGCAATGTTTTGGTGAATGCTTCGTTGGTTGATATGTATTGCAAATGTGGGGCTTTGGAGATTGCTGTTCAAGTGTTTGAGAGACTGTCGAAACGAGATGCAAGTGCAAGGAATTATATGATTTTGGGATTTGCCATGCATGGGAAAGCCGACGAGGCTTAGAAGTGTTTTGATCGTTTGGTTAAGACGGAGAGGAATTGTAAGCCGAATTCCATCACATTTGTTGGCGTTTTGAGTGCGTGCAATCACAGAGGCATGGTTGAAAAAGGACGCGAGTTCTTTGACATGTGGTAAAAGAGTACGAGATCGAACCATGTTTAGAGCACTACGGTTGCCTAGCTTGCGCGTGCCGGTTTCATTGACGAAGCGTTGGATTTGGTGACAACAATGCCCAAGAAGCCCGATGCCGTTATATGGAAGAGTCTTCTTGATGCTTGCAGTAAGCCACAGCATGCCAGTGTTGAGCTAAGTGAAGAAGTGGCCACGCAGATCTTTAAGTCTCGAGGAGAGGCTGTTTCTAGTGGTGTTTATGTGCTACTGTCAAGAGTCTATGCTTCTGCTAGCCGTTGGAATGACGTCGGAGCAATTCGGAAGTTGATGACAGAGGAGGGTGGGTATAGCAAAAGAACCTGGATGTAGTCTAATAGTCATAGATGGTATAACGTATGAGTTTTTTGCTGGGGACACATCTCATCCTCGTAGTAAAGAAATTTATAGGATCCTCGATGAGTTGAAAGAAAGACTTGATTTAAGGGTACGCACTTGACTAGTCACAACTCACAAGAGTTCACTGAATCGAAGAGTGATGGAACACAATACTCATCAGTTGGTGTACAGCTTTGGATCGATTATGAAAGTAGCCACTGCGTATCTAACTATAATAAAGCCAAGCACCTTCGGCTTCACCAAAAAATATGGATTTCCTAAAATGTCCATAATAAATAAAATAGTTAGTTCCTAATTGTTATATATTTATTTTTATAGAAAAGCAAAAGAAAATTCAGAAAAATAAAGATAATTGCTATATATCTATTTTTACTCTTCCAAGACTCATTTTCATCATTCCGCACGCATGGAGTAGGGTTTTTTTTCTAGTCTACAAGAATTGTAGGATGCATGGTCGATCCCAGATATTTGTATGTGGAAATTCTTATGAGTAATACGTCCACCCTTCCCGAATATGGATTATATCACATCAATCTCCCAGTTCTATCTCCACTATTAAAGGACGACTCTCAATGTCTTTTTTGATAAATCGTGCTTGTGTCCGTGAAATACACATTTCCGTTCTCCAAATCGATATTCAAAGAGTTAGTGAATCGAAAAGGGACTCCTTCCGCCGAATCTGCAAGTGTTTGAGCTACTCCACCATTGGGACCCACCTTCAAAAGTCCAAAGTAGACATCAGTTATGTAAAACTCGCATATGACGAGGTTGAACTTGAGGCCAAGGGGTCTACCACATATAGGCTCATTGCCTTTGTTGGTAGAGCCGTTGCACCATCTTGGCCTAGTCAACGGGGCGTTGTTGCAAACTCTATCTATTTGTATTGGTCCCCAAGCCACTTAAAAATCCAGTCATCTGCAACGCCAGTATACACAATGTCTCTACAGTCGAAAGCAAGGCTTTCGGGACCTACTATCGGAACACGAATTTCATCGTGTTCAAATGTTCTGATGGGATGAGCTTCAATTAATGAAAACGATGATGAAAGTGAAACCAAAAAGAAAAAGGAGAGAACAAAGCTTGGTCGCACACCCATGGCTAAAAGGTTTAATAAAGCTATACTGAATTCACTGGCCAGTTGTATTTGTGTACGGAAGATCCCGTAAGCACTTGTATTTATAGATCTAGCAAGTATGAAACATGATCTAATGTGGACAAGGAATCATACATGTAAAAAGATAACAAATTCTCACTGGAGTCACTGCTATACTACACTGTTGCATTGTTGCCACTAACCCAATCCTAGTTAAGTTTGGATATCTGATCCCACTTGTACTGCTCTCATCATCCAAAGCAAGAAAGAAATGAAAAACTCTTGGAAATATTATCCAAACCGAACAAGGACTTCTAGTTAAGTTTGGATATCTGATCCCACTTAGTACTGCTCTCACTGGAGTCACTGCTATACTAATACTGTTCTAGTATTGTAGTTACTAACCAATTCCTATGGGAATTAGGACTTCTAAACCCTGGTGGATTGGGCTCAAGGTTTGGTTTCCAGCAGAACCAAGGTGATTGAACAAGGACCAAAAACAAAGTTGCACAGAAAACATCTTTTTGGTATGTAGGTATAGACTTTGTTGGCAATCCTTTAAAGGAACAAAACACAACACCAATAGGTCTATGTGTCTTAAATGTGAAGATCAACCATGAAGAACAAGTGAAGAACATACTGATCTCATTGGTACTCAGGTAAATCATGCATGTGCATTTCATAGTTTTTTACTGAGGATGGCAATCTTTCCTCCTATTCTGAGTCAGTCTGTCTCAACTAAAGCTTGGCTTTATATGTTTTATTTGAAGTTGAAAACTAGGTTTTCTAAGTTTAAAATGTCTTATTGAGTCAGATTAGTTTGCCTTGATGCCTAAGAAGTTTTCTGTTGAAAAAATTTCTCTAGCAACCCGTGACTTCTCTTACCTTGGGATACATTTGGAAAGGCTCCAACTAGTTTTACAAAAACTAATATTTCGATAGCTTCTACTTAAAGTTAGGTTGGGAAAAATATTTTGTTTTGTTTTGAAATCAAATCAGTTTTTGGGAAGCTCTTGTTTGTCTTTCTTGTTTGGCTTTGACAATCACTTATATTTCGCTAAGGGCTAAAGTCCAAATCGTGTCTCATATGGTTGATGTGTTGCCCTTAGGTGATTTGACTTTGTGGCCTGTATAATGGATGAGACTTCATTCATTTGAACTTAGTTGTGAAAATTAGATTTGGGCATCTCTCAATCCCAGAGTTTTTTGCTGGTTTCTTTTGTTATCTCTAAACATTCCCTTCTCTTATATGTAAGTCTTAGAGTCAAGCAAAATTTTTTTTATCATACTCATTGCATTGTGCACACCATTGAGATCGATATGGTAGTAGTGTAGCAACCCGAGAAGTAGTTCATGAAGAATCAGCTTATAAATAGCTGAGTTTTGAGATGAAGCTTCTGATAATCTTTCATATGTAAACACTTAAAGGCAAGAGAGAGTGCAACTCTGTGAGACTAGTAGAGAGACTAGTGAGGATAGCATATGTGTATGTATCCCCAGAGTGCAAGAGTCTTATAAAAAGTGTCAATTACATAGTGGAAAGGTTTGTCTCTCAAGAGTTAGGAACACGCAGTCTACCTTATGCGTTTCAAAATCTCCGTCGTCGCGTTCGTTATCATCGTCATCGCGTTCGTGTCCTTGCCATTGAGTTCATTCTCTCTGTTGCTTTCTCGGTCTTCATCGTAATCTTCTTTTGTTGTTATCGTTCTGCGTAAGTAATCTCTGTTCAAAAATTCTCGGTTCTTCATTTTTGTTGTTTCTAAGCAGATTTCATGTTCATTTTCGTGATTTGTATCTATTCTTTTTGAATTTTGAAATGTTGTTATTGTTATTGACATTTGTCTAGGGTTTTCAGTTTGAGATTCGGTGTTTTTACAACTTTTTTCATGATTTTTTGCAAATGTTATGTGATGTAGTTTGTTCGAATGACTTTTTGTTGTTGTTGTTGTTGTTGTTGTTGTTGTTGTGAGAAAAGGTTTTTTTTAACTATCTGTTTAAGTATCTGTCTGGATATCCTTTCCTTTTGCTTACATGATTTTTAGTGTGTTATGCATCTAACTATTGGCTATTTGTTTTGAATATATGTCTAACAATCTGTGTGTTTATCATTTCTTGTTATTCTATATTCAATGGTGAAACACAAGAGAGCACTCTCAGATTCAGATAGTAAATCTCCTATAAGGCGTAGAAGGTCATCTAGGAAGTGAGTAAAGTATGTTCAATCTTCTAAATCTGACGGGCTGACTTCTTCTTCGGAGGAGGAGGATGTGTAGTTTATTTTGAAAAAGAGGAACAAGGGATGAAAAGTGACTTCCTCTTCATCTGGTCAATCTGTTTCCAAAGACTGTATTGTGTAGATTAAGAAGAGGATAGTGAACAACGAATTTTTCTGGTTGAACGGACGTGGAAAGGCTAAGAAGATAGTGGAGTCTTCTGAATTAATGTCTGATGGAGATTCAAAGACTGAGACTGAAGAAGAAGACTAAGGGTGTCAAGAAGTAGGAGATCAAGGGAAAGGCCAAGAAGATAATGGAGTCTTCTGAACCAATGTCTGATGGAGATTCAGAGATGGGGACTGACGAGGAAGTAGTTGTAAAACAATAGTAAAGAGAAGAGAAGCTAACTGAACAATGAATTTTTCTAGTTGAACAGACGTGGAAGTGTCAATTTTGTTGCTCGTTATACTACTTCCAAAAGTTCATTATGAGCATCCAGAAGAAAATCAGCGAGGATGTCAAGCAAAGGCTGAAGGATACACCATTTAATGATCTAATTCGAGCATTCATCGACGGTGATATTGATCAACAGAACTGCCTGAAGTCGAATGGCGTAATTACTATGATGGTTGAGGCATAAAGGATGCATAAGAGGGATTTTCAGTTCCATCCGACGCGTGTTCACCATATATCTTTTAGTTTTGTTAGATCTATATTGGGTCTCAGCTGCTCTGGGAGACCAATTCCATTGAGCGATAAGAGTGTCAAGTTGTCAGGTTGGATGAGTAAGTTGTTTGGTGGTGAGACAATCAACAAGACCAAAATTAGCAAGATATTGGAGAAAATAATTATTGACAAAGAGAAGGTTGACTATCGTGTTCGTCTTTTCGTTTTGCTTCTTCTGATCTCTGTTTTGCTACCAAATATCAATGGTTCTTTGGCGACTGATTTTGCAAATTGTGTGACCAACATTTAACAAATGAAAGATTATGCTTAGGCAACTATTGTCTATGACAATTTGTTCAATGCATTGGACATTTACGCAAAGAACTTTGATCCTGAAGTAGTCAAGAAGAGGGAGGAAGCAAAGAAGCATAATATGGAGAAGGTAGAGAAGATAAAGGAGGAGAATGATGAGGATGAGGATTAGAAAAAGTCTAATATAGGCATTTCGAAGAATGTTGGAGGTTGCGCGATTATTATTCCGGTAAATTTCTTTGAGTTTTTTTCCCTTGATTTTATTCAGTTTATTTTTTCTGTATGTATCACGTATTGTTTCATTATTGTTGTTTGTATCAATTTTATCTTGCTTTGATCCTTAACATTTCCAAACCAAGAGTTGACAAGGAGGATTCAAATTTAGGCATGGTCAAGTACAGCCTCAGTGATATTTTGGACTACTTCCGAAACATTAAAAGCTTGGATACACTGAGGGTGAATATCTAACTATGTGTTGTTGTTAATAGTTGTCTGGATATCTATGTAAATAGTTGTTAGTTAATATCATTGATCTCTTTCTCATAGAGTAAGTACTTTTTGCCATCGAAGACTAAGAAAACTGAAGCTTATGCTAGTGGAAGTCTTATCTTGGGACTTATTGACTATGACTATGAAAAGCTTCAAGCCGAATTGACTGCCAAGGCAGATGATTTGATTGATAGTGAAGACTATGTTGTGAAGTTGCAAGACATCATTATACAGAAGGATGATGAGATCTTTAGTATGAATAATGAAAGGCAAGAAATGCGCAATGTCAATAAAATCCTTGGGCAAGTACTTGGTGTTTTGAGAAAAGATTTCAAGTCTTTGCAGCAAAACAATGAGGACTTGAAAGAAAAAACATTTGCTCCCAACCATCATCAACTGGTTGAACTGCGAATGGAGGTTGATGATCTCAAGAGGTATAAGCAATACATTCAGATGATAATGGAGAATCTGGACTGGGAGAATGAAGTTCTAAAGAAGAAATGATAAGCTTTTGTAGATGCTACAAATGAGATTGTAGCATTGAGGGCGGAGAATATTAATTCTGAGAAGAAACTGCTGGAAGCGAAGAGAGAACTTGTTGCAGTTGTTCAAGAGAAGACTGTGCTTGAGGCCAAACTAAGGGATGGAAAGTATGTTGGTGAAGCTGTTGCCGAAGTTACTGTTGGAGAGATTACGAGTTTGAAGAAGCAACTTAAGAAAGCACAAGTTGTTGCTCAAGTGAAGACACAAGTTGCTGCTGAAGAGAAGAGTAAGTTGCAGAAGCAAGTTGAAGATGGTGTTGCTGAAGCAGTTAAATCATCTCAAGCAGCAAATGAAGAGCTTCAGAGGAGATTGAATGTTTGCAACGTGAAAAGGAGGACCTTGAGAAGCAAAATAAAGATGTTGAAGATGCAAAGCAGAAACTGGAGCTTACCAATCAGCAGCTTCATGAAGAGAATCAGAAAATGAAGAATGTTGTTGTAGTTAAAAGGGACTTGCTAGTACCGATTCTAACATTTCAAGAGAATAGATCTCAGTCATTTCATTTTGTATAATTCCCCTAATTTTAAGGAACAGAATACAAGTACTTTTATGGGTGATTTTCCTTTTTCTTTTATAATTTTTTTTACAGAAAACTCAAATATTTATATATTCGTTTATCTATCTGTCTGTCTATCTGTATGAGTATATGTCTATATATATGTGTTTACATCATCTATCTGTCTAGATATTTATTTGGATATCTGTTTGAATATCTGTTTGTGCTCTGGATATGTAGTGTATCCATTTTTGTACCTTATTTTCCATTGAATGCTTTTCTGTATCTTTGTTAGGGACTTTGTCGGAGACCAAGAAGAGTTCCCAACGAGGAGAGTTTGCACCATATTTTGATTTATTTACCCCCACTCCTAGTCCTGAGCAGACTCTAGTGGCATTGCCTACTTCTACGGTTATCTCTCTAGAGGTAGTGGAAAACCTGGTGAGTCCTCTTCCTCCTGCTGATGCATCACCTCCAAGAGTGTTAACAAATTTGATTGCCAATGATCTTCTTGGGCTTGATGAGAGACTCAATAGAGAAAATATTTACTTGTACTCTTAATTTAAAAGGTTAAAGGATAAGGCCACGAAGCCCTTGAAGAGGGATGATATCTACTGCTATCGTGGCGATACTGAGGCTATAGATGATGTCAAGGCAAAGCGTCGGAGTAGAAGAGGGAAAAAAAATTGATGTGGCGGAGGTAGTAGCTACTGGAGAGTTTGCAATTGTTCAAGTATCTTTATCTTTGATAGTGAAATCGTTCAACAAGGATATGGGCAAGCTAGGAAGAATCCAGGTTATTTTGACTGATGAGGAGACCCTGTCTGTACTGTTTCTTGCTTGTGACGTTTTCAAGTACATATGAGAGCGCTACCAGAGTGAGTTGGTGAGGTACTGGAGGAAAACTGCCAAAACTGAATAAGTCTCAAATTTTCACAATGTTCTTGTTTAGAGGGTTGTTTAATTATGTTCAATATTTTTACTTTTTTTGTGTTCTGCTGTTATTTTGGACAGAGATTTCTTTTGGAATGACATTGCTTCCTTTTAGTTCTTCGACAGGGAAGATTTGCAGTTTATTATTAATGGGGATAAGATATCAAATTCTGTCTTGGATTGCTATTCCACTATCCTTAGTGAAGAAAAGGATGACATGGGAGATCAAAGTTGTTATGTTTTCCACACGTTGGCTCATGTGACCCTTCTTCTTTATATAATTTTTAGGTTGTTTTTAGCCTATGTGTGTCTTTAATTTTTGTGTGCTACTTTTGACAGGTTTCTGGGTTAGAGCTTAAAGTAAAGATGATGCATGAACGTCTTTTTGAGATGTTGTTCAAGGTTTTGGGAAACAGTAGCAAGCTGTTGTTTTCGATCCTTTCTCATGCACATTTCCACCTTATAGTGTTTGATAAAAGTGTGTCATGCTGGTCTCACTTTGACTTACTAAGAAAGAATGCAAGGTCCACAAATAACCAGCACTTTCGGGAGGCACTAAAAACGGTAATATTTATTCTCTGTTCCTACTTTTCTTTTCTAGATTTTTAGTTGTATTTATTGTTTACAGATAGTTTACAGTATTGATGCAAGTTTGTTTGGTGTCTATGTGGATGAATTCTGTCAGGGATGTTAGTGATGATACGATATTACTCTGTGTTCGTATGTTGGTCGATGACTCTCAGAGCACTAGCAAGCAAATGAAGATGAGGGAAATCCCAATATATGAAAATGAACGCAAAAGCATTCGGTGGGTGAAAGATCAGAAGATGGATTTTGACAAAATACCTGTGCAGTCCATTATCAAAACTCCTCAACAATCTCCTGGCCTTGATTGCGGAACTTTTGTTTACTACATCATGTATCACCTAGCTCTCAGCAAGGAAATAAAGCAAATTCTAAATCATGAGGATGTGGCTCGGTTTAAGGCCAAAGTGTTTGAATTATTTATGGATCACGATCTATCATGGGTATCGTAGAACAAAGTAGAAGGGAATGAATTAGCTCATGAACAAGTGTAGGGAAGTAATCAATGTGTATATTTTGTTGGAGTGATCATTATGTGAACATTATTGTACGTTGTAGTGGTTTGTCTTGTAAGTAGTACATTTGGTGAGCATTATGAATGGAATCATATGACTATCTGTTTGAGTATCTGTCTCTGTAATACTATTTGTGTTGCTCTAGAATTTTGAATGAATAAATCAATGTATTAAGCCTATGGAACTAAAATGTTTATTTTTGCACTCTCTGATGCATTTTAAAACACAAAAACAACTTAAAGTTGGGTGTATAGTTGGTATTGAAATGCAATTCATAAACCAAAGATAGCTCTCCAGACGCTACTTAGATAGCTCTCTAGACACCTATCTATGATAGTTCAGAAACGACATGTCATTTTCTGTCGCGTCTGATCATTTTACTGTGTTGTCATCTATTTTACTAAGTGAAAATTCACTTTCACTCTCAATTTCTCTTTGTCTCTCTGGTTTTAGCGTCCAATATCTCATTCCACATCTGTGAAGATGGTGGGTAAGAAGATGGCTAACAAGAAGAATGAGATGGCAGTGACCGCACCTCTAAGACGGCCGACCCGATTGAATCCCCCATCCCCCCAAGTAGAGTTCCCCAAACCCTACTCCGCGCCATACACAAGATTCCATTCAAAATCGGCTAGGCCAATTGTAGAATCGTGTCATGAACCGAATCGTTTTCCTGGAGTAAAACTTGAATCATCGTCTTTATTTGATGGAGGAACATATTCATTCCTTTTGACAGCAATTAGATGAGCTTTATGTCTACCTCCATAATGCTGAAGTAGGGCAGGCTGGTGGTGCAGTTCAAGCTGGTGGTGTAGGGCAGGATGCAACAGAGGTTGTAAATTAGGGTTTATGTTTAGGGTTCGGTGTTTAATGATTGGGATCTATTTTTCTTACTCCAAACCATCCATTTTGTGTGGTGGTTTATGGATGCTTTGGAGAAATACTTTTTGTAATGACCTTGTTCAGGAATTTTGATCCCTTTTGTGTGGTATAAGTTGTTGTTTTTTGTAATTGGATATCTGTTTAAGTATTTGTCTGTGTAATACATTGGACAGCTCTGAAATTTTGAATGAGAGAATCAATGTATTAAGCCTATGAACTAAAATGTTAATTTATTTTTGCACTCTTTGAGGCATTTTAAAACACAAAAACAACTCAAAATCCGGGTGTATAGTTGGTATTGAAATGCAATTCATTAACCAAAGACAGCTTTCCATAACAGCTTTCTAGACAGCTATCCATTATAGTTCAGAAATGACATGTCGTTTTCTGTCGCGTCTGTTCATTTTACTGAGTCGTCATCTATTTGTCACCAACTTTTGGTCATCTCTTTGGTATGATGGCAATAGTGACACATAAGGAACAATATTAAACATTCCTTAAGTTTTGGAAATTTTTGAATCAAATAGCAGATACTTGAAAAGATACCCAGATACATTGACAGATAGTTAGGTAGATAAACTTTGAAAATAATAGAATTGATGGCCAGAAATCAAACAACATCATTCATTCTTCAAAGTAAGATAGATTCATTGATAATAGGAAACATAATACAATAATAGAAATGATAAAAATTGAAAAGTACATAAAAAACTACAAAAGAAAATATAGAATTATAATCTTGTAGTTCTTCAATGCTTCATTTACTTGTTGCTGCTTGCTCCTTTGAATCCTGGTAATAGAGGGGGCAGCATCTCAAAGATTTGGCGAAATAGTTGAAGGATTGTCTCATCATTCTTCTGGATGAGCTTCTGCTTTTTCTTGAGGTTCTCCCGGCAATCCTCAAGGTTAGTTATCCTACTGGATAACTGTTGGAGTACAGGTGGAGGTGGAGAATTTTTTTGTTGACGGCGATAGTGACGACGTTCGTTTTCCTTCCCTTCTCGGATCATTTCTTCAATAGAGTCCTCTGGTTCATATTTGATTTTTGTGTGGGGAAGGAATACCTGAGATGAGTTGTTGGAGGAGTTGGCCATTTGATCTCTTGAGTAGAAGCCAAATAGGATGAAGAAGAATATTTTTGTTATGTGAATAAGTTATGTTCTGTGCGTTTTTATTTATAGTGGGTAAAAGGTAGCATTGAGGAAGTAGTTGCATGTTTTTTTCTTAGTTGAAGAGTTGCGTATTAATGTTGTTCAATGCGATTATGCACACTTGTTGGGAGAAACAACAAGAGAGAAAGAGTTTTGTCATAAAAAGAGAAGAACAAAATCAAAGAGAGAGAGAGGAAGTGTCTTATCATAAAAAGAGAATGAAAGATGAAAAGACGCGAGAAAAACCTTTTCAGCCATAAATGACATAGTGTTTCGTTCTCTATAAATAAGACTGGCTTCCCATATTCTCCATAATGTGTTTGTGTTTCATTATCAACTGCTACTCCTTCTACTTGAGTTCTTCTTCTTATCGAAGTGTTTTATCAACAGATAAAACAATGGCCCCAAGGAAGAAGAACTCAAACAACTCAGACACTTCTGGTCATTCAATAGATGAGGATTTTGATCCCATCCAAGTCCAAGTCCAAATCCTTCTCCTCCTCCTCCTCCTCTTAAGACTATGTTTCTGGTCCTCCTCCTCATGTTGTTGCTCAACCTCTTGTAGGTCTTGTTCCTGATGGCCCACTTAAACATTTGGTCAAGAAGATGGGTCGTATGAAATGGCGGATGTAGACAATGAATGAGGATATGGACCTGGTCCTTGTCAAATAGGACCGGATGCTTGATTTTCTTAAAGGCATTGTATCTCGCCAGCTATCAGGTTTTGAAGAGGGAAGCAGCAAGGAGAGGAAGATGTGAAGCAGATGATTTTCATTTTTTTTTAGTTTGAACTTTATGTTTGTATTTAGTTGTTGTTTGTAATTGAATCAATAATGTTAATTAAGCTTATGTTTCTGTATCTTTGATTTATTTTTGTTCTTCATTTTTATGTTTTGCAATAGACTTGATGAATGAATGTGGTATGTATGAAGTCATTGAATGATACATCATCATCCAGGTCCAGTCAGACAGCTACACATACAGCTATCCATGAATTTAGTGAATCAATGTATTAACATATGCAATAAAATGTATTATTTTTGTATCTTTGATATATTTTTGTTCTTCATTTTATGTTTTGTAATGGACTTGATCAATGAATGTATGTATGAAGCCATTGAATGATACATCATCATTAGCCAGGTCCAGTCAAATATCCAAACAAATCCACAAACAGCTACACAAGTATCCATAAATTTAGTGAATCAATGCATTAACCTATGCAATAAAATATATTATTTTTGTATCTTTGATATATTTTTGTTCTTCATTTTATGTTTTTCAATGGACTTGATCAATGAATGTATATATAAAGTCATTGAATGATACAACATCATCGGCCAGGTCCAGTCAAATATCCAAATAGATCCACAAACAGTTATCCATGAATTTAGTGAATCAATGTATTAACCTATGTAATTAAATGTTTGTTTTTTTCCCTTCTTTATGATGCAATGTAAAACACAAAAACAACCTCAAATTTATTTTTGTATTGCAAGTAACAAGTCGCAGATTTGAAATTTGTATACATATATCAAGACAGATACTCAGTCATATAGATCAACAAATATTCAAACTTTTAGAAAATTATTATGACAACATTTTTGATAATCCACATAGACATGTATTTTTCAATCGATAGGGTTGTTGCAGGTTCTTCTGTTGTAACCAGTTTTGTGACATAATGAGCACTTTGTAGGCATTATTTGTTTTACGCCCTTGTTCTTCATTTTCTTTTTCTTTGGTCTTCCCAATTTCTTCTTTGTTAATCGAGGTCTGACATCTAGTCCATATTGTGACATGTCCTGAAGCGATTTCTCAATGTTTGCCACTTGATTGATTTTGAAGGAGTAGGCTTGATTGTAATATGGAACTTTGTACAAGTTGTCCACGTAATCGTAAAGATCTTTTTCTATCTCTTCAATGACAACAAGGGCATGGATGCACGGAAACCTGAGCAACTGCCACTGTCCACATGAGTAGGTCCATATCTCCATGTTGACTGCACTACCGTATTTGTCAGCCTGAACTTCATAGACAAGACTATTAGAATTCATTACTCTCCAATGCCTTCCTATATTAAGTGTTTCAACGAGCTTTCCTTCCATCCATGGTCCCATTATAGTGTGTTATTTATCAAATTCTTCTTTTTTGCTTGCAATCCTTTCCATCACCTTTCTCCTGGAAGAGTAGAAACAGGAAAAAAAGAATGAAACAGTGCAATTTACAGATATCCTAACAAAAATAGAATGAAACAGGGTGTAATGCATGACCTGATTTCATCAGCAAGATAGAAGATAGACATTGCACGGAGATGAAGTATCCAACTGTTAAAGCACTCTAAGATGTTATTTGTCATTTCGTCATCCCTATCTCTTCCAAAGAATGTAGCACATAATTTTTCCTTTGGGAGATCCTTCAAGAATTCATTGATGGGTCCATATCCACCTTCTAGCTTCATTGGTTAAGAAGGAACTCATATTGTCTTTCACTTCTTGCATATGCACATTGCATGAAGAGGTCAGAAATTTTATCCTTTAAGGGTCCTCCGAAGTTGTCTTTGAAGTTAGTAATCAAGTGCCAAAAATAGCAGCCATGCTCATCATTAGGGAATACCTCTGGAAGAGAACTCATAATTTCATTATGACGATCTGAGATGAATGTTATTTTTCTTCGAGTATTAGTTTCCTGGTTGATGTTGTGTCTGTCTATCTCATCTATTAAGTTCATTAAGAACCACCTCCAGTTGCTGTCATTTTCGGCATCAACTATCGCAAATGCAATTGGATACAATCCTAGAAAGAAAGAAAAAAAGGTAAGGATCCTAATTGTATAGTAAGTAGCAAAATGCAGTTTATAAACCAAAAACAGATATCCAGACAGCTTTCCAGACAACTACCCAAACAACTATCTAGACAACTATCCATGAACTCTTATCTTTACATGTCTACATTACCTTGATCTGCATCTTTTGCAGAGGCCCCCAAGATCTGTCCTTTGTATTTGTTCATTAGGAAACTTGCATCAACAAAGATCATAGATCTGTAGTATTGGAATCTTTGCATACAAGCACCGAATGACACAAAAAGGCATTGAAATCTTTGTATTTTTGTGTCAGGATTTGTTTTCATTAATTCATATCAGAACCAGAGAATGTTTATGTATTTGACTTCGTTTCTATGCAGTGAATTCATTGTTATTTCATTGCCATACCACACCATCTTGTAAGAGACTTTCAGGCCAAAACTCTCTCTGATTTCTATTTGTAAGGCCTTGACTCCCTTATTAGGATCAACACACAGTTTGTCCTTAACGATTGAGCTGAGTATTGAAGAAACGATAAGTTTCAAGTATATAAAATAATTGACACAGAGGAAGAATTCTTTAGACAGATATTTCAACATCTAGTTATGTTAGAAAAACATCTCATACCTGACAATAGAAGATCTCATCATCTCACTGTTTATTTTCGGACCTTCTCTTTGTATGTATACATATTGTTGATTTCAGTGATGTAAAATGATCCATTCACCTGATATAGTTTTGCCTTCACAGACCATTCGCATTTATCGCGCCCTTTGTATTTGCAATATACAGTTACGTGTGTCGGCTCACTCTTCAAAAATGTAAACTTGAATCCACTTTCAATTGAGTACTTTCTAAGTTTCGGCCTGAATTCAGTCACACCACCTAAGAACTTTTGCCCATTTTCTTGTATCATTTTTGCCTATGGTTTTTTCATGTAATCTTTTGTCTCCTCTTCTCGAAAGCATCCAAAACCAACGTCAGCAACATTACTAATTTCCATGTAGCCATCCATATGCACATCTTGCCTGAGTTTTCATTATGCGTGGTACAAACTGATTGGTTGGAACTGACATGTGTAGTTTGCTGGAAAGAGGAAATGTATACAAGTTTAGCTTGAAAAAATATGCAAACAGATATTCAACCTGATATGCAAACAAATATTCAAATGAGTTTTGGATGTGCTACTTCATTCAGGTCGGTGATTCTGATCTCAATATATTTTGAATTGAGCCTTTGGAGAGAAAGCATCATCAAAAACACGTCACGATCAGTTTCCAGAAAATTGTGCTCATCCTTTGGTGGGATAGAGTACTTGTATGTCAAGTTTGAGTTGTTCAGTGATTTAAATCATTAACAGACAATATCCACAAGGTTAGTTAGTGTGATATCAACGCTTAAAATATCAATCACACCTTCTCGACCGTGAATAAATTTCACAATGATTGGAGATGGTATTGTTGCCATTGAATATACTGCATAAAAACATTAAAAAGTCATTAAATAGTTGAAGAAACGCATGTAACAATTTTGGTTAACTAACAGTTATGTCTGATGCTTCCAACATATTGGTTATCATAACAAATAGACAAACAGATAGCCAGACAGATCTTCAGAACCAAAATTATATCCATACGTAATTAAGGAGCAAATTGATTGAGATAATCAATACATTCACGAAATAGAGTAATACAACTATGAACGGAAACAGTTTCGTTCAACATCAATTCAAATCATCTATCATATACAAAAATTTATTGAAATTAGATGTACAACAGAATTCAACATATGAAATCATCAATTGTGTCGAATAAATTTCTATATAGCGATCACACGCGCGCGCGCGAGAGAGAGAGAGAGAGAGAGAGAGAGCCTTCAAACTTACAATGCTTGAAATTTTCAATGTAGAACGGCGGTGAGATGTAACAAAGTGTTTGTGGCGGCGAGATCGTGATCACGATTGCAAGAGAGAGAGAGGGAGAGAGAAAGGGGGGGGGGGGGGGGGGGTTTGAGAATATGATTCTCTCTTTTTCGGCAAAAACTGAGGAGGGAAGAGAGAGAAACAACTCTCTCTTAACAACGAAAATAATTCAAATTAGAAAAAAAGAGGGTAAAATCAGAAGGTGAAAATTATATTTTATAATTTTTTGGATTTTTTTGGAGAAAGTGATGTCAGCTGGTCTTTTTTGAAAAAAATATGAGTCATAAATTGAGTTTTTTTTACCAAGTTGATTTTTTTGAAAACTAAATATGTTTTTGAATTTTTAAATAATGTTTCCTTTTAATGAAGATCTATTCCACTATTTATCTTATGTAACAAACTTTAAAAAAACCAATCATTTGTAACGTTGTTGACTGGGGTTGCATATGCTGGAAGACACGTACAGACTTAATTAACAGTGAAAGTCGTTGATTTAGTCTGTTTACAAAGGGCACAGTTCTCGTGATTACCTGTGTTAGAGTAAAACAGTAGAGCACAATATGATGGTTTTATAAAAGAGATAATTTTGGAGCATCACCTTGATCACATAAGAGCGAACTCGCTCATTTCATATTTTCATGAATTGACAGTGCACGTGGGATGGAACGTAAAGACGAAGGTTAGTGGCCTGGGGAGACATGAAAGAAAGAAATTAAGGGAATGCGAATCATGGGTTCAATTGGGACCCGAAAGAGAATCGAAGACCATACATGCATATATATGCCTTTTGAATTGTATCTTTTTGTTATGTTAATTAACACATTACAGCATGATTGTTGTTTGCTGTGTAGGTCAAAAAGATGTATATCTACGGCCATAAAGCAATTTTTTATGCTCATCTATACTGCAGTTGAAGAAAAGCGAAAAGCATATAGTGCATGGCATGCACCGGAACCGGATCAAGTGTGAGGGTGACTGCACCCAGAAAAACAAAGTATGTTTCAAGCTAGCCAGCTAATTAAGAAACTGGCTAGCCAGCTCTTTGAATTTAGAACTATTCCGATCCCTTGTGTTTATATATATATAGTGGCTTCTTGTATACATGTGTTCAGAAGCTTGAATTGCATGTCTTTTCTTTGTCCTCCAATTTTGCCTCAACAAAACCATATTTAATTTCGGGATCTTAGACCATTTATGAGCCGGTTATTCTCTTAATCGAGTGGCGCTAAACGCGAAGTTTGATAAAATTAATTGATCGCAACTCAGATAAATCGATCATGAGGTGCTAATTGTGTGACAAATAAGGAAAATTTTAGGATGGAGTGTATCTACCTAAACTTAATTTTATAATTTTGTAGTTATTGTTGTAAAATAAGACTATTTTTGTGTATTTTTGTTTAATTTTTGTAAAAGTACACAAACGAGCACGTTTTTATAAACTTGAGAACAAATTGTAGTCAATGTTGTAATTTGGTTCAATAGTTTGTAAATGATACATAACATGGTTGTAATTTTGTTCTAAATTTTTGTTCAAAAAGTTGTAATTTTGTTAAATTAGTTGTAAATAATATTTTTAGGTAGATCTCCTCTACAATAGCCTTACCCGAAAAATAAACCAACAAAAAAAATAGAAAAAGGGAAACTGTAATTGTTAGTACGTTGGCAGTCCATGCAAATCAAATAATAGTGGTTGAAGGTGATTGAAGTCAACACCAACGGTCTTCAATTCTCCAATTTGATTCAGGAAAGGTAATCATGCATTCATATGTGATTGATGATTCGTAGGAGTGATATTATTACTATGAATAAGATTATCTAATTTGATTCTCTGTTTTTGAAAGTCTGGTTTAGTTTTCAAAGCTTTCCTGGTCGGATTAGGAAATTGTTATGTTAGCTTTATAGCTTTCCTTATGTGACTAGGAAATTGATTCTGCAGACCTATTGAAGATCAATTTGCTTTGAACACTGCAGAATAATACCTTTAGCCTTGATGAACATGATTTGTGGGGGGAGTATCCCCCTATATAATGTATTGGCTTAAGATTAGAAATGTTGAATGTTTTTGTAAAAGATTTGTATTAATTTTTACAAATTATTATCTGTCTTACTTGATATTTAAACTTTTACTTGATAAGTTGAATATCAGATTGTGCATTTGCATTGTTCTTTGTTTGAAATTGAATCAGAAGGAGAACTGGAGCTAGTTGTATGCTTGCTTAATCACTGGATCAGATCTGAAAGTGTATAAGATTACGTACTCAAACTACTCAGATGTTGTAGTTTCAAGTTTGTGCTCAATAACTTGCTTTGTGAACTGTAATCTTGTGTTTTTAGTGAAATCTTTGGGGTCTTCAAGAGTAGGATCTCACAATTGTTTCCCTTTACAGGTTTTTACTGCGCAAACAATTTCCTATGTTTTAGTTCATGTTTTATACTGTTGTTCTAGTCCTTCATTTGGCATCAGAGCCTAAACTAGCACATGTTAGCAAAGATCTTGGGTTAGGGTGGAAACAACGAGTGCTAAAATAGTGAACTCCACCAATAGTCCCCCATCTTTTGATGGTCAGGAATATTCAACCTGAAAAATTATGATGCAATCATTTATCTATGGTCAAGATCCAAAAATGTGGGATAGTATAGTAAATGGCTGGAAACCACCTGCGTTCACTAATGAGAAAGCAGTTGTTGAGTCTATCTCGACTATTGCAAAGCTAACTAGCACTACAATTAGATTGCAAAGCTAAGAATTGTCTGTTTACTGCTCTTTCTGCTAGAGAGATGAGAAGAATAGCACATTGTACTACCTCTAAAGAGGCTTGGGAAGTCTTACAAACTAGTTATGAGGGAAACAACAAGGTTAAGGCTCAAAAGGTGCAACAGTTGATGTGTGAGTTTGAGAACCTCATGATGGAAGAGCGTGAGAGTGTTGATGATCTCTATCTTAGACTGCTTAATATCACAATTCAGTGCAAGTATCTTGGTGAACCTATAGAGGAATACAAGGCAGTCTCTAAGTTTCTTAGGTCCCTGAGAGAAAAATTGAGAGTTAAAGGGTCTATCATTGAGGAAACTCATGACTTAAGGGATTGCAATCTAGAGGAATTGGTGGGAAATCTTAAGCAGGAGGGCTTTGCTAAGTCTAATAATGCTAAAGTTGATAAGCCAGAATGCTTTGAATTTGGTGTTTTTGGACATATATCTATTGACTGTGGAAATAAGAAATATGTAGCCAGAAATGACAAAGCTTTCAATAAGGAAACACATCGTTGATCAATCTCGTTGTTGGATCATTGGATGTACTTGCCCTCTCAGGAAATTGCCCATGATCATGCTGACCTGCTGATGATGTTTCACCATGATAAATTCAACATGTGTATGTATCCCAAAACCCGTTATTCTTCAGGTGCTCCCATACTATATCGATGGAAAAATGATACAAATCACTGTGACACTGATATTTCGTACACAAGCAATAATGGATTGTATTCCCATTAGCATTAGCCTTCACATATTCCACAAAACTCCACATTCCAACGGCATATCTTCGATCCCATTTTGAATGCAAATCCAACTCTTGTCCATCATGAATACACACACACACACACACACACACACACACACACACACACACACACACACACACACACACACACACACACTAACTAAAAATTCATCATTATATTTATATATATCTTTAAACTACAAATTACATTAATTCTTCTACTACTTAATTATAAATTAACACATACTATATATATATGCATAATATCAACAATTAACATAAAATTATATATATATATATTGATATATTCTCATCGAAATCAACTCAAAATCAACAATTAATATATATAATAATTCAACTCAAAATCAACTCAACTCAAAATCAACAATCAACACACATATATATATATACGTACTTATATATATGTAATGGGATATAGCTTCACGAACTCATTTTGGACAGCTTCTGATAACACCCAACGATTTGAAAGCTATTTGTATTTTTCTCCCATTTTTTTTCTAATAAATGAGATGCTGCCCAGATCTGTAAACATAAAGAACTTTAGCCGACGATATTATTATTTTCGTCGGCTAAAAACATAATTTTTGTCGGCTAAAAGTAACACTTTAGCCAACGATTAATTTTCGGGTAAAGCCGATGACATTTTTTCCCCATCGGCTAAAATACTTTAGCTGGCGAGCAAAAATTTTAGACGAAGAAGCAAAGTTGTTGTCGGCTAAAGTGTAGTATAGACGGCAAAAAAATAAAGTTGCCGGCTTGTTTTGCTTACTTTCGGCTAAAGTGTTAATCTTTACAAATTGATATCTGTGTTGCTTGATATTTAAACTGTTCCTTGATAAGTTGAATATTAGATTGTGCATTTGCATTGTTCTTCGTTTGAAACTGAATCAGAAGGAGAACTTGAGCTAGTTATGTGCTTGCTTCATCACTGGATCGAATCTGAAAATGTATTAGATTACGTAATCAAACTACTTAGGTATTGTAGTTTCAAGTTTGTGCTCAATAACTTGCTTTGTAATATGTAGTCTTGTGCTTTTAATGAATTCTTTAGGGTCTCCAAGAACGGGATCCCGCAATTATTTCCCTTTACAGATTTTTACTGCACAAATAATTTTCTGTGTTTTAATTCCTGTTTTATTACTGTTGTTCTCGTCCTTCAGTAATAAAGCAAAGGATGATGAAGCAGGCCATTGCCTTTCTAATGACATTATAGTCATCAAGTGATATGAATATGTAAATAGTACTGAAGTGAAGATATATCGAGCTAGATATATATAGATGCCTTTGTCTGTAAGGAACAACAATTTTGTCCACTGCATCTATTTTTTCTTTACACGGTGCAATCGATCACTCGACCCACTTCTATCTTTTCCCCTAAATAATTTAGGTCCTTGCCAATCTTAAATGTCCCACTTCTCAATTGGACCTCGTTTTTATTTATTTTTCTTTTTATCTGGAAAGACTTCAGTGTCAGAAATTTCTACTGTGAGATATGAGATTGAGATGAAGATTGAAAGGGAAAATGAATTCAACTCGATCGGTGGTATTCGGCATCACATGAGATGCCTACACATAGGAGAACACGATCCTAATAATGCAGATCTTGTAAGGTACTTCATAATCAATGTTTGGTTTGAAACGAAGACACATAAAATCCAGGCCACTCGTATTGTCATTCTCGATCGTCCTAGACCAAGAATAAGGGTAGATATCACTCAGCATCTTCAGCAGTGTTAGCTTCCAATTGTGAAGTAAAATATAAAATGGTGTGTAGAAAAACTGAAGGAGATAACACAAATATTGTGGAGTAATTTTTTCTCTGACAATTTCAATAAATTACAAGTAAAAGTATATAAATATAAATAAAGAAGAAAGTGGAGAGCACCAGCTAAGTCTAAGTCTATAGTGAAATGTATTCTCAGATATCTTAAGAGTTCTGTGGGTAGAGACATTCTTCTTCAAAACAATGGAGATTCAAATTATTGGTATATTGATACATATTGGGCTGACAATGCTCTTAACAGGAAAAGTACCACTGATTATTGTACGTTTGTGGGAGGAAACTTAGTTACTTGGAAGAGCAAGAAATAGATGGTGGTGACTAGATCCAGTGTAGAGGTTGAATACAGGACCATGGCAACTGCGGCATGTGAGCTGATTTCGCTAAAATGTTTGTTGATGGACTTGAGATTATTTGCTAGCAAACCAATGTCATTGTTTTGCAACAATGGAGCAGCAATGCATATTGCCTCTAATCCGGTTTTTCATGAAAGAACCAAACACATTGAGGTCGATTGTCACTATATCTGCAATCAAGTTCAGTCTCACATCATCGACATTGTCTATACTCGCAGTCATGATCAGTTAGCTGATATCTTCACCAAAGCTCTTCCCAATGCTCGTTTTCTTCAGATTTTGCTCAAGCTTGGATTAATCAATCCCCTTGATCCAGCTTGAGGGGGAGTAATGAAGTTTATTGTATAAGTCACCAAAGCTAGTTGTAAATGTTGATGTGCTAGCTGTAAGTGATTGTGGTACTTGTTGACTTTAGTGGTAGTCTAGGAGTCTTTCTCCTTACATTTCATCTTATGCAAGCTTCATGATTTATTAACAGCCACAGATAATAACACTCTAACTGAATTCATTTTAGCCACAGGAGAAAATGTCACCTTATAATCCACACCATAAGTTTGAGTGAAACCCCGAGCTACTTACCGAGCTTTTTGTCTCTCTATCTTCCCGTCCGAATAAAACTTAGTTTTAAAGATCCATCTACTGCCAACAACTTTCTTTCCATGAGGTAATTTTATTATAGACCAAGTTTTATTTTCATGAAGGGCAATCAACTCTTCTTGCATAGCTAATCCCCAATTATTATGAAGATTAGCTTCTTTAAATGTCCGAGGGTCACAACTGTTGTCAATATAGCTCAGAAAACCAACATGAGATGGAGACAGTTTCTTATATAGAATTGACTGGGTTAGAAGATATTTGGAGGTAAGCATGATATAATCATTGAGTTTAACTGGCTTGTTTCTATCCCTGGTAAGATTTCTTCTAATTTGAATTGGAGAGGGATTGATAGTTACCTCACCATCTTGATCCACAGACTCATTGATTTCTAGAGTGATGATGAGATTTTCTAGTGGTGATGGTGAAGAATGCACTGATGAAGACAATGGTGGTGGTGGTGGTGGGTATGGTGATGGTGCTGGTGATGGTGATAGTGGTACTACTAACTTTGATACCATGTAGAAAAATTGAAGGAGAGAACACAAATATTGTAGAACAATTTTCTTTTTTACAATTTCAATAAGTTACAAGTATACAAGTATAAATAGAGAATAAAGTGGAGAGCATGCACTAGCTAGTCTAAGCCTATAACTAATCTTGATGGCCAAGAAACCTAAGGAGCAAGACTTCTAACTTAAGGAGCAAGACTCATAGATTACCACTAAAGTCAACAAGTACAACAATCACTTACAGCTACTTCAACATTTACGGCTAGCTTTGGTGACTTATAAAATAAAATTTAATATGATAGAATGCACATTTTTTTTACAATCTGTTACAATTAATTCACTACGTGGTCACCTTTTTCTTCTTATATAATGAAAATTTGTAATTAAACAGTGCATTAAAGTGATCGACTAAATCGAGCTAGTAAGTTAAAAAAATAAAAAAACTTTATAGGGTAGTCAGTCAAAGGATCTGGCAATATCCAACTTGCTTCTTCGTAAGAATGTCTCCAGTCTTGCAATCTTACTTTGTTTAACAACGCCGGTAACATTTGCTAGCCTGCTTCTTCAAGTCATGTTGACGAATAAATTCCCTGTAATTCTTTTGAACCATTTGGAACCACATTCTGGTATTTCTCTCATTAGCATGCTTCGAGTTTCATTCAATGCAATCATCTTTTCCTTTTCCTAGCTATCTTCTTTTGCTTTCTTCTGTTTCCTGATTCTTTCATCATTGAAGCAGCTACTCATTTGTTGTTGGTAGGAAACCAGTTGCATCAGATCATACATCTTTTCTTATCTTTTGCTGTAATCAAATTAATCATTCATCTTGAGGAACATGAGAAGCATACACTTAATAAATGGATGCAATAAGTAAGCTAGGATCGATTATATATATATACGTAGTCATAGTATAATGACTGACGAGTTCAATTTTGAGTTCCTGATATATTAGAAAACTGAACATCAAACGTATATGATGGCCTGGATTAGAGTATAAACAACTTACGGAATGTTAATTAACATACGCACGCATATTACATAATATGGATCATTCTGCATCTTTTCTCTTTGAATATCTATATAGGGAAATTTTATAATGAGGATCTTTATGGTGAAGACTTGGTGAATACTTTCTTAAAAATTATACTTCCCAATCATATTTTAGAATTTCAATCGTTGTATTTCTAGCTATATATATGTAGATCATTTCTATAAATTTATATCCAATTTAAAAATCGTTAAGGGGTCGAACAAAATAATATAAATGAACGTTTCAAATTTATCAAACTTGAACGGTTCATGTTTATAATTGATAAACTATGATTTTGAATCTCTTAACGATTTTCGGTTTTGTTGAAAATTTACGAGAATGATCTACTCATATATAGTTAAACATCTAACGATTGATATATTAAATAGAGACTTATAAACTATTGTATAGAAGATACTTACTATGTATCATCCATAGAGGTTCTCAATAAAAAAAACTCCATATATATATAACATAATATATGGATCATAATGCAGAGTAAGCAAAAGGTCAGTTTTTCTTATAATAGTCTTTTGGTTGTTTATGGTCAAATCGTAATGGGATTGATGGTGCCCTAACTAGCTGTATGCACGTACTATACTTTTAGGAAGAAAATCAAGATCGAAGAGGTAAGAACGCGTTTTTCCTAATTGGAGACCCAAAACAATGAACTTTTCATAGCTTATTTTCCACATGCATGGCTCGATCATTGTCCAGCTCCTTCCTCCAAACTTTTCCTTTTCCCTACAAGAAGACTTGAGCACAGATACAGAAAGTCAGAAACACACGGTAGATAAAAATGATGAATGGCCTAGCCAGCGTCTCCATGATCTAGTTAAACCCGGCTTCTCGATCTATTCTCTATAGAGAAGAAAAATTACAACTTTCAAGTATAGAGGAAGTTCTCGAATGAACTCATTCACTTTGAACCAAAACTAAAATTTGAAAACCACAACAATTATCCACTGTCCATGTAATCTGGACAGTGAGATTGAGGTCGGTTCACCTTAAACTGGTGATGAGGTGATATGGTTGCATTTCTAGAGGCTCTTACCGATGTGTTTTAGTTGGTGTAGCGGTTTGGCTCTCAAGGTTCTTCAATATCCGGTCCAAAGGCACCTCGAGCAAGAATAGCAGATGTGAATATTGGTGGACAAGAAAGATCTATAAATAGTGAATAGCATAATGTAGGCATTTTAGTTTTGTCTCAGTGCCTTAACGCTATGACCCGTAAAACATGAGTTACCAGCACATTTCATATTTAAATCTTAATTTATGTAAATGGAGAATATGCTATTAACATATTCTCCATTTACAAAATAAAAATATACATAAATTAATATATAAATATCATAAAAACATGAGTTAACAGCATACAAGCATAACTATATTAAGTACGTTTTAAGTCCTAAGCATCAAGTTTTAGGAGAAGATGCAACTATTTTGAGATTATATAGATTTTTTATTATTCTTAATACGACGTTGTTTTGCTTATTTTAACAAATAAAAAATTAGTAAAAAAAAAAACTTGTGGCACAAATATTATAAATAGCATACGAATTACGTAAATAGTGTAAACACCATACACCATTTGTATATTTCGCTAAATTGATACGCTATTTAATATTTTTACATTGTTAACTACGATGCGCTATTAACATGCTACTTTAAACAATGGTATTGATGATGACGGAGTGGTGTAATTGCGATGGTGGTAGAGGTGATGTCTCAACCTGTGGGGCTACAAAATCAGGTTGGGAAATAACTGTGGAGGACGAAGTGTGGCTTTTGGCGGAGGCAATGTAGAAGGATGTCGTGTGAGAAGAGGTGACATCACTATCTCTACAACTAGTCGGCTCAGCTAGGGTTGATGAGTGCAGTCCGGGAGTTTGGCTCTGGTAGTAGTGTGTTGGTAGATGGAGAGTTCGCGGTAGTCCCGTCCTAGGAAGCAAAGAAATAATGGTGTTGTTGTTTTTCAAGAAACGGAGGTATAATATTGGCTCCGACACTTTGGCAGGTCTTCCTCCACCAAAATTTCATAGTTTCTTGCTTCGACCTCAGCTGATCTAAACCAGGGATCCAAACCCACAAAGATAATGTTATGGGTCCCAGGCCTAAGTGCAGAAGGCAGTTGGCCAATTTGTGTACTCAAGTGATTTATACGGCCTAACCGCTTGCTCCTCCTGCCGTTGAGTTTTGGGATCATGCTATTATGCACATAAGGTTATGCATTTAATAGATGTTTTTATCAAACTTGACATGTGGTAAATTATCATATATCCGATCTTCTAACTTTTATAACTTTTGATTGAGCTTATGATGACATCAGGCAATGCAATCAAATCCTTTCCATGAAATCACTTCTGTCACCATATATCACCTCCCGCCACCGTGAACTCTCTCTCTTTCTGCGAAAGAGACCAATCTCTAGTCGTTGGCTACCGATGGACCTCGGCTGCTCAAAACAAAGACCTGCATAATATTTGGTCGATCTTGAGAAATAAAGAGATGCGATATCAGCCCCAAGTTCAAGCCGTCGTGGCAACTTGAAAACCTCACCTCATCATCGTTGGCGTCATCTCGACATTGCGCATAGTCACATCCAAGTACAGCTCGATCCTATATGCTCTCTCCCTCTCTAGTGAAGCTCTTGTCAAAGTCGAAATGAAACCTTTACCTCCTGACGCTCGCCAACGTCACCACTGTCCTCGATTTTGATGTGTACCACCGCAAGGTGGATGGAGAGGTTCGTTGTTGACGACGGCGATTGAGAGTTTAGTTTGGATGATTTACTGGACAAGGATCAGTATCATGTGTGGTGAGCTTAACATAAACTCAGTCAATACTGAGTAAAGTAAATAAAATGGAGCATTCAAAGCATGGCATGTGTCATTTTGTACTTTAGACTTTGGGTGAATAACTGTGGGGTGCATTCCAAATTCTTTTTAAGTTTTGATCTAAGCTAAAGTTTTGCTTCACGCTCGATGGTTAGTTTAGTTTCGAGGAATATGTTGGAGTTTGGCACAAATGAGATTCTTCTTCAGCATCTAGAATAGTTTTGACTAAAACTGATTCGATTGTGGTAAGGACTTCTTTTGGGTTTAGCACTAAGAAAAATGTTCTTGTTCTTGCCCGGAGTCAACTGGTCTAAAGTAGGCACTACAGGCGATGTTGGACAAGGGTGTTCATTTGGTATCAACTCTATAAACTTTCTAGAAGTGATGACACCATAATTTGATTGAAAGACGGGGCCTCCGAAAACTTTTAATCTCTTACTAGTTGTTGGAGGTATGTTTGAGATTGTTGTGTTGTGGTGAACGTGATGGTGAGTTTTGTCAAGATTGAAAGTCTATTTTCAAAAGTAATTGGTGGAGGCGGGCATAACTTGGAGAGCAATGGGGTTGTGGAGGATGTGATGGAAGGGAGGCTGGGTCGAGGACGATGTGCTCTTTGTCGGATCGAGCTTTTGGAGAGGTAGGGGCGGTTGTGACGAGACTGCTTAAGCAAGGATGACGCCTGACAGTGGAATCGAGTTAGTGTAAAGACGACGACTAGGGTTGGAGTGGTGCCTGGAAGAACACCACTGAGGGCAAGGATGCGAGTGCAGGCGGATGGAGGTGGTCCAAGATCGAGGATGTATATGAGTTTACGATGGATGATGGCTCCTTCTCGCATCGACAGACCTGTGCCAGCGGAGATCATGTGATACTGGCAGCCCTGTGACGGTGGGAACTTGGGTGGTGGCAGCTGTTTGTCCTATTCTGGGTGAGGTTAAGGCTGCAAATGTGCTTTGAGGCTTAAGCACAGATGTGCCACTCTCACCATGGTAGGCTATTGGGTCTCTCCCATTGGTGGGCATCCTTATGAGTTTCGTTGGACCACCTCGACTTTGGTGGATTGCAGCGCACTTTTGGTTTCGAATCTGGGAATCAGGCATAGTCCATGAGAGAGTTTCAGAGCCAACCCGCACGAGAAGAATGTAGTTTGTGATGCATTACTAGATAAGATGTGGGGCCCCATCTTTTTTAGTGTTTTATCTTACATCTAGTCCGTCTAGTTATTTTATGGTATTTGGGCTGAGCGTATAATAATATAGATTGTTTTAGGGAGTTCTTCTGATAACTTACCGAATCTAATATATTTTATCGCTTCACTTAAAAAAATTGTATAGTTATGTTGTGTTTTTGTAATTGATAAGACAATATAATATTACATGTGGAGTTTTTTTTTTTAAAGGGACATGTGGAGGTTTTATTTTCTCATGCTTGTGTGTGGTAAATCTTTTATAATACAATTTTCACTTTCTCACTTATTTGTTTTAATCTATTCTTAATTTATTGATCTGGATGGAGGTGTGGAAAATACCTTCAAATTTGACTCACTAGTTTATGGATCACAAATTTACAAAGTCAATGAACTCATGTACCAATAAGTGTTTTACTACTATGACCATGATTTTGCCTTCCGCCAAAATCCAGCGGAAAGTAGAACAATGAAAGTAGAACAATGAAAGTGACATACATTAGAAAGATGCACATTTTAGATATTGCTTTTCACTTTGGCAAAAGTCATCGGACAATTTGATGTTTGATTCAAATATAGTGAAAGTCAATTTTTCCATCCACTTTAGCATAACTTTTATACATATAAAACTAATAATTTTATAATATTCGAAATACAAATGTGCAAAAAAGTAATTTACGGTTTAAGTTCGTTGATAACGATCCTCTAATAACTCCAAAATAAGATGAAATCTATAATTAAACTAATACATAAAATTGAAAGTACCACCACAAAATTACTTGAAAATGCGATAAAACATATCATACTGTTTTTGTTTGTTGATAAAAAAACCATAAACGAATTTGGTGTAGCATAATAAACCATAAATAAATAACAAATTTGAGCTAATTTATGAGGGTGGCATATCCACAGCCCCCGAAATGGACATTGTTAAGCTCTCATTATATTCACTATATGAGGCGTGAATTACATAAACATAACTCCAAACAACCTAAACTTCCCATATATCGTTTCTCGCAACAATTTCGACACACACAACCAATATAAGTTGTCATCACAATTCACGACATAAACAGCACCATTTAAATGTCTTTTTTCGTAAGTCAATCATAACGTCTTTATACATATATCATTCACTATTTGGTAAGATAGGGTTCAATGATCATGTATTGTAACAATGATCCAAGAAAGAAAAAAAGTGACCATGATAGCAAGAAATTGGCTATAGAAAAATCTCAAAATCTAGAAAAAATTGTATGACGTCTCATTTTCTTTCTTTTTTTTCCCACCTAAACCACTTAATAAGAAAAATAACAAAAGAGAGAATAAAATAAAAAAGAAATGAAAATTAAAAAAGGAAATAGAAAATGGATTCTCTCTTCTCCTCCTCCTCTTTTAAGTCTCAAAGTGTCAAAGGTCTCACAAACTCGTAGACCTTTCACACTCTGCTCTCTCTCTCTCTCTCTCTCTCTCTCTCTCTCTCTCTCTCTCTATAACTGACTCAGAATAACAACACAGAGAGAGAAAGAGGATGAAGAAGAACCAGTCTCACTATTCACACTCCTCCTCCTCCTTCGCTCCTCTTTCTTCTTCTTCTTCTTCTGTTTCAGCCAACACCAACAACAACCTCTTGTCTCTCTAGTCCTCAAACCAACTCATTTTCTCTCTCACACTCACTCACTCCCTTCTTCCTCACAAACCGGGTCGGACTCACGACTAATCCGGATATACTCCGAAACCGACTCCCTCCGCTCTTAAAAATGGAGAAGAAGCAAGGTTTCTTCTCTGCTCTCAAAGACGACGTTGTTCGCGGACTCAGCCCGGGTCGGTCTCGGTCCCGGTCCAGGGCCAGTAGCCCCGCCCGGTCCGGGTCGCCGATGTCGGGTCTTCTCCGCCGGAAGAAGCACGGCCACCGTGATTTGGTGGAGCCGGAGATCGGGAGATCCGGGAGCCTCAGGCCGGTCATGGAAGGCCCGGATCCGGACGACGACGAAGAAGTCCTCGGGCAGTCGAAGCGGGTCGGGTCGGGTATCGGCCACTGGGTTAGAGGCCAGCTGTCGCGGACTCCTTCCTCCGTCGTGAACAGCTCTGTTGCGGCGGCGCAGAGCAACAACAACAAAAGGTCTGATCTGAGGCTATTGCTCGGAGTTATGGGAGCTCCGCTAGCGCCGCTCCACGTCAGCGCCTCCGAGCCTATGCCTCATCTCAGCATCAAAGACACTCCCATTGTAAGAGAAGCTTTTCAATGGTTTCGAAAAAGAAAAAAAAAACTTTTGTTTCATTTTCATTGTTCGAAAATAGCAATAAAAAGTTAAAAACAGAATTTGTGTGGATTGGGTTTGATTTTTCATGCAATTTCTGCTTCTGTAATGATGATGGGTGTGTATGTATTTTGCATTTGTTTTGTTTTTATGCTACTGTGTACCTGCAGTAGCTACTAACCAAAATTTTAAACTGTTCCAATAGATTACACAACTGGGTTGGATCTTTTTTACGATTTTTCTTCCCAGAAAAATAATATATTTTCGGTATTAGATTTTGCTAAATTGTTTATTTTTGCTCCATGTTTTGCGTAAATCTGAAGATCATTTGAATACTCCTTCTAATTTTAAATTTTGGAACTTGTTTGCTGGGATGTTCTCTCCCACATATGCTAAGTAGGCAAAAGCTTTATCACCAAGAATCTTAGTTAAACGTTACATGGTATGGAAAGTTCAGCTCAGCCAGTCAAATCACTCAAATGTGTCTTACTAGCTGTATGATTTATTTATTTTCTGCTTTTGAATCCGGACAAAAATCTAAGTTTTAACTTGCTACCTGTTTTCGCGCAATTTTATTGGAGAGCAAACAGATCATCACAAGCTAGTAATTTGTTCAAGAACAAAATGTTTGCTTGGATTTGGAATTGTATATTGGAAAATTTACTGTAAAGAAGGAATTTATGTAAATTTGATTTGACTAATTTAGATGTCGGTTTTAATGGGTGATATGTTTTGCAGGAAACTTCCTCTGCCCAGTACATATTGCAACAGTATGTGGCGGCATCTGGTGGGCAGAAGCTGCAGAACTCGATAAAAAATGCTTATGCGATGGGAAAAGTTAGGATGGTAGCGTCTGAGTTTGAAACTGCTACGAAGGTGATGAAGACGAGAAATGCATCTAGATGTGCCGAGTCAGGTGGGTTTGTGCTCTGGCAGATGAATCCGGACATGTGGTATGTGGAGCTTGCGGTCGGGGGGAGTAAGGTTCATGCTGGTTGCAATGGGAAGCTCGTCTGGAGGCACACACCATGGCAAGGGGCACATACTGCCAAAGGACCTGTGAGACCTTTGCGTCGCGCACTTCAGGTAGAGTTTTGTGTGGTAATTTACGCACAATATCTTTGGCTATGAAAATAATTATCTGGTTTAGTAACTACTATGCTTGGATTTCCTTTTCCAGGGTCTTGATCCAAGATCTACTGCTAGTATGTTTACCAATGCGAGATGTATTGGAGAACGAAAGGTCAATGGCGAGGATTGCTTCATCCTCAAGCTTTGTGCTGATCCTCTGACTCTGAAGGCCAGGAGTGAAGGTCCTGCAGAGATCATTAGACATGTGCTGTTTGGCTACTTCAGCCAGAAGACAGGGCTTCTTGTTCACATGGAGGATTCTCACTTGACCCGCATTCAATCCAATGGCGGGGATGCAGTTTACTGGGAAACCACAATCAATTCGTTCCTTGATGATTACAGACCTGTTGAGGGAATCATGATTGCCCACTCCGGGCGTTCTGTAGTTACCCTTTTCAGATTTGGAGAGATGGCTATGAGCCATACAAAAACAAAGATGGAAGAAGCTTGGATGATTGAAGAGGTTGCATTTAATGTTCCGGGATTATCAATGGACTGCTTCATCCCCCCAGCTGATTTGAGATCTGAGACAATAATGAGTGAAGCATGCGAGCTTCCTCATGATGCAAGAGGAAAGAGTGGCGGAATTGCAGCAGCCGTGCATTGGGCCAAAGTAGCTGCGCTGGAGAGAGAGCATAGTGCTAATGTGGATAGCATGACCTGGAAGATGGAAATCTAACAAGGGGCAGCGCTTGATTAGGCAATTGTTTATACTGGTAGCAAGTTTAATCAGCTAACACCATAGAAGTTACAAAGTAGTAGGAGTTGTGTCGAGTTTTTGGACGTCGGTTTAGCCTCTCACTCTGTAAATAGAGCATAATTATTCACAGGCTTCATTTGGCCCGGATGAATCTTTATACTCTCAATGCAGAATCCAACAAAAGGTGTTGGAGCTTGATATTCCAGTTGGGGATAGAGCAAAGGGGGGTTCAGTTTTAGTATTACCTTTGGATGAGACGGGAGGTGGTGAAGCTTCGGTACAGCAGAGCCATTAAACATGGATATGTTCCTCTTAAGTCTCTTCCATGAATTCAGGAGTGGCAGTGTCAAGGAAATTGTCACCTTCTGGCATGAATCTATAGCAGCCTAATGCCTTTTTTAGTATGTTTAGTTCTTACTGTTTTTAGGTGTGTTAGTCTTCTGTGGTTTGATTGATGCCAAAGTTGATTCTGCAATTGTAAGGAAAAACAAAAACAACTGGTTTTCTAGGTCTGAAGTATAGGGCAGGTAAGAAAGGACATACTGGAAAAAAATTACTCATAACTGGTGTAACCTATCACATCTGATAATCCTAGCACTTTTCCAGTGTCCCTCCTTTAGAGTCATTGATACATAATAGTAATCATCATCATTCTTTCTCTTCCTTCATATTCTATTTGTTGGCTGCAATATTATATCTTTCATCACTCTGTCTTACCTCTTCCTTGGGCATTTCTCTCATTTCAGTAAGTACCCTCGAGTGGTTTGGTTTCGAGTATTTATTTCTCCAAGTCTTTATGCCATCTTCATCAATGCTTGCTGAGGATATACACTGTGCGGGCATCGGCAGTGCCCCATCTCCATGAATGTGTTCTACTGCATACACTTTCAATTTGATGGTGCTTGACAGCATCTATCTTGGGTTTTTGGTTGGAATGGTTGGTCACTTTGTGGTGCTTGGCACTTTGTTCTTTAACCACTTCCTCATTGCCCCCATGTCCCCAGGTTATGAGAAAAGCAAAGCCTTCTGGATGTGGGGACTATGCAACTTTAGCAAGGAATAGTAAATATCACTATTTAAAGAACAAACTCTTCTTTGACCAGTTTGGGGGTCCAAACCCTAACAGATCAAGGTCATTAAACTAACATTGTATTAGCCAGTTGGATGAGAACTTAAAAGGAAACTGGGTTTTTGCATCGTTTCGGGCAATGCGTGTTGTGTAGATTATGATTACAGCAAGGCACGAGGGTAAAGTAATGCTTCTAACTCTCCCATGTGATCACCTCACGGTCCTCTCTCCTCACCGTACTCTTGTACGACAACTTCATGCTTTGGTTCCTTTTGAGACATTTTGATGTATTTGTGATTACTTTTACGATGGTTATAAGTACTTTTAGATTATTAAAAAAATTAATTAAAAATAAAAAAATAATTTGGTGAAATTCTGGAAACACTTTAAAGTATTTCAGAAGCACATAATAAGTATTTTCTGATTTTAACAGCACTTTAAAAAAAATGTTACATGAAAAAAAGAAAACCCTACCTAATTATGGGTCTTATAAGAGTCTAAGACCCAGTGAATGAATTTGTGATTATTTGGTACAGTATATTGTGTCTAGGTTCACAATTATACATTCTATTTATTATATTTCCTCTTAATCATTCTATTCTTTAAATAAGTTAAAATGGCTTTGTAAAGAATACTAATTTTTCAATAAACAAATTGAAATTCTAAATAATATTTTTCAATGAACTGTTGTGTGTGAGAGAACATGGACTTTCTGACGACTTGATTATTATTTTACCCTCGTTTTAGTAATGTTTTTTTTAAGTAGAGATAGATTAAGAGAAGGGTAATCAAGGAGTTTTTCAAAGTTCTACCTTCTCAACTACCGTAAGCACCATTATCTTAATTAATAAAGATTATTATCTACATATATATATATATATTGTTTTTAAGAATTGTTACATTTAAACCTATTTCATGTATGTTTTATGTATTATATTCATTTTGTTAGAATATGTCTTGAATCAGGTATGTATGCCGGCAGCATACGAGGGTCTTGCCCCAAAAGTTAAATTAATCCATGTTAAGCTGGGTTTTCGTTTTCTGTTGGGCCTACCATTCGGAGTATATATATATCCTCTGGGTTATTAAACTAGTGTGGATTCTGTAATCTGTAATCCGTTTTCCTCAAGAATAATAAAACTGTTCTCCTATGCCTGTGGACGTAGCTAACATATCGTTAGTAAACCACGTAAATCTGTATTCTTTCTTACATTCGTTATGACACATTTTTGGTTCAGGACTTCGGATGGTGGAGGAGATGAATTCAAATACTAAACATCCAACGAGTCCAAGTCGAGTAAAAACCCTAAAACCTTAAAATGCGGTACGAATCCAGTGAAAACAAGAGTTGAGTTACAATATATACCAAGCAGTGTTAATCTTTCAAGATATTAAGTATACGCCTATATAGGTGCATATCTAGTTTCACTGGGGTGGTCCTATTTTCATAACCAACTTCAAAATCGAATTTTGATAATGTGTGTAGCCTCATATCTTTGCAATTAGACATTGTCAGTGTCAATGAGGAGCACATGCATATTACTCCAAGAGAAAATGAAGCTACTCTGTAGGACAAATAAATATGTGGAGGCTGAAATTCCAAGACTTTAGGGGTCGCAAAGGGTCGGGTTGGAATTTGCATAACATTTTCAAATTAGGTGCCAGATTTTTTTGAAATTTTGAATCCTGGGCTTACCCAAGTTTTTGGGCATGCTGAACTAAGCCTATAAATCCACACCTGGTCAGACATTTTTATGTATTGATTAAAAAACATGAAAATTAGAGATTTTAGATCATCTCCAATGATACTCCCTGTATTTTCAATAAAAATGTTGAAAATATAGCTAAAAGCTAGAATTTTAGGGAGCTAAATAATATGTGCTCTGATCATGTTAGAAGTATAAGAACTCATATATATGGTAACTTCAAAGACAAAATAAACAAGAAAATGATCTTAACCAATATAATAGGAGTCTTAAGATCTCTTTTCTCTCTCCTCAGATTTAGAAGCTCCTGAGGGCAACTCAAACAAAGGACTTGAAGTTGGATTTGGATCCTATTCCAGCTTGTATGTTCTTCAATGGTGGAAATTAGGAGCTGTAATTCGGAACTGGACTCGGAATGGGAGCTAAAACCAACTCCAGTTCATATGGGTTCCATCGAAAAGAATGTTATTCACTTGGGTGTCCCGTGACAAATAATAAGTTTAATTGAATAAGAATTAATGTGGGTTAATTTTTAATTGAATGAGATTGCATTCCAAGTCCTTTAAATAGAAGAACAAACCGCTAGGGGGCCATAAGAATGCTCAAATTTTGTTGCTATAATTCTAGATGGAATTACATGTCATCATAATATTAATTCTATATGTAAACAAAATGTCACATCATAATAACATAATACAATTTTACCCTTTATGCTTTAATTTTGATTTATCAATTTCTTTTAATAATATTTATGCAATTAATTTATTTTACTTAAAATTACAGACTAAACCTTAGATAGAACACATGCAATAACATGCTTGTAACGAAACCGATCGAGAATCTAAAAGACGAACAACCATGCTTCTAAAAAGAAAGAACAACTGTATTTGATCGAAGCCAAGAGAAATATACATGTCAAACCTTCATCGATTGATTTTTTCTTTTTTATAATAATTATTTTTCTAATTTTAAAAAGATGTGAAGAACCAAGCGTACAATGTGAACCCATGCCACTTGTCCTGCAACCCTTCCATCTAGTAATAGCTATCAAAAGCATACGAATTGAAGTATGGTTCTTCTACTTCTCCACATTGGGAGGAACTGAGAATTTTTTTAATTTTTTTTAATACCATCGGTCCAAACCTAATTAAGCAAAAATAGACTATATGCCATTGAGGTTTTTTTTAGATAAAACTCAACACTTTAAAATTAATTAAGTTGAGACAATATCAATACATAACGGACCTTTCGTGCTACACTTGTCGCTAATCAACTTTCCATTTAAGAAAAAACAGACAATATGGCACACAACTTCAACACATCAACATCACAACTTGCAAAGGAATGCAGAGGGCATCATACAGTCAAATAATTCCATTTCCTACGCAATGATTTTAGTTCTAATTCTAATTCCAAACCTTAACCTTAACAACTATGCAATATCTCTCTCCACCCTTACATTCCGAGGAGGTGACCATGCTCTTGAGCTATAGCATAGTGTTCAGGAGACCAATCCGGACGGCTCCATATGATAAAGAGGAGGAGGGATCTGATTCCACTGGTCTATTTCTTTGTCATTCACATCGACTGATCCAGGTATATGCATGGAATGACCTTGCAGTTACACTACCAGAAAAGTTTACTTAGGCAACGAACAATTACTTAGTCGCCTAAGTTATACCACAAACGACGAACCACGTATTTCGTCGCCTAAGTGACTTCTTAGATGACGAAACCATAATTCTGTCACCTAAGAAGAAACCTAAAATGATGTAATGTCAGTCACTTAGACGATGACAGTGTGGTCGTCACCTAGGTCGTCACTTAAGCAACGACATACTATTTTCGTCGCCTAGGCGACGAAATGTATCACTTAGGTGACGAAATTGATCAATTATTAGCTCAATCAGTTTCTTTTTCCCTCGGGCTATCTCACCCTCTCCTCTCAACTTCTCTCTCTCTCTCTCTCTCTCTCTCTCTCTCTCTCTCTCTCTCTCTCTCTCTCTCTCTCTCTCTCCTCACTCTACCCAGCAACCCGATCCCAGCCGAGACAAAATCATCACGAAATATCATCGATCGATTGCGATTTTTCATCAACCCCTAGTCTGCTCTCCTTCTAGGTTAAGGTACATATTAACTCGTTTTCCACAAATTATTTATTTGAATTTAATACCGTACGTACGTAAATTTGGTGAAAGATTCCGGCGAATACATAGTTTCCGGCGATCTTAGGTAGCTTAATTACTAGCTTGTTATACGTATTGTATTGTATTGTATTGTATTGCTAATGTACGTAATTGTAAGGTAATTGGTTAAGTAGTTAATAATTAATAGTATAATATATATATATATATTATATAACTCGTTAAAACATGTTAGCTATCTAGATTAAGCTAATTGATAATCTATAAGCGCGCTAATTAATGGTTTAATTAAGCTAGGTAGTACGTTAAGGTTAATTAATTAATAGTATATATATAGTATATATAGATAGATTAATATAAGCTAGGTACGTAGTACGTTAATTAGCTATATATATAGTTTAATTAAGCTAGGTACGTAGTACGTTAGTTAGCTAGATTATAGCGCGCATATATATATATATACGTATATTAGATTAATTAGTTATTGGTTGAAAAAATATAATTAATATGATCTATAATTGTTAACTTATTACACATGCAGAAATATGGATAAGAATTGGATACGATTGGTGAATAGAAGTGGTGTGCGGTATATGGACGGAATCAGAGAGTTTGTGGTTTTTACGATTGAACATGGTCAGGGAAAGAAGCATTTCAGATATCCTTGCAGAAATTGTCTTAACCATCAGTTTGTGACGGCTAATGTTATGTCGCAACACCTGTACGAGAATGGTATGATGTAGAGTTACACTACGTGGAGCAAGCATGGTGAAGTAGTAGATTTAAGCTCAGGACCAGACTTTAGTTACCATAGTGCCTCATCAAGCGATTGTGACGCCCCTTCGTGGAACCCAACTGTGGATTTAGTCCATGATGCCTTTCCGTGATTTAGTCACGGTGGACACCAACACCAAGATGGAGGTTACGATACCACTCATAGGCATGATAACACATTCCCCGCTGCTAACTTGGCCACTGACACTAGTGAAATGGATAAGTACAACATGATGCTACTTGAAGCGCAGACCCCGGTATATCCTGGATGTCAAGAGAATGTGTTGCAATATGTGATGTAGCAAATGCAGATAAAAGTGAAGAACAAAATGTCACACTGTGCTCTTGATGAAATACATGAGCAAATATGTGAGTTGCTTCCCGATAATCACAATCTTCCGAAATCGCATTATAAGGTTAGAAAGATGTTGAGCAGCCTCGGCCTAAAGTACAAGATAATTTACGCCTGCCCAAATGATTGTGTGTTTTTTTACAAAGAGTATGCATATTTGAACTATTATCCCGTATGTGGCCAGTGCAGATATGAGAACCGAGAGAATAGAAGGAGTTCGAAAAACCATTTTCCTTTGAAGGTTCTTCGATATTTTCCATTGATTCCCAGATTGCTCCCAGATTGCAGCGTATGTACATGTCTATATACGTAGTAGAGACGATGTGATGATATACAGAAAAATGAATAGATGACGATGTGTTGAGACACACCGTGCATGAGGAGGCGTTCAAACATTTCGATAGGAAATTTGGAGACTTTGCAGCAGAGGTTCGAAATGTTAGACTCAAACTTTCTACAGACGGATTCAATCCTTAGGGTAGTAATAGCTCTACCCTCAGCACTTGGTCGGTTATTCTGATGTCGTACAACCTGCCTCCATACATGTGCATGAACAAGGAATTTAATTTTCTTACTCTGCTAATTCCAGGTCCTAAATCTCCAGGGAAGTGCTTAGATGTCTACCTCAGACCTTTGATCGGCAAGCTGAAACTGTTGTTAGAAAATGAAGTCCCAACTTATGACAAATTCACTGACACTATGTTTTATGATAAGGGCAGCCGTAATGTGGACGATCAACGATTTTCCAGCATATGGGATGTTGGCAGCCTACAGGACGAAAAGATACAATGGATGTCCTATATGTTTGGATGACGTGAACTCTAGTTGGTACGCGGGAAATATGTGTTACCTAGGTTACCGTACATGGCTTCCTTACGATCACCTGTGACGACAGGATGAAGCTCATTTCAACAGGACGGTAGAGAATAATCTTAAACCCCTTAGTTGGTCTTGCGAAGAGATTTTAGAGAGGTTGAGCTATTTCGACTTTGGTGTGTTGACCAATGACAAGGATTTACAGAAACGCAATCCAATACCTCCACAGGATCTCAGCTATTCACATCACAATAGTATATTCTTTGAACTCTCTTACTGGTCGAAGTTGAAAAGCTGAGGAACAGATTAGATGTGATGCACATAGAAAAGAATGTATGCGACAACATGGTGAGAATAATTCTCAATATTAAGTTCAAGACTAAAGATGCTTTCAAAGTGCGCAAAGTTCTAAAATCTATAAATTTACTTCATCCCTTGTGGTTGAGGAGGGATAGAAGAGGAGTGTACAACAAGATGTCAGATGCACTTTACACAGTGAAGCCAGCACTTAGAAGTTCTATATTCCACTGGTTTAAGAGTGTTCGTTATCTAGCTACGTATGCAGCTACTATAATTGGAGCAGTGGACAAGGTGTAACATAAGTTTGTTGGTCTAAAGACACATGACTATCACGTTATGCTACAACGTCTAATTTCAGTGATAATTCGGTCATATTTGTCTCGTACGTCGTAGAACTAATAGTGGCATTGTGTAGATGGTGACAGAGGTTATGTGACAAGGCGGGTAAACACCTCTCAAAGATACCCTATTCAGAACCTGGATATATCAATGTAGTAAGATAAATAGGGGTTGTCGAACACAAGGAATTGGTGAAACTAAATCCTAACACTAGACTAAAATACTGACAGACTCGACTACAGTATATTAATGACACTACGAACCTACTCTAGACAGACCCAAATGAGACGAAAATTGGACACAGTAAACTAGACACAGTGGCGGACTACCACATTTAGTTACCAAATTAAATCGTCTAAGCTACAATTAATGCAGAAATCAGTAAATTACAGAAAGTAAATTGTTGGAGACAACAATTGAGATATGAATGTTAAGAACTTCTCTCCACCCT
The DNA here is from genome assembly GCA_946800695.1 of Geum urbanum. NCBI lineage: Eukaryota > Viridiplantae > Streptophyta > Magnoliopsida > Rosales > Rosaceae > Geum > Geum urbanum. The sequence continues at coordinate 5,407,884 of OX327007.1, read as the reverse complement.
AGACATACTTACGACCTCCCCTATATAACTGAACTAACCATGGATGAATACTCCTCACACAAGAGGTTTGGTTAAGTCATTTTGTGTATTACACTCTCTTACTCGGCATGAAAGAGGGAGGGACAATCCGCTCGATCTTGATCCTCAATTAACCGACTTATACATATGGTGATGTAAGCCTAGAGAACTGAAGTCATTACGTTCTAAGAATGTTTGAAGAATAACAGAACTTCAAGAGTTGATAAGGTGGTCACCCTTACATCACTAAGGCTTGTTTCACATAAATTAATGTTTATCTCTAGAGAATATGTAATGATAAGGTGGTCATGTACACAATCAAGACTATAGATCCTAAGTCATGCATCTAAGCGTGTACTCAAAGAAACATGAACATAGAAATCATACGGTGAGTAACAGTGAAACAAAACTCATCCAAATAAATAATAGAATCAAAAGGGGTTCAAAATCGTAAGCATATCTAGGGCTTCAATCATCCCCTAACAAAGGAAATTTAGCTACACATAGTTTTAAATAATAACATCAAAGAATTCATGAAAGATGAACAAAAGAAGGAGAAGAAATAAACTCTTGATCCCCGTCGGGATCGGGCTTGTAGTGTGGTTCTTCTCTTCCCCACGTTCAACTTCTTCCTTCTTCTTATTTATTTTATTCTCTCTTCTTCTCTTAATCTCCTCTGGCCGTTCTCCCACTATCTAGCTATATATATGTGTGTGTAACATAGCTAGGCAATTAACCTAGCAAGATGACCACGTGCTCCAGTACATCTCCAACTCCAAGTAAAACTCCACTTCCATCCAAAGTCCAAACCCTTCTTAATTAAACTCCTCTCTCGCCAAGACTCTCTCAAGCAATATATATATATATATATAGCTAGCACCAGGTCAAACATTTTAATTGATGCTCACATGCCATGCAATTCAACTCCTACTCAAATTAGTCTTCCTCCATCAACAGCTGACCTCGCCAAGCTATATATGTCTGCCTTAATCTCTCTCCAAGCTACTCGCCAAAACCAATTTCAAGCGGCATTCTTGCCAAGAACTCCAGAATATATTATTTAATCTTATTTTCTTCATTAATCTCTAAAATACCTAAAAGCAAATAAACATAATTAATTCACTCGATTAATAACAATAAACTAAACATAAGGAGAAAATTAAATACCGAATAGACGCATAAATATGCGACTATCATTATGCGCCAGAGAGTTGAAGAAGTCAGATGTGGTGGAACTGCAACAACAAATTGTGCACATCATCTGCAAACTAGAGAGAAATTTTCCCCCTGCTTTCTTTGACATCATGATTCACCTAATGATCCACCTACCCAAACAAGTGCTTATTTCTGGTCTGGTCCAGTACACTTGAATGTATCCTCAATAAAGGTATGTACAACTAATTAATTATACAAGTTTTCCGATCAATTATTTGTTCCACTCGAGATTACTATATGTACCTATTCTATAATTAATTAATTGAACATTGGATTTTGTAGACAACTTGGATAAATATAAAGGATTCGTTAAAAATAGGTCGGCCCCGGATGACTCCATAGCAAAGACATACCTAATGCATGAGTGTGTTACTTACTACAACACGTACCTCAAGGATCCACCACCTCCCACCTCCTTCGATCCCAGTGGCAGCATCAATCTTTCTGTCATCACAAAGGTCGTACGACCCTTTAGAGGAGTATTAAAGGAATCATTAACAAGAAAAGAACTTATCAAGGCACATTCGGTAGTATTGCGAGACTGTGATGAAGTCGAGCCTTACATGAAGGCGTACAAGGAGAACCTTCAGACGTTACATCCGAACAAGAGTTCAGCCTGGTTTGAAAAAGTTGTTAAAAAGAAGTTCCTCTATTATTTCCTCTAATGGGTACGTATGTTTACTTATTTAATTATATACATGTTTGTAGAAATTAAACACTTTAAATAATTATATTTTAATCTAAATTGTTACAGATGATTGATCTACAAAAATTCGATAAACACGGGGAGTGGTGGTCCTGACTAAAGCACTTGCTAGTAGGGAAGCCAGTTAAACACTATATTTACCCCAGATGTTTTGTGAACAGTGTAAAATTTCATTCATTGGCCCGAGATGAAGGAAGAAGAACATAAAACAGTGGGGTCACGGATGGAGATGACGATGATATATATTACGGGGGTCTTGTATATGTTGTTCAGTTATGTTACGGGAATGATGTCAACGTTTTTCTATTTAAGTGCAAATGGTTCAAGCGTACAAAGGAAGATTTGGCCTTTTATCAGTCAATACAAACTCAACCTGATATGAGGATGAGCATTTCGCTCTTGCCACCTTAGTTAGGCAAGTGTTCAATCTTGATGATCTAAAAACTGGTGAAGAGTGAAAAATAGTGAACCATATCTCTCATCGAGGAATATGGAATACCACGACAACTGAAGGGACGCCGGCTACTAAAGATTCTAAACCGCAAATAGCCTAATATTTTTATCATCCACTCCGACATAATGGAAATGGTTCAAGCTGGTGAACGCTTACGCATGCCTAATGGCTCTACGGATCTAACTCAATATGAGATTATAGATCTAGAGAATGATGGCAATGAAGATGAGGCGCAGGATGACGATGAGGACTCAGGATATTCGTCGGATGACGTTGAGTATGATGATGAGGAGGAGCAATAAGATAATAATGTTGAGGATGAAGATGAGGATTATGACGAGGAGTACAATATAACGACGAGGGATATTAATTGATAATTAATTACTGTAATCTCACATTTCGAGGTAATGATGATTACTTATATTATGATTGGCGAGGAGTACAATATAATTAATATTCTGAATTCAAAATTTTTTTGAACGAGGATCGGAGTACTAGTTAATTATTCTGTCATTTTCGACATAACTAATGGATCCGGAATTGAACTGGTTCGGATCAGCCTCATGAATTTGAAATAATTAACGCTTAATTAATTATTAATTACCGTACATACCATACCCATGCCCTAAACACTATATATATATTTACATCGTGTTTCTTCGCGTCTACTTTGGATGATACTTTGTCGCACAAATTTCACTTTGGTATGTAGGGTATGACTTAGGCGATAAACAAAGTTGCTTTCGTCGTCTAAGAAGGTACTTAGACGACAACCCCAACTCTTTTCATCGCCTAAGTGACTTCTTAAGCGACGAAAGCAACTCTTTTCGTCGCCTAAATCATACCCTAAACCTTAAACCCTACATACCCTAAACACTTAAACGTTTTCCCCTAACCTAAATCCTTTCCCCTAACCCCTAAACTCTTTCCCCTAACCTAGAATTACTTAGGAGACGAAACCAGTTGTGTTCGTCGCCTAAGATCCTTCTTAGGCGACGAAATGTAACTGTTTTCGTCGCATAGTTTCACAATCTGACATCTAAGAGCACGACCATGCATACCATCTTCAAATATTTTTTTTTCCTTCAGAGCATAGAGTAACCAATTCTTGGACTGTGAGTGTTAACGGTTTAAAAATCGAAGTTACGAAGATTCGCATATCAACATTTCCGTTTAGTTAAAATTTCGGTTTTATGGTTGACTACGCCGATCAAACCCTTAACGAACTTCGTTTTCAATGAAAATTCATGAACTTACATATTATGTTATGATCAATATATCCAACGGTTGTTTTGTCAAAATTCAATTTCGTTAATGTTCACGTGGAGTAAATATAGACGTATGAACACTTGAGTTATACAACATTAGTAGATATATCACAAGTTTTTAATCTCTAATAAATTTTGGGTATGAAATTTCAATTAAATTTTTTAGTTGATAAATTAAGTTCTTACGACGAGATAAACACCCGTAACTTCGAAAACAGGTTTATGAATTATTTTTACAATAGTGCCCGTCTTTTAACTATTTTTCGATAATCACTAAATTCATTCGATCGAAACCTAAATTAATCCAAATTAGGTTCATTTTTTTAACAGTATTGTAAAAATTTAATGGTTATATTTAACGATTCATTTTTTTTAATTTCTAAGTAACTACACAAAAATAATTTTCATACAATTATTTTTTAAATATTCACTAAGGCGACGAACTAAGGTGTTTTCGTCGCCTACGTGAGTACTTCGGCGACGAAAATACCCTAGTTCGTCTAAGACCAAAATTTTTGGCGGTTCGTTTCATGCGCCAAAATTTTCAGGCCAGAAATAACAACGACTTGGGCAACGAAATACCTCACGTTCATCGCCTAAAACCAAAATTTTGGCGGTTCAGTTTTCTGAGCGCCTTTTTTTGGGGCCACGTTTGAATATCACTTAGATGACGAAAGGGTTGGTTTCCTCGCCTCAGTTTAGGGTTTAGGCACCGAAACAAACCCTTTCGTCATCTAAGTGGGGTTCATTTTCCTGTGAGCCTCATTTTTTGGGCCATATTTAAATTCCACTTAGGTGACTAACCGATGGTTTTCGTCGCCTAAGAGACATTAGGCTACGAAATGGTTCATCTTCGTTGCCTAAGTCAACTTAGACGACAAAAACCATCGGTTCGTCGCCTAAGTGAATGTGTATATCCAGAATATATGCAGCTATTTCGAACCGATCTCTCTTTCTCTCTCTAATTCTCTCTCTGTTCTCTCCCAAAGGTCGCCGCCTCCTCCTCCTGCAACCACGTCATCGCCGCCTCCCCGCCTCTCTTCTCCCTTTCCTTTCGTCCGGCTGCGTCCCCCCCCCCCTCACTCCTCTCCTCAAAAACCGCCCGGCCTCCTCGATCACGTGCGCGTACTCCAATTCTCGATCTCCGACCGCTCTCCTCTAGGCCACCGGCCTCCCCTCTCCCGCGCCGTCACTACTACATTTTTAACCATTGCAAAATCGTCGGCAATGCTTCTTTTTTTTTTATCATTGCCGGCGATTTGCCAGAAAAATTGCCGGCAATGATAAAAAAAAAAGCATTGCCGGCGATTTAAAATCGCCGGCAATGGTTAAAAATGTAGTAGTGCCGCCGGTATATCTCTCAATCACTCTCTCTCTCTATATATATATATATTTATATATATATGTACGTATAATACATCTTGTGTACATATTTCATATATATATTGTGTATATATATTTTTGGATATATTGTTAATTAATAAATGAAATATTAATTGTGTATATTGTGTGTATACATATATTTGGTAATGCATGTATTTAGTACGTATAATGTATTTAGTATTGTATATATAATGTATAGATATAGTTTTGAGTATATTGATGTTAATTATTTGGTAAATTGTTAATATAAATTTTTAATATAAATTGGTAATTAATATAAATTGGTAATATAACTTCCACGAAATAAGTTGGATAATTAAATTGTTGAGATTAGAATAAATTAGATAAATTTGGATATATTTTTGAAATTTGGATGGTAAATTAGTAATATATATCTAATTAAATTTATTCATAAATTGATAATATATATCGAATTGAATTTTATCATACGTATATTGATGTTATTTGTGAAATTTGGATAAATTCGAATTTTTTTTGAAATTTAGATAAATTGGATATATTAATTTGTGAAATTTAGATAAATTGGATATATTTATATTTGATGAAATTTGGTGAAAATTTGGATATATATTTTTAATAAATAATTTTTTTTCAGTTTCATTAATTACGATCGATGGTGCCAAAGAAGAGGCGATTGCAAGAGGAAAGGGAAGCCGAACTCTAATCCATTGCACAAGTATGCCGAACTCTAATCCATAGGTTGGAGCCAAACTGAGTCGGAGGAGATCGTTTCGGCTCCTCCGAATCATTCAGGTATGCCGACTGGTCCAATCCTCATGCTCCAAATGAGGCGGCCACTACCCATACTGACGACCCACCCAGCGGCGACGTCTAAAGGTCCCATGGAGTAGGTCGATGACTCCGTTCACTACAGCGCACGCCGAGGAGGCAGTCGTTAGATCAGGTCTCCAAACGGAGTCAGGGACTTGGGAAGGCCGCAAAAACCGAGCGCATAGGTAGGTCGACCGGGAAGAAGATCGAGGTGGCATTCGACGATTTCACCTGACGCCCTCCATCCTCGCAACTCAGCAGCCTCACGTCGCACACCATCAGCTTAATCATATGGAACAACATCCGTATGGTTGCCGCTTCGTGGAACAAGCTGCCTAAATCCGAGAGGTTGAGGGTGTACCGCAAACTCTCGGTAATACCATTTAATTTTTTTTAATATTTTTATAATTATCAACCACGAAGCTAGGCATAATGTTTAGGTTCTAATTTTTTTTTCTAAACACATTTCGATATCGACGGCACCCCGGAGATGGTGCAGCACATTAACACCGTGGCCAAGAAAATTTTCAAGAATTGGAAGTATAACCTCTACATGTACTATCTCCGACACGGCGCCACGTCTGTCCCACATGAGCTGCGGGATGAAAGGGAACAATAGTAGGAATGGTTGGTCGGATACTTTGAGTCCGACAAGTATAAGGTTCATCTTCATTTCCTATAAATTGAGAAAATTAAATAATTTCTTATTTTTAACCATTTATTTATTATTTAATAATTTTTTTGTCAAACAAATAAGGTAGGATGCCAACAAGGAAAATCGTGTGAAGAAGGATAAACACCATACTTTGGGCTCCAAAGACTTCATGTTCATCGTAAAGAAGCACAAGGATGCGGGTTCGAAGCATTCTCTCCTAGATGCCAACGTCTCGGCCTATGTCAGGCCCGGGGTCAACGATGAAGCGGGTCAACAAGGGGTAAGTGACTTATCTTGCCTAACTCAATTCAATTTAATCGTACTTCTAAAATGTATCAAAATTTACTACAACGGTAATATATTGCATTTCTAATTCCAGGCGCAGTTGATAGAAATGGCCTAGGAGCAGTTGGCGAACACCCAGCTGAAAAACCTGGGTATGACGCTCAAAGAGGTGCCTCCTTTGTCGGTGGAGAGCTAGATCGCCATCGTCGATGCTGTTTTCGGCCACCGAGCTGGCAAGGAGGTTCGTGGGCTTGGACGGAGGGTTCATAGAGATTTGTCGTCCCAATCCTTCGAATCATCCAGTAGGCGAGGTGGGGTCGATGCCGAGGCGGTCCGAGCCGCACAAGAGCAGACTCGATTGGCATAATAGTCGGCCGATTGGGCCTGGGAGCATACCAGGTTGATGCAGGGGCAGCTTGATGCTCACAACTAAAAGATGGCCGTCTTTTTCGCGATGTGCGCACGCAAGAGGTTGCCCGTTCTTGAGGACTCTTGTCGTCCCCCCACTCCTCACGGCCCCAACGACGACGATCAGACCGGCGGTGGCGGAATAGGCGGCCTATTTATGCACCCCCCTTTCATAGTTTAGTTTTGTATTTTCTTTAATTTGTAAAAACAATTTTTATATTTAATGAATATTTTATTAATATAATTAATTTTTATATTAACTTATAATTTTTAAAAGTATTATTAATTATTTCTTTAATTCAAAAAAAATAATTAACTTAGGCATGTTTCGTCGCTTTAGTGTATTCACTTAGACGACAAACACGTTGCGTCGTCTACGGCCTCTACTTAGACGACGAAACGTCTTTGTCGTTCAGAGGGACAAGTTTTTGACGCCCAAGTACTTAGATGACGCATTAATTTTCGTCGCCTAAGATGGTACCCAGGCGACAAAATCAAACAGTTTCGTCGTTTAGGTACTTAAGCTACAATTGTTAGACGACGAAACCTGGGCGACGACATGTTCGTTGCTTAAGTACTTAAGAGACAAAAAACTCCACTTAGGCGACGTAAATGCTTTGTCGCCTAAGTGTGTTTTTCTGGTAGTGTTAGGAACTAAGAAGGTTTGTTATATAATAGCTGGGTTTTTTTTCTTCATAATTATCATTTATTTTAATCATTAAATTATAAAGGATATGACAGATATTTTACATGTATGATGTGACAATTTATATTTATGTAAAATTTGATTATAAAAAGGTGTAGCTGAAAGGACCCAACCCCGATTCAGTTACCTAAATCGGAATCGAACCCCTTCTGAAAATACGAACCAACAAAAATTTTTCAAAATTTCGGCAGAGTTTCGTTACTAGTGTGGAATTGCATAAACCTACACCCTGAAAATAACACTTCATCCTATACCACAAAAGCCAAACCGTGGGCACCAACCCCATCCGGATTTCTCAACATCAATATATGAATCATAAACAGTAAACAGTACTGTAGTATATATATATATATCTGAGAAAATCCGTATAAACAAGTATCAGAATGTATCAGAGCGACCTCTAAAGTAAAATATATACACTATACACATCAATAGGCGAAACAAGAACCTACTGGAAAGCACAGGTAACTCTGATCACTAGCCTCCAAACCGCGACGTGAAAACACCAAAACCTGAACTGCAACTGGGCACGGAAACCAAAAAGCCCAGGGGAAAGACAATAAATACGTTAGAGTGAGTGGACGAAAATAAATGTCTTTCACCAGTTGATATATATGATTAAAATAACATATGCGAGTCCAGGTAAATAAAAACAATAAGTACACGAGGTAAAACCATAATCCTCCAGCGTACTGAGCATGCAAGTAAAAATCTCACGGGGTCACTCATGGACACACCCGTGCTAGTACAGTCAGAACCACGGAGTCCCTGACTTCCACGTGATTCTAGCCAGAAATGGCCTCGGATCCGAGGAAACGCCCCTCACCGGTCAGTCGGGGATACGCCCCTCCTGGTATGGCCTACCATCGGGGATCAGCCGAGAGGCAAGTGTATCGATACAACAACGTAACCAAGACTGTACTCTATGTAAACCAAATCATAAACAGTTTGATGCAAATGCATGAAACAACATATAAGTGTATGTATACTCGTATACGTATATTCGTATAAGTATAATCGTATAATCGTAAAACATATGCTCATGTAATCCGTAATCTCAATATGCATGCTCGAGTTCATAAATCATTTTATAGACTCGCAAGAATTCCGTGAAAAGAAATTGTCCACTCACAGGTGAGCAAAACGCGCACTCGCGCTAATCTCGTGGCCCGGCGGAAGATCCCTCGCCTGAAGCACGATCACGATCCCGATCTCGATCTCAATCTCCTGAATATTCATAAAACATAACTGATCAAAATCATAGTCCACAAACCTGTACTGAATCACGGAAACCAACCGTTCCCGAAAATATGCAATGCAGTACAAAACGAATAACGGAAATTCCGAAATCCCCACTCGAAACCTCGACTGAAAATCGGCTAACCAAATCAACCCGAAAACCTCTTGACGATAATCAGGGCGCAATTTCGAGAAAAACGACATTAAAAACGTTGAAATCTGAAAAGTCAACTTTTGGCCGGAACTCCGCCGTTGACCGTCGCCGCCGGCGGCGGCGCGCCGTCAACCGTGGAGTTTCACGGCAAAACTTTCCATATTTCAAGATCTCCTCGAGCTAAGACTTTTTCTCTTCTACCTCAACGTCCAATTCGAACCACAACCCCTCCAAATCACCATGAACCCGAACGGAAACACAACTCCGGTGACCTAACCGGTGACCCCCAAAACCTCCACCTCGATCGAAAACAACCACATAGGAAGCTTCACCTAAGCTAGGGGAACCGAAGCCCCAACATCTCCACCCTCGAAACTCGCCGGAGCCACTGTCACCATCACCGACGAACCACCACATTTCGGCCCGATTCGAACTCAATGAAAACACCATCAATTTTTACCAAACCAATTACCATCACACTCGAAATCAAAGGAGGAAGCTAACTGTACCTTTCTCGAAGCCAAAGGTAGCCGGGAAACAGGTCGTCGGACGGCAAGCCCAATCGGGAAAGCTTTCCTATTTTGGTCAACGGGTCAACTTACTATTTTTGGAAAGTCAACGGTCCGGTCAAACTTCAACAATGTTTTTCGACTAATTCTCGACTATTCCGATATTTATACTCGTGCCACGGGTCGATCGACGATTCGAAGTGGATAACCATCCCGATTCGGATAAACTCGAAACAATCAGATAAACTCGTCGGAACCAAAACTTCAAATAATCATAAAATATTCCTCGGTTATCGGAAAAATCTTCCGGAACCGCCAACGAGCTCGAAATCACACACTCTACAACTTCCGTGAAGACACTCAACTCAAATTCTCAACCAAAAATATAGTCGCGAATAAAGTCGACGAATCACATATACGACGTAAAATAGCGACTAAACTCAATCTCGAGAATCATGCCGAATACGCAACAGATTCTGGTTCGGGTCGTCATAGTAATTCCATCTAGATTTATGGCCACAAAAGTGTGGCCATTCTTATGGCCTAATATCATTTTTCGTAAATGGAATCCATTGTTAGAGATGAGGGAAATGAGAAGTTGAAGCCAAATTAATAGTTATGAAGATGAGCTAAAATGACTCCGACTTGCCCAATGGCTCCTCCATGCATGCATGGTTGGAGTTTCTCCAAGAGTCTTTATATTTTAGGAGTCTAGTAAGAAGCATAAATGGGAGAAGAAAATGTTAACTGTTCTATATTTTTTATGTAAGGAGCTCCAATAAGGAATCTTATAAGAGATGCTCTTAGAGGTTTATGATGATAAACTAATCTATATTATGTACATTTTATGGGCTTTACTGACGGACCTTAATGGGCGGGCGGCCAAGCTTTTTGGGCCTAGGGGCTTTGGAATCTCGGCTCAAACCCAATCTTATGCACATAGTCAGGTTGTTTCGAACCTAAATTCAGGTTGGGCTACAGGCCGCCCACAAACTTTTTTGGACCATGGCCCCATAGTGATCCCTAATTTCACCTAGGTCTCATCATTTGGCCATTCGACCTCGAGCCTCATTCTAACCCGTCCAGCCTTTAGGGCTGAAGCCGAACCCAACCTTAACCGAGGTCGGGTCAGCCCAGCCTCTTTTGAAATAGGGTAGGGTATGGGGTATACATTTGAAGTCAGTCCAGCCTCTCGGCCCAGCCCATATGAGCCTCTTCGGCCTAGCCCAGCCTCGGCCTCATAAGCCTCGTCAAGCCTAGCCTCTTTTCAATTAAGAAAATTAATTAATATATAAATATATTTATATCACTTTAAAGGCTTGAGGGTCAAGCCTAATGTGGCCCATTTTGGCCATTTTATTAGAAAACATAATATAATTTATGACTATTATCATGTTTTTTCTTATTACTTTCATTTTCTCGTCTTATTCACCTTGATGTTCTCTCCGCACAAAATATATATTCAAAGTAAATGTCATATATCAATAATAACAATACATTAAACTTTATATATATTGATTTTTCTTAATTTAAAACTCATCTTGGCCCGACCCAGCGTCTTTAACCTCATTGGGCGAGCTAAGACTTCTAAATTGAGGCATCGGCCCCAGCCCAACCTCGTTATGTTTGAGAGTTGACTAAGCTCAGCCCAGTCTAGCCTTAAGCCTTAAACTTATGACTGATGCCAGCTCAGTCTAGCTCATGATGAACCCTAATTCCACGTACTCTTCTATTTTAACAGTATATGATTTAGTGATTATCAAACTGATGAGCTCAATTTGATAGGAAGTAGAGAAAAACGAACTCCAAATATCATATAGACTTTTTTGAACAATTGAACCAAAATTATAACAATAACAACATTTTGGTCCCAAATTTATAAAATGTACTTGTTGGAATAATTACCTAAAATTAAATGGAATTACACATAAAATATCTCATTTCACAATAATAACAACAAAATTACTTTTCAAAATTTTGCTAACGTACACCATTGATCTTATTATAGAATTATGCGAAAGAATCATGCATATTAGTGTTTGTTTGTTTCATTCTTCTCAATTTTCAGTAAACATTAAACATGGGTAAACCGAAAGATAAACTTTCAATAGCATGCCATAAGTACAAATCAGTTTCACACTGATCATACAGATCTAATTGGAGACCTTACTAGCTAGCTTTGTAATTATAGCTAAGCCATAAGTACGTATTTTTGGCTGCTCACACATGGGCCTTGCTACCCATTTTCCCTCTAGACCAAACAGAATCTGACACGTTTGATTTTACTTCTCTATCTTTGCATTTTCTTCCCTATGAACTTCTTTTTGTTCCATTACATTGAAATATTGGGATTAATTAAGGACCATCCAACTCTAACTCTCTAAGTAATTAACCTCGAACGATGCTTGGTTAATTTAGCGAGTACGTCATTTATAATATATACGCTTAACTTGATTCATAGTTTCATACTAAATGACTTGAAGTCAAAATCATCTTAAGGCTGGTCTAAGTAAGTTGTCTGGGAACTTGCATGGTAAGTAGCATATATGATATGTATAGAGTTTGAGAAAACTTTGTTATATAAAATTTTGTTCCTCAGAATCAACTATATATATGCCTCCAAAATGTTTATGGGTAATGGATATTTTTAAGTCCAACCTTATGTTTCCTTCTTCTTTCCTAGGACGACGCACTTACTCACAAAAAAAATACTTACTTAAAAATGTGATTTCCAAACTCACTTGCCAAGCTCTTGTTCTCTTGCTGGCTATCATTCTCGACAAGCTAGCAACCACATTCAAGTACGTACAAAATATTATTCGAATCAAATGGAATATCGATTCCCATCCCAACGGCAACCATGTGCAAAGCAAGGTATTAGTATTACTACAGCGAGCAAAGAAATTAGTGCCTAGCTTAGCTAGCTAGCTCGGGTTTCGATTCCTAGCCTTGTGGATAGTTTAAGGTCTTTGACTGCCACACTAATAAGACTTGGAGCGCGCTATGGGATCAAGCCGGAAATCTTTGATAGTAATTTACTATTTGATTTTTAACCAATTTAAAGGTCCTAGAGGGGGGGGTGAATAGACCTTTCCCATTTTTTCGTTCAAACTGTTCTCGAGATAGCAAGATAGAGATCTATCCCAAAACACAGAAACGAGTACTGAAATGTAAGACAGTAAGTAAAGAGTGACACAAGATGTTTTTGATAACGCAGAAATCCTACAACCAAGATTAAAACTGCGTGCCCCTAACTCTTGAGGGACAAACCTTTCCACTAACTGGTAACACACACAATTACAAGTTTCTGGCACTCTGCGGATACATAACCGTATGCTATCTTGACTAGTCTACCCACCAGTACAAACAGAGCTACACTACTTTAATCTATGTGTTTACACTTTGGAAATTATACAGAAGTATCAACTCAGATCTTAACTACACTTAAGTTAAATCTTCTTGATCAACTTCTTGGGTTGGGCATCTCCATACTTTATCTCAATGGAATGCACAATGCAATGATGCATATGAGTTTTGAAAAACAGTTTTTATGCTTTAAGAATCCATGTCTATTATGCACTTAAACAGAGCAACCAGAAAACATGGAAGGGGAAGAGAAGACAGAAGAGAAACTACACTCGAAAGTGCTCTCAAAGAATACCAAAACAGAATAACCAAAACCCCCAAAGTTTTCACTTAACCAACCAAGGATCCAAGACAGCTTGGAACTCCTTAAATAGGCAAGGTTATTCAGTGGTCAAAGACAGTCACCTAGGCACGTCAAACACAGCAGCACACAAGCCTAAATGCAGACCTAAACACTGTCCTAATGCAGACCTAAACACTGTCCTAATGCAGACCTATAAGAGCAGCTACCGAAGGGACACAGCAAGCTAAATAGCGAGCAAAGTCAAGGCAGATTTTAGGTCTTACCTTAATGAGCTAAGGTTGTCTAAACAAGGCAAAAGGCTCCTATGCACTTGTACAAGAATAGCAATTGCAGTGTTCAAGGAAGAAGCACGTTTTATGACAGCAAAAGAAGAGCTAGAAAAAAACAGAGCCAAAAGCACTTTGACAAACAGAAAAAGACAAACCAGTTTCCTAGGAAACACATGTGAAACAATAGTCAATTCTCCTAGGGATCTTCATTAACTAAGTCAGTTTTTCTATGGTCAAAGATCAAACAGATTAATCACAAGTAAACTGGATTTTTAGAAGTGATTAAAGCTATGAAATATCACACCAGAAAAACGTTCTAGAATGTCTGGGATACATGCTCAGTGTTCTATCCTAGATGAAAAACATGTAATGCACATGAATGTTATACCTGTTTTTCAATGAGATAAAGTAGAGTGTCATTTAGCTTTGATGATCCTTCATTGCTGTGTTTTGTCATAGCACAAGAAATAGCCAACAGCAAGTGTATGCCTTCACAATTCCTTACACGAGCCGTTCGAATACAAATTTGAGGCATTGAACGAGATTATTTGACAAGAATTAGGTTTGGCAAGGCTGGTTTATACTAATATTCTACCTATATCGTCTTGAATCAAGTGTGTACATGGTTTTTACTGAAATAAATTTGGTACAAGTGTATAACTTGATTGGAAAATTTTAGCATATTTTAACACATGACATGTATTAATTAATAAATTAATTTTTAAAGTTGTAAAATAATTATCTCATCCTAAAAGTTATAAAATATTTTTAATTAAATAATTAGTACAATCGAACTAAAATTATAAAAAAATATTAATTTTACAACTTCAACACTAATTTATAATTTATAATTAATTGATGCATGACATGTCTCACGATAGGATCTCGACTCTCCAACAAAAATTAGAAGCATGAAGGATGGCCATGGATAATCACTGTTGTCAATTTTAGAACTCAAAGGACAGTTTCCAAAGGATAATATTCACCATGTACAGAACTAGGGTTTACCTCCGGTCCAAAACTCAGATTTGTCCGCAAAAATGTCGAGAACTTTCACGTCTGCTCATAAGCTCATTGACAAGCATAATCAACAACTAGATCTTTGAATTAATTTAAAATAAAAATATATAAAAAAAACTAGGATCTTGACTTTTATAGTAGGTCGAATGATCTGAATTTATATTTACTTCTCCTCAGTCCTACCTGATTGACTTGGGATTTAATACGACTTCTGACCCAGCAATCTTGCAGTGTTTATGGAAGTGTCCTCAGTTTGATGAACAAGTTGAGATCTCCAATAATTAAGATGTGAATGGCTCTACATGATAAGGTTTCTATTCACTGAATAAGAAAAACAATGAAATCTGCGTCGGCAAAGGAAGGTTCCCCTTCACGTCGGGGAAGACAAGATTGATGGACCTGAAAAATTTATGGAACGCATGGTAGCGATCGATAGTAGTGCATGCATGCCCTAATAATGGCTGCAAAATGTTGATGAAGGATTGTTTTATATATACATATATATATATATATATGTATTGAAATCTATGGAGTATAAGCTCATTAATTTATTGGGCAATCGTGTGCACATTGCTACAGATTGCCTGGGATGCTGGGCGGCGGCGGCATTGATTCTGATGTATGGTCGAGCATGATGATGACACTACTAGAGTACTGATGACTCACTAGTCACTACTAGAAATAGAAATATGGCCGATAGTTACTGGATCATTGGTCACGGACTAACATCCGTTTTCCGTTTTAATATTGTGTCAAGCGTGCTTCAATTGTAACGACAATTTATCCGTAAAAAAGAGAGCAAAGGAGTCCGTTTCTAATTGAGACTATGCAAATCAGGTGTGGTGTTAATGAGTAACGGACATGCATTTCGTGGCCAAATTGTATTAATAAGGTAAAAATTAGTAACAGAAAAAGCTTATGTGACCAGCTTGTATTGAGATAGTGCTAGTAAGTAACAAAAACTCCAGCCGTTACAACATTCTATAGACTGGCCAGGTCAATTTTGTTGTTTTCCATTGCTGCATTGTTAGAAATCAATTACTTTCGAAAGGATAGAACTGTATGAAGGAATATGTTATTGAATTCAACAAATTGGTGGCTACTTATAACCGTTTTACACCGGAAATAAATAATAATTTCTACGCTTTACAAGCTTATAGAGTAGTGATTAGAATCTAATTTCCACTATCCTGAAGAATAGATCTTATTTACAACAGACTTTGAAATAGTAAACTTAAAACAGAAACAACTAACCACTAACCACTGACTACTAACCACGTACTAACATTCCCTTCCTTAGGCTAAAACACCTGCATTTAGCTTAATTTTGATGCGTCAATCATCCCAAGCATGTCACGTAGTTTCTCAAACTGCTCCAACTTAAGTGGCTTTGTTATCAAATATGCAACTTGCTCCTCAGTATTATAGTGCTTCAACTCCACAACACCATCATTCACCAAATCTCTCAGGAAGTGAAACCTCACATCGATATGCTTATTTTTTCCATGAAAAACTGGATTCTTGGACAATTGAATAGCAGAACTACTATCACATTGAATTAAAGTACCTGTTTTCTCCTCAACTCCAAAATTCTTTTGAGCCATATGCACTGACAAGCACAAAAGGCCGCGGCAATGTATTCTGCCTTAGTTGTAGGCAAAGTCACCACTGGTTGTTTCTTAGAGGACCATGACACAGCTCCAGACCCTATCATAAACATAAACCCAGAAGTACTCCTGCGATCATCTAGATCACCAACATATCCACTATCAGTTAATACTAAGAGCTTTGAGCTTCCACCTTGGTTCTTTCTGTAGAAAATGCCTAGCTCAGTCGTCCCCTTTAAATATCTCAGTATTCTCTTGGCTGCCATCTTGTGTGACATAGTTGGACTAGACATGTACCTACTGATAAGGCTTACTCCATACATTAAATCCGGACGAGTCACTATTAAGTACATGAGATTCCCAACCACTTGCTTGTACAAGATCATATAAACTCTAGTTCCTCCATCTTTTGACAGCTTTGTGCCTGCTACAATTGGATTCTTGACAGCATTGCTACTTGCCATTTCAAACCTTGCTAATACCTCTTGTGCATACCTCCTCTGACAAATAAAAATGCCACTTGAATTCTGCAGAACTTCTACTCCAAGAAAATGCCTCATTCTTCCCAAATCAGTCATGTCAAATTCCAACATCATTGAATTTCTAAACTCATCACACATGCTCACATCACTTCCAGTAAAAATTAAATCATCCACATAAAGGCTCACTATCAAGATTTTACCTCCTTCAGACTTTGTGAATAAAGTGTGCTCACTCACTACAAGAAAAATGCACTTAGACCACGGAACCTTAAAGGTTCCGTCGTCTAAGTAACACTTAGACCACAGAAACTTCTCCGCGGTCTAAGTGAACACTTAGACGACGGAGAAGTGATTTTCCGTTGTCTAAGTGAAACTTAGACCGCGGAGAAAATTTCCGCGGTCTAAGTGTCACTTAGACGACGGAAAAAGACTTCTCCGTCGTCTAAGTGAAATTTCAAAAATTTAAAAATTTCACTTAGACCGCGGAGAAAGTTTCCGCGGTCTAAGTTTTCACTTAGACGACGGAAATGTACATTTCCGTCGTCTATGTACTTTAACCCTAAACCCTAAGGCCCTTTCCCCTAAACCATGTTTTCACTTAGACGACGGAAATGTGCATTTCCGTCGTCAAAGTAAGAACTTAGACAACGGAAATGTGCATTTCCGTCGTCTAAGTGAAAATTTCGTAATTTCACCTAAGACAACGACCATCTAGACCATGTCCCAATGCATATTCTTTTCGTCGAGACCATAGAGTAAACAATGCTTAGAGTGTGAGCGTCGACGGTTTTAAAATAGGACTTACGGATTTTTGTGTATCCAGGTTTCCGGTTTGTAAAAATTTTGGATTTGCGGTTAACTGTGTCGATGAAACCCTGAACGAACTCAGTATTTAGTGGAAATTATTCTACTTATATATTGTGTTATGGTGAGTATATCCAACGGTCGTTTTTTCCAAATTCAATTTCGTTAATATCGATGTGCAATGAGCCTATACGTACCGACACTTAAGTTATACATATTAGTAGATACTTAACAAGTTTGAATACGTAAATTAATTCATCGTCTTAATTAAATCCCACTTTTTATATATACGATTCTTTAATCGATATTTTACGACAATTCCATTCAAATTACTGGTCCAAAAATTCATTACAAATTAATTTTAAAAAAGAATTTTTTGATTTTTTTTAAAAAAATTAAAAATTTTAAAAAAAATTAAAAATTCACTTAGACGACGGAGATGGTCATCTCCGTGGTCTAAGTGAATTTTTTAATTTTTTTTAAAAAAATAAAAAAATTATTTTAATTAAAAAAAATTCACTTAGACGACGGAGATGACCATCTCCGTCGTCTAAGTGAATTTTTAAATTTTTAATTTCTGGCGGTGTTTTTCCCACTAAAAATTTGGCAAAAATTTAAATCCACTTAGACGACGGAAATTTGTCATCTCCGTCGTCTAAGTCAAAATAATTGGCGGTATTCTTTTCCCGCTAAAATTTAAAAAAATTTAAATCACTTGGACGACGGAAATACTGATTTTCCGTCGTCTAAGTGAAAAATTGGCGGTATTGTTTGAAAATTTAAAGCAAGACGACGGAAATACTGATTTTCCGTCGTCTAAGTGTTTTAAAACTCTATAAATTCATCATTTTCTCAATCTCTCTTCATTTTTTCCTCTCCCTCAATCCACTCTCCCTCTCCCTCTCCCTCTCTCCCTCTCCATCTCTCCCCCCCCAATCAAACCACCCACCATATATCATCACTATCACCATCCACTATCATCATCACCACCACCACCGCCGACATCACCACCGTTGCCGCCATCACCGGCATCACCACCGTCACTGCCACCACCACACACCACCACCACCTACAACGTCGCCTCCACCACCACCACCACACACAACTAGCTACCGCCTACATTGTCACTTCCACCACCGGCCTCCACATTCCGGCCAACACCACCGACGCCGCCACCACCACCGCCACCTATAATTAGTTTAGTTTTAGCTTAATTTTGTTTATTTAGGCTAGATTAATGTACTTTATTATATTATGAATTTTGTATTCATTGTATTTATATCCATAATAATTTAAATTATTTATTCATTATGAATTTTGTACGTATTATATATTATTAATAATTAATATTCAATAAATTTTGCAATATTATGAATATTGATATACAAAAAATTAAATAAAAAATTCATTCAATGCTAATTATTAAATTATTAATTAGCATTTCATGAATTTTTTATTTAATTTTTTTTTTTACAAAATCACCACTTAGACGACGGAGATTGTCATCTCCGTTGTCCAAGTGTATTTTTAAATTTTAATTTTTTTTAAAAAAACATAAAATTATTTTTTTTTGAAAAAATGTAAATGTTCACTTAGACGACGGAGATGACAATCTCCGTCGTCTAAGTGAATTTTTTAATTTTTAATTTTTTTTTAAAAATAAATTTTTTTTTTGTGATAAAAAATTTAAAAATTCACTTAGACCCCGGAGAATGTCCGCGGTCTAAGTCTCACTTAGACGACGGAATTCTCCATCTCCGTCGTCCAAGTGCTTGGACAACAGCACTTGGAGCACGGAACTTGGACGACGGATATTCCGTCGTCTAAGTACTTAGACGACGGTAAATTGCACCTAGACGACGGAAATCGTCCGTGGTCTAGGTGCATTTTTCTTGTAGTGACTGTAACATTTCTCAAACCCTTTACAAACAAAGTAAGCTTCAATTCTACTGTACCAAGCCCTTGGTGCTTCCTTAAGGCCATATAGCACCTTTTTTAGCTTGTAGACTCTCCCTTCTTCCCCTTACATAATAACCCTTTCAGGCTGCAGCACAAATACCTTCTCTTTAAGATCACCATAAAGGAAAGCACTCTTCACGTCAAGTTGAAAAACTTCCCAACCGTACTGTGTTGCCACTGCAAGTATCACACAAATGGTGTCGAGTCTTGCCACAGATGCAAATACCTCAATATAATCTACTCCATAACGTTGTGCATATCCCTTAGCCACCAATCTTGCCTTGTATTTCTCCACATCTCCACTCTCATTAAGTTTGGTTTTGAAAACCCACTTAACTCCATTGGGTTTAGCACCCTTAGGCAAATCCATCAACTCCCACGTTTTGTTCTTCTCTATAGCTTCAATTTCCAATTTCATAGCTTCCCTCCACTTCTTGCTTTTGACTGCTTCCTCAAACGAGAATGGATTACTCTCTGTTACCATCATTATTGCATGCATATCTTCCTCTTCAGAAAGCCCTTCACTTGTTTCACAATCCGCCATCCAAATTGGTTGTTTCCTATTTCTTTCACCCCTCCCTTCAACTGAAATTTCTTGAGTGTTTCCTTCATTTGGAGGTGAATTATTTGAGCTGTTGCTGCTACTAAGTGCGGTATTCTGTATTTCTGCTTCACTGTGCTCCTCTTCATTGTCCTCCTCATCACACTCTTTCTCCTCTTCTTCAACTTCCCACTCTAGTACATCTAGCCTGCACTCTTCTTCAGTTTTTTCCCAATCCCAACTCTCTTCTTCTTCAAACAAAACATCACTGCTTATCATAACCTTTTTAGTGACTGGATCATAAAGCCTATAAGCCTTGGATTCATTACTAACACCCAAGAACACACATTTCTTACTCTTGGGATCCAACTTACTCCTCTTCTGATTTGGTATGTGGACATGTGCTATGCACCCAAAGATCCGAAAGTAATCTACTGTCAGCTTCATACCGCCCCATGCTTCCTCAGGAGTTTTTCCTTGAATTGCTACTGTTAGACTCCTGTTTTGATTGTGCACGTACCATTTTATAGCTTCGGGCCAGAATACTTTTGGAACCTTCTTCTCAGCCAACGTCGAATGCACAGTGTTCATGCTTGTTCTATTCTTCCTTTCAGCAACTCTGTTTTGTTGCGGAGTATATGCTGCTGTCAACTGCCTGCTTATTCCCTAGCTTTTACAAAATTCTCCAAATTCATTGAAGTTGAGTTTGTCTCTCCTATCTGTCCTTAAACATGTTATATGTGCACCAATCTTCTTTTCCACACATGCTTTGAAATTCTTAAATGTAACAAAAGCTTCTGACTTCTCATGTAACAAATAAACCCACATTCTACGTGAAAAATCATTGATGAAACTTATGATATACCTCTTATCACCCTTCGAAGCTAGTTTGATAAGCCCACATAGATCAGAATGCACAAGTTGAAGCTGCTTCAACGCCCTCCATGAACTCTGCTTTGGTATAGATTCTCTGTGTTGTTTGCCAACCAAGCAAGCTTCACATAATTTCTTTGGAGCTTTGAGAGAGGGCATGCCATCTACCATTTTCTTTTGTGCCAGTGTTCTCAAACCTTGGTAATTGAGATGACCAAAGTGATAGTGCCATAGATATGACTCATCTTCAGATGAAACTTCAGCTTTGAGACAGGTAGAATTCTTTGGTACCATGGAAGCTAACAAGTAGAACATTCTGTTTCCACTCATATTAGTCTGCATAATTATCCCTCTTGCCGGATGAAAGACCTTACATGTCCCTTATTGGATCAAAATAGCCAATCCCTTCTCCTAAAGCTGCCCTATGCTTAACAAATTTCTTTTCAACTCAGGTATGTAATATACATCTGAAAATACCTAAGTGATGCCATTGAGTTGAAGCCGTACACTTCCTTTTTCCACCACCGCCATTTTGGAATTTTTGCCCAACTTTATAGTTTGGTTAAGACCTTCCTCTAGTTCCGAAAACCATTCCTTGTTTCCGGTCATATGATGCGAGCATCCGGAATCAAGGAACCATACCTCTTTTCATTTGGTTTGGTGCAGATCAACATAAGACATCAGTAAAAGCTCTTCATCTTCTTCAAGTTCAGCATAATTGGCTTTCTACTCCCAACCAGAACACTCATACTGATAGTGTTCCAACTTATGAAACTTAAAGCATTCTACAGTGGCCTTGTTTTGGAGCTGTCTTCCTCTACCTCGACCTCCTCTGAATGAGCCTCTGCCCCTTCGTCTCGCTGCTCTATCATCATAGGAAATTCTTAGGGCTTGTTCCTCCTCTCGACGCCCCCTGCATTCTTTGTTCTTGTACAAGTAGGCTTCCATGGTCATGGTGTCCAAATTATTTGACTCCTCAATTGAACAAACAATGTAATTGAATTTAGGAGTCAATGACCTCAAAATCTTACTCACCATTGTTCTTGTCTCCATTGCTTCACCATTCACCTTCATCTTGTTCACCATTGTTAGAGTCCTTGCCAGAAAGTTATCAACCTTCTCTCCTTCCTTCATGCTCAACAACTCAAACTCCTTCCTCAGTGCTTGCAGCTGTGCTCTTCTCACCTTGGTAGATCCCTGGTACTTCTGCTTCATTGAATCTCATATTGCCTTTGGCATCCTCCTGTCAAGAATGGTGTCCATGATTTCTCTGTCAATTGCTTGGAACAGATAATTCTTAACCTTCAGATCCTTCATCTTTGCTTCCTCGATGCCCTTCCTCGATGCCTTTGTGAAGAACTGGTTGTTGGGGCTGGGATTCCTTCATCCACCAGATTCCACATCTCCTTTCTTCTCAAGAAATTCTCTATCAACCTCGACCAGTAGCCGTAGTAGCCGTCAAACCTTGGAATAGCCGGCTACCATCCTTCACTTATTCACTCTCACACTTCCTTATGACCAGGCCCCTTTCAAAAGCTCTTGATACCAAATTTTAGAAATCAATTACTTTTGAAAGCTTAGAACTGTATGAAGGAATATGTTATTGAATTCAACAAATTGGTGGCTACTTATAGCCGTTTTACACTGGAAATAAATAACAACTTCTACGTTTTACAAGCATATAGTGTAGTGACTAGAATCTAATCTCCATTATCCTAAAGAATATGTCTTATGTGCAACAGACTTTGAAATAATAAACTTAAAACAGGAACAACTAACCACTAACTACTAACCACGTACTAACATGCATAACACTGAATTAAGTTAAAACTTGATGATAGGGAAATGGTGGTAACAGATCATTTTTCCGTTTCCATAACAAATTAGTTTTTATTACGTTCCCAATTTCCCTTCCATAAAACTTGTTGAAAAGACTTCCATTACTAGATAAATTTTTTTTTTACTTCGACAACGAAACTACTAGGTTTCGTCGTCTATCTAATTTGAATTTTTTGCAAAAATTTTGCCGGAAAAAAAATGCCAAAATTTTGACTTAAACAACGAAACTTAATACATTTTCGTCCAAGTGTTTCACATTTTTAAAAATATATTTTTATATATTTAAAAAATTCACTTTGGTGACAAAACTATATAGTTTTGTCGGCTAAGTGTTTAAAATTTTTCCAAAAATTTTGGCGGAAAATTAAGTTTTAGATATTTTAAATCAAATAAAATCAAATTCACTTAGGCGACGAAACAATACTGTTTCTTCGCCTAATTGAATGTTTTTTTTGTTAAATATATGAAAATTAATTTTGGGTAGTTGCTTAAAATCATCAAAAATCAACCGTTAGATGTAACCATTACATTTATACAATATTGTAGAAAAAAATTTAACTCAATTTGGATTAGTTTAGGATTCGATCAAATGAATTTAGTGATTATTATAAAATAATTAAAAGAAAGAAACGATCGTAAAAAATAATTCATAAACCTGTTTCCAAAGTTATGGGTGTTTGTCTTGTCTTAAAAACTTAATTTATCAACTAGATAGAAATTAATTAAAAATTAACATAAAAATTGATTTAACACTAAAAATTTGTTATATATCTACTAATGTTGTATAATTTAATTGTCTGTATGTCTATATTCACTTCACATCAACATTAACGAAATTGAATTTGCACAAAACAACCGTTGGATATATTCATCATAACATAATATGTAAGTGGACAAATATTCAGTAAATACGAAGTTCATTAAAGGTTTGATCGGCGTAGTCAACCATAAAACTAAAATTTCAACGACACGAAAACGTTGATATACGAATCTTCGTAACTCCGATTTTCAAACCGTCGACACTCACAGTCCAAGAATTTTTTAATCTATGCTCTCGACGAAAAAAAATATACATTTTAAGATGGTATACATGGTTGTGCTCTTAGATCAGATTGTGAAACTCTACTTAGACGACGAAAGTGGTTGAACGAAAAATAGATTTCATCGTCTAAAACTTTCCGGATTTAGGGGAAAAAGTTTAAGGCTTAGGGTATAGGGTTAGAGTTTAGGTTTTACAAATGTTCTTAGACGACGAAATGAATATATGTGTACTCTAAGTGCAATATCTTAGAAGACGAAGTAACTCTTCATCGGCTATGGCATCTCTTAGACGACGAATTCTGTTGTTTGTCGTTTAAGATATTGTACTAAGACGACAAATAAGTTGTTCGTCGTCTAAGATATTGTACTTAGACGATGAATTTTTTTTTCATCGTCTAAATATATTACTTATTTTCGTCGTCTAATATCCAATTTAGACAATAAAAAATAGAATTTGTCGTCTAAGTTATATCTTAGACGACGAAAATTAAATTTCGTCATCTAAATTTAACCTAGACGATGAAACTGTTTCTTAGCCAACGAATTTTTTTTCGTCGTCTAAGTCCAAATTTTTAGTAGTGTAATCTTTTATCTGTTAGCCAAATAACACCGACACTTGCATTTTCTGTAACTTTCTATCCATATTTTTGTATCTTTCAAGACATTTTGACTAGGAAAGTTCTCGGTTATGGTGTTTGAAGGAGAAAACTATACTACCTTGATTTAACAAGCAGTGGACAACAACAATTGAAATCATTGGGAGAGGCAAATAATACCACAAGTTTGGATAAAGCTAAGGAAGATGTGTGGTT
Organism: Geum urbanum; assembly: GCA_946800695.1. NCBI lineage: Eukaryota > Viridiplantae > Streptophyta > Magnoliopsida > Rosales > Rosaceae > Geum > Geum urbanum. The sequence goes on along the minus strand of OX327007.1, from coordinate 5,383,175 downwards.
ATGGCATTGTCGTCTTGGTCACTTGAATTTTCCCTCAATTGTTATCTCGGGTGAATGCTTCAGAGTTTTAGTGTGATACATGTGAACTGGCCAAGAGCCGCCGTATTACTATTACTTATTCGCCAAGATTGAATAAATGTTCAGTTCCCTTCATGAAGATTCATTCTAATGTTTGGGGTCTTGCACGAATCTCTTCTCGTTCAGGCTTTCGCTATTTTGTGACTTTTATTTATGAATGCACCAGAATGACTTGAGTCTCTTTGATGAAGTGTAAAAGTTAAGAGATTCATGGATTTACTGAATTTCACAAGGGTAAAAGTTGAATTTCTCTTTGATGAAGTGTAAAAGTTGAGTCTCTTTGATGAGTCTCTTTTATTTATTAATCATACACCTTCTCATATGATTGAGTTTCAGAATCCTTATCAAAAGATGCATGCGTTGCTGAATATGCCATCCTTTCTAAATTTGGAGCCAAGAGTTTTTTGGTGTACTGTTTATATTCACATCAACAAACAATTGAGAGGCAAGTTTGATTCATGTGTTGTGAAGTGTGTCTTTGTTGGACACACTGAGTTCCGTAAAGGTTACTGTTGTTATGACTCGCTCCTCAACAAGATGCATGTTTCTTTAGATGTCTCGTTGTGTGAATCTGAACCATATTACTTATGGAAAGTTTCAGAGTCTTCTCTTCAAGGGGATAGAGGCATATTTGAAGGGAATCTTCAAAATATGGGTGAATTTGAAGAATTAGAGAGCTTGGAATGAAAGGACCCAATCCCGATTCAGTTACCTAAACCGGAACCGAACCCCTTCTAAAAATACGAACCAACAAAAACTTTTCAAAATTTTGGCAGAGTTTCGTTACTAACGTGGAATTGCATAAACCTGCACCCTGAAAATAACACTTCGTCCTATGCCACAAAAGCCAAACCGTGGGCACCAATCCCATCCGGATTTCTCAACATCATAATATAAGCAATAACAGTAAACATACTATACTATGTATATATATATCCGAGAAAATCCGTATAAACATGTATCAGAATGTATCAGAGCGACCTCTAGTGTAAAACATATACAACATATACATCAGTAGGCGAAACAAGAACCTACTAGAAAACACAGGTAGCTCAGATCACTAGCCTCCAAACCGCGATGTGAAAACACCAAAACCTGAACTGCAAACTGGGCACAGAAACCGAAAAGCCCAGGGGAAAGACATGAAACACGTTAGAGTGAGTGGACGAAAATAAATGTCTTTCACCAAGTAATATATACGTATAAAATCATATGCGAGTCAAATGCATGAAAATCAAATGGTACGTGAGGAGACGCTGACTACCACCCACGTACAGAGCATGCAACATAAAACATATCGCGAAGACTCTCGTGGGCTTCCACGCGATACCACAGTCTGAATCACGGGATCCCAGACCCACACGTGATTCCTAGCCAAAAAGGCCTCGGGTCAGGATATCTGTCCCCCCCGGAACGTACTCGGGGATCAGCCGAGAAGCCAATGTGTATCGATACAACAACATATACTGAGACTGTACTCTGTGTAAACCAAATCATAAATCTTTTCCATGCACATGCATAAAACATAATATGTACTTATGTATATTCGTATACGTATATTCGTATATATGTATAATCGTAAAACACATGCTCGTAAAATCGTAATCAATCTGCATGCTCAAGTTCGTAAAACGTATATAAAAGACTCGCAATCAATCCGTGAAAAGAAATGTCCACTCACAGACTCGCGTAACGCGCACTCACGCTAAACTCGTGGTCCGGCGGAAGATCCCTCGCCTGAAGCACGATCAAGATCCAGATCTCGATCTCGACCTCCTGAACATTCACAAAATATAACTTCTCAAAAACATAGTCCACACCCCTGTACTGAATCACGGAAACCAACCGTTCCCGGAAATATGCAATGTGGTACAAAATGAATAACGGAAATTCTGAATTCCCCACTCGAAACCTCGACTGAAAATCGGCTAACCAAATCAACCCGAAAACCTCTGGACGATAATCAGGGCGCGATTACGAGAAAAACGACATTAAAAACGTCGAAATCCAAAAAGTCAACTTTTTGCCGGAGCTCCGTCGTTGACCGCCGCCATCGCCGGCGGCGCGCCGTCAACGGTGGAATTCCACGGCCAAAACTTCCAGAACTCAAGTTCAAACCAAGCCAAACCTTTTTCTCTTCTACCTCGAAAGCCAATTCACACCCTAACACCTCCAATTTTCCCCGAAACCAAACGGAAATTCAATGCCGGTGACCTAACCGGTGACCCTCAAAACCTCATCAAATCCCAAAATCAAATATCCCAGGAGCATCACCTAAGCTAGGGGAGCAAGAACCCCAACAATTTCACCCTCAAATCTCGCCGGAGCACCACCTCCTAACTCCGGCGAAATTCGACGAAGCAACCCGATTCGGGTTCCACCTAAACGACATCATTTCCATCCAAACCAAATACCATCACACTCGAAATCAAAAGAGGAAGCTAACTGTACCTTTCACGTGGCCGGAGGTGGCCGGAAAGTGGGTCGTCTGACGGCAACACCCAATCGGGAAACTTTCCTTTTTCGGTCAACGGGTCAACTTACTATTTTTGGAAAGTCAACGGTCCGGTCAAACTTCAACAGTGTTTTACGACTAATTCTCGACTATTCCGATATTTATACTCGTGCCTCGGGTCGATCGACGATTCGAAATGGATAACCTTCACGATTCGGATAAACTCGTCGGAATAGAAACTTCAAATAATCATAAAATATTCCTCGGTTATCGAAAAAATCTTCCGGAATCGCCCACGAGCTCGAAATCACGTACTCTACAATTTTCGTGAAGACACTCAACTCAAGTTCTCGACTGAAAACATAGTCGCGAATAAAATTGGCAAACCACATATACAACGTAAAACCGCGACTAAGCAATATCTCGTGAATCGTGCCGAATACACAACTGATTCCGGTTCGAGTCGTCACATGGAACATCAATTAGAAGCTGATAAATATGAAAAAAATTTGGTCAACGCACCCCTCAACCCGTCGGTCGACCCTAGAAAATCTGACAAACTTTCGGTCGACTCGTCAGCAGAAACTATTTCTGGACCAAAATTGTTAAACGAAACTACCATCGACCTATTGACCGAAACCATTGACCCGTCGACTGAAACTACTTCTGGACCAGAATTGCCATCTTCTGAAGTGATCGTGCCTGAAGACTTCCTTTCTGCTCCATCAACTTAAGAATCTTCTCATAATGTCCTACCAGAGGTATGTAATAATAACAATAAATTGGGTGATGTATAAGCTAATATGCCTAGGAGGTCTCAACGGGAAATAAAATGGGTTCCAAAGAAACAATATGATCTAACCATAGATGCCAAAGCCAAATATCCTATTGTTAGTTTTGTATCTCACCATAGGTTGGTGTGGATCACATGCCCATGTTGTTAATCAATTATCTACAGTATCTATTCTTAGTAATATACAGAATGCCTTGACAGATCCAAAGTAGAAGCAAGCTATGAATAAAGAACTGGAACCCCTACAAAATAATGGAACGTGGGAGACCGTTCCTGCACCACTTGAAATATTTCTTGGAGATTGAAGTTGTAAGATCTAAGTTGGAAATCATCTTATCACAACAAAAGTATGTGCTTGATCTTCTTGCTGAAACCAAAATGTTGGATTGTAAACCTGCTAATACTCTCATTGAGATGAATCACAAGTTAAAATTATGTCATGGTCGGGTTCCAACAAACAAAGGAAGGTATCAAAGGTTAGTAGAGAGATTGATCTATTTGTCACACACACAGCCTGATATTGTATATGTTGTAAGTGTTGTCAGTCAATTCCTGCATGATCCTACTGAAAAGCATATGGATGTTGTGATGTGTATCCTTAGGTATTTAAAGTCTGCACCTGGTAAGAGCTTACTGTTTTTCAAAAATGGTGAGTTTGGAGTTACAGGACATACTGATGCAGATTGGGTTGGTGATAAGACTAATAGGGTGTCTACTTCTGGATACTTTACATTCATTGGTGGAAGTTTAGTTACTTGGCGCAGTAAAAAGTAGAATGTGATTGCCCACTCTACTGATGAAGCTGAATACCGTGAAATGACACATGGTGTATATGAATTATTGTGGATTCGTAATGTTTTGAAGGAGTTAGGCTTTAAGCTTCATAAGGTCATGGATTTACATTGTGACAATACTGCTGCAATTGAGATAACTCATAATCTTGTACAACATGATAGAATCAAGTATATAGAAATTGATCGACATTTTATCTGAGATAACATGATATGAACCATAATTTATTTTATTTGGTATTGTTTCTTATACTAACTCATGTCGACTTTAAGACATGATATGAACCAAGCGAAGCATGCTGCTCAAATATCGGAATCAGCGAATCTGAGAGATCAAATGTTGGGAATTAATAATCCACATAGAAATGAGATAAAAACAGTGAAAGAACTCAACATACTTGATCCGGCAATATAGAAGGTGAGAGACCATTCTTACACAAATCAGATAATTAATCATTTATGATCCTAACAGAATAGTATATTTTAGTATCTAATAATCTGATTCTACAAGTATCTCATGTGTTAGCTCAAACTGAAATTTTAGTTATGCTTATTTAGATGTATGCTTTCATTTGTTGGCTCAACTCAAGATCTTGGTATTCAGGTTTTATTTGTTTTTTTACTCATTTATTGCTTAGAGATATTGATTTTGTTGGAGTAAAGATCCCACAACGAAATAGGGCAAGATGAAATACAAGTTAAATGAATGTAGACTATTTCTAATTGTACCGAGATTATTCGTGGATAATATTCAACACCTTTAAGGTGGTTAAGTTGGGACAATATCGATACATGACGGACCGTACGTGCCACGCTTATCGCTATTCAACTTGGTATTAGAGCCAGGTTCCTCTCCAATCCTATCACAAGCCTGATGAGCTTGAATTGAAATATGGGCAGTTGGTTCCAGCTGAATGAATGAATTAAGCCTTCGAAAATATGCGTTGACTCCTTGAATGTACTTACACGTGCTAACCTAGAGTTCGGTTACACGTGTGGGGATATGTTGGAGTGGAAATCCCACATCGAAATAGGGCAAGATGAAATACAAGTTAAATGAATGCGGACTATTCCTAATTATATCGAAGCCTTTTGTGAAAAAAACCCAACACCTTAAAGGTAGTTAAGTTGGGACAATATCGATACATGACGGACTCTATGTGCTACACTTGTCGCTATTCAACTGATTTAGAGGTCATCCCATGATCTTACTCCTAACACTTTATGTGTGAATTTGTTGGCTCAACTCAAGATCTTGGTATTCAGGTTTCAACTCAATATAACATTATATTAGGGCTGGGCATGGGACGGGATTGAGGTCATCCCACGTCCCGTCCCGGTTGTTACATGCGGGACGGGATCGGGACGAGCCTTGCATTTTGAGAGTAAATCCCGCCGGGCCCAATCCCACAAGGGACGGGACGGGATCGGGACGGGACGGGCCCAATCCCACCACAAAATTGGAAACAAAAAAGAAGAAAAATTTGCTTACATTCATAAATCACAACATGTATCTATGATCTAATTACAATTACACAACTTGCTTACATTCATAAGTCACAATCCATAACCTAATAATATCAAACATAACAAGAATAACATCCATAATCTGTTACACAAGTTCACATATCATAAGTTTAACAAGAAAAGAAGAAAATTAAAACATAGCAATACAAGATTAAAAACATAGCAATACAAAATTAAAATCAACGGTCAAGATCAATTTAAATTTATATATGGGACGGGACGGGCCTAACGGGATGAGAAATTTCAGTCCCGCGTCCCGTCCCGTTGTTTTTCTGATGGGACGGGACGGGACGGGATGAACATTTTTAGTTTCAAATCCCGCCGGGATCGGGACGGGACCGGGATTTGCGGGATTTGTGCCCAGCCCTACATTATATGGTCCAAATCGTGTAGTGCAAATGAGCAATGTGTGATAATAAAGAACACCATTTTGAATAAAACTTAGGCATAAAACTCATATATGAAGTGATTTACCTAAGTAATTTTTGAATGAATATAGTGCTAGCTCCTGGTATACATGAAAGAGTCTTTTAGTATACACAAAGAGGATAATAACTCTAAAGTGTCAACACTCACAGTGAACTAATAACAATTGCAAGACACACCAGTTATTTGTAGACATTAGCAGAATCAATACTACAGATGGTTGGTATTATGAAGCATGCCCATATGCCTCAAGAGACTGATTCCGAAGCCAAATAGTGACCTACTTATTTGTTCTGAGCATGATATGCAACTCAAAAAGCTATGGTATGTCTATAAATTTCAGCTATGCAGTTACATATCATGATGTCATACTAATGCTTAGTTCTTCAACTAACTCTATAAACCGCAAAATTTTCAGTTTCAAAATTGAGTTGATGCTAGAGGATAAAAGTGATGTTGCAACGGCCATACTAATGGGAAAAGCAGCAGAAACATTACTGAACGTCAATTGTGAAACTTTAGTTGAGGATAGAGGATACAAAGACCAAAAAAATCCACCGCAAGAAATCCTTAATCTCAAAGGTCAAATAAGAATCTTCCAGTTCAAAATAGGTTCACGCAATGATTTGGTGATCAAAGCAACCTATAAAAATACTGGAGCATCATCAATAACTCGAAGTTTTGAAATAATAGAAGAAGAACCATCCAAGGGAGAAGCAAGTAAGAAACATAAACGGTAAACACCGCACTAACACTACCAGAAGAATTATTATACCCGACGAGATTCCCAAAAAACGACCGACGAGGAGGATTCTCGTCGGGTATAGTTTACTATAACCGACGACAGGATTACCTCGTCGGACATAGTTTTTTTTCCGACTAGATAATCTTGTCGTCGGTTATAGTGGCCGAAAAGTCGTCGGGTATAGTTTTCAATTAAGACCGACGATTTTTTCAGACTATAATCGACGAGTTATTGGTATCGTCGGCTATAGTTTCTTATTTCAGATCCAATTTGGGCAGCAGCTAGCTAGCTCTGTGATTCAAAAAAAATCTCCCGCGAAAACTGAAAATGCTCAGAAATCTTTGGGTGATGTCGAAAACTGTGAAGAATGAGTTCGTGATTCATTATATATAGGTACGTACGTATATATATATATATGTGTATACGTGTTAATTAATCGATTGTTGATATATATGATCATATGATGTTGATTTTGAATGGATCGATCGATGGATCGGAGTTAATTGATTGTTGAGTTTGAGTAATTGATGGTTGATTAATTTGAGTACGTGATTGATAGTTGAGTTGGAGTAAGTACGTAGTACGTAATTGATTATATATATATTGTGATTATTAATTATAGGATTAATTGTGATTATTAATTATGCATGGGTATATATAATATATATTGTGATTATTATTGTGATGGTGATGATATATGGTACGTGGGTGGTTTGATTGGGGGCCGGGGGAGAGATGGAGAGGGCCGGGAGAGAGGGAGAGGGAGAGAGAGGGGAAAAAATGAGTCTTTTGGCGGGGGTTGGGTTTTATATGGGAATAAGATTTGGCGCGAAATGAGTGTTTTTTGGGGTTTGGGTTATCAAATTTCGCGGTTTTTAATCCATGCTAATTTTACCTCTCATTGTTGGCGCCAAAGGTGAAAATGGCGGGGGATTAGCTCGATCAGTGTTGTAATTAATTAGGTAGCTAGCTAGTTAGGGATCGAGTAGGCTAGATCGAATAATTAAATTATGTAATTTAATTATAGTTTGAATATCGATATATATATATATATCTAGCTATGAAATTTTAATTAATAAGATCATGGGTATATATACATGCTGTTATAATTTTCAGAATGGACAAGAGTTGGATGTGTCTTCCAAGATGGGATGTAAGATATCACCGTAGAATTAGAAGTTTTGTGGAATATGTGAAAGTTAATTATGGAGAGATGGCAATTCATTATTGTCCGTGTACGAAATGTCAGTGTCGCAGCGAGCGATATCGTTTTCACATCGATAAAGTATTGGAGCACTTGAAGAAAAACGGGTTTTGGGATAAGTACACATGCTGGATTTATCACGGTGAGAGCTCATCAGTTGGTCAACATGATCACGGACAATTTTTTGAGAGTGGATCTACATCCAATGATCCAACAACAAGTCTGATCAACGATATGTTTCCTCATGAGAGCGGTATATTTGCTCAAGCACCGGATATCCCTCCCGCCGTTGGAGACTTCCCTCATATTGAGCAAGTCCAGCAATTACCTACAGTTGTCAACACTGCTGGTATGGACAAGTACAACAACCTCATTGCCTTCCAACAGACCCCGTTGTACAACATGTGTAATGCATCTGTTCTCGAAAGTGTTATGGGAGTAATGAAGCTCAAAGTGGAGAACAAAATGAGTGTGAAGGCTGTTGATGATTGGCTGAAGTGGTCTGGTTCGTTGTTGCCCCCCGGTCATCGGCTTCCTACCACTCATCATAAGGTGCGACAGATCCTGAAACATCTTGGCCTTTCCTACATCAAAATCCATGCTTGTAGATATGATTGTGTTCTCTTCTGGGGTGAAGATGCTTATGGGAATGATCTTGAATCCCTTGATGAATGCCCGGTATGTGGTACAGATAGGTATAAGTTGACTCCTGCCGGAAATAAGAAAGCTATGAAGATACTTCGGTATTTTCCGCTGATAGATAGGCTAGAACGGTTGTTCATGTCTGCACACATGACTGAAGCTATGAGATGGTGGGCCGAGAGGAATTTTCCTGACGGTGATACGCTTATACACCCTGCTGACGGAGAGGCTTGGAAGCACATGGTGAATGAGTTTTCTTATTTTGCATCAGAGATTCGAAATGTTTGGCTGGGGCTTTCATCTGACGGATTCAACCCTTTTGGCAACATGAGTCTTCAATACAGTATATGGCCAGTTATTTTGGTACCGTACAACCTTTCTCTATGGATGTGCATGAAGAAAGAATACAATATGCTCACTATGATAATTCCAAGGCTGGGTTATCCAGGAAAGTGTCTCGATGTGTATTTGAGACCCTTGATTGAGGAGCTTAAGTACTTGAGTGAGCATGGTCATCCCACTTATGAAAAATTCAAAAATGAGATGTTCCAGATGCATGCCATGCTTGTTGGCACCATTAGCGATTTTCCTGCACGCGGGATGTTGTCGGGTAACGTTACCAGGGGATACAGGGCTTGTCCAAAGTGCATGACGGTTGAGTGTTGCAGACCTCATTGCAGGAAGATTGTACAGATGCGTCATCGTTGTTGGCTTCCACATGATCACCCATTTCGGGAGGATATTAAGGCATTTGATGGGACTGTGGAAACAGGTGAGCAGCCGAGGAGATGGACGGGGGATGAAATATTGGAAGTGCTAAATGAATACGATTTTGGGCAGCTAAGCAATCATCCTGAGATAGTGGCGTCAATACCTGACAAACCCGACAGGTATAAATTCTGGACACACAAAAGTATTTTTTGGGAACTTCCGTATTGGTCTATGTTGTTGATCAGACACTACTTAGATGTCATGCACATAGAGAAAAATGTGTGTGAGAGTGTGGTCGGCACAGTGTTGAATTGGGAGGGAAAAACTAAAGACGGCCCGAAGGCACGCATTGATCTTAAAAGGATGGGACTGCGAAAACATTTGTGGTTGAGAGATGGGAAGAAAAAAATGCCACAAGCTCCTTATACCGTGAAGCCTGCCCAGAAGAATGAAATTTTTGGCTGGATGGGTAATGTCAGGTATCCTTCAGGCTATGCTAGAAATATAAGTCGATGTGTTAACTTCAAAGAGAATAAGATGTATGGACTAAAGAGTCATGACTGTCATATACTGCTTCAACGCCTCTTCCATGTTTTCATTCGAGGGTACCTGCCCAAAGAGGTGGTGGAGCCGTTAGTGGCTTTGTCAAGATTCTTTCAGAAGTTATGCACGAGAGAAGTGAAGAAATCGAACTTGTTGGAAATGCAGCAGGACATCATTTTTATCATGTGCAAATTCGAAAGTATATTTCCTCCAAACTTTTTCGACACCATGCCTCACCTGATGCTCCATCTTCCAGAACAATTGTTGCTTACTGGTCTAGTACACTACACATGGATGTATCCTATAGAAAGGTACGTAATGCATCTCTGAATCTGGCTATATATATGTCGATCTTTAATATTATTTATTCACTTATTGTTGCAATAAGCATAACATGCTCGATCTGTAATTACCAATTTACAGACAATTAGGGGACTACAAAGACTATGTGATGAACAAATCTGCACCCGAAGGGTGTATCGCTGAAGCATATATTGCGCATGAGTGCGTAACATACACCAAGTTGTAGTTGGGAGCGTTGGAGGACCCTCCACAACATATGCGAGTAGATGGAGGGCAGTTCAACCTTTCGATCATCTCCGATGATGTTGAAGTTTCTGGAAAGTTGCCCAACTCGTACAAGTTGGAACCTTATGAGCTAGTCATTGCCCATTGGTAGGTATTGATTAACTGTCCAGAAGTTCAATATTGGAAAAATTTGCACCTTTACTGCCCTGCTATTTCCGGTGATGTTGAGTACCACAACAAGACGTTCGCAAACTATTTTGGCAACTGAGTACGTTTATAGATAAATTGAAATTATATATGCTGTTAAGTGCATGTCTCGCATCCTATTTATAGTTAAGTTAATAAATGATTATTTTCAGATGAATCATGTACAAGATGATGGTATCCCTCAGTGGTCACACGAATTGAGGCTCTTGGCGCAGAAACCGGTAACTTCCAGAGTTTATCCTATGTGTAAGGTAAATGGCGTGCTATTTATTTGTGAACATAGAGATGTCAGACGAAAAACACAGAATTCTGGGGTAATGGTGCATGGTGGGCAGAATGGAGTTGACTATTACGGTGTTCTCCATTCAGTTGTCGAATTAATATATGGAGAAGGCATGACCGTGCACTTGTTTAAGTGTAGATGGTTTGATACCGACCCTCAGAACACAAGGACCGATCAATACGGGATTTTTTCTGTGAATACTGCTACAAGCTGGTATGAAGATGATCCGTTTGTGTTGGCCACGGCGGTGAAACAATTGTTCTATCTTGATGATCTTGTGCATAAAGGCGCGTGGAAAGTGGTTAACCATGTTCTTCCACGAAACATATACAGTGCCTCAACCATTGGTGTGACCTCGGATAATGAAGAAGTCAGTGCATACCAAGAGCAGAACGCAACTGCTATTCCTGAAACCTCAACAATTCGCCTTAATAATGTGAGACATGGCAGTGTGGTACGAATTCCTCAACCGAATCTTATTGATGTTAATCAAAATGAAGACAATGAAGACTCAAGTGACGAGGGCATACACATCTTACCTGAAATTAACTCGGAAACAGAGTCAGACTCAAGCGATGATTCTGACTATGCGCCTTAGTGTATATATGTATGTTATTTTGAGTTTGAACGTGCAATGTAACAGAAATTATATTCAGATGATCGACTTTAAATTGTGTCGATTAAATTGCTGCAGGCCAACCGACGATATTCGAATAAATATCGTATTATTAAATAGTAATAAATATTAATATTTAAACATATATATATATAGCCAAAAAAATTAAATGCCATTTTAATTTAATTAGGCTTTTAACATAATTTCCGTTTTTTTAATAATAATTTCGTATTATTATATATTAATAACTATTAAGTACACTATATATATATAACCGGCATATGAAAAAAATAAAAAAACTATAACCGACGATATTCATATCAAATATCGTCGGTTATAGTTACGGGTATACTATGGCCGACGATAATACTTATATCGTCGGCTATAGTTGGCGTTATATCCCAGAACTGGCACCGTTTCGGGCAGTTTCATTTCGATCTGCAATCCATTCTCTCTCAATCTCAATCAAGCCCTCTTGTTCCATCAAGCAAGATCGAGGAAGGTTCTCTCAATCTCAATCAAGCCCTCCATCATCAACATGATCTCTCTAAACCAAAAACAGGTTCTAGCTAAATCCCTAAATCCCTATATATGTTGATTTTAGGTTAGATTTTAATTTTTTTACTTTGTTTATCGATAATGTGGATTCATTATGTTCATTGGGTGAATATATATTGGATTTTGCTTGAATTTTGTAAGTAATGGGAATTATTGTTAATTTTTGGGATTTATTGGAATTATTGTGTTCATTTTTTGGGATTTGATGGAATTATTGGAATTTTTGTGTTGATTTTTGGGAGTTATTGGATTATATTGGGAATTATTGGATTATTTTTTGGATTGTTTAAGTGTAGAATTATTAATTAGTTGGTTTATATACATATATATATATTGTGTTCTTATTAATTTAATTATATTGGATATTATTGAATATATTTTTTTGTGTTGAATTTAGTGGATTGTTGGATATTATTGAATATATTTTTTTGTGTTGAATTTATATATCACTACAACATTCTTACCCATTGCCGGCGATTTTTTAATCGCCGGCAATGTTTTTTAACATTACCGGCTATTTTTGCCGGAAAAATCGCCGGCAATGTAATTTTTTTTTTTATAACATTACCGGTGACTTAAATGTAAGTCGCCGGTAATGTCTCGATGGTAATGACATTACCGGCGACTTACATTAAGTCGTCGGTAATGTTTAAAAAAAATAAAAAATTACCGGCGACTTACATCTTAATGTAAGTTGCCGGATTAAGTCGCCGGTAATGTCATTACCATCGAGACATTACCGGCGAATTACATTTAAGTCGCCGGTAATGTTAAAAAAAAAAAATTACATTGCCGGCGATTTTTCCGGCAAAAATCGCCGTTAATGTTAAAAAACATTGCCGGCGATTTTTAAATCGCCGGCAATGGGTAAGAATGTTGTAGTGTATTGGAATATATATTGGATTTATATATTGGATTATTGGAATTTTTGTGGAATATTTATATCTTGGATTATTGGAATTATATATATTGGATTTTATGGAATTATTGGAATTTTTGGATATATATATATTGGAATATTTATGTATTGGATTATTGATATATATTGGAATATGTATTCGAATTTTTCGATGAATTAGGAATTATTTTGAATTTTTATAATTTTATAGCAACGATGAATTGGTTAAATTGCAGTGCTTCCCGAGGGGGGTCGAGCTCGAGGGGGAGGTCGAGAGGGAGAGGGAGATCGGGACGTGGGAATGAGGGCACCGGAAGTCGGTCCGCATCAGGATCCACCAGTATCGGCAACACTTACATTCTTCCGCAGACCTCTCGACACCGTAGACTGATGGGCGAGGGACAACCTCAGCAGCAGCAGTTCGAGCCTCCTCGATCCTCAGGCGCGAGGAGGGTTCAAGAGGTTAGTCGCACACCGGAAACGGATAGTGCGACTCAATCCTCCGTCCCAATGCCGGAAATTCATCGCGAGGACCCTTCCCCCGCCATCCACCAGACAGCTCCTCATTCTTCCGAGGAGACTGGTAGATCCACTCAGCCCTCGGCGAGGATGCGACTATGCCCGCCGTCTACCTTATTCTTACCGTTGGAAATCCCGACGATACCTCACGTCGATTCCGACGGGATGCCTGTTCCGGGACAGCTAGGGTTCATTACCCCGGACCAGGCATATGCGTATGTACCCTTCCCGGAACCTCTCTGGAGTGTGAGGATTCCGGGACAACGCACCGACGAATCAGGTAAATATTAATTAGTGATATCTTTTTACTTAGTAATAATTAAATTCACTTAGGTGTTGATGTTTAAAAAATCGTCTACATATATATGTGATAGACGAGATCGTGCCCGGTGAGAAACAGAAGAGAACCAGAGGCCCCGTCGTCGGCAAGTTACTAGACGACGCCATTCAGGCTAGCGATGGTGGCCAAGTTATGATTCCAACCGGGGATAGAGGGCAGGTGATCGAGGGAAAGGTCACTCGAAAAGTACGCGGGGATGGCGGGCAGCCTCATACGGGATAGAGTCCCAATGTTGTGGCCAGATTGGAATTCAGTGCCGCAATCCGTCAAATATCAGTTGAATAATGCGTTGTCGGTGAGTTGAATTGTATATTCATTATGTAAATTTTCTAAATAAATTTTTAATATTATTGATATATATATATGCATTGCAGAGGTGGTTCCGCGTGGATGCAGACATTAGACCCACGTGGGCGGATGAAGTGCATGGGAGCAGGTTTGCATACCGGCATTTAATTTGTTTCAATTTTTTCGTTTCTTTTGATTATGTTCATACAATGTTGTAAGTTACTAACGCTTGATTTTAGGGGTATATATAGGTATAAGGAGTGGAAGGGTGAGCTGAAGAAGCATTGGAAAAAGTACGGCGACGATCGTTCGGGTACCCCTAACGAGTTTCGTTATAGGGAGTACGAGTGGCGATGGCTTGTGGTTCACTTCAACAACCCAAAATTGAAGGTACGCAACCTTCCATCGATTAAATTTTTGTTTTATCGTACTTCCCTTAAATTATTTCGCTAATGAGTGTTTTTTTGTTGATGTTGGATTAATCGAGCAGGCTCTTTCTGAAGTCAACACAAGGAACCGGGCCAAAAACACCAAAAATCATCATGCCGATTCCAGATCATACTCGGGTTGGATCGAGGAGGCGGCCAACCACCCAGAAGAGGATCCCCTTGTCTATACGATGCAGCACGCGTATCCGCAATCCCCCGAATATGCTGTAAGTGTCCTTATAACAAAATAAACTTATTTCTTATTTATTTAGATATAATTTTTTTAATTAATATTTTATTGTTCTTTGTAAATTAGGCGAGAATTCAGGAGGCGATTCCGGAGGTGTTGACTCAAGTGGCGAGAGAGCTCTATCCCAACACCCCCGATGCGGAACTCCCGATTGATCAGATTGATCGATCTGATCCGATCGTCAGGGCCAGGATTATGTCAGCTGCGATCCCTCCAGGGAAGAACACATTCTACTGCAGGGGTTCCGGAAAGTGGGGTCAAGGGCTGCTGAAGCAAACCCCTGAATTCTCTCGCGGATCGGGATCATCATCATCATCTTCGAGGACTAATGAGCTACAGGACCAGCTTCATAGACAAGCAATTGAGATGGAAGCTCAACGGCGTCGGATGGAGGAGATGGAGCATGCGCGAGCCGCAGAGCAGAATCGGTTGGCCGAACAGCAGCAGCAGATGGGGACATGGATGCAGCACTGTTATGCACAGCTGCAGGCATCTGGAATCCAGATAGCTCCCCCGCCTATTTTCGGTGCGCCACAGCCACAGCCTCACCCTCAGCCTCAGCCGCAACCTCAGCCAGACTAGGACCAACCATCTGATGACAATCCGTTTGATCACATAGATTTAGGACACCCGTAGATTTGAATAATTGTCGGTTTTTATTTTAATTATTTACTACGTACGCATGCATATGTATACAGATTTGAACGATTTCGTTTTTTTTAAAATTTATTTATTACTATAGTTTCAATGGTTGTTGATGTGCAATTTGAACAATATTTGTGATTATTTGGGAATGCAGGTTTTGGGATAAAACCCAGAACCTGCAAAAAAAAAATTTATTATTAATAACTATAACCGACGATATGTGTCAACATCGTCGGCTATAGTTTTCTCCACGGTCAACCATTTTGACCATGGAGAAAACTATAACCGACGATGTCATCGTCGGTTATAGTTTGAAACTATGCCCGACGATAAACCATCGTTGCCTTTAGTCTCCCTTTTTTCCAACGATAACCCTAATTCATCGTCGGTTATAGTATCACCGACGGTGTATTACCGACGAGACTATAATCGACGATGTGTCGTCGGATATAGGCTATGACCGACGATGAAAGGGAACAGACCGACGACACCAAGTCGTCGGCTATAGTTATTCTTCTAGTAGTGTAAGTACAATATGCTACAACTATATATCTTTGATACAACTAATTACCACAACTGATACTAACAATCTTTTTCTTATTATACTTATGATTTCAGCACAAATGAAAAGCATCTAAGCATGAAAAAGATCGAGAGTGGTGACCAAAAGACCCATCAAGAGCAAGAAGCTTAGCTTTTGAGATCCTTGCATCTACTACTTTTGAATTTGTCTACCACTTTTTGCAAAGTGTATATAAAATACACTAAGCCATAAACATGTCTTAGGCTTGGTCGTTTGTAATTGGTAAAAGTGTAGGATGCCTAGCCTTGGAGATCCTTGCATCTGTTTTTTGGATATGTCTACCATTTTTTGCAAAATGTAAATATAGAATAGTGCACTAAGCCATGGACATGCCTGCAGGTAGAAGTGTAGTACAAATGTTAGTAAATGGTAGGAACGTATTTTTGAACCCTGTATCTCTTATGCTACACAAAACCTATGCTATTTAGTGATAATGTTTTAACTAATAATAAAAATTTTATTGCCAAAATCTCGCAGCATCGCGCGGGTGTTGATCGCTAGTTTCAGTTTTAATAACAAAAGAGTAAAAAAGTTATTTAGACTTAACAGAGTTAGATTTAAGGTTATAAAGCAACATGTGTCACGATATTAACTATTGGGACAGAATTGGGACAAGGAATTTGGGGACAGCCTCCCGAGAGAATATAAAATAAAGGTGATTGGCTAAGTTAATTATTATCTGTTAAAGAAAGTAATTAAGAAGAGTGAATCAAATCAATAAATAGTTAATTAAAAAATAGATTTTATTACCACAATTAATATGATTCATTTGGAAATTAATTAGTTAATAATTAAACATTCATGACAGTTAGATATATTATGAATTTAATAGCTAAAATTATTGGAAAAAAAAATAACTCTATGATAGAGTGACTCCACCGTAAAATTATCCTACAACAGATAACTAATTAATGCAGATATCCAATACAAAACAATTTCCCCTCCCTCCCAGTGGACATAGTCCGAAGCGTCCCCCTCAAAAATCGCCCAAAGAATTCAACAATATATATATATATATATTGCTCAAATACAAGTGATCAAGTCCCGTTTAGAGAGAAATAGGCTAATTAATGTGGCAAGTCACAACCAACATACCAATCAAATGAATGTAAAAACCAACATATATACTAGGTAAAGTGAATCCGAAACCAAAAACTATCTCCGAGCGAGAGAGATGCAGAGAAATTATCGAAATCTAAAGCATCAAGCTGAGTAGAGCCCATCCGAACAATAAGCTCTTTGCCATCTTCTGTATTGTCCACATCTTCTCCACTCCACTCTGCAATGTTCAAGCATTACTCAGTAGTCATCTCAATGTTATGGCTAGATCGAGCATATATATATATATATATATATGTATATATGTTTTCTGATAACAGCATGCATGCATACGAATTAGATCTCCCAGGCGCTAGCCTAGTGGATATTATCAGATCTACACATACAGACATACGACGTACGCTTTGATATTCAATTTAGACGTACTATAGAAATATACTCGATCAGTTTTGTTTTCTCATAAAGTTTAATTAGTGTGCATGCAAATTAATAAGATATGACACCGCCCCAATTAATAGTCGGAGAATCTGATGAGGTGGCATGGGTTTTCGATCTAAAGTACCTGATCGGACGACCCAGCCGGGCCAGGAGAGGCTGCCTCGATGCCGCCGGGTCCAGGGGCACTGACAGGCGGCGCAGGTGGTCCAGGCGAAAGAGCTAGAGGAGATGGAGCCAAAGACGGAGACTTCACCTTGGTGGGAGATGGAGCTGGAACCTGAGCTGGCGGCGATGCAAGAGGAGCTGGTGGTGGGGTCACCGGGGGTGGAGGAGATGCCGGTGGTGGAGTAGCCGGCGGAGGAGTAGCAGGTGGTGGAGTGGCCGGTGGAGGAGTGGCTGGTGGTGGTGTGGCTGGAGGAGGAGTAGCGGGTGGTGGAGTTGCCGGAGGAGGAGCGCTAACCGGAGGTGGCGTGGCTGGCGGAGGAGTGGCAGGTGGTGGCGAAGCAGTCACGGGTGGTGGTGAGGTGGCAACTGGGGGAGGTGAGGTGGCGGCTGGAGGAGGTATAGTCGCAGCTGGGGGAGGTGATGAAGTAGCAACCGGTGGTGGAGTAGTAATGGGAGGAGTAGGAGGAGCAGGGGTGGAGGTGGGTGACGTGGCGGGAGGAGATTGGCCTCCGACTCCTCCGGCGACCGCAATGCAAAGGAAGCCTAGGAAGAACAAGCCATTTCGACCCATGTTGTTCGTCTCTCTCCGATCTCTTTAAGAACAGAGAGAAAGAGAAAGAGAGTGTTGGAGTTTAGAGAACTGATGGGAAGGAATATATATGGTTTTAAGTAGTCGTTCTCGTTTAAGCGTAATGCGAAGCTGTGAAGCAGGTGAGGTTTTATATATGTTTTCACTTGGGAGGGGGATATATATGGAGCTAATTAAGCTAGGTGAAAGCCAGAGAGCCAGGATGAGGAGGAGGAGGGTGGCAAACCAATCTGTAGCGTCTGATTGGCGCCATTGGGACCCGGTGGTGCCATGTGATTAGCTTGGAGGAAGTTGAGGATTGAAGCTTTGTTTTGTTTGGTTCTTTGGTAACGGGGACTGTGTGGGAATTAGGGTTAGATTTTTTTTTAATTAGGGCTTCTTTGGGTTTTACATTGTGGTGTTTGGCAGTGGCGGAACCAACATTTCATGTCAGGGAGGCACCGAAAATACAGGCAAAAAAAATAAAAGGAAAAAAAATAGAAATATCACTTAAATTTTGGAGAAATAATTGACAAAATATAGAACAAAACAACCGTGAATCTTTAACTTCGAACTGTGCAACAGTTGGGTACATAATACATTAATTACCACTGCACAAAGCCTATTTCTTTGTTAATTGTAGACATAGAATCTACTTATATACATCTGAAGTTATATACATCTGAAGGGGGTCATGGCCTGGGCTCGCCCAAACATGGCTCCGCCCTGGTGTTTAGTGGTGCATGTGAAAAACAGACCTACTGAGGCTCTGGGACCGCTTTATGTCTGCTTGAATACAATAGACATAATAACTAAAAAAAATGAAAAACAATACGGACATTAGTTTCTTGATCGATAGTTACTGTAGATTAAGCTTAATACTAGATGAAATACATGGCCATTCATCTTTGAATTAGAACGACAAATAATATTGGCAAATTTCTAATTAAATTGAGTTCCGGTTTTGATCATTTCTCTTGCTCATAAGAGAGACAAGACTAAACGTCAATCTTATGCTGTATAGCTAATAAGCTTGGTTAGTAAATTCTTCTTAGCAATTTAAGAAGTATGAAGAACAAATTAATGACAATGCCATATTAAGTTTAGTTTACAAAGTATTTTGTTATCTCCCTAAACTGGTGCCTTTCTAATTGCAATTAATTTCACATGCAATCACATGGTGGATATTTATATCAGTTAGTATTTGCATTATACAGAGCTAATTTGATTGGTATATATGCATGGGCTATGTTTCGGTTCAGACGTCCTTTGGTAGGGAATTGGATTAAAGATACGGTGGTTGTGATGTGAAATCACAAGAGTGATATCACAACTGCTTAGCCTTCGCACCTTATTACGTCTTTTTCTTTTTCATCATATCATTGAGGAAAACACATTACTTGTCTAAGAAAATAAAAAGTAAATTAATACCAGCAAGAAATATGAAGAAAACGTAGGTACTAAACAACCAATACATGCAATGATGCATATTCATCGTTCGATCATTTCCAGTATAGTGAATCTACACCGATGTTTTTTACATAATTGTAATAAAAAGAAGTCCGACCTAAACAAAACTTCCACCCTAGAAAAGACCTTCCATCATTAAAACAACTTAATTACAATTGATTAATTTGGTTTAATGTTACTTGATTGGTGCCCTACCATAACATGCATGTCATTTCTTGTTGAACAATTGAAGTGATGGCCATGCGGTTCAAATGATTAATGTTGCTGTGTGTGAAGCTGAATCAATTGATTTGCAATTGTGCACCCACACTGCATAGTTAGGGCTATTTATGCATGCATTAGTATCATTTTAATGTTACTGCATGCCTACCTTTTGGACTACGTCTTAATCATACGTGATCGATTATGATCATCTTAATTCGTATCGAGTGAACCTTATGCGACCTTGATCTAGTTGTAATTCTAAGGCAAGTATGTTTTCGATCGACATTTCAGTGTTTTAACAATGGCTCTTGAGTGTGGGTGTGTGTTAATTTGTAGCTAGGTATAGTATATGCTAAATATGCATGGTTTGTACTATGCCAGAACAGCAAAGAGGCAAAATTAATTGTACTTTCATTGTTTATAACCAACTTCTGCTCAAGTTTATTTGGAATTTATAATTCTTAATTCATATAGATGGATAAATACCAAAAAAACTCTGGCTTCCAACCTACTTTTTTTTTAAAAGGGTCAACATACACTATTGGGGAAGATATCCGAGGCGACGAAGCTTTATGGTCGCCTCGGATTATTTTTTGGTCGCCTCGATGAGATGTGACCAAGTCTTCGTCGTCAATGCCTCGTCGCCTGAGATCGGTCCCTTCACTATTGGGACGACGAAGATTGATAAACTTCGTCGCTTCATTTTAACTGACGCGACAACAACAATCTTCCTCGCTTCGAATTTGTGCCGCGAAGATAGGAGTTGTCGCTCCTCTATTTGAGCGACCAACATTGGTGAAAGTGGGGCGACCAAGGGCAACAATTGAAGTGACGAAGATTGATCAATCTTTGTCACCTCATGTTAAGATGCATATGTAGTGTATATCAATTAGCTAGCTTAAAAAAAGTGGGCGACGAAGATTGCTCAATCTTCATCGCCCCAGATAGTTCGAGGCGACGAATACACTCCTCGTCACTTCATATTAGTCGTCTCAGTTTATTGAAGCAACCAAGATCGTTCTTCGTCGCCCCAGTGTCGTTGAAGCGACATAGGTCATTTCTGAACCTACAACTTCTTTCTTCGTCCTTGGCTCTCTCCTCCAGTAGTGGTATTCATACATATGTAGATGATAACGGCCGTAAAACGTTTCATGTAGATGATAACGGTCGTTAAACGTTTCATTTATTTAATTTCCAAGGTAAGCATATCATTTGTTAAAGTTTGGAGGCAGTCCTTCCTTAAAAAAAGGTGAGGCAGTAAGATAATTAACTAGCGCATTTTTGCACATAATTAAGCATTGCAGTGGGGGATAGGCGGCAAGCCTCGCGGTTCTGAAGAAAAGAAAGCCAAGTAAATCACATCCACCAAAAAGTTCTCACCACAGAAGATGATAAAGAAATAGTCTTTCTCCTTGTAGTCATGATCATCGAAGAACTCCATCAATTTGACTAACAGTAAAGATGGTGTCCAAGTAATTAAGAAGTGGTGTCACCGAATTTTTTAAAGTTTATGCGGTACTCTAGTTTGTTTGTCTGAAATTATTTGGTAAAATTGTTTTAGTATTATAATATTTAAGTGGTTTCAATTTATCCAACCAAATAATAAAGTAAAACTCTGTATTACAATCATATTATCAATACAATTCTCACCATCTCAAAAAAAATACTTTACGTACTACGTACACATGTGACATGTATTTAAAGTGACTAATCTCTACAAAATATATCCGCTACGTATACATTAATTATGCATGCATGCATATGGATTTAAAACCAGCTAGCTAGGTTTATGTCAAGCCGTGATCGATCAGTGCCATCCAGAGATTTATAGCACAGCTAGGGATTAATTGTTAAGATTTCGAAGGCCACAATGTTGAACGGGAAATTGGAAGTGTTGAAAGGAACATCACATGTAGTTGTGAGTTTGTGACTTGTGAGTAGCAGACTTTCAGCCATTTAGTTGTCCTGGCTAGAACTCAACAATAGCTAGAACGTAATTGATTGGACAGGCCACGCACTCGATCTTTGAAAGGAATGTTGAAGATGAGTAGAAAGTTTCAACAGTTTTCATTTAACCAAAAGAAAGTTTTTAGAGTGTTTTCTTCATCATTAATTTGATACGTATAGTTGAGAAAAATCAAAAAGCAAGACTTTGCTTAGAAACCATTTAAAGTTCTTTGGCTGATTCCTAAGATAAGAAAACAAAAGGAAAACAATTACACTCAGTGTTGTGATGAAGCGTTGCGATTTGCGAGAGATCCAGCTATATATAGTCGGGTTGTTGGCCATAGAATCATTTTGCTGGATGGCGTATATGATGCATGTCGATCACCTTTTTTTGTTTCTGATAAAATAAAATTTCTATATTTTTCCTTTACTCTTTTTCACATAATTTCTTTGAACCCTATTCAACTTAATGCGAATGCTAGCTAGCAAGCTAAATGTGAACAGTCGTGACATCCCCCTATAATTTACTAATTTAATTAGTATGTCTAGTTTTAGACTTTTAGTTTATGATCTGATGTACTGTAATTATAATTGTGATATTAAAACAATATGTGCGGAATGCATGTCGTATTTGATGAATATTTTGGCTGGCTAGCCAGTGTTGCTCAATTGTCACCTGCAGTTGGTGATTCGAAATTTCGAATGAGAGCAACAGGCGAGCTTCCTCTCGTTGGCCCAATTCTTTCACTGCAGATTCAACTTGAAATATCAGCATTACGATGTCTTCTTCCCGATGATTGAGCTACCTGACGATTGGAAAGTTTAAAATCGACTCGATCATATTGGACTGCCTAGTGTTTTAAGTTTTAACATTGATCTCAATCGTAACTTGATCGTTATGTTAAGGTCGCAAGAGAATGGAAGTTTTTGCTTCATTTTTCCTTTAGCAATCTACTCTAAATAACACTTTAAAAAAGTCAAATACATTTAAGAACAAATTTCAAAACTTTAAACACTAAAAATAAAATCTTATTAATAAAGACACGTTGTTTGTAAGCTGTCATGTGATATGTACAAATTTACTTTTATGTTCTGTCTTATTTTTTGATGTGTAATAAATGTTTATTTTATCCGAAAATATTTAAATTTTTTTCAATAATATTTTTAAGTTAGATTATTTTTTTCATTCAAATTTTTTGTATTCATTTTTTTTTCAACAAGAAATTGATTATTCTCATTCAGTAACACTATCAATAAAGATTCAATACCAATTCAAACAAAAATTTAATTAAGATCGAGTAATTTCGATAAAAATTCACTAGATATTCCAATACAAATTGAGTAACAATTTTGATACAAACTCAGTTGCAATTTTGATACACATTCCATAATATTAGTTTTAGTCTTGCGACCATACTCCTCAGGCGGAGTGTTACGTTTCTTCCAATACAATTCAATCGATCCCTGAAATAATAGTAACAGTTCTCGATGACATAGTAGCTGACCTCGAACTGAAAATGCAATAACAATCCCAAAAATGTAGTAGCAGTTCTCAATATAACTTCAGTAGCAATCCCGATAAAACTTCAGTAACAGTCTCGATATAACTTCTATAGCAGTTTCAATATCAATTTAGTAACAGTCCAGATATAACTTCAGTAGCAGTCCCGATAAAACTCAGTAGCAGTCACGGCAAAAATTTCGTAGCAGTCCTGATAAACTTCAGTAGCAATTTTGATATAAATTTAGTAGCAATTTCGATATCGATGCAAATTTAATAACACCTTTGATAATATTTCAGTAACAACATGAAAAAAATTCATTAGCAGCTTTGAAACCAAAAGGTGAAAAACTACACAATAGCTCTCGATAAACAAATTAAGTAGCAATTTTAATTTTGAAAAACATAAGAGCAAAAATGCAGTAACAATTTTGATATAAAATATAGGGAAAATAGTCACAATGATCACTGAACTTTGTCACAATTGACAATTTGATCACTGAAATTTAAAAAATATAAAAAATGTCACTAGACTTTCACTTTATCTATCAATTTGGTCATTATGTCCGTATTGGATGTCAATTTTTCTTCTTCCTCATCGGTCTTCATACTTTTTTCACTTATACTATGTGCATTTCTCTCATAATCCTATCTATATAAGGAAAGAACTTGCCAAAGTTTAATGTTTAAAATAGACAAAATGATCAAATTGATAGACAAAGTTAAAGCTCAGTGACCTTTTTGATATATTCTAAAGTTCAGTAATCAAATTGTCGATTGTGACAAAGTTCAGTGATCATTTTAGTCATTATATATATATATATCCTAAAATATAATAACACAATTGAAAAAAATTCAACAACAACTTCCAAAAAACTTTAGTAACAACCTCAAAAACATATTTAGTAGGAACTTCTAAACAATTTAGTAGCAGTTTCGTAAATATAGTATCAGCCTTGAAAACATAGTAACATGTGGTGATTTTTATGAAAAATAGTAGCTATTACAAAACAAAATAATACTAATTTCAAAATACAGTAGAAGCTTATGAAAACACATCAACAACATGAAAATTTCAAAATTTTATTAAAACCATGAATATGATCTTAACAAAATTTACATGCTCGTATTGACAAAAACGAAAACCATCAATTAGTAAAAGTAGTAACTTCAGAAAAACATAATTCTGAAAGAAAGAATTACACCTGGTACTATAGAAATCAGATATGCTATTGTAAACAAAAACCAAATCAAATCAATTATTCTAAATATTATGATAGTCGATTTTTTCGTATTATTGATTCTTATACTTTTTCTTTCTTTCTATTTTTCCTTTTTCAGAACTTCTAGAAGTTTGTGCTTGGAGTTTAATTTGAAGGTAGATATTAAGCTAGTGTTGTTTAGTTTGTTTTGGTACTTCGGTGGTAGTATGATGAGTACGTGTGTCATCACTGCATGGGCCGTAAAGAAGTCAACAGTGTCAAAACTCAGAAGAATTTGGGCCTTGAATAAGTCAAAGCATATGTGTTACGTCGTCGTCGTCATCATCATCATTGAGTTCTGCGGCTAGTGATGACAAGTATACGGAGTTCAGATTAAGACTCAGGGGACTGACAAAGGTGACAGGAACTTATTTCAGGAGGCTGGTTACTGCATTAGAGGAGGGACTCCCGGAGACTAGTAAGTATGGAGCTGGCGCGGCTTCTGTGAAGACTAGTTGGACTTGTGACCAGTGTACCTATATTAACGAAGGGTCTGATGTTTTATGAAAGATGTGTAGTGATCAAAATGCAGAGGGCTACAGATCTTGTGAGCGTTGTACCGTTCTGAATCCGGTGACAACCACCAGGTGTGTGGTGTGTGATGATGATGCTGATGAGCAAGATGCGTTGGAGCGAGAGCAAGCTAGTTAGTCAAGTACCAAATTTAATAGTAGTTCATTAGCTAGGTTCACAAATTCGCTCCAAAACTTAGATCTATATTTTTTCAAAGCAATGGTTTAATTTTCTTGAATAAACTAGATCTAGATGTTATTCATATTGTTTATCATTTTTGTGACAACATAGTAGCCCTGTTGGAAGCTGTCCCTCAATTTCGTTGCCACAGAAAGTTCACTTGCTATAACGCCCTCTAGTCATGTACAAATCAGAAGTAAGACCTCTTATTTTGGCTTTGATTTGCTATAAGAGCACCTGCACTGGTGGCTGTTCGAGTAGCAGCTTCCGAGTTCGTCAACGAACAGTTGTCGACGACAGCACGCAGCGCTGCACGCCGGTCAACCCCGCCTCTCCTCGTCTCACCCACTCCGTGGCCCCACCCGTGCTCGTGCTCTCACTCGAGCAATTCTTGCTCGTGTAGCTGCTCGTGCCGAGCGGTCGCCGACGACTTTGGCGGCGCCCACGCCTTGCTTGTGCTGAAAAGCAGCACCGGTGCAGGTGCTCTAACTACGTAATGATCCAAGCTCTTCATTTTTGTTTTTATTTGCCATCTTTTGGTTAACCCAGGATAAGTCTTAATTGAACAAGTTCTCTTATTACTTCCCTACTGCTATAACAATCGTGAGACAACTGTTTATAAGCCCTGTTCACTATTCATGGGCGTGCCAGGCGTGTAACAATCATTTGCATTATTCATAGACATTTTGGTCATTTGATTTCGCACATTCTTCATATTCTCTCACTCTCAAACCTCGCCGTACTCCCAGTCTTAGTCCTCGCCTTCTCCTCACTCGATCTGACGCCAGACGCTGAAACCTCGTTGCTTTCTCTTTGTCGATCCCTCTCTCTCCATCTGAGTAGCCATGAATGCAGACCTTCCAACTCCAACAACATGTCGATATATTTAAAGCCCAGAGCATATACTCCATCACACTTAGACTTTTTGATATGTCGCTCACAATACCGACAATCGCACCCATCTCCGACGTCCGCCATCTCTCTCCCTCTTCCTGTGGGCTCAACTGCTCAGGTTAGATCTCTTTCCCTATTTCAATCCACAATTATGTCTGGGTTTTCACTGCATGTGGGTTCTATGTTTTGTTTCCTTTTTATCGAGTATCTTGCACAAATCCTTACTAGCAACTACCTGATCTGATAGGATTTCTCTTTAAACATGCCTATGATTTGTTTGGATTTCATCTTTGTTTTCGTTCGGGTTTCCCCTGTAATCCCTCCGATTAAATCTATTTTTTGTTATTTTTTTTCATCTCTTTTGGGGGAACTCTTTATCGATTTGTTTATGCAACCATACTTCTAAACTCTTCATGTATTTCCATCGTGATTATGTTAAATTCATCTATCTTTGTTAACGATCGATCATTTCTTCTGATCCATCGATTCAATTGATTTAGGTGTGCGGTTACAAAACCTTCAAAGTGTGTTGCACACTTGCAGAAGGTAATGGCCCTCTAAAAGGCAACTAAACAGTTTTGCCTTGCTTAATTTTTCTTGGCTTAGATTCCTATTGCTAGATACTGGGTTATTGTGTTTTGGGGATCTTGACTTTCTTTGTAACTTGGAATAATGGTTCATGTGTTTCATTTTATTTTTTAGCTTAAGTGTCTGGAAGTGTCTGGAAGATGATGAGGTCTTGAAAGTGTGGTTTGGCTTGGTCAAGTTTCTAAGGAGTATGTACATGATGACTTTAATTAGAGCATTGTTGTCATTATTTATGTCATACTTTACTAAAATTTTCTATATTCAGTTAACAAGTCACACACTGTCATTTCAGTTGTTAATTATCAAAAGAAAGTTAATTGTTAAAATGGGTAAAGCTGTAAGGATATGAGACCACTATGCATTGATGCACTGTATTTTGTATCTGCAATCATGCTCTTTGGTAATGGCTTATTGCACTGATTTGCTCCAATTTTTCTTTTTCGTGTTGATCTGCAGGGTACCTATGGTCTTTCGTTGCAGTTTGTCTCTGTTTCTGTTGCTTCTTTTCTCTTGGTTCGATCGATCACCACTGCTATGACACAGCTTCGGTACTCACTCAATACTTTTTGGAGCTCCATATGTCTTTATGTTATCTGATAAAATGATGATCGAAATTACAATTCGGTTGGGTTAGTTGGACTCTTTGTTTTTGCTTTTTAAGTTACTTGCTGTATTTTATATTTTAAAAATTCTCAATCAACAGGTCTATGTGCAGCAATATCATTAGAATTTACAACCTGACATGGAAGATCCTTAGGTTTATAGTTATAGAAACCTAGCTAAATACTTGGATTATAGGACCTGAAGCTTTTGTACCTGGATATGTGTGTTAAGTTAGGAACCTGG
Source organism: Geum urbanum (assembly GCA_946800695.1). Taxonomy (NCBI): domain Eukaryota; kingdom Viridiplantae; phylum Streptophyta; class Magnoliopsida; order Rosales; family Rosaceae; genus Geum; species Geum urbanum. The sequence continues at coordinate 5,355,482 of OX327007.1, read as the reverse complement.
ACATGCTCTTTTCCTTTCTCCTATTGTTTCTTTTGCTACCAAAATGAAAGTGAACCTGGAAAGTGGATGAAGGTTTGGAAAGGATAAAAAAAATAAGAAATACTAATAGTGAAACTCCATGTTTGAAAGGTTACTTAGGAACATGAAGTAGTTCTAACGTTTCATTTACAACTAGCATGATTGACCTGGGAAGTTATATATATCTACATGGGTATAAGATGGTTGATCATAAGATGTGTGTATAGTTTGTAATCAAATGTATTATGTTCCTCAACCTAGTCATGGGAAGTTATATATATGTGTATAGTTTATAATCGGCAAATATTTCAGTTTCAAAATTGAGTTAATGCTGGAGGATAAAAATGATGTCACAACAGCTATATATACATGGGAAAAGCTGCAGAAATAATATTGGATGTTAGCTGTGAAACATTGGTTGAGGAAAGAGGACACAAAGACCAGAGTAATCCACCACTAGAGATCCTCAATCTCAAAGGCCAGATTAAACATTTCAGCTCAGATTAGGCTCACGCTGTAATTTGATGATCAAAGGAGCCTATCAAGACACCAGAGCATTATCAAGAACTCGAAACTCTGAAGCAGCAAATGAAGAATTATTGAATTTTGCAACAAGTAAGCGATAGAAAAGGTAAACTTCAATATAATTTCTGAAGTCTTATAAATATGCAAATGACCTGTAATTTAACTTCTTGATGTGCTATGTAATTACTGAAGAAGATTAAAAATACTTGCAACTATTATTAGTTTATCCAACTTTCATTGTAATTAAGAAGTTAGAAATAGATATTTTTACACTTGGTCAATACTAAACAAAGCTTACATACTTAATATATAGGCCACCAATTTGAACACATGTATGGCTTTACTATTTCGTATTGCAGATTTTTTATTGCTATTAAACCAATGAATTTTCCTTCTATCTCAAAGTCATTAGCATCAAACCTGTTGGACATGGAACAAATCAAAGAGAAGAAAAATAACTAAATGCCTTCCTGAACTGTCAGACTCCATCATATGTAGATGTTTTTTGCACCTCTGTTTTTGGGAACCACGACCAACACTTTTGGAAAGCTTTTGCAAGTAAGATGCATAGTTTCAATAATTTAACATGAAGCATTTTCTTAAACAATAGCTTTAACAATGCAACTGTCTAACATACACGTTTAAATTTTCAATGGATAACAAGGCATGAAAAATTGTTGTTAGCCGTGCAATGAGGCATTTACAACATCAACTATGCTGTGCTCAAAATATAAGTCTTTTGTTGTACTAAATTTGGTCGATGCACTGATTTGTATCCCGTTTGTCTCTTATTTAACATGTATCTTTTCTTTGTTTGTTGCTTTTAGGAGCTTCTAAGGCTTCTTATTGTGCAAGTTGTTCTGGTGGTTGAGGTAAAAATCTTTTCGGTCATTAAGATTAAGAACCTATAATCTAGTGGTTGAGGTACACTTTAGGTAATTAAGATTAAGAACCTATAATATTTTTTTCGATTCATGTTTGATTTGACTCTACTTGCGTAAGTATGTCATTGGTGTGTTTTCTCTGGTAGGGAAACACCTTCTTTGGGGACATAATATATTGATAGTTAAGATATGATCTTTTAAATACCCGTCTCTCTTTGATTTAGGCTTTCTTTTCATTTGGTTGAATGTCGGCAGCTTAGTGTATAGAAAACATATTTAGATTTTATATATTAAATTTAAACTTGTTTTCTAAATCAATCCTGCTATTTTCAACAATGTTTTCCTTTTTTTCTTCATGTTGTTTCCTGCATGGCGTCAAATCTGTACATATTTGCACATGGCATTTATTTTGGACAATTCCATTATTTTTTTGACCTTTTTATCTGGTTATGAATTTAAATCAACTTTTAGTGAGTTTCGTCATAACAGGGGCGCTCTTCATACTGAAACTTTAACGAGTTTTTTTTATCCCATTTATCCATTGCAGTCTTATTTTCAAATAGGGTTTGGTGATTGATAGTAGAAATTGTATTGATTCAATTTGTTGAGTTCATTGCTGATGTGTTTCATATTCTTTTTCATTGCCCGGTATAGGTTTAAATTGATGAAAGTTGGGCTGTTTAAAAGGACTAATGGCACCCTATTATGTTAGATTGCAGTCCCTTCTTATCGTATCTCTTTCAAGAAATCAATGTACTTATGTTTGACAACATATATTGATTGTATTTCAACAACTTTCGTATCTACCTCATGACGACAAGGTTTTGTTCATAGAAGTCGAGGATCGAGTGTTCTCTTTTCAATTTTTAGTCTACATCTATCCCATCTTCTGTTAATCATGTAATATATCTATCATTTCGGTCATTAAACATGCAATCTTGGAACATCCAATTCAGCATTTCGTTTAGTCAGAAAATTTTAGGTTTACTATCTATGTAATGTAAACATCAGATTTCTCTATTTTTATTCTTATATACAGTTATGCCTGAGATTTCTTTGTTTCTCTATTATTGTTATGTTTTTGCTATATTATGATTGTGAGATATGCCAACATCATATATGTAGATAGAACAATTTCGTCTATGATGTAAATAGAACAATTTTGTCAAACGCTCTTCAGCGCGGGGTTCTTCCCTAGTGTGAATATATCTTTTAGGATATTGTTCATTTGACTCTCAAATGCAAAGTGAGAGTTTCAAATTACCATAAAAACGATTTATCATTTATGTGATTCAGTTTTTTTAGAACTGAAAAATAAAACGTCTTACCTTCAATGGCCAGTTCTCTGTGAAATCTGCTCATTCTTTGATTTTAAAACTGGGAGTCAGAATCATTGGAAGACGATTTGGGGCTTTAGGGTCCCTCCAAAGCATAAAACATTCATGTGAACAATGTTGCATAAAAAGTTGTTAACAAATTGTCAAAGAGCTAGAAGGAAGCTCACTAAAAATGCTGGTTGTGAAGCGTGTCATAGCCATGATGAAACTCTAATTCATCTATTCAGAGATTGCTCCCAAGCTCACCTGATGTGGAATTCTATTCTTAGTTCGATTAGGAGAGCTTTCACTTTAGATTGGAGCAGTTGGATTAATTAAGGCTAAATTTGTTTGTACTACTTTAGTTCAACATATCAAATGGTATGAATTGTTCAGCACTTGCTGTTGGTTCATTTGGAAATGGCGCAATAAGAAAGTTTTTGATGTTGGGTTTGTTATGCCAATAAATGCTGATAATTCTATTCTTACTGCTGCTGAGGAGTGGTATACTGCTTAAGCGAAATTGAAATGTGCAATGCTTCAGGAGTATGAGATGAGCCACATTTGCTAGACCAAGCCACCTGTGGGAAGTGTCAAGATTAATGTTGATGGTTCTAGGTGAAGCTCTGGATTTATTGGAGCTGGTGGTGTCATTAGGAATAGTGATGGCATGTGGATTAGAGGTTTCCAAGTTAAAGTTGGTGTGGGTACGGTTTTGGAAGCTGAGCTATGGGATTTGTATCATTGTCTCAAATAAGCAGTGGATTTAGGGATACAAAATGTGCTTTTGGAATCTGATTCTGAGGTCCTGGTGCAACTGGTCAATGATGGTGATGTTCCTATTCACCCTTATGGTGCTCTGATCCTTAGTTGTAGAACTTTGTTGCACAAATTTGGAGCCATTTCCTTATGTCACATCTACCGTAAAGCCAATGTTGTGGCTGATATGTTGGCTAACCGGGGCCTGGATCATGATACTGGGGTGATTTTAGCTGGATGAGCCTCCTATACATGCTTGTTCCAAGTATTTGGATGACCTGAAATGCAAAGACTCTTTGAGAAGAACTGTGCTGGGGCTGGGCTGTGAGCCAGCTTAATTTTGTTTCTTCTGTTTTTCTTGGCCTGTTTTAGGTCCCTTGTAACCAAAAAAGAAAAAAGAACTGAAAAACAAAACGTAAGCTAATTTTCAGGATGAAATTAGCATAATTTTTAACTTAGTATTATTTGTGCAAATAGTCAAAAACAAAATGTAAGCTATTTTTCAGGATGAAACGTAAGCTATTATGTCTATATTTTGTGTGTGATTTTACTTTCCTTATTTGCTAGTTAATATTCTCATAGAATATTGAGTAGATTTTCTCATTATGTAGTTATATTCTCTTACCAATTGGGGACTAGCTTGTAACCTATAAATAAGTTCTTGGTGCCTTGTACCAAGCACACTACCAATATCAATACAGATTAGCTTTATCTTCACCTGAGTTCAGTAATATTCTAACACGTTATCAAGCACGAGCTTTACCGTAAGCCTAAACACCTAAACACTCAAACACTTCCCGACCTCCCTACCGCTGTTGACCATCCGCCGCAGCGCCTCCGCCATTTGAGGCTTAAATAGAAGAGTCTCCTCTTCTTGTGTTTTTTCAATCCCGAAATCAAGAGTAAGTTTTCTACCTCGAGAACTATCCCTTCTCCCTCTTCACTACTTAGCGAATTCTTTTTCTTCGGGGTTTCAAACACCTCTCCCTCTCCTTCTTTACGATTTCTTCAATCGAAGACATTAAAGAATCCTATAGTAGGGACGTGCTTAAGGAATAAAAGGAATTTAACTTCTTAAGTGATCGACCTACATAGAGTTCTGATTAAAAAATTTGAACCTAAAATTAGAGCGTTTTCTTTTGCTTTTCGAATTTTTCATATTCTTTACGAGAACCAAAGATAATCTTTGTTCTACGGACGTAAACGGGAAAGTCAAGACTTTTAGTCAAACTGATCTCCTGGAAAAGGTAGAAACCGAAAGAGAGTTTCGATTAAATCCTAAATAGGAATTGAAGGCTCCAGCCAAAAGAAGAAGGATCAAAAACTAGAAACCTCGTAAGTGTAGTGTCATTAGACGATGGTGACTTAGTTTTCTCCTTTGATTTTGTTCTTCTTTATAAGATGTCAAAGTTTGACATATGGATTGAGATGTCTCTGTCCACCTTCTTGCATAGCAAGACACATCACGTAGGATATATCTTCAGTTAGATTACTTATGTAATTGATAACTGTTGAAAGATATAAATCCATGTGATTAACTACAATGCAATATCTATGAAAACGTATTACTTTCGAGATATGTGTTATGTTTAGGGAAACACAATACATGTTTCATGTTTATGTCTGAAGGTACAAGTCGGTGTGTCCGCTTAGGATGAATGTCCTAAAGTAAGAGATATAGACTAATCTGACTGGTCAGTTATCCAACTCTTGTAAAAAAAGAACTTGAAACTAAATCTCTTAATTACCTTTATGGTAATTATGAGAATTACGGTTTCTCTTGATCAAAGTTTGGTTTTAATTAGGTTAAGCGTCGTAGTCACTTTATGTAAAATGTTCAACCAATTAAAGGTTGTACGTATGACGACTAGAAAGAAGATCTTTGATAAGTTCTTTTGAGAGGGCTTTTCTCTGACGACATCAATTTCTTTGGACTAGCTTGTCATACTTTTACTTTCGGACTTTGTGAAATCACATGAACTTTATGCACGTTTGTATAATGAGTTAAGTTGAAAAACGTAATCAAAACAAGCAAAACTCTATTATATGGAATATATAATAACATAAGTACTCTCTACGAGGAATCTAAACTAAACTAACCAAACACTTGGTCATATTTACGAAGAGTTGAAATTCTGAAAATTCTGGAAAAATTGACAAAACTTGCAACTTTTTTAGAAAATCAGAACTGTTTTGAAATTTAGATTCGTTAAAGGGCATAATGGTAAGTTCAAACTATTGAGGGCATTCTGGTAATTACTAAAACGAGTGAAAGGAAAATCGGTAATTTTTGGAACCCAAACACGAACTAAGGTTCTATCCGGGATTCTGACAATTTTCGGTAATGGAAACTGACCGGAGTTAGCCGGAATCGAAGCCCCTCGACTCTAGGACTGATCTCTTTCACCATCTCAGCTACCGGATCGTTCTTTGAACGGAATCGAGGGAGAATTTGATCAAGATCGATAAGAAGGAATCGATTCAAGCCGGATACGATCTCCTCTGTCGGTTCTCCATCATTATAGCCAATCGGCCTTGGGTTCGCCGCCGCGAACCGAGCGACACTCCTCGTCGGCTCGGATACGAACTCCAGCGACCCCTAATCATAGAAATCAACCGAAATCCAAAATGGATTCAATCGGGTTTCCGAAGTCGATTACGCCGTTGGGCTCCCCTTGTCCCCAGCTCCTCCTCCGCCTCTTCCTCGCTAGGAAACACACCGTCGTGCAGTTTTCTGGCCACGACATAATGGCCCCTTCGAGAAACCCATATCAAATCTGAGATCCGTGGGTCATGGGTCAAACCTGACCCATATGACCCAAACGAGCTGGGCCCAGTGGATCTGGACCCAAACCCAAGTCTGAATAAGGTCAATCCAATCAATTTTAGGCCTAACCGATGTCTGAAATCCAAACCCGGCATAGATCCCTTTTTGGGCTGACCTTCTGATGACGTGGCAACACATCAGCATCGCCTACTGACGTGGCACCATATGATTGGTCCATATGTCCACGTGGGACCGACACCATTTTCTAGAAAATTCGTATTATGTACTTTTGTACATGTACAAAGACTCCTAATCTTTCGGAATTTGATTCTAGTGTACTCGTTTACATCAGAACTTTTAATCATGGAATTTATTCCCGGATTAGAGTTCGACATTTCATATAAGTAGAACCAAAGTGGAGAATTAGATATGCGGACTATAAAATACAAAATATTTAATAGATCTAATTCAAGGTGACAACATTGGTCGTCTGTTGAGCAGCCATCCTCAAACCAACACGCTAAACCCGTGGTTTCATAAGCTATTTTGATTAGCAAGTACCAAACTTATCATTATATTTCTAAATCCGTAATTATAGTGGTGAAAGGGTTTTAAATGTGTATAATGGTCTTGATGTCTTAATCAAGCGTCGTCTCTTCAAACTCCCCTTGCATAGAAAGGGGTTAAAGGTAAGGCATTCCAAGCCATTGATGATATATAAGGAAAAATCTCTACCTTATCATTGGTAGTTGAAATAGAGTCAGCACTCCTGGTAAGAGTGACAGATCCCAGTTTAAAGTAGAACGACAACCCTCCACACCATGTATTGGACAATGAGATCGAATCATTCGATATACTCGAAGTCATCGTAATGAGCCAGTCTTCCACCATTTAGGGGGAGATAGGAACAAAGTTCTTTCATGAAAATGGTAGGAATTTTTTTGATCAAACCCCACTCTATCTCATTATAATCCTGGAATCTCAGTGTCCAAAACTGAAATTCATTGGTGACATCGATGATTCTTCTCACACTTACCATGCCACTAAGATGGTACACGACCGGTTTCCACTAGGTTGTTGGCGGTTTATCTAGGATAACCAAAAGTTGAGTTAGTTACATGACCATGTAGAGGAGATGGTACTTGTGATTATCTGAACAAGAAGTGTAGCTGAGAGGTACATCGTTTTAACATCGAAATAAAAATTCATCAAGGGAACTTTGGCAAAGTTCAATATCGTAAATAATTTGGGTATGGTTTCTCCAATGTTCCAAACACGACATCAAATGTTGAAAGAGTCAAGGAGTCTCTTCTTGTCAGCCCAGCGGCCTCTCAAAGACGTCCTTGATAGAGAAGCAATTCACTTTGACAGTTAATGGTATTTCTGAGAAACTGTTAGTAGCATTGTTGCCTCTTTGATTGAGATATACTTATGGGATTGAGAATGGTCTTGAGAGTTTAGAAGTTTGATTCAAGTATGGCTCTTGCGAGAGCATTGATGGTCTACACGTTGGCACGTTGGCACCACACGTGGTATCCAACGTTGGCGATATGATATACACTTCGAACCACATATGACTCATCATATAAGGACATGACTTTGATTGACGGGATTGGTAATTCTATTGACAAGTGACTACTTGATAAAAGTAAGTATAACATCATATTGATGCATGCCACGTTCACATGCATATCAGGTTTTTCTGATAGAGAGTTTAACTCCGAGAACGTACATGGTTGCAACTTAGTACTCGGTATCGTAGAAGCGGAAAAATGCTGAACCAACTAAGTCATGCCTCCACGGGTCTACAGGTTGTTACCTACGTGTAGCCTCTTGTTGCGTCTGTTGTAATCATTGTCTATCTTAAACTTTCTTCGTGTCTAGTAAAATTCCTCTTTGAAACGTATATAGACGCAGTAGAAGAAAAGTCTGGCTTTGGTACATTACACTACTTGGACATTGCTTTGGATTGTCTCGTTATCAAAGAAGTTTGAAATTATGCACCAATTGAGTTGGATTCGAATGAAAAACTCGCGGATTGTATTACTGTGACTACTTACAAAGAGAACTTTCTTTCTTGTCAGGAGTTCGGACCTTATGATCAAAATAGCATTAGATTAACATGTCGTATGTGACTACGAATATCTGACAATCTAGAAACATTCGACTTAGATTTGACATCTGGATCCTTGACCAATGATTGGCTCCAGATTTAAGTCACCACATAAGAGACAGCTTGGCTACCATAGAAGGTGGAAACACAGCCAATGAAGGCGCCACTGACGGTGAAAACCGATGGCCTGCCCAAGGCTTAAGTTTCTTAGTGTTAATCATAGCAATGCCTGAATTCTGGGCTCATATTTGGAGGTTATGCAAAGTGGTGTATCCATTGCATATGTACATACCAAGTATGGGTCCTCAGGAGGCATAAGTATGCGTCTAACACACCCAATGTGCGTAGACATGGGTTTTTATGGTGAGTGTGTTGAATATCCCCTAGTTTCTTTAGTTGTAGATCTTTGGTTGATGTTTCAAGACTCCCACCATTCTCATCATTCGGATGTGAAATGGACTTTGCTAGAGATAAGGAGATTCTATTTCTCTTACTCCTTAGGTTTTATCCGATATGTTACTAGTAGTGAAATGGAAGCAGTCGCCCTGTTTAGGTATCGCTAGAGTTGAAGTTCTTGTTATGTGAGCATATTGGGATACTATCACTCTTGCATTGGGAAATACTTTAGTGTTCTTGCTTCGGCTAATGATTAAGTCCACATCAGTATCGACATAAACTTCTTCTTGAGATAATCGAGTCGCTCTTAGCTCAAGTGAATCCCTTTTGGTGAGTTCAGGGGGAGACGTTGACTTCAGGGGGATTTGAAGTCCACAACGTCGTGTTATATGATAGGATGCGATGAGTTGTACTCTTTTTCCAACCAAGTTTCTTTTTCCCAACGGGTTTTATTACTTGGAAATGATTTTTAATGAAGCAACAAAAATCATTCATGTCAAAGTCTCATCGCCTTAATATGAAGGCGGGATGCTCTCAGTTTTTGCTTTGTCCGAGATCCATTTTTCTCCTGCAAAGGTTTTTGGCTCGACAATGATTTTTTTATGGGATGCAGCCTAGACGCCACCAACAAAGTTGATCAAGTTACATGAAGGAAGACCGCAAATCATCAAGGCATCACAAGGGGGAGTGTTGAAATATGTCTATAATTTGTGTGTGATTTACTTTCCTTATTTGCTAATCAATATTCTCATAGAATATTGAGTTTATTTTCTCATTCTGTAGTTATATTCTTTTACCAAATGGGGACTAACTTATAACCTATAAATAGACTCTTGGTGTCTTGTATCAAGCACACTACGAATATCAATATAGATCAACTTTACCTTCACCCGAGATCAGTAATATTCCAATAGTTGCACTATTTACACCCCAATTTTTTCTCTCCTCACTCCATTACTCTTTACATCCTATTAGAATCTTTCAAAAAAATATAAAATGCTGAATACACCCCAATTATTTACCTAAATCCTTTTTGGGGTGTATTTATTGCAGAAAAGAAAAAATTTAAATTACACCATAACTGTTATTCTCACCCCATTAATTCTTCTCTCATATAACTAGTTGCAAAAAAAAAAAATCAATTCTTGTTAAGAAATATCGTTGTTGGCAAAGAAGTAGCGATAACAAATGCATTTACTATTTTTCGTTAAGATACTAACAAATAACTTACTCTAGTTTGTTAGGAGGTCAACAAATGACATATTACTATTTGTCAGAACATAAATGAAAAAAGATCACATGTTTGTTAAGAGTCTGACGAACAAAATATTCAATACCAAACGGCTCTACACTCGCTCGCGTTTGTCAGGACTTTGACGAATATTTACACTCGTGTTTGTCCGAACCTTGACAAATATTGTACTGTTATTTGTCAGAACGATGACAAATATCATATCAACATTTGTCAGCATTGTCAAATATTATCCTATGGTTTGTCAACAATCCAATTTTCAAACATCCCTTATTGATAATGACGATAATAACGACTTTAAGAAAATTGAAGAACGACTCGTCCCTGCCCTTTCAAGTGCGTACACAATTTAACCAGTGTGATTTGAGTGTAATATACTTGTTGCTGCGAAGATAAAAATAATGAAAATTTAAAAAATAAATTTTTATATAAATTTATATGAGGATAAAATAATAACTTAATAAATCAAATGATACAGGATGATGATAGCAAAATTTGAGGTGTCCCGCAACCATTCCAAATTCCTCTACTTTTAACCCCAAACCACTGGAACTTTTCGGTCCTATTTACTTACTTTTTGACCCTAACAAAAGAGGATTAAGGCGGGGCCTCAGACCAAGTCTCGCATCCTCACCTCACTCAAAATTTGCGCGCACACACACACACACTCGCTCTCTCAGTCTCTCTCTCTCAGTTTCTCTACTCTTATCCTTTTTCCACTAACTAAACGACATGGCGGTGTCCACCGGCCTCATCACCTCCACCGCCTTCATCTCCGGCGACACGTCGTCTTTTGCTCCGCTGGCCAAGCCCACCTCTCTCAGCTTCGCCTTCCCGGCTAATCTGCTCGCGTCGCGCACCCTAACCCTCGCCGCCGCTTCAAAACAAGCCTCTTCCTCCTCCACTACCACTCCTCGTGAGCCACGTGGCATCATGAAGCCGCGCAAGGTGTCGCCGGAGATGGAGGCTCTCGTCGGCGTCCCTGAGATTTCTCGCACCCAAGCTCTGAAGCTGATTTGGGCCCACATTAAGGGCAACAATCTTCAGGTCTACCCTGAGTTTTTCTTTATAAAGTTTCGATTTTTATCTATGGTTTATTGGTTTCTTGTAAACCCTTTTGGTGTTTTAGGGTTTTGGTTACTGAGAGATTGTTTGGATAAGGTTGTGTCAGAAGTTTCAGGCTTTGTTGTTGAAATTGGTTGCTTTGTGTTTTCTGTGTGTCTTGGTTGTTATGGTGTAGATGAAATGTGTTTACTGCTGATTGTATAGTTTAGTTTGTTGTTTTGAGTTTGAGTTGGGTTTGCTATTTGAATCTGGCGCCTTTTTGTGGATAAGGTTGTGAAGGCATATTCCAAATGTGTAGTTTGACTATTACATCTGATGAGTTTTTATTTGGTTTAACATAAATGTTTTGGATCTGTTTTTTCTGTGTATGTAATTAGTGAAGTTTGTGCTATATTTATGGATATGAGGGTCGGTATTATTGTATTTAGGTGTGGGAAGTGGAATACTTTGTTGGTTAACCAAGGTTTTGTAGGTGGGTTTGCTTGTTATATAGCAGATATTCTGTCTAGATTGGACTAGAACGAGACTGCCTGAAATGTGGATTGTTTAAATAGCAGAGATGCTATTCCTTTCTTTCGGTTTCAAAGTTGTTTATATATCTATTGGGTGCTTGTGTAATTCTTGAAGTTGTATGGCTTTAAATGACTGCAAAGATGGTATGGTATTATGTACTTTTAAACAGTTTCTGTGCTCAATCATTTGAATGTCTTTCAAGTTTTGTGTTATAGGTTCATGGTTAAGAGTTTTGAAAAGCAAACTGTTAACCATGCAGCTATCAAGTACTTATTTTTATAACTGCATAGTATTGGAAGAGATTTATCTAATAAGTAGTGATATTTCACATTTCATTTCATGCTCTGACTTGGTCATCTATTATAGACTGGTTGTTGCATGGTCAGAGTTTCCAAAATTCTGGTTTTGATGTTTGGCTTACAAAACCTAATTTTCTGCATAACGAGTTTATTTCTGCGCTAAGATTTTAGTAAATGTGGGGATTTACAAATAGCTTTACAGTCTTTAGTAATAGAAATTGGTTTTTGTGTTCCAGTGTAAAGTTGGAAACTTTCAATGATTAAGAATTTTCAGAGTGCTTTTGTATATTGGTTACACGAACTTTTAAACGGGACACCGAGGATTTCTCTTATTTTGGTCCGAAAGGACTGTAGAGAATACTTGTTTTACTTTAGTGGTTAAACAGTCCTATAGGTCATTTCTACATAAAAGAGATCTCAACCTTTTAATGTTTGCCTTTTTCATGTGATTCTGTGTTAGTCTCTATTGGAGTTCATAAAGAATCCTGTTGGTCATTCCAAGCTGAAATCGTTAAATGTGTTTCTGTGTTAGTCCTACTGGAGTTACTTCACAAACAATGCCAGAATCATTTTGTTAGTTATGGCAACAGCTACTTGAAAATAATCATTGACGCTGATGATATTTTTGGGATGAAAGATGCCCATTAAATTAATTTGAAGCCATAGCTTTGGTCATTGTACAGTAACATCATATACAAATGGATGAGAGATTTGTGTGACCACATGAATCATGATAAGCTTCTACATTAGATGACATTTACGGCAACACTTCAATCTATAGCTTTGCGTGTTGTTAGTGTTGAGTTATTGGTTATATTAATTCATCTCTCATCTGCTGATGAGATAATAGTATGGCGAAAAACTGTAAAGCATTGTTAATGGAGTCTTGTTCTGTGATGATGCATTCAGTGAACTGCATGTGGGAGCTAAGTAACTTAGTTGCTGATGTTTCACTTTTTAGTTCGAGTTATTGAACTATGCATGCTTTTTCCCCTGTCTACATAGTTTGTTATTCTCAAGTCCTTTCCTGAGAGACTATTGCAGAGTAAATGCATCTTATACTCAGGATTTTAAGAATGTGGTATCCTGAATAGATCAGAGAATATTCTGTAGTTTATGATCCTAAAGTAGGACACCTACTTGTTGTTTATTGGTCCTGTCATTGGGATTGGTATTCTGTAGCTATTCTTCGGTTTGTATTTTGTTTGTTTTTGTTTTTATATACTGTATGTTAAATACCTCTTATTGTAATTTTACTGACTTTGCTTTGAGGCACCATTTTTTCTAGGACCCTGAAAACAAGAGGATCATTGTTTGTGATGACAAGCTGAAGAAGATCTTTGCAGGCAAGGACCGGGTTGGTTTTCTCGAGGTTGCTGGACTGATCACTCCTCACTTCCTTTGATCGAATCTCCATAAGAGAAGAAATGCAGAACTGTGGACCGTTTATGAAGCAAACATTTTGAATGCGAGTGAATCCTGTTTTGGTTGATGACTAGTGAAATCAATGATGCAGTAGTAGGCATCTCGGTGTTTTGTATGTAGGGAACTAGCAGTTAGAGTTTTTTGCTTTTGGATTCATTATCACGGTGGTAGGTGTTCCAAATGCCATTGGTATTACTGGTTCTGCATTAAATGAAGTTTCAAACTTTCTGGAATCATTATCAAAGAGTTTTAGCTGAGCTATATATTCTCTGTCTTGTGCATGCAACCTTCAACTTTGAAGTTAGTTGGATCAGCTTGTGGTCTATGCACATGTGAGCCCTAGCTTTCCAGAAACTTCTGTCCTACAGAAAAGTTCCTTTCAGCTCACATTATCTCGGGCCATACACACTTTATCTTTATTGTTTTTGATTTGGGATGCTTTTTTTTGAGACGTACAAAGTCTAATTCCATTGTTAGCAGGTTTGACAAGTGAAGGGAATTAGAAACCTCGGAATAAAATCCTCCGAAAGAAATGGTTACGATTTAACACTCATTCCCTTCCCTCAACAACGCTGGACCGTTTGGACGTGTTGATAATTAACCATGAAAATGGAGAACGGACATGTTTATTCAGTTCTACTTCATACGTCTACATTTAGGATAAGTTTGACATTAATAAATTCTCATTAGAAGCTACGGATTTATATTAACAAAGAAGCTTATTTTTAACCGTGCTTTCTAATTGAGTATTCATTGTTAGTTTGCTTGTATTTGACATAAAAAAAAAGTATGTAAAACCATCGATATTGCAAAAATTATAGTCGTTGATCATAATATAATATTTCAAAAGAGTCTTCAACAAGAATTTCATTGTTTAATCTTCAAGATTTCTTTGTATTTTCCTTAAAAAACGTATGAAGCCTGTTTTGCGCTCTCATAAATACAAGAGAAGTACAGTAGCTCCTGCACCTTTCCAACAAAAACAGATATTTACTAATAAAAAATAAAATAAAATAAAAAACAAAGAACTTTTCATATCCGCTAAACCCAGAACCTCTGCAGCTCCCACGTACTCTTCCTTCCATGGCCGACAAAATGGCTCTCCCTCTTCTCCTCCCCAACCCCCCTCCTTCTTCCTCTAGGCCCTTCTTCCCCAACCACCACCAAAACCACCACACCTCCTCACAACCGCCGCCGCCGCCCATAACCCGAATCCTCCAAGAGCTTCTAAACCCCTCAACCCCACAAACCCAGAACAACTCTCATCCCCCTTCTCTCCCCAGAAGAACCCGCACGCGCATCGGACGCTCGCGTGACCCCAATCGCGGCAAGCCCTGGTCCCACCACCGCCTCTCTTCCCAAGGTCTGCTCCTCCTCGACTCCTTAATCCACTCACCCTTTGAATCACTTAATCTCAATGAGCAGCTTCTTGGGTTAGTTGAGTTACATAGAGATGAGTTTGGCTTTGTCGGGTCTGGGATGGAGTCTCTGTCTTTGGATGTTCTGGGTATCGTCAAAGGTTTAAGCTTTTACAAGAAATATGACTTGGCTTTGAGTGTGTTTGAGTGGTTTAAGAAACGTGAGGATTATGATTCAATCTTGAGTGGCTCTGTTGTTGCAGTGGTTATTAGTATTCTTGGTAAGATGGGCCGGGTTTCGAATGCTGCTAATCTGTTTCAGACTTTGCATAAAGATGGCTTTGCGCTTGATGTTTATGCTTACACTTCTTTGATTACTGCTTGTGCCAGTAATGGGAGGTATAGGGAGGCCGTTTCGGTTTTTAAGAAAATGGAGGAAGAGGGCTGCAACCCGACTTTGATAACTTACAATGTGGTTTTGAATGTGTATGGGAAAATGGGTACTCCTTGGCATAAGATTAGAGGTCTTGTTGAGGGAATGAAGAGTACCGGGATTGCCCCAGATTCTTATACTTATAACACGCTAATAAGTTGTTGCCGGCGGGGGTCTTTGTATGCAGAGGCTGCTGAAGTTTTTGAGGAGATGAAAGCAGCAGGGTTTGTGCCGGATAAGGTTACGTATAATGCGTTGTTGGATGTTTATGGGAAGTCCCGGCGGACTAAGGAAGCAATGGAGGTGCTGAAAGACATGGAGGCTAATGGGTTTTCTCTGAGCATTGTGTCTTACAATTCGTTGATATCTGCCTATGCAAGAGATGGTTTGTTGGAAGAAGCAACGGCTCTGAAGACCCAGATGGTGGAAAGGGGGATTAAGCCAGATGTGTTTACATACACCACCCTTTTTTCGGGATATGAGAAGTCTGGGAAGGATGAGGGTGCGATGAGGGTTTTTGCGGAGATGAAAAGTTCGGGTTGCAAGCCAAACATTTGTACCTTCAATGCCCTTATTAAGATGCATGGTAACAGAGGAAAATTCGCAGAAATGATGAATGTACTTGAAGAGATTAAGGCATGCAAGTGCACCCCGGACATTGTTACTTGGAATACGCTTTTGGCAGTGTTTGGCCAAAATGGGATGGACTCAGAAGTGTCTGGTGTGTTTCGGGAGATGAAGAGGGCAGGGTTTGTACCTGAGAGGGATACTTTCAACACTCTCATTAGTGCATACAGCCGATGTGGTTCTTTTGACCAAGCTGTAGAGGTGTATAAGAGTATGCAAGATGCTGGAGTTACTCCAGACCTTTCCTCCTATAATGCTGTTTTGGCAGCATTGGCTCGAGGTGGTCTTTGTGAACAGTCTGAGAAAATCCTAGCTGAAATGAAGAATGGTCATTGCAAACCCAATGAGCTTACATATAGTTCTCTTCTCCATGCTTATGCTAATGGGAAACAAATTGAACGCTTGCATATTCTGGCTGAAGAAATATACTCTGCTGTGATTGAACCCCACGCTGTGGTATTGAAGACACTTGTTTTGGTTTTTAGTAAAAGCGACCGCTTGATGGAAACTGAATATGCCTTCATGGAACTGAGAAACAAAGGGTTTTCACCTGACATAACTACACTGAATGCCATGTTATCAATATATGGCCGGAGGCAGATGGTTGCAAAGGCAAGTGAGATCTTGAGATTTATGAATGAGATGGGTTACACTCCTAGCTTGACAACATACAATAGTGTGATGTATATGTACAGTCGTTCAGAAGATTTTGAGAAATCAGAAACCTTTTTGAGGGAGATTATGGAAAAGGGAATAAAACCGGATATAATTTCATACAATACGGTTATCTTTGCCTACTGCAGAAATTGTCGTATGAGAGATGCTTCACGGATATTCTCAGAGATGAGTGCTTCTGGGATTACTCCAGACGTTATTACTTACAACACCTTTGTGGCAAGTTATGCAGCGGATTCATTGTTTGTTGAAGCCATTGATGTGGTCCGGTACATGATCAAGCATGGGTGTAAACCTAACCAGAACACATACAACTCCATAGTAGATTGGTACTGCAAGCATGGTCGACAAGATGAGGGAAAGAAATTTGTTGATAATCTCCGGAATCTTGATCCACATATAGCTAATGGGGAGGAATGCAGATTACTAGATCGTATCAGAAACAAATGGTCATAGTTAACTTTCCTCTATGAATGTGTTGCCTGCTTAACTGGCATGCCTTTAGCCATAAACACTCAATGCATCAAGTCCTTCCTCACCACATCTTTGGTCATGTTGTATACTGTTCGGGCATGGAGATGAGAACAGGCGGTGTAAAATGTAGTACACAACTTTGTTCTCTGGAAGGCCATAGCTGCAAGAATGTTGTACATATGTTGTTGTATACGATTGTGTTCGATGTGTGTGGTCTGCGGCGGATGTTGTATAGATCAGTCGAGATGAAGCAGGGGGACGTCAAATAGCTATGGCAAGGTATGTAAAAGTGATTTTTTACCAGTCTTGAGTTGCCTTTATCTGCAATTAAACCTGTGGTTGCTGTAAGATGTAGCTTGTCTATATTGATATCTGAATAGTTACCAAGTGCTACAGTATCTCAACAATGTAACAATCATTGAATGACCCCTTATATAAGAGAACGTTTTGAAGATTTCTGTTTGCTCTTATCTCTTTCTTATTAATTAGTTTACTTGTAAGAACTTTGAACTTTGAACAACGAATATGCACCTTGTCACGTAAACAAAGAGAATACATACACGCAATACAAAGCAGACGTGCTATACTCTCCTGCTGAATGCTGATGTACATTTTGTATGAAATCATAGATTTCCTAACATGAGAAGACCATGAAATGTATCAACACTACTCTCATTTGATTCTTTATTAGGGTTCCAACCAGATTGGTGATCATAAACACACTTCAACAATATAAGCACTTTATTTTGTGCATTTCAAGTTCTGGGTATCTAATGGCTATTTTATGTACTACTTTGATGTCTGTATCGAGTTGCGTCATATTAGCAATACTCTATTACTCTGTTGTTACAGTTCAAACCAACCCAGATGACATCTCAATCGCAAGTCCCGACACATAAGTGGCTAGACCTTCTAAATCTCATCAACCACATTTCCACAAGTCTGGCCAACCCAACGTCCACATCCAGGCAAAACGTGGCAATTGTTCACCAAATTCAAACGCCAACAAAATCCATGCATGGTTAGCATTCCAATACTTGGATAACCATTAATCAAAATTACGGATAGCTACGCGGCTTGAAACATACGACACAAACAACTATAAACCATTTTAGAATTATTAGGCTCATAGCTAGCGAAGAACAGAGGACTTCAGACAGCAGAAAATGAGTTGGTGGTGGGCAGGAGCTATAGGAGCTGCAAAGGTAACTAGTTCTCCACACACTAATCTTTTGTTTCTTCGTTTCATTCATATGTAGATTATTTTCGTTACATTTTGTTATCAGAAAAAGTTTGATCCTGACGATGGACCGCGTAAGAACAATAGCGTGGCCCTAATACTTGGGGTTACAGGCATAGTCGGGAACAGTCTCGCCGAGATTCTTCCACTACCTGACACTCCGGGCGGGCCGTGGAAAGTCTACGGTGTGGCCCGGCGACCGCGGCCTCAGTGGAATGCTGACCACCCTGTTGAGTACATCCAGTGTGACCTGTCCGACACTAAACAGACCGAAGCCGAGCTCTCTCAGCTCACTGATGTTACTCACATTTTTTACGTGACATGGGCAAGCAAGAGCACCGAAGCCGAAAACTGCAAGGCTAATGGCGCAATGTTGAGCAATGTGTTGCATACTGTGATCCCTAACGCCCCGAATTTGCAGCACATATGTCTGCAGACGGGCCGGAAACATTATGTAGGTTCGTTTGAGATGTTGGGGAAAATCCAACCCCATGAGGCACCATATCATGAAGACTTGCCAAGGCTTAATACCCCGAACTTTTACTATGCGATGGAGGATATTCTCTTTGAGGAGGTGAAAAAGAAGGAGGGGCTGACATGGTCAGTGCACAGGCCGGGAGTAATATTTGGGTTCTCGCCTTATAGCTTGATGAATGTCATTGGGACTTTGTGTGTTTACGCTGCAATTTGTAAGCATGAAGGGATGCCGTTGAGGTTTCCGGGGAGTAAAGAAGCGTGGGAGGGATTCTGGGACGTCTCCGATGCGGATTTGATAGCTGAACATGAGATATGGGCAGCTGTGGAGCCTCATGCCAAGAATGAAGCTTTTAATTGCAGCAATGGAGATGTGTTTAAGTGGAAGCAGCTGTGGAGTCTCTTGGCTGAGCAATTCGAGCTGGAGTCTGCCGGAGCTGATGAGGAGTCGTGTTTAGAGGGGATAATGAAAGATAAAGGATCAGTGTGGGATGAGATTGTGAGAGAGCACGGTTTGGTGACTACGAAATTGGAAGAGGTTGGGAACTGGTGGTTTGTGGATAGTATCTTTCGGTTTGGTTCGAATCTGGACAGTATGAATAAGAGCAAGGAGCATGGTTTCGTTGGTTTCAGAAACTCGAAAACTTCCTTTGTGTCATGGATTGATAAGATAAAAGCCAATAGAATCGTTCCTTGATGTGATTGCATTGTGGACAAGTTCTTGAGATTCATTTCTCTTGTTTGAATATGTTACTGCTGTTGTAATTTGTTGCTTGTAATTGTAATGTTCACGACTTGTATGTGGAACTTGTAGTACGTGTGATATGATCTTTTCTTGCATCGACTCGTTAATCTGGTCTATATCCTATTGCACAGGTCACCAATAACTATTGGTGAATCTCACCTTTTGGCCTTTGGTTCAAGCCTTTTAAAAACCGGCTCAGATCGGTTTAATTTCATTAAAAATGTGGTAGGGTTTAGGCCATGTAAGTTGAGTCACTCTTCAGCCTGAGGTCAGGTCAAACCTAAACCCGCTCAATTTTGGCCTCAAAAACCTGACTAATTTTGATCACTCATATTTTTTTATGAAAATTGTGGTGCATTCATATATGAGTTGAAAAAATAATAACAAATTACATATAGGTAGACCATATTTTACCATTAAAGTCAGTTAACATTTTTTTTACACATAAAATCACTTAAATTTTCTGGCTTTTCCATTATACCCTTCACATAAATAATTGATCAAATAACCAATATTCGTTTCAGAATCTTAATCTTGGCAAGATCTTAATTATCATATCAGAATCTTTCATATATATTCATTTTCAAACAAAAGTCATGGCCACATGCTGTTTTGTCACTCACTCGTACGTGTGAATGTCCACCCAATTCAAAGAAAAACAAAACTTAACCACTTACATTCTAAAAATTTGGGTATGTTTAAGAAAATTTATTCTCATTAATCCCGATATGTGTTTTGTCCTAATTAGATATAGTTATTGATTAGATAGATACAGAGAATCTCTGTTATATCGGGATAGTTATTGTAACTGATTGTATCAGCCTGTATTTAAGACATTCTATCAATGAAAATGACAACTACTTTTCTGTCTATTCTACTTTCTCCTGCAACACGTTATCAGCACGACTCTCAGAGTTAATAGAAAAACCCTAAAACTAGGAGAAACCACCGCCGCTGCCGCCATCGATCACCCTCGGCTGCCAAGATCACCATCGACCTCTTTTTCGTCTTCAACAAAATCCCATGAAATTTTAAGAAGTTGACAAGATTGTACGACTTCCAAGAAATCATTTCAGAAGAACTTCTTCTTCATCAAGTGTAGCGGTCAGGGTTGCATAATACCCGTTGAGGTAAATATTTTCTAAACCGTCTATTGATAGATCTAGGCCAAACTTACTTACCTCAAAACCCTAGATCTAAGTTGATGATAACTGTGATATGAGTTGTGAATATTACATGTTTATACCCTAGCTCCTATGGACATATATCCATAGAGTAAACGTGACGATCCTGGGGGAGTCACGGTTTGGAAAAGAAAAAGAAAAAAAAGGGAAATCGATTCTATGTGACTGTTGTGTCACGGTCGCTGGGTGTGGTTTTTAACATCGTTTTATAATCGATTTTGTGACCATGCATCATGGATCACGTTCTTATTCAATTAAACTTGAAAGTTTTGTGATCGTAGTACTCAATCGTTTCTAAGAAAACATCTCTGTGTGTTTTTGTAGATGAGTTCGAATGAGTCTGCAAGGCCGGAATTCGAGATCCTTGACCTTGAAGGCAAGGAGTACTATCGTTAGGTCTCTGATGTAGAGAACACATTCATCGGAAAGAGACTGACCAACACCATCAAATCCACTGGGCCTGGAATAACCATCCTCCCACCTACTGAAGAGACAAAAGCTCAAGTCCTCATGTTTTTGAGGCGTCATATTCACCAATCTCTGAAGAAGCATTACTTGAACAAGACAGATCCCATGATTTTGTGGGATGTTCTAAAAAAGAGGTTCAATAATGTGCATAATGCACAACTTCCTGAGTTGACTGCGAAATGGAACAACACCAGAATGGTGGATTTCCCAAAGATCAACGTTTTTAACCAAGCTATACTCGATCTGCAGTCTGAACTAAGATTTTGTGGTATGGAAAAATCTGAGGAAGACATGTTTGAGAAGGCGTTACAAACCTTCCCCACATCTATGAGTCTTTTAGCTCATCAATACCGGATTAAGTACGAGCAAGGGAGGATTATCGAATTTAGTGATCTCATTAACAGTTTTGTGACTAAAGAAAAGCATCATGAGATCATCTTGAAAAATAACTCAAGACCGGGTGGTACCAAAAATCCTGAGAGTTATAATACGGGAGGAAAGACTCGAAAAGATAAGAAGGTTGCTGGTTCAGAACCTTATAATCGTGGTGGACATGCTCCACGTGGGGGAAGAAGAGAGCGTGGGCGTGGTCAAGGCCACAGCCAAAATATGACTTGGCATAGAGATCATAACGCTCTTTCTCAAAAAAACCATTTTGGTTCGGTTCCTAATGTGGTATCAACAATCTGGTAAACTTGGTTGTTTCAAGTGTGGCTCTACTAGACATATGCACAAATAGTGTCATGCTAGTAGAGAAATCTAGAATATATACAAGAAGCATAAACAGTATTTGGCTCAAGAGTCAAATTACACTAGAGAATATGAGATGGAGGTTGACACCAACCTAGTTTTAGCAGATCACAAGGGGGAAAAACTTGCTACCTCGGATTTTGATTAAACCTATGTAAAAGGCAGTTGTCTCTATAATCTTTCAAGTTTTAGTTTTGTTTTTGGCTTACTTTTCGGTCAAGAATTTTTAAGACATCTGTCTTTGTTTTATGAATAAAAACACATCTATGATGTAAATTTTGTTGGCAAGCAATGAATATTTCTCTATTTTCGATATATGAAAGTGTTTGAGAATGTTCTATTCCATATGATTCTTATGTATGGTTTGATATTTACACATATGGCAAAAGGCAAGCCAAGATACCATTTTGAAAAGAAAAAAAAAACGTCGAATATTTTTTGAAGCAGTGCACAGAGCAGCTTCGACCCGTTGAAAAATGGAACTGAACAATTTTCGACTAGTCGACGCCATGCTTCTGTTTGACATTGGTCTGAATTCGACCCGTCAAAAAAATGAACTAAACAATTTTCAACGGTTGATGCCACGAATCTGTCCCAAAATTGGTCCATTTTCGACCCGTCGAAAATTTTCTCGACTGGTCAAAATCTAGTATCGGAAAACCACAAGTTATTTTGGGTTTTCTCGACCGGTCGAAGCCTTTCTTCAACCCGTCGAAAATCCAATCTGAATGTGATGTTTTTAGATGAGTTTTTCATCTGTTTCATTGCCTTATGATGTTATTTATACATCAGCTTTATTAGAAAACATCGAAATCGACCAACTTGAACTTCAGCACAAGATGTTGTTATTACATCGGTTTATGCCATGCCATATCAGCACTCAACAAGGGTCACACCCTTCTCAAATCTTCGAGTGTATACTTGAAGTATGCGCCTCGTCTTTGCTACAAAGACTCACTTGTTTACATTGATTTTGTAGATGTATCAAGGCAAAATTGAGTGTCTAGCAGATAGTGGTACTACTCATACCATTCTGCGGAATAGGCAATTGTTTGTGGATCTTTTCCCATACAAATCCTCAGTGACAACCATGATTGGTGCAACGCCCGCTATTCAGGGGCATGATTATGCAGAGTTTCTACTGCCCCATGGTACAAAATTATATACCAATGATGCCTTATATAAGCCAAAGGCCAATCGAACCTTGTTAAGTTTCAAGAAAATACGTGCCAACGAATTTCACTTGAAAACCTATTGTGAGAATTGAAAAGAATTTTTATGTATAACCATTCTTGATTGTGGCCGCAAGCGCATTCTAGAGAAGTTTTCGATAATTTGTAGTGGTTTGTACTTAACCATAGTTCTGATCATTGAATCCAATGCCGTAACTCACACTACTACGTGTGATTCTGATTCATATAAGCTTTGGCATGTATGACTGGGACACCCAGGTCGTGATATGATGATCAAAATCTTAAAAAATACTCATGGTCATCCGTCCTTTAGAGCCAAGAAACATGTGGGATTACCTATTTTCATCGGTTTAGATGGTGAGGATGAGACTACCTATCTCAATCCTAACTTGGTCTCCATGACAAGTATATCACCTTCCCAACAACATATTGTTGAGGCATCGTGCATCATCCCACCAGATTCTTATGTTGCCATCTGTGATGCGCATCGCTCGTTCTGTAAAGCTTGTTATTTAGCAAAATTGACGGCCCGTCCTTCTTTTTCTGTTGATAACAATGAAAATATTTCATTCTTATAAAGGATCCAAGGTGATATTTGTGGACCTATCAAACCAGAATGCAGACCATTTAAATATTTCATGGTTTTGATAGACGCATCAACGTGATGGTCACACGTTACTTTGCTATCCACAAGGAATGCTGCGTTTGCAAAACTCCTAGCTCAAATTATTAAGCTCCGGGCTCACCATCCAATCAAGTCTATTTGATTGGATAATGCAGGAGAGTTTACATCAAAATATTTTGATGATTACTACATATCTCTTAGGATTGATGTTGAACATCCTGTTTCCCACGTCCATTCTCAGAATGGTTTAGCAGAGGCTCATATCAAGCGGTTACAGTTTGTGTCTAGAGCTTTGGTAATGCATACAAATTTATCGGTCTCTGCTTGGGGTTATACAATGTTACACGTAGCAATGCTCCTTCATTTTAGACCTATTTCCCATCAACCATTCAGTGCGTACAAGTTGGTAACTAGATATGAGTCTGACATTTCACATTTATGCATTTTTGGTTGCGTGGTCTATGTGCCTATTGCACCTCCACAACGCACTAAGATGGATCCTCAATGAAGATTGGGCATTTATGTTGGTTTCGAATCACCCAAGATAATCCACTATCACTACCACATTTTAACCCATTGCCGGCGATTTTTAAATCGCTGGCAATATTTTTTAACATTACCGGCGATTTTTGCCGGAAAAATCGCCGGCAATGTTTTTTTTTTTTTAACATTACCGGCGACTTAAATGTAAGTCGCCGGTAATGTCCCGCCGGTAATTAAAAAAAAAAAAGACATTGCCGGCGACTTACATTTAAGTCGCCGGTAATGTAAAAAAAAAAAAAGACATTACCGGCGACTTAAATGTAGTCGCCGGCAATGTCTTTTTTTTTTTTTAATTACCGGCGGGAAATTGCCGGCGATTTGCCAGAAAAATCGTCGGCAATGTTAAAAAAAGAAGAAGACATTACCGGCGATTTTTTCGGCAAAAATCGCCGGTAATGTTAAAAAACATTGCCGGCGATTTAAAAATCGTCGGCAATGGGTTAAAATGTGGTAGTGTATCTTGAACTTTCGACAGAAGATTTCTTTACTACTAGATTTGTAGATTGTCAATATGATGAGACATATTTCCCGTCGTTAGGGAGAGATATGAATAGTTCTATTCCAATTCAATGTCAGGAATTGACGTGGTTTGATCCCATTGTGTCTCATCATGACCCACGCATATCTCAAAGTGAGATAGAAGTGCATAGGATACTCAATCTTCAGCAAGTGGCAGACTCCATGGCTTATTCATTTGCTGATATCGCTAAAGTGATAAGATCAGATATACCTGCAGCTAATGTTCCTGCAAGGTTGGAAATCCCGGTAAAGGGATTTTTTAATAGCAACACTGGGCAAGGAGGCGTTCCTCATTCTCATGTGGATTGTGTTGCTTCGGCCTCTGCTCCCACCAAAAAGAGAGGGAGACCAAGAAAATCCACAGATGAGCCGCCAGTTAAAAGGCAGGCCATCAAGGCACAAAAAAAATCCACTTATCATCAACGTTGTGAATCTTTCACATGAGATTGTCTCTGATTATGGTTATGTCCTTGAATCACAATTGGCATCTCTGGAGGACGCTCCAGAATCTTTTGTGATATCAGAGAACTCAGAAATCTCACTCATAACAAATGATGCGCATGTTCTTATGGATAGATCTTCCATGTTAGTTGATGATATGTTTTTCTATTCCATCTCTCAGGAGATTATTGACGACGATGAAATGGAACCCCGCTCAGTTGATGAATGTTAACGTAGAGCAGATTGGCCGAAATGGAAGGAAGCAATCTAGGCTGAACTAGACTCTCTGAATAAAATGCAAGTTTTCGGTCCGGTTGTGCTATGCCCACCAAATGTTAAGCCAGTTAGACATAAATGGGTCTTTGTTCAGAAGCGTAATGAGAAGAATGAGATCTTACGTTATAAAGCTAGACTTGTAGTGCAGGGTTTCTCTTAGCACCCTGGAATTGATTATGAGAAGACGTATTCTCCAGTTATGGACATTATCACCTTCCGCTACCTGATAAGCTTGGTAGTGTCTGAAAAGCTTAGTATGCAGTTGATGGATGTGGTTACTGCATATCTCTATGGGGATCTTGATTCAGAGATATACATGAGAGTGTCAGATGGCATTGCTATACCTAAATCAAGTAACTCTAGACCACGGAGTGCTCATGTTATAAAGTTGAGACGTTCACTGTATGGATTGAAGCAATCCAGTAAGATGTGGTATACACGCTTCAGTGACTATTTGATTGGGAAGGGATATAAGAATGATGATTTATGCCCTTGCGTGTACATTAAAAGAACAAGTTTAGGATTTGCTATAGTAGTTGTCTATGTTGATGATATAAACATCATCGGAACTCTTAAAGAGATCAATGAGACTGTTTGCTACTTGAAATCTGAATTTGAGATGAAAGACCTTGGTAGGACTCGATTTTGTATCGGATTAGAGCTAGAACATCGAGTTGGTGGAATTCTTATTCACCAGTCTGCTTATGTCCAAAAGATGCTCAGGCAATTCAATATAGACAAAGCATACCCTGTTAGCACACCAATGGTTGTTTGCAGTCTGGACCCCAAGAAAGATCTGTTTCGTCCGTTAGATGATGATGATGAGATCTTGGGAGCTGAAATTTCATATCTTAGTGTTATTGGAGCTTTGTTGTATTTAACTTAGTGCATACATCCAGATATTGCATTCTCAGTGAACTTGTTGGCGAAATTTATCTCTGCACCAACGCAACGTCATTGAAACGGAGTGAAACAACTCTTTAGATACTTGAAAGGTTCCATTGACATGATTTTATTCTCCCCTTACAAAGAATACAGAGAAAAGCATGAGATTCTCGGAAAAGAGAAAGTTGAGAAAAATTCTGGGGATTTCGACCCGTCGAAACCTGCACCCTAGATCGAGCCGAGTCACTTCATCGACCTGTCGAGAGATTCTTTCGACCCGTCGGAAAGTGGTCCTATTTCGAAAAGTTTTCATACTATCCCCTATTCCAAAACAGCGGTTGATGTGTTGGTTGGATTTACTGATATTGGGTACCTCTCTGAACCACACAAAGGTCGTTCACAAACCGGTTATGTTTTCACTATGGGAAGCACGGTGATCTCTTAGAGATCAACTAAGCAAACCCCTGTTGCTACTTCCTCGAATCATTCTGAGATAATTTCTTTACATGAAGTAGTTAGAGAATGTGTTTGGCTTAGGTCAATCATAGGTCATATTCGAGGCTCTAGTGGATTGAAAT
Organism: Geum urbanum; assembly: GCA_946800695.1. Classification (NCBI taxonomy): domain Eukaryota; kingdom Viridiplantae; phylum Streptophyta; class Magnoliopsida; order Rosales; family Rosaceae; genus Geum; species Geum urbanum. The sequence goes on along the minus strand of OX327007.1, from coordinate 5,328,662 downwards.
CTACTGTTAATGATCCTATTTGCATCTTTGAGGATAATTCTGCATGCATTGAACATATGAAGTTGAGTTTCATTAAGGGTGACAATACAAAACATATATCGCCGAAGTTTTTCTTTAATCTGCAACAACAACAGCTGTTGAATATTCATGTGAGCTAGATAGGTTTTGTTGGTAATGCTGCAGACTTATTTACCAAGTCACTTTCTAAATCTACTTTTGTGAAACATGTGAGAAGCATTGGTATCTGTAGGTTATTAGAACTCCTAGACTGAGTTTATAGTCAGGGGGAGTTACATTTCTGTAGACATCAGGGGAAGTCTACCTCACATGTAGTAGCTTTAGTAGTTGGTGCGTTGTACTCTTTTTCCCTTAGACCAAGCTTTTGTTTTATCCATGAGGTTTTTGTTTGCTTGGCTAGATTTTTAATGAGACAACATATCATGCATCATTCTTATGGCCATCGACACAAGGATGAGTGTTTAAGAAGATTTATTCTCCATTAATCTCGGTGTGTGTCTTGTCCCACTTAGATATGGTTATTGATTAGATAGATACAGAGAATCCATGTTATATCGGGATAGTTATTGTAACTGATTGTATTAGCCTATATTTAAGGCATTCTATCAATGAAAATGACAACTACTTTTCTGTCTATTCTATTTTCTCCTGCAACAGGGTAATCATTCCCAAAAATTCTGGATACGACACACAAACAAAGACTTTTTGTAAACGACAGAGCTCATTGTAGGATAGGAGCCAGTGAAGAAATTTACTATAAAACAATCCTGAGTCTACCGTACATCTCGCACTGTTATTTATACCAAATTAACTTTTCCTGAACGGGTGGTATTTTAGTCGCTACAAAAGAAGAGAGAAAAACCTATGCTCTTCATCTTATCTCCACTTTTAGCATATGCACCTCTCATTTGCATTATCTATGAGTTCTGAACCCAAATCTCGACTTCCGCTATGTTTTTCTAAACTCAAATCTTGACTTCAGCTAAACTTCCAATCGTTCTTCTATCCTTCTAATCTCTCTCTTGAGATCTGAGTCTCTCTCATCTGAAACCTATTCGTGTCAGAAGTTGATCATCGCCGGGTCGGTTCGAACCCCGAGGACGCTGAGCTTGGCCTCAATGGCAGCGCACCGCGAGCGATGATTCGCATTTCAAAAAACTCAAAAACCATCTTAGGTAAACTCTTTATGGTTTCTTCTTTTCAGAATCAATCTCCTCAATTTGACTGTTGAATGAGTGTTCAAAGATGTACCTTTTGTTTTTGCTGAACTTTAAAGAACTCAACTTTTGTTTACAGGGAAACAGAAAGAGGCTGATAATCGCTCACTTTTGTTCTCGAACCTGTTACTGATGATTGCAGGTGATTCTTTTGTATATATTTTTCTTTCTTGCTTGCTTTGTTTGAGGAAATGGGGATTGTTTGTTTGTTGAGGTGAATTTATGATATGAGTACTAACCTAGGAAGAAAAGACCTAGATAGTTTCGTTTGTTAGTTATGGACCGAAGGAAAATCAAGTTTACATGAACTTGGAGCAGTTTAGATTTCAGTAGCACTCACTCATCTATTTGAGTTTCCACGTATTCATATTCATCAAACTTACAACAACAGCAGAGAGTTATACATTTCATTCTAAAAGGGAATTACTTTATAGACAACACTTCTGTATATCATGTTAACGAAGACCTTGAAAGAATGAACGAAAGGATTTTCATTTCACCATTAGGTCCTCACATCAATTGGTGGGCTGTTATGAGTTGTTATATAACGATTTTGGGTATCAAACTTACACTAATGTACACCAAATTCCTCTTATTAGAAGTTATATTTAATCATTCAAGTGCGTTAAAACTTCTAAGCAAATTGTTAAAGGATCTTTGGACGAAGAGACCTATAGCTTCTTTGTCGAGTTGACTTTCATGTCATCTACCCCTTCTTCCATGATCATTTATGCAGATCTCCTGCACTTTATTGTAGATATATTGATTGGTTTGAGTTATGGATTTTGGGAAGTTAGGAGCATGATCAAGATACTAAGAACGATGATTCAATGTTTATAATGTACTATATCTTTTTTTTAACTTTTCATATCGTACCATTATAGAACATCTTAATGTAGTTTTTGTGCTTTTAAAAAAGTGGAGTATTTTTTTGTTGTACAGAAATTCCACATGAAACTACAGGTATCATAATAATCTTTTTGTTCTCTCTCTCTCTCTCTCTCTTTCTCTCTCTCTATATATATATATATTAAGCCAATGTTAATGTTAACGAATGACGAAAATCATATACATTATGTATTCTAAACTGCACAAAGTTTCTTCTTCTTACAATTTCACTTCAACAAACTGTGCCTGCGTGCAGGCAGCCACCTAGTTTATGATCAAACTCTGAATATGACTCTATAAGTACCAAACATAGGTTATTAGTCCCATACCTGATATTAAGTACAAAGCTCTCTGTAGAAGCAAGTGAAGAACTAAGACTTTAATCACCGCAGAAAATGAGTTGGTGGAGGGCAAGAGCTGTAGGAGCTGCGAAGGTCAGTGATTCTCCACAGCATATATATTTATACCTTATCTTTTATTTTTCTTCATTTGATTCATATGTAGATTATATATTCATTACAATTTTTCATCAGAGAAAGTATGATCCAGAGGATGGACTGACCAAGTACAATAGCGTAGCCTTATTACTTGAGGTCATCGGCATCGTTGGGAACCGTCATCAGCATTAATGTGTGTAGTACAACTCTTGATCAATAATGAATAACTCTTCACTTTTCTATCGTGGGATTCCAAATGGTCCAAATCTAAGTCAAATTTTTCCAACAATCTCCACCTTGGCATGATTAGAGTCAACTCCAAACGTCTCACGATCCGAATTGCAATAGCTCCACTTCGACCACAAGCATAGGCTTCAAATCTTGTGATCGTATGAGACCAAATCTCAAGCGTTGTCAGGGCTCTAATATTGATTGTTGTGCAGAAGCGAGCGACACACGGGGTTGAAAATGCTGATACTCTCCTCATTTAGCCACCCGAGATTCAACGGGTGCGGGGTTTTAACACAAAAGGTGTCAGCATTAGTGTGTGTAGTACAACTCCATATCAACAATGGATAACTCTTCCTTAATCTGATATGAGATTTCAAATGGCTCCAAATTAAGCCAAACTTTCCCACAGACGGCGCCAGATTATTGATTTGTGGCTTAAATTGATTAATCCAAATCGATAATTATTGGACTTAGCCCAAAGTTTTATGCATTGGCTTCAAGTTTGATTAACCTAGTTCTACTAAGTTATGTTATGGAATCATGCTCACGGCTTATGCTCCTATATATTTGTGGTATGTTGACACAGAGGCAGAGATAAGGTACGCAACAGTCCTGTATGTACGTAGGAACAGTATTATGCAACCTGAGATTCCTCTTCGACTATATCGGTAATAGAGTTTGTTTCATCTATTTCGGAATTATACTTTTTATTAGTTACTTTAGTCTTTCTCTTTTGGAGAAATAACGTATTCGTATCATTGTATGTTGCAGGCTATTTGATCAGTGAGTGTGTTTGGGTGTAATTAGATTTTGATTTTGAGTTTGAGTGTGAAACACCTTGTAATTGTCATTCGATATTAGTGGAATTTTCTCACCGTCTCCACCCGTGGATGTAACCCAAATTGGGTGAACCACATAAATCTGTGTGTTATAGATTTTTTGTTTATCTTTTCATATTTGTTGATACTTGATATTGTTTGAAGTTTTCGCACAACAAGTGGTATCATAGCTCAGGCTACGTGTGGGTTCTAATTTTATCTACAATTATGAAGTCTGCTACATTGGTGAAATATGAGATCAATAAATTCAAGGGGAGGAATGATTTCAACCTTTGGAGTGTGAAGAAGCAAGCCATTTTAGTCCACAAAGGTTATTTAAAGCACTAAAAGGTAGTAAAGATTTTCCAACTACTTTGTCAGATGAGAAAAAAGAAGACATGTTAGAGAAAGCACACAGTACAATTTTGCTATGTCTATCTGATGAGGTTCTGCATGAAGTTGTTAATGAAGAAACTGCACCTGGTTTGTGGCTAAAGCTTGAGAGATTATAGGCCTATTTGAGATTGCTTCCTATAGCTCTAGAACCGTTTTTGAGAAATTCTAAAAGCGTTTTTAAAACCAGCAAGCACCTATTATCTACTTCTTACTTCCCAGTGCTTCTGAAACTCAACTAATAATTTTTTTATTTTTTTTTGAATTTTTTTCTATTTATAATTAATTTTTCTTAGAAATTCAAAATTTCTTTTAGGCAACCTAAAAGCAATCCCAAACAGACCCTATATATAACCAAATCCCTTACAAGTCTGTTGTATTTGAAGTAGCGACTATACACTCTTTGTACGTTTGAAGGTATACTTGTTCAAACTCATATTAATGAGTTTAATAAACTCATATCTGATTTGCGAAACATGGATGTGAAAATTGATGATGAAGATCAAGCTTTGATTTTGCTGTGTTCTTTGCCTAATCCGTTTGAGCATTTTGTTGACATTATGTTGTATGGAAGAGAAGCTATCTCTTTTGGAAGATGTCAAAGCAGCTTTGAGTTCGAGAGAACTAAAGAAGAACGTGTGAGAACTTGAGTGACACTCAAGATCATGGCTTAATGTCTTGAGGTAGAGATTCAAGAAGCAATAGTAAAAGTAATTCGAGATCCAAGTCTCGAATGAAGAGAGGTACATGTAACTATTGTCACTAGACAGGGCATTGGATGAATGCATGTCCTAAACTCAAGGATAAAGATAAGTCTTTTGAGAAGTTGTTTGGTGATGATGCAAATTATGTGGATAAGGAATCTACTTTTGATTTTGCATTATTTGCTGGTAATTCTTCTTTTGATGCTTGGTAGATTGATTCGGGTTGCTCGATCACACCATATGTACTTCAATAGGGACTGGTTTGACACATATCAATCTATTGATAAAAGCTTTGTATTTATGGGAGATAACACTCTTAATAAAGTTATGGATATTGGAACAGTTCGAATTAAGATGCATGATGGAATTATCAGAAGCTTGAGAGATGTTAGGCATGCATGTCCCAGATATGAAGAAGAATTTGGAATCTTTGGGTACTCTTGACTCACAAGGTTACAAGTATTCGTCTAAAAGTGAAGTTTTAAGAGTTTGCAAGGATGGTTTTGTGGTGATGAAAGGAAAGTTGTGTGACAACCCGAACCGGAAATTGTATGTTAATCGGCTTGATTTGCGAGTTTCGCAAGTAGTCGCGGTTTTGTCGTAATTGGTCGATTTGGTGGTCTTGTTTGCGACTAAATTATCGGGCGAGAATTTGATATGGTTTCCTTCGCGAAAGTTGTAGAGGATTTCATTTCAAGCTCATGTAAATTTTTGGGGAATGTTTCGAATAAGCGAGCGGTATTTTATCAAGTTTTGAAGTTGGTTAATGAAATAGTCGAAAATATTGATTTAATCGTGATCGTCCAATCTTGATCAGATTGAACCGTAGTCGTTAATTTGGGGCTATATATGTACGTTATAATTGTACGGTATAAATATGTGATATTTCGGGAAGTTTCCATTTTGGGAAACCTAGGTCGTTGACCGAGTTGACCACAGGTTAGTTTTGGGCCGAGACATTGTTACCGTCAATGTGCCATTTTCTGGACACGGTTGGCCGTGGTGTCTTCATGAAACTTGTTGGGCTCGTGCTCCTCTTCGATTTGATAGGTGAATTGTTCATTTTAGTTGCCGGATGAAGACGATACAATGATTTGAAATTGGAGATTTTTCGGCCGGAATCGCCGGCGACGATGGCGAAGGAGGCGGCCGAGTTGGTGGTCGACTCTATAGGGGTTTTGTTGCCCATGGGGAGAGGAAACTTTTAGAAGTGGTCTTGCACCTTGCCGTGGCCGATGGTGGCAGATTGGAGGTGAAGAATTCCGGCGAGGGTTTTTGACTTCAAGGTGAGTTTGGGTGTTTTCCGGTCAAAATTAGGCTTAGAATTGAACTACAAAGTTGTTGGAAATGACGAGATCTTCAAATCCATGTATTGGTTGCAGTTTTCTGGGCCGATGAGTTTTCCAGCGGCCGGTGGCAGCGGCGGCGGTCCCACGCGCCGCCGTGCGCGACAGAGTTCCGGCCGAGGTGGTTTTCGATAAATTTTATGTCGTTTTGCTCGGATTCGCGCACTAATCACAGTGGTAAGGTTTATAGTTTGAATTGAGCATCGAAATTTGTTGCGAGGTTTTATAATGTGTTTATTGTGATTTCAGTTATTCCCGTCGATATATGAGTTTGTGTTTTCTGGGAATGCTTGGTTCTCGCCACATGATTCAGTATATTGAATTATGATATTAATCGGATCTTTTTTATTTTATTTAGGAGGATCGTGGTCATGTTTGTGGCGAGAAATTTTTCGCCGAACCACAGGAATAACGCGTTTAGCGTTGTGTTTGTCTGTGAGTGGACATTTATTTTCACTGTTGGTTGTGAATCTTTTATATATGTTTTTACGAGCATGAGCATGCAATTATGATTATGAATTATATGAGCATGTGTTTTATGATTATGCATTTACGAATATGCTTTTATAATTATGCATTACGAGTATGCTTTTACATTATGCTTTATGCATTTGCATGGAAACCTTTTTGATTTGGTTTACACAGAGTATAGTCTCAGTAGTAGTTGTATCGATACACTTAACATCCCGGCTGATCCCCGAGGATGTTTACCGGGGGGAGAGCAGATACCCTGACTCAAGGCCTTTTCTGGCTGGAATCACTTGAGAATCAGGGATCCCGTGATTCAGACTGTACTAGCGCGGATGTGTCCATGAGCGATCCCGCGGGATTTCCGATGCATGCTCTGTACGCGTGAGGAGTTAGAGTCTCCCTCATGTACCATATGCATAAATTTACCGAGGGGGGGGGGGACTGTTACCCTGACCCGAGGTCTTTACCCAGGGGGGGGAGCAGATACCCTGACCCGAGACCCTTTCTGGCTGGAATCACGTGAGGATTAGGGATCCCATGATTCAGACTGTACTAGCGCAGATGTGTCCATGAGCGACCCGGCAGGATTTCTGATGCATGCTCTGTACGCGTGAGGAGTTAGTGTCTCCCTCGTGTACCATATGATTTTTATGCATCTAGACTTGCATATGTTTTATAAACATATATATGTATTCGGTGAAAGACATTTATTTTCGTTCACTCACTCTAACAGTTTATATGTCTTTTTCCTGGGCTCTTTGTTTTCAATGCCCAGTTTCCAGTTTGGATTCAGGTGTCGCACGTCGAGGTTGAAGGCTTAGTGTTTGAGCCACTTTTCCTTTCTCAGTAGGTTTCTAGTTTGGCCTACTGTTGTGTATATATGTATATACTAGAGGTTGCTCTGAATACTATTGTGTTTATATTTCCACATGATTTTCCCGGATTTCTGTAAAGCTACAGTTTTGTGCATTGCTTTACGTTATGATATGTTTTTGAGAAATCCAGATGAGATTGGTGCCCACGGTTTGGCTTTTGTGGCATAGGATGAAGTATATTTTCCGTTACAGGTTAATGGTAATTACGCTATATAGTGGAACTTTGCCAAAATTTCTATGATTTTTGAAAGTTCATGTTTTCAGAATGGGTCTGATTCTGGTTTAGGAAACTAAATCGAGGTCGGGTCCTTTCAAGTTGATTTGGAATAACCACTACATGCTTTAGGATAGCATAACTGTGGATGCTTCAGGTAATCCATTTTCAGATTCTGTGACGGGTATATTTGTTCAGGGCCAATTTGATCAGTTCTGTGAAGATGTGATAGTGAGACATTGCACTATTTTGAATGCACCACCAACAACTTTTATAGAACATATTGGTTTTCTTGTGGAGAAAGTAGTCTACAGGCTTTCTAATGTGATTAAGTCTACGAATTTGAGTGCTGAATTCGGTAATTCCTGCTACTTGGTGAATTGGTCTTCATCGTCTGTATTTTGTGTGAAGACTATTTGAGGTATGGTTTGATACTCATGCTGATTAGTATGATATTTGTTGTTCTTTTGGTGCTCATGTGAGTGATGGTAAACATGAGTTGAGAACAAAATTTGATTTCCATGAATTTGCTTGTGGGGTGAATTTGTATGACATGTGATGTGTCCAATTTATGTTGCCTGAATTTGTAATCAGTGAAATTATGCACTTTGAGAAGTATGTCATGCTATGCGTGGAAGAGTTTTATGATGCAGGTTCAGATCACGGTGTTAGTAAGCAGGTGGAGCTTGTTCAAGCTTTTATTCATCTTAGTCAAGATGTGCTTGATTTTGTTGGTGATATTGAAGAGAAGCAATTACGGTTCTACATTGTTGCTTTGTTTAAAGAAATTCGGTCTATACTTCGGAATCATCATATTGTGATCAAGTCAGTTTCTATTTGCAAGTTCAAGCGTTGTTTGGACTTGATTGCTACTCACAATTAGTAGTTTTGGAGGAGAAAAATTAACTTTAAAGATTTTTCGATAATTTAAGCCAAAGTGAAGATTATTGATTTGTGGCTTATATTGATTAATCCAAATCGACAATTATTGACCTAAGCCCAAAGCTGTATGCGTTGGCTTCAAGTTTGATTAACCTAATTCTACTAGGTTATGTTATGGAGTCATGCTCACGGCTGATGTTTTGGTACTCCTATATATTTGCTATATGTTGACACAGTGGCAGAGGCAGAGAGAAGGTACGCAGCAGTAGGGGTCGGCAAAAAGCCCGGCCCGGCCCGGCCCGGCCCATGTATAGCCGGCACGGGCCGGGCCGGGCCGGGCCTCAACAACATTTTAATATATGCGGGCCGGGCCGGGCCGGGCTTTATCTTTTATATAAGGATCCGAGCCCGGCCCATTCAAGCGGGCTTTGCGGGCTTTTGCGGGTCGGGCATTTGCAGGCTTTTACGGGCCGGGCCTATCGGGCTTTAATTATTAAAAAAATTAAGACATTTCAAAATAAACGTAACCTTCATCTATGCACCGGGGTTTAAACGTACTCCGACGAGTCTAAATTTTACGTACGATGTTTATCAATATAAGATGGAGTTTTCTACATGTCCTCGTTTATTATTAAAACATATTTAATTCTTATATTGCTTGAATTCTCCATATGTATATTAATGTTCTTACGTTTGTTCATTTGTTATATGGAATGAAATACTTTTGTGAAACTTAATCGGACATGTTTAATTATTTTATAAAATTGACCGTTAGATTGATTGGTTAGAATATTATAACCATGCCTTTAAAATTTTATAAATTTTGGACTTGATTTAGACATTGATCCATGTATTTCGCCAAATGTGACAATAGTACTCTTACAACTAAAACGGAAATTACCCCTCCCGAAAATAATTTTTTAACATCAAATTTTGGTCACATACTCTTATGGAATACATATATATCTCATAGTATCAAAAAAATTGACATAAAAAATTGATTTCTCTACTCCCCCCATAGGAAAATAAGGAAAATAAGATGAGTGTATTTTAGTGTTTTCACAAATTTTGTTTAATTGTATTGACTGGGATCCAAACGTACTTCGATTAGGCTAATTTTTACGTACGGTGTCTTTTATTACAAGGTGAACTATTATATATGGCCTTCTTTATTGTTAAAACATTTTTAATTCTTATATTGCTTGAATTCTCTACATGCACACTAATGTTTTTACCTTTATTCCTTGGTTATATGGGTTGAAAGACCTTTGTGAAACGTAATCGATCATGTATCATCATTTTACAAAACTGACTGTCAGATTGGTTGTTCATAATATTCTAAGCATGCCGTTAAAAATTTATAAATTTTGGACTTGATTTAGACATTCATCTATGAGTTTCGCTAAATGTGACCGTAGTACCCTTACAACTAAAACATAAATTACCCATCCCTAAAGGAATTTTTTAAGATCAAAATTTTAACACACATTCTTGTAAATTACATATCTATCTCATAATGTCAAAAAAATTGATATAAAAATTTAATTTATCTAGTTTCTTCATGGAAAAATAAGCAATATATAAGAGAAGGGTATTGATGTCATTTCACACACTCTCAATTAAACTCTCACCATTGAAAAATTACAAGATCTAATCTGAACCATCTATTATATTTACTGTTTTACTGTGTAAATCGATAAAAAAATTACAATGAAACCCTGACCCTAAACCCTAAACCCTAACCCCTAACCCCTAAACCCTAAACCCTAACTTACTCTAAACCTCAAAATTCCTAAAACCTAAAATCTAACTTACTCTAAACCTCAAAATTCCTAAACCTTAACTTACCCTAAATCTCAATCCCCTAAACCCTAACTTACCTTAAACCTAAACCCTAACTTAATTATCCTAAACTCTAAACATTGATTTAATAGTAAAATAGATACACAAATATAACTATATATGGAATTCCAATATTTGATCAATATATGTATATGTAATATATTAATATAGACATACACAAATATAAAAAATATATATATAGTACTAGTCACTATATTATATATATAAGTGTAGGTATAATGATATACGTACTACTATCTTATATATATATAAAAAATTGACTGTCGGATTGGTTGTTCATAATATTCTAAGTAGGCCGTCCCTAATTTTTATAAATTTTGGACCTAAACCCTAAACCCTAAAACCTAAACCCCAAACCCTAAACCCTAAAAAAATTACAATAAAATCCTAGAACCGGAACCCTAACTTACCCTAAACCTCAAATTCATAAACCTTAACTTACCATAAATCTTAATCTCCTAAACCCTAATTTACCCTAAACCTAAACCCTAACTTATGCTAAACTTTAAATAATGACTTAATAGTAAAATAGATACACAAATTTAATTATATATGGAATTCAAATATTCAATCTATCCATGTATATGTAATATATTAATATATATACACAAATGTAAAATATATATCTATATAGTATTAGTCTATTAGACTACTAGTCACTATATTATATATATATGTCAATATGTGTGTAGGTAAACATTAACTAGGTATAAATTGTATAATGATTAAAATTCATTAAATGATTTAATGATATATGTCAATATGTGTGCGGGCTTTGACGGGCCGGGCCTAACGGGCTTTGACGGGCCGGGCCTAACGGGCTTTTGGCTGGCCGGGCCCGCGGGCCGGGCCGGGCTTTAGATCTCTAAACCATGGTCGGCCCACCAACCACTTTGGCGGGCTTTTGCGGGCCGGGCCGGGCTTTTAGCCCACGGGCTTGTGGGCCTCCACCGGCCCACGAGACCCACGGGCCAAATGATGACCCCTACGCAGCAGTCCCCTGCGTACGTAGGAACAATATTATGCAACCTGAGATTCCTCTTCGAGTATATCAGTAATAGAGTTTGTTTCATCTCTTTCGACATTATACTTTATATTAGTTATTTTAGTCTCTCTCTTTTGGAGAAACAACATATTAATGTCATTGTATGTTACAGGTTCTTTGATCAGTGAGTGAGTCTGGGTGTAATTTGGTTTTGGGTTTGAATGTGAAACACATTGTAATCTCCTTTTGATATTAGTGAAATTTCCTTACAATCTCTACCCGTGAATGTAACTCAATTTAAGTGAACCACGTAAATTTGTGTGTAATAAATTTTATGTTTATCTATTTATATACGTTGATTGGTATTTGTTTGAAGCTTTTGCACATCAGTGGTGACTCTGCTGCCTCTGCATATTAGTGTTATTTAAATTTTATTATGAATGAACAAGTCTCGTATTCAAATCCTACCGGACTCTAATTGTCTAATTATCGTTTCAAGCCCTCCACAAAAAAGTGTTCGAAGACCAAAGACTTTTCGATTATAGGTGAAAGATGTTGTTTAAGTCATACTTTTGAGCAAATTACTTGTTGCCACAGAGCACGCACCGTAAAGAACAACATTCAGTTTATGATTACTCATACACAATCCACTTGGAACAAGTCAAAAGGAGCATTAGAACAACGAAATACACAACACATAATCTTATTGTGGCTTCAAACAAGCGGCTCAATCATGTTTTAGGTCTTAGTTAATCTTACTGTTGCTTGGAGTAGATCTTGGGTAGGGACACTACCAAGTGACCAAGCCAAGAAGGGTAGCCAATAACGAAGTGCAAAACCAAAATTCTATGCCCAACTGCTCCTGTACTCTACTAATATAAAACGAAACTGTCTTTGTGTTCAATCTCACTAAGTTTCAAACCGACTAAAATACTCATATTAAAAGAAAAAATAAAATTGACAAAATAATTCAAAATATACTATCATAAATTCGTAATAATTATTTATAATTTCTTCCATATTTTCTCCTATTTTCACACCACACCCATATTGTTGGAGATTTTTCAAGTATATTGTACATTAGGCAAAATCCTCAAAATTATATACTCTCATCCCCAGCTACATCTAATACATATTGACTCGCCTAACATCCAAGTAGCACCGCGGCGTAACGGATAGCGTTCTCCTAAGTTGGCATGGCTACGAGCTAGTTGAGCCAGAAAGCATGGTATCTAAAGTCTAGAAATACACTATTAAGTGTTATTATCGTGTTGCATGGGAATTAGTGAGTAAATAGTCATTATTATTCGTGATCAAAGTATATGAGATTTAGTACATTAGCATATTAATGCACTAAAAGTATAGTCTTGAAAAACAAGCAGACTGAATTAGTGAAATAAAAGAAGATTAACCTCGTAAAATAAGTAACAGCGTTTGTGTTATTCTGTTTAACTCTTGGAATGCGATGTTATCTGAACTCCAAGATTGATTTACTGATCAGGAAGAGTTTATTTCGTAGACATTATGGAGAGTCTACATCACATGTGGTCGCTTTTATAGTTGATGTGTTGTATTATTTTTTCCTTAGACCAAAATTTTGTTTTACCCATGAAGTTTTTGTTTGCTTGACAAAGTTTTTAGTGTGGCAACATGTTATGTATCATAAATTAGAATCGCGACACAAATGGGAGTGTTCCAGGAGAAATATTTCTAATAACTCGGTGTGTGTCTTGTCTTAATTAGAATGAAAATAGATATTCTCTTAATCCCTGATTAATAAGGATAATGATTGTAACATATTATAATGTCTTTTAAGGTCATCTATCAATGAATTAAATACAGCTTTAATTTACATTAATTACGTATCTATTTTTTTTCAATAAATAAAAATTTTCTTTCGGAGATATGGAAAAACCTTAATAAGAATTGATAAGAATTAATTGAAAGATACTGGAAAAAGCGTAACAGAACTATATATATTACTATATTGGCACATTAATTACACTATTTTCTCAGTCAATACTAAATTAAGAAACTTAATAATAACGGCGTTCCTGGCCGCTCCCGCCATTAAAAGAATACGGCCCTGCAAACAACTGACGTCTATAAGAAACCCAATAAATAATTCATAGACCCATAAACTTTGAATACAGTGAAGAACTGAGAATTTCATGCAGCAAGAAATGAGTTGGTGGAGGGAACGCTCTATAAGCGCTGCAAGGGTAACTAGTTCTCCACAAACTTATCTTATGTTTCCTCTTTTCATTCATATGTAGATAATTTTCATTCAAATTTCTTATCAGGAAAAGTTTGATCCAAAGAATGGACCGCCCGAGTACAATAGCGTGGCCTTAATACTTGGGGTCACAGGCCTCGTTGGGAACAGTCTCGCCGAGATTCTTCCACTGCCGGACACTCCAGGTGGGCCGTGGAAGGTCTACGGTGTGGCCCGACGACCCCGACCACAGTGGAATGCTGACCACCCTATTGAGTATATCCAGTGTGACCTGTCCGATACAAAACAGACCGAGGCCGAGCTGTCTCAGCGCACTGATGTTACACACATTTTTTATGTGACATGGGCAGGCAAGAGCACCGAAGCCGAAAACTGCGAGGCTAATGGGAAAATGTTGACCAATGTGCTGAATGCTGTGATCCCAAACGCCCCGAATTTGCAGCACATATGTCTGCAGACTGGCCGGAAACATTACGTAGGTTCGTTTGAGATGTGGGGGAATATCCAACCCCTTGAGTGTCCATATCATGAAGACCAGCCGAGGCTTAGTTCCCCTAATTTTTACTATGTGATGGAGGATATTCTGTTTGAGGAGGTGAAGAAGAAAGAGGGGCTGACGTGGTCCGTGCACAGGCCATCATTGGTATTCGGGTTCTCACCTTATAGCTTGATGAATATCATTGGGACATTGTGTGTTTATGCTGCAATTTGTAAGCATGAAGGGCTGCCATTGAAGTTTCCGGGGAGTAAAGGAGCGTGGGACGGGTACCGGGACGCCTCCGATGCGGATTTGGTTGCTGAACATCAGATATGGGCAGCTGTGGATCCTCATGCCAAGAATGAAGCTTTTAATTGCAGCAACGGGGATGTGTATAGGTGGAGGCACTTGTGGAGTCTTTTGGCTGAGCAATTCGAGCTTGAGTCTGCTGGAGTTGATGAGGAGTCGAGTTTAGAGGGGATAATGAAAGATAAAGGACCAGTGTGGGATGAGATTGTGAGAGAGCACGGTTTGGTGCCTACGAAATTGGAAGAGGTTGGGAACTGGTGGTTTGTGGATATGATGTTTCAACTTGTTTCCACTATAGACGTTATGAATAAGAGCAAAGAGCATGGCTTTGTGGGCTTCAGAAACTCAAAAACTTCCTTTGTGTCTTGGATTGATAAGATAAAGGCAAACAGAATCGTTCCTTGATGTAATCGTGTGGACAAGTTACTAAAATTCATTTCCCTTGTTTCTCTGTTATTGTTGTTGTAACTTTCTTGTTTTTAAACAATTTGTTGCGGATGGTTGTAATGTTGAAGACTTGAGTATCATCTGTTTCTGTGCTGAATGATTACTATGGAGTTTTTTTTATGGTGCATCTTCTTTCTATCAACTTCAGTTTGTTCAAAATTCCAAGTATAATTGAACTTATTTCCAAGAAGTAATTTATCTTGGAATTTGGATGCATCAGATGAACTTCATATAGGGTTTAGATTTGATCCCAAAATAACTTGGTAGTTTTTTAGTTTGAAGACATTTCAAATCAACTTGGGGGAACCGTTGTTTTAGCTTTCAGGTACATGGCATTATTAGTTGTGTATTGGTTATCACGTTTAAAAACTTAGATCATGAAGAACGCACACAATGTATCACTATTAAAATGTTGGCATAAATATCATTCAAGAAATTGATTGTTACTGTCAAACGCAGCTGTCAAGGCTCAAATAATCAAATTAATACAAACTATGCAGCAACAGGCACAGACCAAGAACATTTCACAATTTTCATCTGTTCAGATCTTGAGGGAGAGGTGATGATCTCTAAACGGCTAGTAGGTGACTCGGGACGATCACAAAACCCATATGATAGATAGTGTCTGGTAAAGTAATTTCGTATATGAGACACTGTCATTAAAACAGCCACATTTCAGGTTATGCTTGTAGCGGTTTCCAATTATCTGGTCAAGAGACTACGTACATTTTATACTAAAAGAAAACTAGTCATGGTCATTGAGTTCCACAATCATATAGATTGCACAAATCATTAATTCTAGAGTAAGAAATACTCTTCGCATCATATTTGCAGTTTATATAGAATAAAATCAATTGTGGCTGAGCTAATAGTACCTCTTCATGTTCTAATGCTGTATTTCCCTTCTGTCCACACGCGTCATAGCTCGGAAAGCAGTAGAGCTAATTGTTCATCAGACACCTTATCTTCTATGCATCCTCCCAATGCAGCAGCAAGTCTCGCGGCCAATTGATGCTTACACTAAAAACACAAAAAAACAAACTAGACATAAGAACAAAATTTTACTCAGTAAATTTTCAGGAACTACTAAGTAAAGGGTAAGCAACAAAAGGGATCTCACACAAAGCTGCTCTCCTCTGTTTACAACGTCATAGAAGAATGAATAGCAAGCACAATAGTGTTCAGCAAAGCAGAAGTATTTCTCCTGTCTTCGGGATTCTCCTACAACCTGATCAGACAACACCAGATGTGACTTAACATTGGTTACTTATATATGCATTACTAGTACAATACCCAAAAGGCTACAACTTTGTTCAATTTAAGTATACAAAGTAAACCCAGAAGAGGATGTTGGTAAAAATTGAAACCTGAAAGATAGAACGGCCACTGGGCTCACCCAAAAATCTCTTGACACCTCTTTGATCCACTATTCTAGTAGCTCGCTCCAAATTCTTACCAAACAAGAAATGCAAGCTGAAATTTTTACAGAAACAAACACTTCAATTGGAATACACCTTCATATGTCTCATTTGGGTTAAGACTTAAGACAGTAACTTTGATAGGAGACTCACATGGAGAGCTGATCATCAGTCACTGTTTCATTTCAACCAGATGAGTCTCATCAGAACCCACATCAACATTTGTGAAAAATGAGAGAGAGAGAGAGAGAGAGAGAGAGAGAGAGAGAGAGAGAGGGAGAGGGAATGAGGATACCTGAACCAGTTGATTCGATGGACTTCCAAACTGTCTCTGCAACCAGACTACTCGCACTCATGTTCTCTCACCTCGGCCTCACCGAGCAAACCATCTACACTCGACACCAATAGAGCAAAAAAGAAAGACAATGGTGCATTTTTTTTTTAGTTTTTACAAATGAGTGCTTCTTTTTTTTAAGAACAAATGAGTGTTCCTTATTATCTATTTGATATTTTTCACGACTTAAATTCTAATCACGATGTCGTTAGAATAACTAATCGTTATGGGCATTACTCATACAAATTAAATCTCTCTCATCCAACTAATTTAGCTAAGAAATTATCGTAGCCTCTCAAAGACTAGATGTGTCATATTCTCGTAGTCAGTTATGATTAATTGTTGTTAGACTTACAACTAACAATCACAACGGAACACAAACTCACTAACCACCGGAACAAGATTGCACTGCAGATAACCTTATATTTTCTCAACAGTTTCAAAATTCAACCACGACACTAAATGAACATCTCCAACAATAAAACTAAATTTATAGTTGGATTTAACTAAATAGCTAAATGTAGCTCATTATTCATTACCTTCAACTTTAGCAGCGATACCTATTCTAAAATTAAAAATTAAATATATAATATTAAATATTTAATTTAAGTTATTTCCTCTCTCCTCTGTAGCTAAATTTAGCTAGAGATTTAGCTAAACACTATATTTGACTTTAGCTATAACTACTATATTAGAGTTGATTTTTGCTAAAAATAAAAATAAAAAATATTTTTTTGCTACTCCCTTGAAGTTGTCTTGTGGACTGAAACTTTTTACAAGCCTTAAATTTACTTATATCTACCCGGGGTTCCTATAGGGACAATAGCTACTTCAAAAACAAAGTCGAACAAGAAACACCAAGATATTGTACGGGCTGTTCTCACCTCTCTCTCTCACTTTGCAACCTAAGAGCATCTCCAACAACATCACTCAAAATAATGTCACTTTATTCAAAAATAGACTTCAAAGCTATTTTAACTAATTGATTTTGAAAATTTACTCCAACAACATTACTTAAATTATAATTATACAAAAAATGTTTAATTTTAATTGGTTAATTTAAAAAAAATATTAATGCATGTATTTATTAATTATATTTACAACATAAAAGGAAATTATTTATTATATTTGCAACATA
This sequence comes from Geum urbanum, assembly GCA_946800695.1. Taxonomy (NCBI): domain Eukaryota; kingdom Viridiplantae; phylum Streptophyta; class Magnoliopsida; order Rosales; family Rosaceae; genus Geum; species Geum urbanum. Next base: position 5,310,960 of record OX327007.1, on the reverse strand, counting down.
AAAAGAAATCACTAATTACACTTTTACTTATTCTCATTACCTATGTTAACACTTTTTTGGTATAGGAATAAGGAATGAAAACTTGAAATTTAGGGATTCCCTAAAATGGAGATTGATATAAGGGATCTATTGCAGCTAAAATTTGATAATAATCTTTATATTATTGGTAAAATTCTTATATAGGAGATTTGTTGGATTTGCTCTAATCAAGTAACCTACAAATCTCCCATGATCACCTTAATAAGCAATAAATAAAAGAGAGATATTCAGAAGGTTCATAAATTTTTGTTACAAAATTTGATATCCAGCTTCAAAACGCTAGTCACCCATCAAAGAGACAACTTCACAAAAGTAGTCTTCACCAGCAGACTAGGAGCATATGCAACGATGTCCAATATCTGGGGAAATCAGAGGAATTCTTCGCGGATCGCGCTGACGAGAGGAATTTCGGTCGAAAGAAAGCGTGCAGCGGGGAAATTAGGAGAGGTCGATTGATCGTTGACAGAGAGGATTTCCTCTTTGTCGATTGAAAATGGGAAGCCAGAGAGGCCGTCATTGGTGGAGCCCACACATGTGGGTGACGTCAGGGCGCATGTTTTTTTAATTCTGACGCGTGTAAATCGGTACTTTTTTTTAACTGGCGAGTTACTAACCAATGACAGCCTGCCATGTGGCGGGGTTGTCGGCCAACATTGTCCAAACGGCTTTGTAGATCTGGGCCATCCATTTTGATTTGAAAATTTGATCGGATGATCCTGATTCAAAGACAATTGCTACTTTGTATAATAACAGTTGATTTCTTCCAACGGCTCCAAAAAACCCCAAAAAATTCGAAAAAAAAATCTTAAAAAATTAAAAGAACGCTCTACTATTTTTCTATAAATACTAGGGGTGGAATCGGGTTGGGACCCGACCCGAAAACACTCAACCCGAGTCCCGACCCGATAAGGATCGGGTTCAATATTTTTTGCCCGAGCCCGAGCCCGACATAGGTCGTGTACCCGAAGGTCGGGCAGCCCGACCCGATTGGGTTGGGTTGGGTTGGGCAGAGGTGACCCGATTTTGCACTGTAGTAATGTGCAACATCAAAATAAGGAAGTTTGTGCCAACTAGAAAATCCCCAATGAGAACCCTCTTGATTCAGCAATAGTGGAAACTGAACAAACCAACTCTTACAATTGTGAGCCTAATGAATGCAAGCTCCAAAAAACAAAGAACATTTCTTCGATTCTCAACTAATGAAGTAAAAACATCCTCAATTAATGGATAATGCAATAAGAGACATTTGAACAATAAACCGGTAGCCTGTTGCCTCAATACCAGAAACTATTTCCGTACAAGCTGAAACTTTCAGAAACTTCATGATCGCGCATGAAATTTTAGATGATTACAGATTAAACACTAGTAAAAGCTAATGGAACGGATCTAAACAGTTCCAATTCAATCAACATATGTTAGCAAGGATGATTATCCATGACCTACAGTAAACAAAGACCAAATTTACCCATGAAACTGTTTTCAACATCCAACAGAGCAATCAATAAAGAAAGCAAATTCAATTACCCAAGTCCACTGCTTGCAATGAGGAAATATTTCACAAAACCCAGAAGAAAAAAAAAAATCTAAACTTGGTAAGAAATTGGCACACCCCAATTAATCAAATCAACCCAAAAAAGGAATGAAAGAATCAAACCTTGATATAAGAATTTTACCTCAGACCCACATCCTATAATTCTCAGCAGCACAAGCTTCACATGATAGAAAATTCAGAGTCAGCAGTCTTGGAAGACTCACACACACTGTTGAACAACAATACAGCAAAGCAAAGCACTGAAACTCTTTATTGCACAATCCAAAATTACACAACAAAAAAACAAAGATGGTGTCTCTGAAACACCATCCAACCCAGCTCAGATCGTCATCAGGTTGAAGAAGAAGAAGAATTAGAAGAAGTAAAAAAGATAAATAAAGGTTGGAGAGGAAGATTTTCGATCTGCTGGGCCACTCCCTCTCTCTCTCTCTCTAAGTATATTATATATATTAAAAATATATATTTATATCGGGTCGGGTCGGGTACCCGATCGGGTTTCAATATTCAACCCGATCCCGAACCCGAAAATTATCGGGTCGGGCAAAAAACCCGACTTTTCGGGTCGGGTCTAAATCGGGTCGGGCACAATCGGGATCGGGCACGGGTTGGGCGTCGGGTCGGGTCGGGTTTGTCGGGTTTTTTTCCCACCCCTAATAAATACTACCTTCATTTTCCTAAAACCTCACACCAATCGTGTACAACAAATTTATCATCCTCCTCACTCTCTTCTCTCTCAATCCTTTTAGTTTTTGCAAAAAATGTCTACCGATTGGTTTCTTTCCGAAGATGTTCAATTGTGCATATCTTATTGTCGTCAAAGCATGTGCCCTATCTTCGGCAACAAACAAAATGTCGACAAGTTGTGGGAAAAAAATTATGCCGATTACCAACAAAATTAGAAGATGGGTCATTGTGAATCAAGAGCGGAGGCTAGGACCCAAAATGAACTTACCTTCCGTTTTACTAAGTTGAAGCCAAACTTGACGACATGAAAAACAACACTTGCATACCCAAAAAGAAACCCAGAATCGGGTGAACATTTGCAAGATGAGGTAATGATTTATTTATGTTGGTCCTCTCAATTTTATTTGATTTTATGAAATAAAAAATTTCAAGTCCATTTTATTTGACATTATTGTGATATATCAATTCGTTATTTTTTTTAGTCAAGGAAAGCTCAAATATTATATGTGGCAAAAAAGAAAAAAGAATTAAACACTTTGAGTGTTAGGAAGCGGGGTCAAAAATCCTCCTCCTTTTAGACCCGTCAAAACTAGTACTCTACCTTCTTACCATTCCAACTTCGAAGCTACTCCTCTCGTTAGTAAAGTGTCTCTTACCGTCAACTTGAGTGAGGATAAAGTGATTCCAACACCACAAAGCAACCTTGAAGTACCTCGAGTCCCACTAGACCTTGCGGAGTGAAGGCGGCCAATGAAACAAAAAGAAAGGAGAAAAAACCCGTGACACCTACAAATAAGGTTAGAGATGAAACTTTGAAAATCATTGCGGTTAATCAACTTTTTTTTGCCGATTAACAAAAGGCAAGTGATGAAAAATAATGAATGCTTGATGAGAAAAACTACAAACTGACAATGAATTTGAAGGCTATGAGCTCAATGTCAAAGAGATACTTCACGAAGAGGAAAGCAGGAATCTTTAAACAAGTAAATGACAATGAAAAAGAAGTTGGCGATGCAAACTTTACAAATTGTTATCGCCCCTGCAACTTTAATTTTAGTGATTTGTTTAGTTCTGAACCTGCCGTTTTCAGTCCTCTGTATACCCATGCTATTTAATTCTGAACCTGATATATCCAAGCCAATCCAAAACAAAAAGGACCTAAACTTCCTCCCATGTTCTTTTATAATTATTTCAGCTTCTGACTATGCTAGGATATCAACAATCTAAAGTTTTTCTTCGACTCACAATTTCACGTAGTGACACGACGCATATCCTGTTGTGCTTCATCCGCACTACGCGAGTAAATGTCAACTGGTGCTTCAGTGGTGGTACTTAATGCACTGTTGCCGATTTTACGTTTTGAGGAACTTTTCTGCTGATCAAGATAGACTACAATAACAGTGATATCATCATGGAAGTGCCGCCTAGTTCCCTTCTCAATTTTCTTCAAGTCATCATATCTCATTTCCCTCTTCTTCGCAGCCTCATGAAGAGCAGCTCTTACTAATCTTTTTGCAATACCCTGCAGATGTTACACCAATAATATGTCAAGCACCTGTTTTACGTACTACTTACTCTAATATACAAGGATTTCCCGGAAATAACTATTCTATTGGAAGTTATGGGAACTTACAGCTCTAGGATTTTTAGAGACTATCTCTACTGCAGCCTCATCACTCAACTGTTCCCAAAGACCATCTGATGAGAATATCAAAAACATGTCCTGTGGCTTAATGTTTCTAATAATGATCGAGGGGTTTGCTGTCACAACTGGCCGCTTCATAGGAACAGGGCTCACAAACTGTTGGTACATTGGGTCTGTATTAAACTCAGGCTTCTTTAGATAGACATCACCAATAGATCTTGACACCTGAAAACAAAAAAAATTTAGTTCAATGCCACTTCTCAATTACACAATGCAGTATTTTACACCTAAAATAAGAAAAGATAAATTTTCAAGCCCAACAAAGTTGCAAAGAGTGGAGTAAAAAATGAACTCCCAACACATACATGAGCACATGTTCTACGCTGCTGGGGTCTTCATGGACATCTAATGTATGGTATCTAACATTTCTAACTTACCTGCTAGAGATGCTGGACCAGGAGGCGGAGGATAACATTCCTGGAACACACAACTCTTTAGACATCTAAGAATACAATAAGCAAGTTAAAAATATTTTCTCAGCAAAAAAAAGAGACATAGGAGATGGAAAAAGCAAGGAGAAAAGCATTGAACTTGCATACTAAGAAGCCCAAATTTGACTATGCACCATGCAACAGCCCCTCTAAACGTTCACTAAGAGTGTGAATATTGAACCAATGTTGCAAATAGACATGAGAAACTTTAGGTTGCTTCAAACTGCCACACTAGAAGCAACGTGTTACATTCATAACCCTTTACATTAGATACACAACAAAATCATCTAAACTCATACATTACACACACAATGCCTACTTTCAAAGAGTACCAAACTACATTTCACCCGAGAACTACGTACTTTTATGTGTCTACAATCAATATATTCACACGAATTCTAACAAAAGCACCATAATTGTACCTGAATTATGCCCTTTATCCTCCAAGCTCCGCGAGTATATACCACAACATGCGAATCATCAGGATGAAGCGCCTCGACTTCCCTCCTAACCTGTTCATTCCCCGCATTATGATCAGTCGACAACCTCTCCGCCACCACTCTCCTCCTACTCCCATTCATTTTCCTCCCCAGCACTGCCCTCGAATCCCCGAGATTCGCCACATATAAAACATCATTCGATATCGCCCCCACCAAACAACACGACCCCACCGAAGCAATCGAAGGCTTCACCGGCCACGACCTCTTCACCAGCCCCAAAAACTCCTCCTCCGTCGCACTAAACGCCTTCTTTATCACATCCGCCGACAACCCACCTTGCTCCGTCGCAAATTCTACACACCCAAAAACAAAAAACTCAATCTTATCAAAACCCTACTTAAAACCCAATACTCAAAATTTCAAAATTCAAATGATAAAAAGACGAGAAAGCATAAACTTAACATACTGTGCATATAGGGGAAGAGATTGTTGTTGACGAATCTAGAAGCTTCGGGACCGCCATGACCGTCGTAGACGCCGACGTAAGTGGCGGAAGGGGAAGTAAACACCTGTCCCTGATCCTCCAAACTTGAATTAGCCTGAACAACAGCGATCGAGTAGTCACCAGAAGCGTGAGGCTTCAAGTCAGTATGCCAAAGCAACCCATCGCCGCCGCCGCTGGTTCCAATTCTCAGACCAAAGCACCGCTCCAATGGCCTCGTAATCGTCCGCAGCATAATTCTTCTGGGGTCTCGTTTGTTTAGTCGTCGTCGTCGTCGTCGTCGTCGTCGTCGGTCTGAGAGAGAGAGCTTGAAAATATATGTTGAATTGGCGACAGAGGAATTTGAAAAGAGACTTTAACGCGTTCGAGAAAGCGAGAAGACTCTCGTGAATGAATTTGAAACAGCGTTTCTTCTTCTTTATACTGTTACGCTGCCCCCATCTCTTCCGGTGAAAAAGACGGGCATCTTTTTTGTTATTACTTCTTTCACTGTCTTCGGGTACAAGAATAATACAAGATTGTTAAGGCTAGGGGCTTAAATAGCATTAACTACATGTATGCGTAAGTCACACGTATTGAAACGGAATATTCACCAGTTGAAACTGATTTTTACAGCTCGCTTCCTTCAACTATATGTCCAAAGTCCAAAACCTTATCATTTGACCGAGAAACAAACGGGTAGTTCTCTAGGAAGGAAAAAGCGGTGTTATTGAACTAAATAAATTATGATAAATATTAATTATTTAATTAGTAAAATATAAACATACGAACGAAAAATAAATTTTAGAAAAGAAAATGAACTAAATTGAGTCACATGTATCACACATTCTTCTTAAGTACTTTTACGCCGCTCACAAGTTTGTATGACATTGTTCTCCCAGGATAAAACAACTTCAAAATTTTTTACTGCATCGCAAGAACTTCTGATTGAACTGAAGAGTACCTTACTCTATCATCGAAATTGAATTCGCTTGGGAGGGAGAGAATAAATCAGAAGAGAAGATTGATCTTGTGTCCACAGGACGCGGACACACACAAGTCCAGTTCAAAACTCAATCCTAGTTTTTTCTATGTGAAATAAACATCTTTTCTCATTTTCAAGTGACCAACTTTAAGCGACAATTTCTTATTCATCATTTGACCAATTTAAATAAATAAATAAATACATAAATTTTATGTACTATTGTAGGAGAACACAAATCTATATTTCTCTTTCAATAATTTTAAGTGCATCTCACTTTATTATTTTGTTTAAATTATTCTATTAAAATGGTGAAAATCACCATTTTTTCCAACAGTTCTCATGTGAACTCGATTAATCGTTAATTAAAATATAAATTTAAAAAAATTACAATAATTATTCACGTCTGTCTATATAATCCTAGACCCTGAGAATGAGACTGGTTTACTGTAAACTTAATTCACACAAATCGTACCAAAACAAACGAGTGATGATACATGTTGTCATAAACTATTGGTTTATTTTGGAATAGGCGTATGAGTTTAATTGTCAGAAAAGACTTGAAAATTTCTAGCTTTACTAAAGTGCAAGAAGACCCTTTAAAAAAAAGTGCAAGAAGACAAATATTGTTGATGGAAAGAGAAAAAGGAAACTTGGATTCACACAGGCTAAGCAACAAAATGCCAACATTAAGAAAGAGTGGTGGTTAAATACGTTATTGCAGTATGAAGAAAAAAGATAAATAGAAGGGCTAAAAAGTTTGGTAAAACAATCGAGGAGTGAACATGAAAATATTTGCCAAATGGTTTTGTGTGTGCCATCGTTTGTGCCTTGCAAAAATTCACCAAAGTACAAAGGATGCATGTGTTGAAAATCGTTTGAGCAACTGCTTGTTGATTCAAGGATAAAATTTAGTTTATTTTCCTTAGCTTTGTACTCAATATTAAGTTACTCTATTTTGTTCTAAGGTGGAAAGTTTTACTTTTTTTCTTTGTATTTGATATCAAACTTATCCTTTTTTGTCTATTTTAATCGAACTTTTTAGTTAAGTGAGTCCCATGCCGTTTCAAATTTCCGGTTTTATTTTTAAAATTTTTACCCTCGAATAAAGTTATATCTTAATCCTCATTATTATTTACCACCCTTTTCTTCCTGACTAGTCCTATTAGGAGACCAACTTTAGCTTAATCACCATCCCTAAATAATTAAGCCGTCACTTTGTCACCAACAACAACAAAGCAAAGCAAAGTCAGCAGCCCCTTATGGATTGAAACGCGTCCCTCTTCGTCTTCTTTTGCTCTCTGCTCTGGTCTCTAAGTTTGAGAGCCGCAAGGCATATATAAAAAGCCAAAACCCACCGTTCGACTGCTGTATCGATTCGAACTCAAATTAGCATGCTAATCAACGGTAGTCATATTGATTAACGAGTTAATTATTATACGTTATATTTATCAAGATTTGTCGTTTGTCACGACCTAAATATCGATGTTTGGGCCCAAAATAAACTTAACGTTTATTCTGATATTTTTGGGCCTTGGAGGCAAAATGGGCCACCTATGTGTGGCCTAATTAATAGCTGCGAATCGTGAAATATATCTATGCGATTCCTAGGTAATCTCGAGGAATCTAAGAGCATATGCAGCGGTAGGAGAATTTTGAGACGTCCTTGCCGGGGGCCTGCTAAAGTAGGACTTCTGACGTCGAAGAATTGTGCAGCGGGAGGGAATTGGAGCGGCGACCGGACGTTGACCGAGGGAACGTCCTCGTTGGCGTCCCCAAATCGACAGAACTGGAGAATGTTCTCCCTGGTGGTTCCCACGTACGTGGGTGACGTTAGGGGGAGCCGTAAATTTTTTTCACTCATACACACGCCAGTAATTCCGTAAAAAAAAAGTAACCATACCAATCACATGGTGACACGTGGCCTCCATGTCGGCAACGGATCTATCAACGGATCTGTCAATCTGGGCCGTCCATTTTAAACTAAAAAATCGATCTGACGGCCTTCATTCAAATGAAATGGCTATTTCGGTCAAAAATGGAATATTTGCACAAAAAAATCCAAAAAATTACAAATGACCCATACACTTTTTCTATAAATACTACCTTCATTTCATCCATTTCTCACACCAATTTGTGCACAACAAATTTATTGTCTCCCTCCCTCCATCTCTTCCCTCAACCCTTTGATTTTTTTGTTGTTGTAAAAAATGGCTACCAATTGGCTTCTTTCGGAAGATGTACAATTGTGCATCTCTTATTGTCGTTTTAGTGTTGATTCCATCACCGGAAACAAACAAAATGTCAACAAATTGTGGGAAAAGGTTTATGTCGATTACAAGGAGAATTGGGAGCTAGGCCATGATGAATCGAGGCCGGATGCTAGGACCCAAAATACATTATCCTCGTTTCGCAAAGTTGAAGCCAAATTTGAAACTTTGGGGTAGTGCTCTTGCTTTCGCACGAAGGAATGCACTATCCGGCTCAAACTTACAAGATGAGGTTAGTTTTTCATCTCCCATTTTTTTAAAATTTTGCAATTATTAAATACTAATTGTTTATACCATTGTTTGAAATTAGTATGTCTATTTTTTTATATTTAATTTATCTTTCTTAACTTTGTACTAAATATCAAGTTACTCTTTTTTGTTCTAAGGTCAAAAGTTTTACTTTTTTTTCTTTGTATTTGACATCAAACTTATCATTTTTTTCTATTTTCATCCGACTTCTTAAGTGGGTCCCATACCGTTCCAAATTTTCGGTTTTACCTTTTAAATTTTTACCCTCGAATAAAGTTGTATCTTAATCCCCATTATTATTTACCACCATTTTCTTCCTGACTAGTCCTATTATGAGACCAGCTTTAGCTTAATCACCATCCCTAAATAATTAAGCTGTCACTTTGTCACCAACAACAACAAACCAAAGCAAAGTCAGCAGCCCCTAATAGATTGAAACGCAAGGCCCATATATATAAAAACCAAAACCCACCATTAGATCTGCTGTACCGAACTGAACCCAAATTAGCATGCTAATTATCGTTAGTCGTGTTGATTAACGAGCTAATTATTATATGTTACGTTTATCGAGATTTATCGTTTGTCGTGACCTAAATATCAATATTTTATAAGTTATGGTTTTGGATTTATTTTCTTCACGAACATTATAGAGGGAATTATTACGAGTTTGTCAGTTATTTCATTGGATTTTTCGGAGGTCCGAGTGAAGTTTTATGAATACTACAAGTTTAGAGTAAAAAGTAATTAAATAGAAAATTTACCATTTGTCAAAGTTTCGATACCGTCTAATTAGCATCAGAAATAATCTGGACCGTTGATTTTGATATGTTTTTACCAAGGTAAAGACTAAAGAGGCCAATTAAGTGAAAGGAATAAAAATCCACCTCTCTCTCTCTCTCTCTCTGCTCGAACTGGGACCACCGGCAAGGTTCGCCGGCTTCAGGCCACCTCTGGCAGTCGGACTAGTTGGAATTGCTTCCCCTCTCCAACCTTGAGCTTCCTAAACCTTCATTTTAGCCATGCATTGCCCGAATCGAGAGAATCGAAGTCGTGAATGTTGAAATTCGAGGCCGTTTTGGCCTCCGTCGTCATCAACGCCCCCGATGATTATTCATCGCAAATTGTTGAGGGTTTTGAAGGCCATCTCAGCACGACTCAACCACGACTGGTCTTAGGTCACGCCATGGCCTGAGGACGCTAACCGATCAATTTGAAATTTTGACGAGGGTTTCGAAATTCAAAGGTAAATTTCATTATTTTTCGGCAAGTTTTTGACTTCGTGCTTAACTATAATACTGTTGGGCTTGTTGAGAGGAAAATTTTGACATACAGATTGCTCGACTTGGAGCCAGTCAGTTTTGGCCGTCGCCTGTGGTGGCGTAGTAGGGCCCACGCGCCGCAGTGCATGGTTGAGCTCCGGCTACCAGAAAACTGGATTCTTCACGGGAAGTTTTCCTAAGACTTTTTGTAGTCGTTTTTGTGACGTTTCATGTCATTTGACAGATTTTGTAATGTTTTGGCTTCTGCACAATTTGATGTGGTCGAACGACGTCTGTCAAGTCGAGACTCATCTTCGCTCGAGTTTAGTTTCCAAGGCACGACGACTAGGATTGAGCTTGGGGTTTATTGATGCAAGGAGTTATTGTAGCGTCTCGCGTTTACCTAAAGTGAAATGTCAGTTCTCGTTTGAAATATTGTCTTGCGTTTCTTTCTCTACTCCAGCCGCACGATCGAAACATTTTATTAACTGATTTAGATTAATTGGTTTGGCCTTTGGAGCTTCAAGTACGACTTTTGAGTTATTGGATCCTTGGTTATATTTCTAGTAATTCAGGTGAGTGGACATGTTATTTTTCATAGTCGCAGCGAGCTGCCATTATTTTTCTTATTCTTGTGCAAGTGTTTATGTTTCAGTTTTCAATGTTCAGTGTTCAGTTTTCAGTTTTTAGTATTGAAGCTTGTATGCATATTTTTATATTATTGCATCAATGCATTAGCTACTCAGCTGATCCCTGAGGGCTCCAAGATGGGTGAGAGGCCCTAACCTGGCACTCAACTCATTCGAGTCAAAGGCTCTTGATGACATGCACATACAATTATCGTCTCGGACCAGATGTCCCTAGACGATGCCTCCACACCACTTGCCCATTGAGAGTATACTATTGACTCACTTAGCATTTTTATTCTTATTTGTTTGGTGGAAAGGCATATAATATTTTTTTCACGTATGTTCGATTATTATTTTCGTCCACTCACTCTAACAATTTTCTTGTTTTATATGCCTTTCACTGGACCATTGAGATTCAAATGCCCAGATTTGCACAGTTTCCGTGGAGGTCAGGCGTGCACCCGAATCGAGGCACAACGATAGCCGTTGTAGGATCTGATGATGATTCTACGAGCTAGTAGTCCATTATGTATAGCCAGTTTAGTATGTATAGCTGCTCTGATGTCAAATAAAGTTTATGAACTATATTTTGAGAAATAGTTCCTTTAAGTTATAGTCAAATGATTATTTATCTGCACTTCGATCGTTCGTTTAGAATTTGTAGGCATTAAGTTTGGGTCTTTTCATCTGCAATAACTCCTTAATCTCCACCACTCTCTCCTTAATCTCTTCCATCACATACAGAAAGCACTCGGACTTGTTGTCGCCGGTCAAATTACAAGATTGAGTCTTGTTCCCCAACCACATCCTTCTCATTATTCTGGCCGCTGTTGCCGATCTGTTTGAGTTCCTCTACGGGAGATTCAACAGCTCTGATGCGCTCGCCTTCGCCGTTAAGCTGACTTTGTCGTCAAAGCCATAGGACGAGCCCCGGTCAATCATTTGATGCTCCTCTTCAGGAACTAGTCATCCGCCGTCAATTTGTGGCGGCCCGGCATTGTCATCATCATAACGACGATGAAGCAACGACAGTTGTGTTCGCAAAAGGATTGAATCTCATACCACACATGAAGTCCGACCTGACCTGGCTGTGTGTGATATTAAGGGAAATCAAGAAATATGCCCATTCTGGTTTTTTAAGTCTAAGTAAAATTTTAAAAGGGTAAAATTGGAAATTTGGAATGGTGTGAGACTCACTTAACTGAGAAATTAGATGAAAAATAGAACGAAAAATATAGGAGGAGTGAACCAAACTCATTATGGGGGTGAGTGAACCAAACTCAAGCAAGTGTCTAATTACATCCACTCTTTAAGTGACACGTGTTGCTGTCACTACAAAAACAACCAACTTAGACGACGAATCATACAAGCTTTCATAGTCTAAATAGATGTTATACGACGAAAAAATTAATCGTCGTCTAAAAAAATATATTCGTCGTCTAGACATGAATTAAATGATGAAACCGATATTCATCGACATTTTGTCGTTTAAGTATAATCTTAAACGACAAAACGAACTTTCGTCAAAACTTTTTTTGTCTAGAAAAATGTTAGACGGCAAACATTCTATTTCGTCATCTAAGATATACAACTTAGACAACGAAATCGTAGTTCGTCGTCTAAGAAGATTTGCTAGGCGACGAAATTAATATTCATCGTCCACCCCCCCCGCCGGCAAGAGAAGAGGCCTACCACAAGGGACATTTTCGTAGTATATTATGACAATCTCGTTGCAAGATCAAATTGATAATTGCAAGTCATAGGTTGTTGGCCAAATTCCCAACCGATTATGGGATTGGCGAAATCTGAGGCTACGATTTTGTTGAGAAAATCACTCACCTCGATGGCAATACTACGCGAAAGAACGTCCAGGCAGTCGATAAGTCCTCGGTGAAGAAGGAGAAGCCTGATGATCCTCGGAATGGGTTAAATGCAATTCACTTAGTATCAGAACAGGATGAGCTACGCATCGTTTAGCTGTCAGTTGAATATCCGGCGAGAATAGTTCGCATTGGCGCACAGCTAGACCCCGAACTCGCATCCAAATCTTAAAAGACATGCAAGAAGTATTCACATGGTCATACGCAGACATGCTCGACATCTCAACAGACTTTATCTCATACAAGTTAAGCATCACACCAAAAGCAAAGCCAGTTAAGCAAAAGAGAATGGCCTACGACCAAGAGCTTTACACCGCCATGCATGCCGAGGTCGATAGGCTCCAGAAAATCGGGTTCATCCGAAAGGTCGACTATCCATTTCCAATGCCGTTATGGTAAAGAAGAGTAACAGAACATCGCGAATGTGTGTCAACTACAGCAACCTGAAGAAGGCATGCCCTAAGGATAGTTTTCCGTTACCAAGAATCGATCAATTGGTTGACGCAACAGCAGGGCACGAGTTACTGTCCATGATGGACGCATACTCAAGATACAATCAGATATTCATGGATCCCAGTGATCAGGAGGCTACTTGCTTCATAACACACAAAGGCTTGCATTGTTATGTTGTAATGCCATTCAGACTCAAGAATGTCGGGTCCATCTACCAACAAATGATGAACACCATTTTTGACAGCTTAATGGGCAAAATTGTAGAGCTCTACGTATACGACATACTCCTCAAAAGCGTGAAAGCTGCCGATCATGCTGAAAATTTGAAAATCGTGTTGGACTTACTAATCAGAATGGCATGCAGCTCAACCCCGCTAAGTGCACATTTGGCGTCACCGCTAGCAAGTTCCTCAATTATAGTGTAAGTCAGCAAGGTATCGAGGCATCAGCCTCCAAGGTAAAAGCAATTCTTGATATGAAACATCTCACTACCAAAGTCGAAGTTTAGAGCCTAACGGGGAATCTTGCATCCTTGAACCACTTTATTTCCCGTTATTCTAATAAGTGCGCACCATTCTTCAAAGCTCTCTGAAAAACCAACAAGCAGGTTGTCATTTGGATACTCGATTGTGAGGCAGCGTTTTCATCCATCAAACACTATTTAGCTTCAATTCCTTTCCTATCTAGACCCCTAAAAAGAGAAACTCTATACATATATCTATCTATTTCACTAATGACCAAAAGTGTCACCCTTGTTTGGAGGAAAAAAAATCGGAAAAAATATTCGCTCTATTTCACTAAGCATGACGGATCCCAAAACCCGCTATCCAAAAATCTAGAAAATGGCGCTTGCACTCGTTGTAACGGCCAGCCGATTAAGGCAATATTTCCAGTCCCACAGCATCCACATTCTCACGAACGTCCCACTAGAGGACAGGTGCTGCAATCGCCCAATCACAATGGTCGTCTGGCAAAATGGGCTATCGAGCTAAGCGAGTTCGACATACCGTACGAGCCCTGAACAACACTAAAGGGACATGCAGTAACAAATTTCATAATAGAATACACAGAAGTATAGAATCTGCCAACCCAGTCTTTGAGCAACTCAAACTCATCCCAAGAAGCACCTTTAACATCTGGCCCAAACACCTTCACAGATAAGCCACAATCCTTGTGGAACCACTATGTGGACGGATCATGCATGAATAAGACAAATGGGGCAGGTGTCATCCTAACGGGACCCAACCCATGTCGGTAGCTGGATGGACCCGATCGTCAAGTACAAAACGAAAGAGGAGCTCTCAAAAGACAAAGCAGAAACTCGAAACATTATAGTGAAGGATGCCAACTACAGCATCCAAAATGATCGTCTTTATCGACAAGGGAAAACATGTCCCAACCTTAAGTGTGTCACGCCAGATCAAGGAATCAACATCATACGAGAAATTCATTCGAGAGTATGTGACCACAATGCAAGCGCTAGGTCCATTGCCTAAAAAGCTTTACGTAGTGGATTATTGTGGCCCACGATATACGTTGAAGCAATAGAGGTTGCCAGCAAGTGTCGCCAATGTCATCTACACGCACACAAGAACCATATGCCACTAGTACCTCTTTCAATACTCCTCTCACCAGTACCATTTATCCAATGGGGACTCGACCTCATCAGAAAGCTTCCGAAATCCAAAGGGAAATTCCATTTTCGCATTGTGATAATCGACTATCACACGAAATTCATTGAAGCAGAGCCAATGATCAAGGTCACAACGAAGAAGGTAAAGGAATTCTTGTGGCCATTTCTTTACTGTTGTTATGGAGCACCACTTAGCATCATCACTGATAATGGGTCACAAATCCACAACGACAAGATGATGGAACTTTGCAACAAGCAAGGCACGAACTTGATCTTTACGTCCCCAACACACCTAAGACTAACTGGCAAGTAGAGGCAGCCAACAAAATCATTAAGGAATGAATAAAAAAGAACATCGAGGAGATCCTAAAAGGAGACATGTGGTATAGAAGATGGCCCTAGCTCATCCCCAAAATCTTATGGTCGATACGGACCACAACTACAGAAGCAACAGGTGAAACCTCGTTTAGCCTGATGTTCGGAACAAAAGCGGTACTCCCATTGGAGCTCACACATCAGAGCTCGAGAATCAAAAGCTATAACCTAAACATAAACGGGGAAGGATTGCGATTGGACAACGACCTACTCGAAGAGAAACGTGATACAACGTACCTCCACAACACGGCTAACAAGCAAAGCGTCACATGATTGTAAAACGAGCAGGTTTGGGTCTGGCCACTACAACTCGGGGACTGAGTCATGAAGTTAATCCAAAAGAAAGTCGAAAGCGTTCGACCATCATGGGAAGGACTCTACATCATTGACGAAGTTGTCAACCCCGGTACGTTTTATCTCAAGGATATGGAGGGACGATGACTCCGTCACCCATGGAATTCCCAGCACTTACGCAAGTATTTTCATTAAGCTGTATCTGTTTACGATTACCTATGTTTTAAAGCTACTTCACCCAAGCCACTTTGAAAGATTAAAGACTCGGGAGAAAATCCATAGCCCACACTCGTTAGCTATCTTTGTATGGATACGTTTCATGAGAATGAGAAATTATTCAGACACATCAGCTATATTCGAGTATGTAAAGCAACATATACGTTCGACAAAGATGATAAACTTGAATAAATTTCGAAAAGAACCTCTTGTTAAGCAAAATCATGCAAAATGGAAGCTAAGTGCTTTCACAACACCATTCTTGGACCCGTTAAAATAATTGTATTTTCGTTCTCGCTCTGAGAACGCAAAAATCGCACGAAGGCGTTAAAGTACAAACCCAAAAAAAGAAGAAGAGGAAAACAACTACGCTAATCACTCATTAAGCATCACCAACACCACTACCCTCTTGATTCGCATTCGGCCCTTGGAAGGACAACCTCAACTTTTTGGCCTCCACCGCTTGAAACTCTTCAATTCTTTCATCTTGAGGAAAGGGGTCGTGAGAATTGAAAAATCATCACACTATGTTGCACCCTCAGCGTTCACAGTCTCCTCAAACTCCTTCGACTCCTTAATAGCCTCAACCACATCGGTCTTCACCTTCTCGAATTCGGGTGAAGACTTGAAGGCCGCAACAACATCTTCTTCTTCCATTTTTTAGTAGAGCTCATCTGACAAAGTATGCTCTTACACCTCTGGCAGCTTCTGCTCTAGCTCAGCAATATGCTTATCGATTAGCGCCTTTAGTTTTTCGAAACCACCATTCGTGGCCGACGGCTCAGATTGGGCCTCCCCTAACTCATTTCTTACATCTGTCTGCACGTGGACCAACTCATTCACTTGGGCAATTTTCTTGTTGAACAACTTATTAGCCTTGGTAACACCCAACTTGAGCTTAAGCACTTTAGCTGTGAGCTTTTGGTTTTCAGTCTTGACCTTTGAAAGTTCAGTTGTCTGGAGTAAAGAACCCTCTAGTCCTTTCAGCAAGTAGAGCTGGTGCTGAAGCTAAGTACACGTATCAAAAGCTTGATCCAAGCTATCGCTAGGCCTCACTCCGAGTTGACGGCACTTCTAGATGGACTCTATGCCCACACTTATCGAACGTTGAATTCGAGCAAGGAAGTCAGAGGAAATCGTTGTCTCACACACAATCGTGACATTTACTGTTGATTCGGATGGATCACAAATAGTTTTTTGGCGCTTGGAAGGAGGAGTTGCACCCGCCTCTTTCTCAGACCGGGTACTTGGGGACTTATCCACCTAGCTCTGGCTAGAAACACCACTCGCCTCGAGAGGGGAGATATATAACGAGTTTGAAGAAGAAGTGCACTTAGAGGGAGAGCCTGACTTGCTTTTCGAACCCAAATAGGTCTTCTCAGTAGCCTCACGCTTGTAATTCTTCTCTAGCCTCCTCTAATGCCTCTCAAAGCTCCGCACTTTCTTTTCACGCTGACGCTGATTCTTCCTTTCCCTCTCACACTTCTCTGATCGGCTAGTATCCAGGACGACATCGTAGATAGCTATCTCATCCGAATCATGCTCCACATTATGAACTTGAACGGTGTGAAGGCACTAGCCACGAGTTTAAAAATGACCATGTCCTCATTTCCATGATCGGTCGAGTGGATGGGATCCACGTAATCTTGGAAACTCAAAGGCTGCACATTGGCATCCACGACATCGCCCACGGCGAGGTTACCATGACTGTCATCCGCCAACTTTCGAGTGGTTGCGGCCTTGCTCATCAAATCAAGCATGTGCTTGTGTGTAAGGTCTTGTTTCGCAGATGATCTAGCCTTGGTCATTTTCACTAAAAAAAAATGAGTCAACACACACGCGCTACAAAAAGAACACTAAGCACAAAACACTAAAATACAACGAATCACGAGCACAAGAAAGCCTGCAACGCTCTATCAATTCCCAGTTGTTCGTAGCCCAGAAGTTTTGTGCTTTCAGAGCTGAGTCAAACACAAACCCAATGCAATCAAGTCTTTTTTCCTCGATTTGTGTCAACAGAAACAATCAATTA
The DNA here is from genome assembly GCA_946800695.1 of Geum urbanum. Lineage (NCBI taxonomy): Eukaryota > Viridiplantae > Streptophyta > Magnoliopsida > Rosales > Rosaceae > Geum > Geum urbanum. Next base: position 5,293,356 of record OX327007.1, on the reverse strand, counting down.
TCTGCATTACAAATAAAGAACATAATAAAAACAAGACAAACGCATACGACAAACCAACCTAAGGGTAGGAACCACTCGGGGACTCGATCAATCTGGCCCCGATTGCGCGCCAATGCGCTGTTACTATAGTTAAAATCCTACTCCCCTAAACCTAGACAATGAAACCTATGGCAGGCCATCGAGGATGTTGGGGGTTCTGCTAGCCACCACTTGATTCAGGGTTCAACAGTCATGGCTCCCCGATCCTTGGGATGGGGCGAATACTTCAACCAAAAAAAGTGCGGAATCTCGGCACGTGCCGGGTACTCCAACCTGCTAAGCAACCAGATGTTGTATAACGCGACTAGTACCCGCATCAAAGTTAGACTGCATTGTCCTAACGTAATTTTTAAAAGCACCAGGGCGTATTGAAAAAATGGATGCAAGGGAAGCTTCAAATCCGACTTTAGATGGAATTCGCTAACGCACACATGGCCTGGAAGGGGACGGCTAAATGTTTCACCCTTAGCAAGAGCCCTCAGCCTAATAGTTCAGGGTATATGGTAATCTCTATACCACCTCTCGATTTATTTCACTGACGGAGATCCTTCGAGCTCTTGAACGGGTTCACCATCTAAAAAGCACCAGGAGACGGGGCCACCTTCCGGATAAACGGGAAGGGCAACACCAACTCCTCTGACCGGAGGATTAGAAGCACCAATGGCCGAATCACAATCCAGCTCACGAAACGCATCAGACTCTGAACCCGAACTATGAGTACTAGCACAAGTGTCCGATATTCGCTTCTCGGGGTGGCTTGTCTGCTCCCTATCAAGCTCTATTATCGAAAAGGGTAACCTACGATAAACACCGTCAACGTTAATAGATATCAGGGAAATGTTAGGCATACTATCGGACGAGGAGTCCGACACACTACTGGTAGACCTACAGCTAAAAGATCATATACCAGATATGTGTATACGCTGATAGGACTCATCACTCAAAATCGGTATAAGGTCTATATTCCTAAAAAAAAGGAAAAAAGAGGGGGAGTGTAAGCTAACGGAATATCCTGGCAGTTAGTCCATTTTTCACTTAGTCAAGGCAAACATATTAACCATCTATCTTTACAAAAAAAAAAAATCAAACCACCTTCCATCCAAGAATACAAAGATGTTCTTCACAAAAACCCATAAATCAAACCCAGTTTCCAAACCCAAAAAAACACAGCACCCCCTTCACTCCCCTACGATTTCGTTGCTTTCTCTCACCTTCCCTTAACAAAAAACATAAAATGACCACATAGTCAAGATCACCACACAAAACTACCAAAAATCCCAGAAATCAAGCGACACAACATATATCTAGTAAATACAACCACACTCGCAAGAAAAAACTAGAAACACATGCATATTTGCCCAAATCCACAGTAAAATTGAAATTGAGCTCACGCAAGTATACTTAAGAAGATCAAGGAAAAATAAATCGGCTTTACCTTGGCAAAAATCCAAGAGATCCACAAGACGTGTTGCTCTGGAAAATCACAAAAATTGCCTGATGATAGTGGAGCAGCGTTTCAGCAAGGAAATAAAAAGTAATTCTAGAAGAAGTGAAACCAAGCTATTTATGGAGGCTTGGCTTAACCGTAAGGCCATTCATACCAAGCGTCTCAGACCGTAGGATGGTAACACGTGTCCAATGCATCCCACACGCTCCCGTCCAAAGTTATTACCCTAGGATGCTTTAAATTCTGTGGGACACGCGTCACACATGCAAGAAGTAAATGTTGCAAACGTCTCTGACACGCGTCTTCCATGCAGTAAGTAACCATTGCACCATCTGAAAAGATGGAATGCGAAAAAGGCAAAACTTTCTACAAAAGGCCCGAAACAAGCAATTATGTTTTGGAGGCCACTCAATAGGTGAGTGGCACGAATGCTCGCGCTATCACAGGCAAGCCAGCAATATTGGTTTGCGCCATTCAAGGCAGCCCGAAACAAGCAAGTCTGTTTCAGATGCCACTCAATAGGTGAGTGGCACAAATGCTCGCGCTATCACAGGCAAACCGACAACATTGGTTAGCGTCATTTGAGGCAGCTCGAAACAAGCAAGTCTATTTTGGAGGCCACCTGATAGGTGAGTGTCACAAATGTTCGTGCTATCACAGGCAAACCGGTGCAAACCAAGGCAAACTGACAACATTGGTTTTCGCCATTCGAAGCAACCTGAAACAAGCAAGTCTGTTTCGGAGACCTACCGATAGGTGAGTGGCATAAATGCTTGCGCTATCACAGGCAAAATGGCAATGTTAGTTTACACCATTCGAGGCATTCCGAAACAAGCAAGTCCAGTTTGGAGGTCACTCGATATGTGAGTGGCATGAATGTTCGTGCTATCGAGAACAAACCGACAACATTGGTTTCATATTATAACGCAAAACCCCACCACCTAGGCCCCGAACAAAGCAAGAATAGGGACCAACCCTTGATCGGAGAGCTGGGGGACTAGGAGGTACAGTACGTCATCCCATTACGAAGTGATTAAGTACGTGTAATTAGGAAAACGCTCTACAACTCTCCAATCAAGAGTTGATCCCCTTGACACTGGAACTTGGGGGACTTGTTGGTGTATGCTACTATACTGCTTAATTATGGGAAATTAGCCACTAATCGAACCTACACCGCCGAGATCGAACACAAGACAGCAGCAAGAGCTACAACTTCACTGACGGATCCAACCCCGAAAGAACAGCCACGCGCCCGATACGACAGCGTCAATATCGGGTTCATAAAAGAGAGATCCCATATCGAGGAAGAGCAATAGACAACTACCTCAACCACCTTTATAAGCAACTCATTTATGACTATTCAAAGATACGCCGTATACTCAACTCTTATTATCGCTGTTATATCAGATACATATCTTGAGTTAGGCGTCAGACTGTTGAAAGCAGGCAAACCCTGTCAAAATCTCTAACGCTTGTTTGTGTATTGTTCCTAACAGGGACGAAGCAGAGAAGTATTCAAACGAGAGCATCTCCATCGTTACCCTGTCAAAACCTCTAACGCCTATTTGTGTATTGTTCCTAATTGGGACGAAGCGGAGAAGTATTCAGACGAGAGCATCTCCATCGTCAAAACTTATCCCTGTTTCTATTAGTAACCTAACGGAAACTCGTAGAACTAGTATAAACTGGTAAGAGAATGAGGTGTCCGCCTCGTATGCTACCAATGATACAGATTATACCAAAATGGGTGGGTAGATAAGTTACCTGTGAAAGGTACCTGAACCTCCCACAACTGCTTATTGAATTGGTACTTTGATTCTCCACCATCTCGAAAATGGGACTTGAAACAACATAAAAGAAATATGGTGCGTCGATATTAGACTTAGCATGTACATATCCATGCTTGGTTTCTTTGTTCACATCTCAGTTCAAGTTTACTGTTCACTTAAGTCGCCCTTTAAAATCTTTGTTCATTTCGTTACTAATGTAACAATTTGCTCACGTTGACATGCTCATAGCAACGGATGAAGTCGCCAACAGGTTCTCAAAACTAGAGCCCACCACACCTAGCTTCATACTCAATGATTCTGCTTCCATTAATTTAGAAAACCTCCGAGGACCAACCTTGTTACAAAAACAAGAGTCCGAAAAAGATTTGCTTGTTCTTCATCATACACTATAATGAAAGATGCGAATGGGACACAACTGAAATGAAACATCCACAACCATTTAGTCTGGTGACATCTCTATGAGAATTTATGAGCCTGACCCACTCGAGTCTTAAAACATAGTCAAACTTATACTATTACATACTAGTTCACATCAATCCAAAAGTAAGCAATTTCAAAAACACCTCTCTCAAAGCTCTACCGATGTATCACATCCTTGGCTTGGGAGAAAACTTCGGTACAGAAAGTGGACTGATGCCATTAGGTGCCGGGAGATGAGATGCACATGACCACGCACACACACTTTAAAAACAAAAGTTAGTGGGCTGAACGACTAACAACTGGTCACAAATTTCCAAACATGGGTTAACAGTATAACCCATGTACACAAAGCAATACACAATAAACATTGATGTATTGCATCTTACAACGAACACACCTCCATTACTTAGTAGCCAGTATGAAAATATGCCGTCCAAAACTACATAGTCTGTTTGGCTGTGTGACTATCTACAACTATAACTCTCCGGCAATATGGGCAGTCCCCTCGAATACGAACCCAGGGTCCCAAGCATGCACTGTGAAATCTATGCACACAGGGCAAGCATATTAGCTCTTCCCCATCCATGAAACTCTCCAGGCATATACTACAATCTCGTGATGCTCTTGACACCAATCCATCAACACCTCTTTCTGCACCGCAGAAAAACTCAACGCTCAAACACTCGAGATCCTCTAGAGTAAGGCCTGGAGGCTTCTTGTTTGCTTCTTGCAAAAGTTGCAGACTTTCGATTTGGGAACTCAAGTCACTGGATTGGGAATTATCACTAGCTAACTGAGTATCCCTTTCATCAACAGAACCCATGTCTTCATGAAACATTAGACCACTCCTGTAAATTTGCAACGCTCTTCGTCGCCTAGACAAAGAAAATAACCTGTATCAAACTAACATTCCCTAGCATCATCAATTAACTTGCGACCATGGCTGCAGGAGTTAATCAACCACAGGTGTTGCTTTAGGTTCATTGTAGTGACTAACATACTTTCATTTTTCGAAATCACTATCAATCACCCTAATATGATGAATGCAAAGACTTTAACTTGTCTTCCTACATTAGATTTGTATTATAATCTCAAAGATAGTCCTGCAAAAATTCGTTTTACATTTTCATTGTAATTGCTATTCTGATATTTAAGTTTTCTCCTAAAAAATGAAGCTTTGAAGTAAAAAATAGACAACTGACCTGTTTTCAGCAGGAGGCATTCCTCTCAACCTCTCCACAAGCCTCTCCCTAGCAAGCACAACAGCACCCGGAAGCCTCTCATTCCCAGTCACTTCCCCGACCCGATTACCCGGACCCGACTGGGCCCCCTGCTCCGGCCCAATCCCCGCTCCGCCGCGCTCCTGAAACAAAAAAAATCAAATATCCAAACCACAATCAAAAATCCGAAATTGAATTACATTAAATTAATGGAGAAATGAAAACTGACGGTGAGGGAGACGCGGTGGTGGCGGGAGGAAGGGCGGCGGAGGAACACGTCGCAGGCGGCGGCTTCGGCGGAGGAGTCATGATGGTGGTTGTAGTGGCGGCGATTGAAAATCCGATCAGGGGGACAGAGGGAGTCAAAGCCGAGGTCGTTGTGGGTGGCTCGGCTGTTGTAGCGAGACCGGCGGTTGTAGAAAAGCTCCGATGCGCTCGTCATGCACAGCCACGCCTCCGATTCGGATTTTAAAACCGAGTCTGGGTTTAGTTTTGGAGAAATTACCCAGAAGAAGACGAGGAAATGAAAGGAAAGAGATCAAGCAGGTACGCCCGTATTGTCGATCTCTGAGGATGAAAGGAAACGTAGAGGATCGGATTTAAGGCCCCCGGATTTTAATGCGTTTTGTTTTTACTCAAACTTTCCTTTATTTGGTACAGGGGATAGTGTGAGCAGCTGACACGTGTTGGTATGTGTTTGGGCCTAAATAAAATATTTACTTTGGGCCTGAGTGGCCGAGGTCTTGGCGAGCGGCCCATCTTGGTTATTAATTCCTGGCGAAGGAGTTAAGTCATATAACGTCTAGCGAGCTTCGCTAGAAGAAGACTTTGAGTTCTATTAGAACTGTGTCTTATCGAGCTGGATTCACGCGGCTTAGCTTCTATCATAACTAGTTGATTATAGCAGGACTCTTAGAAGAGTTATGGTGGAATTAGAAGACCTATGAGTGGTACAACACGTATGCTGGTATGAGATTCAGACAAGATTACAAGAGCAAAAGGAATTAGAAATAGAATGAATGACTGATTAGTAAGCGAGTATATAAGGAGAGCAAGGATCTTATGAAGAGCCCCCCCCCCCCCCCCCCCCCCCCCCGACAATCAATCAAACAACCTTGCTATACGCAAACAAACCTAGACTAGACGTCTCGTCCTCGAGATTTCTATCTTTCTTGCAACCAGAAGGTCTGAGTGCTGTTCACCTATCGAGTGAAGGTATTTACGACTCCAAGGAAGCAATTTGCAACCGGAAAGTGGAAGAGCAGCTCACTTGTAAGTTGGGAGCTTGGATACTCAAAGGAAGCGAGTGTTCTCAACAATTCGTCGAGAGATTGCTCTGCTCTGCACGATAAGGCGTGGGAGTATCGATTTCTGGATTCGGCAGAGAGGTACACATATCAAAGTCCTAGGTTTCTAGGCGAAAAGGACCTATTCGAGCAGGGTTGGTGCTCTCCATGTTCTAATCGCTTACATAAGAAGTCAGGCGGCTGTAATCAGTCCAAATTCCGTTGAAGAACGGTGGCATGCCAGCATACGAAGCACAAGCAGGATAGACCGGCTCACGCGGTTAAGACATCCGAGATAAAAAAGACTGCTTCGCGGGAAGGATCTCTCCCGAGAGAAATTTCTGCATCGAACATTTTGGCACGCCCAGTGGGATTGTCAATACTTCTTTGCATCTCTAAACGACAATTGGAGACCCTTATCGAAGGGTTTATCCTCAGTGTCGTAAACATCTACAACCGGTATACCGTGAACACACTTCTGGTCAGTGTCGTTCACTGAGTAATCAAGCGGTTGAGGTTATCTTCGCTAGAAACTTTAACACTATAGAGTTCATACCCTTAAGCGAAACGGAGATAAATGCACTTACATATGAACAATACTTGGCCTATGCGGTCAGGCGAGATAAACACCAGACTAGTTATTCTCAATTGTTCGAAGACAAACTTGGGCAACAGACAGATCATCTCGCCGCTCAGACTAACTCCATAAAGGAGATAGCGAGTGGTATCCGGGCTATACGGATAGATTTGAATCAAGAACAAGAAGATAAAGAATCCTTAAGTGCCCAGGTAACTAGTTTGGCAGAGGGTCAAGAACGCTTACGAGCTGATGTCCAGAGCCTATTGGACAAAGGATTGGAGGAATACCGCCGGTCTGCGGCGGCTATTGCCCAAAGAGTAGATAGGGATCTAGGTTCTCTAACCAAAACCGTATCCGATTTGTCTAGGAAAACTAGGCGAGCAGAGGAATTCTCTCTCGCTTGGGAGGAGCGTATAAATAAGCTCTTGGATGATTGTAAAGTAAAACTGTCCAAGATGCATGAGACTTACGAAGCACCGTTTCCTCCGAGCAAAGATGATCCTAACGAGTGGCATTGGCCAAAGTTCTACAAACATCAAACCTTCCAGACATTCTCTGGTGATGACGACGCGAACGCGGCAACACATTTGGCTTACTTCACCTTGCAGCTAGGCCAATTTGCCGAAGATGAGGGACTCAAATTAAGGGTCTTCGGGTCATCATTATTAGGATCGGCCCTCGTGTGGTACACTGGGATCGAGAAGGGCTCGATTAGTACGTGGAAGGAGATGGAGGCCTTGTTCATAGACCACTTTGGAACGGAACGGCCAGAGACTACCGTAGGAAAATTGGCTTCTCTTAGCCAGTCGGTGACCGAAAGTCCGGTCACTTTCCTACATCGTTTCCGTTCGGAGTACAATCTATGTAAGACCCCTCTAAGCAAAGAAGAGGTGGTCGAGATGACCAAGAATGGGCTGGAGGACACGTACCACCAGCTATTCTTAAATAGCAAGTATTTCTCTCTGAACGAGTTCATCGCAGCGGTGACTAGAGCTTATAGCAATATTCAAGAGAGAGATAACAGGAAGAATGCGTCCAAAGGGACGTATAATAATCGAACCTATGACAGGTTGAAGCCAAAAACAGTGGCTTATGTTGAACAGATGGACGACCAGGAATCAGATTCCGATGATGACCGAGTGGGTGCTGTTGATTTGACGGCAAGTAAAGTACTAAAGCCCCGCAAGCTTCAGAAGAATAGAGGTCCCATCAAACTCTCGACGGTGGCTTTTACTAAGCCAGAGTTCGAGAAGTACACTTATGATGCCAATATGGCTCATGAGATACTGGACGAACTATACGGTCTGCGCGTTGTCAAGGCAGACTTTGGACCGCTCCCCACAGCCGAACAGTTGAAGGGTAAAAAGTACTGTAAGTTCCATGGAGCATGGAACCACCTTACCAAAGACTGTATTAAGCTGAAGGACCAGATCCAGAAGTGGATTAACGAGGGAAAACTGGAGCTAGAAGGTTCGTCCAAGACTGCAGCATTAGTGGATTCTGAGCCATTCCCTGCTCCACAGGTGAACATGGTTGACGTAAGTTGGCCATCACCTAATCGAATCCTTGAAGATAAGGAGGCTTGGAATCAACCAGCTTATTTAGCCTATTCATTCAAGTTAGACATGATAGAAGAATACTTGGATAGACTAAAGGAATGGGGGCTGATCTTCTTCTACCCAGTCTACAAGCTTAGACACCTACGGTACAAGGAGCCAACCCAACACTTTTGCAGGTTCCACAATCACTTCGGCCATCGAACATCGATGTGTTCGACCTTGAGAGATAAGATTTAGGGTCTGATCAATTGGCAAGTGATTGTGATCAATGAACGGGGAGAGATGGATTTCCACCCAGAATATCCTCACAGGACACCATCTCCTCCGGTCACAGATTCTCCCGTCAGCGGCACTTCTTCAGAAGGAAATCAAGATAGACTGACTCAGGCGATGAAGAAGTCCAAGCAAAGGTCCAGGCAAAATATAGCATTTGTCCGACCTAAACGGACACACATAACATATGATGCGTCCTGGCGGGAAGAGATATTTGAGAAGCTATGCCTAGAAGGGATAGCAGTGGTACCCGACAATTGGGGATCACCAGACCCACATCCTGATGATGTTAGGGGTCTGCCCTATTGTCAGTATCACCACAGATGGGGAAGTCACACTACGGCTGCCTGTAGAGATCTGATGTACAAGATTCAGCAGCTGATCAACGAAGGAATAATAGCAATCGAACAAAAACCTTCACTTGATTTAACGACCCCCGTCCCCATGATAGTTGGAATGTTGGACGTAACACGTGATAAAACAAACAAGAGGAAACAGTCCAACGACCAACCAACTGCTGGCGAGAATCCACCTCACATACCAAAGAACAAAGGAAAAGAGAAGGTGGACCCCAAAGCAGATTCGCCAGTGGCCCTTTGTGCACACTGTAAACTGAGAAGCGGGTTGAAGATCTCCTTTGAAGAGTTGGCTCAAGCAGCCAAAGCCTTCCCAGAATTATTTTCGAATAAGGATCATCAATCCCCACAATCAAGACAAAGGGACACTCCCACTCCCAAGCGATCGCGAGCAACAAACCAGGCCAGTGTGGCTAAAACACCCGAGTCTAAAGTTGCAGATACGCTCGCCAAGCCATATGTGCCTCCAGCATCGAGAAATATTACGAAGGAGGATGTGTGGTACATAAGGGAGAAAGGAAAGACCGTAGAGGTAACTCCAAGCAAGAGGAGAAACCTACAGCGACGCTTTGGTAGGGCCAAGAGAGCATTGGATGCTTACGAGGTTGGTCTTATCAAAGAGGAAGACCTGGAGTTCCCTCCAGAAGTGCTGCAGAGGAGATTGAACACCCTTGCAGCAAACCCATTGGTGGTCTTTGGGAAGAAATCTCGCGAACCTAAGGTGAGAGCCCAAAGACCTGGGGTTTTCGAAAGAAACCCAGAATTAGGAAGTAAAGGTAAAGAGCTCGAATCTACTCAAGAGATTCATCGTGCAGTTCCAAAACGACAACTAGTAAGGAGACGCCTTACCTTTGAAGAAGACACGGTGAAGCAAATAGGGCTGAAGACACCTCCCAAGGGAACAGAGGATACACAGAAATAGAGTACTCCAAGCAAGCCACCAGTCTTGCGATGGAAACCAAGGCCTCTAGTTGTGGAAGAACAAGCGAAGGCCCAGAAATTAATCCCAGTTCCCAAGGAAAAAACTACACCACCACCACCACCACCAGCTATCGATCCTACTCCTGAGGATTCAATACAGCAAGTTGCTCACCTCGAAGTGACTACAGTGTCTAACGAGGATGGACAGTTATTGGCTGACGGAGATAGTTACAACGACGATGAGGAGTTGGTGGACTACGGTGAGGATGAGGATGAGGATGAAGAAGCACACGATTGCATCGAAGAGAACACTACAGCCGCTAACATGGTGTACGTTCTATCTTCTAAATATGCTTTGTCCTCACTAGCACGAAAAGATGAATCCAGGAACATCAGTAGCGTGATGTTACAGGACGAAGAATCAAAAGTGCCAGACAATTCAACATCGGATGACACACCAGAACTGGATTCATCAGACACAAAAGGACAAATGATGTTCTCCAAGCCCACCATTGACATGGCCATGCATGCACATGCGGCCACTATACGTCACAGGACAAGTCCAAGGAGTTCAACTAAATAAACTTTTGGTGGACTCAGGGGCAGCGGTGAACTCAGGGGCACCTTTAAGGCATTGGCCCTTATAGGTGTTCCCAAGTCAGCTATCCAAGAGACCTCGCTTAGCGTCAGGAATTTCCAGGGTAGCATAACCAAGGCCTTGGGAATTATTTTTCTACAGGTACACATCGGGATAGCCTCGGGCACTTACACATTCTTTGTGGTGGAATGTACATTGCCATATAGTGCAATCCTGGGGCGTGACTGGATCCATCGAAGCTACTGTGTACCGTCTTCACTTCATCAGCAGATGCTACTGTGGAACATGGAGTCAGGCGAAGCAGAACTGGTCAATGCTGACCCTCGCCCATATTCCGTCTCTGCTAATGCATTAGAAGCCAGATATTACCACAGTGACCTTAGGCCATTGGAGGTATGTGGCGTTGACAGTAAAGGCCGCCCAATGGGTGTCACGGCCTCTGAACTAGCTCAGTGGGGGACTATTCAAGGAAATCAAGATAGTAAAAGACCCAACACCATCGAGCTACCATCCAGACGTTCTCCATGATTGGGTCTCTATTAGAAATAGAGACCGAGGCTTGTCTTTCGTTACACGAACGCTTTCACAACTTTATGTTAGAAAGCCAAGCCTTTGAGAAGGTTCCAATGATTGCAGCGTTGGAATATGTGGATGAAGACGTCTTACAAGACTTAGAGGAGGAGGACGAAATTCAATTAGCTCCAGCAGCCTTAGATGATCTACCTCCTAAAGTCAAGGATCCCATCGAACACATTCAGATTGGGACACAGGAAGAGCCAATGTCTGTGGCTATAAGTACTTTCTTGGAGCCTGAAGAGAGGCTCAAGATGATTGAGTTGCTGAAAGAATACGCAGATTGTTTTGCAGAGAAATATGAGGACATGCCTGGTCTTTCACCAGATCTCGTTTGTCATAACTTGCCCATCATCGAGGGAAAGAAGCCTGTAAAACAAGAAATGCGTCGCATGAACACAGAGACAACAATTCTAGTCAAGGAAGAGGTTGAGAAAATGCTCAAGTCAGGGATTATACGAGTAGCCAAATATAATGAGTGGCTGTCTAATATAGTCCCAGTCAAGAAAAAGAACGGGAAGATGCGAGTTTGCGTCGACTACAGAGACTTGAACAATGCAACCCCTAAGGATGCTTATCCTATGCCAGTAGCTGATTTGTTGATTGACTCAGTTGCCCGCCATGAGATGTTGACATTCATGGATGGTACTGCAGGATATCACCAAATCCCAGTGGCTGAAGAGGATAGACATAAGACAGCGTTTCGATGCCCAGGCTTTGCCGGCGTTTTTGAGTACGTGGATATGCCATTTGGACTTAAAAATGCAGGGGCAACCTACCAACGAGCAATGAATTTGATCTTTCATGATCTTATTGGTAAGACCATGGAAGTATATATAGATGATGTGGTAGTCAAAACGAAACGCAGAAGTGACCATTTTGAAGACTTGAGGCAAGTGTTTCTCAGAATGAGGCAGCATCAACTGAAGATGAACCCAGCCAAATGTGTGTTTGGCGTCCAGGCAGGTGACTTCCTGGGTTTTCTGGTTCATCAGCGTGGGATTGAAATACCGGATGATAAGAAACAAGCGGTTATCATTGCAGCCCCACCGAAGAGTAAGAAGGAACTACAACGTTTATTAGGAAAAATCAATTTCTTACGACGGTTTATTGCCAACGCTACTGGGAAGACACAATCATTCTCTACTCTCCTCAAGCTTCAAAATCAAAAGGACTTTATATGGGAACCTATACATCAAGAGGCCTTCGATACCATTAAAGCCTATTTAACGAACCCACCTGTCTTGGTTCCTCCAAGACCTGGGGTTCCTCTTAAGCTGTATATTTCAGCTACATAACTCTCCATTGGAAGTCTATTAGCTCAGGACGACACGGCAGGCGTTGAACGTGCTATTTTCTATCTAAGTCGTACCTTAAACGATTGTGAAACGAGATACTCTCCAATGGAAAGGTTATGCATAGCCTTATACTTTTCAGGGTGTAAGTTGAGGCACTATATGTTATCCTTCATACGTGTGTCATTGCACAAACAAATTTAGTGAAGTATATGCTGTCCAGACCAATTCTTCGTGGTCGCATTGGAAAGTGGATCCTGGCCTTGTCAGAATTTTCTTTGCAATATGTACCTCAGAAAGCGGTGAAAGGCCAGGCGGTGGCTAATTTTTTGGCTCATCATCCCATGGAAGAGGTGGTTGAGGGGCCAGAACTGGATCTCGCTCGTATTGATTTGGCCCCTTGGTGTTTGTATTTCGATGGGTCCAGTACGAGTACCATGGCCGGGGCAGGGGTAGCTTTGATCTCCCCACGCGGCCACACTTATTCTTATTCTTTCAGGTTGGACTTCAAGTGCACAAATAATCAAGCAGAATACGAAGCTTTAATCATTGGATTAGAACTTCTGTTAGATATGGAGATCAATGATGTGCATGTCCTTGGAGATTCCCAACTGGTGATCAGATAACTCGAAACAAAATACAAGGCAGGTCCAATATTAGAACCTTATGCGAGGAGGGCCTGTGACCTATTGAAGTTGTTTACAGAAGTGGAGTTGAGTCATGTTCCTCGCGAGAAGAACTATGCAGCTAATGAGTTGGCTCAACTAGCAACGGGTGTAAGCTTACAAGATGGAGTACGGGAGAGAATACTAAAGGTTGAAAGAAGAACCCTTCCATCTTTCCTTGCACGACAAGAAGATAAAAACGAATGGTACGTTGCTACACTTGATCACATCGACAAGGATTGGAGACAGGAAATCATCTCTTATCTCCAGGATCCTAATAATCCGGTTGACAAGCGGATTCGATTCTTAGCTCCCAATTATGTGCTCAAAGATTCTGAGTTATATAGAAGGGGAGAGGAAGGCATACTGTTGAGGTGTGTCTTTGGACGTGACGCTAAGCAGTTATGAGAGAAGTCCATCTTGGGATTGCAAGGGCTCATCAGGCCGGTCCCAAGATGAGATGGTTACTAAGAAGACATGGCTTTTATTGGCCAGGAATGCTCAGAGACTGCATCATGTTCGCTAAAGGTTGTGAAGAATGCCAGAGACATGGTCCAGTCAACCATATGCCGAGAATACCATTACAGCCAATAATCAAGCCTTGGCCAGCTCGACGATGGGCTTTGGACTTAATAGGAATGATTCATCCTCATTCATCTGAAGGGCACAAGTTTATCATCGTGGCTTCTGATTTCTTCACAAAGTGGGTCGAAGCTCGACCCCTCAGGGTATCTTCAGCGAAGGCCATCCGCCAATTTTTGTTCGAAGATATTATTTGTCGGTTTGGCATCCCTGAGTGTTTTGTTTCAGACCGAGGGGCAGCCTTCATGTCTGGCGAAGTGGATGCTTTAATGACGGATCTTGGGATTCATTTTCTCCACTCTTCTCCATACTATGCCCAATCCAACGGTCAAGCCGAAGCGAGCAATAAGATCATTATCCATATCCTAAAACGAATGCTCGCGAGCAATGCCAGACTGTGGCATGAAGAACTTTTTAATACTTTGTGGGCTTACAGGACTAGTAAGAGGACACCCACAAGTATAACTCCTTATGCACTGATGTTTGGGCACGATGCTGTTTTGCCTTTGGAGATCAATGTTCAGTCTTTACGGGTGATGGAGCAACATAACTTGATCGGTGAAGACTATGTCCAAGCGATGTGGCAAGAGCATGAAGACCTCAATGAGAATCGCATACAAGCTTATGAAAGTCTACGTGCTGAGAAACAAAGGGTGGCTCGTGTCTATGACCAACGAACAAGGGGCATGAGTTTTGCAGAAGGAGAACTTGTCTGGAGAGTGATTTTGCCTATTGGCAAGAAAACTGAAGGACGAGGAAAATGGTCAGAAAAATGGGAAGGACCATACATCATCGATCGACTGTTGGGTAAAGGAGCAGTTCGCCTGAGAGATCGAGATGGCACTATACATGCGAACCCAATAAATGGTCGTTACCTAAAGAAATTCATACAACCAGTTTGGGAGTATGATGATCATCCGGATACTGCTTAATCTAGTTTATTCATGCCCTCGCATAAATAAACTACAGAGGCAACACATATACCCATCGAGGATCATGTACATGAAATAACCTATTAATGGGGTTAAATAGTTAGTGCCTATAGTCAAGGCCAAATTTTGTAATCAGAGTGGTTATTTATTCCAAGTCAAAAAGTTCATGTTAAGCCAGTCTTTGTGGCTTAAATTTTTTGAGCAAACTATATATGAGTTTATCAATATAAAGAACTTTTACACTTCAAAATAAATGTTACATTCAAATACTTGGAATAATACAAAGGCTTTGCGGCCCCAGGCTCTGATACCATATGGTGAAGATGAATCTTGGACAATTGCAACAAAGAAAATAAAAACAGTTCATTCTTCACAAGATCCTCTGCGTTGCTCTCCATCTCCCAAGAAGTTAAAACAAGAGATCGGCCTCGGCGATTGGAGAGGGAGAGGAAACTGAATCGTCAAGGCAAGAGGAGGTGCACCACAACAAGAGTTACACCTGCCTTGAGGATTGTCGCCTTCTTCCCAGGGTGATGCCCCCATCTTCCCCCATGTATTGCGGAAGGCATTGAAGGATTTTGCCATCTCCAATGCATATCGACACCGAATGGGTGCGAGGCGGAAGACGAAGAGGATTGCACCTCGGGATTGTGGCTTCTCCCTTCTTGACTCCTTCAATCAGGGAGAGCCAAGGCAACGCCTGGGCGTAGATATTGCTATCTAGTCCAGGTTTGGGCGTGGATATTGCTATCTAAGGAACACAACATGGAAAGATTTATCTGGAGGTTTCTTTGGATAGTAAGACCAGAGCAAATAGGCTTGGGACTGATTCATTCTCGCAAGGGACTTGGTTCATTTCACACAAAGAGAAGGAAACCTTTTATAGCCAGGAGTCACAAATGTTTGGTTTCGCGAGAGTAATTACACCCAACAATAGAGAGTACGTGTCCAATTAACAGTGGACCATGGAAGCGGTTTATCTTCTCGCAAGAAGTGCATGATAAATGAAAAGATCCTTGGGGCAGGTAAAATGTATTTCAAAGATTTTGATTGTTTGACGCGATACGGATTCCAAGCTTAGAATTCAATTCTATTTATTGCTGGACAATCAAAGTAGTTAAAATTAATTATAGCCTAAAACGGGGCTGGATCAAAATTAAGAAAAGGGCTTATTGGAGAAGCCCAGTTGGGTTTTTAGACCCAGTACAGACTTTGTTGTCAAAACAATGTGGATATATAAAAATCTTTAATGTTTGGTAACGATTACAAAAGGCCTACACTAGAGGCCCAAAATTATTACATCTTAAGGAAACTCTTTATCAAGATCTTAATCATCTCTGAGGCCTCCCAGGCTTGATAAGCTGCTATGCGAGCTTCGATGGCTTCATGACGTGCCTCTTGCAGGAGTTGAGCTCGGGTCTCGCCTTCCACCAAAAAGTGATGCATTTCATCCCGATAGCGGGGGATGTCGGTTTCCAATGCATTTACTTCTGCTCTAAGTACAGCGAGATCAGCTTCAAGGGCAATTATCTTGGCACGTTTGGTTGCTAGATTCTCCTCCTGTGTAGGCAGCTCCTTCAGATGTTTCTCGATTCTCTCTGTCTCCTTGTGGGTTTTTTGCTCCAAGGTTGCTGCTGCTTCCTTCTTACGAGCAGTCTCGATTGACAGTTCCTGGAAGACTTCGCTACTGTGCTGGAATTCAAGGAGTTTGTTTTCTATATCATCCAAGCAGGGGATGAGGTCTGCTGGGGCAATGGTATGCAATTTCTTCACTTGCTTTTGTACGGCCTGAATGTCTCTTAGAGAATCTAGGGGCCCAGAGAGAATGTTGTGAAGCAGGTCTTTGGCGTCTGAAGGAGTGCTTAGTGTACTCAGTGTGCCTACAAGTTCTTGAATCTTGGTCGACTCTTGTACACTGAGCAGTTGGAGTTGGTTTCCTGATGATGAAGAAGGGATATGAACTTCCTCGCTTGAAATAATGGGTCCTTCATCATCGACATTTGGAGTACTATCAGGTTGATCTTCAGTGGTTATCGAAATCAGCTCACCTGATGTGCTCGCTTGGTTCCTTGGGCTATTGGGAAGGCTCTGGCGAACGTCCAGGTCCACAGGAACATGTTTGGACTTCAAAACAAACAACAGGTCATGTTAGGACTACTTTAAGAATCATTAACCTAGAAGTGGGGATGAAGATTTCTTACTTGTTAGGGAGACAATGTTTGTGTTTCTTCACAAGCTTGAATTTGTTGCTCTGGTGAGGAAGGATTCGACGCTTCGACCTCTGGGCTAGTCTCGACCAGGACTTGTGGTTGTTCAGCTATGGGCTCTGGCGAGGAGATATTTTGCTCAGCCTCTGGAATGATTTGTTCATCCTGGGCATTGGGATCCTCACCAGAGGAGGAAGGGATAAAACAACTTTGAATTTCGATTTGAAGACGCCTGAACAGAGTCTCAAGAGCCACAGGCTGTTTCTTCTCATCTTCCTCAAGCTCTATTCGATGAACTCCAGCTAAGAATTGGACTATGAATTCCTTGCAACACTCCTTGTGGCTGGTAGTTATAGCTTTGTCTGCAGTGTTGGATATGGTACTGGACTCATCGAACTTCAGAATGAAGGCTTGGCAGTGTCCTTCATGGAGCCTTTCTCCTAGTGAGTCAATTATATAGAAGGCTTCGTCTTCAGCTTTGAGGACGAAGAAGTGATCATTCCAACTCACTATGAAGACCTGGGGCTTCCGGCTTTTCTGGACATGTTCCCATAAATTATCAAAAGAGGGAAGGCCGTTCAGATTTGCAAACTTCTCAGGATCAAAGTATCCTACGAAGGAATCATCAGTTGAAAATTGGAGCGGCCTGATGTTTGCTTTCAAAATAGCATCCAAATCAAAATGTTGGTCTGGGTACTTGCTTGCAAGGGACTCGTCCTTGCATAACTCCTGCCACTCCCTTGAACCTTGAAGAAGGAGGTCATCGAACTCGGAGAGTGTAGGAGTGCTATCCGGATTTGCACAAAACCAGTGTGCAATAGTGAAAGCTATGGCCGAACAAGCACTTGATCCTGAGGCTTTGCTGCTCCTCTGGTCGAAAGAAGCAAGGTAGACTTGAGCAGAAAGACGTAGTTGCTTGTCTCTGCTCATGACCTTTGAATCCAACCAAACCCCACTTTCTGCCTCTGGGGTCCTTTTGATCCTCTTGGGCTTTGAAGACTGTTAAGAGGGATAGGGTCAGTATTAGGATCAGTGATGAAATCAAGTTTGTTCTGGATAAGTAATAGTTCGAATACTTACAGGTGATCTAGAACGCTTGGTCCTTTTCTTCTTAAAAGATTGAAGAGCCACAGTCACATCTGGATCAGGGTTGTACTGTGAAGGGAAAAGAGGAATGGTCATTTATGATCCAAAAGTTGCCAATGCATGTGGAAATTTTGTAATTAAAAACATACCTGTGGCCATGAAGTCGAACTCGAACTGGGGTGTGGTCCGATCAGTGCTTCAAAGTCTGCCTTGAGCGAGAATTTTTCACTAAATCCATGGAAGATGGCAGCGAAGCACAGGTCTGGTCCCTGGTGTCGTTTCTCGACCCAGAACTGGGAATACCAGGTGAGATACGTTGGGGTGACCGACTTCGATATCGATAGTGGCTTGGTAATATCAGGAAGTATCACCATTGGATAGCCAAAATGTGCATCGAAGGTTTCTGCTGCAACGAGTTTGTTGTCTCCTCGCCAGAGAGTATACTTGTTGACAGAACAAGCGAGGGGCATAGGGGCATCCTGGCTGAGCCCAAGCTGTCTGCAGAAATGATTTGGAGCATAGAGCTCATACCCGGAGCTAGCTGAGTCTGGGAGTTGTAGGTCTTGGCAAGTGTTGAACTTAATGAATAAGCTCCTCGCTTGATCATCTTGTTCAGGAGAGGGCATGAACCCATTTGAGAGGAGGCCAGGGTGGCGACGACTCAGAATTTCTTCGACTGCAGTGAAAGGAAAGTCCTCATGGGAGCAGAGATGTTTAAAGCAGTCGAGATAGGACCATTGCTTAGTCCTGGGCAGTGTGGAGACTAATGACTTGCCTAACAGCTGTTGTTCTTCGAACATAGGGGTTGTTGAGGGGCAGAAGAAAGGGAAATAGATCTGTAGCCAGAGGTCTACCATCCAAAGTGGTCCTGATTGATTCAGGTCGAGCTTCGATAGAGATACTCGCCTGAGACCGTAGTAGATGGAGGCGAGGACAGGTTCAACCAAGCTCAGTGGTTCTTCATTGAAGAGGCGTTCAGCGAGGTTGGTCCACGTCTTGATGACCTTCGCTGAGGTTGTACAGAACAAGTACTTCGATAGCCAATACTCCAGAAAGGCTATTCCTCCTTGTGGTGTGTTTTTCTCCTCTTGTGCAAAATGTTTCACCCAGGAGGAGTAGGATGAAGGTCGCATTGCTGAAGCTTGGAGAGGAGTTTGCCTGGAATCTTGAGGAGCCCAACTGTTTTCAGATGCAGGAACTCCAAGAATGGTGTAGAGATCAAGCATTGTAATGCTTACATCACTACAGGGGAGTCTGAAACAGTTTGCTGTGCAGTCCCAGAAACACATTGTTGTAGCAAATGGGGCTTTGTTACCCCCAGACGGAAGAGAGAAGCATAAATCGATAAGTTGAGCAATTCCTGCTGCTTCCCATCGTTCTCTATCTCGTCTTTGGCGTTGCCGATACCAGACGAGGTCGTCTGAGGTTGAATGTGGCCATTTCCCGATGGAACAAAGACTATCTTTTTGTGTCCATGTCTTCGGTTCTGCCGTAGGGTTTACCTGAAGTATGAGGGAAGAATTGCAGATTGGGTCACGAAGAGAAGTAAAAAGCTCTGGATTTAGTGGAGAATCCAGAAATGGGCCAAGAAGACCTGTGTTTTCTTCGGGGTCTATTGTGAGAGTGCAGACGGTGTCTGGGGGGTTGTGTCGAACATCGACTTCCTTGAGCCGTCTGGAGAATTTCTTGGCGTTGACGGTGTCAAAAGGAATAAGAATGTCCTTACGAGGAGGCATTTTTCTGGATTAGGGTTTGACGGCGGTGAAAAAGAAAGGTTTAATCTTTTTGACTGAGAGAGTTAGAAAGTTGCAGGTTTATGAGCAATTGAAAGGGTTTTGATGAAAGATGAAATTTGTGGATATGGACTGTTGCTCTTATAGAGGTGTCAGTCGAGCGTCATACTTTTTCGGAGAGTTGGTTAAACGTGGCGTTCGAGTGATGGTGTAGCGTTTCAAGGTCAATGAGCACATCGTTCAAGGTATATTCAAGTCTTTTCGCTTGTTCAGAAAGTTTCCAAGTTCAAGACCTGAGGGGCAATGTTTGGGCCTAAATAAAATATTTACTTTGGGCCTGGGTGGCCGAGGTCTTGGCGAGCGGCCCATCTTGGTTATTAATTCCGGGCGAAGGAGTTAAGTCATATAACGTCTAGCGAGCTTCGCTAGAAGAAGACTTTGAGTTCTATTAGAACTGTGTCTTATCGAGCTGGATTCACGCGGCTTAGCTTCTATCATAACTAGTTGATTATAGCAGGACTCTTAGAAGAGTTATGGTGGAATTAGAAGACCTATGAGTGGTACAACACGTATGCTGGTATGAGATTCAGACAAGATTACAAGAGCAAAAGGAATTAGAAATAGAATGAATAACTGATTAGTAAGCGAGTATATAAGGAGAGCAAGGATCTTATGAAGAGCCCCCCCGACAATCAATCAAACAACCTTGCTATACGCAAACAAACCTAGACTAGACGTCTCGTCCTCGAGATTTCTATCTTTCTTGCAACCAGAAGGTCTGAGTGCTGTTCACCTATCGAGTGAAGGTATTTACGACTCCAAGGAAGCAATTTGCAACCGGAAAGTGGAAGAGCGGCTCACTTGTAAGTTGGGAGCTTGGATACTCAAAGGAAGCGAGTGTTCTCAACACTTCGTCGAGAGATTGCTCTGCTCTGCACGATAAGGCGTGGGAGTATCGATTTCTGGATTCGGCAGAGAGGTACACATATCAAAGTCCTAGGTTTCTAGGCAAAAAGGACCTATTCGAGCAGGGTTGGTGTTCTCCATGTTCTAATCGCTTACATAAGAAGTCAGGCGGCTGTAATCAGTCCAAATTCCGTTGAAGAACGGTGGCACGCCAGCATACGAAGCACAAGCAGGATAGACCGGCTCACGCGGTTAAGACATCCGAGATAAAAGAGACTGCTTCGCGGGAAGGATCTCTCCCGAGAGAAATTTCTGCATCGAACAGTATGAATAGTAAATTTCCGGGGGAGGATATTTTGTGCTTGATGAATAGTAAATTGAAAAGAATCACACTTTCTCTTGATTAACATGCATCTTCATTCTTCAAATCCTCGAATATTCCATTGCAATTGTAATTTCGAGCATTATTTTTTGTTAATTATTAGAAAAAATAACTATTACTCATTCTAAATATTCATATCTCAACTTTACAATATATCATAACTATACCCCAACTTTTGATTCGACGCAAAAATTATAGTACCATACATGTCATTACTTATTCCGTTTTACTCCGTTTCAAATTGCATAATTCTCAATGATATAAGAATTAACGGTGATAAACGGAATAAGTAACGGTATGTATAGTTTTTGTGTCGGGATCAAAAGTTGGGGTATAGTTTTGATATTTTGTAAAATTGAGGTTTTAATATTTAGAATGAACAAAAAATTGAGGTATTGTTTGATAAAATTTTCTTAATTATTATAAATTTTAATCGACTTATTGGTGTATATTAGTTGACTTATCAATATATATGTGTCGTTAATTAAGAAATTATGTGTACACATGCGGTTAAATTTGTACTAATTAAGTTCTTATTGTTTAAGGAGATTTATTCTTTATAATTCTCGATGTGTGTCTTGTCCTACTTAGATACGGATTAGATTAGATAGATACAGAAAATCACTGTTTTATAGGGACAATTATTGTAACAGATTGTATCAGCTTATATTTAAGGCATTCTATCAATGAGAAAAATGACAGTTTTCAGTTAACATATTACTCTATTTCAACACGTTATCAGCAGCTCTCTGGATTGATAGCCATCACCACCAAAAGAAAAAAAAACCTAACCTTCAAAAAAAAAACCCTCCACAGTCGGCCTTCCTTTTATGTGTTCCTACCGATCATCACACAAGCAGAAGCTTCATCTCATCTTCCTACGTTGTCAAGATTGTGCGACTTCTAAGGAATCGTTTCAGAAGAGCTTGCACTTCAAATCGTTCATCAAATGTACCGGTCATACCGAGCACTACACCAATCGAGATAAACGTTTATAAACCCTAAATCGATAAGTTAATTTCTGCAAAACTCTTGATCTAGGATTGTTGATATTGTGATATGAGTTATTTATATTACATGCTTACCATAGTTTCTATGGACATATATCCTTAGAATATAAGTGGCGGTCCTTGGAGAGTCACGGTTTAGAAAAGAAAAGGGAAATCGATGTTATATGACGGTTAGTCACGGTTGTTGGGTGTAGTTTTTGTCACCGTTTATAATCGATTTGTGTGACCATATATCATGGATCACGTTCTTATTCATTGAAACTTGAAATTTTGTGATCATAATTTTTTATCATTACTAATAACACATCTCTATGTATTTTTTGTAGATGAGTTCAAATGAGCCAACAAGGCCAGAATTTGACATCTTTGACCTTCAAGCAAGGAGTATCACCGTTGGGTCTCTGATGTGGAAAATACATTCATCGCAAAGAGATTGACCAACACCATCAAACCCTCTAGGCCTGAACAAGTTCTTATTCCACCCACAGAAGAATAAAAAACTCAAGCCCTCATGTTTTTGAGGCGTCACATTCATCCAACTCTCAAGAAACATTATCTAAATAAGACAGATCCCATGGAATTGTGGGACGTTCTGAAGCAATGCTTCAATAATGTGCATGATGCAGAACTTCCTGAGTTAACTGGGAGATGGAAAAACACCAGACTTCTGGATTTTTCAAAGATCCAAGATTAAAATCAAGAAATGCTGGATCTGCAGTCGGAGTTGAGTTTCCGTGGGGTGTAGAAGATCGAGCAAGATATGATTGAACAGTCGTTGAACACCTTCCCTACATCCATGAGCATCTTTACTCATCAGTACCGGATCGAGTACAAACAAACCTTCAATGATCTCATCAATAGCCTTGCAAAAAAAAAATATCATGAGATTATCCTAAATAATAACTCAAGACCGGCTGGTACTAAGAAGCCTGAGAGTTACCAAACTGGAGGAAAGGCCCGTAACAATAAAAAGGTTGGTCGTTCAGAATCTTATGCACGTTATGGACAAGCTCCATGTGGAGTTAGAGGAGGGTGTGGGCATGGCCAAGGCTGCAGCCAAAATTTGACTTGGCATAGAGATCAGAACGACAACTCCAACAAGAACCAGGCTAGTTCAGTTCTTGATGGTCAACGGTCTCAACATTCTGGAATATACATTTATTTTAAATGTGGTTCAAACAAGCACATGCACAAGCAGTGCCGTGCTAGTAGAGAAATCTAGAACATCTACAAGAGGCACGAGCAGTATTTGGCTCAAGAGTCAAATTATGCTGGAGATTTGGAGATGGAGGTTGACACCAATCTTGTTCTTGCAGAAGACAAGGGAAAAGAACTTGCTACCCTAAATTTTTATTAAGCCTATGTAAAAGGCAGTTATCTCTGTAATTTGTTCAAGTTTTAGTTTTGTTTTTGGCTTAATTTTCGGTCAAGGTTTTTAAGACAATTGTCTTATTTTTTTCGAATAAGAACATCTATGATGTAATTGTTATTTATTGGCGTAATGAATATTTCTCTATTATTTTTGTATATGAAAGTGTTGAGAATATTCTATTTCATACAGTTCTTATGTATTGTTCGATGTTCTTACATATATGGCAAAACGATGTACATATACCTTTAAAACATCCTAAAAGTGAAGCAATTTATTTTGATCACAGGACATTTTTGATCCATCAAAAATTCCTTCGACTCATAGAAAATTGTCATTGTTGATCGTTTTCGATCCATCGAGGTTCCCCTCGATCCATTAAAGTAAATCTTCTGTCCCAAATTTCGACCCGTCTATATTTGATATCGTAAATTCAATATCGTTTTAGGTTTCCTTCGATCCATCGAAAAATATTTTCGACCCATCGAAGCAACCACCCTGGACACTTTTTTCGATCCATCGAAAAATCACTCGACCCATCGAAATCCGGTATCGGAAAATTACACTTTTATTTTGGGTTTTCTTCGACCCATCGACGGATTTCTTCGACCCATCGAGGGATTTCTTCGACCTATCGAAGATGTTACCTGGATGTGTTAAATGAGTTTTTTATCTGTTTCCTTGACTAATGATGTTATTTATACATCAGTTTATGTCATGCCATATCATCACTCAACAAGGGTCACACTCTTACTCAAATCTTTAAGTGTATACTTAAAGTGTACGCCTGATCTTTAGTACAAAGACTTACTTATTTACATTAATTTTGTAGATGTCTCAAGGTGAAATTGAGTGTCGAGAAGATAGTGGTACTACCCAAACCATTCTGCGGAATAGGCAACTGCTTGTGGATCTTTTTCCATACCAATCCTCAGTGACTACAATGGTTGGTGCAGCACCCGTTATACAGGAGTATAGTTCAGTAGAGTTTATGTTTCTCCATGGTACAAAATTATATATCATTGATGCCTTATATGCGCCAAAGGCCAATCGAACCTTGCTAAGTTTTAAAGATATCCGGGCTAACGGTTTTCACTTGGAAACATATTGTGAGAATGTAAAAGAACTATTGTGTATCACCTCTATTGAATGTGGCTGCAAGCGCATTCTAGAGAAGTTTCCGGTTATTTGTAGTGGTTTATACCTCACTACAGTTCAGATCATATAATCCAATGTCGTGACTCACACGACTTCGTGTGATTCAGACTCATATAAGCTTTGGCATTATCGACTGGGACATACATGTCATGACATAATCAAATTATTAAAAAAATTCTCATGGTCATCCATTTTTCAGAGCAAAAACACATGTGGGAATTCTTATATTCATCGGTTTAGATGGTGAGGATGGGATTACTCCTCCCATTCTTGGCTTGGTCTTCAAGACGAATGCAGCACCCTCCCGAAAACATACCGCTGAGGAGTTGTGCGTTATTCCACCAGACTCTTATGTTGCAATTTCTGATGCACATCGCTCATTCTGCGAAGCTTGTTCTTTAGCAAAGTTACAAGCATACTCTTCTTTTGTTGTTAACAACACCGATAATATTTCATTCTTACACAAGATCCAAGGTGATATTTGTGGACCTATCAAATCCGAATGCTGACCATTTAAATATTTCATGGTTTTGATAAATGCATCAACGCGATGGTCACACGTTGCTTTGCTATCCACAAGGAATGCTACGTTTGCCAAACTCTTGGCTCAAACTATTAAGCTCCGGGCTCACCACTCGGATCATCCAATCAAGTCTATTTGATTGGATAACGCATGAGAGTTTACATCAAAATCTTTTGATGATTATTACATGTCTATTGGGATTGAAGTTTAACATCTCATTCCTCAAGTTCATTCTCAGAATGGTTTAGTAGAGGCTCATATCAAACGGTTACAGCTTGTGTCTAGAGCTTTGGTAATGGGGATATGCAGTATTGCATGCAGCTATGCTTCTTCATTTTCGACCCCTAGCCCGCCAACTATTCAGTGCGCACCAATTTGTAACTAGATAAAAGCCTGATGTTTCACATTTGCACATTTTTTGGTTACACGATTTATGTGCCAATTGCGCCTCCAAAACACACTAAAATGGGTCATCAAAGAAGATTAGGCATTTATGTTGCCTATGAAGCTCCAACGATAGTCCGCTATCTTGATCCATTCGACAGGAGATCTCTTTACTGCTAGATTTGTAGATTGTCACTTTGATGAAACATACTTCCCATTGTTAGGGGGCGGTCAGAATGGTTCTATTCCAATTCAATGTCAGGAATTGACGTGGTTTAATCGCACTATATCTCATCATGATCCCTGCATGTTTCGGAGTGAGATGGAAGTTGGAAGAATACTTGATCTTCAGCAAGTAGCAGACTCTATGCTTGACTCCTTTACTGATATCAATAAAGTGACAAGATCGGATATACCTGCTGCAAATACTTTTGTAAGGTTGGAAATCCCAAAAAAGGGATTCGTTAGTAGCAACACTGGGCAAGGAGGCATTTCTCCTACTCATGTGGAAGGTTTTAATTTGGCCTCGGCTCCCACCAGGAAAAGGGGGGGACCAAGAAAATTCACAAATGAGCCGCCAGTTAAAAGGCAGACCATCAAGGCACAAAAAGATCCATTCTTCATCAACATTGTGAATCCTTCACTTGAGATTGTTTCTGACTACAATTATGTCCTTGAATCATAATTGAGATCTCTGGGGGACGCTCTAGAACCTTTTGTAATGTCAGAGAACAAAGAAACCTCGCTTGGAACAAATGATGCGCGTATTCTTATAGATAGATCTTCCATGTTAGTTGATGATGTGTTTGCTTATTTCGTCGCTCAAGAGATTATTGATGACGATGAAGTGGAACTCTGCTCTATTGTTGAATGTCAATGCATAGCTGATTGGCTTAAATGGAAGGAAGCAATCCAGGCTGAACTAGACTCTCTGATTAAAAGGCAAGTTTTCAGTTCGGTAGTGCTATACCCACCGAATGTTAAGTCGGTTGGGAATAAATGAGCCTTTGTTTGGAAGCGTAATGAGAAGAATGAGGTATTACGTTATAAAACTAGACTTGTAGAGCAGGGTTTTTCTCAGTTCTCTGGAATTGATTATGAGGTGAAGTATTCTCCTGTTATGGACATCATCACCTTCCGCTACCTGATAAGCTTGGTAGTGTTCGAAAAGCTTAGCATGCAGCTTATGGATGTGGTTACTGCATATCTCTATAGGGATCTTGATTCAGAGATATACATAAAAGTATCAGATGACATTGCTATAAAATCAAGTAACTCTAAACCACAGAGTGTTCATGTTATCAAATTGAGATGTTCACTATATGGATTGAAGTAATCCGGTAGGATGTGGTATACACGTCTTAGTGACTATTTGATAAGGAAGGGATACAAGAACGATGACTTATACCTTTGCGTGTTCATCAAAAGAACAAGTTCAGGATTTGCCATAGTAGCTGTATATGTTGATGATATGAACATCATCAGAACTCTTAATGAGATCAATGAGACTATTTGCTACTTAAAATTTGAGTTTGAGATGAAGGACCTTGGTATGACTCGATTTTGCCTCAGTTTAGAGTTGGAACATCAAGTTGGTGGAATTCTTATTCACTAGTCTGCTTATGTCCAAAAGATGCTCAGATGATTTAACAAGGACAAAGCACACTCTGTTAGCACACCAATGGTTGTTCGCAGTCTCGACCCCAAGAAAGATACGTTTCATCCGTTAGATGATAATGAGAATTTCTTGGGAGCTAAAATTCTATTTATTAGTGCTATATGAGCTTTTTTGTATTTAGCTCAGTGCATACATCTAGATATTGCCTTCTCAGTAAACTTGTTGGCTAGATTTAGCTCTTCCCCTATGCAATGTCATTGGAATGGAGTAAAACAAATCTTCAGATACTTGAAGGGTTCCATTGACTTGGGCTTATTCTTCCCTTACAAAAAATACAGAGAGAAGCATGGAATTCCTGAATAAGAGAATGTTGAATCATAGCACACAGATCCCAGGTCCTTCGATCCATTGAAGGATGTACCCAGAATGGATTAGAATCACTCCTTTGATCCATTGAAGGAATGGTTCGATGCATCGAAAGATGAACAAGCTGCGAGCAGTTTTAATGATATCTCCTATTCCGAAACACCGATTGATGTCTTGGCTGGATTTGTTGATGCTGGGTACCTCTTTAACCCACACAAAGGTCGTTCAGAAACCAGTTATGTTTTCACTATAGGAAACACGACGATCTCTTGGAGATCAACAAAGAAAATCCTTGTTGCTACTTCCTCGAATCATTATGAGATTATTGCTTTGTATGAAGCTGTTAGAGAATGTGTCTAGCTTAGGTCAGTCATAGGTCATATTCGAGGGTCTAGTAGATTACCATCTACTGTTACCACTTGCATCTTTGAGGATAATGCAACGTGCATTGAACATATGAAGTTGGATTTTATTAATGGTGACAATACAAAATATATATCGTTGAAATTCTTCTTTAATCAGCAACAACAACAGTTGTTGAATAACCAAGTGAATCAAATTGGTTCCATTGATAATGCCGCAGACTTGTTAACCAAGTCACTACCTAAATCTAATTTTGTGAAACATGTGAGAAGCATTGGAATGTGCAAGTTATCTGAACTCCAAGACTGAGTTTACAGTCAGGAGGAGTTATATTTCTGTAGACATCAGAAGGAGTCTACGTCACATGTAATAACATTTGTAATTGATGCGTTGTACTCTTTTTCCCTTAGCCCAAGCTTTTGTTTTTAATTTACCCATGAAGTTTTTGTTTGTTTGGCAAGGTTTTTAGTGAGGCAACAAGTCGTGCATCATTCTTGAGGTCATCGACACAAGGGGGAGTGTTTAAAGAGATTTATTCTCCATAATTCTTGGTGTGTGTCTTGTCCTATTTAGATACGGATTAGATTAGATAGATACAGAGAATCCCTGTTTTATAGTGATAGTTATTGTAACAAATTGTATTAGCCTATATTTAAGGCATTCTCCCAAAAGTGACAATTTTCAGTTATCATATTACTCTACTTCAACACTTATTAGATAAATTATGGCCGGGTATTTATTTTTTTCTCGATGGGAATGTATGTAAGGTAATGAAACCAATTAACTAGACCTCATGTATGAATTGTCCTGTACCTGTTTGGGGTTGATTCTCAAAGTGTATTATGGGAATGTCAAAAAATTTCATTTAAAAAACACTGTTTCACGTGTGTTTTGATAAAAAAATTACTAGTTTTTAAAACTGCGAAGAAACTTATATTTTTTTAGAAGCTTATGTCAAAATAAACTTACTTATCAAATGCATCCCAAGTCATATATACTAGAAAATACCCGCACTCGTTGTGTGCGGAACAACGGAAATAGGGTCTGGAAGGGTAAAAACATGTTTATAGCAATTATTTTTTATTTTTCTGAGTTTTTTTTAATAAAAATTAGGACTAAATATGGGCTTTTTTACGGAAAATATTCGCATTTTTGGAAGTTCATATAAGAGAGGGCTTGGCTTTTTTTAATAGAAATGTGTTTATTTGAAGCATCACCGTATATCAATCATCAGAGACAATTAACGTACATATCATCATTTAGCAACAAATAATCCTACACAATTATCACCAGCCGGTGAGTCTTGAATCATATCGATGGCCACCCAAATGTGTATAGTGTGCTCAGGCCTGTTTAATATGATTTTTGAAAGCACTTTCAAACTTAAAAAAGTACTTTTATCAAACTCAAAGTGTTGGGTTATAACTGGAAGTGCTTTGAACAATTTTATGACATCCAATCAATTCCAATTTTAGGTTTTATTCTTTCAATTTTTTGATTTTGTTCAAATCTGAACAAACCATTGGTATTTGAATTGGGTTTGAATTGAATGGATTATGTGAGAATGAGTAGTTTTGAATTGAATTCTATGATCTTGTGTAATGGGTATTGGATTGCTTGTACTGGATTTTTTTGAACGCCCTTTGAGGATTTTGTAGTATATTCATCAAAGAGATGTTAAGCCAGCATTATACTATATATTAGCTTTTTGCAACTTCCATCGGTGTAAAGGGGTGACTAGAGAATTTGATTGCTCCTCTTTCTCTCCATATTTAATTTTTTGTTAAACAGAATGTGATCGTCTTCCTCACAAGTTGGTGCAACATGATTAAGAATTTTCAATGTATCTACATAAAAACCTGAACTGAGAAAAATAGGAGATAAAGAAAGTGGACATTTACATTATATGCTTTTGTCACATGAAGATCTAAATGAGACAGAATTTAACTTGTTCGATGCAAAAATATCTTCCGCGGAGAGATCTTTCCGCGAAGCAGTCTCTTTTATTGGCCTCGGATAGTTTGACCGCAGATATCGGTTTATCCTGTATGTGCTTCGTATACTGGCATGCCACCGGTTTTCAACGGAATATAGAATGTAAAGCTGTCTGACTTCTTGATAAGCGATTAAGACAAGGAGAGCACCAACCCTGTCTGAATAGGTCATTCTCGCCTAGTAACCTAGGACTTTTGATATGTGTTTCTAGCAAAGCCTTCGAAATCGATACCTCACACTCCCTTATCAGTGCAAAGCAGAGCAATCTCTCTGAGGATGTGTTGAGAACACTGCTTCCTTTGAGTATCCAAAATCTCACTCGATAGGTGACAAGCCCTTCAACCGTCCAGTCGCAATTGCTTCCTTCTGATCGCAATACTCTCACTCGATAGGTGACAAACACTTTAATCTGCTGGTTGCAAAGAAAATAGAATCTCTTGACGAGATGTCTGTCTAGGTGTACTTGCGTATAGCAAATGTATGTATTTGATCGGGGACCTATTCCACAAAGCTCTTACTTCCCTTATATAATGCTCAGTAGTTGTCTTTCAATTACTTTGAACTTCTTCTGTTCTTGCTCTTTGAATCTCAATATAACTCTGACACCAGCATACGGGTTTTTAATCCTTTTATAGAACTTCAATGCTATCACAATTCTTTTATCAAAGAAACCCATCTAAAACAGAAAAGGTATGATAGACATCTAAGCCGCATGGAATCAGCTAACGAATTATAGTTCTAATCGAACTCTACTTATTACACTTGGCCGGTCACCAAGCTCTTTATAAAACATGAGCAGCTCGCCAAGACTTCAGCCAATCTTGGGTCGCTCACCAAGACTTCAACCATTCAAGCCCAATATGAAATATTTATTTCGGGCCCAAACATTGTCACTCAAGTCTTGAACTTGAATTACTTGTACAAGCGAAAAGACTTGAATATTACCCGACTGATGCGCTGTTAAACCAAACGGTAACATAACACCCAAGTGCCACGTTACACAACTCCTCCAAAAAGTTGCATCATTCGGCTGACGTAATATAAAAACACTAGTCCACATCAACAAAATCTCATTCCCAACGAGACCTTCTCACTTGCCAGACCAGTTCTCCTTCTGCAAAACTCATGCCCTTAGTACATCGGTCATAGGCACGAGCCACCTTTCGTTTTTCAGCACATAGACTATCATAAGCTTGTATTCTCTTTTCATCCAAGTCTTCATGCTCTTGCCACATTGCTTGTACATAATCTTCATTGATCAGGCTATGTTGTTCCATCACCCGTAAAGATTGAACGTTGATTTCTAAAGGCAAGACTTCATCATGGCGGAACATTAATGCATAAGGAGTGGTACATGTGGGTGTCCTTTTACTTGTTCTATAAGCCCACAGGGTGTTAAATAATTCTTCATGCCACAGTCTGGCATTACTCGCAAGCATCCGTTTAAGGATATGGATAATGATTTTATTGCTTGCTTTAGTTTGACCATTGGATTGAGCATAGTATGGAGAAGAGTGTAGAAAATGTATTCCAAAATCCTTCATAAGCTCATCTACATCTCCAGACATGAATTCTGCCCCGTGGTCTGAAACAAAACTCTCAGGAATGCCAAACCGACAAATGATATCTTCAAATAAAAACTGGCGGATGACCTTTGCTGATGATACCCTGAGAGGTCGAGCTTCAACCCATTTTGTGAAGAAATCAGTAGCCACTATGATGAATTTGTGCCCCTCAGATGAATGAGGATAATCATTCCAATTAAGTCTAAAGTCCATCCTCGAGCTGGCCAAGGCTTGATTATAGGCTGTAATGGTATTCTGGGCATATGGTTGATTGGACCATGTTTCTGGAATTCTTCACAACCTTTAGCGAACATGATGCAATCTCTGAGCATTCCTGGCCAATAAAAGCCATGTCTCCTTATTAACCATCTCTTCTTAAGACCGGCCTGATGTGCCCCGGCTATCCCAAGATGGACCTCCCTCATTAATCGCTTAGCTTCACGTCCAAAGACACACCGTAAAAGTATGCATTCCTATCCTTTTCTATATAACTCAACGTCCTTGAGTACATAATTAGGAGCTAAAAAACGAATCTGCTTTTCTACCGGACTAGTAGGATTCTGGAGGTAAGAAATAATGTCCTGTCTCCAATCCACATCAATGTGATCAAGTGTAGCAACATACCACTCATTTTTATCTTCTTGGCGAGCAAAGAAAGATGGAAGGGTTTTTCGTTCAACCTTTAATATCCGTTCGCGTACTCCATCTTGCAAACTCACCCCCGTTTCTAGTTGAGCCAACTCGTTTGCCGCATAGTTCCTCTCGCGAGGAATATGACTCAACTCCACCTCAGTAAACAAATTGAGTAAATCACAGGCTCGTTTAGCATATGGTTCTAGGACTGGCCCAGCCTTATACTTGGTTTCAAGCTGTTTGATCACTAATTGGGAGTCTCCAAATACATGCACATCAGTGATCTCCATATCTAAAAGAAGTTCCAATCCAATTATTAAAGTTTTATATTCTGCTTGGTTATTTGTGCATCTGAAGTCCAACCTGAAAGAATAAGAAAAAGGTTGGCCGCGTGGAGAAACTAACGCTACTCCTGCCCCAGCCATAGTACTCGTACTTGACCCATCAAAGTATAAACACCAAGGGGCCAAATCAATACGAGCAAGGTCCTGTTCTGGCACCTCATTAACATCCTCTATTGGATGATGGGCCAGAAAATCAGCCACGGCTTGGCCTTTAACCGCCTTCTGGGGAACGTACTACAAAGAAAACTCTGATAAAGCCAGAATCCACTTCCCAATGTGTCACCGGAGAATAGGCCTGGACAACATATACTTCACCAAGTCTATTTGTGTTATGACGCACGTGGTGAAGGAAATCATGTAGTGCCTCAACTTACACCCTGAAAAATATAAGGCTAGGCACATTCTTTCCATTGGAGAGTATCTCGTTTCACACTCATTCAGGGTACGACTCAGATAGAAAATAGCACGTTTAGTTCCTGATGTGTCGTCCGAAGCTAATAAACTTCCAATAGAAAGGTCAGTAGCTGAGATATACAGCTTAAGAGGAACCCCTGGCCTTGGAGGAACCAAGACTGGCAGGTTCGTTAGATATGCTTTGATGGTCTCAAACGCCTCTTGGTGAATAGGCTCCCATATAAAGTCTTTCTGATTTTGCAGCTTGAGCAAAGTTGAGAATGGTTGTGTTTTCCCAGCAGCATTGGCAGTAAACCGTCGTAAGAAATTGATCTTTCCTAATAAACGTTGTAGCTCCTTCTTACTCTTTGGTGGGATTGCACTAAGAACCGCCTGTTTTTTGTAGTCCGGTATCTCGATCCCACGCTGATGAACCAAAAAGCCCAAGAAGTCTCCTGCCTGTACTCCAGATACACATTTGGCTGGATTCATCTTCAGTTGATGTTGCCTCATTCTGAGAAACACTTGTCGTAAGTCTTCAAAATGGTCATTCCTGCATTTCATTTTAACTACCACATCATCGATATACACTTCCATAGTCTTGCCAATAAGATCATGGAAGATTAAGTTCATTGCACGTTGGTAGGATGTCCCTGCATTCTTGAGTCTAAAGGACATGTCCACGTACTCAAATACTCCTGCAAATCCTGAACACTGAAACGCAGTCTTATGTCTATCTGATGGTAGCCAGCAGTTCTATCCATGAATGTTAACATCTCATGATGAGCCACTGAGTCTACCAACAAATCCGATACTGGCATTAGGTAAGCATCTTTTGGAGTTGCATTGTTCAAGTCTCTATAGTCAACACACACTGGCATTTTTCCATTCGTTTTCTTGACTGGGACTACGTTGGACAGCCACGCATTATACTTGACTACTCGTATGATCCCTGACTTGAGCATCTTCTCGACCTTTTCCTTGACTAGAATTGCGGTTTCTATATTCATCCGACGCATTTCTTGTTTCACGGGCTTCTTCCCTTCTACGATGGGTAAGTTGTGACAAACCAAGTCTGGCGACAAACCTGGCATGTCGTCATACTTTTCTGCAAAATAATCAGCGCATTCATGCAGCAATTCAATGAGCTTTAGTCGTTCTTCAGGCTCTAGGAAGGTACTAATGGCCGCAAAAATTACCTCTTCATTTGTCCCAAGATTGATCTGTTCAATGGGATCCTTGAATTTAGGAGGTAAATCATCCAAGGCTGCTGGAGCTAATTTAATTTCTTCCTCCTCTTCAAAGTCATGCAATACCTCTTCATCCACATATTCCAATGTTGCAATCATTGGAACCTTCTCATAGGCTTGACTCTCCAACAGAAAATTGTGAAAGCGCTCGTGTAAAGAGTAACAAGCCTCAGTCTCTATGCTTGATAGAGACCGGATCATTGAGAACGTTTGGATGTTAGCTCAATGGTGTAGGGTCTGCCACTATCTTGATTCACTTGAATTATACCCCACTGAGCTAGTTCAGAGGCCGTAACGCCAACTGGGCAGCCTTTGTTATCAACACCACATACCTCCAATGGCCTAAGGTCACTGTTGTAATAGCTAGCTTCTAACGAGTTAGCAGAAACAGAATACGGACGAGGATCAGCCTCGACAATTTCTGCTTCACCAGACTCCATATTCCAGAGTAACATCTGCTGATGGAGGGACGAAGGTACACAATAACTCATGTGGATCCAGTCATGCCCCAGAATTGCACTGTATAGAGCTGTACACTTTGCTACAAAGAATGTATAAGTACCTGTGGCTGGACCGATGTGTACCTACAAAAAGACAATGTCCAAAGTCTTGGAAATGCTACCCTGAAAATTTCTAACGTTTAGTGTGGTCTCTTGGATAGCAGACTTGGGAACGCCTAATAAGGTCATTGCTTTGACTGTGATGATGTTCACTGCTGCCCCTGAGTCCACTAAGAGTTTATTTAATTGAATTCCCTAGACTTTTCTTGTGATATATAACGTCCGCATGTGCATGGCCATGTCTACAGTAGGCTTGGCGAACATCATCTGTCCCTTCGTTGATGATGAATCAGTCTTTAGTGTCTTGGCGAGTGCTAAATTATCTTTCAATATTGGTTCGTCTTCTGGCACCACCAAGTTGTTGACGCTTCCGCTCGTGATTGATTCATCCGTTGATGCTGGTGGAGGTAAAGCATATTTGGAGGACAAAATAAACACCATGTTAACAGTGGTATCTTCCTCCTCAATGTATTCTTCAGCTTCTTCATCTTCACCCTCACCGTAATCCAACAAATGCTCTTCATCTTCATAGTTGTTACCCTTAGCCTGTTGCCCCTCAGAGTCCAAAGTTGTAGTGACCTCGAGAGAAGCAACGTGTTGCAATTGATCCTCAGGGTTAGGATCTATGGTTGCTGGCATGAGTGGTGCTGGATCGTGCTCCTTTGGAGGGGAAACAGGTTGTCAGACCCTCTTCTGTTCTTCTACAATTAAAGGTCTCGGTCTCCATTACAAGACCTTGGGCTCGCTTGGAGTGTTTTGCTTTTGAATGTTTTTCCCTTCCTTTGGAGGTGTATGTAGCCCCATTGTTTTCATCGTTTCATCC
The DNA here is from genome assembly GCA_946800695.1 of Geum urbanum. Classification (NCBI taxonomy): domain Eukaryota; kingdom Viridiplantae; phylum Streptophyta; class Magnoliopsida; order Rosales; family Rosaceae; genus Geum; species Geum urbanum. The sequence goes on along the minus strand of OX327007.1, from coordinate 5,258,152 downwards.
TCAAAAGTGAGACGTCTTCTCACTGGCCTTCGTTGTGTGATTTCACGATGATCCTCAGGAATAGGTTCGGGTTTTTTCCCTTTAGATCCCAACTCTGGGTTACGGTCAAAGACACCTGGCCGTTGTGCTCTCACTTTGGGCTCGCGAGACTTCTTCCCAAAAACCACTGAGGGGTTTGCTGCAAGGGCATTCATTCGCCTTTGTAGCGCATCTGGAGAACACACCAGTTCTTCTTCTTTGAGCAGACCTGCTTCATAAGCCTCTAATGCTCTTTTGGCTTCTCCAAAGCATCGCTGAAGGTTTCTTCTTCTACTTGGAGTTACCTCCATGGTTTTCCCTTTCTCCTTCACGTACCATACGTTCTCCTTTGTGATATTTCTTGAAGCTGGAGGGACATATGGCCTTGCGAGCGCATCAGCAACTTCTGATTCAGATTTCTTGACTTCACTGATCCTTTCTGTTGCTCGCGAGCGCTTGGGAGTTGGAGTATCCATTTGTCTTGCTCGTTGGGGTTGATGATCTGTTTGTGAAAATAGCTCTAGGAAGAATTTAACTGCTTCAGCCAATTCTTCATAGGAAATTTTCAACCCGCTTCTGAGCTTGCAATGAGCACAAAGGGCTACTGGCGACTCCGCTTTTAGGTCCACTTCTTCTTTTATTTTTTTATATTTTTTGACGTTTGCTTGCTTCGTGGACTTTCACCAGTAGTTTGATGACTGTTGATCTATTTCCGTTTGTTGGATTTATCTTGTGTTAGCTCCAACATTCCAACCGTCAATGATAAGTCAGTCGCCAAGCCTGACGAGGTCTCTTGGTCTATCATTATTTCTCCCTCGAATTCACTGTTGTATCCTGAATTTCAAATCACGACAAGCACTTGTGGAATGGAGACCCCATTTGTGATGGTATCGACAATAGAGTAGACCCCTGACATCCTCAGGATGTGGGTCTGGAAATCCCCAATTATCAGGAACTGTTGCTATTCCTGCTCGGACTAGCTCTTCAAATATTTCCTCTCGCCTAGACGCATCATATGTAATCTCAGTCTGCTTAGGCCGGACAAATGCAATATTACGTCTAGACCTCCGCCTTGACCTCTTTCTTTTATAGGTTAGTTCAGATTTATTGCAATTGGAAGAAGTGTCGATGGAAGGAAATGATGTGTCGGGAGGAGGTGATGCCCTATGAGGATAACATGGATGCCATTCGACCTCTCCCTTGTAGTCGATTTTAATCACTTCCCAGTTGATCAACCCTTGGATCTTATCTCTAAAGGTCGAACACATTGCTGTTTGATGACCAAATTGGTTATGAAATCTGCAGAAATGCTGGGTTGGACCTTCATACCGTAATTGTTTGAGTTCAAGTACCGGGTAGTAAAAGATCAAACCTACGTCCCTTAGCCTATCAAGGATCTCCTCCAACTTGTCACAGTTGAAAGAATAGGCCAAAAAGAAAGATTGATTCCAGTCTTCCACGCCTCCAATAGAACTATCGGGTGATAACCACTCGACGTCAATCATATTTACTTGATGCGGTGGGAAGGGCTTAGAATCCACTAATGCTGCTGTCTTGGATGCTCCCTCCAGCTCTAATCTTCCTTCATTGATCCATTTCTGGATCTGGTCTTTAAGCTTGATGCAGTCTTTTGTAATGTGGTTCCATGCTCCATGAAACTTGCAGTATTTTTTACCTTTTAACTGCTCAACCGTAGGAAGAGGTCCAAAATCTGTTTTGACAGCACGCATACTATATAGTTCGTCCAAGATCTCATGAGCCATATTGGCATCATAAGTGTATGTTTCAAACTCTGGCTTAGTAAAAGCCACTGTTGAGAGTTTGATTGGACCCTTATTCTTCTGAAGCTTACGGGGCTTTAAAACTTTGTTTGTTGATAAATCCACAGCTCCCACTTGCTCGCCATCAGAGTCCGATTCTTGGTCGCCTATATCCTCAATATAAACCACCGTTTTTGGTTTTAGCCTATCATAAGACTTAGCATTATACGTTCCCTTGGATGCATTTCTTCTATTATCTCTTTCTTGCATGGCACTGTAATCTTTAGTTACAGCCGTGATAAGCTCATTCAAAGAGAAGTACTTGCTATTTAAGAATAGTTGGTGATATGTGTCCTCCAAACCATTCTTGGCCATTTCTACCACTTCTTCTTTACCGAGTGGAGTCTTACATATGTTATACTCTGACCGGAAACGGTGCAGAAAGGTGACTGGACTTTCTGTTACCGATTGGCTCAAGGAAGCCAGCTTTCCAACACTAGTTTCAGGTCTTGCCATTCCAAAGTGATTTATGAATAAAGCCTCCATATCCTTCCACTCACTGATCGAGCCCTTTTCTAATCCCGTATACCATACGAGGGCTGACCCTGACAAAGATGATCCAAAGACTCTCAGTTTGAGTCCCTCGTTATCGGCAAACTGCCCCAATTGCAGCGTGAAATAAGCTAAGTGTGTTGTCGTATTAGAATCATCATCGCCAGAGAAAGTCTGGAAGGTCTGATGCCGGTAAAACTTTGGTCATTGCCAAGCATCAGGATCATCCTTCTACATAGGAGGAAACAGTGTCTCATATGTATCGTACATCTTGGCCAGATGTATGTCGCAATCGTTTAAGAACCTGTTTAACCGTTGCTCCTAAGCAGGAGGAAAAGACTCTGCTTGTCTAGTCTTTCTGGCTAGGTCAGATACGGATTTAGTTAGAGACGTTATTTCCCTGTCTGTCCTCTGAGACAGTGTCGCTGCATGTCGGCGGTATTCATCCAAACTTGTTCCCAAGTGTTGGAGGATATATATCCGTAATTTATCTTGACCTTCTACCAAACTTGTTACTTGGGCTCCCATGGCCTCTCTCTCCTCCCGATTCTGTTGAATTATACCCGTATTGATTGAATTCCGGCTACCGTTGTGTCTATAAAGTTGCTTTGGGTAGTGAGAAGAGTTGTTTGCTGCTCGATCCTTTCATCGAGGGTCGTGTAGTAACTAGTCTGGTGGTTATCGCGCATAGCCGCGTAAGCTAGGTACTCTGAGAACGTAAGTTCCGCTATCTCCGCTTCACTTAAGGATTTGAACGACATGGTGTTAAAGTCTTTAGAGAGGATAATTTCAACCGCTTGATTACTCAATGAACAACACCGAGTATATGTATGTTCACGGTAAGCCAGTTATGGGTGCTTGCGACACTGAGGGTAATTCCTTCGATACGGATCCCCAATTGTCACTTAGAGACGCAAAGATATGTCCCACTGGGCATGCCAAAATATTCGATGGAAAAATATCTCCCGCGGAGAGATCCTTCCGCGAAGCAGTCTCTTTTATTGGCCTCGGATAGTTTGACTGCAGATATCGGTTTATCCTGTATGTGCTTCGTATGCTGGCGTGCCACCGTTCTTCAACAGAATATAGAATGTAAAGCCGCCTGACTTCTTGATAAGCGATTAAGACAAGGAGAGCACCAACCCTGTCTGAATAGATCATTCTCGCCTAGTAACCTAGGACTTTTGATATGTGTCTCTAGCAGAGCCTTCAAAATCGATACCTCACACTCCCTTATCAGTGCAAAGCAGAGCAATCTCTCTGACGATGTGTTGAGAACACTGCTTCCTTTGAGTATCCAAACTCTCACTCGATAGGTGACAATCCCTTCAACCGTCCAGTCGCAATTGCTTCCTTCTGATCGCAATACTCTCACTCGATAGGTGACAAGCACTTTGATCTGCTGGTTGCAAAGAAGATAGAATCTCTTGACGAGATGTCTGTCTAGGTGTACTTGCGTATAGCAAATATATGTATTTGATCGGGGACCTATTCCACAAAGCTCTTACTTCCCTTATATAATGCTCAGTAGTTGTCTTTCAATTACTTTGAACTTCTTCTGTTCTTGCTCTTTGAATCTCAATATAACTCTGACACCAGCATACGGGTTTTTAATCCTTTTATAGAACTTCAATGCTATCACAATTCTTTTATCAAAGAAACCCATCTGAAACAGAAAAGGTATGATAGACATCTAAGTCGCATGGAATCAGCTAACGAATTATAGTTCTAATCGAACTCTACTTATCACACTTGGCCGCTCGCCAAACTTTTTATAAAACATGAGCTGCTCGCCAAGACTTCAGCCAATCTTAGGTCGCTCACCAAGACTTCAGCCATTCAAGCCCAATATAAAATATTTATTTCAGGTCCAAATAGAACTATAGATATTTCAATGTAGCTACATAAATGTTTGTTTTGACGATTTTGTATTTGAAGCTTGTTATGGTCTTGAATGCTTGTTGGTTTTTGGTATGAAGAATCATCACTTTTATTTGCTATAGTTGGAGAAAGGCCAAAAATCTCAGGAACCATAAGTTGCACTAACAAATGGAATTAGGAACACTGGTACAACATCACTCCAAAAGCTTGAAAAGATCCTGTACATTACTAATGTTTTCGTTAGTTCTCATGGATTCTAATTTTTTAATGTGCATGGAGGCTTTCTTGATGGATGATGGTTCTCAGTTTTGTTGTCCTTTGCAAGTGGTTATCATAAAATTCAGAATATGAAGAATCTGTACATGACCATAGTAGACCAATAATACTATGTTGAATTTCTGTTTTGCCAGTATGATAGCCCCGCTGCACTATTTTTGCCGACTTCCATAGATTAGTGATATGCATTGTGTTGTCAGGAAAGCCGAAAGTATGGATTAATCTCAATATTGGTGTATGTTTATGTAGGTTTGAGCTCTAGTGATTAAAAACACTAATCCATACACATTGTAACATCGTAAAAGTATTTATAAGCCTCTGTCTTTACCAACTCACCTCCTTTTATCAATCTTTTTACTATCTTCTTCTTTTTTGGGGAACTCTAGTTACTGCCTCTGATTTGAACATGCCTTTCCTCTGTTTCTTGTAATCAGAGAATTCATTTGTCCTTGCATAATAACAGGAGTTTTTTTTCATTAGTCAATCTATAGGTCTCAGATTATAATGCATTCTACCATTTATATCTATTGTATTTTATTTGATCAATTATTTTGGTTCTTTCTTATCTCCATTTAAGAGAAGAGTGGTTTATTTACTGCTGTATCACTTTACCAAGTGACTTGACTGATAATCCAATTCTTGGTTTTGTTTATTGGTTTATGGCTTAAATTGTAAATTAAAATTAATTATGTTTTGGACTACACCCACGTGACCTTATAGAATTTGGTCACTAGCATAATCCTCATAGGATTGTGAGTATGCATGTCGGCATATTACACAACCATATACTCATATATATGTTTTTGGGTATTGATCAGAGGTAGAGAGAGAATTTGGCCACAATATTTTGTGTGAGAGAAGAAGAACAACTAGTATAGCTTATAGCCTTGAGATTATTCTTAGAGTTTTGTATCATCTCTTTTGTGCATCTATACTTCGACGTAGTTGTTTAAATCTTTTTAGCCCATTGAGTGTATTTGGTGTAATTGAGTTTTCCGTTTGTGTGTGAAACACCTTATAATCTCCTTTTGATATTACTGGAATCTCCTCACCGTCTCTGTCCATGGATGTAACCTGATTTGGGTGAACCACGTAAATCTATGTGTTATAAATTTTTTGGTTTATCTTTCATATTCGTTGATACTTCGTATTGTTTGGAGCTTCCGTACAACAAGTGGTATTAGAGCTCAAACTACGTCTGGGTTTGCGATTTTGTCTACAATTATGAAGTTTGCTACATTGGCGAAATATGAGATTGATAAATTCATGGGGAGGAATGATTTCGATGTTTAGCGTGTAAAGATGCAAGTCTTTTGTCTAAAGCTTAAGAGATTAGATATGACCAAATCAATTACAAATATGTTGTATATGAGCAACGACTATGCATTCTTTATATTTTTTGAGGGCCAACTTGATCGGTTATGTGAAGATGTGATAGTGAGACACCGCACTATTTTGATGACACCACCTACATCTTTTATAGAACATATTGGTTCTCTTGTGGAGAAAGAAGTCTGCATGCTTTCTTATGTGATTAAGTCTATGGACTTCGGTGCTGAATTTGGTAGTTCCTGCTACTTGATGAATTGGTCTTCATCGATTGTATTTTGTGTGAAGACTCTATTTGAGGTATGGTTTGATACTCATGCTGGTCGTTTTGTTACTTGATCTTTTGTGGCTCATGTGAGTGATGATAAACATGAGATGAGAACAAATTTTAGTTTCCTAGGATTTATTTGTGGGGTGAATATGTATGACATATGGTGTGTCCAGTTTATGTCATCCAAATATGTGATCAGCGAAGTTTTGCACTTTGGGGAGTATGACATGTTATGTGTTGAAGAGTTTAATGCAGGTTCAGATCACAGTGTTAGTAAGCAGGTGGAGCTTGTTCAAGCTTTTGTTCAAGCTAGTCAAGATGTGCTTGATTTTGTTGATGATATTGAAGAGAAGTAACTTCAGTTCTACTTTGTTGCTTTGGTTGAAAAAAATCGGTCTCTTCTTTGGGATCATCATTTTGTGATCAAGTCGGTTCCTATTTGCAAGTTCAAGCATCGCTTGGACTTGATTGCTACTTGTAATTAGTAGTTTTGGTGGTGGAGACTTTCGGAGAAAATTCAACTTTGAAGATTTTCAATAATTTAAGCCAAGGTGGAGATTATTGGTTTATGTCATAAATTGTAAACCAAAATCAATTATGTTTTGGACTACACCATGTGATCTTATGGAATTTGGTCATTAGCATAATCCTTATAGGATTGTGAGTATGCATGTCGGCATATTACACAACCATATACTCCTATATATATGCTATTCGGTATTGATCAGAGGTAGAGAGAAAGAATTTGGCCACAATATTTTGTGTGAGAGAAGAAGAACAACTAGTATACCTTGCTGCCCTGAGATTACTCTTAGAGTTTTGTATCATCTCTTTTGTGCATCTATACTTCGAGTAGTTGTTTAGATCTCTTTAGTATTTCCTCTCATTAAGTGTATTTGGTGTAATTGGGTTTTGGATTTGTGTGTGAAACACCTTGTAATCTCCTTTTTATCTTAGTGGAATCTCCTCACTTTCTCCGTTCGGAGATGTAACTCGATTTGGGTGAACCACGTAAATCAGTGTGTTATAGATTTTTCGGTTTATCGTTCATATTCATTGATACTTCGTATTGTTTGGAACTTCCATACAACATTGTTTTTGTGTAAAAACTATCTCATTTCATTTTAATTAACTATAAAAGTACTGAGTACTACCAACTTGTCTACGTAGATATGCATATATGGTTTCTCATCTGATTTGTGTTGTGTTTGTTGTACACCTAGTCTTGGAGATGTGAAGGGAGATGAAGCAAGTCAGGTTCTCCAACAGAGATGAAGCAAGTCAGGCTCTCCAAGTGTCGCGCTTGAACTTGATAATTAATTAATTAGTGATCGAAGTAGAATTATAAGTGTTTGTAAGAGTAACATTCTACACTTGTTATTACTTGTTGAAACAAATATATAATAGAGGCAAGTCCTCTTGTGAACTGATCTGAACTTTCCATTTTTAAGTAGCTTATTTTCATAGAAAAAAAAAACCCCACTTTAAAAAAAAAAAAACATTACCACACATAGCCTTATACAACCAAGAATGGAGGGCATGCAGATGCATGCATAGCGCTCTGCTAGCCTATATACAACATTATACATGCACAGCTTATTTATTACACACTTTAACACTTAGTTAACTACTACGTACGTACACATTCGATCAGGGCTTGAGGTTAAGTCCCCGATATTATTCATATATCATATATGCCTCATATCTTATATATATGCAAGCTATGCAACTATACGTAATGATGACGACGGAACACGTACGTACGTACATGATCCGAAGTCTCTCATATGTGCGTTTGGTAGTAATGCTCAGGAGCAGTACCGGGGTCGGGTTTCTCCAGAACACCATCCACATTCCTCAGCCAGAAAGTTTGGTTGTTAAGAGAAGCGGCTCCTTTAGGCACATCATTCATCACCCATTCATGCCCTTTAGGCACATATATTCCAGTTCGTGGATCCGGACCCCAGCTGTTCTTCCACGAGCTCGAACTCTCCGAAATCTGGTGCTCGAATCGATTTTCCTCCTTTCGGACCGACTCTTCGGCTCCTCTCCGTACCTTGCTGAAGTAGCTTTGATCCACACGCTTAGCTTGCCCGCGGCATGAACTGGAATCACCGAGCATTATTACCACGGCGTAAGTGTACAAAATCTATCCCTAGCTAAGAGTATGCTTCATGTTGAAAATGTTACGTTGCACAATAACATTGAAAGAGTTTACTGCGTCGACATTACGTTTTTTCGAGAAATATGTGTACGTTGTAGGCTTGTAGCATTCATGTTTCAGCTAGTACTATACATCGATCACTTTGGTTTACATATCTGAAAGCTACACTCCACTAGATCTGATGAATGAAAACATCAATAGTACCTGAGAAGAATTAGCCTTGATGACCTTGCAACTCCTCTTGTCATGCCCTCAGTGTTCACTAACAATATAAGAGAAGATGGCCGGGTACGTACGTACTATATATATAATCACAAGTCCAATTAAGGTAATCGAATATAATAAGCAGCTCGATCTTGTATATCACAAAGCTAGTTCGAACTAATGGCTTGAAACTTTGAAGAGACAATCTGTGGTATATTTAATCAACATAGAGCTAGGAATATGGTTCTATCTGTCTATCTAGGTATACGTAGGGCATCAGCAACTTAGTGAAAGTTATTTCATACAGTCGAAAAAGCAACATACGCATCGAAATTTCTTTTGAAAAAAGGGAAATAGTACGACCGATCAGTGTGCTCTAAGCATAACTTTGTAGGATACTCTCCTAAAATAGTTAAACAAGTGCATATGGTAAATGTGCCTTGTGTCTATTATTTCAGTACCGGGGGAATATATTTGCAAGTACGTTTTGTGTACAAAAAAATAGATCTTCTGATCTCTGAGATATGACATCTGGTACTGTACGTGGCAGCTCGTCTTCGGAGAAAAAATCTAGCTTGACCAAAAATCAAAAATGAAGAGGAAGAACCGTACCTGCTTATATACTAGTCGTGATCAATGGAGTGATACACAATATCATAGCATTCAAGAACCGGTATGTTAGATCACAACATTGATACACAACTGGAGAACAACGACTAGGCGACGAAGGTAAATTACTTCGTCGCTAGAGGTCAACTGAGGTGACGAAGAATGCATTCGTAGCCTCAGAAATATCATACGTCGCTTTACGGTCCATGTGACGACTAATGTTTTTCTACGTCACTTCATAAATATGATATAATCAAATTTAAGTATCTAAAGCGACGAATAGAAACTTAGTCGCCTCGAGAGATCTGATGTGACGAAGATTGCACAATATTCGTCGCCTCATTTTTTTAAAACTGAATCTATTCTCCTTCTTAAAGTCAAACCCCTTATAAGGTTGAAATTTTGGAAAAATAGGTCATTCGCATTCTGGAACTGTTTTTGGCCGATTTTGAGAGAAATTTGAAGAAATTGAGAAAGAAGCAGGTTGTTCTTGCCATCCATTTGATTCTTAAGGTTAGTTTGATTTTTATCTCTTTAACCCTCTTTATGACCATATTATATGTTAATTGAGAAGTGAAATTGATGTTTATGTGAAATTTTTGAAGTTGAATTGAATTTGGTCTTATGTTATAGTTTTAGTGTTTAAATTATTGAATTATGATAAATCATGTTATGGGTTCAAATAATATTTGAATTTTAGTTAAATTTAGTGAAATTTGTGATGATTGGTGTAGATTAGGCTTATTGGTCTCAATTAGTGGTGTTATTAGTGTTAATCATGAAATCGAGTGTAGAGTTATATATATTTGTGGTGTTTATAAACTTAGAACTCCCGTTTGAGAACCAACAACTCATCTAGTTGATTGAGATGAGTTGTTGATTCTCGAATTGTCCCATTTTTGGACACTTTATGTGAACAAAACTGTGTTGATCCTTTTTCTATTCATGTGGTTTCAGTTTCAGTTTTGGGATATAGTTTCGACAGTGTCTCCTTACAATGTTCCTCGAATGCAAATTATGTTGTTTAGATATGTGTGCACTTGGGGAACTATAGGGAGATGCTGCCAAAATTTCCCTAAACTGGAGCTGAAACCCATGGGTGCAAGAGGGTTGACAAATGTCATGTTCTCTTGAAGGGGATATGACCCTACCCGAAGGCATAAGGAGAAGAAGTGTGGGGACAGGTTTTGGTTGTATCATAAATGTGGTGTGGTAACTTTGTTCATATTGATTGTTTCTGTTGACAGAAAACATGGAAGGACACCCAGACAAAACCTGGATGACATATCCTCATGCTGATCCAAGGTACATCACAAGCCTATTCTAGTTTATGAATTTTGCTAGGCGACATAGTAACAGAACCGATTATCACTTCTGCTCGTGCAAATATTGTAAGAACGGTGTGTTCAAGGTTACTATGGATACCATGTATCATCACTTGTCACACAGTGGTTTGAATCTGGAATATACTGTCTGGCACCTTCACGGGGAAGTTTCAAGTGAACCGGTAATGCCCAGTCTCCGAAGACAATGGCCTCAAGACAAAGTCGATCCTTCTAGTAGTGCTGGTCCTTCAGTGAACCCGCAGTTAGAGATTCTACATGATGCATATCCGTATTATCCTAGATACTATGCAGATGCACCCCAATAATTTGTGGAAGATAATTCTGGCATCAACTTCAATGACATGGTAGATGATGATTATGAAAAGTACGATAGATGATTAAAGGAGTCACATACCCCATTATATGGAGGCAGTGAGGAAACTGTTTTGAGTGCCATATTTGATGCAATGGAAATGAAAAGTGAAAAAGAATGGTCGGACATACACTACCACGTTTTGCAACATTACCGGCGATATTTTGAAAAACAAGGCCGACGACCGGGAAAGTCGCCGGTAATGATCATCATTACCGGCGACTTACTCCGTCGCCGGTAATGTCGCCGAAATTTCGCCGGTAATGTTTCAAAACATTACCGGCGACCTCCTCCGTCGCCGGCAATGTCAAGCCAAACATTGCCGGCGAAATTCCGGCCGGAAAATCGCCGGAAATGCTTGGCTTGACATTTCCGGCGACGGAGGAGGTCGCCGGTAATGTTTTGAAACATTACCGGCAAAATTCCGGCGAAAAGTCACCGGTATTGTCTCCATTTCCGGCGATTTAATGAATCGCCGGCAATGCCTCTTATATTAGATGCAGATTGCAGCAGCTCATTCATTTGGATCGAAAAAAATCCGGTGAAATCGAAAGAAGGAAAACGCTCTGAAATCGATCCTTCGGTATTGTCAAAATTAAGGCGCGCGTCGAAAACTCGATCACTCGGGAAGCTATATATATATAGGTACGTGTATATATACGTATATGTGTATGTATATATATATATGTGTTGATCAAATCCAATTCGTGAGATATGAAATGTTGTTGATGTCACCGAAACGAGAAAACTGCTTGTAGTTAATCTTTTCTTGTCTCTGAATCAACAACTGGTATTATCGTAGTGTTATCGGAGTCAGGCTTAAGAGAGCCTGCTACCCAGTCAAATACTGAACTGAAAAAAGAAGAATACCATCATCGAGTACTGAATCAGATTCAGAGATTAGATCGATATATATATATATATATGCATGCATGTGTTGATTTAATTAGAGTTGAATTGAGATATCGCGTCGATTATTAGTAGTGAATGTGTGTATATATAATACGTAAAATTGTTAGAATTTTCAGGATGGACAAGAGTTGGATGAGCCTCGAAAGATGGGATGTGAGATATCACCAGGGAATTAGGAGTTTTGTGAATTTTGTGAAGGCTAATTGTGGAGACACTACACTTCATTATTGCCCGTGTAAAGAATGTAAGTGTCGCAGCGATCGATTTCGTTTTCCCATTGATAAAGTTCAGAAGCACCTGACTAAATACGGGTTTTGGGATAAGTACACTTGTTGGATTTATCACGGTGAAACATCGTTAGCGGGTCCGCATGATCATAGACAATTTGGTGAGAGGGACAGTCCACGCTATGATCATGGAGATTTTGCTGAGAGGGGCAGTCCATCCTATGATCCAACATCAATGTTAATCAATGATATGTTTCCTCATGAGAGCGGTGTATTTGCTGATGAAGCACCAAATGTCCCTCCCGTCGTTGAGGGTTTCCCCCATATTGAGCTAGTCGAGCCATTACCTGGAGCTCATGTCAACACAAGCGGTATGGACAAGTACAACAACCTGATTGCATTGCAACAGACTCCGTTGTACGATGGTTGTAGTAAGACTGTTCTTGAAAGTGTGATGGGAGTGATGCAGCTCAAAATGGAGAACAAAATGTCTGTTAAAGCTGTTGATTCTTGGCTGAAGTGGACTGCTTCGCTACTGCCACCCGGGCATCGTCTTCCTACCACTCATCATAAGGTGCGACATATCCTGAAAGATCTTGGGCTTTCCTACCTCAAAATCCATGCATGCAGATATGATTGTATTCTCTTCTAGGGAAAAGATCTTGAAGACCTTGAAGCCTGCCCGGTATGTTTTACAGAAAGGTATAAGTTGACTCCTGCAGGCAACAAGAAAGCTGTGAAGATACTTCGATATTTCCCGCTTATGGATAGGCTGGAGCGGTTGTTCATGTGTTCTTTCACGGCCGAAGCAATGAGATGGTGGGCTGAGAGGAATTTGCCTGACGATGACACCCTTATACACCCTTCCGACGGAGAGGCTTGGAAGCACATGGTCAGGGAGTTTGATCATTTTGCAGCAGATGTCCGAAATGTTTGGCTAGGGCTTTCATCTGACGGATTCAACCCTTTTGGCAACATGAGTCTTCAATACAGTATATGGCCAGTTATTTTGGTACCGTACAACCTTCCACCATGGATGTGCATGAAGAAGGAATACAATATGCTCACTCTGTTAATTCCGGGCCCGGGTTATCCAGGAAAGTGTCTCGATGTGTATTTGAGGCCTTTGATTGAGGAGCTTAAGTACCTGAGTGAGTGTGACCACCCCACTTACGATAGGTTCAAAAATGAGATGTTCCAGATGCATGCCATGCTTGTTGGCACCATCAGTGATTTTCCTGCCCGCGGTATGTTGTCGGGCAACGTTACCAGGGGTTACAGGGCTTGTTCAGAGTGCATGACGGTTGATTGTTGCAGTCCTCATTGCAGTAAAATTGTTCAGATGCGTCACCGTTGTTGGCTTCCATATGATCACCCATTTAGGCAGGATCCAGACGCGTTTGATGGGACTGTGGAAACAGGTGTGGCACCCAGGCGATGGACAGGGAAAGAAATTTTGGAAGTGTTGAACGAATATGATTTCGGCCAGCTGAGCAATCATCCTGAGATAGTGGCGTCAATTCCAGACAAGCCCGAAAGGTATAAGTTTTGGACACACAAGAGCATATTCTGGGAACTCCTCTACTGGCCCAGGTTTCCTATCAGACACTACCTAGATGTCATGCAGATAGAGAAGAATGTGTGTGAAAGTGTGGTGGGCACAGTTCTTAACTTGGAGGGGAAAACAAAAGTCATCCCTAAGGCACGCATTGATCTGAAAGCTATGGGACTGCGAAAACATTTGTGGTTAAGAGATGGTAAGAGAAAAATGCCGCAAGCTCCTTACACCGTCAAGCCGAAGCATAAGCATGAAATTTTTCGGTGGCTGAGTAATGTCAGGTATATATTCTTATGGCTATGCAGGAAATTGGCCTTAAATTTTTACCGGATTATGGTTATATGCGAGAAATATAATTGTTTGCCTATGGCTATATATATATATATGCAGGTATCTTTATGGCTATGCAGGAAATATAAGCAGGTGTGTTAACTTCCGGGACAATAAGATGTACGGATTAAAGAGTCATGACTGCCATGTACTGCTTCAACGCCTTTTCCCTATTTTCATTCGAGGGTACCTGCCCAAAGAGGTGGTGGAGCCATTGGTGGCCTTGTCAAGATTCGTTCAGAAGTTATGCACCAGGGAAGTTAAAAAATCAGATCTCAGGGAGATGCAAGATGACATCATTTTTATCATGTGCAAGCTTGAGAGGATATTTCCCCCAAATTTTTTCGACATCATGCCTCACCTGATGATCCATCTTCCCGAACAATTGTTGCTTACCGGTCCCGTACACTACACTTGGATGTATCCCATTGAAAGGTACAAATGATTCATACATTTGGTTTGCCTCTGTTTTTATATGTAAATTCTTATTTTTTAAGTAAGTTAACATGCACTTGTTAACTTGTAGACAATTGGGAGCCTACAAGTACTATGTGAAGAATAAATATACACCTGCAGGGTGTATCGCTGAAGCATATGTTGCGCACGAGTGTGTAACGTACACCAAAGTGTACTTGGGAGCGCTTGAGGACCCCCAACAACAGATGTTGATAGATGAACCCCAGTTCAACCTTTCTATCATCTCCAATGACGTGGTAGTACAGGGAAGCTTGCCAAAGTCATACAAGTTGGATGGAAATGAAGTAGCCATTGCCCACTGGTCGGTACTGATTAACTGTCAAGAAGTACAATATTGGAAAAATTATCATCTTCACTGCCCTGCTATTGCCGGAAATGTTGATTACCACAACAGGACGTTTGCAAACTACTTTGGTCAATGGATAAAGGTATATGTGTATATGTCTATTTTTTATATATATCCTTATATAGCATGTGTGTACGTACGTGGTTTTGCGGTTTCTATGTTCATAATTTCTTGTGTGGTTTCTTATCATTTTCAGATGAACCATGTAGCAAATGATGGTTGCCCAGAGTGGTCAAACGAATTGAGGGTGCTGGCGATGAAACCGATATCTTCAAAAGTTTACTCGATGTGTCAGGTCAATGGCGTGAAATTTATATGTGAAAATCGAGACGACCGACTGAAAACACAGAATTGTGGGGTGATGGTCCATGGTGGGCAGGATGGCGTTGACTACTACGTACGGTGTCCTTCATTCAGTTGTTGAACTAATTTGTGGGAACCGCATGGAAGTGCACTTGTTCAAGTGTAGATGGTTTGATACTAGCCCGGAGAACACAAGGACCGATCAGTACGGAACATTTTCAGTGAATACTGCTACTAGCTGGTATGAAGAAGACCCTTTCGTTCTTGCCTCATCAGTAAAACAAGTGTTTTACCTTGACAATCTTCTTAACAAAGTCCCGTGGAAGGTGGTTAACCATATTGCTCATAGAAACATATACAGTGCTGCCACACTTGGTGAGACCGCAGATGATGAGGAAGTTACTGCATACCAAGAGCCAAACGCTTTTGACATTCTGGAATCATCTACAATTCGCCTTAATAATGTGAGATCTGGGAGTGTGGTTCGAATTACTGGAGCAGAACTTCTCGATGTTAATCCATATGAAGTTGACGCTGATTCAGATGACGGCACATATTGCCAGAGGTTACCTATGAAACCGAGTTAGACTCAAGTGATGAAGATGATTACGATTATCATCCTTAGTACGTTAATGATGTAGTCGGAAATTGTAGTCGGAAATCGTGTTGGGGATCGTAGTCGGAAATTGTAGTCGGAAATTGTAGTCGGAAATTGTAGTCGGAAATCGTGTCGGAAATCGTTGTTGGAAATTGTAGTCGGAAAATGTAGTCGTAAATTGTACGTAGTCGGAAATCGTGTTGGAAATCGTAGTCGGAAATTGTAGTCGGAAATTGTAGTCGGAAATTGTAGTCTGAAATTGTAGTAGGAAATTGTAGTCGGAAATTGTAGTCGGAAATCGTAGTCGGAAATCGTGTTGGAAATCGTAGTCGGAAATCGTAGTCGGAAATTGTAGTCGGAAATTGTAGTCGGAAATCATTGTCGGAAATCGTAGTCGGAAATTGTAGTTGTACGTAGTCGGAAAGCGTGTTGGGGATCGTAGTCGGAAATCGTAGTCAGAAATTGTAGTCGGAAATTGTAGTCGGAAATCGTGTTCGAAATCGTAGTCGGAAATCGTAGTCGGATATTCTTCGGGAAATAATGACATTACCAACGAGTTGAGAGTTAACTCGTTGGTAATGACATTACCAACGAGTTGCAACTATCTCGCCGGCAATGTTTACTGAATATGGTCGAACCAGCTTGAGCTCTCCCTCATTTCTCACTATCTCAAACCCTAAAACTCCTCCTCTCCTCCTCCCAAACTGTTCCGGCCGCCTCCCTCTCCTCAAATCTCTCTTCCTCTCCTCCCCTCTCCCCTCCCCTCACCTCCTCTCCCTTCTCCTCTCTCCACACTAAAAAACCCCATTTCAAATTGAAATTTCCTCTCCTCCCCTCCTCCTCTCCTCCTCCCCTCACCTCCGTCGCCGGAAAATCACCTCGAACTCCACCATGGCAGGTGCATGCAAGCTCACTCTCTCTCCCTCTCTCTCTCTCTCAATTTTTATTTATTTTTGTGCATATATATATATATATACGTATGTACGTATGTGCGTATGTGGCAATGTATATATATATATATGTATGTGGAAATTAAATTTAATTAGGGTGATTTCGATTAATTTATATGCAATGTATATATATACCGGTAATGTTTGAAAAATGTGGAAAAATAGTTAGGGTGTGTGATTTGGATGAATATGTGATGCATATATATATATATATATGAAAATTAAATTTAATTAAGATGCATGATGTATATATATGTGTGAAAAATGTGGAAAATTAATTGGGGTGCGTGATTTGGATGAATATGTGATGTATGTGAGATATGTGAAAATTAAATTTAATTAAGATGCATGATGTATATATATGTGATGTATATATATATGTGAAAAATTTTAAGTCAAAAATGATGTATGTATATATGTTAATTTAGGTGATATAGTTGTTAATTTTACATATAATAGGTGAAAAATCGGAATCGGCATTTAACGTGTTTGGATTAAGGTGATATAGTTGTTAATTTAACGTATAATAGGTGAAAAATCGGAATCGGCATTTAACGTGTTTGGATTAAGGTGATATAGTTGTTAATTTAACGTATAAATTAAGGTGAAAAATCGGAATCGGAACGGTTTGGAACCAGAACGGTTTTAAACCGGAACCGCGTGGAACCAGAACCGTTTGGAACCGGAACTGTTTGTAACCGGAACCGTTTGAAACCGAACGGTTCCAGTTCCAAACGGTTTCGGGTTCAAACGGTTCTGGTTCCGCCCGGTTCCGGTTACATTTGGTTCCGGTTCCGATTTGTTATAGAAACGAATCCATGACTATTACGGTGTCCATGAGGTTTTGCGGCAAATTGGCTTCCAGGCATCAAACGGAGAGGTTCCCGAAATAGTGGAGGGAGTAGTAGTCAAGCTTCCTCCTCAGCCGCAGTTAGTAACATGCGCAGTGGGCCAATGATGAATGCTCGCACACAAGCCTTGATAGCTGCGCGAGCAGAGGAGGAAGCTGCACGATCCGGAGCCGTGCAACCGAAAGTCGAGCCTCGAGCCTCAGACAGCAGACGTCCCTCCGTCAGCAGACCCTCAGACGATCGACAGTCAACGGGGGCATCAGAAACTCCCTCCATCCGAATGCCCCCTATTCGCCCGGTGCCTACTCTCGTTTCACGGGAATCATCTGAGGCAGATGGTGCTGGCGCCTCATCGTCCAGGCCTCGTCTATCTCCGCCGTCCGGTCTCTTCCTACCCGACGAGATTCCTATGATCCCTGAATTCGATGATAGGGGGATGCTTATTTATGTTGAAGGACGGCCGGAGTTCCTGAGCGTGGAGGAAGCGTACAACTTCATCCCGTTCGACCCCGTGTATCTTTGGAGTGTGAGGTGCACAAACCAACAAACGGACGATGCAGATAAATTTTATTTAACATCAGATTGATTACTTAATTATTACTTAAGACTTACGATAGGTTCAATTAATGATATCAATTTGTTGACATTGTATTATTAGGCAATTTCGTTAATGGTACTGGAAAACGGAAAGGGGCTAGAGGCACCTGCACCGGGAAGAGACTTGAGCAGGCCACCGGGGGAAGGAAAACGCCCATTAGGGCCAATGAGGATGGCGAGGTGATCGAGGCATTTGACACCACGCGAAAATATGTCAGCATGGCCGGGGCGATCGTGCGGGACAAGGTCCCAATGCTTTGGTCAGATTGGGAATCTGTGCCTATCTACGTGAAGATGCAAGTGCATAATGCACTGAGTGTGAGTTAAATCGTATTTTCATTACGTAAATTTTACATTTATTAATTAAGTCCAAATAAATATATAATTTTACCGTTTATATATTCATATTGCAGGTGTGGTTTGACGTGGATGAAGTTCTTATTCACACGTGGGTAGAGCGTCAACTACATATGAGGTGATGTGCTTCGAGTCATTTGAGTATATATCGAGTTAGATTTTTGTTTATCAAGTGTTTTAATATCTCTAACTTTTTTTTCCTGGTGTTAATATAGGTATAAAGAGTGGAAGAACGAGCTTTCTTCACATTACACTCTATACAAGGAGCTAGGCCGAGGTTCTACCCCTAGCGAATTCTAGATTAGGGAGTACGAGTGGCTGTGGCTGATAGCCCACTTCGAGCACCCCAAAGTGAAGGTATGCATCCTGAACATATCTTACAAGCCTAATGTATCGTATCACATTCAAATAGTTAGTTACTAATTTTTTTACAAAGGTTTATCAAACAAGGCGATTTCGAAGACGAACCGGGCGAAAAGATTGAAAAACACCAGGGCCCATCATGCAGGTTCACTCAACTATTTGGGTTGGTCGAGTAAGGCGCAGCAATAACAGGAAGTGAACCCGTTGGTGTATATTCATCAGAAGTTCTATCCGCAGTGCCCTGAAGAAGTGGTAAGTCTTTCGCCTCTCCATATGTTAATAAAACTATTTTTCGATATTAATTTATTTTGTTAGATAATACATTATTCATTTTCGCTTTTCAATTAGGCGAGAGTGAAGGAGGCGACCACAGAAGTGACCATGAATATAGCTCGGAATGACTATCCTGACTGCTCCGAGGAAGAAGTCACCTAGTATGCCTCTCAGATCGATCCGCTTGATCGGCCTATAGCGGCTCAGATCATGGCAAAAGCGTGCGGGATTGGAAACAATACCTACTACTGTAGGGGAATGGGCTCGGCGGGCGGAGGAGTATTGAAGAACACTTCAGAATACTCTACCGGGTCAAGAAGTTCAACTTCTAGTCGTAACCTCGCAGCGGAGCTTCATAGGACGCAGAGGGAGTTGGAGGAGCAAAGGAGGCAGATAGCCGAGCAGCAGGCAGTCAGAGATGTCGAGTACCGGGGGATGATCGAGCAACACCGACTCATGATCCAGCAGCAGACACAAATGTTCACCTGGATGCAGACGATGTACGTGGCTCAGACTACCGGACAACCGCTCCCCACACCTCCCCAGGTCCCTATGTTCCCCAGTTATCCACCACCACCACCACCACCACCACCACCGCCGCCGCACCAGTCACCGCCACAGCAAGACCAGGGTAGCCACCGGAGTTCAAATGAGTACATGGATTTCTTCGATCCTGACCCGCAAGTTCCTCGACCCTGACGTGTAGTTCTAGTTTATTTTCGTATCGTTGCTATTTGTACTGTACGTTGGATATTTATGTGTGTACTGTTGATGTTGTATTTGTACGGTTTATGTCTTTCAATGCAGGTTCTGGAATTGGGTCCAATCCAGAACCGACTTTTTTTTTCAAAATTTTTCCAGACATTGCCGGCGACATAGGTCCATGTCGCCGGCAATGTCTTCAAATTCCGGCCACGGCGGCGCAAACATTGCCGGCGACGTGAAAATGAGTCGCCGGCAATGCTATCTCCGGCGGCCAATTTCCGGCGACGTCATTACCGGCGACTTGTCGCCGGTAATGACATTTCCGGCGAGAAAAAAAACAAGGCTGGCGACTTAAAGTCGCCGGCAATGTGTCTTATTCCGGTAGTGATAAGTGTTAACTCTTTATTTATTTACATTAATAAACTTCTTCCAAAATGGCACACATTCCCATGTTCATACTCGAGAATTAAAAAAATCTTGAGTGATCTTTCACTTGGTTATGAAAGAATTAATGCATGTGAGTTCAATTGTGTGTTGTTCAGGTGGGCGCTTGTAAACGAGAGGATTTGTCCAGTGTGTAATTCTAAAAGATATAAGTCATATACGGATGACATTTCCAAAAAAATGATTCGTAACTTCTCTCTGACACCAAGGTTGAAGCATCTGTTTATGTCACCACACACTGCCAAGCATATGCAATGGCTCGGGGAGAGGATATGCGTGGCTGGTAGCCTCAACCACCCAGCTGATGGAGAAGCATTTCAACATCTTGACATAACATATTTAGGTTTCACACGGAATTGCAGAAATGTGCGCCTTGCAGTTGCAATAGACGGTTTCAATCCATTTGGAACAATGAGAACTTTGCATAGTACATGGCCCGCTGTTATGATGTCGTACAATCTACCACCGTCAATGTGCATGAAGAAGGAATATAACATGCTATCGGTGTTGATTCCGGGCCCTGAATCTCCTGGAAAGTGCCTTAGTATACTCATGGAGCGAATGATTGAGGAGCTAATACATTTATGGGTCGTTGGAGTCCATACTTTTGATCAAGTAGACAATGAGGTATTCTTGATGAAGGCAACGGTGATGTGGACTATCAGTGACTTTCCTGGTTTAAGGATGCTTACGGCCTCAACGGTGAAAGGGTACAAGGCATGTCCAATTAGTCTAGATGAGCTGACTTCAGAGCATATAAGTGGGAGGATAGTTTATGAAGGTCATCAGAAATGGCTCCACAAGAACCACCATTTGCGATTGAGTAAGGCATTTAACAGGAAGGTGGAGTTTGGAAAAAGACCTATTCAAAAGAATGGAGATGAAATTTTGGAGGATGTTAGGTCACACGCTTATGTCATTCTTAGCCGACATGACGACTTGAATGTGTCGTACAATCCAAATAGCATATAGTGTTGGACTCACGAGAGCATATTTTGGAAGCTGCATTATTGGTCATCATTGAAGATCAGACATTGCTTAGATGTCATGCACATTGAAAAAAAATGTGTTTGACAACATCTTTGCAACCATTTTTGCAATTGATAAGAAGACCAATAATGGTCTAAAAGCTTGCACTGCTTTAAAGAAGAGGAATGTGCGCAAAAATCAGTGGCAAAGAGAGGGTGACGAGGGGACGGTGAAGGTTTCTCATGCACCTTGTTTAGTTAAAAAAGATGCTCTAGAAGATGTGTTCGAGTGGTTCAGGGATGTTAAGCATCCTCTTGGTTATGCAGGAAGTTTGAGAAGTAAGGCCAAAGTTCTACCCCCGTCAAAGTTGTATGGATTGAAGACGCATGATTTCCATGTATTGCTTCAACTTATTCTTCCAGTGGTTATCAGAGGGTTCTTGCTAGATAACGTTGTGAAGCCATTGATAACACTGTCAAATTGGTTTCGTAAATTATGCGCTAGGGAGCTGAAGAATGAGGTTGTGCATGACATTGAGATAGTGATGATTCTCAGCAATTTGGAGATGATTTTTCCTCCAAATTTTTTACATCTATGGTTCATCTCATGGTTCATCTGCCCAAACAAGTATTACTTATAGGCCCAATACACTATACATGGATGTATCCAATTGAAAGGTATAATACTTTACACTGTTAATATTATGTTAGTTATGTAATATGTACTAACTATTTATATGATAGTGCAGGTAATTAGGTCAATATAAAAAGTCAATGAGAAATACACGTTACCCGGAGGGTAGTATTACAGAATGGTACCTCGTACATGAGTCGGTGGCGTATTGTAAGTCTTATCTCAGACAGGAAGACCACGAAGAAATTGACACTTCCCTATAGTGGAATATTAGCAGTGTTTCACAACAAGTAAGGGCACTGTCGGAAATGCCTTGTTCACAGCAGGAAATGTCGGCCCCACCGCTCGAAGACATTTTTCTGTCAGTGGAAAACAGCGTTGCGGTATCAACCGGCGCCACTGTCGCCTCCGGTAACTCAGCGCGGTCGCCCGCCCTCAGCATCCGCTGCAAGAAGACTAAACTTCCAGGTTCACTGCTTGTTTTTAGTTTGTTGGTTAGTGATTTAGTTTGGTAAATGTATAACCGTTAGTAACATTGGTTTGAGCAGACATGGTGGACATGGAAACCGGAAATGCCACGAGGATGCAGCACGGGGTCGTTGTCGACACAAAGACTCAGTACCTCGTCCGGCTGAACATCAATCAGCGACTACAGGTGCCTTACTCTACAAGGCATCAATGGTCTGCGATGAGACAGTGGAGGAGTCTGATTTCCAGAGACATTGGCAGCATCATCCGCAGCAAAGTTCTCATGCTTGCGCCTACCTTTTTGGGACTGAAAGATGAGCACCGCGACATCGTCAATACAAGTATTGAGGTATACTTTCTGCGCTTAGCTAAATTTGTTAATTTAGAATTTATGAATTTATTAAATAATATTAACAAATTTTAAATTTTTGTGCTAGACGAACTATGACATCCCTGCAACCAAGGTGGACATGTGGAACTTCATAGACGTGATGACGCAAGCAATATACAAGGACTGAAAATATGATTTCCATCAGTATTATCTCCACGTTAGCAAGGAGACTCCTACCGAGTTCCTAGGGAGGGAAGAAGAGTGGGAGTGGTTAAAAACCCACTTCGAACACTCTGATTACCTGGTAAGCTTCATAACCTATTTGCATAGTTCTTGGGCATGATTTTAAATTAAAATGTTTCTCTATTAATATTGTTAATTTTTTTTTGTGGCAGAAACTGTGCTCACGGAACCGAGGAAATAGAAACAAAAACAAGGTACAGCAGCTCAACCACCATTTAGGCTCCCTCACACTCTCATACATGAGCGAAGTGTTGGAAAAGAAGGGTCATAAAGCCCCGGCCATCTAAACTTGGATCGATGTATAGGAGCCGGACAAGAATGCGACTGAGAAAGTGGTGAGATAAAATATGTTAAGTTACGTTATTATAATTATTTTTCTTTACCATATTTTTAATATTATTTAATTATTATATTTTAATTGAGCAGGCGGCAGTCAAGCGAAGGCTTGACGAAGTGTTGTCGCAACAAGATGATGCAGCGGCCGAGGATAACGGCGATGTGGTTTCACGAGAGTTTCCTCTTCCTCTTGATACGCAAATAAATATCATAGAGGAATAGATGGGTGCAAGGCACGGGACCTCTATAAGAGGTAATACATAACCTTTAGTCATTTTTCTCGATTTTCTTGTATGATATCTTTTCTTGTATGATTGATACATATTTATTTGTTTACGTTTGTCGTGGCAGGGGTGGGGCGCACGATCACACGTGAGCCCAAAACCAGAGGACGCGCTCGGGTGAATAGCCATTCTAAGGAAACCCATATGCTAAAAAGGGAGGTCGTGGATGCGAAAGAGGTGACGCGCAAGTCAAGAGATAATTATAATGCGCTCGCCGAAAGGATGAGAGAAATGGAGGCCTTAATACGATCTATCCAAGTTGCAATTCCTATCCCGCTCTTGGCACCCAATGTAGCTGCAATTTGAGTGCCGACCAAGACTCGAAATTTGTGAACAACGGTAAAATGTATTTGTATAGGCATCAAACTAGTACATTTACATTTACAGTTAATTTTTTTTTGTATGGATGATTGTGTGTGTTGAATGAGTTTCTTTTGTGCATATTGTGTGTTGAGAATGATTTTGTGCATATTGTGTGCATAATTGTCATGAACTGTCGTAATTTGGTATGTAAAAAATAAATATTTTTTTTTACTGTTATCCAATGAAGTGATGAAGATAGGTCAAACTCCGTTGCTTCCTATACACATGTAGCGACGCAACTTTCCTAATATTTGTCGCTCTATGTAAGATCCTATTTCGTTCCATAGCAGACCTTGGTTGCCCCAACTTCATCAATATTGGTTGCTAAATTGAGGAGCGACAAAAAAGCCTCCTTCAATCTTCGCCGCAATATTATTTGGTGACTAACTTCACTTCGTCGCGTCATTTATCTTTAGCGACGAAGCTTTATAAACCATCGCCAAAGGGTGAAGAGACAAATATGAGGCGACGACGCTTAAGCGACGAAGACGCGATCACTAACCGTCGAGGCAATCATTATGTTGCTTGGGCGGCGAAAAATCTTCATCGTCTAGATGCTCTAGATGCTGGACTGCAATAGTGATAGTAGCAAATAGAGAAGAAAGTCTACATCCTCATGACATAAAAATAAACTAAGAAAATATAGAAGAAGGTCTACATCCTCATAGCATAGAAATAAACTAAGGTCGTGATCGTTTTAAGAACACAAATACTAAACCAGTCGGGCCTTATTGAATTCTTTGCAATCCCTTTCCTTTCCCTTGCAGCACTCATCGATCACAAACTGTTGGGGCATGGGGTATCACACTCATCACAAACTATTGGGGCATCAGGTACAAACTTGTTATAAATCTTGCAACCACAAGCCAATCATTCAGCAAGAAGACCAAGAGCTCTTACTCTGCTGAACAAGTCTTCATCTTCTTCTTTTGTTGGTTGATACACGTCGTTATCGGGGGGAAATAGAAGGAACTCATGCACAGGATATATATAGTAATATATAACTTTTGGTACATCTCTATTATTATAAAGGCAAGCTTGTCATAAAACATACCATATTTTAAACTTCCATAATTATCCTTAATGATAATAAAAAAAAAGATGGTAAAAAGAAAACCAAAAAATAAAAACTAACCACTATAAAATATGTTTCTATTATTCCAGATTTTTATTTTTATCGATCCGCACATCAAGTGCGAATCTCTGCTAGTATAAGTAATTGCGGGAATATAACTGAGGCAAGACAAGGCAACTAAGTATTCAAAGCACCCAATTGGTTACAACATACACAGAAAAAAAGAAATCAGAAGCATATAATTGATATATGGTACAAAGGGACGCGGCGATATATATTCAAAGAAGCCACAAGAAATCAATTCAATAGTCTTCACCTGTACATCATAAACAATGGAATACACAAATCAATATTCAAATGAAAATAATCTCGATCGGGGAAACTCCATTCTCATACTCTCACTATCAGAAAAAGTCTCTTAGACGACGGAAGCTTACCAGCTCCGTCATCTAAGAGATTTTAGACGACGTAAATTTATTACGTCGTCTAACACAACACTTGGACGATGAGTAATGTATTTGCGTCATCTAAGACTCCACTTAGACGGCGCAAGTCTATATGTCGTCGTCTAAGTGTTGTGTTAGACGACGTAATGGATTTGCGTCGTCTAAGAAAACACTTAGACGACGACATATAGACTTGCGTCGTCTAAGTGGAGTCTTAGACGACGGACCGACACCATTTTTAGGCGTCGTATAAGAAATTACTTAGACGACAGATCTACTTAATTGCGTCATCTAAGTGATATCTTCGAAGACGGAAAATTAATACTTGCGTTGTCTAAGTAAAAAAATCCAATTATATATATCAATCAGCTTCTTATTCATCTCTTCGTCATTCTCTCAATTCTTAGCTTCTAATTCTTCATCTAGCTCTCTTCATCAATCTCTCTAGCTACCTCTCTCAAATAAAATAATATATATATATATATATAAGCCTAGCTAGCCTACCTCTAGGTAGCTGGATCACTTCATTTCGATCAACGACAACGTTGACCGGCCGGTTAATAATTATTGACGAATTAAGGTACGTACGTATATTCGATTTGGTCGGTACTAATAATTCTGATCAATGAATAGATCATTCCGACGGTTTTAATTTTTTTTGCATATATATATATATATAAATATTATTCCATAATGTGAACCTAGCTAGCTAGCTATTTTGTTTAATTAATTGTGTGCTAGCTAACTAATTATTGATGAGCAATATTGCGCTTGAAATGCATGCATGTGTGCGCGCGAGCGCGTGTGTGTGTGCTTTGATCGATATATTAATCTCATAATTAAATAATATTACTTAGAGATAAATTAATTAATTAGTTGTTAATTAATTATGAATTGAACGACAATTTTTTGTTAACTTCTAACAATGGTTTATTCGATAATTTTAAAGTTTCGTTTACTTACACAGGAATATGGACAAGAGTTGGATATAGTTGGTGAATAGAAGTGATAAGAGGTATATGGACGGAATCAGAGAGTTTGTAACATTTGCGATGCAACATGGTCAAGGAAAGAATCATTTAAGGTGTCCGTGCAAAAAATGTCTTAACCATCAGTTTGTGGAGTCTCATGTTATGGCTCATCACTTGTATGAGCATGGTATGATATGGAGTTACACTACATGGAGTGAGCACGGTGAAGTAGTAGACTTCAGCTCAGGGTGCCTCATCTAGCGGTAGTGGCACCATTTCTTGTAACCCCACTTTGGATTTGGTACACAATGCTTTTCCAGAATTCAGTCGACATGGTAGACAACAACATGAATGAGGAGGATCTGATACTCCTAATGTTGACCCAGTCCCTCTCGTATTCCCAAAAATTGACACTATTGAATTTGATAGGTACAATAGCATGCTACTTGAAACCCGAAGTTCGGTGTACGATGGATATCCACAAACTGTGTTGCACGCCATAATGACCGAAGTGGAGTACAAAGTAAAGAACAAAATATCGAGTGCAGGTTTTGAGGAAATCCAGAAATACATATGTGATTTGCTTCCTAACAATCATAAGCTTCCAGGTTCCCATTACAAGGTAAAAAGTGTCTTAAGCAAACTCGGTCTAAAGTACGAGCAAATCCACGCTTGCAGAAACGATTGCGTGCTGTTTTATAAGGAGTATGCAGAGTTGGACTACTATCTTGTTTGCAACCACTCTAAATGGAAGTACCATGATAGGAGGAGTTCGAATAAGAAGATTCATGTGAAGGTATTTCGATATTTTTCATTGATTCTCAGACCGCAGCATTTGTTCATGTCTTTATACACAAAAGAGCCGATGAGATGGTACGCGGAAAAGAGAATAGATGACGATGTGCTCAGACACGTGGCAGATGGGGAGGCTTTTAAATATTGACAAGGAATTTCCAGACTTTACAGCGGAGATTCAAAATGTCAGACTATGACTTTCTACAGACGGGTTCAATCTTTTTAACGATGGCACATATAACACTTGGTCAGTTATCCTCATGTCGTACAACCTACCTCCCTGGATGTGTATGAACAAGGAATTTAATTTCCTTACTATGCTAATTCCAGGGCCTAAGTCTCCTAGAAAGTGTTTAAATGTGCACCTCAGACCATTGATTGACGAGATAAAATTGTTGTGGGAAACTAGAGTTCCAACGTATGACAAGTTCAGTAATACAATGTTCTTGATGAGAGCCGTGGTAATGTGGATTATCAGCGATTTTCCCGAGTATGGCATGTTGGCATCTTGGACAACCAGAGGATACAATGTTTGTCCTATCTGCTTGGACGACATCAATTTGAGTTGGCACGCAGGGAAGGTGTGTTACTTGGGTCACCGTAGATGACTTCCTCATGATTACCAATGGCGACAGGATAAGGATTGTTTCGATGGGACAGTAGAGAATGGTCCTAAACCTCGATAGTGGTCCGGCGAAGAGATTTTTGAGAGGTTAAATAGCTTTAATTTTGGTATGTTGACTAATGACGATGATGTGAAGAAACTCAATCCACACTCTCTACAATATCTGGCATATTGGCACCATGTGAGTATTTTCTTTGAACTGCATTACTGGTCAAAAGTGAAGCTGAGGAACAACCTAGATGTCATGCACATAGAAAAGAATGTGTGCGACAGCGTGGTGAGAACCATTCTCTGTATTAAGTTCAAGACTAAGGATACTCCCAAAGCGCGAAAAGATCTGGAATTTATGAATATACTCCGTCCCTTGGGGTTAAAGAGCGATAGAAGAGGCGTTTACAACAAGATGCTCGTTGCACCTTATACAGTGAAGCCGACAATGAGGAATGTTCTATTTAACTAGTTTCAGCGTGTTTGGTATCCGTCTAATTATGCATCCAACATATATGATTGTGTCAAAGAAGGGGAACACAAGTTCATTGGTTTAAAGACTCATGACTATCACATTATGCTGCAACATCTGATTCTAGTGGTGATTCAACCTTATTTGCCTAAAGACGTCGTCGAACCAATAGTTGCATTGTGCAGATGGTGGCACATGATATGCACCAGGGAGTTAGAGAAGTCGGATGTGGTCGAACTTCAATACAAAAATTTTCACATCCTCTGCAAATTAGAGAGGTTCCCCCCTGCTTTCTTCGACATCATGATTCACCTCATGGTCCACCTTCCTGAACAAGTCTTGCTTTGGTCTGATCCAATACACGTGGATGTATCCTCAAGAAAGGTAAAATATATAGTAGTACTGAATATTTTTAAACACGTTTTTCATCATTTATATATCTTTTTCTTACAAAGATCGCTGCGAATTAATAATATAATGCCTATTTTGTAGACAACTCGGACAGTATAAAGGATTCGTCAAAAATAGGTCTGCCCCAGATGGCTCCATCGTGGAAATATACCTAATACATGAGTCTATTACTTACTACAGCAAGTACTTCAATGATCTGGTCCAGACCGCCTCCAATACACATGTTACCCATAATCTTTCAGTCGTCACAAATCTTGTACGACCGTTTAGAGGAGTATTAACCGAAAGATTAAGTCATGAGGAACTTATTGAAGCACATTAGGTAGTGTTGCGAGATTTTGAAGAGGTTATTGGTTACATGCAAAGTTACATAACTAAAATTCAGATAGCCAAACCGGACAAGAGTACTAACTGGGTTAAAAAAATGCTTAAGAAGAAGTTCCCTGACTATTATCTCCATTGGGATATTGTTTAAATTATTAAACCATGCATATAGGCTTTGTGCTTCCTTTTTTAAATTTGATGTTGATTGATATATATATATATGGAACCGGACTAGAGATTAATTAGTTAAGTAATTTGTTATTTGATTTGGTGTTTAATTAATGAATTCGTGGTGTTTTTGGTCAAATTTTGGATGCATGTTTATTTGTGGTTTCTTTTAGTTTTAGGGGAAACTATGGAAAATTTTTGGTAAATATATATATATATATATTCTTAATTACATCTTGTACGTTCACATTTTTTGCAGATGAGAGATCTACAGAAATCCTCTAACCACAAGGGGTGGTGGTCATGAAAAAAGCACATGTTGGCCCGTAAGCCAGTTCAACACTATATTTACCCTGGATGTTTTGTTAACGGTGTATAGTTTATTTAGTGGACTGAGATGAAGGAAGAAGAACACAAAATAGTGGGATCGCGGTCAGACAAGGCGATGATGTATATTACGAAGTTCTTGTCATTGTCATTCAGCTACTATATGAGAATTGTATCAACGTTTTTCTATTTAAGTGTAAATGGTTCAAGCGTACGAAGAAAGATCTTGGCCTTTTACCAGTCAATACAAACTCAAACTAGTATGAGGATCAGCCTTTCACTCTTGCCACATTAGTTAGGCAAGTGTTATATCTGGATGATCTGAAAACTGGTGCAGGTTAGAAAATAGTAAACCATATGTCTCACCGAGGAATATGGACTGCCATAACACTCGAAGGGTCGTCACTGATTCACACTCAACGGGATAATGTCAGTGCATATCAAGAATCTGATACTTTTGTCATCCCAGACACAAGGGAACTCATTCGCCTTAACGAATGCTTACTCATGCCTGATCGAGAAACAGATCTTACTGAAAATGAGATCACGGACCTTACGATTGATAATGCATCTGAAGATGAGGAGCTGGAGGATAAAGACGACCTCAGAATGATGATAATGATGAGGACCAGCCGTCAGTTGAGAGTAGTAAAGAGGAAGATGTTGATGAAGACTATGATGACGAAAGTGAATGATTGATCAACCGGGTTTGGCGCATTTGTAATTTTGATGCATGCATGTATATATGCATGGCTGAATATATAAAACCGATGTATATTATTAATTAATTAATGAAAATTTTAGACGTCAAAAATCGATTAAATAGTTAATTTAATTATGGACAAATTGGAGACCAATCAAATTTGACGATATCCTAGATGTCGATAAATTTGGCGAGTAATTTAAAAACACTATCCTAGACGACGGAATCATAGGGTTCCGTCGTCTAGGTGACCACTTAGACGACGAAATACTATAGTTCCGTCGTCTAAGACAAAAATAATGGCGGGTGATAAGTAACCGCCCATTTTTTTTGGTGGCTTTCAAAAACCACTTAGACGAAAAAACCCTATGGTTCCATCGTCTAAACCAAAAATAATGGCGGGTGATAAGCAACCACCCATTTTTTTTGGGGGGCTTTCAAAAATCACTTAGATGACGTAAAGCAAGGTTGCGTCGATCGTCTAAGTGGAACACCTAGACGACGTAACGTATGGTTGCGTCGTCTAAGTGGATCTTTCCATGATAAAACCGATCAATTTTCCTCTCTCTCTCTCTCTCTCTCTCTCTCTCTCTCTCTCTCTCTCTCTCTCTCTCTCTCTCTCTCTCTCTCTCTCTCTCTCTCTCTCTCTCTCTCTCTCTCTCTCTCTCTCTCTCTCTCTCTCTCTCTCTCTCTCAGCCATCAAAATGGGGCAAAAAACTCCTCCCCCTCAAGTACAGTCCTCCTCTCCCTCTCTCTCATCGCAGCCCGCTCCCCCCCCCCTCACCGATCGCGATCTGCGTTGTTTGAATTCTCTGGCCGGAAAAGCCTTGAACTCGGCTCCTCCTCTTCCTCTCCGGCGACCCCCCTCACCGGCCTCCCTCAATCCTCTCCAGTATACTATTATATATATATATATAGTGTATATGTGTATTGTGTATAATAGTGTATATTTGTGTATACATGTTGTGTATATTTGTGTATATATATTTGTAGATAAATTTATATATTTCTGTATATATATATATATATATATTTTAGATATATTTGTGTATATTTATATATATAGATATGTATAATATTAGATAATTGATATATTTAATTAGATATGTATAATTGGATAATTTATATGCGTTTAATTGGATAATTGATATATATGGATATGTATATTGAATTCTCGTGTTAATTAATATATAGATAATAGATATGTTAATTTATATGTGTTAATGTGTGTGTGTATATATATATATATGCATGTATTATTAATGTGGTAATTAGAAAAATTTGTATATATGGTTTTTGTTGAAGATTGTTAAGATGCCGAAGAGGCGCACGGCAAAAGGCAAAGAATTGTGGCATCAATCTGTCTTACGACATATGGGTTGGGGGAATCAAGCCTCAAATAAGTCGCGTACAAGTTCGGCACCTGAAGGGGAATTTTCGCACGCTCCTCCTATTGTCGACGTTGCAGCTGATCAGGGTGGTTCAGGGTCGACGTCATAGACGCCCCAATCTTCTGGTGAAGATTCAACTGTTGTTAGTGCGAGATGGCGAAACAGGAGGGACCCCTCACTTCCACCCCCTAAATGCATTCGGGAAATTTGCAATGGAAGCAAAGCCGAGAGCGCAGCAAAGACATCGACAGGATCGATGTGCCTCTAAACGCATTCACCCGATGTCCTGAAGGAAGGAGGCTGACTAGTTTGACAGCTCACCAGATCGAAAACTACGTACGTTCTCACGTACGTATGATAGCCCCTACTTGGGAAGAGCTCCCCGACGAGGACAAAATGAACGTGTTCTGTGGACTTACGGTTAAAAAATATTTAATATTATAGTTTTTTCATAATTGATTAAAAATTCTAGTGTTGACTGTTTCTAATTGTTTATTTTGTTTTCTTAGAACAATTTTAATTATGAACAAACTCCGTAGATGGTGGACTACATCAACAAAACCGCTCACCAGATCTTCAAGGATTGGAAGTGCGCATTGCACAAGACGTACAAGGCAAACCCCGAAAAGACTCCGAAGGAGTTCAAAAAGGGAAGGGAAGATGAGTGGGAGTGGTTGAAAGCCCATTTTGAGTCCGAACCATATAAGGTTCGTAATTCATATTCCTCCACATTTGTGTCATTTTTTGGAAAAAATTCTATTGAATAATGATTAATTGCATAATAATTTAAATTGTTGTGTAACAGGGGCAATCACAGAGGAACAGAGCTAATCGGGAGAAGAAGTTGTTGCACCACGGATCGGGCTCCTGCAAAATGCTCAACCTGGCGCATGAGCACTTGCAAAAGGGTTCGAAATACCTGCTCATAGCATGCAGCATTTTTGCTTACAGTAGTCCCGGGCAGACCGAACATCTCGGCACTTAACACGCCGTAAGTATCATTTTTTTCTAAAGTAATAATATTTAATTTTATTGTTGCTTCTTCACTTGTGCATAAAGAGATAAACTTGATAAATGAGTATATTATTTGTGTGATACATAGGTAATTGATTATATGCATGTGTGGTACAAAGGTGCATGTGGGATACATATGGTGAACTTAAGAAATGTAAATGAAATTTAGTTTTGATGTTATTGGAAGTGTTTTGGTTTTCGTGCAAGATTTTGGTTTCCTCAATTTTTAGGAAAAATTATGTCAATTTTTTTGGGGACATTCATATATATATATATATATATATTTATATATATATATATATTATTTATGTTCATTTCAGGAGATGTTGCAACAATTGGCAGACGAGAGAATTGCGGATATGCAATCTCAGAGTCCAAGGATCACGCTTGAGGAGTTGCCTACTCTTTCAACAGAGTCTCAAATAGAAATGACATATGCAGTCTTCGGTCGCCGACCTGGTAATGAGGTTCGTGGTCTTGGACGGGGAGTCGAGTGACATATGAACCAGTCCACATCGTCGAGGAATCGACGCTTGAATGCGGCGGGACGAGAGCAAATACAAGCTTTCCAGGAGCAAGCTCGAGTGGCCAACGACAACGCTTTAGCCGCTCAAGAGGACGCTCGTAGGGCTCAGGAGGACGCTCGTAGAGCTCGGGATGGATCATATGGCTCAATTATTGTGCATCATGTCGATTAAGCTAGGCCTAGATCCCAATGTTGTTTGTCACCCATTTGGCTCTCTCTCCCCTCTAGGACCCGACAACGACGATCTAAGCGGAGGTGGGATCGGCGGGGCCCATACGCCTTCTACTGTCGCTAGCTAGGTTTTTTATGTACTTTTGTGATCTTGATCGGAATCAAACAATATTTTATTAATTTTGTACGAATTTTATATTTAATATATTTTTGATTATTATTAGTTATTTTAATTTTTAAATTAATTTATTAATTTAATGTTTAATATATTAGATTAATTATATTTAAAACAAATTAATATTTACTACTTGAACGACGGAATCAAATTTGCCGTTGTCTAAGTAATATCACCTAGACGACAGCAAATTTGATTGCGTCGTCTAAGGATATATATACTTAGACCACGAAAACATGCATTGTCTAAGTGGACTTAGATGACGCTTCTAAAACCGTCGTCTAAGTACTTAAATTACGGTACTTAAACGACGAAAATACTTACTTAGACAACGGAATTATTCCGTCGCCTAAGTGACTTTTTCTAGTAGTGTCTAATTCATCAAAGCTTCAAGCATTACATACCAAGGTAGGTTACGACACACACAAGGAGACCGACCCTCTGTCAGAAATTAATTTCAAAAATTTGTAAGTGCATGGCATGTAGATCACAAACCCTAGAAGTAAAATCTATAAAAATAAATAAGTATTAGTATACCAGACTCAAAGTTTCTCAATACTTCCATGTCATATCTTCCGATATTTTCCATTCAGAATCTTCTTCTTCACCTTGTTCTACATGGCCGGTCCGGAAGCATCTTCTACGTACATCTTGGACTTGTTTGGCAGGAGAGACATGGCTTTTGTCTGGGGAAGGATCAGATCCTGACGCTTCTGGTTTTAGTTTAGGGTTTTTATATATACACACAGGGGGAGGGGAGATCAGAAGCGTACACCCACATAAACGGACAGTGCGGACGAAAACAATAACAACCGTTCCTTTCTTTCATAAACCATCCAACGACTCAGCATAGTTGCTGTGAGTCCCACCCACAATCTCTCTCCATGTTGAAAAACCAAGCTCTATGCAGATAACACTAAAGCTTTCGGTGAATGATTCTTATTCATTGAAAGATAATAACTTGGCTTATATAGCCATTACAGGAATTCAAAATGCAGCCCACGTTTAACAAACCTAATAACGTGGTAACTCAGCTAGAGAAAGGGTCAGAGACCCTAACAGCAACAAATAGCATATGCCTTACAAATAGGAATTATTGACTAACTAGGAATTGAAGTAAAACCTACTGGACTTTAACAAACCAGTCCTGGAAACCAGCAACTTCGAGCTCCAACAACCCAACACTCCAAGCATGCAGTTCAAAACCCAGAAACAATTCGCTTCTTTCAAACTAGCTAGCTTGTTTCAATATATATCTTTCAATATATATGGGAGCTTCTTCTATTCGCAATGATCGAGGATTACAATATTCATTTATCCACAAACTCTATGCTTGGATGTGCTTCATATTTTTGAACTCATTTGATTGAGTTTCCTATCCACCGAATAATTATATATATGACTTTACTAATAAAGAATTGAGGCTAGGGAATGAGGAACCACAATAGTAGTTTAGGAATGCGTTAGATTTTGTTGAATTTTGATGCTATATTCAAGACCCTTGTTGCTGGTTGATAGTTAGTTGAGATTTTCGAGTACTGGAAAATGTCGGGGATTTTGTGTTATGAATCTGAATATCTGATTGACTTGAAGTAATGTGATTTTGTTTCTGGATTGGATTTATCTGTGTTCCAGTTTTATTTCGTTCTTGAATTGGTCTCGTCTTTTATAAAACATTGGTATCGATGGTTACAGTTAGCTAATTACATTAGAATGAATGTTATGATTTGTTCAATTAGCACTATTTGACAGGCAAGGAGAATCGCTTAACACTACTGTTTGCAATTAGAGCCATATCTTCAGGGCTGGTGGCCAGCCTTACTTTGCAAATTAAGAAAAAAATTAAAGTAAAAACACTAGCATAAAAATGCGCAATGCGTTAAATTTTAGAGTAAGAATCATATTAAACTCAAGAATCCTGGCAAACAAATGAGCAGCAATGCGTTACAAATGTAATGTTTCGTTTCATTCTAAAGCTGAAAGATCAACGTAGGGTCTAGCTGAGCAGCACAGGTAAAGCAGCAAGACAAGTGAGAGCGATGAAAAGATCAAAGAAATTGGCTGCCAATGGAGGTATTGGGAGGGAACAAAGCAGTTTTCTTGCGTGTTACTTCTTCTACAGCATCTACATAATATAAACAGAAAACTAAATTGAGATGAGAGAAGATCAGGAGGCAAACAAAGTTGCAGACCAGATATGGGAAATGACCATTAACAACGGTAAGATAAGCAAGGACATGAACAAGGTTCAGACTTCAGAAGCACATCCATAAGTTGCCTAAACTGAATAAGGACATAAGGGTAACCTACAGGCTACAGCACTACACATTATAAACCTCAAAAACCATCTGGAGAAAGGTTGCTCCGATGAACAAAATATAGTGAGCTGTGTCAGCTGATGTAGGGAAATTCAGACAATTTCCTATAAGCAAACAGCAATCTTGACCTGGCCAGAAGAGTCAAAAAAATCATAAGGGATTAACAGAAAGCTTGTTGAGGGAAGGTCATTAACTTGCAGACTTGAAATGCTTTTTGTCATTGACCAGAATTTGAGAGAGCTTTGCTTGCTGGAAACAGAGAGATCATAGTGGTAATCCTCCATGAAGCTGGGTTGAATACAGCTAACTGTCACAACATTTCCCAAAGCTTCAGCATGATTGTGTACGAAAAATAATGTACCACTAATCATTTCTCGAACAACATGAGAGCTGCCATTCTTTTTCAGTGTAATCGTTGACTGTGTAGTCAACCGGGTTGATATCTCGATACATGAAGCCCGTTGCAGAATTCAAATGACTGTTGCTGAAGTGTTGGTATAGCTCCTTGGTCGAAGATACAAAGTTGCAGCCCAATAAGGGCATCCACACAGTGAACAAACACATGTCTTCTCATGTTCACTCTTCTTGTAGTAAGTCACTGGAGTGTTGCAACCGTACTTCATATTTTGGCATGAAGTTGTACTTGATTCCACAATCTTCTCAATGGCCCGGCAACGATTAGAGCCAATGTTCAGAAACAAGAGGAGCATCTGTTACTGATTTTGGTGCAGAGGGAGGAGCAAGCTATATGCCCATTTTGATCGCATTGAAATACAGGGACAGTCGAGGCTTCAAAGCAAATTGGGCAATCAGGCAGTCCATGGTCCGTAAAGTAACGACTATACTAGAGCCTTCCCTGATAAGTGATTTCAAAACATGGCCTTCTTTGTCTCCAAAAAGCGATCATTGCTCAGTGTGTTCCTCATCTGCATTAGCATCAAAACCATCATCCACTTCTTCAACATCTACAAGTTGATCTTCATCTACTTCCTATTCACTTTCTCCACTGTCAATCTGTACATCTTCTGATTCTGAATCTTCTGAATCCACAGAACTCTGTTGCTCTGGTTCTTGTTGTTCCCTTATAACAACTGACGTGGAACTCTGAGGAGGAACTGTACGAGGTCTCTTGACATTCCGGAGTGGAAGAATAGGCTCATCATCACTTTCTGAATTGGAGTACCTCTCACCATTCCCCTCTCTCATTCTCACACCCACTCCCTGCATCCCTGATAAATTCAAGTTGCAATCGCACCTTCTTTTTAAGGTGTAAATTTCTTGTGAGAGCTTATCTGGTTCTGAAATCGTTATCATCATTGGCTATTTTTAACAAGCAAGTACTACACATTTCAAACACATCACAAACTCACAAATTGATGGAATTCAAACCAATGGTCTCAAACCCTCAATGCCTTCATTTCAAGATACCCAATATCAACAATTTAACCACAGACATAATACAGAATTGATTTTTATCCGCATTTGAAATCAATATATCCAGTGCAGGAATCGATTTAACCTAAAGATTCCTACTTTTTATAAACATAAAGGTTCCAAATTTAAAAGCTGAAGCTTCGAAGTACCTGAGTTTCGGGGAGCTAGTTCTTAATCTGGAAGCCATCAGAGGAGACTGAGAATTGAGAACTGCCGCGGGAGAAAGAGAGAAAAAGAACGAAAAAGAGAGATATTAGTCTACGGCTTTTTATTTCAAAATGTGAAGACGACCGTAGTATATTTTTTTTCTCACAAACTGACAAAAGTTCTGCATGTATTTTTTTTTAATCCAATTTATCCGAAAATCAATTTTACGGAATTTGAACCCTCACTCATCAGTTGATGAGAAACAAAGACGTAACTAGTATAGAATGACACGGCTCAGTTCTTGATTGTAGGCTATTAACTATAACAAAGTTTAACTTTTTGTGACTTCAAATATAGTTTATAAAAGGATTGACACTTTAATGTCCAAATAGTATTGGTTAATTATTTAATTATATTTAATTTTATAAGTTAAAAGATTTATTCTTTATTCTTTATTATAGTTTTTTTCTTTTCTATGGAAGTTTCCTTATATTGATTAAGTTGGAATCAACTCAATTTGCGTGATTGTCGAATTATCAATTATCTATGGATTAATGATTTTGGAAAAAAGAAATGGTAGAGACACAAAGAGATAATTAGTTTATTTGTTAATAACATTAGCGTTAATCCTACCAATAGCTACTATAATAGTAGTAGAACGAACATTTTCTGCAATGAAAATCATCAAAAGTGACTTGCGAAACCAAATGGGTGATATGTAGATGAATAGCAACATGAAAACATATATCGAAAGAGATATATTTGATAGTATTGATAATGAAACGATCGATTATGAGAAAATTTCAAAATATGAAGACTCGTCAAAAATAATTATAAATATTTTTGAGGAATTTAGTATGTAATAGATTTAACTATTTTATTTGTACTTTTTTAGAGAAAAAATTATGTCGATTTAAAATTTTGATATTGACGTGGCTAAACTATTTTCTTGGCTACCCATTATGGGAAATTGGTTTTGTATGTATGTAGTTCTCCGTTAATATATATATGTTAAACCACAGACATCATCTTGAAAATAATTGAGCTTTTAAATATTTGATGAGAAGAAATCAAGTTCTACGAATCTTAACTTGATCATCACACATACTAGCGTTTTATATATTGAGATGGAGTTTGATGTAGACTAGATGGTGGAGTTCTTATCAAACAACTACAACAAGAAACATAATTGGACTCCAACTCTAATCATATTGTGGCGGTAAATGGTAGAAGTATGTGATAAACATCACAATCTCAGGAGTCAGGTCTTTGATCGTAACTCAGCTTCTTGGATAGAAGGTACTGACGGCTCTCGAACATTGGTACGTTAGTACGTACTCTACATTTTCTAAGCTCTTCGTATTTGCGTGCAAGTCAAACACACACCGAAAATTAGAAAATTACATTTGAAGTGTCCAATATAACTACAATAATAAGTGACATGCATTACAAAACATCTAGAGCTATACCCCCGCATAACTCTCATTGGTTGATTCACTTTGACATTAATTGGTTTTGATTCGAATACTCTGTCATTTGATCAAAGCAGCAAGAGGGCCGTTGAAGACAAGAGGGAAGTAGCATAGCTTGTAAAGAATATGCGCTGGTTCCCTTGGTGCTCTAGTGGTACTTGGCTTAGGCTAAAGCTTCACTTGAGCCGAGGTTCGACTAGCACGTATGCATGCATATATATATATATACACACAGATACGAACTGTATCTTGGAACAAAGATGAGGTATTCTAAAATACCTCTGTTTTGCCCACATGGTTATAGACTTTTGATTGAAGGAATAGAACAAAGCAGTCATACAAAACTTTCTGATGTACATGTCAAATTGAGTGCAAAGAAAGTCCAAAACATTTATGTTCTTTTTAATGAAATTGCGCTAAAAACGAAATATGAAGTATCAAGCAGAAACCAGCTGATTGAATATATTTTTACTGTATGCAATATAGTGCTACGTACGTACACTGCTACACAACAACTCTCTGCTAGAAAAAACATATACAAAGACACTACAAATTAAGATATAAGAACACGAAAAGGAGAGCTCAGCACCAACGATGTGGGTGATTATGGAGAAACCCTTTCTCTCTTCTCTCTCTCTTTTTCCTATTCTCCACCGCCGCCGCCCAAAAGTCATCTCTATTCCAAAATCCTCCAAATTCTTACCAAATTAGGATCTCCTTCTTCTCTTTTTCTTCTTTACTCCCTCCTACGCTACAAGATCGATTGATTTAGTTTGGTTTTGTTATCCATTGTTTCACAAAACCCATATATTCTGAAACTCTAGTTGCTTTCAAAACTTTATCCTCTGAAATTTATGGCGTCGTTGAGGCCGGTTGAGATCGACCTCTCTTACGGTGCCGAAGATGAGGAAGATGATTGTTTCTTTGCAGTGATCTGTATCTGTTGTTCTGAAGTTTTCTCGACTGAGAGATTAAAATCTCTCAAGCGCTGGTTGCTGTGTCTTTGGTGTGGCAAGGTTGGTACTAGTTCGACTAGTATCATATTCTCCTCCCAAGATCGTTTGGTTGGCAAATTTCGCAACAAGGACGTTCTTCATCGCGCGATCTCATGATGTCCTTGGTCTTTTGAGAACGCAACCATTGTGGTGGAGAAATTTAATGGATTTACTCCGGTGCATTTAGTCCTTGCGGCTATTAGGCGTGCTTAGGCGTGAATGCATGTGGTTGGTGGTGATCTGACGGGTCATCTCACCGTCTCCAACTGGTGGGTTACCCTAGGCAACTGCCTAGGTAGGTATGTGGATTACGATAAATATAATTTCTATGACTGTAAGGATATCTGTTTATTTGTGGATGTTGACCTTAGAAAGTGGTTAACAACCAAGGTCAGACTGCGTTTGAGACCTTGAACTTGGGTTAATTGTGACATTGAGTACTTGAATCTGAAAGGCTATTGTGGTGGTTGTGGTAGATATGACCACTTTATCAAAAATTGCATGGTTTACCAATCTACCATGGCGGAACAAGTCAACGTGGCTTATCAAACCCAGATGAAGTCTGACATCTGGGGTATTGGTAGAGAGATTTCGCTTATTGCCGGTGAAGAGGATGGCAGAGGCTCTCAAGAGGACGAGGTGGCTAACATCTTGTCAGCACCGGATAAGGAGGAGGTGCGAAACATCCTGCATCCTGTAACTATGGGCAACTTTTCGGAACAGGTTCTGAAAGAGGTCTACGAGGCAGTACAATCTCATCGGAAGAAGAGGAAGTTCAGGACCCGCATACTTGTGAAGGGTCCTAGGAACAAAACCCAATAGACTTTAGGTGGATATACTGTGCCGACCGTTGATTCTGGGGTTTGGTTGCAATTTGCACAGTAGGGTTCATTCCGTGCTTCCATTATGTGAGCCCATTATGTGGTGAGTAGTGTGGGTGCAGGGTCGGAGGATAAGGGGCACATTGTGATAGCTCCTCTGCTTGGGAAACGACTCAAGACTTCATCTGCAATATCACCCGCACCTTTACTTCCAGTTTTTCTCTTCTAGATATGGTCCCCAGTTAGCTAAGGAGCGTTTTATATGAAATTTTTTTAGTCTCAGCGGTTCTGGTTTGTCTTGATTGGGTTATTTGGATTTACCTACTGCGTAGTACGCATAAGGGTTTCAATTTGTCGAGCCGGGAATCTGGTGGAGCTCTTGTACCACAGTCACAGTTAAATTTTTGCCATATAAAAAAAATATAAAAACACATAATTGATTTTAAGTGTCTTCAAATCCATATAACGACACCATCATATTAAGGATTCAAGCAAGGTTTTTTTTTTCTCCAAGGAAAACCTTTTTGCACAAACCCTTCGAACAAAAAACAAGCTCAATACAGCCTCAAATTTTTTAAAAATTACATTCTTGCCATTCCTTTTACTCGAGCTCACAAGTCACAACTAAAAGCTTGACCGACCTTAATTTCAAAAAATATTACGTTCATTCTCTCTTGGCCTCAGTTGCGAGAAAGTGAGAAAACTCGTTCTCGGCGACTGAGCCTTGCACTAACTCTAAACCCCGTGTCCACGCCTCCCTCGTTCGCCCTTCGCCATCGGTAGCTCAGCTTTGCCGTCATTCTGGTCGCACGCACCGTCCTCGCTTCACAGCTCTTCCGAAACCCCCCCCCCCCCCTCTCTGATTCATAATCTTTAGTACTACTTAGTGAACTATCAGTGTGTATGATGTAATTTGTTCGATCTGAAGGAGTTACAAAGATTCATATAACAACATGTTTGTTTCGTTGAAATTTCAGTTTTATGGTTGACTACGCCGACGAAACCCTTAATGAACTTCATATTTATTGAAAATTCGTCATCTTACATATTATGTTGTGATAAATATATCTAACGGTTGTTTTGTCTAAATTTAATTTCGTTAATATTGATGTGGAGTGAATATAGACATATAAACACTTAAGTTATACAACATTACTAGATATATAACAAATTTTTAGTCTTAAATCAACTTTTTATGTCAAATTTTAATTAATTTCTATTGAGTTGATAAATTAAGTTTTTACCATAAAACAAACACTTATAACTTCGAAAAAGGGTTTACGAATTATTTTTTACGATCGTTTCCGCCTTTTAACTATTTTTCGATAATCAGTAAATTTCATCGATCGAATCCTAAACAAATCCGAATTGGGTTGAATTTTTTTTCTACTATATTGTATAAATGTAATTGTTACATCTGACGGTTGATTTTTGATAATTTTTAAGGAACTAGCCAAAATTAATTTTTCAGATATTTATAAAATAAAAGAGAATTCAATTAGACGATGAAAATATACACATTTCGTCGCTTAAGTGTTTTAAAGAGTTAGGATGCCCTTAA
This sequence comes from Geum urbanum, assembly GCA_946800695.1. Classification (NCBI taxonomy): domain Eukaryota; kingdom Viridiplantae; phylum Streptophyta; class Magnoliopsida; order Rosales; family Rosaceae; genus Geum; species Geum urbanum. Next base: position 5,216,142 of record OX327007.1, on the reverse strand, counting down.
TCAGTCTCTGATGAGAATTAGACCGAAAAAAATAAACATATGGCGTTGCAGGGGATTTCTAGTGCTAATTGAGATGTTTTGATTGTCATGACATGTAGTAGATATGGTTTGCATAAACATGGTACAGATTTCGCATGTTAGAATAAGATTTTAGATCATACAAACCTTAAAGTGAGTTTTTGAGCCTACATTACATCCTTTGTTGAGTGAATTTCGTGCATCATAGTCTCAAAAACATTTATATGCCTCATCAAATTGCTTGCCAAAGATTTTAATGAACTAAAGAATACTAGAACTTACTCATGTAGATTTGCAAAGCTTTCAAATTGATAAATGCTCTAATTTTGGATATGATTAAAGGCACTTAGGTTTTCCACCACTGAACCAAATAGCCATGTGTCCCATATGTGCGCACGAGATGCGACACCCCTAGATAACCCTTTTGAGCCTACATTGAGCCTTTCTTTCATTGCCATATATATCTAAACACTTTAACATAGTGTAGAATATCCATACCCTTGTTCTAAAGACTTGGTGAGGATTTTTGAAGCTAAGTACATGGAAATGGCGTGAAGATGATGATTTTGAAGAAAAAGATGTATGTATGGGGAAAGACTTGTTCAAATAGCTTGAAAAAGTGTGTAAATTGCTGAGAATAGAAAAAAGAAAGAAAATATTCGAGGGCTAAAAAAGAAGAAGAAAAAGAAAAAAGAAGCTCTCCAGCAATGTGTTTTAGATGTAAAAGTTTGGATTAATGTCCCCCATATTTGCGGATTTGGAGTATACCACAAATTGAAGGCCTAAAAATGAAGAAATATGGCATTTGTCTTGTCCGTAAAGCTCAAGAAAAAATAATTTTAGGGCCCAAAAAGATGAAAATTGGCCCCATTTTGAAGTTTGACACATGAGAAATGATAGAGCTTGAATTGCCTAAGTGTTGACTAAGTCTTTTGAACGTTTTTACCACCACATACCAAAATTTCAAATGCCTTAGCCTCAGTCTCATTACAACCTTTCTAAGACCTTTTTGATCCTTAAGATGAGTAACCTTCGATTGGTTGAGTAAATTGCATGAGTAAACATATGGTTTATGTTCATTTGTGCAAGTAATTCATCATATTCATGAGGTTTTGATTCAATTAATATATACTTTGAGTGAACCCTTTTTCATGAGTGAAAATATGATGAGTGCATCCATGTGAGATTGATTTAAACTTGTTCGAAACATGCACAGCTTTAACTTCATCATTGTTTTCTTCCAAGCCTTACTTGTTCATGGTATGATCATATCTCTATTATCTCTCGAAATTATTGAGCTTTAAATTCTAAATTCTTGTGATTCCATCGCCATACACTTAAAGAAATTTCTGAGGCATTTTAGTTAAGGGCTTAGAAGTGTTTGTATTATTTAAAATTCCTTAGAATCTTCCCAATAAGGAGATTAGCTCCAACGTTGGATTTTTGTGTGTTTTCTTATTTTTAGTCTTTCTTTTATTTAGTTTTTGCTAGGGACTAGCAAAGTCTAAGTGTGGGGGAATTTGATCTACGCATTTTATGCTTGATTCTTAACGTCTTTCTCTTTACATTTAGCTTTGTTTTGACCTTAGTAAATATGTCTCTAACTTACTTTATGTTTTTAGGTTGAAAATAAAGGAGGAACAATAAAGGAGGCAAAATGGAGCAAAAGCGCAGAAAAATGAAGAATCCTATTTTGACTAGGAATCCTTGTTGGAGTAGAAGTCCCTGGGAGAATAAGAAAGTGATTTCGGAACACATGTGCAAAATATTTCTTAAAGTGAAGAGGAAGTGTTCGGATCTTTCCTAATTGATGAAGGAAACATTTCCTAATTGTGATTGGAGAAGAATTGAAATCCTAGTCCATCTAGAAGAAGGATTTGTCACGAGCTTGCTTATATATTGAAAATGTCGACCCTATTGCTGAATGGGAGCCCAAATTACTTAAGAATTGACCAAGATTAATGAAGATGGGTCAAAGACCAAGAGCATGTCCAAAGAAGCCCAAAGAAAGAAGATGGATTAAAATGAATTATCAGAAATCGGCCTTTGTACATCAGCCCACTTCGAAAGACCACTGTGAATAGATCCGAATGAATCTAGACACGGTTAGCATATGGTTGGAAAGCTCTAGAAGTCTAGTTTTCAACCCAACTGGAATTACACGATTTGGAGTTTCAGAACGAGAGAAATTTCTGTTTTCGTGAATAAGAGTCTGGTTACCCGGGTGAAGTAGTTAGAGTCCTAGAAGGAGTCGAACTAAGCTTTGCTTGGCCTATATAAATGGAGCTTTAGCCAGAAAAAAATCATCACTTATTCTATAGCATATGCTCTACCAAACACTCTCCTCCTCCCCACAAATTAAGCCGACATCCTCAAGAAGCCGACTACACCATCATAACGACGCATCTCTTCTTCCACCGACTTATAGGGGATTCCGAGCGTCTTCCACCAAAGAAATCTAGTACTCTTGAGTAGCCTTAGGGGATTCCGAAGCTATAAAAGTGTAACCATGATCTCTTTACTCCGTAGTCTCTTTTTGTGTATTAAACTTGGTTGTGTGTTTTGGATGATTTTATTTGGTTTCATGAATTATATGTCTTTCAATAAATCTTCCATGTGTTTTATTACTTTTATTCGAAAATTGCATGTGTATTTGGTTCTTAATGCTTTGATTTTAGATATAGGGGATTCCGAGTCTAAATCAATGATGTATATGGGATTCCGAGCACAAAATATGAAATATGCATGTGTTTTGAGAATTTGAGTGATAGAATTTCGTAGGTTGTTGAAAGATGTATATATGCTATGTTTGAGTGAAGGTAAGGAATAAGATAATAACTTGTATATAATTAATTAGGTTTTCTTTTTGTTTCAAAACATGGTATGTGTTTTAGGGTCTCCTACGTGTTTACTTGTCTATGAGTCAATGCATGTTAGAGTCCTAGGATTATGTGCTATGTTTGAGACGTTTTTAGTAAATAAATTAGGTAATTAAAAATCAACTTATAAACCCCCATACATTTACTTTTGTGTTTATAAACGTTGTCATGCATTAGTACCCTCAATCCCCGATTAAGAACGATCCCTACTTATCAATGCTACATCTACAAAGAAGGGTTTTAAATTGCATACGTGTGAGATATGTGTTGAGTGTCTAATTTGTGTTAATATTTGATGCATGTTTTACGCGTTATCAATATTAAGAACCTAATTTTGCCACATAAGATACAAGTAAACACAAATATGATGTTACATACCTCATATTTTGGGTTATTGAAGTGGACTAGAAGCCACTGCCACTCATACTCCCTGTACATAAACTCGATAGGGGGTACCCGAACGTTTGTTGCCATGCGTCTTCAAGTGCTTATGGAGCTCATTTTTCCACTCCTTGTATCTATATATGCAACACAAAATGTTAAAAAGTGACAAGACATGATCAATAAAATATCTCAATATATAAAATATAACTCCCACCACCTTTTTCCTTGCGTATCATTTACCCACGTGGATTTAACATGCTCTGGAACTAAAAACCACACCTGCAATGTACTCATTTATGGAAATATATATTTATTAGGACTTAATTAATATAGGTAGACATATATAATGAATATCTAACATGCTCACCGACATAGCATTGTTCACCGTGTCCTTCACACACTGTGGAATCGAGGACCACTTTCCCCACAGAAAAAGGACTATGTCCCGTATGATACATTCTACTTGGCCGGAGTACAACCGCGTCTTTCCCCCCCCAACTTCACCGATCCATCCTTGTGGGCAAATGACACGCAAGGAAAAAGGTAATGGGAGTTATATTTTATATATTGAGATATTTTGTTGATCATATATTGTCACTTTTTAACATTTGTGTTGCATATATAGGTACAACGAGTGGAAAATGAGCTTCATAAGCATTGGAAGACGCATTATAACAACCATTCGGGTACCCTCTATCGAGTTTATGTATAGGGAGTACGAGTGGCAGTGACTTCTAGTCCATTTCAACAACCCAAAATATGAGATATGTAACATCATATTTGTGTTTACTTGTATCCTATTTGGCGAAATTAGTTTTCTAATATTTTTTTAATATATGTTTATCCAACAAGGTCATTTCTGCAATAAACGCAGCAAACCGGGGGCACAACACAAGTAACCATCATGCCGGGTCTAGACCGTTTGTGAGTTGGATGGAGGAGGCGATCCAACACCCTGAAGTCAACCCGTACGTGTACACGTACAAGAAAGTGTTTCCCCAGTCCATCGAAGATATTGTAATTAAGTCTTATTCCCTTATAACATATTTGCTTATAGTTGTATTTTCGCTCATTTTTTTATGTATGTTTACTAATACTTTTTTTCCTTGTCAATTAGGTGAGATTGAGAGAAGAGACTGAAGTAGTATTGACTCAGATAGTGAGGGAGCAATGGCCAGAGACACATGATGAGGACCTCCCCCAGGCAATCTCTCAGATTGATCAATCTGATGTGATGGTAAGGGCGAGAATCATGGGTCACACTTTCCCACCACGAAGGAACAATTACTACTGTAGGGGTCTAGGACAGCAATGTGATGGGGTCTTGAAGAACACTCCCAGTTTCTCACGCAAGTCAGCATCTTCTAAGGCTGCTCAGCTATAGGAGCAACTTCATAGGCAGGCAATGGAGCATCAGAGACATGTGGAAGCGATGGAGCATGCGAGATTAGCGCAGAGGCTAAGACCCGTGCTATCGTGGCAGCCCAACAGGCTCAGATGGATCAAGCGAGATTAGCGTAGGAGGTTCAGACCCGTGCTTACGCGGCCGTCCAACATGCTCAGATGTCTTCTTGGTATCAAGCGTGGTGTGAATAATTTCAGGCTTCTGGACTCCCAGCCCCACCTTCGTTGCCATCAATGCTCCACATCAGCAGGAGGATCCGCAAGATGATGGTAGTGCCCCATCTGTTTTTCGGAACATAGATTTGGATAACCCTTAGTTTAGGTGTTAAGTGGATTTAGTTTGAACACTTATTAACTTAGTTTAAGTGCTAAGCTTAAAATGTATATACGCTTAAGTTTCATTAATTGGTGTTTGTTGGTGAATATGTATTTTGTTTTCATTTTATGTATTGTTGGCTATTGTGGAATTTGCAGGTTCTGGAAATAGAAACCAGAATCTGCAATTTTTTTTCTTCAGTTATCAACAACATTAGTCGACGACATTAGTTACAGTCGTCGGCTAAAGTGCAGACTTTAACCGACGAGTTTCATATTATAGCCGACGATGAACAAAAATGTAACTCTGACCCGGAAAATGGTCGTTAATTTTGAATTGGTAGTTTCGAATTATAGTTATAAATTTGTTACAAAGAATACAATACATAACAGTACATGATTTGTTATAAATACAAATGTCCACATAACTCATTTGCTTCGTCACTTTGTCACTTGAATCAATAATCAAAAGGGGTGAGCTACGCTCAGTAGGGTTCTCAACCTTATGCATATTTGATATAATAAAATACATATGAGATGTTGACTTGATCATCATCTCTAATCCCACACTCGGTATTTCTCATTTATTAGTACTTTTGGACTATTCTCGGTCGCCAGCTCCATCTGCCATAATTAAGATCATTTTATTAACATTTAGTTGAAAGAGCTTCCCGCCCTATTTGTATATACTTTTAGGCTGATGAAGTTGGTCCCTTACAAACATAACCTCAACTACACAAATAGATTATTTCTTCAAATTCACTATTTGTTATAGTATTCATACCCCTAATTCCTCACAATGCATGGATATGCTTAAATCAATATAACTAAACTATTTACACATACTTCTATAGAATATAATAAACATTAATTATATACAAAACCATAACAACATCATAGAAGAGGCTGTCTGGAATCCCTATCTTAAACCCTTCTTGATGTACATGTAGACATAATAACATATTAATAAGCACGAACTATGAGCTTGAGTTTTTTTATAAGAATACCCCACATCTGGTCGTAACTCAACTTCACCAACAAATAGAGAATATACATCTATAACTACATATCTCTAGCATATTAATCTCTCTATATAACAGTGTATTTCTATTTCCTTCCTCTCTCTTAATCCCCCCGTCTATCTCTATTTCTCTGTCAGATTTTGATGTCTAGGAATGAGAAGCCAGTACTCTATTTATAGAAATAATAGACCAAAATAAGAAGTGGTTGTCTGAAGATTACTTCACAACTAAGAAACTTGAACTTGCCACAGGCCACCACATTTTCTCCACAAGGTTGCTTGTGCCAAACAAAATTCCACTCGTACAGCCAAACAAATCTTCAAAGAATCAATTAAAGTTTCCATAATGCCACATCAATATACCTTAAATAAAATAATCTAATTTAATTATCAAAAAAAAATCGTAGAAATCATTTCGGTAATTCGAATATATAATAAAAAATACTATGAATTCACGATAATGTCTATTTTCTAGTTTTTAAGTCAAAACTTAATTTTGATCTATTTCAAAATACGGAATCTTACCAAAAAAACTATAGCTAACGACAGTCTTTATCAGTTGTCGGCTAAAGTCCAGTCCAGGTCATTAATTTTGACCACCGGGGAAGTTTTGATCGATGACATATCGTCGGCAAAAGTCCGAGCTTTATGCCGTCGACTAGTTTTGTCGTCGGTTAAAGTGGTCACTTAAACCGACGACTGCCACTATTATCGTCGGCTTAAGTATGATCGACGACCTTTAGCCGAAGTCACTATAGCCGACGAAGATTTATCGGCATTTACTTTAGCCAATGACAATGGCTAACATGCCGATGATTTTTTATCGTCGGCTAAAGTATTTTTTCCTGTAGTGATTGTTTTAGCCTTCTAGGTCAGTTGTAAGAGATAAGGGAGAGAGAGTTGTGAGAATTGAAAACTGAAAGGTAGATTAGAATGGTGGCTGTGAGTGGCTGAGTGAGAGAGAGGAGATTACTTACATATATCATCACAATTAACCTAAAATTAAGACACGAAACCCTAACGCGAAGCGAAACGAGAAGGAGAAAAATAGAGGAAAACATGAGATCTCATCCGGCCGCCCGCTCTCGTGGCGGCGACATCGGAATAATCTCAGGCAAAGGGTGAGACATCAGTCTAGTTTCGTGTGGGATGGTTTTGCTGGGTTGGTGTGGCAATCGGTGGTCCATGATCGAAGGTCAAGAGGCAGTAAGAGGGGTCGCGACTCATTGGGGATGGCGGGAGTGGGAGTGGTTGTCTCCGATGCGGCCAGATCGAATTTTGTGCGGATCTGGTTGGTCGATTTTGGTCTAGTTGTAAAAGAAAGGAAGAAAGGCTGGTGGAGTGGCAGTGTTGACATGGGAAAAGTGACGGTTTGGAAAGGCGGCACTGTTGGTCGGGGATCAGGACGAGTCGCACTGCTGGCGAGGTTTTCCGGTGAGGGACTTGCTATTGCATTTTGCTTGTGGGCTGGGTATGGGTTGTGGGCCTCGACTCATGACCCATTTCTTTCTTATTTAGTTTGTATTTATTTTTGATTTGTGTATTTCATGTTGAGAATAAATCCTCGAGTAGCGAGGTATGTCGGGTGGTTATGGTAACATGTCCGTATGTGCACTTTGAGCGCTTTGTCGGTCCTAAATGGTGAGTGATATGTGTCCAAATGGGTGTTCCCACCTAGTGGTCAGATGAGAGGAACTGTCGACGTTTGTCGGCAGCAGGTTGTGGAAGCTGCTTTAGACCGGGTACTAATGCATCACTTTCGCCTGAGAAGTTTCATTGTTCCGAATTGCCAGGAAAGTTGTTCGTTCTTTCCAATCTATTGCCATTATCAAGAAATAGATAGAATAGCCGTTGAGATGTTCTCTGTTAGGTGGTGCGTGTTAGTATACATAGTTTTTGTAGGATGTCTTGTTATTATTCGAGATTTCTATGTGAGTTTATTGTAATATGAGGTTCAAATTTTATATCTCCCTATATATTATGTACTTTCATTAATCAAGACTTCAGAGTTGTCGTACTGTCCTTATTTTAAAAAAAAAACATAAATTAGTGAACTTATTATGGACTAATTGGGCTTCTAACTGCATGCAAGATCATGAGAGAGAATACTTAAACTAGTACTGGACTTAATTAGTATCGGCTAATTGGGCTTGGACTAATGAATGGTACACACTGCATGCTCAGTGGTCGAGAGAGAGACAGCATAATTACATGATGGTGTGTTGGCGACCAAGCAGCGTTGATGACTAATGAGCCGAAACAATAAACATTCTTGATTCCAATCTTTTATATTACTGCGGTTAGGGCATCTTTAATAACAAAGTCCTGTATATAAAATGTTAAACTTATTTTTAGAACTTTAATTTGGCATTATTTATTTAGGACTTATCTATCTCAAATTTCTAACTTTATATATTTTATATATATTTATTTTATCTTAGTTTTAATAATAATTTAAACTTTGTAAAATATTATTGTACATGATAAATAATAATTATATAAATTTTTAAAAAATAAATAAATTTTGAGTGACATATGCATTAAATTTCGGGTTGGTATTTATAGAAAAAATTAGAATTTACTGTTCCAATGGACTAATTAATATTCCCAAAAAAAAAAAATTTTTTCATTTTTTTTACTGTTATATGAAAAATGAGGGTTGGATCGAATAATAATCGTTGGATTGATTTCAGTATATATTTTTTGTCGTTGGATCAGAATAAAAAATTTAAAAAAAAAAAATTAAACTGAGATTGAAATCAGGCCGTTGATTTCAATTTGGAATCAAATCGGGCCGTCCAATATTTGACCGTTTGCTAGTACAGTTGCTGCAATGGGCTAAATCTTTTCACGTGGGGTGGGTCCCACGTCTTAGCTGCTATCGGCTACTCTCCCTCTGTTCCAACACGTCGCGCGTCCATCTCGGTTTCCTCTCTCGTCCAGTGCGTGCGTGGCTTCCCACTTCCTCCTCCAGCGCGTCTTACTACTCGGCTCCCTCTCTCCTCTGTAAGCTGGGTCCCACATCAACAATTTGAGACGCTTCTTAAACGATGTGCTATTTTAGCACTTCGTTTGGCACTTGGGTCTAGAATTTTAGCCCCTAAATTCTCAATAAGAGTTATAATTAAAGCTTTTATATCTTAGATCTTCTCTCTATTGAGCATATCCAATAAGGGGTTCTAAAGCCTATAAATTTAGAGTACATTTTCTATTGCACTCTCCAATGGTAAAAATTGAAGGTCTTAAACCCTATAAATATAGGGTGAAGTCTTAAACCAAGTCTCAAAATGAGACCCGGTATGAGACCCGTCTCAAAATGAGACATGTAGGCTAGGCTGCACAGAGGAAAGACGGAGAAGCCGAAAGAGACGCGCGGGAGAGGGAGAATGAGAGAGAATCTCGCGTGGCAACAAGAAGCTGAGATGATGGGCCATGCGCAACGCGCACCAGATACGAGAGAGTGCTGCCGACAGCTGGGCCCCGCCTGGGTCCGACACACGTGATGGCGCAGCGAGCAACAACCACATTTTTGAAACCAACGGTTATCTCTTGGACGGCCAAGATCCAACTTATTTGAAACCAACGGCCCTTATTAATCAAAAAATTTTATTCAATTTTTTTTATCTAAATTAGTTTTTGATCCAACGGTTCATGATATAGGTTTTTAATTAATCGACGGTTCTTATTTAAACTAACTTTGATTTTTAATATATCAGTAAGAAAAGTGGAAAAAAAATAATTAAAAATTTTTGAATAATTTTCTGCCCATTGCTACAGTAAATTTAGATTTCTTCTATAAATACTAACCCAAAATTTCATTCATTCCACACCATTTCTTATATCCTCTCCAACATTTCCTCATCCACATCATTTTTATTCATATAGAAAAAAAAAATTTCTAGCACCATGGGTCCAAAGAAAGGGGCACAACAACCACGGGCACCACGCTCGGAAAATTGGAAAGAGGAGGAAGACAAGGCTTTGTGCATTGTCGTGGTGAGTATTGGTGAAGACGCCGCCATCGATACTAATCAATCGAGCGGAACCTTGTGGGATCGTATATAGGAGTATTTTGAAGGTATCAAGCCACCCAATACTCCGAAGCGAACCGTTTCAAGTGTTGAGTCTCGATGGAAGAAGATCAATCCCGCATGCATGAGATGGCGCATAGCATTAAACCATGCCATCGTAAATCATAAGAGTGGCGAAAATGATCTTGAAGATGTAAGTATTTTTATTCGTCATAATAAAAATATCGTTAAAATTAATTATTCCTAGTCGTTTAAAATATAGTTAAAATAAATAACCACAACTATGTTTATTTCAATTGTTTGTAGATAAGGAATGCCAAGTCGAATTATTTCGATGAATTTCATGAAGAGCATTTCGGGTTTTTGCATTGTTGGGATATCTTGAAGGATACACCAAAATTTTCAAATCCCCCATCAATGGAAGGGGATACCACAAATTTTGAGACGCCTATCAACCTGGATGATAACGATTCACCCAGAAATGTGTCAACTCCAAACATGCCACCTAGAGCTAGGCAAGATCGTCCAATGGGACAAAAAGCGGCCAAGGCGGCAAAGAGAAAAGGTAATCAAGAGCTTTCAATGAGTATTCATGATCAAATGAAAAGGGTTGCCAATCAAAATGATAGAGATCATGCACGAAGGAAACAACTCTACCAAGAGGTTATGGCGGCTCAACAAAGGGATGAAGATGCTCGAACAATGATAGTGGATCCTACTACATTTTCACCTTGTAAAAGAGGGTATTGGGAGAGGAAGCAAAAAATGATACTTGAGCGAGAGGAAGTAGAAATGGCACAAAATTCATCTTCTCGGCCATTCCGTACCTCTCAAGCATCTACACCGCCTCATGGTGGATCAAGTTCTTCCTCCTATCTTCCGCTCGATCAAACGGAGTGGTATCCTAATAATAATCAAGCGTGAGAACAAGTTCGATCTCATTTATGATGTTGCTTGAGGCTTAATTTATGTTGTTTCTTAATTTAAATTGTTGTTTTTAATTAATTATGTAGTCTATTTTCTCATTTTAAATAATTATGTAGTCCTTATTTGTTTTATTTAGGTCTTGAAATTCAATTCATACAACAACCAAAATAAATTACATGCGTAAAACCATACAAGCACAAAATCAAATTCATACACGCACACAAAAAATTGAATGCTTACAACCACAGACAAAATTAAAAGCTTACAACCACAGACAAAATTAAATGCTTACAACCACACACAAAATCAAATTCATACAACCACACACAAAATTAAATGCAAATAACAACATTATGGCAAACAATGCCAATTATTGACACATGATAGCGACACCACTAAGTCATTGTTGTGCTCTCTCCACTTCTTCAAAGCTCAATCGTGTTCCACTAAATCCGCTCTTAGTGAAGAAGATATTACTGGACATCAAATCTTCTTGTAACGACCACGTACAAATGCATGCATTTGTTGGGGATCACGTTCCACCTCATGATCATAACTCGGTTTATCATATATGTCAACTCTTCTTGGACGAGTCGGGATGTCGTCCAAGTCAAATTCATATTGTTCATCTTCGTCACGCTCATCTTCTACTATCATGTTGTGCAAAATAATGCACATCATCATGATGTATTGTAAGCTCTCCCTACTCCATAAACGAGCTGGACCCCTCACAATTGCAAAATGCGCTTGGAGAATACCAAATGCTCTCTCAACGTCTTTCCTAAACGCCTCTTGCATCCTTGTAAAGTGTCTTGTCGCCGGAGTGGTAGGATTTTTTATGGCTTTGACAAGAGTTGCCCAATTAGGGTAGATGCCATCCACCAGATAATAACTTTGATCATACGTATTGTTTCCCACTTTGAAATCCACTTAAGGAGCTTCACCTCTGCATATCTCACACTACAAGAAAATTGCACCTAGACCACGGACCATTTCCGTCGTCTAGGTGCAGTTTTCCGTCGTCTAAGTACTTAGACGACGGAATCTCCGTCGTCCAAGGTCCGTGCTCCAAGTGCTATCGTCCAAGCACCTGGACGACGGAGAATTAGTTTTCCGTCGTCCAAGTTCACTTGGACCGCGGACATTCTCTGTGGCCCATGTAGTCACCTGGACGACGGAAACTCTAATTCTCTGTCGTCCAGGTAACTACATGGGCCACGGACATTGCTATTGCCTCCGTGGCCCAGGTGTTCACCTGGACGACGGAAACGCTAATTATCCGTCGTCTAGGTAACTACATGGGCCACGGACATTGCTATTGCCTCCGTGGCCCAGGTGTTCACCTGGACGACGGAGAACTAATTCTCCGTCGTCTAGGTGAACACCTGGGCCACGGAGAACGACAGGGTTTAGGGGTTCAGGGTTAGGTTTAGGGTTTGTGCACCTGGACGACGAAGAACATAATCTCCGTCGTCCAAGTGAATATTTAATTAAAAAAATTGAAATTCAATATTATTAATTTAATTTATTATTAATTTAATTTAAATAATGAAAAATGCTAAAATTAATTAAATAAACTAAATTTTGAATATTACTTAATTAATTATTAAATAATTAAATTAAATTAATTTGTACATACATGAATAATCGAAAAAACCCATAAATTAAAAATTAAAATATTGTTCGGAATGCGGAAAGAAACGAGATAATAAACTACTAGCTAGCTAATACACTGGAGGAGCAGATGCGCCGCCGAGTCTTCCGCCTTCAGCCGGGTCGTTGTCGTCGGGGTGTGGGTTCGGAGGAGGTTGACATACTTCTCGATTTTGTTGCATGAGGGCGATGAGTTGGGCTATTTGTGCTTGTTGTTCGTCAAGTCTTTGCCGCATTGACTCATTCTCCTCTCGTGCCAGTCGAGCCTCTTGAATGGCTGCTTCGACGGTCGCAGCCTGACTCCTTCTCCGCTGCCCCGAACCTCCCGTAGATGATGAGCCGGAGGTCGTCGACAAATCTCGTACCACCCTAGGCCCAAAGTGCCTAACCTCCTTGCCAGCTCTACGACCATAGACCTCATCCGCGATTGCAATTTGGCTCTCTAAGGATAGAGGAGGCAGGTCTTCCGGCGGCACATCTGGGAACGCAAGCTGAGTGTTAGCCAACTCTTCATGCGCACGCTCTATCGCCCTTGCCTACAAAAGAATAATTAATTTATTATAATAAAATCATATTTAAATAATAATTACTATAATTAAAAGCACATATATATATATATATCACTTACGCCGCATTGACTCGCTTCATTATCGAGCCCTGGCGTCACGTACGCGCTTACGCTTGCATCAAGATAAGGGTGTTTGAAGCCCTTATCCTTGTGATCCTTGGCTATTTGAATGAACTGCTTGGCGCCGGTAGTATGGTGTTTCTCCTTCTTCCCCCGGTTGGCTTTGTTGACACCGGAGAATTTCTGTTACACAACATAATTAAATCATTAAAAAATGAATAACTACAATTTAAATAATTCAATTATCTTAATTGAAAAAAAAAATTAATACCTTAAATTGTTCATCGGCAAAGTGGTTACACAACCACTCCCACTCATCTTCTCTCTCCCCTTGCAGCTCTACCGGGGGAGGCACGGGACCGACATCTTTGAAGTACTTATGGAGCTTGTACTTCCAATCTTTGTAGATGGAGTTGGCGGTTTGGTTGATATGCCTCAACATAGCCGGTGTCGGATCCACGTCAAATTGTTCCTATCAAAAATAAATAGAAAATTATAATCGTATATATTATGAAATTTTAGGCCGAGATTAACAATATTATATAATAACTAAATTGGACGTATTACGTACCGAAAGATCTTTGAAGACTTTCGCATTCTCATGATCCGGCGCCTCCTTCCAAGTAGGGGCAGTGAGACGAACCCGGTTACGGATGATTGACCCTATCCCATGCGCCGAGAGACTTGCTAGCTGAGCTGTGGGAGGGCCACCGGTGAATTTGTCATACGGCAAGTCGATCTTTTTACCGGTCGCCTTGCAAATACGCTCCGCTTTGCCCCCTTTAACGAGACCCCGAGTCCTTTTCGGTTCCGGGTCAGTGGGGGCCCTCCTTTGCCTACGGCGGGCGCTGTACATGATTGATTCGGCGGTCGAGGACGCCTGAGTACTTCCCGTTGAATGGGTACCGGGCGTCGGAGATTGGATCGGAAGGGGTCGACGTCATCACCGCTCGAGATGAATGGGGGAGCTGGAATTTCCCCAGAGGGCGCTACGGACGGATCAGATGATCCGTCCGGATTGAGAGCGTCGTTGCCCTCCGGTGGTAATTCCCAACCGACTTGGTCCGCCAAGCGGCGGAGCATGGCATCTTCTGCCTCTTGTTGGGCTTTCTTCTTGCCGGATGTCGTCTTTGGCGGAGCCATTTAAACCTAAGAGTACGGTGTTAAAATACCTACTTACCATAATAATTATAACTTAAAAATTTACGCTAATTAATTAAGTACGTTTAAGATTTAAATAGAGTACACTAGCTTGGCATTTTCGGTCGTTCAATGGACGTGCGACCCGCGCGATAAATTGTAAATTTTCAATTAATCAGCCTTGGTTAAATCGAAAAACATGGCCAGTTAGGGATAGAGATAACGCGAGAGGCAGGACTAATTTCGACAAAAGTCTTTCTTAGTCCAAATCCTGTCACCAGTCATAACCCGTTTCTAGACACCATGTCCGACATTCGGCCAATTTTTCGAAAATTTACACTCCCTCAAGTCCTTTGCAAACTCCGCCCTCAACCTCGTGTCCATAACTTCACTTAGGTTATGGTGTGCGGTGATGAAATCCACACATCACGAGGGGTTAAGGAGATAAGCTAGGAAAAGAGGCGCCATCTATTCCAAGGAGTGCGACTTAATTACACCAAGCCTATGTACTAAATTTAAATCGAACACGTACTACTAATTAATTTACTAAAAAATACACGTAATTACATGCAATAATTTATTTTCCATTTAGCATGCAATAATTAACCATTTAATTAATTAATAACAATAATTATTTATTTAATTAATTAATAACAATAATTAATCATTTATTTAATTAATAACAATAAATTTACAATTATTCATTTAATTAGTATTAAATAACAATAATTATGATTTAATTAATTAATAACAACAATTAATCATTTATTAAATATTTAAAACTAATTACTAAATTAATTTCTACTAATTAGTTATATTTAGAATTTAATTATTTAATTAAATGAAAATTATTTAAATAAGGGAAAAATAGAAATTTACCGAATCGGAGTTTTCGGAAATATCGCCGGAGTTGTGTCGTCGGAGAGGAGGATCGAACCACGTCGGAGCGTCGTCGCCGGAGGAGAATCGCCGGAAACAGTGTTTGAGAGAGAGAGAGAGGAGAGGAGAGATAGGATTGTAAGGGATGAGGAAAAGAAGATGAGCCGCACTCTATTTATAGAGTTGCACTTAGACGACGGAGCCATATTCTCCGTCGTCTAAGTTCACTTGGACGACGGAAATAGTGTTTTCCGTCGTCTAAGTGGCGGTTTAAAATATTTCAAGCGGCGCGTAATTAATCGGCGGGACGTTTTGAACCGCCATGATTTTGGACTTAGACGACGGAGAATTAATTCTCCGTTGTCTAAGTAAAAATTAAGCGGTCCCAAAAACGGAAGCGGTAAATTGAACCACCATAATTTTTGACTTGGACGACGGAGAATGATCATCTCCGTCGTCCAAGTGAAAATTACATGAAAAAAATAAACAAAAAAAAATTTGAACCGCCATGATTTTTGAACCTAGACGACGGAGATGGTCATTCTCCGTCGTTCAGGTGAACACCTGGACGACGGAAAATTACCATCTCCGTCGTCCAAGTTCAAATTACGTAAAAAAAATTTTAAAAATAATTCGCTAGGAATTTAGCGATCTGTCATTCAAGTGAAATAGTCGTACAATATCGATGAACGCATCGTATATATGAACAGTTAAATTTGAACCGACGATTAATTTTACGTATTGAAACATGTTAAGTATCGACTAATCTTTACGACTTAAGTGTTCATGAGTAGACGCTCATTTGCAGCAGAGTATTAACGAAATTGAATTTGGACAAAACAACCGTTGGATATGTTCGTCGTAACATAATATATAATTGTCTTCAAATGACCATAAAATAATAAGTTCGGGAAGGGTTTGATCGGCACAGTCAACCGCAAAACCGATAATTTCACAAACCGGAAACGTGGATACTAGGCATTTCGCAACTCCGATTTTCGAACCGTCGAAGCTCACACACCAAGAATTGTTTACTCTAAAGTCTTGATGAAAAGACTTTGCATTGGAAGAAGGTCTAGATGGTCGTTGTCTTAGAAAAAATTACGATATCTGCACCTGGACGACGGAAATGAGTGTTTCCGTCGTTCAGGTAATCACCTGGACGACGGATATGAAGTTATACGTCGTCCAGGTTCTAACCTGGACGACGGATAATGACGTTCTCCGTCGTCCAGGTGTATAGACCCTGAATTCAGGGGTTAGGGACTTACTGTTTAGGGTTTAGGGTTTGTGAACTTGGACGACGGAGAATTACCTAATTCGTCGTCCTAGTTTGTACCTGGACGACGGAGAATGACCATCTCCGTCGTCCAAGTTCTAAACCCCGAATTCAGGGGTTAGGGCCTTAGGATTTACGGTTTAGGTCGTCCCCGGTCATTTATGTGTCCGTTCAATTATTCTGATTCAAAAATATAATTAAAAAATTGATCGATCGATCCGATCTGCTAGATTTAGGGTCCAGGATTTAGGGTTTTATATGAGATTGAGATTTGGCATGGCGCCAAAGGTGAAAATGGCGAGGGACCTAATATAAACGTGGAGGGAATTCAGGTGTCCGTTCAATTATTTTGAATGACCATAAAAAAATTAAATAAATGATCGATCGATCCGATTTGCTAGATTTAGGGTCGAGGATTTAGGGAGATAGCCAAAATACCCAAAGGCGACAACCTGCAATTAATTTCTCCGTTGTCCAGGATATATAATTCGGATTAATTAATTACCATAAATTAACCTGCATCGATCATATATATATTACAATAATTAATTACCAATTAATCTCCCTCGTCGTATGACCGTACTCTTCGTCATAATCATCATCGTCCTCATCCCCGTTAGACGACGGCTCATCCTCGTCATCGAACTCAACATCGTCCGACGAATAACCTGAGTCCTCGTCCGCGTCCTCTTCCTGCTCGTCTTCTTCATCTACCTCATCGATAATCTCATCTTCAGTTAGATCTGTACAACCATCAGGCATGGGTAACCGTTCACCATCTTGAACCAGGTCCATTATATCGGAGCGGACCATAGAAATATTAGGCTCTTGATAGGCAGGAATGTCTCTTTCTGGTTCAGCAGCATCTTCAGTCGTCGCCGGTGTCCCTTCAATTGTCTATGTATTCCATATTCCTCGGTGAGAGATATGGTTCACTATTTTCCACCCTTCACCGGCTTTCGGATCGTCGAGATAGAACACCTGCCGAACTAAGGTGGCGAGAGCGAAAGGCTCATCCTCATACCAGTGCGAGTTTGTATCGACTGATAATAGTCTCAGGTCTTCCTTTGTACGCTTGAACCATCTGCACTTGAATAGGAAAACGTTGACATCATTCCCGTAACATAGTTGAACCACGTATACAATAGCCCAGTAATATAGATCATTGTCTTTCCCAACCGCTACCCCACTGTTTTGTGTTCTTCTTCCTTTGTCTCGGGCCAATGAATGGAACTTTACACCGTTCACAAAACATCCGGGATAAATATAGTGTTTAACCGGCTTCCCTGCTAGCAAGTGCTTTGGCCATGACCACCACCCTCCGTGGTTATCAGATTTTTGCAAATTAATCATCTGCGAAAATGGGCAAATTAATATAAGGGTTTACTTTCTACAAACATGAGCGATATGTATTTAAATAATTAATACCGAGTCGTACGTACGTACCCAATGGAAGAAATAATCAGGAAACTTCTTCTTAACCATTTTCTCAATCCACGCCGAACTCTTGTTTTGATTTAACGCCTGAAGCCTCTCCCTGTATGACAACATGTACGGCTCAACTTCGTCACAGTCTCGCAACACTACCCAATGTGCCTCAATAAGTTCTTCCCGTGTTAACGATTCCTTTAATACTCCTCTAAACGGTCGGACGACATTAGTGACGACAGAAAGATTGATGCGGGCACTGCGATCGGAGGCAGTGGGAGGGGGTGGATCTTTGAGGTACCTGTTGCAGTAAGTAACACACTCATGCATTAGGTATGTCTCTGCTATGGAGCCATCCGGGGCCGACCTGTTTTTGACGAATGACTTATACTGTCCAAGCTGTCTACAAAATCAAACGTACACATTACATAAATACATATAGCTAGCTAACTAGTATATATATAATCTCCAGTGGAACAAATTAATTAATTAGTTGTACGTACCTTTCTTGAGGATACATCCAAGTGTACTGGACCGGACCAGAAATCAGCACCTGCTCGGGCAGGTGGATCATTAGGTGAATCATGATGTCAAAGAAAGCAGGGGGGAAAATCCTCTCTAGTTTGCAAATGATGTGCACAATTTGTTGTTGCAATTCCACCACATCTGACTTCTTTAATTCTCTGGCGCATAACCTCTGCCACCACCTGCACAATGCCACTATTTGTTCTACGACGTCCCGAGGCAAGTATGGTCAAATTACCACTGGAATCAGACGTTGCAGCATAACGTGATAGTCATGTGTCTTTAGACCAACAAACTTGTGTTGCACCTCGTCCACTGCTCCAGTTATAGTAGCTGCATACGTAGCCGGATAACGAACGCCCTTAAACCAGTGAAATACAGAACGTCTAAGCGTCGGCTTCACTGTGTATGGTGCATTTGGCATCTTGTTGTACACTCCTTTTCTATCCCTCCTCAACCACAAGGGACGACGTAGATTCATTGATTCCAAATCTTTGCGCGCTTTGGGAGTATCTTTAGTCTTGAACTTAATACCGAGAATTGTTCCCATCACGCTGTCGCACACATTCTTTTCTATGTGCATCGCGTCCAAGTTGTTCCTCAGCTTCAACTTCGACCAGTAAGGGAGTTCAAAGAATATACTCTTGTGATCCCAATAGCTCAGATCATGTGGAGGAATTGGATTGCATTTCTTTACATCCGCGTCATTGCTCAACACACCAAAGTCGAAATAGCTCAACCTCTCTAAAATCTCTTCGCCCGACCAACTACGGGGTTTAGGATTGTTCTCTACCGTACCGTCGAAATGAGTTTCATCCTGTCGCCACGGGTGGTCGTGAGGAAGCCATCTACGGTGACCCAAGTAACACACCTTCCCCGCGTGCCAACTAGAGTTCACGTCGTCCAAACATATAGGACATCCATTATATCATTTTGTCCTGCAGGCTGCCAACATCCCATAAGCTGGAAAATCGCTGATCGTCCACATTACAGCAGCCCTCATCGTGAACATCGTGTCAGTGAATTTGTCATAAGTTGGGACTCCATTTTCCCACAACAGTTTCAACTCATCGATCAAAGGTCTGAGGTAGACATCTAAGCACTTCGATGGAGATTTAGGACCTGGAATTAGTACGGTAAGGAAATTAAATTCCTTGTTCATGCACATCCACGGAGGCAAGTTGTACGGCATCAGAATTACTGGCCAAGTGCTGACGGCGGAGCTATTACTTCCCCAAGGATTGAATCCGTATGTAGATAGGCCGAGTCTAACATTTCTAACCTCTGAAGCAAAGTCTCCAAATTCTCTGTCGAAATGTTTGAAACCCTCCCCATCCGCAGCGTGTCGCAGGACATCGTCATCTATTCGCTTTTCTGCGTACCATCGCATCGCCTCTGCTGTGTATAGAGACATATACAGGCGCTGCAATCTGGGAATCAAGGGAAAATATCGAACAACTTTCACAGGAATTCTCTTTTTCGAACTCTTCCTATTCAACTGGAATCTGCACTGGCCACATACGGGACAATAGCCAATTCTTTATACTCTTTGTAAAATAGCACACAATCATTCGGACATGCGTCAATTATCCTGTACTTTAGGCCGAGGCTGCTCAGGATATTTCTAACCTTATAATGAGATTTAGGAAGATTGTGATCATCAGGAAGCAACTTACATATTTTCTCCTGAATTTCGTCAAAAGCACTCACTGACATTTTGTGCTTCACTTTTATCTTCATTTGCTCCATCACATATTGCAACACATTCTCTCGACATCCAGGGAACACCGGGGTCTGCGCTTCAAGTAGTATCCGGTTGTACTTTTCCATCTCACTGGTGTCAGTGGCCAAGCTAGCTGCGGGGAATGTGTCATCATGCTCATTAGTGGTACTGTAACCTCCGTCTTGGTGTTGGTGTCCACTATGACTACATCCCGGAAACGCATCATGGACCAAATCTGCAGTTGGGTTGCAAGCTGGGGGTCCGGCACCACTGCCGCTGGATGAGGCACCATGGTAACTGTACCCTGAGCTGAAGTCTGCTGCGCTGAACTCTACTGCTTCACCATGCTCGCTCCATGTAGTGTAACTCCACATCATACCATTTTCGTACAAGTGTTGCACCATAACATTAACCTCCGCATACTGACAATTAAGACATTTCTGACACGGACACCTGAAACGTTTCTTTCCCTGACCATGTTCTATCGCAAAATTCACAAATTCGCTAATTCCATCCATATACCGGACATCACATCTATTCTTCAACTTCATCCAACTCTTGTCCATACTGCTACAAAATATTATAATTAATTAATTATTACATATATATATATATATTTGTCCATTAATTTACGCTTAATTATACGTACTCGATCTACATATCGATCCATCAATTACGTACGTACGTACGTAATTTAATCGATCTGTACATATATATATATATAGCTAACATCAGCTAACATCCTTGCATGTATATATATATATGTACGTACGTTTTCACTAAATATATATTAATTAAGCAAATTTTAACTGCGTACGTATGTACCTGCTGGCCTTCTCGATATCTTTACGTTAATTAATTAAGCTAACTAGCTAGTCAGCGGAGATCCCTTATCGATCCTGATTCTTCTCGGCTAGCTTCTAGCTACCTAGCTCTCTTCTCCTTCTCCCTTCTCCTTCAATTCTTCTTCAAATTGAATCATGAAGAGATCGAGGCTAGGAATGAATTCGATCAGTTTGGCATCGGGCTTATATAATGCTTCACTTAGACGACGGAGGTGTCGGTACGTCGTCTAAGTGGAAGTACGTTTCGTATACTCGGACGACGGCGTGTCGGTCCGTCCTCCAGGTAATCACCTGGACGACGGAGAATACCATCTCCGTCGTCCAGGTGATCACCTGGAGGACGGAGAAGACTCCGAGGTCCAGGTGATCACCTAGACGACGGAGAATATCATCTCCGTCGTCCAGGTTATCACCTGCACCTCGGAAAAGACTCCGTGGTCCAGGTGATCACCTGGACGACGGAAATGGTATTCTCCGTCGTCCAGGTGGTACTTGGACCACGGAGTATTTTCCGTGGTCTAGGTGTCACTTGGACCACGGAACAATTACGTTTCCGTGGTCTAAGTGCTGTTTTCTTGTAGTGTCATCGAACAATGGTGACCTTCCCAGGACATTGAGATCGTTGAGAGAACCTGGAAATCCAAAATATGCATGCCAAATCCAAGTATCATACGAAGCCACCGCCTCTAAGATAATTGTGGGTTTTCCCTTGTGACCTTGAAACTGCCCGGCATGCGCAGCGGGGCAATTTTTCCACTGTCAATGCATACAGTCAAGACTACCCAACATACCTGGAAATCCCCGATCTGCAGCTTTGTTTGTCAACCTTTGTAGATCTGCCTTTGTTGGTGTGCGAAGATAGTCTTTACGGTACATAGCCCATATAGCTCTTGTAAAATGATCCAAAACTTCAAGAGCAGTGGATTCAGCAATATCAAGGAACCCA
Organism: Geum urbanum; assembly: GCA_946800695.1. Lineage (NCBI taxonomy): Eukaryota > Viridiplantae > Streptophyta > Magnoliopsida > Rosales > Rosaceae > Geum > Geum urbanum. The sequence goes on along the minus strand of OX327007.1, from coordinate 5,194,117 downwards.
TCGGTTAAGTCAGCCAGTACACCATACGCGAGCATCCTCATAACACATGTTAACTTCTGTTCGGCGGAAAGACCGAGTCTGCCGGTGACATCCATAGTCTGTACAAAGTACGGGTCGTGGTTGGCCACGCTACACATCATCTTGTCAAAAAGATGAGGTCGCATACGAAAACGCCTTTGAAAGATGTCGTCGTCATACCTACATGGTTCGGTGAAATATAGAGCTTTCAAGCGCTGATCCATCATTTCCCGATCCCTTAGTATGTACTTCCGCCCTTCAGAAGAACCGCCCCATTGTGAGGCTTCATCTTCTTCCATCATCTCCACTTGGTGGGCATCCGCAGACATCAAGAGGGCTTGTTGTTGCCTTCTCGGTACATCTTCTTCTGCCTCTTTCTTCAATAGTTTCCACAACTTATTCATGATGGAAAACAAAACTCAAAGTATGAAACAATAACATAGAAACAATTTGTTGTGGGAGGAGAAATGTTTATGAATTGGTGAGTATGAATGAGTGAATGACTCCGTTTTTATAGAAGATCAACATGATCTTCGAAGATAGAAACTAACACGTGGATGATAACGAATTCTCGACAACGAATTAGAAATTGACACGTGTTGCTCAAAATCTACGACGATTTCTGATAAGTTATCGTGTCAAGTATAATTTAATTTACAATCCTATACACTGACACATGTCAATCGAAATCATGTCCGATTGTGGATAATGCATACGGGGTCCAAATTTTTTTTTTAAATTAACATTATATTTATTTATCATGTATAAGAATAGTTTACAAATATAAATTATTATTTAGAACAACACAAAATAAAGAAAAAATGAATATATAAATTTAGGACTTTAAGTTAGAACCCCTACTATTGGAGTTGTACCAAGTTTTATATGAATAGTGTCCATTTGAGGTCTCATAATAGGTATAAGACCCTTTCCATTGGAGATGCCCTAGTAAATAGTCCACCATATATGTACAAAAGTTTCTTACAGAATGCTCTAATATTGCTGCAGGAAGCTACATAAGGGCAATAATAGCATGAAGTTAAATGTAGGCTACATAGTTCTTCATTCTGTCCTCAGGCTTCTAGTGCTGTACTGTACTATGCTTTTTCTAATATTAGGTTCTGTTTCAGTGACACAACTCGCTTCGAGACACTAAGCTCTAATCTGCAACTACAATCATCTGTTTAGGATTGACCACTTCTGACATGAATTCTAAAGAAGGAACTTCAAGTATAATATATGCCTACTTAATCTACTTGCACAATAACATGCATCTACTTCAGCAGAATGAACAAGCTAAACCAAGATTCCACATTGCTCCTAATCCAACACGGATAAAATGGTTTATACGTAAAATGAAAATCGAGAACAATACGTGTGACGTGAAGCCAGAACCTATAGCTATCTTCCTCATTCACCATCTAGCTGCAAAGCAGTAAGAGAAGCTGCACCAACGTAACTGAACTCCAGAGTCGAGACTATAATTTCTTATATCACCCCTTTCTTTGCAGTAATCATGCATGCACTAGCTAGAGGAACAGAGATCATCATTTCTTTATTGACTGCTCTCTTCCAGCTTACTTGCATCATTTGCAGTACCATATATAATCATCTAGATCAATATGCATCCTTCATTTTATTCTAACATAAACTGAAACTCCTCGCCAACATACAGAATTACCAAATAGCTAGCGAGAGATAAACTCATTACAATATAACCTATTAACCTCTATACGTATGCATCACAAGACAAAGCTTTATTCATTTACAACAGAACAAAATAAAAATAACTGTAAACTGTTGTCCATACAAGATAATGGAGTAAGCTAGTTATGCAATGTAATCTTCTTTCCTGAAATGAAGAGGAATGAGCAGCTATCAAGACTCGGTATCACAGTATGTACGTATTGTGTGTGGGTTTCACTCTTGCTCACGTAACTCTTGCTCGCTTGTGGTTACTCGTATGACCCGTGTGATGTGCACGTGCGGTGCATGACTCGTATGCTAAAAGTTTGGATTGGTGTTGTAGCGTACGTAAGAAGCTTGGTGGTTTTTGGCGAGGAACAATGTTCTTGGCGAATAAGTTAGGTGTTAGTGAGAGAGTTGTATAAATACAGAGTATTGTGTGTTTGTAGGAAGCAGAGCGTGCGTGTGCAAACAGTGGGTAGTTTTAGGGCTTTGTTTGTAACCTTATTCTCTCTCTTTGTAACCTCCATTGATAGTGAAGAATCTCCCGTTGTTTCGTAGACGTAGGTTATTGCCGAACTACGTATATGTTGTGTTCTTGTTCTTGCCTTCTTATCTTCTTTGTGTTACTTGGGTTGTTTGCTGTTTCGATTCGATTCTCTTGGTATTGTGTTCATCTATCTATTTGGTGCACTTTAGAAGCACAACAGTACGTACCAACTGCATATTTCTATAGTTTGGGATCACTTCTGCTGTCCCCAATTTTGAAGAAATAAAATGATCCAACACTCTAAAACTGGAGAGTATTGAAACTCCAGAATAAGTAGAACGCCCCGCATTCCTCTACCCATAGAGAGGAATGAGTAGTTAACATGAATCAAGTCACTCTACCTACACGCACTGTTCCGTAAAATGAATAAAACCACTTCACATAGTTCACTATATGTCTATATATCGTAAATACACCAACTGTAACAGAGACACTAGAGGAGAACTTAACAGGAAAGGCAGATTGTCGATTATGTACAGAACATAACAGAGAAGGCGGACTTGAAACACATAATAATCCACCAAATAGGTACAAAACTGTATTACTGAATGCTCTAATATTACTGCAGGAAGCTACATCAGCTCTTATAAAAGATCAAACAATAGAAAATGCAATATAGAATGAAATGGAAAGTATGATACAGAGACTTGATTTAGTCGCTTGAGGATGATTTATAATGCATGGCACCCTTTTCATATCCTTCAGGTTTTCATTCTGTCCTGAAACTTCTTGTGCTCTATCGTACTATATTTGCTTTTCTAATATAGATAACGTAATATAATTACATAAGAAAATGTGGATCAATGATCCTTTATTTAAGTTAATTGTTACAACTTACAACATTCCCAATTTATACGAATTGTCATCAACTGACGTGCAACAAATTTTACAGAAGGAAGCAAGCAATCCTATTGTACAACTCAAAACAACATGAGATTACATATTAAGAGGAAAAGTTCACAAGTAAATATTTGGGGTAAACCATATGGGACGTTGATAAGCCAACGACAATAGTGTCATCAACTGTTCAGAGTAAGGCTTAGACCGTGTTTTCTTCTCCATGTCGAACACACCAAAATCATGTGCAGTTTCTATGCATATAACATATTCCTCATCGTTAAAGTATATGCAATTTTGCTTGCATCCGGGGAAATTAGAAGCCACTACAGATATCGCAGAGTTGTCTCCAATAAAAAGTGAAACGTCCTCACCTAGGCTTTGCTTCTCAATCCACTTGCACTTCTCAAAACAAAATTCATAAACACTGAAACCATATGTGACACGTATGTCAAATACATCTTCTTCACATTCAACTAAAGAATCCCTGTTCACCATCAACAAATGTTTTCCTTCGTCCACTAGATATTTTATCGGAGAGATGGAGCTTTGTTCAAGTTCACATGCCAAAGATTTTGCTTCAAAGTTGGACTTGGAAGAAATATTGACACTGAAAATATTGCCAAGTTCCTCAATTGCATAAAAATGGTCTTCTCCATATTGTACAACATCTCGAATCACGCCAACTGGATCGGAAAGATATGTCCACGTTGTATCTTTACTTGGTTTGATAAAAGCTACGTTCTCGTATGTGAGAACAACAATATATGCGTCATCATCTAGTATTGGATCCCCTGTAATTGTAGCCTTTATGACATATCTTACTACCTCTGCATTTGGAGGGTTAAGTTTGGGAAGACGTACAACTACATCTTCTCTCTTGCCTCTCTTGTTAGACTTGTAGAATACTGGCTTGGTTAATGTTATTGTAAATTTTTCTTCTAAATGTACTAACCATCCTCTCGAAGACCCGCAAAATCGTCTCTTTGGCATTTTTGATTGAACATCGAGAACCTTGTTGTCCACCACATTGTAGAAATTCCAAGCATCTTCTTTGTCGTTGTAAAAAAGAAGCATCGGAGGTTCTGGATGACTTAACAGTTTCTTGGCAAATCGGGCATGGTTATGTTTAGCTACAACAAACCACGATGTGCAAACTAAAGCGAACCCAAGATAATCTGATGACGATGAGAATCTTTCTACTACTGAATCCAAAAGGCAGTGAGGCAAATTTGCCCAATCTGAGGAGGAAACATAATCATCATCCATCGTGATGATGAACGAAACGGGAAAAAATATGCAAAAGAACTTTTCCTTTTTTTAAGGTTGAATAAACTAAGCAGTCAAAACACTATCGACTCCAACTAGGAAATGAAAGACAACCAAATTCGTAATAGGACTATCTAATCAATCAAAACTAGATAACATATAACTGGTCAAACTGGATCATAAATCAGAAACTAATATGTGTCTTGTTAGAATTGTTTGGAAAGAAGTACATACCCGAAGGCATAACTTCAAAGACGTAGTGATCGCAGGGCTGCTTGATCTATTGAGCACTCACGCAACACGGATCGATCTTCTTTAGAATAATTACAGGATCACTCTAGCCTTCTATGTCGGCAGTAAGAGATGAGAGAGGGAGAGAGTCGGATAGACTTGAATATTGGAATGGTGGCTGATAGAGAAAGATTACTTAAATATCTTATCACAATTAACCTAAAATTAGTGGACTTATTATTGGCTAATTGGGCTTTTAAGAAACTCTAAACCGAATGCAAGCGAGAGAGAAGGACTACTTAAAATACAATACGACAATTAGCATCTTATAATTGGACTAAATTAGTATGGGCTAAATGGACGTGTTCACGAATTCGTTTGGTGAACTCGAATCGAAAAAACTTGAAACAATTAGATTTTGATCAAAAGGCAATTACTTACGGTAAAATTATCTATCTTCCTCGATCTCGATTCGGGTTGTTACACTAAGAGACCTCAAATTAAATTGGTGAAATCGCCGATATGACAATATTAACGAAAATAAACAATAATGACATAAAAGATTGTTAATTTTAACCAAATTGATCGAAATCGAAGCAACGATGAAACATGTTGATATTTTAACCAAATGTTATTAATAATAGTATCGTACGGTTGGTTTAATTAAATACATTATTTTCGACCTTGATTCATGAAGTCAGCTTTGACGCTGACGTTAATTTAGTTTCGTTCATTTTAACTTGTCGACAAGTTCGACAATCCAATTTAAGGTCACTTTGTGTCTACAATATCCTAATGGACACCTCTGTATGCTATAATGAAAATTTATATTCCAAATGACTGAAAACATTTTCTTTTGTATAATATGAAAATAGGTGTTGCGGTTGACCATATCGATCGAGGTAAAAAAATGTATTTTAAAAAATCTACAGTATGATGTGATCATTGAACAAATATAAATATGTGGTTAAAATTTCAGTTGGTTTAGTCGTGGTCTCGGTCTTGAAAGTGACCGACGTCTGTTTAATTCAAAAAAATTTAGACGACGATTATTTAATTTCTGTCACGTGAGAGACGTCATATAAACCTATTGAGGAGATTCAGTTCAAAGTTCAAACCCACACAAAAAGAGATTGGCCCACCAACGTTCTGCTTATGGGCGTTGGAAGAGCCAGAGAGATCTGCTCATCACAGAGTAAATTTGGGGAACATATGAATTTGAAATTCTTTCTTACATGGGGAATATTTGATTTTAAACATCAAGCTTTTGTTATGCTTGTTTTTGCTGGAGACGATTCCTACTGACTAAGGTCAAAATCGTATGGTGAGTAAATTAACTGGCAATCAATTGTAGTATTTTATCATGTGGGTCGATTTTACTGCACTTCATTAAGGGAACTAATGTTCCTTTTTGAGTGTTGGAGATGAACAATTTGGTTTAATTGGCATCAACAAGATTTTGATCTTCTTTTTTGATATTTGTCGATGGGGATGAATCTGTTTATACATGGTATGGGCAATTTTTCTTTGATCGTATGTTATGTAGAAAAAGGTCGAGCCAAAATCGATCTGGTTTTGAAGTTCTCTTCACCAATCCAATTCAATCACCCAAGTTTTGTATCTAGGCAGATCAAATTGCAATGTTTCTAGTATAATGTAAGAGAGTGTGCCAAAGAAAGCGTGATTAATATAGCATATAGATCAAATTACGAAAGTTCTAGTATTATGTTGTTGTGGTGAACCCAGATCGGCAGATCTGCTGCATTAATCCCAGATCTCTGGAGCTGAGAAATATCCATACGGGATAGATTTTACGAAATTCTATTGGAACCTCCAAAGTCCTATTGAAAACTCTATACTCTTTACGCCTCTTTTTTTCTTTTAATTTTGTGAGATTGCTCAAGATACCTCTCCATAAATTACCATATTAACCTTATTGTTATTGTTCATATCCAACACATCAATTAAAAACCAAACGTGCGATATCCCAACTTATGCCATTGATCAATCCAATCTTCAATGTGAAGAACCCGATCAAGTTTAACAACATCAGTCTTCTTTTGACATTAGACCAAGTGATCAGTTGATCATATTCCCTTGGTATATATCAATATCAACAAGATTGCATATATTGTTCATACCCTGGAAATCGCAACAAGAAATCTGGCTCCCCTTTTTTTTCAGATGCACACGGGACACGATTAAAGTCGGCCATGGCCTTGTAAGTTGTAATCACATCACTATGAATTGATGCAATAGGTCTTGGCCGTCCTGCCAAATGCCCTGATGACGGATTGCGTATTTTGAAAAAAATCATTTACCTAGAAAATGAAGAATTATTTAGTTTATACACAACAAGTGTATGAAGAAGATAAGGACCGTAGAACAAAAATATTGCGTAAAAACCTATTGATTTGTCGTTCAAACCAAAGAGAAAATTAGGGTTTATTGCAAGAGAAAGTAGAATAGACTGAAAGTAGTTGTCATTTTCATTGATAGAATGTCTTATATACATGCTGATACAATCTATTACAATAACTATCCTGATATAACAGGAATTCTCTGTATCTATCTAATCAATATCCGTATCTAACTAGGACAAGACACACACCGGGATTGATAGAGAATAAATCTTCTTAAACACTCCCCCTTGTGTCGATGACCATAAGAATGATGCATGACTTGTTGTATCATTAAAAACCTCGCCAAGCAAACAAAAACCTCATGGATAAAACAAAGCTTGGTCTAAGGGAAAAAGAGTACAACGCACCAACTACTAAACCTATTACATGTGAGGTAGACTCCCCCTGATGTCTACAGAAATGTAACTTCCCCTGACTGTAAACTCAGTCTAGGAGTTTTGATAACCTGCGCATACCAATGCTTCTCACACTACAAGAAAATGACCCATTGCCGGCGACTTTTATGTCGTCGGCAATGTTTTTGGACATTACCAGCGATTTTTGCCGGAAAAATCGCCGGTAATGTCTTTTTTTTTTTTTTAACATTACCGGCGACATAAATGTAAGTCGCCGGTAATCTCTTGCCGGAAAAGACATTGCCGGCGACATACATTTATGTCGCCGGTAATGTAAAAAAAAAAAAAAAAAGACATTACCGGCGACATAAATGAAGTCGCCGGTAATGTCTTTTTTTTTTTTTTTTTTACATTACCATCGAGAGATTGCCGGCGACGGACATTACCGGCGATTTTTCCGGCAAAAATCGCCGGTAATGTCCAAAACATTGCCAGCGACATAAAAGTCGCCGGCAATGGGTCATTTTCTTGTAGTGTCACATGTTTCACAAAAGTAGATTTAGGAAGTGACTTGATAAACAAGTCTACAGCATTATCAACAGAACCTATCTGGCTCACATGAATATTCAACAGCTGCTATTGTTGTTGATTAAATAAAAACTTCGGCGATATGTGTTTTGTATTGTCACCCTTAATGAAACCCAACTTTATCTGTTCAATGCATGCAGCATTATCCTCAAATATGCAAGTAGGATTAATAACAGTAGATTTCAATCCACTAGAGCCTCGAATATGACCTATGATTGACCTAAGCCAAACACATTCTCTAACTGCTTCATGCAAAGCAATTATCTCAGAATGATTCGAGGAAGTAGCAACAAGGGTTTGCTTTGTTGATCTCCAAGAGATCGCCGTGTTTCCCATAGTGAAAAAATAACCGGTCTGTGAACGACCTTTGTGTGGGTCAGAGACGTACCCAACATCAGCAAATCCAACCAACACATCAACAGGTGTTTTGGAATAAGGGATAACATGAAAACTTTTCGAAACAGGACCAATTTTCGACGGGTTGAGAGAATCCCTCGACCGGTCGATAAGATGACTCTAGTCGATCCAGGGTGCAGGTTTCGACGGGTCGAAATCCCCAGAATTTTTCTCAACTTTCTCTTTTCCAAGAATCTCATGCTTTTCCCTGTTTTCTTTGTAAGGGAAGAATAAACTCATGTCAATGGAACCTTTCAAGTATCTAAAGACTTGTTTCACTCCATTCCAGTGACGTTGCATTGGTGCAGAGCTAAATCTTGCCAACAAGTTCACTGAGAATGTAATATTTGGACGTGTGCACTGAGCTAAATACAACAAAACTCCAATAGCACTGAGCTATGGAATTTCAGCTCCCAAGATCTCCTCATCATCATCTAAAGGACGAAACAGATCTTTCTTGGGGTCCAGACTACGAACAACCAATGTGTGCTAACAGGATGTGCTTTGTCCATATTGAATCGCCTGAGCATCTTTTGGACATAAGTAGACTGGTGAATAAGAATTCCACCAACTCGATGTTCTAGCTCTAATCCGAGACAAAATCAAGTCCTACCAAGGTCTTTCATCTCAAATTCAGATTTCAAGTAGCAAACAGTCTCGTTGATCTCTTCAAGAGTTCCAATGATATTCATATCATCAACATAGACAACTACTATAGCAAATTCTGAACTTGTTCTTTTAATGAACACGCAAGGGCATAAATCATCATTCTTATATCCCTTCCCAATCAAGTAGTCACTAAGGCGTGTATACCACATCCTACCAGATTGCTTCAATCCATACAGTGAACGTCTCAACCTTATAACATGAGCACTCCGTGGTTTAGAGTTACTTGATTTGGGTATAGCAATGCCATCTGGCACTCTCATGTATATCTCTGAATTAAGGTCCCCATAGAGATATGCAGTAACCACATCCATCAGCTGCATACTAAGCTTTTCGGACACTACCAAGCTTATCAGGTAACGGAAGGTGATGATGCCCATAACTGGAGAATACGTCTCCTCATAATCAATTCCAGGGTGCTGAGAGAAACCATGCGCTACAAGTCTAGTTTTATAACGCAAGATCTCATTTTTCTCATTACGCTTCTGAACAAAGACCCATTTATGTCCAACTGGCCTAACATTCGGTGGGAAGAGCACAACCAGACCGAAAACTTGCCTTTTATTCAGAGAGTCTAGTTCAGCCTGAATTGCTTCCTTCCATTTCGGCCAATCGTCTCTACGTTGACATTCATCAACTAAGCGGGGTTCCACTTCATCGTCGTCAATAATCTCCTGAGCGACGGAATAAGCAAACATATCATCAACTAACATGGAAGATCTATCCATAAGAACATATGCATCATTTGTTCTAAGTGAGATTTCTGAGTTCTCTGATATCACAAAGGGTTCTGGAGCGTCCCCCAGAGATGCCAATTGTGATTCAAGGACATAACCATAATCAGAGACAATCTCATGTGAAGGATTCACAACGTTGATGATAAGTGAATCTTTTAGTACCTTGATGGCCTGCCTTTTATCCGGCGGCTCATCTGTGGTTTTTCTTGGTCTCCCCCTCTTTCTGGTGGGAGCCGAGGCCGAAGAAACACCATCTACATGAGCAGGAGGAACGCGTCCTTGCCCAGTGTTGCTATTAACAAATCTCTTTTCCGGGATTTCCAACCTTGCAGGAACATTAGTAGCAAGTATATATGATCTTGTCACTTTAGCGATATCAACAAATGAATCAGGCATGGAGTCTGCCACTTGCTGAAGATCGAGTATCCTACGCACTTCTATCTCACTCTGAGATGTGCGTGGATCATGATGAGACACAATGGGATTAAACAACGTTAATTCCTGACTTTGAACTGAAATAGAACTATTCCTTTCTCCCCCTAACGGCGGGAAATATGTCTCATCATATTGACAATATGCAAATCTAGCAGTAAAAAGATCTCCTGTCGAAGGTTCAAGATAGCGGATTATCTTGGGTGATTTGAAACCAACATAAATGCCCAATCTTCGTTGAGGACTCATCTTAGTACGATGTGGAGGCGCAATAAGCACATAGACCGCTCAACCAAAAATGCGTAAATGTGAAATGTCAGGCTCATATCCAGTTACCAACTGGTACACACTGAATGGTTGACGTGCAACAGGTCTAAAACGAAGGAGCATTACTGCGTGTAACACTGCATAACCCCAAGCAGAGATTGGTAAATTTGTATGCATTACCAAAGCTCTAGACACAAGTTGTACCCGCTTGATTTGAGCCTCTGCTAAACCATTCTGAGAATGGACATGGGAAACGGGATGTTCAACATCAATCCCAAGAGACATGCAGTAATCATCAAAAGATTTTGATGTAAACTCTCCTGCATTATCCAATCGAATAGATTTGATTGGATGGTCCGGGTGGTGAGCCCGGAGCTTAATGATTTGAGCTAGGAGTTTTGCAAACGTAGCAATCCTTGTGGATAGCAAAACAACGTGTGACCATCGCGTTGATGCATCTATCAAAACCATGAAATATTTAAATGGTCCGCACTCAACTTTGATATGTCCACAAATATCACCTTGGTTCCTTTGTAAGAATGGAATATTTTCATTGTTATCAACAACAAAAGAAGGTTGAGCCGTCAATTTTGCTAAAGAACAAGCTTTGCAGAATGAGTGATGCGCATCAGAGATGGCAACATAAGAATCCGGTGGGATAACGCACGAAGCTTCAACAGTATGTTATTGGGAAGGTGCTATACTTGTCGTGGAGACCAAGTTAGGATTAAGATGGGTAGTCTCATCCTCACCATCTAAACTGATGGAAATAGGTAATCCCACATGTTTCTTAGCTCTAAAGAAAGGATGACCATAAGTATTTTTAAGATTTTGATCATCATATCACGACCTGGGTGTCCCAATCGTACATGCCAAAGCTTATATGAATCAGAATCACACGCAGTAGTGTGAGTCACGGCATTGGATTCAATGATCCGAACTGTAGTTAAGTACAAAACACTACGAATTGCCGAAACTTCTCTAAAATGCGCTTGCGACCACAATCAAGAGAGGTTATACACAAAAATTCTTTTCCATTCTCACAGTATGTTTCCAAGTGAAATCTGTTGGCATAAATATCCTTGAAACTTAGCAAGGTTCGATTGGCCTTTGGCGTATATAAGGCATCAATGATATATAATTTTATACCATGGGGCAGTAGAAACTCTGCACTACCCTGCCCCTGAATAACGGGCGCTGCACCAATCATGGTTATCACTGAGGATTTGTATGGGAAAAGATCCACAAACAATTGCCTATTCGGTAGAATGGTATTAGCAGTACCACTATATGCTAGACACTCAATTTCACCTTGATACATCTACAAAATCAATATAAACAAGTGAGTCTTTGTAGCAAAGACGAGGCGCACACTTCAAGTATACACTCAAAGATTTGAGAAGGGTGTGACCCTTATTGAATGTTGATATGGCATGGCATAAACCGATGTAATGACAACGTCTGATGTTGAAATCCAAGTTGGTCGAATTAGACAGATGTATAAATAACATCATAAGCCAATGAGACAGATGAAAAACTCATCTAAAAACATCACATTCAGGTTGGATTTTCGACGGGTCGAGGAAAGGCCTTGACCGGTCAAGAAAACCCAAAATAACTTGTGATTTTCCGATACCGAATTTTGACCGGTCGAGAAAATTTCCAACGGGTCAAAAATGGACCAAATTTGGGACAGAGTCGTCGCATTGACCGATCGAAAATTGTTCAGTTTAATTTTTCGACGGGTCGAATTTGGACCAAAGTCGAACAGAAGGATGGCATCGACCGGTCGAAAATTGTTTAGTTCAATTTTTCGACGGGTCGAAATTGAGCCATTTTCAGACAGAAGTGAGGCATCGACTGGTCGAAAATTGTTTAGTTCAATTTTTCGACAGGTCGAAGCTGTTCTATGCACTGCTTCAAAAATATTTTTCGACATTTTTTTTTTCAAAGTGGTATTTTGGCTTGCCTTTTGCCATATGTGTAAATATCGAACCATAAATAAGAATCATATGGAATAGAACATTCTCAAACATTTTCATATACCGAAAATAGAGAAACATTCATTGCTTGTCAACAAAAATTACATCAAGGATGTGTTCTTATTCATAAAATAAAGACAAATGTCTTAAAAATTCTTGACCTAAAAGTGAGTAAAAAACAGGACTAAAACTTGAAAGATTACAGAGACAACTGCCTTTTACATAGGCTTAATCAAAATCCGGGGTAGTAAGTTATTTCCCCTTGTCATCTGCTAAAACTAGGTTTGTGTCAACCTCCATCTCATATTCTCCAGTGTAATTCGACTCTTGGGCCAAATACTGTTTGTGTTTCTTGTAGATATTCTGGTTTCTCTACTAGCATAGCACTTTTTGTGCATATGTCTAGCAGAGCCACACTTGAAACAACCAAGTTTACCAGATTGTTGATACCGTTGACCATCAGGAACCGAACCAGACTGGTCCTTTGGAGGAGGGGCGTTTTGATCTCTATGCCAAGTCATGTTTTGGCTGCGGCCTTGGCCACGCCCACGCCCATGCCCTCCTCTTCCCTCACGTGGAGCATGTCCACTATGATGATAAGGTTCTGAACGAGCAATCTTCTTATCTTTTCGAGCCTTTCGTCACATATTATAACTCTTAGGCTTTTTGGTACCAGCCGGTCTTGAGTTATTATTCAAAATGATATCATGATGCTTTTCTTTAGTCGCGAGACTATTAATGAGATCACTGAAATCGGTAATCCTCCCTTGCTCGTACTCAATCTGGTACTGATGAGCTAGAAGACTCATAGATGTCAGGAAGGTTTGTAATACCTTCTCAATCATGTCTTGCTCAGATTTTTCCACACCACAAAAGCTTAGTTCAGACTGCAGATCGAGCATAGCTTGGTTAAAAGCGTTGATCTTTGGGAAATCCACAATTCTATTTCGCAGTCAACTCAGGAAGTTGTGCATTATGCACATTATTGAACCTCTTTTTTAGAACATCCCACAAAACCATGAGATCTGTCTTGTTCAAATAATGCTTCTTCAGAGATGGGTGAATATGTCACCTCAAAAACATGAGGGCTTGAGCTTTTGTCTCTTCAGTAGGTGGGAGGAGGTTTGTTCCAGGCCCAGTGGATTTGATGGTGTTGGTCAGTCTCTTTTCGACGAATGTGTTATCTACATCAGAGACCCAATGATGGTATTCCTTGCCTTCCAGGTCAAGGATTTCGAATTCCGGCCTTGCAGTCTCATTCGAACTCATCTACAAAAACACACAGAGATGTTTTATTAGAAACGATCGAGTACTACGATCATAAAACTTTCAAGGTTAATTGAATAAGAACATGATTCATGGTGCATGGTCACAAAATCGATTGTAAAAAGATGGTAAAAACCACACCCAGCGACCGTGTCACAACAGTCACATAGAATCGATTTCCCTTTTCTTTTCTTTTCTTTTCTTTTCCAAATCGTGACTCCCCCAAGACCGTCACGTATACTCTATGGATATATGTCCATAAGAGCTAGGGTAGAAACATGTAATATTCACAACTCATATCACAGTTATCATCAACTTATATCTAGGGTTTTGCGGTAAGTAAATTTGCTAGATCTAGAGATTGACGGTTTTGAAAAGTTTACCTCGATGGGTGTTGTGCTCGGTATGACCGCTACTTTTGATGATGAAGAAGTTCTTCTGAAACGATTTCTTGGAATTCGTGCAATCTTGTCAACTTCTTGGAAATTTCATGGAATTTATTGAAGACGAAAAAGAGAGGAGACCGACGGTGATCTTTGGCGGTGATCGGCGGCGGTTGGCGGCGACAGCGGCAGTTGGCGGCGGCGGCGGTGGTTGGTAGTGGTGGCGGTGGTTTTCTCCTAGTTTTAGGTTTTTCTATTAACTCTAAGAGTCGTGCTGATAACGTGTTGCAGGAGAAAGTAGAATAGACTGAAAGTAGTTGCCCTTTTCATTGATAGAATGCTTTTATATACATGCTGATACAATCTGTTACAATAACTATCCCGATATAATTAACATGAATTCTCTGTATCTATCTAATCAATATCCGTATCTAACTAGGACAAGACACACACCGAGATTAATGGAGAATAAATCTCCTTAAACAGAGTTCTATTATATTTCTTTCTATATATGTAATTTTGTATGGGGATAATATTGTAATTCTCTGATGAAAATTAAAGGGAGGTCAATTGAGTAATAATACTGAAGTTTCCAATATAAATTCTCTTTTATTTATTCTATTTTTTGTTTTTATTTTCTAAATTGTAGAATTTAACAAAATTAACGTGCAGTTTGATGAGTAGCTATAAAGTGACACGTGTCATAAATATAATGAGGAACATGGTAGGAGACAAGTTAATGGGGACAACAGATTTTCTCTCGTTGTGCACAAACCTATAGCGTATCAAACTCGTTGTCTACAATATAAATAAACCACTACGTCTAAAGTAGATGTAGAAAATAATAGTGATATTAAACTAAATAAATTACGAAATACTAATTTAATTAGTAAATTAAAACAAAGAACAAAATCTGGAAATAGAAGATGAACTAAGAACAAAGTTGAGTCACGTATATCAGATGTTCTCCTTAAGAACTTTTACACCGCTCACAGACTTGTATGACGTTGTTCTCTCATGAAAATATAACTTCTAAGTTTTTTGTACCGCAGCATAAGAACTTCTCGTCGAATTGAGAAGTACTTTACTCTATCACCGAAACCAAACTTGAGAGGGAGAGAAGAGACCAGAATAGGAGATTGTTTTCTGATGGAATGAAAAATGAAGAGGAGAATGCCATAAAGGACGGCCACCAAAAGGTCTCAAGTTATACCTCATTAATCCATGCAACTTAAATCCGAGTTACACCAATTAAACCATGAAAAAATAAATCTGGCAATTACTTTGTAACCGAAAAAAGTGAAAGGTCAAAACGGAGCGGTATTCATGTCCGTAGGACGCGGGCACACACAAGTTCAGTCCAACTAAGATTTAATGTTTAATCTATTGTTCTCGTCTTCCTTCTGCCTCCATCTCCTCGATTAGTCACAACCCCCGTCACCAACCCTCACCATTCGTCGCTTTCCGTCCTCCACCTTGGCTCGCTCAAAATCGGCGAGAGCTTCTCCGATCTGGGTCGGTGCGAGCTGCCTTGATCTGGGTCGGCACAGGCTGCTTGGATCATGGGCATCTCTTGTAGAGGAAATTGAGATAGCGGTTGGGGCAAAAATCGATGGTGTACCCGATGATCCTAAAAAGTCATTTTAAAATAAAAAAATGGCATGTGAATGATACATGACCTGTTTTTAATGACGTCAATAAATTATTAACGCCCGTTTGGGAAGAATTGATCAAAATAATTAATGATGTAGTTTAATGATGATTTTAATGGTATTTGACATATGTGTGTGAGTAAAGTCTAGAATATGAGATACATGGATGATCATCCGCACCTGTTGACAGCCCATTAAATAATACAGAAGAACAAAATTGCCCTTATATTAATAGATAAAACCCTAATGAATCTGAAAACAATAATCTCTCTCTCTCCGCCACAAACACAGTAGAAACTCAAACGCCGTCGCCAATTACCGCCTCCGCAAACTCCGCTCGGTATGCCTAGCCTGACCGACGCCGCCCCAAATCAGCTTCAGATCGTCGTCGCGCCGTCCACTGCATCGCTTCTTGACTCGCCTTCTTCGGATTTCTCGTTGTCTGTGCCTACGACGTCAGCCTCGATCAGATCCCAGCCGTCCTCTCTCCGGCATGAACAAGCTGACTAGGCCGCCAAGAAAGCCTGCCGAGTATAGAACGGATACTAGGTGGCAACATCGTGGAAGCATATTGTGAGGCAATGGCTGCTACTGCAACTTTGAGGCATGGTTGCTACTGTGTAAGTCTGCGACTTGTATGGTGCGTAGCAGTACACTGAGGTTTGATTTTAAGATATGGCAACGTGGTCGGCATTGAGTTGCAGTCGACCTCTACCTCAAAGTGCATGACCTCTACCTCAAAGTGCATGACCATTTGTACAATCATGTTTGAATTCTTTTTTCTTTGTTTTTTCTTCTTTTTGCTTTTCCTCTGTAACACTATCCGAACGCTTTCTTCTTTTGTTTTTTAAAACAACAATCCTAAGGTGTTTTTGTTTGTTAATTGGCAGTGACTGCTACTGTATAATTAATTTTGGCCCTGGGCTTCCCATCCCTTTTATAGTTTCGCTTTTGGTCAAGAAATTCAACTGTTATAATGTTATATATTTTAATGTCAATTACAATTGTGTTTATGGAAGTTATTGTGTTTCATTCGAGTTACTACTGAGTTTTTATCTAATATGCTATTTAATTTGTATCATTAGTGTGTTCACTAAACTGTTACTAAGATGTTGTTTTTAGGTTTTCTTTTCAAGCTGTTATTGATTTTTTTTTTAAGTTTTTTTTTTTTTTTGAGTTTTACTCCGTTCTCGATACTGCTATTAAGCTTTTTTGTGGCTGCTACTCTATTTGTTTCGAAGTTGCTAATAAGTTTTTTCAATATTTTCGTATGTTTTTTAAAGTTAATTTGTTACTGTTACTGTATTGTTTTAAGTTGCTACTGATTTTTAATTAAGCTGCAACTGTTACTTTTTTTTTGGTTTGTTCCATTTTCGAATCTGTTATTTTGAGACTGCTACTATATGTTTTCAAAGCTCCTACCACATTTTTCTGATGTTATCGTATATTTTTGTAAGTTAGTTTGTTACTGCTACAGTGTTTTTTTAAGTTGTTACTATTTTTTTTAAAGTCGTTATTTTTTTTGTTTACTCCGTTTTTTGAAATTGCTATTGTATTTTTTGAGACTATTACTATACGTGTTTTAAAGTTGCTACTGTACTTTTTGAGTATTATCGTATGTTTCCAACTTGTTACTTAATTTGTAATGACATTTCTACCGATTTTGTATTAGAATTACTAGTTAATGTGTATCGAAATTGTTATTGAATTTTAATCAAACGTCATATTTGAATTTCTATTGAAATTGTTCAATTAAATTTTGTATCTTGACTTTTTTAAAATTTGAACAATTAAATTGATACTAATATAGAGGAATTTTAAAAATATGAGTGCTTAGAAAATTTTGAATTATAAAATTTTGACGAGAATATATAAAATAAAAAAAATGTTAATTTTGAAAGAAAGAAATAAATATTATTTTTGAAATGAAAAATATCTTAGTTCTGCCACATGACAGTGTTAAATACACATACAAACAAAGGTGGGCAAAATGATAAATTTAATTTTGTCAGATGAAAGTTTATAATTTATTTTTGTCCTTGTGTGAAATATTTTGTCTTTGTATGTCCAAATAATAAGGTGATGTCATTAAGTGTATTTGACTTCATCTTGTTTTTAATTATAGTTTGCTAAAAGATCAATATTAAGAGAAAGTATCGTTGCCGTAAAAGTTAATATGTTAATAAAAAACTTGTAGTAACTTGAGGCTGGTCACTATGCTGCTTGTTGGCTTTGAGGATGCTCAAAGTTCTTGGCTTCTTGCTAGGTGCAAGCTCGACTGGCAGAGGAAGATGATGATGAAGAAGACGGGATTATAATTTGATGAGGTATTCTAAAGTACCTCTGTTTCGCTTGTTCAATATTTTTACGCCTTCTAACTCCAGAGGACTGTAGAGAACCGGAGGAGCCATGTAGTGTTGAAGCATAATCCTTTTTAGATATACTGGTTACCAGTAATATATACCACAAACTTCTTATCAAACAAATAATACAGCATAAACTTTGTGATTTCTAATGAATGATTTGCAAATACACAGGAAGGCAGCGAGAAAACAATGATACCAACTACTGCGCTTCTACAAATTCTCCGGTCTATTATTAACAGGGAGAAGAATAGAGCTACAGCTAGAAGAAGAATAAAGAGCAAGAGACAAATAAATGAAAAATCAATTACTCAACTAAATGAACTAATTGAACCACAAGTCGGTGGATCTTAATCGATGGGCCATAAGGCCACTACTATCCATGCTTCATGTTTGAGGTATGGGGAGTCTCAAGGAGAGCAGTATGGTCGTAGGTGTGTTTGCTGGACAGGCATTGCCTGTTCCTTCTAATGAAATTCCATTTCCTTTCAAAAATAAAAAAAAGTTGATGCTCTTTGCGGGTTGCTACTGCATCAGTTCCCCCATGTTTGGAGAGGCGCAAAAGAATGACATCCAATTCAATCTGAAGCAAGTGACGTATGCATCAGTTACCTAGCTCGGTCTGTTGACATCAACTTGAGTCAGTCGGCCAGAAGGGCTGCAAACTGCTTAAATTGTATGTACAGATGATACTTCTGAATTCTGATGACCCAAGACTGTAGCACAAACTTTTTATGCCTGGAGGAACCCCTTCTGTTCTAGATAAGATATTATTTCTTCCGCCATCTCGCATGGGGATGCACATTCTCCTCCTTTATGCCTTAATGCTATCTACAAAAAAGATTGAAGAGACAAATTAGAAACTGAAAAGTTAACTTCCGTATCCCAATACAACAATGGCAGAGATTAACCAAGTATAGAAAGCCCAATTTTAATGTTGAAATTATACATAACTACATCGGACATGTTATTCCATTCTGCGTCATATTCCCATTTCCCACAAACTTAAAAAAAAGAAATGGCAATTGAAATTATGCTCCATGGTATTTAATTGACTAATATTGATCATTTCGAATCACTCCAAATTAAAGTTTTCTAAAGCCTACTTGTACTAGATTAATAAAAATGATCATATATGACATAAATACATCCTAAAGAAAACAACCAGTTTTTCAAATGTTGCATGCAGATGTACAAATTGGACACTTGAGAAACTAGAACAGTTTTAACAAAATATAGTTTAAAGCTGATATTTTCTCTCTGAGTCCAGATGTGACAACACAGGACTATCACAGGGTAACTTCCCGGCAGGTGTCACAGGGAAATTTTCCTGTTCATACAAGGTTTGACAGATATTCTAATTTTTTTAGACAACACATACCTCAGAATTCAGGGGTGGCTCATACGGATCATCAATTCCAGTAAAACCTGCAGTTTCAAATAGACACAATTGTAATGACCAAATTTTGAACTAAATTTCAACTAAGAGAAGGGAAGATGACAAAAATAAAAGCACGCATCTAGATTGGCACATCAAGCAAAACATTATTACTGTCATATGCAGCATCAAGATATGAAAGTGCCTATAAATCTGAAGAAAGATGCAAGGACGGGGTTCCACATACGATCACAATGATATGTCCAAGGTGACAGAAAATATAGCAATGTTTCAACTTCCCTCAACCGAAGGCTGAAACCATGATAAGAACTTTGCGCTATAATTAGTAATTTGTATTTACCAGTCACATAGTTTTCAAAAATGAAAATTGTCTAACATATAATCAATAAATGAGTAATGAGGTCACGAGGGAGAATTAAGGATTCATATATGATGTTTCCAAAATTTGCAAGATCAATGCAGCCACATATACTCTAATACTCAGCTCCAAGCAACATCAATGGAAATTTAAGAATATTGCATAGGATATAAAAATTAGGCACCCCTAAACAGAATGGTACTTCAGTCTCACAAATAGATCAGAACTGAACCCAACAAACAGGTAGTTCATGATTAAAGAACAGAACCCGTTTCGTACCTTTAATCTTCCCTTCACGTGCAAGCTTATACAGACCCTTGGGGTCTCTGGCTTCACACACATGGAGTGGAATGTCCAGAAACACCTTTCATAATATAAGTTGTTCTATCAGCAAGTATCTTCAGTGCATAATTTAGATATATACAGAAATCTCACAATTGAAGCACAAAGTAACCAACCTCAATAAAATCTCCAGCAGGCAGCATTGCGCGGCAGGCCTCCCGATCCCTTTGGTAAGGGGAAATCAAGCTAGCAATACAAATGACTCCAGCATCGGCAAAGAGCTTCGCCACCTCCCCTAAAAAACAAACAAACCCAAAACCCTTTGCTAAGTGACTAAACATATAGCAAACCCACTACCAATGGCCATACCAATACGGCATCACACATACCGATCCTCCTTATGTTCTCTGAGCGATCTTCTGCTTTAAAACTAAGGTCACGATTCAAGCCATGCCTGACATTGTCACCATCGAGCACATACGCCAGCTTTCCCTTCCCGTACAAGAGTCCACTCAATGCACAAGCCACAGTGCTCTTCCCTAACAAACCGAAATTCGCAACATACACACAATACTTAATCCCAAATTCACATCATCAAGATCAAGAAAAGCACCAAGCTTTGAATCAAGAAAAAACTAACCTGATCCACTGAGCCCAGTGATCCAAATAACACACCCTTTTTGTTTAAGCAACTTTTCTCTATCTCCTTTCTTCACCGAGCACTGATGCCATTGAATGTTTGTCGATTTCCCAACTGAAGAAGACATCAAGCTCCCATTTTTATATATTCCAATCAATTCCAAATACAAAACTCAATTCAAATTTCCATACAAGAAACCCAAACTTCACAATGCCCAAACTTATAAAACAAATTGGGTACCTGAATTCACAAATCCGGAACCCTCCACATCAATTGCCTTTATTAGAAACAAACCCCTGGCTTTCAAGCTATTTACAGAACCGCCGACACCGGGAAATTTCGCGAACGACGACGCTAGCTTCGAAGAAGAGGACGAACAAAACGACGACGTTTCGCCGAGCGCCGGCAACGAGGCCCATCGCAGACGCGTGGTGCGCATATCTCATAAAAAACGAAATCTTCAGACTCCGGAAAGGAAAGGAATGAAAAAGAAGGGAAAGATGGAAGGTTTATATATGAAATTGGGTGTGTCACGTCACTCACGTGGACATATACTTAGCTTATCACTTCTTAGTACGTACTTAACGGCTTGATTATAAATTACAAATGTGTCTCACCGATATCGTGACAGGAACCATCGGCAGGATAGCTCCAACTCCGATGACCAGCATGATCCGCATCTCGATAAAGACAGCGCCCACACGCCAAACAAGAAACCGGTTATACAGCACCTCAACAAAAAGAGTATACACACTAGTCCCACATCGAATAAACGATAGGAACCCAAGTCCCAACCACCAATATATACCGGTCAACTCAGCATTAAATGGTACGCATTCAATACTCAATCACGCTGTTATTCTATAAAACTTATATATCGCTTCTGACTTAGGCATCAGAGGGTTGAAGGCGGGTCACGCCCGTCTCTCCTTAACCGATGTTAATCTTAGCAGCAAGAGCGAGTTGGATTCAGATAAATTGTGCAGCGGTATTGAAAGTAAAGTGACAATGATATCACTCAAAGGAACACTAGCAACATATCTACAACTATCTCCAAGACACGATCTTCTTGTTCAATATCTGATATCCATATCAGTGTCGGGTATTAACATTGGCGCCGTCTGTGGGAATTGCACACCGAAAATTATTTTCCCAACCACGAATCTCACAGCGAGTGACGAGCATGGACACCAGCCTAACACTAGGCATAACGCCCAGTATCAGGCAGGAATTCCATCACCAAACACCGATCACGAACGAACACGGAAGGCAGCCTTTGCCCATCCAACGACCAGGAAAGCAGCATGTCGCACAAAATCAGGATACCATCGGTAATACGCATAAGTACATCAGCGATATGGAACATCGATACGAAATAGCCATGAAAAAATGCCTCGAGCTCGAAAAGGCCCAAGAGTTCGAGCACCAGTGATACATCAAGGCTGAGGCAAGGTTGAGAGCCGCGGAGAATCGTCGACTCAACTCAGAATCAACGGCTGACTCCAAATGCATGGAAGCTCACAAGATGGGCCGACCCCCGGGAAACGAACATCCTATCACCGCTTCGACCCACCTACGGGAAGTAGAATCACCCCCGAGAACGGATATGCTACAGTGCAATATCGAGCCAGAGCTGAATGACATCGCACATATCCCAGTACCACCCGAGTGGGCGCAACCACCTTAGCGACAACCGGCAGAGGATATGACGACACTACAAACTGTTACCTATTCATGGAAAGCCTCACCGGCGAGGCACTTAGTTGGCTCTTCAACTTACCGCCAAAATCCATAAAATCTTTCCCAAAACTTATTAGAGCCTTCCTAAAGCGATATATAACATCGGCTAGTTGCTCACTAACTTACAATCAATTGCAGGCTATTTGGTAGGAACCCTCGGATGGGTTATCCACGCATCTCACGATGGAACACCGCCATCGTTAACTGTCGAGGAATCTCCGACGATTCGGCCTTTTGCATACTCAGGAACGCATTACAACCCGGGTCGCTAACTTGGAAACTCAACGAGAACCCGGCAATCACGTACGACGACCTACTTGACCGAGTGACGTCACATGCCCAGCTAGAATTGCAAAATTTCGGCTCCAACCCTACGCCGACACAACAGGTAAACACATTTACTAACACCACAATAATCAATGTACAGAGCGCGCCCCCTGCACAAGAACCAGTACGAGCGACATCACCTAGACATAGAAGCGAACCACGCGACCAGGACCAACATGGGTGGAAGCAAACCAGTCAAAGAACCGAAGGAAGTCAGAGGCATAACGGCGGCAGGCACAACTACACCAACAATGGGAAGTGGCCACGAGACGAAATGACCAACCACGTGGCACCACCACGTGGCACCACTACCGCAACCAGTCTTCAGCATATTAAACACCAAATATGCCGACATCCTAACAGCTCACCCAGAACTATTCACCTTACCCAAAAAATCATATTGAGCAACAGAGTACAAAAACACGGGGAAGTGGTGTAGTTTCCATCAAAACGAGTCACACGATACGGAAAAATGCCACGACATAAAAAAGGCAGTAGAGGCACAGCTGGAAAAAGGGAACCTATCAGCGTTTAGAGCAGGGAACCACATCATGTCTACAACGGTGGTAGCAAACATCGACAGCATCAAGAGGATCAATGTCATCACGGGCGGCAAGTCCAAAACAGAACGAAGAAACGAGCGAGTAGTATGTAGCCTACGGCAGGGACCAGCTAAGACCGGGTGGGGACCCATCACGTTCTACGAATCCAAGGAACACCGGTATCACAAGACTACCCCTTTTTGATCGACGCTGTCATCGACCTATGCAGCGTCGGACAATGTCTCGTAGGCACAGGATCATCCGTCAACGTCATATTTCGACCGGCATATGAAGCACTCGAGCGACTTCCATCCAAACTCAGGAAGGACCACCATCAATTAGTGAGTTTCTTCGGCAATCAAATCCAACCTCTGGGAAGTGACTACCTCAGATTCGCTTTAGGGCAGGAAAGCTGCAGCGCGGAAACACACATCGAGTTCCTAGTAGTCGATGCCCCATCATTCTACAATGCCATCATCAGATGCAATACACTAAACAGAACCAACGCTATCGTATCACAACGGATGTTGACAATGAAATTCCCAATGCCCAACGGTATATGCACCATCAGGGGAACGACGTCCACATTACCAGGATCACAAGCAGACGTCAACTACCCGGCACGAGAAGTGTGCGTACTTAAAAGCAACAGATCGGAAGAGGCTCCAGACGACCCAAGAGGAGAACCACTAACGGCTCGCCCAGTCAGAAATGAATCAACGAAACTCGTCCCAATATCGGATGAGCACCCTGAACGAACAATCAGAATAGGAACCAACCTGGACTCAACAACCGAAACCGCCCTCGTCAACGTTCTCAGAGAATGCGGTGCCATATTCACATGGTCTTACGCCGACATTCCAGGAGTATCAACGGACATCGTCTCACACAAGTTAGGAATCTCGAAGAAATTTGTGCACAAAAAACAAAAGCGCAGAGCTTACAACGAAGAGCAGTACACCGCGATGTAGGAAGAGGTAACCAAGCTTCTCGATATAGGATTCATCAAAAAGGTCCACTACCCAGCATGGGTCTCAAACGTCGTCATGGTCAAGAAAAGTAACAACAAATGAAGGATGTGTGTCGACTACACCGACGTCAACAAAGCCTGCCCAAAAGACTCTTTCCCATTACCAAGAATCGACCAACTCGCAGACGCCACCAGTGGCCACGAACTCCTGTCAACAATGGACTGCTACTCCGGATACAACCAAATCAAAATGCACCCAGCAGACGCCGAGGCAACATGTTTTATCACCGATTGGGGATTATACTGTTACAATGTCATGCTGTTCGGAATAAAGAACGTGGGAGCAACATACCAAAGATTCATGACAGAGCTACTGGCCCCATTAGACAGTGACACGGTTGCGGTTTACGTCGACGACCTAATAGTCAAAAGAAGACACCGGGAGGACCACGTTAAAAATCTAAAAGCAGTACTGGATACGCTCATCGACAGCGGGATAAGGCTCAACCCGGCGAAGTGTATCTTCGGGGTAACGGCAGCCAAATTCTTAGGATACATGGTAAGCCAAAGGGGGATAGAGGCCAACCCAGGGAAGGTCCAGACCATCCTAGACACAACACGGCCGATAACGAAGAAAGAACTCCAGGCACTAACCGGAAAGCTGGCATCACTAGCTCAATTTATCTCATGATACACCGACAAGTGCAACCCGTTCTTCAAAGCGATAAGAGTCACGAAGAAGAAAACCGTCGAATGGACTGATGAGTGCAAAACAGGGCTATCCGCCATCAAGCAGTATCTCGCCCACATTCCATTCCTCTCAGCCCCAGTGCCAAGTGAAATCTTATACATTTACTTAGCCATTTCGATAACCGCCGTTAGCTCCGCCCTGGTCAGACGGGAAGCTGACATGGAAGTGCTAGTCTTTTTCGCGAGAAAAAGGACTGGACAAAGTAGAAATGAAGTACTCAGCGCTAGAACAATTGGCCTTAGCACTCATAATATCGGCAATACGCTTGAGACCATACTTCCAATCACACACCATCCACGTTCTAACAGACCAACCACACCGTCAAGTTCTAGCAAGCCCTGACCACTCAGGGAGATTAACCAAGTGGGCAATAGAACTAAGCGAGTTCGACATCAAGTACCAACCAAGAGGGGTGATAAATGGACAGGCGATAGCGGACTTCATAGTAGAACTCACACCGACGTCAAACGACCAGTCACATCTAACATCCTACACATCGCCTCCTACAACGCTAGTGCCTCCACTCCTACCAGTAGAGTCGTCGCGCTAGAACCTATACGTGGATGGATCAAGAACGACGATCGAAGCATGAGCAGGAGCAATCCTAACCAGCCCCGGCAGAACCTACGCCGAATACGCCCTGCGATTCACATTCTCAGCATCCAACAACGAGGCCGAATATGAAGCTTTGATTTCCGAATTACAACTCGCCCTCGACACGGGGGCCAAAGACGTCAACATATTTAGCGACTCCCAATTAATGGTAAATCACGTAACTGGGGACTTTGAAGCACGAGGAACACAGATGTCGGCATACCTGGGATACGTAAAGGCACTATTGAGTAAATTCT
Organism: Geum urbanum; assembly: GCA_946800695.1. Taxonomy (NCBI): domain Eukaryota; kingdom Viridiplantae; phylum Streptophyta; class Magnoliopsida; order Rosales; family Rosaceae; genus Geum; species Geum urbanum. The sequence continues at coordinate 5,168,176 of OX327007.1, read as the reverse complement.
TTTTTTACAACATAACACATATCCCCAGAGAGAAAAACGGAAGGGCTGACGCCCTAGCAAGACTAGCAACGACTCCATCGATCGCGGAAAGATGACACACAATGGTAGAAACGCTGGAAAAACCTAGCATATCCAAAATTTTCCAATAAGTATTTACACTAACATTAGCGGCGTCATCAGCACCAGAGGAAGATTAGAGAAGGAGCATGATCAACTATCTGACAGAAGGAACGGTACTAACCGATCGTGTAGAAGCAAGAAAACTCGTTCAAAGGGCGGCATACTACAGCTTACAAAACGGCCAACTATACATAAGCAAAAGGGACTTCCCCATGCTCAAATGCGTCACACAAACAGAAGGTCGCAAAATAGTAAAAGACGTCAACGACTGCCGGTATGGCAACCATGGCGGGCTAAACAGCATTATACACAAACTCCTCCGCTACAGTTTCTACTATAGGGGAATAAGGCAAGACGCAAAGGATATCGTAAATCAATGCCAAACATGCGCCCAATACGCTCACAGGATACACGCCCCGACAGCACCAATGTCCACCATCATCAGCCCTATACCATTTGCACAATGGAGACTCGACCTAATCGGGCCACTAAAAGCATCATCTTGCCAGTTCAAATACATCATCGTCTGCATAGACTACCACACAAAGTACATCGAAGCAAAGCCGCTCGTGCTCATCATAATAAAAAAAGTAATCAACTTCCTCTGGAAGGACATATATTGCCGATACAGGGCCCCGCTCACAATAGTCATCGACAACGGAAAACAATTCAACAACGACGAAATGAAGAAATTCACGTGCGACTTGGGGACTCGATTAGTATTTGCATCGGTGTACTACCCTCAGAAAAACGGGCAGGTAGAAGCGGCAAACAAAAAGATAAAGGCCGGGCTCAAAAGAAGAATGGAAGACTACAACCACAAGTGGGCAGAAAGCCTATATGAAGTATTATGGTTGATACGGACAACGCCGACAGAAGCAACATGAGCCTCACCATTCTCGCTGGTCTACGGAGCAGAGGCGGTCCTACCATTGGAAATCACGCACCGAAGCCCGAGATTGGAGGGGTACGACAAAGACACAAACGAGGACGGACTAAACATGGCCAACTTACTCTGTGAGGAGGGACTGGATGAAACCAATATCGCACTCATGGAAAATAAGCAACTAGTCGCACGACACTACAATAGAAGGGTCACAGCGTGAAGGCTCTATGTCGGCGACATGGTCTGGAGGGAGGTTATTCCCAAACCCAAAGGGCTAGCACCAATATGGGAGGGACCTTTCAAAATCATCGAGAACATCACACCAACCACGTTCATCCTCGAAGACAAAAACGGCCTCGGAACGCCTCACACATGGAACATAGAGCACCTCCGATATTGCCACCAGTAAAACAGGTTCTAGTATTATGGCAATTACGGCATTAAAAAGTTTTTGCATCATACCGGGGACTAGCCTCACCCCAACATAAGTGGTATCGCCACCAATGAAACAAAAATTCTTCAGACCTTTGTCATAAAAACAAAACGCTCTCGGGCCATAATACGTATAAAGTCTGAAAGGCATAGTGAAGCCCAACGAGGAACAAGTGGAGTAGCCAATTGGTGAACCACCATAAACATTTGTGTCTTTACTTATCGTTTATCGCTTATCGTCTTTACTTATCGCTACTTAGTTACTCTCGTTCTATATCTTGAATACCAGTTATTCTTGATATCACACTTAGCTACTTAAAAATTACACTAGTACAACAAACAAACGAATTTTTTTCCAGATCTTTCATTGGTCAGCAATACCAAACCACACTTAGACAAAACTCTTCTTCCCATTCAAAAAGCCATCACGGCAAGAGTACTAAAAATATTATACATCTGTCGTTCTAAAAACACTAAATGCTATTACAAAAGTGCCCTAGGCCTCACGCTGGGTCGGCAGCGCCATCATCTCGTAGGATCGCCTCGCACTCGGCCCGACGAAACCGCTCACGGTACTTGACCACCAGCCTCTCGCTCCTTGCCTGAGAAAAAAGTTCAACATCATGAAAATGACGAGTTAGGGGGTTGATGGTGACACACTGGGCATTAGAGGATGAAAGTCGTTAGGGGTCATACCTTCAGAGACATTGCTCCGCTGACGATCAGCCTCCTCGGCTTCCTCCTGCTTAACCTTGGCCAAGGCCCTCTGGCTCGCCTCGCGCCTCAGCATGCGCTCCTCATTGATACGTTGCAGGTCAACGTGGTACTTCTCGTTCACCCACCCATTTTCAAAGAAGCGAGCCTGAGTCTGCTGGAGACCGTCGCTAAAGGTCTTACGCTGCAGCGCATCAAAGGCCGGGCTGACCTTGAAGTCCTCTACGGCATCGTCCAACTCCTGCTCCCGTCAATCCTTAAGCTCTTTCACCTGACCGCAAAGGGCGGTGACCTGGCCCTCAGCGGCGGCCAACCGTGCCTTCAGGTCCTCAGCACGCTGCCGCTCTTCTTTCACCTCCAACTCTAGCTGCCGGCCACGAAGGAAGGAGGCGTCCAAGCACTCATCTGAGAGCTTCTTCTCGCTCTCCAACGCCTCAAATTTTTGCTGCAAGGACTGCTACTTCTCGCTCGCCTTCACTAGCTCCTCATCCTTCTTCACTAGCATCCCGCTCACGCGAGCCAGTTCCTTAGATTGATCAACCAAGGTATGGCGATGATGGCACATCAGCTGGAGAGAAGCGGCAAAGGACCGCAAACACTGATCTGCACCATTAGCAATATCGGCCACAGTGCTCATGTTGGGGGGAAGCAGAGAAAGGATCTCGGCCGAGTACGGCGGTGGCCCTTCGATCCTAGTTGCTGGATCGAGCAATAACAACGCTGCTGTCGACGGCAACATGGGGGTCACCACAGGGGACACCGCCTAACAAAGCATAAAGGGGAGGGTCAAGATCAGCAACCAAGGGGGTAGGAACGCAGTCTTCTATATCAATAAACTAAATATTGTCAGCATCACCTGTTTCTGCATCAGCCGCGCCGACATCTTCAGACGGCACAACAACGGTCACCTCGACGGCATCATCATCATCTGGAATACCGATGGGAATGTTAGGGGTGGCGCCCGGCCGCCTCAGCTGCTTCTGAGAAGCGACGTCGCCCTCAAGTTTTCTCTTGATGTGCACGGGCGAGCGCGATGAGGTCTCGAGAGGGGCAGAGACGACCCTCACCGGCACGCTACTCTCAACCCGGTCAGTCTGGGACTCGGGCGGGGGAAGAATATCCATCGGCTCAGAAAGGCTAAGGCTCTTGCTAGAGCGAACGTCCAGATCGACCTTCTTAGCCACAGCAACCTCCTCCGCAAGCTGGGTGATGAGATCATCAATATCGCCATACGCATTACTCATCTTGCGATCTCTCTTCTGATTCTTATAACCAACTACAAAGCACACAAGCAAAGAATCAGCACCACAACAAAACAGAAGAATACAGGAAAACACACAACAGTACAATAGTAAAAAGCAAAGCGGCATACTGGGGGTCTTGGCAAGACCGGTCATCTCCATAATCCGATAATCAGAGAGGAGATACACACTCTTAAATCTCTCACTAAAACCCTTCTCAATAACACCGCCGCTTCTCAGTAGAAGACAGGGCATACTGATGCGTAACTACAAAATAAGGACGAATAAGCAAAAAGAACGCTATAACAAAGAGGGGAGAAAGAACTCCGAGATAGAAGGGTCACCTCGAGCCCAAAAACGATTCGGTACGCAGCTGTTGGCAAAAGATGACCACCCGCTAGCGCAGAAGTGCTCGCTCCTCCAATCCGGGCACGAGCTCGCAAAATCGGTGAGACCAAGAGAACTCCTACGCCGCTATTGCAGCGAGAGCGTACCACCACACCCCTTCTTGGTTGAGTACGCAACGTCGAAATAGAACAACACTTCGTTGCGCGTGGGGTAGTTTTGCCCGGCAAGCTTCCACAGCGTAAACATGGTGCTCAGAACTTGGAGCATTAATGGCGAAACTTGACCCACAACGCAGTCGAGTTCCCCAAATATATACTCGTGAAAAGGGTGAAGCGGAAGACGTACGCCGTAACACATTTGATCCCAGTCGAGGGCGATGAAGCCCTTGGGCGGCCTCGAAAATAGTTCGTCGGGCGCGGGGGACTTAAGGACCATACCACCGCCAACCTGGAACTCGGACCTCACCTTATCGAGCTTCACCATCGAGAACGACTTGGAGGGCTCATCGACCTCTTGGCCATCCATTTGGGTCCACAACAGCGGCCCATCCAATCCTAACCGGCGAGAGCCAGAACTAGCAGCGATATCGGCATCGGGTCGAGAAGAAGAAGAAGCCATGTCACCTACGAAACAGCCACGGATAAGGTCAAGCCTAGTGGTTTGTCGATATCGGGTCACCAGTCCGCAACTAGCTTCCTAGGCGACATACCCCCCTCCCCCCGCGACACAGATAAAAGAGAGAAAGACACGATAAAAATAAAAACGACAATCAAACAAATACCAAGTACGGCGGGACATCGACTATCACCCAGAAAAACTAAAACCGGCATATCAACACCATGGAAGTACGATTGCAACAAACATCAAGTCTAAAAGCTAGAAAACCCAGAAATCAAAAAAGAGGAAACGACAAAACTAAGGTGACCGAAAGTAAGGAGGAGCAAACGACGACGTGTTACCTGAAAAGAGCACAAGAAAAGGTGAGCAGCAACGGCAAGAACAACCACGACACGATGGAGGCACAATAATGCAGGAGAAATCTTCTGTCTCAGAGAGGAAAAGGAAAATTTCATATGAGAATGAAAAAGTGTACAAAGAAAACAGAAGCGAAGGCTTATATATAAACAAATCGGCGAGATCAAGACCGTTAAAAAGAACACGTCGATCCGGCAGATGGCCACATGTGGCGAATGACGTTACTAGAATTAGAAGGGTCCAGAATGAAAACCGGTATGCACCATTTCAAAAAAGCACGACCTTCGAAGAAAAAGCAATAATCACGCTTTAGGGCTACGACGGGACGTTTGGGCACCCCGAGACCCCCTACGCAGACACGTGGCAAATTGATGTATGACAGTATTTAATGATCACATAGTAGATACACCTACCACATTAGCTAAAGAAGAACTATCTCGCTCACCGGAATGCACGCTACATAAAACATCCCGCTCCCGGAAGGAACGCTACAAAAATTCAGATGCTTTATTTCAGATACCGATCTATGCACTACAAATCCGCTCGGAGGAATGGACTAGTGGACTTAATGGTTACCAATTCAAATGAGCTCCCCCTACCGTAGCGCCCCCTAGCGGTTTGAGCTACCCTTCAATAGTGTAAAATAGCTACCGACATGGGCAGGACCGAGTGTTTAGGTGCCATCGAGCGACCCCCTCGGTCGATACAATATAAGCCGCTCATTCGGAAGAAAACTTGGTTACCATTACTTGTGCTACCTCGGCGGAACGGTGAATTAGCTACTCACCGATCTCGCCCCTAACCAACTAATCAAATGTCGATCGCATGCGCACTTACAGGTACACCTATCGCCAAGCATCACAACCTAGGTCACCGAGTTGGGGGACTGCATGGCATGATACCCGGCTCCAAAAAGGTAACATCGCCATTGAGTACGTACAGATGATTTCGCCGGTATCACTTCTTTCAACCCACCAACCAAGGTTGATCTCCTTGGCTAAGTGAGTTAGGGAACTTATACATATACCTAGCTTATCACCTTTTGGTACGTACTTAACAGCTTGATTATAAATTGCAAATGTGTCTCACCGCTACCGTGACAAGAACCACCGGCAGGATAGCCCCAACTCCGATGACCAGCACGATCTGCACCTCGATAAAGATAGCGCCCACGCGCCAAACAAGAAACCGATCAAATAACACCTCAACAAAAAGAGTATACACACTAGTCCTACATCGAAGAAACAGTAGGAACCCAAGTCCCAACCACTAATATATACTGGTCAACTCAGCATTAAATGGTACGCATTCAATACTCAATCACGCCGTTATTCTATAAAACTTACATATCGCTTCTGACTTAGGCATCAGAAGGTTGAAGGCGGGTCACGCCCGTCTCTCCTTAACCGTTGTTAATCTTAGCAGCGAGAGCGAGTTGGATTCGGATAAATTGTGGAGCGGTATTGAAAGTAAAGCGACAACGATATCACTCCAAGGAACACTAGCAACAATCTACAACTATCTCCGAGACACGATCTTCTTGTTCAATATCTGATATCCATATCGATGTCGAGTATTAACATGGCGATGAGAGAACGGGTGGCGGTCCGTGAACGACATCGTTGTGATTGGAAAATGTGACCGTTGGTTTTTCTCGTAGGAGGAGCAGTGAGCTGCAGAATTCGATATATGTCGTCAAAGCGACGTTGTCTCAGTTGTCAGCCTTGAAGACCACAGGGTCATCTAATCAAAATATGCACCCTCATAAAACCTCTGGCCCAAAATTCCAAAAACTCGTTGTAAAACAGTTATCGACTACCCTACCGAAGACCTCAGTTATAATGATCACTCAATTATGTCGATAATTTGAATACTGAACTTTAGAAAATACTGAACTTTAGATAATTTTTATGGCGTTTCCTCTACTGTCGCTATGGCACCCCGCTCAACATCATCACCGATAACGGGCCACAATTCCACAACGACGAGCTCAAAGCATTCTGCAAAAGGCAAGGTACCAATCTGATATTTGCGTTACCAGCACACCCATAAACAAACGGACAGGTAGAAGCAGCAAACAAAATCATCAAGGAAGGAATCAAGAAGAAGATTGAACTCATCAAAAAAGGAGACGTTTGGTACAGACGATGTCCCACATTACTCCCCGAAATACTATGGTCAATCCGAACTATGGCAACGGCAGCAATAGGAGAAACCCAGTTCAGCCTCACATTCGGAACGAAGGCTGTACTACCACTCGAGCTCACATACAAGAGCCCAAGAATCGAAAGCTATGACCCCACCACCAATGGCAAATGACTCAGACTCTACAACGACCTCCTCGAAGAAAGGCACGACACGGCATACCTTCACAACACCGCAAACAAGCAGCGAGTCACTTGACTATTCAACCAGCGTGTGAAGGAGCGCCCGCTTCAACTGGGGGACTGGGTCATGAAAGCAATTCAAACGAAGCCCAAGGGATTACGCCCGTCATGGGAAGGTCCATACGTCATCGACGCAGTAGTAAGTCTGGGTACATTTTACATCAAGGACATGTTCAGGAGGAGGATAAGCAATCCCTGGAATACACAGCACCTGAGGAAATATTTTCACTAAGTGTTCATCTACCTGCGTTTGAGCACGATCGCACGTTTTGTAATCTAACGCGTGTACATTTAGAGATACGTTTTGTAATCTTTTGCATATGTACAATCGTACGTTTTGTTGTGTGCCAGTAATAATATAATTATACATCAAACGCACTCAGACAAGCAATGTAAACGAAACAAAAGGTACTTAGATATATTTCTCAAAAAGTTGTACACAGTTCATTCACTAAACGCATGCAGGCGCAAGAGTACAAAGCAAAAAAAAAAAGAGAAAGCAAAAATACAAGATAACTAGCTGGCCCCAGCAGCAGCATCAGCCCCACCCTCTTCCAGCACTGGCCCATCACCCTCAGCTGGCGCCCCGGCTTCCGGCTCTTCGAGTGAGCGCTTCAGCTTCTCAGCCTCAGCAGCTTGCCATGCCTTAAACTCGTCCACCTTTACGAACGACCACTGCCTCTTCTGCAATCCCTAAACCCTTCTCAAACTCGGAAGATGTCTTGTACTTGGCCACTGCCTCTTCTGCAATCCTCTGACGGACTTCCTCCGTTACAGCATGGGCTCGGGCCTCCGCGAGCTCACTCTCCAGTTCTACTATGCGTACACCACTTGACGACCGGATGGTGGCCAGGTCGGTCTCCAGGATGGCAACCCCGGATTGCGCTTCCCTCAGGTCCTTCCTCAGCTCATCGGCCTCACGTACAAGCTCGTTTACTCGGGCGATCTTCCGATTGGCTATGTCGGTAGACTTGGTCAGAGCCTGCTGCAGCTTGCCCACGTCGGCCTGTAGCTTCCGGTTTTCAGCCTTCGCTTTCGAGAGCATGGTGGTCTGCAACATCGACCCCTCGAGCCCTTTGATGAAGAAAAGCTGATGCTGGAGCTGCGTGCAGGTGTCAAACGCAGCACTAAGGGATTCGCTCGGATCGACACCCAGCTGACGCCACTTTTGGAGGGACTCAATACCCGCACCCATGGAGCTCTGGATACGGACAATGAACTCCGAGGATAGCGTCATCTCGCCCTCCACCGCAACAGTAACGGCAGGGGAGGCCTTGTTGGACGGACCTCGAGAGCGCTTCAACGGACGGCTGGAAGTGCCTTGGCTATCCGGCCTCCTTGCCGACGTTTGGGACCAGCACCCATCCGCCTCTCCAGGCTGACAGATGAGGGAGATCTCGAACGAACTCCTCGAGGAACCCGTATGGGTGGAAGGAGACTTGCCAAGGCTGAGGTGCCTATCCATGCGTTCAACGCGACGTTCGCTGCACTCCCTGCTGCGCGTCTCCTTCTCTTGTCGGAGGCGCTCCCTTCGGGCCTGCTCGCCCTCTCCCCTTTGCGCATCAGGGGCAACTTCTTCAACTCGCTCTTCAGGAGCAACGACGAGGACTCCGATAGCCGCGCCCACCGCTTGGACCACCTCATCCCCATCTGGTACCCCGTCCAGGTACTCATTGCAGTTGGGAGGATGCATCACACCCTGAGGAGTGTCGTCCTGCACCAGCTGACCGCTCGTATCCTCGACGACCATACGGGTCTGCCGGACCCTCTCCATGAGCAACAACATGCGTTGGTGGTCAGCGTCCTGCTTGGTAGAGGATCTGGACTTCTTCATCTTAGATGCAAAAAAAAAACAACACAAGGGTTAGCCCAACAACATACACAAACGGAATAATCAAACGCACTGACAGGAAAGATACATACCAGGAGGGCGTGAGAGACCGCAGCGTTCGACAAGCTCCCAGTGGTTGGCTGCCCAGAAATTTCGCGCGTCCGGGTGGGGGTCGAAGGCAAACTTGATACACACCAACCGCTTTTCCTCCAAACGGGTGAGAGGATATGAACTTTTGTCTACAAAAGCACAAATGTATTAGCAAGCATGAATACAAACTTCAAACAAGGCAAACGTCGTTAGTCGACACTATAACATCACACATAGCAGCTGAAAAGACTCGGGGACTCGGTGTATCTGATCGCACCCGCGCAATAGAGCATCATCCGGCTTGTCGAACTCTCACTCGCCTCCGATAAGACAGTGATACCTACGCCAAGCTGTGGAAGAGGAAGGGGGCTCCGTTAGTCACCACTTCGTTTGGGGCTCGACCATCATCGTACCCTTATCCTTCATACGGGGAGAATACTTTAAACGGAAGAAGTGCCCGATCTCTGCCCGTGTGGGGAACTGCAACCCACTTAGCTTCCAGATGTTGTGGAAGGCAATCAGCACGCACGACAACGTCGGCTCGCATTGTCCTAACGTGATATTGAACAAGGCAAGCGCATACTGGAAGAATGGATGGAGGGGAAGCTTTAGCCCTGCCTTCAGCTAGAACTTGCTCACGCATACGTAGCCACGCGGAGGGCGTGTGAACGACTCGCCCTGACGGAGGGCCCTCAGCTTCATCGTACGAGGGATATGGTAGTCTCGGTACCACCGCTTGATCTCGCGTACCAATGGGGACCCCTCTGGCTCCTGCACAACTTGGTCGTCCGCCAGTCGGGATAATACGGGCCCGCCGTGAGGAAGCATGAGAAGAGCAGCCCCAGACGTCCGTTCACCGCGTGGGAGCACAACGTACCCATCTGATCCCCCGGAAGAAGATGACGCTTCACCACTCGGCACGATCGATCCAGGTTGTTCCATGTTCGGCACTGACGACTTACACAAAGCACTACTGGCGTTAACGGATAGTAGGGAGACGCTCAGTACGCTATCGGACGAAGAGTCTGAAACACTATGGGACGAACCTCAGGACCCTATACGGAACCTAGAGGTTGGCAGAGGCGACTCATCACTGGACACAGCTAGCAATTCCATGATCCTAAGAGAAAAGCAAACGGCGAACGCGTAGACGGACGCAACCCCAATCCCCCAGCAAAAACAAGTACTCACTTTTCGCAATACCCAAAAACCGATCAAAAATCCAAAAGCAACAAAAACCCCAAGAACTCGAAGCTGTTCTTCCCAATACCCAGAAAAGCCCAAAAATTCCTTTTGGCACCGACAAAAAAAAAGCTACAAAACCCAGAAGTTTACCCCAAAAACAATAACCAAAACAAGTACAAAAGCAACAGACCACAAACACTTTTCAAAAAGCAACAAGAACAAAGAAACTACATTTGAAGAGAGGATAGGAAGATTCACGAGATAGCAAGCAAGAAACACTCCAATATTGATAGCAAGCAAATTTGAGAGCACGTTTACGCAGAGTTTCAGTTTGAACAGCAAAAGTGTAAAAGGTGAAAGTGAAAATACCATACTATTTATAGGCAGCAAAACTAACCCTAGGCAAACGCCTACCGTTTATTTTCAGCGCTTCCAACTACAAGATCACGACACGTGTCTCACGCGCCCCACGCGCTCCCGCCAAAATTAATTACCCTACCGCTTAGAATTCAGCGCGCCACGCGTCACGCATGCAGCAAACAACTGAAATAAACCGTCTGACACACGATCACCTCAAGCGACAGATAACCGTTACGAAGACGAAAAGGTCGGAATACGAAAAGACAAGAGGGGCCCACTTCGAAAACAGCAACACCATTTTGGAGTCCACCTGATAGGCAAGTGGCAGTTATGCTTGCGCTATCATGGGTATGGTTGATACCATCATAACCTACGCCATCGATCGAGGCTAACAGATTGAGGTCTGGGACCTCCCGTTAAGCATCCACCCGATAGAGCAATACCCGATAGGCAAGTGGCAATTATTCTTGCGCTATCATGGGCACGGTTGATACCATCATGACGTGCGCCATCAATCGGAGCTAACGGACTGAGGTCTGGGACCTCCCGTTACGCATCCACCCGATAGAGCTATACCCGACACATAAACGGCTCCAAACAGCAACATCAGGTTTCGGAGTCCAACCCGATAGCCGAACAGCAACAACGTTCGCGCTATCGTGGGACGAGTAGCAACATCACTTGTCGCCATATAAGCGGCTCCAAACAGCAACATCAGGTTTCGGAGTCCAACCCGATAGCCGAACAACAACAACGTTCGCGCTATCGTGGGACGAGTAGAAACATCACTTGTCGCCACATAAGCGGCTCCAAACAGCAACATCAGGTTTCAGAGCCCAACCCGATAGCCGAACAACAACAACGTTCGCGCTATCGTGGGACGAGTAGCAACATCACTTATCTCCACATAAGCGGCTCCAAACAGCAACATCAGGTTTCGGAGTCCAACCCGATAGTCGAACAGCAACAACGTTCGTGCTATCGTGGGACGAGTAGCAACATCACTTGTCGCCACATAAGCGGCTCCAAACAACAACATCAGGTTTCGGAGTCCAACCCGATAGCCGAACAACAACAACGTTCGCGTTATCGTGAGACAAGTAGCAACATCACTTGTTGCCACATAAGCGGCTCCAAACAGAAACATCAGGTTTTGGAGTCCAACCCGATAACGGAACAACAGCAAACATCCACACTATCGCGGAAAGAGGCCCCACGGCACAACACTTCGACATTCAACCTCAAAATCAACTCTTCATCAAAGAGTTGGGGGACTCGGGGTTATCAGGGTGCGCCCTCCTCCTCGAGTGACCACGTGTGCAAATCTGGACAAAGCCTTGCAACTCTCCAATCAAGAGATGATTCCCTTGACTTGGGGACTTGGGGGACTTGTTAGTACGTGATCCTGTAAACGCACAATTGTCGCACACTTAGTCACTCCAAACGGGTCAACACAGCTCAGACCAAACGCAAGACAGCAATACAGGCTTCAACTTTAAACAAGGAAGCAACACCATCTGAAAGCCCACGCGCTCGGAACAACAAACGGAAGGTACCAGAACAGATCATGAACAAACAAGCAGAATTCCACATCGAAGAGCAACAAAAGACTCCATATTCAACCGCCAATATAAGCAACACATTTATGACAATTACAAGTTACGCCTGTTACTCAACCAATACTATTGTTACGCTTCATACACTAACTTGAGCGTCAGAGAGTCGAAGGCGGGAACAACCCGTCAAGGCCCCTAACGACCATTTGGTGTATTACTCTTAACAGCAAGTAAAGGACAACATACGTGCAATAGCTCAGATCATCCGAAGTAACCTCATCCGTACTTCTACCGGAATTCCTACGGAGTTTGGTAGAAACAATTGGGATACCAAGACTGTTATCTATCCTAGCACATACATGCAGAGATATAATAAAAACATAGATAGCCTAAGTCAATATTAAGGACATGGAAGTCCCCAGCCATTACCCATAAAAGGGTGAAATGAGGTTGATCCATATCAACCACATGTACAATATTTTAGATGATGACTCATCCAAAAGTATGGGTTATCAAGAGAACAACATTCCCTAAAATATGGTGATGGGAGAAGGTTTTAAGGTGTCTCACAAGTCAACTTGATGGCCACACAAACATTTTTTACTTTTTAAAAAGATATTCCCCAGAACAAGGAAAATGTAAGATAAGTTTTACATGCTTTCAAGCTTAAAATAAAGCACCTTGCTTTATGGAAAACAAAACTTATTTCGCTTATAAAGATTACCATAATTATGTTTGAACAAGGGTCACTAGCATATCTGGTGCCTTCAGAAATCTGGACACAAAAAACGTCAAGGCAGAGGACTCAGGATAAAAGACCAAACATGTATGCTCAACAAAAAATCATGAAATGCATATGCATGTTTTACCTGAGACCATTAGGTCACCTTGGTTCTTTGTCTTGTTCTACAGCTCCATTCCTCACTTGTATAGGTCTCTATACTAGATTGGTTGTGTTTTATTCAATAAGAGAATTGCCAACATATGTTATACCAATATCTTAACTTAGATTTTTTTGTCTATTTATTAAATAGAAATTATTATTAGAAAAAGACCGATATCTTAACTAAGTATCTAAACTACAAATAAACTAACCAAAAAAATATTTAGACAAAAAATATCTAAATTATAAATAGCCCTATACATTGTGTGATACTGAATATCTACAACAAAATTAGCCTTCAAGTTATTGACAATTTGTTTTGGCTTCACCAAGGGATCTGATCAAACTTTATCGGCTATAGTCATTGCAACAACTTTACTCCCTAGCCTTTTAGGATTTTCATGAGATAGAACTATGACGCAAGTGTGTTCATTATTTAGCTTCTTCAAGTAGAAGTAGCCATTAGTCTCACATAAAGAACTATGGACATACCATTCACATCCTTTTTGGGCGCATGCTGCTATAACATGAAAACGATCATTCTTGAGATATTTGAATTCAAAACCTTTCTCCACGGAGTACTTACACAATTTCTCCCTTAACTCAACTGCTCCACCACTGAAAAGCTATCCAACATTACTAATGTAATCACCCCACTTAGCATAGAAAAACTTCCTCTTATTATTCTTATGAACAAAGTTTCCCAAAGTCATGTTGTTATCCTTCTCATAATTTGAGTCATCGTTACTGACATCTTCTGGATTTTGATATTGAATACGTAAGACATCAATCATCACTGTATCTGGGAAATATGATTCCTTAACAACACCAGAACAACCCGACCCAACATCTAACACATTGATTTCTATCCATTTTGAAGTAGGTAGACATTTATATACCTCAAACATTGAAACAATATCGTAATTTGTGTCCAAAATAGTGTTAGGAGAACCACTAAAAGAGTACCTCAAAGTGAACTGGCCAAGTTTTAAGTTTCGAAACCTATAACAAAGTTGAATGCAAAGAGAATCAAACTTTGTTGACTTCATCACTGAGATAAGAATGCTATTAGTTCCATATGTAACCCTTGCAAGCTTCGTAACTGACGACATTGCTACACAAAAAAGAAAGAAAAATGTCAAGTATAAAAAACAAAGTTGCTACTAAAATAAAAATTCCAGCACAAAAACAAAACAAGCAGCGTGCTACTGCATCATGCTACAAAATTCAATATCGTAATCTTAGCAAATTGAACCTAAAACACAACAACCAAAAAGAGAAATCAGTAACTTGATGTATACATAAAATCAGATCCAAAAAGAAACACACAATGAGTCGTTAGTACTGAATTAAAATTGAAACTAAAAAATAATCATAACAAGCAGCGTGCCGCTACACTGTGAGCCACACCCCCATACCGTCATTTGAAACAATTGCTATTAAACATAACAATAAAAGAGAAAAATCAGCAGCATGATGAACATATAAAATATGTTTCAAAATTTGCCAGAAAACAAGAACCTGAAACTGAATAAAACCTTCAATTTAAAAACACCAAAACAATTAGCAACTGCTACTGAAAGACAACTAAAGCACTTGCTACTGAAAATCAAGAAACTGCAACTAGAAAACAACTAGAGCAGCTGCAACTGAAAATAAAACTAGAGTTAACATCATACATTACAACATCACAACAACAACACAGCAAAAAACGAGCAACTGCTACTTCAAATAAGCAATTGCTACTAAAAACATCCTGCTACTAATAAACAACACATAAACAACTAATTTTTTATCTGTAACTTAAAATGTAATCACAATCACATGATTTCTCTGTATTAGTACGTCATGCGCTAACCCATAAAAATATATCATACTTAACACCCAAAATCAATTATCAAAGAAAGTTGAAAGGGTAATTATACATGGAGAGTACGCCACACGGGCCCGGCACCACAGCGCCCTACGCACGTCAGCTGGCTGTGCTGGGGTACGACTCGTCAAAGGTCTAAACTGCTTTCCCTTATACCAAAAAAGAATGCTCACATCAGTCTCACATCGAAGACCACAAGAAGTTGTACCCTTAAATACATATATAAGGAAGGTATTTATGACAAGACAAAAGTAACGAATCAACTATTCACTATTAATTGAACGCTTACTGTCATAACATCATCTGACTTTAGCATCAGGGAGTTGAAGGCGGTCCAATCTCGTCTCAACTCCTTAACGTTAGTCTGTTGTTTTTGCAGATAAATAGAGCATGAGAGGTCGACAACCCAAGCGCTCAGGAGCGATCCACCATTAATATCCATCGCTCTTCTAGTGGAATCACCATTAATTGGCGTTGTCTAGAGGTCTCATTTTTCTCACCCACTAAGAAGCCTCATTCTTCTCTCTACCCACATATCTCTGTCTCATTATGGCTCTCCCCGTGCCTAAAAAATTCGAGACCCCGGGGGGGGGGGGGGGGGGGGGAATGCTTATGCTTTGTAAATATGTCCTTGACGCCCAACATCCCGCCCATAGGGACTAGCATCGAGAATGCCAGAACTAGCAGCGCTATCCTAGAGGACGATAACACCCGCTTTCTCCAGGAGCTAGCTCAGCTCCGAGCAGAGTGCGACTTCAATCTCCTCTGACTTCGATGGCCACTCCTCCTCAAAACAGCATCGTCACCACTAGCAAGACAAGGAGAAGAGAAAGGAAAGGAGAGGAGAGAGAAGTGGAGGAGTAAGAGAGAGAACACGATGCGGTGCCATGGGCTTGTTTCCATGTACGCAAGATGCAGTGCCATCCATAACGTAAAGCGGGCGTTTACTTTGATGACAGAACACAGAGTCTCCTATACATTATTATCAAGTTATGCTCATCATGGATTTGGGAAGGAGACTGCTGAGTTGTTTGATGAAATGAGATGAACAAATTTCAAACTAGATAATACCAAATACTTAATTGTACTAACTGCTTGAGCCATGTTGGTTTGTTGGATAAGGGACTTGAGTATTTCAATCTTATGATAAATGATGATTTGCTTGAACCACCCAAGATGGAGCACTACGCTACCATTGTAGATGTATCTATTAATTCATTCATTCATAAATAGCTGTCTAGAGAGCTGTCTAGATAGTTGTCTTTGGCTTAAGAACTGTGTTTCAATACTAACTATACACCCAACTTTGAGTTGTTTTTGTGTTGTAAAATGCATCATAAAGTGCAAAAACAAACATTTTATTTCATAAGCTTAATCCAGTGATTCACTCATTTGTGGATAACTATCTGGAGAGCTGTCTACGTAGTTGTCTTGAGAGCTGTATGGATAATTGTCTTTGGCTTAAGAACTGTGTTTCAATACCAACTATACAGCCAACTTTGAGTTGTTTTTGTGTTGTAAAATGCATCATAAAGTGCAAAAACAAATATTTTATTTCATAGGCTTAATCTATTGATTCACTCATTCACGAATAGCTGTTTGGAAAATTGTCCAGAGACCTGTCTAGGTAACTGTCTGGATAGTTGTATTTGGCTTAAGAACTGCATTTTAGTACTAATTATACACCCAACTTTGAGTTGTTTTTGTGTTGTAAAATGCATCATAAAGTGCAAAAATAAACATTTTAATTCATACGCTTAATCCATTGATTCACTCATTTATAGATAGCTGTCTAGAGAGTTGTCTGGATAACTATCAATTTGTTCATCCATTTACCGGCGACCCGAGACTTATTCTGCTCAAAATCAAGCAACAAACAACTTTCTCTTCTACAACATCCTCCAATTCTAACTACAAAACGTCGAATTTACTTTTGAACATCAAAATTTCAAAATCTTTATTTCTTCGATTTAGCGAACACTGATTGAATTAGGAAGCACCAAGCTATGGTTAGCTTCGTGGAGGTAAGGGCTACAAAGCCCAGTTAGTCTCGTTGTCCGATTTGGCTTGAAATCGATCAACCCCCAATTTCTAAGATTTTTGGTTTTCTCGGACTTTCTCTTCACATTTCTGCGTGATTCAGCTAAAGATAAGAATATGATTTGAGGTAAAGAGAAATAAGAAATCCAGGTGGTCATTTTGGTACCTTACTCGAAGGTTTTGGTGGCTGAACAACCTTGGTTTGTCGCCGACGATTTTATCGCGGGAGAGAGACAGTCGAGGAAGAAAGAGAAGGTCAGGAGAGAGAAAGAGAAGGTCAGGAGAGAGAGAGAGAGAGAGAGAGAGAGAGAGAGAGAGAGAGAGAGAGAGAGAGAGAGAGAGAGAGAGAGAGAGAGAGAGAGAGAGAGAGAGAGAGAGAGAGAGAGTAAAATGGAAGAGGATGAACCGACGAACCAGCAACTCTTTCTTTAAGGGCAAAACTGAAATGTCAAAATTGTGTTTTATAACTTTCAAGTAATTTTTAGAAAAAATGATGTCAGCTGAATTTTTTTGAAAAAATAAAGATCATAAGTTGAATTTTTTTACCACAATGTAATAAGTTATTTAAAAAAAAAACTAAACGTGTTTTTGGATTTTTAAATAATTTTCCTATTATCACATTGTTAACAAAATAAGTGAGAAAAAGGATTTGACGTGGCAGTAAATAAGGGCAGACGCTGGCCCCGGCCAAAAAGTAATCTGATCAAGCGGCCACCATCGCACTTGCAACTCCAACAACAAAACAACGAAGCAAACCCTAAAGCTGCTTCTCCACTCCACTCCGACTACTCGACTCATTATCTCGACAGAGACGCCATGTCGCGACGAGACAGTCGCGATTCCGATTCCAAACGACACCGTTCCAGGTTCGACAGAGAACCCAGGTACCTGTTTCTCCCTCTCCCATCAGATTACGAACACTAAGCCCCCTTAATGCATTTCAGAGAAATTGATTCAATGCTTCAACAAAAGCTGTAGAATTATCATCGATATCAATTCGTATCGGTTTAATATATAATGTGGAATGTTGGGTGATCAATCAAATTTCAAATGTTGGATTATTCTATTCAAAGATTGAAGCTTTCTTAGAGTTTTCGAGTTAGCAAATGCTCTTAACTTGAGTAGTAAGCCTGACTCTGTTCAGATAAGTTTCGAGTAGGGTGTGATAGATAGCTAATGACTGTCATTGGTTTGATTTTATAGTCCCAAGAGGTCTAGGAAGGATGAGAAAGAAGAAAAAGATAGAGCCGTGTCAGCCGTGGATAAGAGTAATCGAGAGGAAGTAAAGAAGACTGACCAGGAGGTCCAAGATCAGAAGCGCCGCAGGCTGCAGGATGCATTGCCACTTGAATCTCCGTTGGCGTCTGATGCTAAGGGGGAAACTAGGGTTTCCAGGAAGGAGTCTGATACGAAACTCAGTGGACAGCTAGAGCCAACCAATAAATCTGCTGATGTTACTGAAGTACCCTGGTCTCGATCTTCGATTCAGGTGCTGCTGATGTTATATATATGAATCTGTTAAACTTAGTTTGGTTTTAAAGTCTAGTTCTGATTGTTTGTAACTTCATAGACCCTGATTACATGGTCTCATAACCAATGTGGACTTAGTATGCATCTGCCTTGGCTCTCGGCCACTTACTTTCAGTTTATACCTTCCTTGGTTTGTTATATGTGATACTTATAAGCTGTTACTGTGTCTAGGTAGCTTGTTATAGTAAGTAAATGTTGTTGCTCTAAACTGAATGATGACATGATGTAGTGCCAACTGTTGCAGAAAGTTGCTCTAAACTGAATGATGACATGATGTAGTGCCAACTGTTGCAGAAAGTTGAAATTTTGTGTTACTGTGTCTAGGTAGCTTGTTTATACCTTCCTTCTTTGTTTTTCTTGTTACAAAATAAATACAAGCTATGTGTTGCATAATTTCTGTCAGTTGACAAAGTTTGACTGAACACAGCGTGAAAGCACCTTGTTACCCGGAAATTCTCAGCAAATAATTAATATTTCTATTTAGCCTACTTACTTTGCTGCTATGTGTATGTAAAGCTTTTTTTCCTGGGCTGATGTAGCGGGTTCTTGCTCTGCTCCTATCATATTTTGCTTCAAGTGCCTCATGTATAGTAATGTTGGGCTTTCATGTGCTTGTCTTATAGCAGCATGATGACCGTGGTGGTGCCAGACAGGCTGTTCGAAGCTCTGGTCCTGGTTCTTCTGGTGAGATTCCTTCTCTATTGATGACTGATCACCAATTTGCATATACAGTCTAGTTTCTTACTCGTAGATACTTTAGAAAAAGAAGGGGATCTCTGTTTTACATTTCTCAGTCTCCTAATGATCTATGTTATTTTATTTGTTAACTGGGAACTTGATTATGTTTTACTGTGTCAATTGTATTTTATACTTTTTTTAGTGCTGCATTAGTAGTTGGTATCCTGGTGGAATAGGGGTATCTCACTCCTCCCATCAGGTCCAGGGTTCCACTGGCATTGTCATGGTTTTATATAAAGAAAGATAGCGGCATTTATTTTTGCTGCTCTATTGTAGTATATGGACACCAGAGGGATTCAAAGGATCAACATGATGATAAGACAGTGAGCAGAATGACAAGTTACGACTCACGGCTAAGAAATGAGAAAACCAATGGTGATGGAAATAGGAGCTGGCGTCATGATCGGTACTCTGAAATGGAGGCTGATCTATCAGCTGCAAGGAAAAGACCTGCATTCAGGGAGAAAAAAGTTGCGCACGAGTCTGAAAATACTGATGAAACAGCAGTAGAGACTGCAAAGCCAAGTCATCCGGACCGTTCTGTGGAAGGAAGTAGAAGAAAGGAGGATAAAGGTGACAACCCATACCATTATGTTAGATCTGAGAAGCAATTTGGGGGAGATAGAGGGCGTTACAGGGGAGAAACACAGAGGGGTTCCTTCCAATCGAGAGAAAGGTACACCAATGGTGCTGCTGACCGCAACTTAAAAGGAAGAGATAGATTCGGTGAAAGGCAAGGGTCTAGATCCTCTGGGGGTCCTGTTGAGAAATGGAAGCACGATTTATATCATGAGGCTAACAGGAGTCCAACGCCAAAAAATGAAGAGGATCAAATTGCAAAAGTAGAATCACTTTTGGCTTCATAAGATTGCATTTTCATGTAGATGCACTAGGTAGAAACACTTTTTGGGAGCAGCAGTTTCTATTGTGTCTCATGAATTCAGAACCAAAATTCAAATACTGTTTGACAGTTTTAGAACTGATATCATGTACACCTTGAACCTTCTATTTTTGTAATCAATTGGATGCCAAAGTGTGTTCATATGTTCTCTCACGGAATGCTCCTTTCTCATCTTCACAATTTATCTTATTTTACTTCAACCACGACCGTATCTCTAATAAAAAGTGAAATAACACAGAAGTGGCAACTACGGTCCGAACCAAGATTAATTCTTGCGAGTGCAAATATTTGGGTACCGTTGGGGTGAATTTAATTTATCGCAAATCAGCTTCAAAGACACTATACAGATTATATGAACGGCTGATATCACTTTGTTACTTTGAATGATATCATTATTTATGGTATATACGTAAAGTAAATACACAATCACTGGGATGGATGGGTGAACACCAAATACGGACTAATTTGTAAGAAATCAAACTACACTAGACAAAATTGAATAGAAGGGTAAAACAAAGGATGAAAATGTAAAATAGCACAAAACCTATTTATATCTCCAGAAATTCAAAACCAGCCAAAGCTGCAAGAACACAACTTTTGAAAGCAAATGCTACCCACCATAGAGATGACGTGCACCATGATCGAAGCAGCACAGAGCTTCACATTGTGTGAGTTGGAGCTTCCCTGGTTAATTCTTAGTTGACCAATAGACCAGTTAACAGAGGAGCTTAAGGCGATTTGAACATGGAGTTCACCATAGATTCTTTGATCGTTCAGGTAAATCCTTTTGCGAATTGAATTGGGTTTTTGGTTTTATCATCCAGTTTGGTAATTTTAGATTTTCATTATCAAAAGTTATGACCTTTATTCCTTTTCAGTGTAGGATTAGGAAAATTGTGAAAGACAATATATTTAAGGTGGTCTCAGAATCACAATCTCCGCAGAAATATATTTAAAGTGGTCTGAATTTGATAAGAAGCTTCGTCGTCTTGAGGTGATTTGAGCCTGAGGTGATTTGACCCATTAGTATTCGAATGGATAGAAGAGTTTTGGTGGATTTTAAATTTTAGATTAGAAAGAAGCAATTTGGTTGTGTTCTGATTTGTGAATTAGGGGTTTAGGAAAAGTTGAATTACGGAGTTTGTTTTGTTTGAGTTTATTTTTGAAAGCTTTGAACAATGAGTTGTCGACGTGGGTTATCGAATATGAGAACAAGAGCTAATGTTCATCCTCCAAATGCCATGAGAAGAAAGGGCACACAAAGTACTTCTTCCCTTTTCTTTTGGTTATGTTTGTAACTTTTTATGTAAGTTCGTTACAGCTTAAATATTGACTTAGGAGATTCTCACAGTTTATCTGCATTGTAATAGAAACCCGCGGAAGAGCTGTTGCTGATGAGAATAATGAGTTTCCTGGAAAGTCTCTTTGGACTTCTAAACCTTGCGCCTCAGAGCCAATTCATGGTTGCTTACTAGATGGGTTATTTGAGAAAAGGTAATGTCATTGTGTAATTATCAAAAATTTCACTTACCAATTTTCACCAGATACTGATGTGTTTCATTGTTTTCTTCATTGAAGGGATTCCAAGCGAGAGGAAGCACTAACCTCTATTATCGAGGGCTTAAATAAGAATTTAAGCCAAAAGATGCTGGAAGACAAGTAAGCAACTTTATTTGACCACTAATCTAGATGTTTAATGGTTTTAACCAAGTTGCTGCATGATTGATACTATCAGTTTATTTAGAATATAATGCACAGAACGCCTCTAGATCTTAACAAATTGATTCTGCTAGTGTGATTATTCTTTTTATTTGCATTATAGAGAACATTTAAGTACTGGAAATCATTCGTATCTAATTTTTCCTAGCAATTCAGTTAGAGTATGATGCATAGAATGCCTCTGTGTTTCCACAGTACTTTAGAGCGTAGTCCATGGACATATAATTTGTTCTTTGTTCTATTTACTTATGCACCAGCGTTGTCATGACAGATATATTTTGTTTTCTTCAGGTTTGCTACCTTTCTATACAGATGTTTGAACTCTGTGAAGAAAGGTTCATCCAAAGAGGTGATTAATTCATTTCATGTGATAGGCTTACTGGCAGCAATAGTTGGTTCCGAAGATAAACTCTCTGAAATATATAGAGAGTTGCTTCCTGTACTTGCTGGAGCTCTGAAATCTGGACCCACAACAATAAAGGTAACTGGGTTAATTGCCCATACTTTAGTTTTTATAGGATTTCTATGGAATTTTGAATCTTAGACAAAACGATGTTTTCATGCAGATATTGGATTGCTTGGCTATTGTTGCTTTCTTTGGTGCAGTCAATGCAGATGAAACAGAAAATGGAATGCTCATTATATGGAAGTATCTTAATGCTGATTCTGGTTGCAATGTATGTGATCTTTTCTTTATTTTGATACTACTGCAGAGGACAACTTTTTTGACTTGAATAGCCACTATTAAGTTTCTGAAGAGTTTACAATACCTTATACCTAATACTTTTGGAGGCTTGTCTTTTGTATCTTATAAGCTATTTCTAAAGTCATCCTTTTAATGATTAGGTCAACACAAGCAATATTTCGGCAGAGGTCCTAGTTGCTGCTATATATGCTTGGTTGTTTCTTCTTTCAAGCACGGAGGGATTTCGACTTAGTGGCACCTACTGGAAAGGGTAAACTGCATCCCCAAATTATGAATTGTAACCTTATATTTTATTTAGCATTTTTATGTACTCAAAGAAATATACGTCCTACATCTAACAAGTGTCCCACCAATACAGGGCCATTTCCTACTTCACAAAATTGCTAGATCACGACAACAAATTAGTATGTGGAGCAGCTAGTGAAGCATTATCTTTAATATTTGAAACTGGCTCTCTCGAAAAGTTTTGGAATGAAAAGAATGGTTCAAGCCGCAGTTTTTCACAAATGCACCAATCAGTTCGAGCCCAAGTTTTAAAGAAAGTTACCTGTGCATACTTAAATCTACGCACTGAGAATGTTGCAGACAAAATCCGCAATGTTGTAAGATATTTTGAGGTAATGGTCATCTTTTCCCCAAGAGTACATTTCTATGGAATCACTTAACAATGCTTTGCATTTTAGAGACCCTAAATCTATGAGCTTTGTGTTCTTTATCAGAGTTCTCATGTCCCGGCAGAATCCATAGTGGTCAATGAGAAAGTACTAACCTTTTCATCATGGTATCAAATAATTCAGGTAAAATACATTATCCATATTTTTCTACTACTGCTTTTTATGACTTGCAAATTTCGAAATTGCTCAATCTTCTACTCTTTTATATAAACAGCTGCAGTTTTTGAAGAGGTTTCTGGCTGATGGATTTAAAATACACATGGAGGTTAGTGTTAACCCTATTAGGCTCTGATTTTCTCAAGCACTGCAACTTCAAGCAAATTAGTAACTTTTATTACGAAAACAGGAAAATGAGAAACTTCAAAACTTGTTCGAGTTCAATCCTTGTAGAGTCAAGCTAGGTCCAGAATTGTATGTCGCTGTGACTGATAAGGTTGGCCATGTGTTTACTTTAAATTTATGTAACATCTTGATATATCTTGGTGCTGTACTTAATCTACCAAATATATAACATGTGCGCTGCGTCAGATGTTTGCTCTTTCTTCTTTTTGATACTATATATGGCACCCATATTTCTGCGCCTTCAACTCAGCCTAAGCCTTATTTTGTACGTTGGTAAACTAAATTTGCAGATCTCCGTGTGCCTCTATATGCCTGAAGAAAGAGACCAATACATGCTAACAAAGGAAGAAAGAAAGAAAGAAAGAGTTTGGGTATGCCTCTCAGCTGTGCATGATGTGTATATAATTCAAAAGGTTGTCTAACCTTTGATCACAAAGAACCATTTTTGAACTAACACCCACTTCTGAAATATGTGCAGAGACACTCTCTTGTAGATAAAGCGAAGACACAACTGATGACAAAACATCGTTTGCTGTCAAAGGTAACAATATCAAATTCTTTTAACATTAAATATTTTTGGAGTTATTAAACTGAAATTTTTGTATGCTATTAGTGCTCTTCTTCTCAAAACAAAATGACTCAAGGCATTGATGATTTCATATGCTGCTTTGCCAAAATAAAAAAAAATGCTTGAGTACATTCATTTTATTTTCTGCTGACGACGAATTCATTGATGTTTCTCCGAGCAGGAATTGAAAAGTTGTGAATATGATTGAATATGCAAGTGAACGGAGAGCACCGGACAAGATTTTATTGAGAAGCTGATGTTACTTTACTAGGGTCTCGAGTTGTATTCTAGTTATTGTTTACAATTTATTTTATTGTAGTTCGGTTGTTTTACTCTTATGATGAATATAATTGAACTATTTCATAGATTTAGGCGTTTAGTTGTGGTTTTGTAAGGAGGGTTGTCTTATAATTTAAATTATTTCAATTGAATTTAATTATATCGCAGGTAAGATACACATCCTATTTAAAGAGGATTGTTGAGTGTAATCTATTAAGCTACAAATGCAAACAAACCTTTTACTGCACATAATGGAGAAGTCTGACATAAGACCATTATTTATTGTGACATAAAGTTCCCATTTACTATAAGAAATCAGAACTTTTCATGGGCATAAGAGAGCTCAAGGGAAAAATATATTATCACCACAGGCACATCTCCACACTTGAGGATAGTACTCGTTCTCTTCCAATGTCATTGCTCGGACTGATACTTGAACAGGCATACAAGGTTCACACTGATTGCACTTTGAATGACAGATTGCTGGCAGTGACCCTCTCCTCCGCTTTCTGATATGCCTCATAGACGGTTCGTTTGGCACCGGGATGCCAATGGCCTGCACAAATATGAAGCAAATTAGTTTTCATGCTACCTCAGTTAGAGGAGTAAGACCAGGTTTATCTTGTAAGAGAGGAGCAAACTCACTGGTGAAGGTGAAGGAGAGCTGGTGGCAAAGTCGCACGAGTGAACCGAGCAAGAACAGATGAGCATGGTGAGTAAGACGGCAAAAACCAATGTTCTAGGATTCACTGCCTGCATTGTTGCTTTAAATTTTGACAAAGACTGAATGGTGGCTTTACAAGAACTAAAGAAACTTGCCTCCTCAGTTCCTTTATAAAACGATACTACCCGAGTGTAAAGCAAAAAAGTTGAATCATTTGAATTGGTCTGATGAAGAAGCTGGAAAAGATGGATGTGATGTTGCAGGGTGGTTTAAGCGCTGCTGTAAGATTTAGTCTTTTGGAAGTAGTCAAAATGCTCCTCATGTGTTGGTTGAGACAGAATGTGATCATCCTTGAGCTGATCCTGGGTCACATGTATATATGACAATATCATGTTTATATGTAATGAGTACAAAATAAATTGTACATTGACATTCAATTTGAAGAAACCCAGAACTCCAGAATTGAAAGGGAGAAGAGGAAATAAACATTTATTTTGTTCATAAGATTCCAACTTGTCAAAGAAGCTCAATCATTAATGTCAAACAGTAATCAAAAATTCATAATTGCTCAGTTCGTGCCACTATCTACAAAATCTAATGCGTCACTGTTCTGGAAACTCCAGTTTAGCTTTCAAACCGATTGGATAACATTACAACACAGGTTTAGCTTCTGCAGGCTACTATGGAGTACAAAGTACTCCAAGTCACAGGTGGGGGTGATCTTTACTTCTTGAGCGCAGTGCTGATTTTTTGAATGCCAGTAACAGCTCCTGGAGAAAGGTGATCTATCGGACCTGAAGATCTTCTATATCAGTTAAATGAACTGCGTTGTCATTTGACCTCTTATTCGGTAGGTTCACCACCAACTGACCACATGCTCCACTAATGTCCTGACCCATTTCCTTACGAATGGTTGTTCGGATGCCATAGGTACCTCTTAAAATCTTCTGAAAAATGGTTACTTTGTCTTCGGCAGTGGTTTTGAATTTACTTAGAGTACCAATTGGATTAAACGGTATCAAATTAATAACCTGCTTGACAAAAGAAAGGAGTCAAGGTTATTCTGATGTGGAATCTACTATACGTAAACATACACAAAAGGGAGGAAACTCACCACTTGAAATGTATCTAGCAACTTTCCTAGCTGGTGTGCATGTTCTTCTTCATCATTCACTCCATCAAGCATTATGTATTCAATAAAGATTTTCTGCTGACTAAAGATTAACAGTCAACAGAGAGATATGTATATTTGAGGTCTATCCATAAAGTTACGAAAGTATAATTCTTATGTCTTGATAGAAGTTTACCTGGCTTTTTGATATTTTTGCAGCGAATCCATAAGCTTTACTAAAGGAAAAGCCCGAGCCGCAGGCATTATCTGACAACGAATTTCTTGAACAGGTGCATGCAGTGAAACTGCTAAATTCAGTCCAGGTAGATCATTATGAAACTTGTTGATAGCATGAATAATACCCACCTACACAGAGATTAGATGCAAAAAGTTATACACCAGTAAGAAAATGTATCTAGAACTCATGAACCACTTCATTAAGACAATGATTCGTTTTCCAGCAAATGAAGAGAGTGAAGAGTTTTAAGTGTGTGATATGTCAAAGGAAGTTGGGAAGTCTAGGTATCATGTGTTAAGTTCTCTATATGGAGGTCCCAATGAATAATATCACAGAAATTACTAAATATGTGATGACTTATTTAATTCAAGGAAGCTAATGTTGACTCTGTATAACATTCTACGAAGCAGGAAAACAAGGAAAATATAAAACACAACATATATACATTGATTATACAAGCACAACAGTAGCACAAGAACTTCACTAAATTTCACATGTTGTAAACCTAAGCAATGAAGTGGTCTCAATTCTATTTAGTGTTACCTTCGCGGATGAGATCATACTTCTTTTTCACTGGAAACCGCAGAAAAGTATGATAGCAGATATCAGTAAACTTTAAAGGGCCAATAATTAGCATTCCTGCTAACCATTTTATGTAAAAAGTTCTTTTCATGAAAGAAGTCCTCAAAACAAGGTTCCACTTCAAGTTCCCTAATGAAACCAATCATGTAGAACCTTAACAACATCAATAAATCAAAGGACTTATGATCCATTTGTACACTAATTTGTAAAAAGCAGAAATAGTCCACATACTTACCGTGGATACAGTAATTCTCCTTGGCGACAACTGAAACGGCAATCCAGTCATGACACGGATTGCTTCCACCAACGCGTTATAGTTATTCATCGGTTCCCCCATCCCCTGACAAAACAACACACACAACCAAAGTGTTGAAATTTCCACTTATTTCCTCCACCATTCCTACAATCTCAAAAACCATGAACCATGGCCAGTTCAGAATAAAAGCAATTACCATGAAAACAATATTGCGTATAGGCGAAATTCGAGAAGCATGAACCAACTGCTCCACAATCTCCCCCGAAGTCAAATTGCTCTTAAACCCCATACTCCCAGTTGCACAGAATGTGCAACCCATTTTACAACCAACCTATACAAAATCACCACAACCATTCAAAACTAACCAAATTCTAATTTTTCGACAATCAGAAAAAAGAAAAAGCTCAAAACTTTATACCTGAGACGATACACACAATGTAGACCTTAATCCACCATGGCTGGACTTTCCATTATGTTTTCCCAATCGGCTATCGTACCTCATGATCACAGCTTCCACAAGAGCCCCATTCTAATATAAAAATCAAATATCTAAAATTGTGAGTCAAAATTTCATTGAGGCATTTCGTCGAACATTTGGTGTGCGTTAAAAATTAGAGTTTAGGGTTATAAAACCTGAAGCTTGATGAGGAGCTTGGTGGTGAGCTTATCGGAGGAGTCGGTGGCGGAGTGGACGGAGGAGGTTAGGGTTTTGAACTTTGAGGTCAAAAGAGGGTACGCGGCGGAGGGTAAAGAGGGGATTTGGTCAAGTTGGGATTCTGGGTTTTGGATGACGTGTTTCCATATGTAGGGCATGAAGGTGGATTTGATACCGGAGTTTTCTAGCTCCGATTTGAGCTCTCCAGCGTCGAAAATTGATCGAAACGGCATCGTATTGCGAGAGATTTGCATGGTTCTGGGTGATGGGGTTTTTTTACTGTGACGGAGTCGGAGGCGGAGTGGTGGTGGTGGATTAGTTGGTTATGGTAAAAAAAGAGGGAAGTGAGTGTACTTAAAGAAACGAAAACGACGTCGCTCAATGGATTAGTTAAATAATTTTACTTAATTTCTGTTTATTGTTTTATTAACAATTTCATTCAACAAATAACTCAAACACTACTAGAAGAAAGTATACCAAACTAAGCTATCTGATTAATGCGAACACATTTTCGTTGGATACAATTTAAGTGCACCACTTAAGCATTGAAGAGTCAAATCTTATGTATGCTCCTTCCTATTGATTATTGTCGTTATTAGAGAACAGAGGAGCCCCTGAAATAACGTTTATACTTCAAACGAATTGGATCCCCATATTTAATTTGAGCATATTCAAATAATCAAATTACAAGATGAGATGTAGTGTCGACAAAAATTTCATTTGGCAGCATAGTTGGGAAGTTGCTCAAAGTGGATTGATGCGTCGTTATTATCGCGTTGTCTTCTCGCTACTGTGTCGTCATTATTGTAAAGTAAATGGAGTAACCAATTGTTCACTATTTGCTAATTGGTGCAGTTTAGGATACAATGTCTTAGTTGAGTTGCTTGATATTATTTTGGGTTGTTCTCTTCTTACGGGGTATAGATTTTATGTCTCTCCCTTGTATTCTACCGTTTTATTTATTAAACCTTAAGAGTAGCCGCAAGCCCTACTTCTTAAAAAAAAAAACAATGGGGAGCCTAGTTTTACTTTGTTAGTCCAATTTCGACAAAGAAATGAACTTCATAAATTTGGAACTCCATCTTTGAACCCATGATGTAGCCTAATATACTTTTTTACTTCAATTTAATCTTTCCAATAGATTATTATAAATTGCAACAATAAATTACAGGTTTGAATCCACCGACATTGTACAACAAACAGAGATCATATATAAACTTGGACAAGAGATGAACTTCCTAGTGGCAACCCCGTCATAATTCATGATGGAGCTCCACCTTTGAACCCATCATTCTTGCCTAAAAACCCAAAAGAAACAAATAAATCAATAGAATTCTGACAATTACATTTTTTCAGTTCCTGTGTTTCATATTCGCAGCTTGGTAAGGATAGAAACCCTTGTTGTTTGATCCTGCAGCTTTTGAAGCAGCCCCTGCAGAAGCACCACCTCCTTCCCTGTAGCTACGCGAATGAGTTCGAGCAAACTCATTCGCGCCTCGCTGCTCGAACAAGTTGGCAGCAGCTGGAGCTTGGAACTCGAACACCGTCCGGCGATGAGGTGACCCTTCTAAGGATTCATTGTCACTTGTAAGGAGACGGTAGCTCCGGTCGGAGTTGCTTCCTGAATTCGAAAATGCCCTAAACATGTGCTGAGGCCTCTGCTTCTTCATGGCGTGGAGAAGATAAGGAATCAAGCCTTCCATACTGCCCTTCTGCTTTGATCTTTGAACTTTGAACTTTGAACTTTGTCTTATCGAGAAAATGAGAACTATTGAGCTCTAGATGGATATCAATGTGTGACACAAAGTCGTTGAGCAACAAATACTTATATACGAGTAGCTGGGGTGTGCACAAGCATATGTGAACGAAGTTACGTGGGGGAAGGTAATGCATGAGAATGACCTTTGCGCCCTTTAAATATGGGGACAAGATAGTTGATGGGGACACGATAGTAATCCTATTGGGATTTTGGGTGTACATGTTTGACAATATGTGATGGCATGTCGTAGAACATCACATTTGGTTGACGAGATTGAGATGGCTTTGGCTTTGGCTTTGGGGAGGTTTTGACTGGCTGATCCAACTGCTAGCCGGCCATACGCGTCAATGTTTTAGTAAGATTTCAAAGCCACTAGCAATTATAATATAGGCTTCTTTGACCAAAGCAAGGAGAAAAACTCAGAAAAGGAGTGGTTGTTCTTAGAAGAGTAGTATGTATTCAGTACTGGGAGCTTGGCACTATGATCTCGTCCTTAAATTCAGACTCCAATTGTTAAATTATAGTTCTTTGGAATCTATGTAATAATGGTTTCAGTATTCCGTTGGTGAACGAACTTGACTGTGTGAAACTATGTTGTCATGTTCTTAAACTTCTTATTATTTATTGCATGGTAGAAAGCTTTCACAACATCTCTAGTGTAATTTTATATGTTACTGTATGGATAAAACTGTTACTGCTGCTGCGAGCTAGCTATAGCTTGCAACTACATAAACTACATCCTTCTTACTGCTACTTACAACCAGTCATGGACTCACATAGACCATGTCACTAACTTGTAAGTTAAGTATAGATAAGTTATGTTGCTAGCTACTGTAAATTCAGAAACTCTCCCTCAGTTCAGGTTTCTCAGCCAGCCTTACATTGACATAGTGCTTCACTTGTTGCTCACTAGGAGATCCAACGAGAATTGTGTGTCCTCCGGTGAATAACTTCCTTTTCCCTTCACTATCCACAAGGTTCAGTCCCTTGCAAACATCCACACTTATTTTCACTGTTTTCTCCATCTTGTTCTTCACCTCCACTCTTTCAAATCCTACAAGCTGTAACTTTGGTGCACCTATGAATCCTTCTGAGCTTGGTGGCTTCCAGAAAGCGAGCACCACGTGGGAGCCATCTATCGGCCCATTGTTCCTCACCCCAACAACTAGATCAAATGCTAAACTCTGGCAGTTTATGCTTGACAAGTCAATTTCCTGGCCAGAGCTGGAAATGGGTTCCAGTAGAGTGGTATCATATTGGTTGAAAGTTGTTGCGTTGTTTGATCCGATGAGTAGAGTGGAAGGTGCAGACTTTATGAACTTGGAGAAGGTGGAATAGCTTAGCCCATGACCAAACTCATAGATGGTCTTTCCAGTGTAGAATCTATATGTTCTTCCAGGATAGTTTCTGCTAGTGTTGGCTCTCATGTTCATGTCTGTCATTGGCACTTGGTCTACATACTCTTGTGGGTACCATGTATAAGGGCTCTTCCCAGCTACACACGGTAAAAAGAAATCATCACTTATCAATAACAATACTTTAAGCCACAATATATATCAGCAGATTAACACTCAAACAACATAACATGTCAAATTAACAGTTAGACAATATTAATATTTGAAAATAGAATGTAACCTGGATTATGGTCTCCAAATATCACTTGAGCTATGGCATCTCCTCCAGCTTGACCTGGATACCCAACCCATAGAATCCCTCCTACTTTGCTCAAATTCTTAGCAAAAGAAACATCAACCGGACCAGCTGACATGATAACCAGAATGACTGTCCCATGTGTGGCATCAACAACTTGCTTCACAAGCTTTTCCTGAAAACCTGGTAAAGTCAAGTTCACTCTGTCTAGCCCTTCTGCTTCAATGGACTGATCAAGCCCCACTACCAACACCACTGCATCAGCTGTTGCGGCCGCCTGAGCCGCAGACCCAATGAGGCTCTCATCGGCACATTTCACATCGCTACACCCGGGCTCATATTTCACGGATGACACGTACTTCTGTAGCCCTTGTAGAGGACTAGTGTAGAGACATGGTATGCCAGCATAGTTGCTTATCAGGACATTGGTGGCATTTCCATTAGGTCCAATAATGGCTAAATTCTTGGTTGTATTTGGGGACAAAGGAAGAGCTCCTTCGTTGTCTAGCAAAACTATGCCCTGCTTAGCAGCATCAAGTGCCAACGCTTTATGATTGTCGCTGCAAACATCCGATGCCCCAAGGTTTCCGAATTGGAGCAGTTTCGGATCTCCATCAAAGAAGCCAAGCCTCATGAGGACTATGTAGTTGTATATCAAGGACTGATCAACCACAGATTCTTCCACTTTTTTCAACTTTACTGCATTCTCTGTGTACTTCCCTAGGTAATCCCCACAGTTCATGTTTAGACCTGCAGAATCACATGACAATAAGTCATGTAATTCATCATTAGTTATGATAAATTTCTCATAAAAAGAAATATATAAAAACAAAAAATTGATCAAATGAACTGGTGCTATGCATTACTCATTTACTCTACCTGCTTTCAAGGCCAAGGCTACTGCATCCTCTTGTGTTTTAGTATAATGGATTTTATCGTTATAAACTTCCACAGAATCACAGTCAGAAACTATATATCTGCTCAGAAATGCACAAAGACCAGAGTTATTTCTTGGTTCAAACTTCAAATTTCCCCTTCCTTCATACCAAAATAAGAATCAGAAGTAAAAGATTACCCATCTAGTCCCCATTGGCCTCTGACTACACCTTGGAGAAGGTCTGGATCAGCACAAGTGGGAATCCCATTCACCCTATTATAGGAACACATGACACTGCTGACATGTCCCTCCTGCACACAGCTTTTGAATGGTGGCTGATAGGTATCCTCCATGTCCTGCTTTGTCACCTGCATTGATTCACCTCAAGCAATTTCATCATTTTCGACGAAATTTCTTGCATCTTAAGAAAGGTGGATAGTGATTGTGAACATCCAGTCATCCATAATATATGCATCTTTACATTCATTGAAAAGAATAAAAGATAGATTCTGAGTAAATGTATCATGAAATAATATCTACATTAAAGAAAAAAATGGCATGGGATTTTGTATATAGAAAGTTCATTGATGCTTTGTTTACCTGAGCATCAAAGTGAAACCTATCAACACCTTTCCAATTGTCAAGGTCATATGCAGTGTAATGCTTGCAACAGCTGGAGACCTTAAGCTTGTCACCAGTGGCATTGCCTTCGCCAACTTCTTGCAGACCCTTGACATAATTCACTGCATAATTTGACACCACTAAGGGGTCCTCTCCTGGCGTCTCCTGCCCTCGGCCCCATCTTGGGTCACGAAAAACATTTACATTAGGACTCCAAAATGTCAAACCAGCTAGACCCAAGTTGTACATGGCTCGAGCCTCAGTTGACACAACCTGTCCCATCCTCAACCACAGGGACTCATTGAAACTAGCCGCGGATAGAATCACTGCTGGAAAGCTAGTGGCTCCAGGCACGGTGGCATTAAAATGAACGCCTGGGCCAAGGTCCGAAACACCATGAAGTGCCTCGGACCACCACTCATACATAGGCACGCCTAGGCGAGATATGCCTGTGGCACCATTCACTAGTTGTTGAACCTTTTCTTGGAGAGTCAGGCGTGATACCAAGTCCTTAGCTCGGTCCTCGTAAGGAAGAGAAGTGTTGCAGAAGGGAAACTGGCTAGTTGTGGAAACTTTGGTGTCACATGCAAATTGTTGAGCTACAATGGGGACTATTAGGAGAAGTACTACTAAAAGTGAATTCTGCAAGAAAATATCGTTCTTCATGGCATCCATCTCTGAGTTTTGGTTGAAGACTTTAAGCACAGACACTTACATATATACTAGAAGCTATAAGCGTAAAGTTGCTAGCTTTAAGCATTTTATCTGTTTTCCTATAACTGGATGTGGTTGCTTGTGAATTGAGAAAGCAAGACGTCATTACACATACTGTTTCTCTGTTTTAAGCAGTACAAAATGATTTTTAGGATGCTTAAACTTAACAAAAGCTTCTTTTACCCTCTCAGTGGCTCTCTACTCATATCAATGGAGACTACTCACAATTTATATCTTTGACCATATAGTCATAATGTGAAGTATTGGTCTAGTATATGTTCCCAATTGCAATCTGCTTTGGAACAACAATTTTCTACAAGACATAGAATTCGATCGGAAACTGTAATTAAAGAAATCTCATATTACCATTTCGGTTTTCTTCGTGTTACATGGCATCGCAGATTTTCGAGTTAACCTCATTGAAACTTGAAGGTGGATGCTAATAAAGGTGGTAAACTGACGAATGTAGTAGCCTAGCTAGCCAGCTAGCTCTCACGATGAAACCATCTTGGCGTGATGCATGAATCCATAGGATGATTAGGATATATACCCCCTTCTGATGATATAGGGGCTTGTATGGTTTCACCTAACTGCTAAATTGGCAATTATAAGGAAATGGTAGGATAAAGAAGCAGTGATGGAAGAGCAAGAGTGCCTTAGAAGACAAGGCAAACGTAAATGAACGTTTGGAAAGCCAAGGAAGGCACACCAATAGGCCACGTAAAAGCATCAACGTAGAAACTGTAATTAACCAAGAGCTAACTCAATGATTCATTGATGCAAAAATCAAAAGTCTTGCATAAAAATAACCCGTTTACATACAAATATATAGTATTATCTTGCATAAAAATAACCATAGTTTACATATAAAATTCAAAAGTCTGGATTGAAATACTTACATCTCTACATACATATGTTATGAGAGTCGAATCTATGACGTTTGCAAGGTCGACCACTAAAACTTCTGCGCTTCCCATCATATATATTACCTATGCTAACAATGTTCCTCTTGAGTTTATCACTACGGAAGTGAAATGCAACTTCAGCATTCGAAGTCACCAGCCATTTGTATCTCCTTACATAATATTGCTCCGGTAAATGACTGATGGTCATCTTCTGTAAATTGAGAGCATGATCGAGGATATACCAACTAAAATCGATTCCATTAGTTCCCTCAGAAAGCTCTACTGTCACATTCTTCAGCTGATGGATGAAAGCAAGATTTTGAGACTTCCACTGTGGCATACCAAACGATGAAGATGTATGCTTGGAGCTATATTGGCCGGCCTCTATATGCAATTCACTCAAGTTAGGCATTGAATTAAGAAGAGAGACCAAGGCAGGGACTTGGTCATCCATTAAGCACAGATCACGAATTCTCAAGAAAGCAACATCATCAAGTTGTAGTAGTGCTGATGTTAAACCTCCCTTAATAAACATAAACTGCATAGTAATGTTGTTCACGACAAGATGTTTAACTGTACGGATAGTCCAGAATAGCTTGAAAACATTGTCGATGTCGTTTACCTCGCTATGATCTTGCTCGATCTGAGCTTCTTTTAAACTCAACAGCTCCCCCAAGTTTTGACAGTTCATTATACCTCCATTCCACTTCAACTTTGTAAGATTTGGAGCACAGATTGTTACTGCTCCGTGATTATTACTTGTGTTACACGGCAACCCCAAATGGAAGTATGTAAGTTTCTCACATTTGATGTAAAGATGGGATAAACTAACATCCTTGTTAAAAACAAAGGCACACCATTTCAAAGATGAACTTTCAAGGGTAGCATTCTGAGGGTCATAGTCCACATCTTTCAGCTCTAGTACTGTCAAGCATTTGCACGAATGTGAGATCCATTCGCAAAACCTTTCATCTGTTATGTGAACTTTACGCAACTTGAGGGTTTGGAGATTAGATAAAGAAGCAGCACCGATTGGAGTTTTGATATCCGTTAACATTCCCTTCAAAGATGGATACCTTAAAAGATTCAGAAAGAAAGGCACAAGAGGGTAATGCGACGTTTGGTGCTTGCGAATTCGAAGGAGGTAACTGTATCTTCATATCAACTCTTTCGATTTTGCACCTTCCTACATTGTTGATCCACCTGATCATCAAAAGCCTCAGCTCCTCAGGCGAACATTGTGGTTTATCTTGATCATAATAGCACTCGTGCCATTTGAAAAGAAAGGATTTACACCCACGAACCAAGAACCTATCCAAAGAATCGAACAGCCCTTTCCACAGCTCGTTAGTATATATGGAAACAATTGCGTTGGAGAGCTCATCCAAACTTAATGAGAATAAGCTTGATAGAGGAAGCTCGGTATATTCTTCACAAACAACACCAATTCCTATGAGGTCTCTCATGGTAAGGAGAGAAAATATGTGACTCGTAATATCATCCGGAAGATCACTAAACCTGTCCAATATTATATCTTGAGAGCTTGCAGAAGCTTGCAGCGACTTGATATACTTCCCGTTCATGATTGACATGGCCTAGGTTCTTTTTCTCTCCGAATGAAAAGACATAACCCTAATTTGATCAACTTAACCTATATATTGTAAAGGAGAGAGACAACTAGAATAGTTACGATCCTGATCGAACTTGATTTCTGTCTCAACTTGATGTAGGAGTTCTACTTTGTCCTAGTTCGTTATGGACTTAATTTTTATTTTCTTTTGTACGTGTTTTGTTTTTGATTTCTGAGTTCTAATCTGTTCAGCTTCAAACATCCAGATTTATTTGCCCATGTATGAAACATAAGCCTGATCGAGCAACAGGATTTGTAGAAACTGTATTTCCATGAATTGTGCAACCATGTTGACAACAAATGAGATATCTGGACGAGTGATGGTGAGACACTGAAGGGAACCAACAAGCTCACGATATAGATCGAGTAGGATTCGGAAGAAGATCCACTTCAGTAGCAGTGAGAGAAGTCTTGGCTGATAACGGAGTGCTAACTGGTTTGACTGTGAAGAAGATCAGGCTTGTGGAGAATGTCATGAGCATACTTGAGTTAATCAATATGATTGCCGTCTGAGTTGGAAGTCACCTGTAAACCAAGGAAATAATGAAGAGGACCAAGATCCTTAATATCAAACCCACGACCAAGGGCATCAATGATACTCTGAAGAAGCCAGTAACAACGATGTCATCCAGAAGTAAGAATATGATGTGAGGCCCACGTCAAAACATAATTAAAGAGAGAAGAGTCAGCTTTGCTAGGGGTGAAACCAGCAGACACAAGAAAGGAACTGATCCGGTGAAACCATGCACGAGGAGCCTGTTTGAGTCCATTGAGTGCCTTGTGAAGCTTACAAACATACGAGGGACGAGACAGATCAACAAAACCAGGCGGTTGAGTCATATATACGTACATCTTCCTTGAGAATCCATGAAGAAAGACATTTTTTACATCGAGTTGTCGCAGAGTCCGACCCCTAGAAACAGGGAGAGCAAGAACGGTACGAATTGTGGCAGGTTTAATAACTGTGAATAAAAGTTTCTTTGTAGTCAATACCTTGTTGTTGATGAAAACCATTGGCAACAAGTCAGACTTTATAACGTTCAACAGTACCATCAGAGTTATATTTAGTTCGAAAAACCCACTTGCAACCGTCTTATGAACAAGGGAAGGTGGAACAAGCGACCATGTGTTATTTTTAAGAAGAGCATTGATCTCTTTCTTGATCAATGCAGTGGGTACCTGACTGTATTAATAGAAGCCATATGAGAGCATGAGGAATTGGGTACCTGACTGTGCCATCAGTTCTTGATTTGGGTTTAGAAATTCCGTCACGGAATCCAGTCACCATTGGATGCGTTGTGCGCGGTTCGGGGATGGTTGGAGTCGCGGAGGTGCAGGGAGACGGTAAAGGAGACGCCGGGGCGCGCCCTGAGATCGGTGGTGGGGACAGAGAGGAGCTCGGTGGCGGGGACAAAGGTGGAGATGACGTGAGGGAGAGATTTGGAGATTCGGTGGAGACATCGGAGGGCATGGTAGAGACGGCGGAAGAATGCAGTTGGTGTACTGAGTGATTTGAGGGAGGATGGGACTGGGCCTCTGGGATGAGTGGTGGCTGTAGGAGAGAGATGGGGCTTGAGTGTCGCAAAGATGGGCCAGCAAGCGGAGCAGTTGGGCTCGACATGTATAGTGGAACTAATTTGAAAGAATTGGAAGTTGGAACTGAATTATCCTGCTTTTGAAGGGAAAAACATTTTTTTTTGAAATAAAAAGGGCAGTGTGGTAATCTTTAAGTCTCTATTAATGAGAGTGTTAAATAAATAGGGGGACAAAGAACCTGAATTACAAAAAAAACTCGGATAGAGCATCTCGAATAATAACAACATCCTACAATAACTATGTAAACCAACACGCACCATATAACAAAGAATACCTCAACAATGACTATTCTATCTGTTTCGAGATGATGGAGACACATCAGAAAAGACAAACAACTTTCTCAGTGAACTATGCATCAAAACCTGCTTCAGAACAGCTTTTTTAATATGCTGCCGACAAACGTCGACACTAACTCTCATACGACCACTAGGAGGCAGTGCCCATTTGACCATGACTCGCAACCATCTTAGAGTCAACAAGGCACCAAGAGTACACACACAGATAGGTCGTCTAAACCGCCAGACATACCCCGATATCCAGGGATTTATTTGGGACGAGAAAAAAACACACAAACAGAAACAACTAGAAAACTCAAAATAGATTGGGCCTAGGATTAATCCCAAGGCCCACCTGCTACCCGACCCAGTACCAGCAGAGTAACAATAGTCCCAGAGAAACATGTTTTGATACAACGCCCTCATCTGTGTTCTGACCGCCGGCGACCATCCTTTATATCCACTGCCACCTTCCCGCTTAAATCCCCTAAACCACCCGAATTGACACCATAGAAGGCACAACCCCGCCAAGCAACGAACCGATTTGAGAAATCCATGCCCAGATCAGACACGTCCCAAATGGAGAACACCCCACGTATGTATCATCCCGATCTAGTTCAGTCGACCTTAACAAGAAAGACTTCGGCCCACGCGATGACCCCACCATTCTTTGCCGTCATACCATGCCACCGTCTGTCAGAAGCACAACAGCTAGCCACTGATCCCAACCCACTCATGCCGAAAGCTGTGTACCACCACAGGTCACCGAAATCTAATCGCAGACTCCCGGACATATCATCACGCCGGGACAAAGCCACTTGTCCGGCAGCACTCACATCCCTAGTTAGTTAATTCACGAATTATTCGTGAATCGCCAAATTTTTGAAAGATTCGGGAAAAAAAATGCGTGTTTTTTTACTCAGCCGAATTATTCATGAATAATTCGTTAATTTTACATATTTTTCAATAAAAAATTTAAAAATATATATTTTTATTATTATTATTATTATTGGATTTGCCTAGTTTTCTTCCTCTAAAAAAATTTAAAAAAAAAATTTGACCAAATTTTTACGAATTTTATTCATATAAAACTACCGAATTATACACGTACGTATTTTTTACGTTTAATTCGTATACCGTTTTTTACTAACAGAGCTCACAGCACAGTGACACGGCCAAAGGCCGACGCCACCATTGTGAGCCGCTAGACAAACGCGACTTACTTTCACTTGGAACAAAGTTGGTTCGCACTTGAGGCGTGTTCCACAATATATTAGGGTTTTGTTATTTATCTAAATTTGCACAATATTTAAACATTTTCATTAAAAGAGAACATGGTGACTGACATATATGCTACCCGAGGAAGGATCAGGATACCAGTAACATTTATGATGAAGACTATAGCCAATGAAAACACATTCTTTACTACGACTCGACAACATGTTTGAGATATAAAGAGCTAAATGCGGAAAACATAAATAACCAAAAACACGTAGAGATGAGTATGAAGGAGAAAAGTGATAAAGACGAAAGAAGGGAGTACGTTTCCCAATTTAGAGTGGGTGTAGGGAAAAGATTAATGAGATAGACAACAGTGAAAGTAGCTTTGACCCAATCTTTTTTAGGAACATTAGACGTGAGAAGGAGAGTGCGTACTACAATAGCGATGTGACAATTCTTACACTCGACAAGACCATTTTGTTGAGGAGTGTGAGGACAAGAGAAACATTGTTGGATGCCATTACAGGAGCAAAAATGAGAGAAGGCACAACTGGTGTATTCGGTGCCATT
Organism: Geum urbanum; assembly: GCA_946800695.1. Lineage (NCBI taxonomy): Eukaryota > Viridiplantae > Streptophyta > Magnoliopsida > Rosales > Rosaceae > Geum > Geum urbanum. The sequence continues at coordinate 5,128,474 of OX327007.1, read as the reverse complement.
ATCACTTTGAAGAAATTTGATAGAGTCCTGAAAAAGATTATGAATGAGAGCAACTAAAGATTGAAAATGGGTTAGGACCTCATTCTCGCGACGCATGGGATAGATCCAAGTGTAACAAGAATATTCATTAGTGAAAAGCACATAATATTTGAAACCTTCATCGAATAAAATAGGAGATACCAAAACATCACTATGAATTAAATAAAACAAAGAGGGAGCAAAGTTATTATTGGAATTAAACGGGTAATTGATGAGATTCATTGAGTGCACATTCATTACAAAAAGAACTTGAGAAAGATTAAACTAAGTAAAGATCCTAATCAAGACATGATAGACAACGACGGATAACCCAAATGATGATGTCAAGGAGAGGAGTGTACGATAACAAGAGCACGAGGAGTAGCGGAAGCGGATAAAGACCATCTTTACATGAGCCCTAAAATAATAGTCATTTGAAGCGTAAGCAATAAATTTGATAGAAGTTAGGAGCAAAGAGAAAATATACGAGATTATCTTTAGTAAAATGAGCAACGGAAAAAAGATTTTTACGAATGGAAGGAACATGAAAGACATTTTGGAGGGAGAATTGTGAATTGCCAAAAGAGAGAGGAAGGTTACCAGTATAGGAAATGAGCATAGAGTCCTTATTCCCCATAAATGCATTATGTTAAACTCCTGTCTGCTTGGTCATTCCCAGCCACTTAATTTGCCCATCCACCCAGGTATCATTATAGACTTGAGGATTTTGAACAGGCATAGAGGTCATATGGTGCATCGTGCCTGTGTCGGGGTACCAAAAAGGGTCACTGGGGTAAGCATAGTGAGCGCCAACAAATGGAGGAATTGTGTTGGGCTCTGAGTAATGGTGTGGACACTGTGTTGGCATGTGCTGATTTGTCATACATGTGGGGCACTATAGGGTAAAAGGATATGGACCAAGCAAGCATGCAGGTGAAGTGGACCAAATTGTAGGAGCCCAAAAGGGGGCCTGGGGTTACTCAGCGATGTGCATGACTTATTGCGATTGTGCTTATTGATTAGTCAAGACCTACGTTGTTGCTGTTGTTGGAACCAATGGCGGTTAAGGCCATGACCGTCACTACTGTTGCCAAAAGAGGTACATTGCTTGCCGAAATTAGGAGCGTGACCAGATCCTGATCTTTAGGAATAGAAAGACACATCATGAGAGGAATGTGGGGCTGGCTATTACGAGTCAAATGCAAGAATATGTGCACGAAGTTCGGTGAAGTCTGGTGTTGAGGAAATTTCTCTCCTCAACCTTTTGACTATTGATTAGTCTGAGGCTAAGTGAATTTCTCTTATCTGCAAGTATACGAGGTCAAGTTATAGTATTTGTAAGGAAATCGAGTGTCGAACCCATGAGGATTGACCACTTAAACTCCTTAGCTAGCTTGACTCGATTAAGCACTTGAAATCACGGATTAACTAGACACAAGATATGGAAGTGTATCTCATAAGACTAAGTCCTCTGGAGACTTAGTATTGTAAGAGATGGTTGAACTATGATGAATGAAAGACAATTGAAGGGTTGTTTAACTAACTACATTAAGTGAAAACATAAAGTAAAACAAAATAAAATGTGAATGTTTGGTCGGCTAGAGATGTCGCCACTAGCCAACTCAATGTACCAACAATATATGTCCAAGTTATGAGTTTAGTTCGATTTACACGTGATTATCCAACTTGTGATATTTTTGAGTCCACCATTGATTGTGAACCGAATCTCCTAGGCCATTAGGTTACTAGAATTGTTCCGTTCCAACATTCAAATATAAAACAAACCGAAACTAGAATACAACTCAATTACAAATCGTATCCTAATCGTACTGCATGCATAATGAGTTCAATATGTGTTCGCTTATGATGAATGTGAATGACTTACTTTCCTTCCTAAGTCCCTATTAGAGGACATGAAAGTATGTTCTAATGACTTTCCTAACACTACCACATATTGACTCATTGCCGGCGACTTTTAAGTCGCCGGCAATGTTTTTGGACATTACCGGCGATTTTTGCCGGAAAAATCGCCAGTAATGTCTTTTTTTTTTTTACATTACCGGCGACTTCATTTATGTCGCCGGTAATGTCCGTCGCCGGCAATGTCTCGATGGTAATGTAAAAAAAAAAAAGACATTACCGGCGACTTCATTTATGTCGCCGGTAATGTCTTTTTTTTTTTTTTACATTACCGGCGACATAAATGTATGTCGCCGGCAATGTCTTTTTTTTTTTTTTACATTACCATCGAGACATTGCCGGCGACGGACATTACCGGTGACATAAATCGCCGGTAATGTAAAAAAAAAAAGACATTACCGGCGATTTTTCCGGCAAAAATCGCCGGTAATGTCCAAAAACATTGCCGGCGACTTTTAAGTCGCCGGCAATGAGTCAATATGTGGTAGTGTAATTCACACCTTTTAGAACATGAATTAGAAGAAGTAACAATTAGCTACAAAGCCCTTTCGAGTCAATGTAAGCTTGACCAAAGCTCTTTGGGTCATTTGGACTTCAAGAAGACTTCGATCCATGCTCAAGCCCAATGAAAACCAAACCTTAAGCCCATCTTCTCAAATGCAACCTAAGTCATATTTACATGCTTATCTTCCTTAGGTAAGTGACTAATTCACTTAGGTTCATTTTTTAGCTGCCTTAAACATATCTCAACTTAGTCATGGCTAAGACATGAGTATGAAAATATTGAATCAAACCCAAACATATGCAAATATACCACAATCAAATCACAAACTATCAAATTCATTCACAACATCTAGTAAACTAAACCAAATTCAAATCCATAACTCAAAACATAGTTGTATGTACATCAAATTGGCTAGGGCTTCAAAAAGGCAACTACTCACTAAGCATAATATAAAGCAATACTAGATACATGCTCAAAACAAGAAGAGGAAAGAAATAACCAAGGGTCCCCTTAGCCAAAGCCCCACCAAATGACTCCAAGGTTTCTAGCTCCACTTATTCCCTCCAAGCTAGCACCAAGTCTTCAAGAGAAGGTAAGGGTAGTCCTTAGGATTTCAAAGAGCCAAGGTGAGTGACTAATTCACTTAGGTTCATTTTTAGCTTCCTTAAATATATCTCAACTTAGTCATGGCTAAGATATGAGTATGAAAATATTGAATCAAGCCCAAACATATGCAAACATACCACAATCACATCACAAGCTATCAAATTCATTCACAACATGTAGTAACTAAACCAAATTCAAATCCATAACTCAAAACATAGTTGTATGCATATCAAATTGTCTAGGGCTAAGCCCTAGCCTTTCAAAAAGGCAACTACTCACTAAGCATAATGTAAATCAAGACTAGATACATGCTTAAAATAAGAAGAGGAAAGAAATAACCAAGATTCTCCTTAGCCAAAGCTCCACCAAATGACTTCAAGGCTTCTCGCTCCACTTCTTCACTCCAAGCTAGCACCAAGTCTTGAAGAAGAGGTATGGGTAGTCCTTAGGATTCCAAGGAGCCAAGGGGAATAGGGATTACTTCTCACTCCTTTGAACTCTAAAGACCAAACCAAACCCTAGAGGCAAAGATGAGAGGAGGAACACCTAAATAGGCCAAAGTGATAGTGTGGTGGTGGAGAGGTTTGGCTCTACCTAAGAGAGGGGAGAGCTAGGTCTCTAATGGTGGTAGTTATGGAGGTGTTTTAGCCTAGAAAGGGAGGAGAAGATGTGGAAGAGTGTTAGAGGGTTAAGATAAAGATAAGGAGTCTAGAGAGAGTATAAAACTACAAAAAATGAGAAAATTGAGTGAGATGTGTATGTGTGTGTGTGTGTGTGTGTGGGGGGGGGGGGGGGATGGGTGGAGCTCGACCCTAAATAATTCAAATTCAAGCTTAGACACGATTCACATTTTTAGGCTTTAAGTGGTGGTCCTAAGATGACACACTCATGTCATGTGAGTTGCATGTGCATGTCTCCACACCAAAATATCTTCTCATGTGGGCTCTTGTGGACTTGGGCCTTGAAGTCTTGGGACATCCTATCTTGACCATGACATTTTTCGGTGAAGACTCGCTGGAGTTTGACCGTTGATCACCGATTGACTTTTTGTCTTCTTCCAGGTTTTGGTCATTCTTCTTCGAATGCATAGGAAACTTGCTTGGCTTCTTCAAAAAGTGGTTAATCTCTATCTTTAAGCACATTTCTATGAAAACTCACCATTTTCTAGCATGACAAGGAAATGTATCAAAAACGATGCTTTATTCTAAGAAGATAAGCATTAAGCATAAGGTTAGGCACATAATTAGAATGTAATTATAGACCTAACATTTGGCATCGATGGATTTTGAGCGAGTGTCGTTCAAATTATAAGGTAGTAAGGGCCAAAACCATGAAAAGTCACCATGACTAGATCCTCTTCAGACACCGGCTTATTTATGGAAGAAAGAGAATCAGCGATGGACTTAGTATGACGAAGATAGTCATCAATTGATAAAATGCCTTTCTGAAGATCAAGAAGCTGCATCTTGAGACTAGTAGCATTGGAAACTAACTTTTGAGAAAAGTGACGAGCAAGATAGTCCCAGACATCTTTGGCAGTGTCAAATCGGATGATAAGTTAAGCAACTGGTTCGATGAGAGTAGTGGTGATAATACTAACAGTTAATTGATCTTTTATGAACCAGGTAGAGTAGGCAGAATTTGGAGTAGCGACAAGAGGCGGAGCAGCAACGTCAATGGAGGATTTGGGGGAGGGAATTGTGGAGGGAGGAGCTGCTTTAGAACCACCAATGTAGCTCCAAAGACCATACCAGGTAATTGAATTCATTGAGTTTGATAATCTAGGAGATTCTTGATCATAGAAACTGCATTTCCTTGATCATAGAAGATTATAATGTACATGGATATATAATACACATGATGCTTAAGAAGTAACCATAACCTATACACAATAGGATTTACAGAATCTATGCAAGTAATCTAGGAGATTCTTGATTGCTTGAAGAGCAAGAGGAAATCTTTCCAATAGAATTAGACTAAAAGTGAGCCACAAATTTTATCTCGATCACTATGAGAAAGCCTGCATATCCATTCTAAATTACAAGCCTTTCTAGCGAGCTTTGGGTCATCATTATTAAGGGTTTCACATGAAGGTTCTTAATGATATTCACATTCATGTAATGTACGTTTTTACTAGTTAGATTATTTTTTGAAGAGTGAATTAGTTTTCACTAGTTAGATTTTTTTTTTGAAGAGTGATTATTCACAAGACCATGTACTAATTGGCTTAAGATGGAGCATAACACTTTTTTTTCTCCCAAATTTTTAGAGATCCCAAGAAAATCCTCGGACACAGCTAAGCCCTAGTTCTTTTATGGCTTAGGAAATTGTGAGGCAGTTGACTGACTCTGTGACGATCACTCAACAAGGACTCACGACTTTTAGCAGTGGTGGTCAAACAGCTTTCTCCACCAATGTCTTTGTAGTGGATAAAGTTTAGGCTGCAAAGAAGAAGCTAATCCCTAAGGCTTTTATATATGGGGATACTTAGGACAGTGTGGGTATTGAAAAAGGATATCTCGATTCGTGGGGCTGGTGACAGATATGTTTCTGTTTCAAGTCTATAGCTTATCTTAATTGGATCGTCATTGGTGGTCCATGGTTTTACAATCAGTTGATGTTGGTTCTAAACAACTTTGATGGGAAAGGAAAACCGGTAGAGGTTATGTTGGAAAACTTCTCTGTTTAGGTGGAGATCCTAAGGCTTTCTTCAATCTTCCAAATAGAGTAAGCAGTGAGCATGGTGAGCATCTTTTTAGGGCTGGTGTTGTTTCTCGATAAGACTGGGATGAAAAATGAATAGTGTTTTGATTCACCATTTGTTGTTGATTCCAGCATGTGAGGCTTTTCCTCTAGAAGATTTCAAAATTGGTAGGGTGTGGGTGAAGCTCTAATTCCGCTATGAAATGGTGGTATGATTTTCTCCTACTTGCATGTTAATGGAACATGCTTGAGGCGGTTGCCAAGGTTTGTTAGAGGCGAGATATATGCATTTGGAAGCGGTGGTGGAAACCCTAGTTTTTACTTTGAAACCTAGGGTGTATGATTTATTGCATGGATAAGCTTCTATGGTGGCGAAGAGTGATAGCTCGGCTGTGATGCAGAAGCTCTTTAGGGATAATAGGGTGGACATGAATTTTGTTACCATGTTAGCGGTGTCATTCCAAACTAGGATTAGCGAAGCATGTACAGAAATGGAATACATCGTAGCTAGCGTTATAAACACTTGGACCTAAGTTGAGTAAGGTACTAAACATACTATAGATGATCATGAATCTCTGGTGGTGAAAAAAGGGAGGATGAATGTTGGGAAGTCGAAGCGGGGTTTAGTACTACCGTCTGAACCTTTGTTGAGCTTACCGGTGGAGGCGGGTCCTCTGTTGGTTTTGCCGGCTAAGAACAAGAAGCAAATGGTTTTCTTTCAAAAGTTAACAAGGATGGAAACTATCCCTCTCTCGAAATTAGAGAAGTCAGTCAAAGTGGGTGCCAAGGTGAAGAAGGATACTTAAAAGAAGTTGTTGGCTCGATTATTGATAGAGGATGATGTATCCTCTGTTCAGGGGGGGGTGATGTTGTGTCAAGGGTGCTGAATTGTTCGATCTAGGGTCGCCGACCACCACACCAGCTCGACGAAACCTCGTTGCACTATACCAAATCACTGCTCCAAACTCCGTCTGGGATTATTCCGACGACGTCCTTGGGTCAGCCTAGCCCGCCGAACGACGCCACCATGAGGGTAGGCCGCCGGACGAGATCTCACTTCTCTCTGTTTTGTTCTCTCTCGTTTCTTACTATGGCGGCTCTAACAAAAACGTCTTCTTGCATAATTAAATAAAAGGTTGTACAATATTAGCTCATATGATGTGATGAGAATTATTGTATTGATGTGATAATGTAGTATTTTAAAGACTAAAGTACTTAAATGAGTCTCTCTCTCTAATGAACTTCATTGCTTAACAAATAGAATGCTAACCTTTAAAAAAACAAATAGAATGCTATCATGAAGCTAGAATGTGATTCACTCCGATATTAGAATAAACAAGGTCACCCAATAGAGTCGTGCCAAGCCAATGGTGGCCGTGAAGACGACGACCTTGACCTCACACTACGGTGTAGAAGAAGCTCGTGATGGAGCTTCTCAAAAAACGTTGAAGTCTAGACCAGTGTACAAAATGTTAGGTACAGAGACTTCTACTCACTCCAACTTTACCAATTTACCACTCCATTTCCTTAAGCCTCGAGAATTTCTAATCAGGGTAGTTCCGGAACATCATACGGCGTCATAATCTCCCCCCATCTAATTGTGCATATGCCTATTGAGAAATGATGCAATCTAATTATCTAAGTCCATCAGTTGGTTGGGAACAAAAAAGACTCTGATTATAGAAATCGGACTCTAAAGACAGTAGAGAGATCTTCATCACCAAAACCACGCTTATCATCAACACCACACGTTATTTAACACAAAAAACCCAGATTCGTTTCTTTCTTTATCTTCAGTAAATTTTGTATCTTTTCGGTTTTCTCAGGGAGCCCAACAAACTATTATGTACTGAAAAGTTATTAAAACTATAAAGTTCCTTTCTTTTCTATCTGGATTTCTATAGAATCATTTCAACATCCAGTCTTTATTTTTTGTTTCTGTGGTGATTCTGTTATGGAGGTTCAGAGATCAGCGCTGGGACTCTTTGTAGGGTTTCTGGTGCTGTCTATGGCACCTTTGTCGATTGCGAGGTTCGTGGTGGAGAAGAATAGCTTGAGGGTGACATCCCCAGATAAAATCAAGGGCACTTATGATAGTGCCATTGGCAACTTTGGGATTCCTCAGTATGGGGGTAGTATGTCTGGAGCTGTTATTTATCCGAAGGAGAATCAGAAGGGATGTAAGGAGTTCTCTGATTTTGGGCTGTCCTACAAATCGAGTCCCGGAGCTCTGCCGACATTTTTATTGGTCGATCGTGGAGGTACCCTTTTTGTGGTTTTGGGTTATTTGATTGTGGTTTAAGAGTTTTGAGGTTGTCTTTGTTAGTTTTAGGTTGATTAGGAGGTACCCTTTTAGCTGGTTATGAGTATTTGATTGTTTTGAGGTTGTATGTGTTATGTTTAGGTGGATTAAGAGGGTACCCTTTATCCGGCTCTGAGTAATTTGATTGTTTTGAGCTTCTTTAGCTATATTGGAAGCTATCCTTTGCCTCTATTAGGGTGATTTTCATTGTTGGTATCAGTATTGAGGTTCAGTATGTGGATTTGGAGATTTAAGTGAGAGGTACCCTTTTGATTGTTTTATTGGTTACTATGAGTTTTGAGGGTTAATTCGGCTCTTATGGTTGATTCATGTAGTCTTTTTAGTTCTGGATATTTTGAATGCTATAGTTGAGGATAAATGGATGTGTTTACCTATTTGTTGTGTGGTTTCTTTGCTTGTATGGGTCTTGGAGCTTAAGTTGATTTTGTGGCTTGATCAAGGACCTGTTGTGCTTAGCTTAGCTCAGTTTTTCTTTGGTTGATTATGGATGTGTTATGCTGAACAGAAAACTTTGGTTCTTGTTAGGGTATAGAAGCTTGCTTATTTCATTTTTATTTTTACTGGGGATCTGCTCTTCTGATATCTGGTTTTAGTATACTCCAGCCAAAAGAGAATTTCCAACTTTCTTACTTCCCTTTGAAACAAGACTGAAAAGTTTTCATGTCTTTTATCTTTTCTTCTGTTCTTTTCTTTCAAGTATAATGTACTAGCAGTGAACTGTATTGCTGGAAAATATTCCGTCTTCTCCTTCCATACCTAGCTACTTTTTTTATAATAAATAAAGGTGGCCTAGCAGTGAACTATATTGCTGGAAAATTATTTGGCTTCTGTTTCATTTTTTATCCAACTTAATATTTTAACAGGAAAGCTTTTCAAGGTTGCTCTCATTTGGACTAATGCAAAATTCCTCTTCACCTCATCATATTCCTCCTATTTTACTCAATTTTAAACTTTCTGTAAATGCTAGTGAGTTGGTGTTATTAATGTATTTGATAATATGTTTTCTTTTAGTACGTATAAGACGTCTAACAAAAGAGGCCGGAAGGGGTATGCTTGTCTTATGTTGTATTACTGTTAACGTAGATTGAAGATTGAAAGGTTAAATATTTGCATTTGGTTGATTGAAGGGATAAGTGAATTGTATTTTTTTTTATTACTTTGTCTTTGTTTGCTTATCTTATTAGGTCATAACTAATTGCATCTCTACTGGGTGCCCTTTATGCGGTGTACTTTTTCTCCTTCTTATCAGCGTACTTGCTTTCATAATTGGACTCCTGATTGTTAGGTTTAAATGTTTATTCAGCATCAGCCTTTTCTTAACAGACTCTTACAGTATAAGTACTAGTACTGCTGCTCCCTTGTCTGGGTATTAACCATTGCTTATTTTGAAATGGTCTTGGTGCTCCAGATTGCTTCTTTGCCCTGAAGGTGTGGAATGCCCAGAAGGCTGGAGCTTCTGCTGTTCTTGTCGCTGATGATATAGAAGAGGCATTAATAACTATGGACACACCGGAAGAAGACATTTCGACTGCCAAGTACATTGAGAATATAACTATACCATCTGCTCTCATCGAGAAAACTTTTGGTCAAACATTGAAGAAGTCAATCAGCTCTGGTGATATGGTGAATGTGAACCTTGACTGGAGAGAAGCTGTGCCTCACCCAGATGATCGTGTGGAATATGAATTATGGACCAACAGTAATGATGAATGTGGGGTTAAGTGTGACATGTTGATGGAATTTACGAAGGAGTTTAGGGGTGCAGCCCAGATACTTGAAAAAGGTGGTTACACTCAGTTCACACCGCATTATATAACATGGTACTGTCCCCAGGCATTTACCTTGAGCAAACAGTGCAAGTCCCAGTGTATCAATCATGGAAGATATTGTGCTCCTGACCCTGAACAAGACTTCAGCACTGGTTATGAAGGGAAAGATGTGGTTCTTGAAAATTTGAGGCAGCTATGTGTTTTTAAAGTGGCAAATGAGACTAGAAAGCCTTGGGTATGGTGGGACTATGTGACTGATTTTCAAATTAGATGTCCCATGAAAGAGAAAAAGTACAACAAGGAATGTGCTGAATCTGTCATTAAGTCTCTCGGTAAATAATTAACTTGCATCTGACATTATTAGATCTACATGAGTGTAATTGAATATTGAATATGTTAGTGCTGTGTTGTTAGGGCTTGATAATAAGAAGATTGAGAAGTGTATGGGAGACCCAGCTGCAGACTCTGAAAACTCTGTACTGAAAGAGGAGCAAGATGCTCAGGTATTTGTCTCTTACGAATAACATTTTCTTCTCAAACCCCATATCACGTCGTTTATGGATGTTTTTCCCTATGTTTTGAATAATAGTTGCATCTTACTCCAGTTCTTCATATTTGTGATACTAGTATTTTCATTCTTTCATGACATGTTTCCTTTTTGTAGGTTGGGAAAGGAACAAGAGGTGACGTAACCATATTGCCTACACTTGTTGTCAATAATCGACAATACCGAGGTTTGTTTCTTTTCTTATATTTCTTAGACTATATTCCTGGAGCTTTCCTCATATACTTTCTTCGCAGGGAAGTTAGAGAAAGGTGCTGTTCTGAAAGCCATCTGTTCTGGTTTTGAAGAAACTACTGAGCCTGCTGTTTGCTTGAGTACTGGTTAGTCCCTCTTTCTACCTGTGAGTATGGTGTTTTGCTACGTCTATCAGTTTTTTTTGTTTGTGTATTCAACTGCTGTGCTCAATATGTTTTGCTAGATGTTGAGACAAATGAGTGTTTGGACAATAATGGTGGCTGTTGGCAAAACAAAGCTGCCAACCTTACAGCCTGCAAGGTATAAATTGTGACTTACTGAGTTATCACACGTCCTTTGATAAACGAGATGATCAAATATTCTAACCGTTTATTTTTTCATTTGAAACTCAGGATACTTTTCGTGGGAGGGTATGTGAGTGCCCTCTGGTTGATGGTGTGCAGTTCAAAGGAGATGGCTACACTAATTGTGAAGGTAAAGAAACTTTGACTTTTTGTGTGTGGTAAAAAGTGCTGATTTTTTAGTTGCGCATACGATTATATCAGTTGGTAAAGATCATTATTTTGTACATATACACATTACTGACTGAAATACTTCCTGACTATAAACATAGCTGTTGTGGATTGCCAATCAATGACAAGCTGCAATCATATATAATATTTTTTCTTATTATTGTTCCTTTTAGTAAGAGCATAGCTGGTTTTCTTTATTTTTGCCAAAAAAAAAAATTTGTCCGGATTATAATTCTATCGAGGAATATTACCTTTGGATTCCAGCAAGCGGTCCTGGGAGGTGCAAGGTAAACAATGGAGGTTGTTGGCATGAAGCTCGAGATGGGCATGCATTCACTGCTTGTGCGGTGAGTGATTTTTATGCATAATTATTCTCAGTAGGAAAGTTTTGTATACTTCCTTCATGTTTTTTATCAAATTAAAAACTCATGTTTTTATGAACAGGATGATGGAGGGTTGCAGTGCAAGTGTCCTCCTGGCTTTAAAGGTGATGGCGTGAAAAGTTGTGAAGGTAAGAGAAGCTAAACATCTTGTGCTGCTGTCTTGATTTAACTGCAAACAGTATTCAGAGCCTCTTATTTAGTTGGTTTAAACTTTACTGGTTAATTGTACCCAGACCTGGTGCATACCCGTATTGACTTATTTGCTTCCAATCTTCATACTTTTCATCAAGTCAGTGAATACTTTATCAAGCCAAGGGAATATATCGCTCAGATGTGAATGAACCTTGCTATCATGAATAGTCATACATGAACTTTTAAGCATATGATTTTTCCTTGCGCATGCTTAATATTCCTATTTATTTTTATTTTAGCTAGGTGTTCAGAACTACTATTAGCTCATAGGACTTCATACCATTACAAATGAAACAAGCAACTTTGCAGTTACTATGTAGGACCTATCTAACATTAGTTTTTTTTTTCTTTCTAGATGTTGATGAGTGCAAAGAGAAGAAAGCTTGCCAGTGCCCTGAATGCAGCTGTAAAAACACCTGGGGAAGTTATGACTGCTTGTGTAGTGGAAATCTTTTGTATATCAGAGACCACGATACCTGCATAAGTGAGTCCAGCAACATTTAATTCTAGAATACATATGTTCTGAATCTGCATGATGCAAGTACTTGTTTTGACGTGGTGTTCTAAAATCTGCAGGTAAGACTTCTGGTGGATCAAAGTCATCTGCATGGGCTGCTGTGTGGGTTATTTTAATAGGCTTGGCAATGGCTTCTGCTGGAGCATATCTTGTGTACAAGTATCGATTACGGGTAAGTTTCATGTATTTCTTATCTCTTATCAAACGCACATGTCATTATTAATCATCGAGTCTCAAATGATTGATTAGTTTGGCGCGCCTTCCTAACTGTGATAACTGTTACTTAATAACTCGCTACAATTGATAAATTGTAGCAGCAGTATCTTTGAAAAAGATACCTGGACTCATAACATGATGTTTAATTTTGGAAGAAGTCAGTATGGTCAAATGCTTCCTTTTGTAGATGCTTTTATGAAAAGGAGGCTTGTTGCTATGAATGAGAGGAGTTTAAGCAAGTATCTTGTATCTAGTGAAACTTTCATGTCCGAATTGACAAAAGTATATGCAATATGAGATTCATGTATTTTAAGTATAGTTATATATCTGGCCAGAGAAAAGTAGTTGTCAAGTCCAACTCAAACTGATTGATGGCTGTGTGTTCCCTTTCAAGATTATTGTTGACTGTTTGGTTGGCCTACATTTTTATGCTTTTTTGTGTCTTCATAGTAATCCCTTGCTCTTCACTTATGGTGAATTGTAATAGTTACAGATGATTACTAAGATGCTTCTGGACTTCCAAAAGCAGGCACGACTGTTTTCACCTGGTCTATTCTTGGTTTTTGACACTTTATTTGTTACTTTTGCAGTCATACATGGACTCAGAAATCAGAGCTATAATGGCGCAGTATATGCCTCTGGACAGCCAAGCTGAAGTTCCCAATCATGTGAATGAAGAGCGAGCATGAGAAAGCACATCCCAGCATTGGGTCATTCTTTCAAATCTTATGTGGTGCATCTTGGATAGGAACATTATCCGTCTCTTATTGAAGTCTCGGAATTTTGACCTAATCATAGTGCCCTACGGTCATGCTCCCCTACGTCTTGTTGGATTGTAAATGCATGCAGATTAGAATTTGTCTTCTTCTTTAGGAATGTAACATGCCAATCCCTCGAGAGTAAGGTGGATTGCAAGGTTAGCTGTAGTGTCGTACACTTCTATCACATCCTTATATACTGAAATCTTTACATTGTCATTCTGTATTTGTTGTTTTGTTTTTGTTTTTGAAGTATGTCATTTTGTCTTTTACTTTCTTGTAATATGCAACTAACTTGATGTCATAGTTCTACCTCATATTTGCACAAAACAATGTCTTGAGTAGCCCTTAGTTTTTTCGGCTTCGAAGTTATGAGCTCCACGTTCATGGTCATTGCATGCTGATGTGGTTCACATGGATAAATAAACCGTATATGTTGGTACCATGCCATTTGCAGTTAAGTTTTTCACCAAGTTACATTGTCTCAGGATATCCTGTCAATAGCAATATAGGTTTTATGTCTCAGGATATGGAACTTAACATCTATGTATTAATCGCCTCACTCCAGGTGAATCTTACATGGATCTTACAATCTCATGGTTCTATCTCACACATTTGACTCAAAAGAGTTGAGAAAAGAATTTGAAGAAAAAAGAAAGGGAAAAAAAATGGTCCTAAAGACAGATCAGGCTGGAATGCACCTCAAAAAAATGGTCAAAATCTAAGTCGCTGATTTTTTTCAAACTTTTCATCTTTGACTGAGCTTATGATCTTTACCAATCACCACCGATCTGTTCGTTCGTTGAGAGAGAGAGAGAGAGAGAGAGAGAGAGAGAGAGAGAGGCGGAGCTTGTGGCGGTGATTCGAAGTCGCTAGAGCCTGCGATTCGAGGAACTTGTCAGCGATGGTGGTCTTGAAAAAGCTAAAAAGCTTTGCTTTTGAATGAATTTATTGTTGGCCTGGACCGTCACACAGAGATGAACTTCTCGTCCGTTCAATCTCTCTAATTCTCATACCACCACCCAAAAATGTAACAACACTCTTCACAAGCTAAACCCATTTCTTTGTTCTTCAACTCCACTCACCAAACCCCATCTTCCTTCACAGACCCAAAACTACCCTAAAAATTAAACCTTTCCCCCATATATATGTTAAAGCCTCTGCAAACTCAAATGGCCTGATGGGTTTTCCTGTGTGAGTCTAACCCGGTCCATACGCCGCGGCTCGGAGTAGTTTTGGTCCAATTTTTGGTGACTCGGTGAAGAAGGAAACTGGATTTGATTTGGATGATGTGAATGTGAAGGTGGGTGAGAGTTTAAGACGAGATAGGGAAGGTTTGAGGAATGGAGGGGCTGAGTTGGAGCGGTTTAGGACCGAGTTGGTGCCCAAGTTTGTGAATTGGCCGGAATCGGTGGGAGCGTTGGAAGGTAAAAGCTTAGTGATTAGCTAGTGTCGGCGACCGGTTTTGGGTTGCTTCTTCTCTGGGAATAGAGATATCACATACACTTGATTTATCATAAGCTCATTGAAACAGAAAAATAGTTGACATAATGGATGATTATGATTGTGCCACGTGACACTTTAGAAAATAGACCCCGGGTGCTTAGCCCTAGGTGCATTCCAGAATTATCCCCTAAAGACTAGCTTGATCTCAGGTTCTATTCCTCCGCAACAGTAGCATCTTTAATAGCAGATGCTCAAGCTGAGTTTGGCATCTGGTTCCAGTTGTTGCTCGCATTGAACGTGAGCAAGTCAAGTAACAGAGTCCCTCTGTGGGCATTGGTGACTTGCACCAGTTATTCACCTTTGCTTCTTTCCACAGCTAAATCCCCTTGTTGGTTTTGTAGCGGCAGGGTTGTCAACTGGCCGCAGGATGTCCTGGCTAACTCGAATTCAACTACCTAACTCCGTCCTCCCTGGCGCACATTCTACTTCATGGTTGTGCTTCACCTCCTGATTATTTGTTTCCTTTAATCTTCTTCTGGTTTGGTTCGGTTCTTGGTTCCAAATGAAAGTTTATTGCCAATTCAAATATATAAATGAAAAGAAAATAAAAGTCTCATTCATCTTTCTATGGTTGGCTTGATGTGGTGAGTTTCCGATCAATTCCGAGGTCCATTCCATTGTAACAGATGGGTGCATACATCCACATATCATCAGAACTTAGAAGCTTAATTTGAAGCTGTAGAAACTTCACATAATGGACTGCTTCTTCCAGCATTGTGCTAATATCAACCTGCAATTTCAGACAGCAAGATTATTAGTTTGAAACTAATGAATGAATAACTAGCACAAGAAATTGGCCTTATTAAAAGCTTATTGCCTACTTTTGTTCCATTGGGGACAAGGTTCTGCAGAACTCTGAGCCTTTCGTTTATTTTCTCTCTTCTTTTCTGCAAGATAGAAAAGATTTAAACTTTAGTTGAAGTTTATGTATTTACTAGGCAACAGATTATTCTTGAGATCAGATAGAAGCTTATACGTACCCTTGCATAGAGGCTCTGTGGATCGCTGGCTGACCCCCTTCGTGCTCTTGATTTGCCATTCGAGTCGGGGATTGCAGCATCCTTTGTACTCAAGCTTGAAGTTGGACTAAGCCCTCCACTGACATCCTTACAGGCAATGGAGTCATCTTCTGAGCAGCAACTACTTGAGCTCTGTCTGTTGAGGCCAGCATTTCCATCTTCTTCGCTGTAGCTCGTTCTAACCTGCAGGTTCTTCTTTGCCTTCACGTTCCTCTTGGTCACTTGAACCTGCAACATTGCATTCATGATTAGAGAATGGTTTCACTTGAGCCAAGTAAAACAATTTGATGTAAAGCAAGCTGTTCTTGTTACTTTTTCTTCTAGCTAGGAACTCACATTGTTTGAGCTTTGAGATCTTTTAAGAGAAGTAATCTTGGGAAGTTTACTTTGAGATTTCTTCTCAAGATTGACGGCTTCAGGCCGGTATCCACCAGACACTTCGATGTTGCCCTTACTCTCCTCTTTGTTCGAGCATTGGTCATGATCATCTCCATCATTGAGGTAGGTATTGATGTTTTTCACATCCCCCATACCAAAATCAATGGACAAAGAGCTATTGGCAATGTTGTTTGGCACCAACATTGGGTGAGAATGACTCGAGTAATAGCTTTCATTGCTTGAAGGGATAAAGTTAGAGTGAGTAGTTTCCAAGGGACAATGTGAACCTTCATAGTTGCCTGACATATGCAATGTTGATTCTCCATTGCCTTGCCAAAAAGCATCCTGGACTGTCATGCCTGGCATGCTTGAATACGGACAGTTTTCAAGCAGCCGGGCCATGAAATCCGCCTCCTCGGCAGTGTACATCCCACTAAGTGAGCTCCATTCGCCCTCCGATGCAGCTCCCATATACTCCATAGTGCTTCTTTTGATCCTATGAATGTATCAACAAAAGGGTTTGTTTTCTATGAAACTAATGAACTAGTAGATAGATGAATGCAGCTGGATGTGCTGATTGCATGGAAGGAATGAAATAAAGTGACATATTTATACCCCAGTATGGCAAACGTCAGCAGAATATTAGCATTAGAATTTTTCAATGAAAGGAAATCCTATCTAATCATATCTATATACCATTTGCATTGTAAACACTAACAAGTCTAAACTCCATATATGTAACCAAATTGCAGGAATGCCCTTGATGAGCTCAAATCCAGCTCAGGTTGGACCAAGTTTGAGCAATTATGAAATAAACTAGCATAACCTCAGAAAAATATAACACAGGAAGGATTTGTTAAAGACAGGTCCTTTACCAAAACAAGGTCTAAGAGAGATTCTTGGGAGCTAGGTAGGTTGGAGGGATTTGATAGTTACATATCTGGCAACCAACACAACGTGGGGGGAGTGAAAGAGTGAGAGCACTATGTTGATTATGACATGAAAAAGTAGGCTGCGAGATTCTCTAACTGGGTTTTGAAATTATTCTCGGCCCTGAAATTTCATGGAACCAGACATTGTGATCTGCAGACTGGATTATTGTCCCCTCTATCAACACGATCTTGTTATCCGGTTACAATGGTTAAGTGTTAGAGAGATTCCATATGACCTATAGTTTTGGAGAGTGAAAGCATACAAAGTGTATGCTCCATTAATTAGAGTAGTTGAGGAACAAAGTATATCCCCCTTTGGTTCACAATTGTAGGAACTCATTGACTTCATGCCTTCGGGGGTTGGATCTCATCTCATTGACTTCTTCAAAACAAAACCCGAGCCTCCAGTCATTTCCTCCATGTCAATACTAGTATTCATAAACCATAATCATTGCAGGTTTTTCTTTCCCATAGGGGCAAATTGATGCAAATTAATTAGTACTCTTTTGTGTACAATTTCTTAGAGTGTGTTTGGCATGAGTTTCCATTTTTGGACTAGGTATTAAACTATGTAACATATCACTTGGCTAGAATTAGATTATTGGGTTGCCAAGTGACCTTTGCACTTTGATGGTAAGGCCATCAAGAAGAAAATGTCGAGAAGACATATATTGAGAAGAGATGCACAGAGTGGAGCGGTTTGTGGGAAATCGGAAATTCTCAAGTTTCATTCGACGTGTGACAAAGACAATACACGAGAGTCGACACTAATGATTACCTGGTGACTAACTTGGGGTTGTGGACATTCTAATGACTAAATCAACAAATTTTGATAAAGTAAGTGTCATTAATGATTGCATTCCCCGGGAGAGATCCTTTAAGGAGTATAAAAATTAATTAATCCCTCCTAATCATTTAAACTTATATTAAATGAACTAATTAAGAACTAATGAACTACTCCCCACAGAAACACATGCACATACAATCGGTGACATCAGTGGTTTAGTTAATTTATTGGGATTTTTTCCACTGGCCCTAAAATAAATTTTTTAATTCCTGCTATCCAATTAACAAAATTTTAATTCCCACTAACCCGCTATAACTATAAAAAAAAATACTTTACTCGACGAAACAAATTTATCGGCCTGTTAGACTTTTTTGTCAGCTAAAGTAAAATTCGACGAACTTTCGTCGGTTAAAAGTCGTTGGCCATTACTTTAGTCGACGACAATCACTACCAGAAATGGAGACATTACCGGCGACCTGTCGTCGCCGGCCTTGTCTTTTATTTTCGCCAGAATTGTCATTACCGGCGACAAGTCGCCGGCAATGACGTCGCCGGAAATTCCCCGCCGGTGTTAACATTGCCGGCGACGGGAAACGCCGTCGCCGGTGATGTCGTAGACAGAATTGTCATTACCGTAGACATCACCGGCGACTCAAGTCGCCGGCAATGTTGTAGACATCACCGGCGACTTGAGTCGTCGGCAATGTCTAGGACATTACCGGCGACGGCGTCGCCGGCAATGGCAGCGCCGCCATGGCCGGAATGTGAGACATTGCCGGCGACTGAGGTCCATGTCGCCGGCAATGTGTGGAAAAATTTTGAAAAAAAAACGCGGTTCTGGATTGGGCCCAATTCCAGAACCTGCATTGAAAGACATAAACCGTACAATCATACAAGTTCAACAGTACACATAAATGTCCAACGTACAGTACAAATAGCAACGACGATACGAAAATTAACTACAACTACAGGTCAGGGTCCAGGAACTTGCGGGTCAGGGTCGAAGTAATCCATGTACTCATTTGAATTCTGGTGGCTACCTTGGTCTTGCTCTGGCGTTGACTGGTGCGGTGGTGGTGGTGGATAGCTAGGGAAGGGAGGGACCGGGGGAGGTGTGGGGAACGGTTGTCCGGTAGTCTGAGCCTCGTACATCGTCCGCATCCATGTGTACATCTGAGCCTGCATCTGTGTCTGTTGCTGGACCATGTTTTGGTACTCGGCCATCTGCCTCTTTTGCTCCTCCAACTCCCTCTGCGTCCTCTGAAGCTCCACTGCGAGGTTACGACTAGAAGTTGAACTTCTTGACCCGGTAGAGTATTGTGAAGTGTTTTTCAATACTCCTTCGCCCGCCGAGCCCATTCCCCTACAGTAGTAGGTATTCTTTCCAGTCCCGCACGCTTTTGCCATGATCTGAGCCGCTATCGGGGGATCAAGCGGATCGATCTGAGAGGCATACTGGGTGACTTCTTCCTCGGAGCAGTCATGATGGTTAGTCCGAGCTATACTCATGGTCACTTCTGCGGTCGCCTCCTCCACTCTCGCCTAATTGAAAAGCGAAAATGAACAACGTATTACCTAACAAAATCTATTAATATCGAAAAATAGTTTTATTAACACATGGAGAGGCGAAAGACTTACCGCTTCGTCAGGGCACTGCGGATAGAACTTCTGATGAATATACACCAAGGGGTTCACTTCTTGTTGTTGCTGCGCCTTAGTCGACCAACCCATGTAGTTGAGTGAACCTGCATGATAGGCCCTGGTGTTTTTCAATCTATTCGCCCGGTTCGTCTTCGAAATCGCCTTGTTTGATAAACATATGGAAAAAAATTAGTAACTAACTATTTCAATCTGATACGATACATTAGGCTTGTAAGATATATTAAGGATGCATACCTGAGCTTTGGGGTGCTCGAAGTGGGCTATCAGCCACAGCCACTCGTACTCCCTAAACCGGAATTCGCTAGGGGTAAAACCTCGGCCTAGCTCCTTGTATACAGTGTAATGGGAAGAAAGCTCGTTCTTCCACTCTTTATACCTATATTAAAACAAGGAAAAAAAGTTAGAGATATTAAAACACTTGATAAACAAAAATCTAACTCGATATATATTCAAATAAGTCGAAGCACATCACCTCATATGTAGTTGACGCTCTACCCACGTGTGAATAAGAACTTCATCCACGTCAAACCACACCTGCAATATGAATATATAAAAGGTAAAATTATATATTTATTCGGACTTAATTAATAAATGTAAAATTTACGTAATGAAAATACGATTTTACTCACACTGAGTGCATTATGCACTTGCATCTTCACGTAGATAGGCATAGATTCCCAATCTGGCCAAAGCATTGGGACCTTGTCCCGCACGATCGCACCGGCCATGCTGACATATTTGCGCGTGGTGTCGAATGCCTCGATCACCTTGCCATCCTTATTGGCCCTTATGGGCGTTTTCCTTCCGCCGGTGGCCTGCTCAAGTCTCTTCCCGGTGCAGGTGCCTCTAGCCGTTTTCCGTTTTCCAGTCCCATTAACGAAATTGCCTAATAATACAATGTCAACGAATTGATATCATTAATTGAACCTATCGCAAGTCTTAAGTAATAATTAAGTAATCAATCTGATGTTAAATAAAATTTACCTGCATCGTCCGTTTGTTGGTTGGTGCACCTCACACTCCAAAGATACACGGGGTCGAACGGGAGGAAGTTATACGCTTCCTCCACGGTTAGGAACTCCGGCCGTCCTTCAACATAAACAGGCATCCCCCTATCATCGAATTCAGGGATGACAGGAATCTCGTCGGGTAGGAAGAGATCGGACGACGGAGATAGACGAGGCCTGGACGATGAAGCGCCAGCACCACCATGTGTCTCAGATGATTCCCGTGAAACGGGAGTAGGCACCGGACGAATATGGGGCATTCGGATTAAGGGAGTTTCTGATGCCCCCGTTGACTGTTGCTCGTCTGAGGCTCTGCCACCGGAGGGACGTCTGCTGATTGAGCGTCTGGAGACTGAGGCTCGAGCCTCGACTTCCGGTTGCACGGCTCTTGATCGTGCAGCTTCCTCCTCAGCTCGCGCCTCTAGCAAGGCTCTCGTGCGAGCAGCCATCATTGGCCCACTGGGCGTGTTGCTAACTGCGGGCGAGGAGGAAGCTTGACTACTGTTCCCTCCAGTATTTCGGGAACCTCTCCGAAGCCAATTAGCCGCAAAACCTCCTGGACACCGTAATAGTCATGGATTCGGTTCTATAACAAATCGGAACCGGAACGGTTTGGAACCGGAACCGTTTGGAACCGGAACCGTTTGAACCTGGAACCGTTATATTACAAACGGTTCCGGTTACAAACAGTTCCGGTTCCAAACAGTTCCGGTTCCAAACCGTTTCGGTTCTATAACAAATCGGAACCGGAACCGTTTGAAACCGGAACTGTTTGTAACCAGAACCGTTTGTAACATAACGGTTCCGGTTACAAACAGTTCCGGTTCCAAACGGTTCCGGTTCCAACGTACTAAGGTTCTATAACAAATCGGAACCAGAACGGTTTGGAACCGGAACCGTTTGAAACCGGAACTGTTTGTAACCGGAACCGTTATGTTCCAAACCGTTTCGGTTCTATAATTCTATAACAAATTAATCAGAACCGGAACGGTTTGGAACCGGAACCGTTTGAACCTGGAACCGTTTCGAACTGGAACCGTTATGTTACAAACGGTTCCGGTTATAAACATTTCTGGTTTCAAACCGTTCCGGTTTAGAATCCTTGTGGTTCCAAACTGTTCCGATTCCAATTTTTCACCTCAATTTATACGTTAAATTAACAACTATATTACCTTAATCCAATCACGTTAAATTCCGAAGCCGGTTTTTCACCTATTATACGTTAAATTAACAACTATATCACCTAACTTAACATATATACATACATCATTTCCGGCTTTAAACTTTTCAAATATATATACATCACATATACACTTTGTATACATCGATCATGCATCTTAATTTCACCTTAATTCACACATATATATATACATCACATATTAATCCAATTCACCCTAGCTAATTAATTTTCCACATTTTTCAAACATACGTATATATATACATTCCATATAAATTAATTAATTTTTCACATATATACATCACATATATTTCTCCTTCACCCCACAATTATCCACATTATTTTTCCACAATTTTCAAACATACCTTAATTACATTTTACAAATATTTTCCACATGCATACATACATCCCACAATTATCCACATTATTAATTAATCAAAATGCATAAAAATAAAATGTGGAATGAGAGAGAGAGAGGGAGAGAGAGAGGGAGAGAGAGTGAGCTATTACCTGCCATGGTGGAGCTCGACCCAACTGTTGTCCGGCAACGGAGGTGAGGGGAGGAGGAAGAGGAGGAGAGAGGGGAGGAGAGGGGAGGAGAGGAAGAGAGGGGAGAGGGGAGGAGAGGAAGCTAATTAGAGAGGATTGAGGAGAGGGAGGTGAAGAGAGAATTTCTGTGTAAGAGAGGGAAGAGGGAAGAGAGATCGATGCGAAGAGAAATGGGGAGGAGGAGAGAGGGGAGGAGAGCTCGAGCTGCCCTGGAAATACCGCCACCATTGCCGGCGAGTTACGTCGTAACTCGTTGGTAATGACATTACCAACGAGTTGCTAACTCGTGGGTAATGTCATTACCAACGAGTTACTTATCAACTCGTTGGTAATGTCATTATTTCCGACTACGTACAATTTTCGACTACAATTTTCGACAACGATTTCCGACACGATTTCCGACTACGATTTCCAACACGATTTCCGACTACGTACAATTTCTGACTACAATTTCCGACTACATTTTCTGAGTACATTTTCCGACTACGTTCCGACACGATTTCCGACTACAATTTTCGAGTACAATTTCCGAGTACAATTTCCGCCTACAATTTCCTACTACAATTTCCAACGTACTAAGGATGATAATCGTAATCATCTTCATCACTTGAGTCTGACTCGGTTTTATAGGTAACCTCTGGCAATATGTGCCGCTCCTCGTCATCTGAATCAGCGTCAACTTCATATGGATTAACATCGAGAAGTTCTGCTCCAGTAATTCGAACCACACTCCCAGATCTCACATTATTAAGGCGAATCGTAGATGATTCCGGAATGTCAAAAGCGTTCGGCTCTTGGTATGCAGTAACTTCCTCATCATCTGCGGTCTCACCAAGTGTGGCAGCACTGTATATGTTTCTATGAGCAACATGGTTAACCACCTTCCACGGGAATTTGTTAAGAAGATCGTCAAGGTAAAACACTTGTTTTACTGATGAGGCAAGAACGAAAGGGTCATCTTCATACCAGCTAGTAGCAGTATTCACCGAAAATGTTCCGTACTGATCAGTCCTTGTGTTCTCCGGGCTAGTATCAAACAATCTACACTTGAACAAGTGCACTTTCATGCGGTTCCCATAAATTAGTTCAACAACTGAATGAAGGACACCGTAATAGTCAATGCCATCCTGCCCACTATGGACCATCACCCCACAATTCTGTGTTTTCAATCGGTCGTCTCGATTTTCACATATAAATTTAACGCCATTGACCTGACACATCGAGTAAACTTTTGAAGCTATCGGTTTCATCGCCAGGACCCTCAATTCGTTTGACCACTCTGGGCAACCATCATCTGCTACATGGTTCATCTGAAAACGTCCAGTAATACGTACACAAGAAATTATGTCATCTTGAAACCACAAAACCACGTACATACATACATGCTATATAAGGATATATATAAAAATAGACATATACACATATACCCTTACCCATTGACCAAAGTAGTTTGCAAACGTCCTGTTGTGGTAATCAACATTTCCGGCAATAGCAGGGCAGTGAAGATGATAGTTTTTCCAATATTGTACTTCTTGATAGTTAATCAGTACCGACCAGTGGGCAATGGCTACCTCATTTCCATCCAACTTGTACGACTTTGGCAAGCTTCCTTGTACTACCACGTCACTGGAGATGATAGAAAGGTTGAACTGGGGTTCATCTATCGGCATCTGTTGTTGGGGGTCCTCAAGCGCTCCCAAGTACACTTTGGTGTAAGTTACACACTCGTGCGCAACATATGCTTCAGCGATACACCCTTCAGGTGCATATTTATTCTTCACATAGTCCTTGTAGGCTCCCAATTGTCTACAAGTTAACAAGTGCATGTTAACTTACTTAAAAAATAAGAATGTACATATAAAAACATAGGCAAACCAAATGTATGAATCATTTGTACCTTTCCATGGGATGCATCCAAGTGTAGTGTATGGGACCGGTAAGCAATAATTGTTCGGGAAGATGGATCATCAGGTGAGGCATTATGTCGAAAAAATTTAGGGGAAATATCCTCTCAAGCTTGCACATGATAAAAATGATGTCATCTTGCATCTCCCTGAGGTCTGATTTTTTAACTTCCCTGGTGCATAACTTCTGAAAGAATCTTGACAAGGCCACCAACGGCTCCACCACCTCTTTGGGCAGGTACCCTCGAATGAAAATAAGGAAAATGCGTTGAAGCAGTACATGGCAGTCATGACTCTTTAATCCGTACATCTTATTGTCCCAGATGTTAACACACCTGGATACCTGCATATATATATATATATCCATAGGCAACAATTATATTTCTCGCATATAACCATAATCCGGTAAAAATTTAAGGCCAAATTCCTGCGTAGCCATAAGAATATATACCTGACATACTCAGCCACCAAAAAATTTCATGCTTATGCTTCGGCTTTACGGTGTAAGGAGCTTGCGGCATTTTTCTCTTACCATCTCTTAACCACAAATGTTTCCGCAGACCCATTGCTTTCAGATCAATGCGTGCCTTAGGGATGTCTTTTGTTTTCCCCTCCAAGTTAAGAACTGTGCCCACAACACTTTCACACACATTCTTCTCTATGTGCATGACATCTAGGTAGTGTCTGATAGGCAACCTGGGCCAGTATGAGAGTTCCCAGAATATGCTCTTGTGTGTCCAAAACTTATACCTTTCGGGCTTGTCTGGAATTGACGCGACTATGTCAGGATGATTGCTCAGTTGGCCAAAATCATATTCATTCAACACTTCCAAAATTTCTTCCCCTGTCCATCGCCTGGGTGCCACACCTGTTTCCACAGTCCCATCAAACACGTCTGGATCCTGCCTAAATGGGTGATCATATGGAAGCCAACAACGGTGACGCATCTGAACAATTTTACTGCAATAAAGACTGCAACAATCAACCGTCATGCACTCTGAACAAGCCCTGTAACCCCTGGTAACGTTGCCCGACAACATACCGCGGGCAGGAAAATCACT
Source organism: Geum urbanum (assembly GCA_946800695.1). Lineage (NCBI taxonomy): Eukaryota > Viridiplantae > Streptophyta > Magnoliopsida > Rosales > Rosaceae > Geum > Geum urbanum. The sequence continues at coordinate 5,103,310 of OX327007.1, read as the reverse complement.
GATGGTGCCAACAAGCATGGCATGCATCTGGAACATCTCGTTTTTGAACCTATCGTAAGTGGGGTGGCCACACTCACTCAGGTACTTAAGATCCTCAATCAAAGGCCTCAAATACACATCGAGACACTTTCCTGGATAACCCGGGCCCAGAATTAACAGAGTCAGCATATTGTATTCCTTCTTCATGCACATCCATGGTGGAAGGTTGTACGGTACCAAAATAACTGGCCATATACTGTATTGAAGACTCATGTTGCCAAAAGGGTTGAATCCGTCAGATGAGACCCCTAGCCAAACATTTCGGACCTCTGCTGCAAAATGATCAAACTCCCTGACCATGTGCTTCCAAGCCTCTCCGTCGGAAGGGTGTATAAGGGTGTCATCATCAGGAAAGTTCCTCTCAGCCCACCATCTTATTGCCTCGGCCGTGAAAGCACACATGAACAATCGCTCCAGCCTATCAATAAGCGGGAAATATCGAAGTATCTTCACAGCTTTCTTGTTGCCTGCAGGAGTCAACTTATACCTTTCTGTAAAACATACCGGGCAGGCTTCAAGGTCTTCGAGATATTTTCCCCAGAAGAGAATACAATCATATCTGCATGCATGGATTTTGATGTAGGAAAGCCCAAGATCTTTCAGGATATGTCGCACCTTATGATGAGTGGTAGGAAGACGATGACCGGGTGGCAGTAGCGAAGCAGTCCACTTCAACCAAGAATCAACAGCTTTGACAGACATTTTGTTCTCCATTTTGAGCTGCATCACTCCTATCACACTTTCAAGAACAGTCTTACTACAACCATCGTACAACGGAGTCTGTTGCAATGCAATCAGGTTGTTGTACTTGTCCATACCGCTTGTGTTGACATGAGCTCCAGGTAATGGCTCGACTGGCTCGATATGGGGGAAACCCTCAACGATAGGAGGGACATTTGGTGCTTCATCAGCAAATACACCGCTCTCATGAGGAAACATATCATTGATTAACATCGCTGTTGGATCATAGGATGAACTGCCCCTCTTAGCAAAATCTCCATGATCATAGCGTGGACTGGCCCTCTCACCAAATTGTCCATGATCATGCGGACCCGCTAACGATGTTTCACCGTGATAAATCCAACAAGTGTACTTATCCCAAAACCCGTATTTACTCAGGTGCCTCTGAACTTTATCAATGGGAAAATGAAATCGATTGCTGAAATACTTACATTCTTTACACGGGCAATAATGAAGTGTAGTGTCTCCACAATTAGCCTTCACAAAATTCACAAAACTCCTAATTCCCTGGTGATATCTGACATCCCATCTTTCGAGGCTCATCTAACTCTTGTCCATCCTGAAAATTCTAACAATTTTACGGATTAAATATATATATATACACACATTCACTACTAATAATCAACGTGATATCTCAAATCAACTCTAATTAAATCAACACATGCATGCATATATATATATATATCGATCTAATCTCTGAATTCGATTCAGTACTCGATGATGGTATTCTTCTTTTTTCAATTCAAAACATATTTGACTTGGTAGGAGGCTCTGTTAAGCCTGGCTCCGATAACACTACGATAATACCAGTCGTTGATTCAGACACAAGATAAGATTAACTACAAGCAGTTTTCTCGTTTCCGTGACATCAACAACATTTCATATATATCTCACGAAATGGATTTGATCAACACACACATATATATATACATACACATATACGTATATATACACGTACCTATATATATAGCTTCCCGAGTGATCGAGTTTTCGACGCGCGCCTTAATTTTGACAATATACCGAAGGATCGATTTCAGAGTGTACGTTTTCCTTCTTTCGATTTCTCTGGATTTTTTTCGATCAAAATGAATGAATGATCGAGCTGCTGCAATCTGCGTCTAATATAAGAGACATTGCCGGCGACGGAGTAAGTCGCCGGAAATGAAGACATTACTGGCGACTTTACGCCGGAAAATCGCCGGTAATGTTTCAAAACATTACCGGCGACTCCAACCGTCGCCGGCAATGTCGAGCCACACATTTCCGGCGAAATTCCGGCCGGAAAATCGCCAGAAATGTTTGGCTTGACATTGCCGGCGACGGTTGGAGTCGCTGGTAATATTTTGAAACATTACCGGCGATTTTCCGGTGACATTACCGGCGACGGAGTAAGTCGCCGGTAATGATGAACATTACCGGCGACTTTTTCGGTCGCCGGCCTTGTCTCCGGTGATCTCGCCGGTAATGATGCCATATGTGGTAGTGAATAGTAACAATCGTCAGCTAAAGTGCAAACTTTAGTCGACGACTTTTTAGACGTTTGCTGACGAAAGTCTTTATAATTTGTCAGCTAAAGTCTTTGCATATCGTCGGCTAAAGTTTGTATTTTTCTGAAAAAGAAAAAAAAACTGCAGATTCTGGATTTCTATTCCCAGACTCTGTAGTTTTTATTTCAGAATCTGTCAATTGCACAATTTTATTTTCACAATAGCGAACAACACCTAAAATGAAAATAAAACACATTTTCATTAAAAAACACAATTTCACCTAAACCCTAAATTCCAAAAAAAATCTCAAATTTTAAACTTTACTCGAGGGATTTATGGCCGGTGGCGGCAACAGACGGTTGGGCGGCGGACAGAGACAGAGAGAGAGGGCGGCGAGTTGAGAGAGACCGAGAGACTGCAGCTGGGACGAAACATATCGATTTAAACCAGAGGATTTTAGCCGAAGACACAAAATATTGTCGGCTAAAGTATAGCCGACAACACATGTCACAGTCGTCGGCTAAAGTTACATAATTTTCGTTTGCTAAAAACAATATTTTTGTCGGCTAAAGTGTGACTTTAGCCGACAATTTTTTTTTCAACTTAAGTCGACGACATAGTTTTTCCCGTTGGCTAAAATACTTTAGTCAACGAGTCAAACTTGAGCTAACGACAACTTTTCTTCGTCGGCTTAAGTATAGTATAGCTGACGAAAAAAAAGTCGTCGGCCTGTTTTGATTAATTTCGTTGGATAAAGTATTTTTTTGGTATTGTATGACAAATATACCCTCACTTTAATGTATAAATAACTACATGCCATTACTCTCTCATATTCTCTCTATTGACCAACGACCACCAACGTTGATCGTTGACCGACAACATTGGCCGGATTCCTGCAATCGGTGTCAAGATTATATTGACTGTTGACTTTGACTATAGATCGTTGACCGTCAAGGTCTCTAGACTCTAGGTTCATCGACTGATGCTCAGTTCAGGGTCAACTGATACTCAGTTTAATGTCTATAACTGTAGATTCTAATTTAACTTGACTAAACCTCAACACAACAATTCAAAAAATACAACGTTCGCAGAAAATATATCAACATAACGAAACACATCCATAATAAAAAAAATAATAGATTCAATAACACATAGCACCCCCGTAACAACTAGATACTCCTATCCTCGTAACAACCACATTTCACATTACAAAAATTTCAACTAACAAAAGCATTATAACAATCACATGTCATTATCCCATTATCTAAACCGGGCACTTATGTAGAACAAATTAAACATAGGTTTGTTGCAAATTTCATATAAACATTGAGAAAATAGGACCGACCATTGTATAGCAACTTCTTTGAGGCATTTCCTCAAACACTTAGTGGGAATTTCTTCATACCACAAATTTTGCATTGGCCGATAGCAAATCCTCTTCACATTAGAATTATAAGTTTGACAAATCATCCAATTTTCATAAGAGTGTAAGTTAGGTTGCTTGGGGCATCTCAATAATTGTTGGTCTAGTTTATCAATCTTTGAACATTTATTAGTTCTCTATCTGGATTTTTTGTCTAATTAACTGAAATTTGATTATGGAGGATGACAACTACAAAGTAGGTTGAGATTGAGAATCTATATAATGATCAATACATATCCAGACCAAATCAATTTATCAGAGATATGAAAGAAAATTTGATTCTATGAATCCAAAACAAAAATGTCATGTTTCATAATTGAAGACGGCGAGGCACGAGCCCTAGAGACAGTGAGGCTCAGGGCGACGACAGTTATGGGATGTCTGGAGGTCGAGGCGGACGAGTTACTGTGACGTTGACAGGCACTGTTACTTCTGTTTTCTGATAGTGTGTGTGTGTGTGTGTGTGTGTGTGTGTGTGTGTGTGTGTGTGTGTGTGTGTGTGTGTGTGTGTGTGTGTGTGTGTGTGTGTGTGTGTGTGTGTGTGAGAGAGAGAGAGAGAGAGAGAGAGAGAGAGAGAGAAGAAGAAGAAGAAGAAGAAGAAGGTAATTTTGGAATGGAAAAATTGAAGAGGTGAAAACGTTGGGCTAGTGGAAAAGCTTCCCTTAGAGTTAATTGTGTGTAACTAGAACATTAATATGATTGAGCGATTTGGACAGAAACTCAAATTGAATCTTGTCTCTCCAAAACAGCGCCACTCCTAGCCTCCTGATTAGCCTTCTCCACTACCATCACTCGCTACACTGTAAACAGCCTCACAGGCTACATTGTAAACAACCTCACAGTTCAAAAAGCCAATCTTGAGTCACAGAGAATTCATATAACTAGGGTTGAGCACTTTCGTCTCCGTCAAGAAAACCATCGCCGGCTTATTTTTCCTAATCAAGGTTTTTAAGGCTTCCACCATGGTCTCATTACAAATACCATGTATGACAATTCCACGCAAGAATATTCTTGGCTGACATCCTCTCGTTTTTGTAATTTTCTTTTCCTCTTCATATACAGTATATAAAAAAAATAAAGTATTGTGAATTTGTGATTTATTGCTTGTCATATATAAGACTCATATAAGATGAGAGCAGGGGCGGATGCAAGTGAAGGGCAATGTGGGCTGCATTTTTGGGGTATTTTTAAAAATAAAAAAATAATGTGTATATTTATAATTAATCTTTTTCCCACCACTTCTTTTCTCACAACTTTTTCGCCTATGCAGTCTCGATTACTTAATCTTTGTCCATTTTTCCCCTCATATAAGAGTTTTTCTTCTTCGCCATCGTACTATCTGGTGCTCTCCACATTTTTTCCTATATTTTTATGTTCTTTTATAGCTTCAACTTTTTTTTAGAGTGATTTCTCATGATATAAAATCACTGAATGTTAAATTCGGCCCCTATATGTTTATTGGTTGTTGCATGAGTTCATGTTTTCATTTCTGATGTAGTAGTAATGAAAGACACATATGAGTTAAAAAAAAATTCCTCCGATGTATGTTCTTTTCATTTTTTATAACAAAAATATTAAATCATTTCGTTGTCTAAGTTGTGTATTATAGTCTCATGAGTCATGAGCTTTCTAAAAAAATAATAATTGTGCATTGCACAATATTATACAACCTACCTTCATTTAAAATTTTGAATCTACCCTGAATGAGTGCGAGAGCGATAATCTTATTTTCCTTAAACCCTAGCATCTATGTCTAGTTTGAGTTTTTGAGATTCTACAGATCTCTTGCCCTAGCTCAGAGGGATTGATCGACCTCGATCAATGTCATCAAGTATTGTCGACTGGATCGGATATATCGATGTACGTCGATGCATAACTCTGTTCGTTCATGTTGCCAATTATCCAGTTAATGAGTCATACCCCTTGACATGCTTCCACTCGCTCGTGTACTTACCCTAGTGTGGTGTTTTCTAATTGGCTCGTGTTCGTGTGTCGTTTACATTCTCACGGCCCCACTTTACACCCCACTAATTAAACACAAACTAATTGGCCGGGAACGAATGATTTGATCAATATCTGTCTCTAAACAAATTATACTTAATAGCACTAAACATGCTCATATATAGTTTTATACACTAATACACGATCTAACGAGATCGAAGAACAAATTAATTTGATGACATGAAATTATGCAAGTCCAATCCTCATCGATCCAGTACCAGCTCATTTTACGCGTAAAACTGAGCTTGCTTAATTTTCTTCCACCATATCGATCACCTAATCATTATTATTGGATGCTCCGCCGCCCATTGCACGATCGATTACGGATTTCTCTACCCACCCAACTAAGTAAGCTTTGTTTTTGGAACTGTTCGTGTTGAAGTTTTAAGGAACAAAATCTTTCAAGTAAATTAAGCCTGATGGAGACTGTTTGTGTAATCTGATCGATTTCTTCTCTGCATGAGAAGCATCTCCTCGTCTCTCTATTTTTAGCATCACATTTTGGCCGACTAAACAAGATCGACTCCATTTTTGTTCTACGACGACCTAAAGAACTGGTACAGCTAGCCCCGATCGACATGGCTGCTATGGCTATTCACATTTCGAAGAGGCCAAGTGTGCACTCGTGATACACATAATAGTATTGAATAATTAGCTTGTATATGATTACTAGTAAGACTAAGAAATAAAATAACCAGCTGGTTATAAACTTATAATCATCTAAATTAAGGTCCAAATGAGTGAAATTTTTGGGTCAGATCAGTTCGTCCGCGTAGTCCTCATATGTTGCACTCCATACGTACGCAAGCTCTTTTCTAACAGGGAAAATATCTGCCACTTGATTATATTTCATATATGAAACTGTTAAGTGCGTATGATCCCCATTTGGAAACAGAATTGATATGGGGAAAAAACAAAAGAGAAGAGAGAGATGTATTCATAAGCGAAAGGGCATCTAACTCCTCTAATGCATAATTTTTAAGAGTAGCGTAGTGTTGCATTCAGAAATAATATTCATGCTCTTGGGATACCTTGAGAATCTTTCCTTTTGGATACTCCAAAGAGTGTTGCACACACAGTGCCAGTCCAAGGGGACACCATAGGTACTTTGGGGGTAAGAATAGTTGGACTTGGAGTTTTTGTTTTTGTTTTCGGGGATGTAATCTCGACATATCAGGTTATTAGAATTTAAAGTGTTTTATGATAGAACTATGTAAGTAGTTTAAGTTATCTAAGATAAAATTCAATTATCACGTACGCATCCGAGTAATGATGGATATATTGTAATCCTACTGTTAAATGATTCAATCTCTCTTTTTGTTTGGCTCAATCATCATGCAAGGTTTTATCAAAATCTACCCACCAACATACGTTTTTTTTAAAACGTCAATTGTACATATTGATGGAGCAACGAGCATCGTGGATGCGCTATGACAGAAAGGTTTTGTTCCATCGATTAAAAGACAGTGAAGCATATATTCTTCACCTATTATTTTTATTCTATAGAAAGTCTTTTGACTCTTGTTGATGCAAAGATCGATTCATCTATGCTCTCTATGATGTTGTTTTTGTTGCATTAAGTTACTATTAAGTGTATAAAGTACAAGTCAGAAAAAAGGGAATGAGACGAGGTCGACAACTTATCGGCAAGAATTCGCAAATTTATACTTTCAATCCTAGGTAATCAAAAAGAACGAAACTCTATTTAGAAAAAAAAGAGAGACCTAAAATCACATATGAAAGGGTAGTGTTTCAGTTCGGCTATGTGCAAAGATTAACATGATTAATTGGGTGGAATGAAGAATTGTGATGGCAAGATTGGCAATTCAGCCCGAGAAAAATAAAAAAAATGAGGGGCCGAAAAATAAATGTAGGGAAAACGACAGTCAAAGACAGTTATAGTATAAATAATACAAAAAACTCAATCACAACCTAATTTAGATAATAAAAGATAGGACCTCAAGCCCAAACGTAATAACAGCCAAATCCAATCCATTAAGCATAAGACATTTAAGACTTTACCCTTCTATACATAAAACAAACCATAGATCATAAACAAAGTAGCAATCATATTTTTCTATCTCCAAACACTCTCGACATAAATATGCAATAGCAGAGATCGGAGATCATTCCTCGCCGCCATCATCCACCCTAGATCTCAACTTCGCCTCGCACCGCCCCCCTCAGGCTCGGCTTTACCTCTCGGAGCCTCCCTCAGCCTCAAGCTTGACTCGTGCCATTCCATCGGCATCAAAGATCAGCTCGCGCCGTCGTCCTCCGTTGGCCTCAAGATCACCTTTGCGCCGCCTCGCACTCCTCAGAAATTGCAGCAGCAGCGCCTCTGCCCGAGCCCCAAGCCTCACGCTGACATCCCTTCTCACCGATGCATCGCGACACCACTTCCTGATTCAAACCTCGCACACTCTACATCATCGACACATCTCTCGAGTTCCCATCGCCGTCCTCGTCATGCTTAGACCTTCAACATCATCTCTTTTCGGCCTCACCGTGAAGAGATCAAAACATAGTAGCAGCCCCGAACTCATCGCTACCTATCGACCACGGTGCTGCCTCCATGCCGTTGTGGCTTCCACTTCGGAGTTCGATCTCTCTTCCGCCATAATCCTCGTAGTCGTAGCTTCACAAGGAGCCAATTGAGCTCGTCCACTTTCGGTTCAGCCTCAATTGTGATTTCGCCAAGATTTGGTCATTTTGTCGATGTTGTGATTTGTGAATGCCTCAACCAAAGCTGCCCTCATATCATACAGTAGCAGTGATTTCTTTTGTTTGATTTTTTGAGTTTGTCCATTTTTTTTATTTCATGATTTCGTAGTCATGGTTTATGGTTTTTGTAGTAGCATAATATTGATTATTTTTTCAGTGGAATTAAACTGATAGTTGTAGGTTTGATCTATGTGAGCATCACAATTTTCTTCATGTCGTGTTCTGTGTTTTTTCAATAGCACTATTATTTAATTCTTCAGTAGCATTATTATTTTATTTTTCAGTAGCAGTGTTTTCGATGTTTTTGTAGCAGTGTCGTACTTTTTAAATTTTCAGTTCCAGTGTTTTTTTTAAATTTTCAGTAGCAGGGTTATATTTTATAGTAGCACTGTTATTTAATTCTTCAGTACGTAGCATTATTATTTTATTTTTCAATAGCAGTGTTTTCGATGTTTCTATAGCAGTGTCATATTTTTTTAATTTTCAGTATCAGTGTTTTTTTTAAATTTTCAGTAGCAGTATTTTCGATATTTCCGTAGCAGTGTCATATTTTTTAGTTTTTAGTAGCAGTGTTTTTATTTTTATTTTCAGTAGCAATGTTTTCAATGTTTATGTAGTGTAGTAGTGTCATATTTTTTTAATTTTTAGTAGCAGTGTTTATTTATTTATTTTCAGTAGCAGTGCTTTCGAGATTGTTAATACGTTTGAGGACTACTACTATGTTTTTGGGACCGCTACTACATTTTTGGTTCGAGGACTGCTACTACATTTTTGGAATTGTACTATATTTTCAATTTGAGGACTGCTACTGTGTTTTTGGGACTGCTACTGTATTTTTGTTCGAGAACTGCTACTATGTTATCAGGTTGAAAAATGTTATGGAATGTATATCAAAATTGCTACTATGTTTGTATCGAAATTGTTACTCAATTTGTATTAGAACTTCTAGTGAATTCGTATTGAAATTGCTATAAAATTTGTGTTTGATTCGGTATTGAATCTTTAATGATAATGCTATGTGCTTTTGAATTTTTATCATTGTTATTAAAGGAAGAAAAAAAATTGAATACAAAACAAATTGAATGAAATTTTTTTCAAACTCAAAAATATTGAAAAGAAACGAAATTGAATAAAAAAATATTAAAATAATTTGAAGTATTTTCAGATAAAATAAATGTTAAAATAATTAAATGCACACAAAAAAATAAAGCAGGATATGAAAGTAAATTTATACCGGCCACAAGGCAGCTTACAAACAACTTGTCTTTATTTGTAAGATTTTGTCCTTTATTGTCCAAATTAAGAGGCATTGTCTTCAAGTATATTTGGGTCCTCTAAATTGTCCTTTAGTGTAGTTTATCCATAAATATATCGGGTTAGCCACTCACTTAGCCTACACATCTTTTGCCCAGCAACGGCAGCAAGCCACACAAATATGGCCCAAAAACCTTTTGCCCAAACAACACATACTCTAAAAGTCCATCAACGGCCCATACTGGATCAGACCACACCCATCAACAACCCAAACATGCCTAAATAGCCCAATAAGCACATTGCACACCCAATATCACACATAACCCATATAGCCCACATCGGGTCGAGAAACGTTCCCAACCCCAACGGACTCTAGGCTAAGGGTGGGTACGAATCTCGCAAATCCCCAATCCGATCCAATCCTGGAAGGGACAAGACAAGACGAAAATTAAATTTTTCACTATTCTGTCTCATCCTGGCTAGTTCTGTTTTTTAGGGACGGGATCATGCTTGATTTTGAAGTCCCGATAGACCCGTCTCGTCTGTAGAGGTTGCTTCGGGCGAGTCGAGGGCGACGGTGGAGGCCGTGAGACGGAGGAGGGGGAGGCCGGCGCTGTGCTCTGGCAGCTCTGCTACTGTATTTTTCTTTTGAGCCCACGTTGAGCTTGGGACCGAGGAGGAGAGGCCGAAAAGCGGCGGCAATGAGATCGCGAGGCGTTGAGGTCGCGATGCACCGGCCGTGAAGGCGCGTGGAATTGTCGGTGATTTTTGCTGCTACTGCGTCTTTTCGGAGAGAGAGAAGAAAAGAATAAAATAAATAAAAAAACTTCTTCGTAGGGTTTTATAAATATACATGACTGTATGACTGTGTTATTTTAATTGGTTTATTGGATTAGATTGTTGATATTTGTGGTTACTTCAAATTTGTTATCTAACTAATATTGTGTGGTTTAATTATGAGTAATATTAATATTTAATTTATTTTTAATTATTATTTTTTATAAAATAAATAATATTTGTTTTTACGGTTTGCGCTAATTGTGCCCAAATAGTCATATAACAGATATGTCAAATACAAATTTGATCAAAATAATTTAACTGCTCTACTAGACTTGCTCTAAGTTTTAAATTTATTATTTTTCATATTTTGTTTTGTTTTAAAATGTCTGTCCATAGACTTACAATTTACTAGTTGACCAAACCCCAAACCCGCAACACGGCACACCAAGTCACACATACATGGCCAACACGACAGCATTAAGACGATATATAAATCTAAGACAGAAAGTGGCTGACACAGGGCTTTCCCTTGATGTGAGATTTGTTTAACATCGGTATTCCAAAGCGTTTCAAAACTTTCAAACATTTATTGATTGCACTGAAACTATTCTTTGATCCTAACAGAGATGATGAAAGAGGATTAACACAGCCTGGTATCTAATACAAAGTTATTAGCTCTTGTACAACTTCTTTAGCAGTGAGAAATTCATGAAGTATATTAGAAATCAATTATCCCACTCTTCTTTTCCAGCAATATAATGGCCTCAGTTACTTGCACTTCTAAGTGCACAGATTCTAGGCTCAATGTTTACTGAATTACCGACTTGTAAGATCTGTGCAGCTTAACCTCCTAGCACACTCTAATGTCTCCTCTCAGATTGTTCCATAGCGTCAAGAGTTGAACAAGTCATCCATTCCAATGCCTAATCCATTGTTAATTACAGGAGCGTACATCCATAGATCATCAGAGCTTAAGAGCTGCAAAATCCATAGCCAAAAAAATTAGTATCGACTATAAACATCGAGCATTGTCTTGATCATCAAGTTTTAGACGATTTAGTCTTCGATGTATATATCTTTTGTTGTTATTACCTTGATCTGAGTCTGTAAGAACTTCACATACTCAACAGCCTCCTCAAGCAATGTGCTTATATCAACCTGTAGTACCCTAAAACCAGTTAGTATGAGAAGAAGCCCTTAGATTTAGTATTACACCAAAAATATGCTACTAATGAACCAACTATTTTATTTACCTTTGTTCCATTAGGTACAAGGTTCTGCAGAACTCTGAGCCTTGAGTTTATTTTTTCTCTTCTTTTCTGCAACATACATATATTCTAAATAATCAGTTTGATATTGATGGAAATCAAATTATGTAGTCTTGCAGAAGTTCCTACGACTTACCCTAGCATATGTGCTTTGGGAATCAGTTGCTAATGCCCTACTAGCTCTCTTTTTGCAATTCAAGTTAAAATCTGCAACCCCTTTTGGACTCAATTCCTGATGAGAATCAACATTCATGGATTCATCTGAGCTGCAACTCTCTTCAGAGATTCTAGTTAAGACAGTCTTTTGATCACTCCTCTTCGACTTCACATTCCTTGTGTTCTTTTGGATCTGTATACACAACATTCAGTCATTATAGATGGATCACTCAAAATTAAGAGAAGGCATTACATTTTACTGAACATATGCTTTATAGAGTATAGACTATTATGTACTTACATGATCTACTGATGTACTGCAAGTCCTTTTCTTAGAATTCTCGGACATAACTTCAAAATCTTCGGCATTGCCATTGCTCATCAGTACTCGGTCCATGCTTGCATTTTGTTCATTTTGACTGAGAAACAAGTTGGATGTAGTGGTGGTGGCATCCCATGGGTAAAAGGCTTCGGAGTTATTGTAATTTGTGGCCATAACTCTGCGAGAATAAAGGTTAGAAATGCCTTCCATGTTCGTTGCTGTTGAACATTCATGGCCTCTAGGAAAACTTGCAGATGGGATATGAGAGCTCGAAGCATGATGATTCAGATCATTTGTGACAGAACAAAAATTAGCAAGTAACTGGGACATGAACATGTCTTCATCCTCATAGGTGTATATTCCCTCCGGAGAAACTGCTAAAGCTTCCATAGATGATTGTTTGAGAGCTTACTGTAGTACTGCGCGCTAGTCTTTTGTTTGGTGCTAACTGTGTGAAGAAACCTATGATTTTCTTGATGGTTTAGAGCAAAGAAGATTAGCTAGGACATATTTATAGTGTCCCGAACCAATCAAGGGTTTGACTTCCAAGCAGTACTTTTTTCTCTCATGAGCAATATTCCTCAATATATTACAAATCAATACCAGTGTACTAAATCTGAAATGGTCATAAAAAATATGCAGAGACTCCGATCCCATGATGGGGTTTAGTACAGTTAAGCTCAAGCTCATTGACAATTGTGGATTTAAATAGAACAAAATATTGAGCTAATTGGGCTACGATTTTTTTCAAGATTCTATGTTCCAAGTGTTTTATAAATACCACAGCACTGAGTATATATAGAACAACACTTGACGGGTTATTTTGCCTCATTGACTCGTCAAATCGACCCTCAATATAAATAAATATATACTCAAACCGCATCAATCAATTTTGCATTGATTTAAACTTATAACATCTTCTTCGAAGTAATATATCAAGTGACCGATACACCAAAATTAATAGTTCAAATTGACCGGGAATTCTTTACGCCCAAGTCTGTAACACTACTGGTAACTACACATTGTGAATCTATACATAAGATCATTTACGATCATAACCACACATTATGAATTTTTGTCCAAACAACTAGACAGTGATAGGGCACAACGCTTTACCTAATACCATTCACCATTTCTCCAGTGTGGCATGGCATCTGTCATTTATGCCATATAGGAGATTCCTGTATAATTCAGAAGTTACTTGTACACTATATTTCCTCTAAGACAAGCTTCCTTCCACTAAACCATGTAGGAGTATAGAGTTGTTTCACTCCCTAAATTAATTTAGCATTCTATAAAGTCAATCTGTACGCTAGAAAAATTAACAAATAATAGAAGTCCACTATTCTGCCTAAAAGTCGACAATTCTTATCAATGAAAAAAAATAGAAATCTGAGATCATAAAAGTCAGCTAATTAAATAGTATTAGACCCAAAAATACTATACAAAACTGTTTCAGACAGAAGTATAGTATAGAAATCAATCAATTCAATAATAACATAACTTGTGAACCTCATTAAAAACAGAGTTGAAGAACAGCAAAGTCAGCTTAGAATTTTATAAATTAGTTAAAAGATTTGGAAGTTCGAATTGTATATGCTACGTACAGAATAAAAGTCTCAGATTTTAATACCCCCAAGTGTACATTACAGTTGTAGATGCACCTCCCCAGTGTGTAGTCCTTAACTTGAGGTAATACAAGATGCTTTCCAAGGTAGTCGGCAGTATAATCTATAATCTTTTCTATCTCGATTGGTTTGGTGTATGTCTGTCTGAAGAGAAGCATCGGTATCCCCCAAAGAGCGCTCTTACATGAACAATGAGGACCAAGTTATAACAAGTTTTTTTCCCTCTTAATGTTTTGGCATGCATGCTTCACTCAGTCCTTCCATAGACGAAATGCAAATTCTTAATGCTAGCGCCGTATATGATGTTTCTCATGATCAAGTGCAAATTGTTGGTTGGATTAGATGAACCATTTTTTTTTTTTGAGAACCGGATAGTTTTATTCAATACACTAGAAAAGATCAAACAACTCTATGGTACTTGGGTACACCACATGCGGCATAACACTCACCACTAAAATAAGAATTTATTAGAGCACCCGCACCGGTAAATTGCGGTTGCTCGAGCAATTTGAGGAGGAGCAGACACTGTTTGAGGTGGAGCAGTCACTGTTCATCGAATAGGAGATGCAGTTTCTGTTTTTCGCGCAGCAGTGTCCAAAAATAGCACGTGCTATTACTGTTCATAAATTAATTTTGTATTAAAAAAAAAAATTTAGAAAAATTTATAGAAAAATACTAGGGTGTTATTTGCAATTTTTTGGAATTTTTAGGGATTTTTTGCAATTTTTTAGGGGTTATTTTGCAAAATGGCAGAAAAAATAAAAAAAAATCAGATATTACCGTTTTGGTTGAATCTGAACCGTCCGATCAGAATTTATGATTTGAAATGGACGGTCCAGATCAATCTGACCGTTACTTTTTTTTTTAATCCGGGCTGCCACGTGTCAGCTTCCTATTGGTCCGGTAATTTTTTTTTTACTTTTACCGGCGCGTGGATGACACGCGCCAAGGTGAAAAAAAATTAACTCCAGCTGACGTCACCCACGCGCGTGGATGACGTCAGCGTGCTCGAGCAACAGAACGAGCAGCAGCTGCTCGTCCTCGCCGTCAACGACCGGTCGCCGCCTCCTTCTCTCCCCGGTGCACGTCTCCTTCTCGCTTGCTCGTGCTGCCGGTGCCGGGGCCCGCCGAAATGGTGCTGCTCGAGCTGGCTGCGGTGCAACTGCTCTTAGGGACACTCATCTTGGATGACACTCTTGAGCCATTCGGGATCTTTCCCTAACCACTTGACGGCTACCTGATGCTTCACCTATCTAACTGACTTGGAGACATCAGAGGAAGACCAATCTCTCTATCCCAATGCAATCATAGCCTTACTCACCTTTGGCATAACCATTAGCATTGAGGTCCATGATCACCTATATTCGCGGGCTACTCTGTGCGCAACTAAGGGAGTTGCTACATTACACACTCACGGAACATGCTCTACACTCGTAATTTGCAACTGGTCAAAAAGAGATCGCACCTCCTCCACGAGCACCCCCTCCTCCACATAACACTCAACATCACCATTTATCATCCTCACCGCTTCCAAGCAGTCAGTCTCCACCACTAAATTGGACCAACCTTTCTCCAAAGCAAACATTAAGCTCATACGAAAAGCCACCATCTCAGTCGCACACGGCCTCAATCGAAAGATCACATTCTGTCCTACTACCCTAACAAATGATCCATCGGAGTTACAAAAGACCCCTCCCGCACTTACCTCCTTCCAATCTTCGCTACTAGCTCCATCACAGTTCAGCTTCAGTAGTCCTCTAGGTGGCGGACACCAACGATTCTGGTGCATTCTTTGAGGACCTCTACTTGCAACTAATGCAGAGGATACTTGAACTTCAAATAAGCAGTTTCAGATGCCTCTACTCTCTTCAAGGAGTCTTTCACTTGTTTTAGGCAGCTATCTATGCATAGTTGCATTGCGTTCTTTCCAGCACGACCACAACATGATGACAAACAGATTCATCTCATCTACAGTAAGCACTTGCATAGCCTTACTCAACATATCCCCAAAATTCACATACGTCCCAGCAACCAAAGTTGTATAAAACTCCACCCTCTCAAACATCTCAACATTCATTGGACAACTCCATGTTGCATGCAAAGGTGTCTCTGATGATAATTGACAGCGGGGACACACATCATCATCTATTACCCACATGTGGAACAGAGCCTCCTTACATGGCAAGAAACCATGCGTACATTGCCATAGTAGGTGTAGCATTTTTTAGAGGTAATTTAAGCTTCCACAAATGTTTCCAATACCTCCTGGTTTGTTCCCCCACATCCGAACCTCCTTCCATTTTTCTAACTTCATTTTGGGCCAACCAGTACCCATTCCTAACACTAAATTTCCCATTTCTATTTAAACTCCATGCATATCTTATCTTTATGAGGCTCACATGGCAGTGGAACACTCAATATGATCTATGTCTCCTCCAACGAAAATATTTGATGCATTAAGTGAAGATTTCACTCTTTTGTAGGTGTAATCAGTTCATTAACACGGAAAAAAAAATGTCCATAGCTCTACGCAATGGCGGAGCCAACCAAACTTTGAGGGAAGGCCCAAAACTTGGGAGAAAGAAATAAACAAAGAAAAAATGAAAAAGTATGGTAAAGTGAGGCTGCCAAGGTTAGAACCTACAATTAGTTGAACTCAAATATAAGCCTTTTTCACTATGTCAAGCCAGTTTTTAAAGGGGGGGGGGGGGGGGGGGGGTTGGCTGTTGGTCCGCCTCTACCTCCACCTGGTGCCATCATTGATTGTGGCATTCCAAGCACCCAAGGGATCATAATAAACCTTTATATTTTTACCATCACCTACTCTTCAGCGAACTCCTTTTTGAAGCAGCTCTCCCCCCCAAATAATGGCCTTCCAAATCGTCGATGGGTTTTACCCTTCCTCTGCCTTCATAAATGGTATCTCTGCATAATATTTGGCTCTAAGAATCCTAGACACCAAAGACTTACTCGAACACAAAAGTCTCCAGCCTTGTTTTGCCACCAAGGCTTGGTTAAATAATGTAACCCTATTGTGGTGAGCAGACATTAAATACATTATTAATATCAATACAACAGCTAGAGAGCTTGCTTCTGGGTTATTTTCTCTTTTCGTTTGGGTATGATATTGCATCAAATTGGTATTAGAGCAGTCCTTTCCTTGGACCTTGCTCGACTAGTGTGTCGACTCTCCACTCGCGCTAATTTCCAAATATGCCACCTTAGATTCAACAACCAGGTGGGAGAGGAAGAGGTCGTGGAGCTGCCGCTACACCCACGATGAATTACCCATATGTATATCATCTCGAAGACTTGGTTCGGAGATTGGAATCGTTGTTAGACCACCAACAACGAGCCTTCATGGTGTAGTCGAGTCATTTCACACATTTAGTTCATGGAACCGCATCTGGAGCAGATTCATCAAGTACAGAGGATGAGTTTGAGAACCCTTATTATGCTCGAAGGCCTCCTCGACCAATAAAGCCCATGGTGGACCGACGTTGGGAGTCTTCCATCAAGCTCCAAATTCCAGAATTTTAGGAAAGTCTGAAACCAGAAGACTTTGTTGATTGGTTGACCGAAGTAGAGATAACTTTTGATTTTCATGAGACACCTGATGCATAGAAAGTGAATCTAGTTGCTATTAGACTCAAAGGTCGTGCATCTGCTTGGTGGGAGCAACTACAAGTGTTGCGCCAATGGAGAGGTAAAAGCCCAAAATTACTGATTAGATTAAGATGAAGAAGAAACTTAAACATGCATGATTTTTTCTCGTTTAACTATATTCAAACTATGTATCAGAGACTTCATAATTTAAGGCAGGGTGCTAGAAGTGATGATGAGTACACTGAGGAGTTTTATTATTTGGTAGCTGGAAATTAGTTAATGAAAACTGATGAACAACCTCATTGCAAGATATAGTAGTGGCCTCAGAATGAATATTCAAGATGCTCTGTGTTTGCACGCATTATGGAGAATTTTGAAAGCATATAACAAGGCCCAAATGGTGGGAAAAATTGAGTCATGTACTTACTCAAACTGGTGGTATCAATATATGAGGCCAATCTACGATGATAGGTGATTACAAGGCCTCACAACCCTCTATCAGAGAAAACAAACGAGTTGTAGCCTTTGAAAGTGAACGTGGTGGAGGGACAATGCCTCCTTCGAAGACATCTCAAAGTAATTGGAAGTGTTTCAAATGTGGAGAGGCTGGTCACAGGTCATTTGAGGGTCCTAAGAACTCCTTTACCCGCACTGGAAAGCAAATGTTGATGGAGGAGATGCATGAAGAGTGTGTTGGAGTGTATGACGAGGAACCAATTTTTGATGAGGAGTATGATGCAGGTATTGGTTGTTCGAAAGATGTTCTTGACTCCGAAATGTGATAATGAAGATGATTGGTTGCGAACAAGCTTATTTTATACAACTTGTACCATTGAGAGCCACAAGTGCAATATGATTATAAACAGTGGAAGCTGTAAGAATATTGTGTCTTAAGAAGTAGTTGATAAGCTTCAGCTCAAGGCTGAAGTCATCCATGTCCGTATAAGCTATCCTGGTTCAAGAAAGGGAATGAGGTAATTGTTTCGAAGCGATGTCTAGTTTCCTTCTCTATAAGGAACAAGTATCTCGATGTTGTTTGGTGTGACGTGGTTCCCATCAATGCTTGCCATATCCTTCGTGGGAGACCTTAGCAATTCGACCATCTTACACTACATGATGGGTGAAGAAATATTTATACATTATGGAAAATGATCAGAAATATACTGTACTACCAATGCATGAGCAACCTCTTCTCAAAGGCAAGACAAAACAGGCAAAAAGTCTTTTACCTGTTAAGGAGTTAATTACCCAAGCTACTGTTGATGGATATGTCTTTGCTTTAATTTCAAAAGAAAAAATTCTTGCTCCATCTTATCCCTCTAAAATTGAATGGCTTTTGCGACAACATGTTGATGTATTTCTGACTAATTTGCCTCCTGGGTTGCCTTCGTTGACAACATTCAACATCACATTGATTTGGTTCCTAGAGAACCACTTCCGAACAAAGCTGCCTATAGAATGACCCCAAGGGAACACGATGAACTTCAAAGTCAGGTTGAGGAGTTACTAAAGAAAGATTATGTGCAAGAGAGTTTGAGCCGTTGTTCGGTGTCAACTTTACTGTTTCCAAAAAAGGATGCCACATAGAGAATGTGCATGGACAACAGAGCTATTGACAAAATAACCATCAAGTACAGTTTTTCTATTCCCCAACTTGATGATATGGTTGATCGTCTTGTTGGAGCTGTGGTGTTTTCAAAAGTTGATATTCGTAGTGGGTTCCATCATATGCATATCAAACCTGGTGATGAGTGGAAAATCGCTTTCAAAACAAGAGATGGGTTATATGAGTAGTTAATCATGCTATTTGGTTTAACAAATGCACCGAGTACCTTCATGAGGATAATGACACACGTTCTACGACCACTTTTAGGAGTTTGCGTGGTCGTATATTTCAATGACATTCTTATTTACAGCCAGAGTTTTGAACAACATCTTACTCATTTGCAAATGGTTTTTGATATTTTGAGGAATGAGCAGCTTTATGCCAATTTAAAGAAGTGCAGCTTTTGGAGTCGATAAAGCTGTATTTTTAGGTTATGTTATGTCTTCTCAATGAGTCATGATGAATGAAGAAAAGGTCCGTGCAATTGTGGATTGGCCCACTCCCACTACTATTGCAAAGGTTAGAAGTTTTCATGGCCTTGCAACTTTTTACAGACGGTTTATTAAAAACTTTAGCATCATTGCGGCTCCATTAACATATTTCCTCAAACAAAAAGTGTTTGAATGGACTCGAGAAGCTCAGATAAATTTTCAAACACTCAAGGAGTAGCTTACCAAGGCTTCTATTCTAGCATTACCAGATTTTGAGAAAACATTCGAGCTTGATTGTGATGCTTCAGGTGTTGGGATCGGAGCTGTACTCAGCCAGGAAGGACATGTCATTGCGTACTTTAGCAAAAAGCTAAAGGAACCACAGCTTAACTATTCTACGTATGATCTTGAATTTTTTGCTATTATGCAGGCTGTTAAGTATTGGACTCATTATTTGGCATATAAGGAGTTTTTGTTGCATATGGATCATGAAGCACTGAAGTTTCTCAATAGTCAACAAAACCTCAATAAGCGGCATGCGAAGTTGGTGAGTTTCCTTCAACAATTCAGCTTTTCTATTAAACAAAAATCTGGAGTCACTGATAAAGTAGTTGATGCATTGAGTAGAAAGGTTTCTTTACTGTTAGAAATGAGAGCTGAAGTTGAGGGTTTTGATTGCTTCAAAGACTTGTACAAGTCTGATCCATACTTTGCCAAGGTGATTGAAGAAATTAAGCATGAAAAGTCCATTGAGTACCAATTTGTTGATGGTTTTCTGTTTAAAGGTAATCAGTTATGAGTCCCTGATTGTTCTTGGAGATTGACAATTTTGATTGAGCAGCTTAATCTCGGTCATTTTTGGCGAGATAAAACATTGACTTTGGTGCAAAACCATTTCTATTGGCCTCATATATATCGTGATGTTGCTAGACATGTGGAAATGTGTTTTGTTTGTCAAAAATCCAAAGGATCCTCATCTAATGTAGGTTTATACCTTCCCTTGCTAGTGCCTCGCAAGTCATGGACTTGTGTTAGTATTGACTTTGTATTGGAGTTTCCACCTACTCAGAAGAAAAATGATTCAATTATGGTTGTTGTTGATCATTTCTCCAAGATGGCTCACCTTGTTGCTTGTCGGACATCCATGGATGCAAGTAATATTGCAAGGATCTTCTTTCGAGCAATTTATCGGTTACATGGTACTCCCTTTTTCCATTGTATCTAACAAGGACAGAAAGTTTGTTGGACATTTTTGGAGGACCCTTTGGAGGAAATTAGGAACTGAGCTAGATTTCAGTACTAGCTTTCATCCTCAAATGGATGGACAAACTGAAGTGGTTAATCGCAGCTTGGGAAACATTTTGAGGTGCTTAGTGAGTGACAGTTGTAAAAGTTGGGATATGATCTTGCCAATTGCAGAATTTGGTTATAACTCGTCTAAGAATCGAACTACAGGAATGTCTCCTTTTGCCGTTGTGTGTGGTAGCAAACCTAGCAGTGTTCTTGACCTTGCTCTAATTACCCAAGCTAAGCAAGTTAATGTTTAGGCTGAAGAGATGGCTAATCATATCCAGAAACTCCATGAACAAATTCGGTCTCAAATCCTTGCTAAGAGTGCACAATACAAAGATAGAGTTGATCGTCATTGAAGGGAAGTTCTATTTGAAATTGGTGATCTTGTTTGGGTTATTATTCCAAAGGAAAGAGCACCTTCAGGCCGTTATTCAAAGCTCCATGATCGGAAATGGGCCATTTGAGATTATTTTCAAGACCTTATTAGGTTAGGCTCCCTAGCCACCTCTTGATCTCAGATGTCATCAATGTCAAGCATCTTGTGCACTATCATGCTGCTGATTCTCCAGAGGACCACTCCAATTCGAGGACGAATTCTTTTGCAGATGGAGAGGCTTATGCAGGACACTACAATAGCTAATTTTGCTTTATAACAACTTGTTTAGTTTGCTTAATGACAAGGCGGGTAAACACCTCTCAAAGATACTCTATTCACAACCTAGATATATCAATGTAGTAAAATAAATAAGGGTTATCGAACACAAGGAATTGGTGAAACTAAATCCTAACAACTACTATGCTGACAAACTCGACTACAGTACACTAATGACAATGCGAGCCTAAACTAGACTGACTCAAATGTTACAAAATTTGGACACAACAAACTAGACACAATGGTGGACTACCACACAAAATTTGAGGGTTTTCTGAGTTGATTTGGTTACCGAAATAAATCAGCTAAGCTACAGCTAATGCAGAAATCAGTAAATTGCAGAAAGTAAATTGTTGTAAATAACCAATGAGATATGAATGTTAAGAACTTCTCTCCACCCTAGACATACTTACGACCTCCCCAATATAATTGAACTAACCATGGATGAATACTCCCCACACAAGAGCTTTGGTTAAGTCATCTTGTGTATTACACTCTCTTACTTAGCATGAAAGAGTGAGGGACAATCCGCTCGATCTTGATCCTCAATTAACCGACTTATACATATGGTGATGTAAGCCTAGAGAACTGAAGTCATTACGTTCTAAGAATGTTTGAAGAATAACAGAGCTTCAAGGGTTGATAAAGTGGTTACCATTTCATCACTAAGGCTTGTTTCGCACAAATTAATGTTTGTCTCTAGAGAATATGCAATGATAATGTGGTCATATACATAATCAAGACTATAGATCCTAAGCCATGCATCTAAGCGTGCACTCAAAGAAACATGAACATAGAAATTATACGGTGAGAAAACAGTGAAACAAAACTCATCCAAATAATTAATAGAATCAAAAGGGGTTCAAAATCGTAAGCATATCTAGGGCTTCAATCAGCCCCTAACAAAAGGAATTTAGCTATTCATAGTTTTAAATAATAACATCAAAGAATTCATGAAATATGAACAAAAGAAGGAGAATAAATAAACTCTTGATCCCCGTCGGGATCGTAGGCTTGCAAAATGGCTATTTTCTTCCCGTTCAACTTCTTCTTTCTCTTTTATTTTTGTCTTTTGCTCTTAATCTCCTCTTGCTCTCTCGCCAGCCATTCTCTACTTTTTCCTAAGTCTCTCTCTCTCTCTCTCTCTCTCTCTCTCTCTCTCTCTCTCTATATATATATATATATATATATATATATATAGCTAGAACCAAGTAACCTAGCTAGCTAAAATCATGCATCACGTGCATGTATTTCACTCTACTCAAATTGGACTTCCTCCATTAACATGCTATTCCAAGAATTAAGCCCACTCAAACTCCAATTAGGATTCTTTATTAAATGATATACTGCTCCTCGCATAGCATACCAATCCTAGTTAAACTCCACTTCTGTCTCTCACCAACCTTGCTCGCAAGACTCACGTGCTCCTCTTCTTCAATCGTCTCCAAAATATATTATTTAATCTCATTTTCTTCATTAATCTCCAAAATACCTAAAAACAAATAAATATAATTAATTCACTCGATTAATAACAATAAACTAAATATAGGAAACAAATTAAATACCAAATAGACGCATAAATAAGCGACTATCACTTAATTATTAGTATTGGCTGGTAGCATAAGACTCTTAAACTTTTGATCTAAGTGCTAGGATCTCTTTGTTTTTTTGGGAGTATTTAAGCTTTTGTAACCCTATTGTGGTGGGCTAACATTAAACATATATCATCATCATCACCATCATCAATACAACAATCATCAATACAACAGCTATAGAGCTTGCTTCTGGGTTATTTGCTCTTTTGCTTTGGGTCTGGTATTGCATCACTTTTGTTCACAGAGTTTGTTCCACGCTCTCCGGTGAATTCCCTTACCCCCTGTTTTACTCCACCAAAACCAAGCTAAGGTTTTATTGATTGCGTCGCAAGTGCCTACAGGTAACCGGAACACACTCATAGTATAAGAGGGTATGGCCTTAGATAAAATCTTCCCCTCCCAACCTTGTACTCTATTCTATACCCTATCTTCCAGGCCTCGAAATATTTGTCTCTTCTATCTCCCCATCATTGTAGGAAGCCCAAGATATTTCTCATGGCATGGGACTATTTCATCTCCATAATTGCTGAACATATATCTCGATCCCCCTGTGAAGTGTGAGGACAAAAACAAATAGTTCATTTCTCAACATTAATTTTCTGCCCCGATGTAAATTCGTACACTTTGAACACTTCTTTAAGCTTTCTGCAATCCCTCTCCGCCGCATCACAAAATAACATACTATCGTCAGTAAAAAACAAATGGGTAATAGAGGGAGCACCTCTGGCTATAGTGACACCATAAATCATTCTTTCCCTCGAAGGTGTCATTTCTTTTAGAGAAGCTTCATTCTCCACAGGTGTATACTTCTGCTTGAGAAAACTGACTTGCATGGTGGTCAACCATGAGTCATTTGCATTGTACATCTCTTCACCCCCCAGTTCTCCATGCACATCACACCCAGAAGTAAAAAGGGATTTGTAAAACTTCAAAAACACATCACTAACCTCCACTTGGTCAGACCTCCATTTGTTCTCATCATCCCCAGAATCCCTTTCACTTTATTTGTTCCTCCTCTTTGCCCAGCATATTGATGAAAGAAAGGAGTATTGCGATCCCCATAGCGCTTCCAAAGGACACGAGATCGTTGATGCCACATGACTTCCTCTTTTTCCAGCACCTTATCAAGCTTTTACTCTACTTCCCTTCGATGATTGATGACTTCCTCTGATTGATATACTCGCGGCATCTCGTCCAACTCCTCCCTATACTCCTTAATCATTTTACGAACACTTCCAAATTTTGAGCTGGCCCACTCTTTCAGACCTTGTGTTACTAAGGCGATGCGTTGCACCACTGAAGCTCCATCTCTATACTTCCATCGATCGGCCACCACACTATCACAATCCTTTTCTCTAGCCCACATCTCCTCAAAAAGAAATATGCGTCTCTTCTTCCTATTTTTGACCCTCCTTAGCCACCACCTCATCACTCTCAATTAGAATCGGGTTATGGTGATGAACCATATTAAAATAAGACAAAATAAAATATAATTATAAGAGGCTGTTTGAGATCAATTCAACATCTTCAGTTCAGTAGTTCAAGTTGGGATAATGTCAGACTCTCTTATGTCACGTTTGTCATTGTTAAACTTCTTTATTGTTAAGGTAGGCGTACAATCCCTAAATCGGTGGCACTAGCTCATTTGCCTCGTCTCTTTGGTTATCTGAAACCACACTAGGACCATCTTGATCTTAAGCATAAATTTCCTTTTTTTTTTCTCATTTCTCAATACACCCGCATCTTTACACAAATTACACTGGCCTTCACGGCTTCACCCACTCTTCCAGTCTGCCTGCTTATATCCTACTTTGAGTCGGAAAGATATTTCCTTTTCCTAGTCGAGGTCAGTTTTTTTTTTTGTGCGGCGTTACCTACTTCAAGTTGGAAAGATAATTTTTTCTCCAAGTCATCATTAGTCAAGCTTGTCTTCTTTATCTTTACGTTTCCTAGCTAATCGATCCATGCCTCATAGCCTTCGTTATATAAATTACTTCCCAGCCGAAACAAACTAGTACATAAATCCCTGGCAATTCCAAAACGAACCCAACTTCTCATCATCTCACATCAACCGCCGATCCTCAAAACCCGGTTACCATCGCCGGGGATGTGTGGTCAGACTAGCCCGGTGGAGGCCAGACCGTTCTAATCCGAAGTACGGTTCAAATTTCAATTCAGGAGGGCTTGGCAACTCTGGTGGAGACAAGAACAAAGACAATTTTCTGAAGATTTCATGGAGATTAAAGTAGGTAGTGAAACAGAGTTTAAGAGTATGAAAACCAATCCTTTCGAATCACCTAACAAGGATCATGCTAAGGGTAGTAGTTTTTTGCTTGGAAGTAGTCATGGTGGAGATAATTGTCAAGATATGGATGGGAAGTTATTCAAATTTTCCGCATCATCTTGTTCAGATGCAGCAAAGCCTCATCGACATAAGGTGAAAACAAGGAAGAAAGTTGGTCCCCAAGTATTTGCTATAACTTCAAGTAACTCTACTCATGTTCTTTTTCAGGCACATGAAGAAGAAGAAGTTGTTACTCATGAAACTTGTAAAACCTGTGAGGAGTGGCGAATCATGAGAGATGACGCTTATTACATTAATGATCTTTCCGAAGAGTGTTACTCAAGAATAGATTGTGTACCTGTAAGTGAAAGATTAGAGTGCTGCCTTAAGCCTCTTTCGGTATGCCATAGTGATCGTGCAGCAGTGAGGTTGTTACAGGGAAGGGTAGCTGAAGCTTTAGCCGACTCTTTGATGGCTATTGGTCTATGCCCCTGCTTTCATGAAGAGAAAGTTAGGGCAGCAACGTGTTATCTTCTTCTAGGGGATGTTGTGAATGCAATGCAGTAGTACTTCACTGAGGTCTTGGAATTGAAACAGCTGTATGTTTGGATCGGAGAGTTGTAATAGATTGTGCCAATGGCATACGAAAGGAGCAGAAAGTGGCAACAGAACACAATCTCGCAACTGACCGTCGGGAACCCGTCTCCAAGAACTTCAGTCTCGACAAGGGCGTGCCTTATTGTCGCCTGAGCACAGATCCGATCTAGCATGCCTCGACGATGGTAGTGGCTGAGGCACGCTATGGTGGCCACGTTCTAAATGTTCGCGAGTTACTCCGCGCACCAGACACGACGTTGAGGAAGAAGATCCTCATACGAAGATTGTTTGTGAAGGCAAAATAGTCAAAATGTCTCCTAAACATGGCTATAATTGTCACTTTACAGCATAAACTTTCAAATGCGAATTTTTGTCTCCTAAACTTGAAACAACAGTTTATTTGCGCTCTCTCCGTCAATTTTGACGAATTCCATCCAAATGTGAACATGTGCATAGCACATAATAGGTATAATTATTTTTTGTATTTTTAAATTATATTTACATACTTTAAATATGTTTTTGAGTATTAATGCTCTATTTTTTTAAAAATAAAATAATTTTGTGCTCAAAATCTAGGCTTTGAATATTTTAGGATTTTTTGTTGTTGTTGGGCATATAAGTAGAGAGCCAATGAACACTAATATATTGAATATATAGTTGTGGAATAACAAATCATATTATGTTCAAAATTTAGTTATTTATTCCGTTATAAAATATATAATTTTAAAAAATTGGTTTATAATTATTGAATTTTGATTAAATAAATAATAAAAAAATTAAATATATAAAAATACAATTATGCTCATCATGTGCATAGCATATGATCTCATTTAGATGGAATCCGTCAAAATTGATGGATGGATCAACGTATGTTTCCAAGATGAGGAGGTAAAAGTTTGCAATTGAAATTTTAGGATGTAAATTGACAATTACAGCTAATTGAGGAGGCATTTCGACTATTTTGCCGTTTGTGAAAGAGAACTCTGCTAGATGTGAGGAGGAGAAAAAATTGCACTAGGTGGGCTACGATGATGTTGCACGAACTGTTCATTCTCTGGTGCATTCTATTGCTATTGGTAATCATAGTTCTAAGCATGGCGTGCATAAGGCTATAATTGATGCACCTTTAAGAATGAATGCATCTATTAATAGTCATCAAGGCTATAGTTTGGTGGGCAGTAGACAAGTTAATGATTTGCCTCATACACAGTTTCAGAGTAATTGTGCTTATGCTAGTGTGAGTCCCTCTACACACCCGTTTGTTTCCGATGTCCTGTATGCTCAAGATGATTATGGCAAGTCTAATTAGCAGGGTAATGTTTCCCAAGTTTCTACAGCACATATGCGCTTGACAGTCTTCACATGGGATTCCTTGGGGTTGGTTTGATATCGAGCACAAACACCCACACTAAAGGAGATGTCGGGTCTACTGGCTATGAGGTAGAGTAAGCTCCCAATCATGCTTCTATAGAGAGTTTGATCAGCACTGATTCTGCATGAGGTTCCCATTGAGTTTCGGATGGGAGAGGCTCCTTCCATCCCAAACTTCTTCACCAGTTCCTTTGCATACTTTTCCTGCGAAATGAACAAACCATCTTTCCTTTGCTGAACTTGTAGTCCAAGGAAGAAGCTTAGCTTACCACAAAGATTCATTTCAAATTCTTGCTTCATTAGAGTGACAAACTCCTCAACAAGTTTTTGAGAGGTAGAACCAAACACCACATCATCCACATATACTTGAGCAATAATAATATGATGTGAAACATTCTTAACAAACATGGTTTTATCAATAGAACCTCGCACATGCCCATGGTCAATCAAATATGTAGACAATTTTTCATACCAAGCTCTAGGAGCTTGTTTTAAACCATAGAGAGCTTTGTCTAATCTGTAAACATGATCGGGATAGCAAGAGCTCTGAAATCCCGGAGGTTGTTCCACATAAACTTCTTCTTTCAAGATTCCATTTAGAAAAGCACTTTTCACATCCATTTGAAAGAGATCAAATTTTAGAAAACAAGCAATGGCCAAGAGTAGTCTAATGGACTCAAGTCTAGCTACGAGAGCAAAAGTTTTATCAAAGTCTAGACCTTCTATTTGGGAATATCCTTGCACAACTAACCTAGCCTTATTTCTAGTAATAATTCCCTTTTCATCCGTCTTGTTTTTGAAAATCCATTTTGTTCTTATTACATTCTTATCCTTAGGTCTAGGAACCAAATGCCAAACATTGCTTTTCTCAAATTGATTAAGTTCATCTTGCATGGCTACAATCCAATCCGAGTCTTTTAATGCATCTTTGATGTTCTTAGGTTCAACATTTGAAACAAAACCATAGCATGCAATTTGATTGATAGCTAGCCTATGCATTGTAAGAAAAATTTTGAGACTAACAAGATTACTCACAAGCATGTTCGACTTACTCCGGGTCTTTCTTGGTTCATCAACCGTGCCAATCACATCCGAGGGAGAGTGATCCTTTTGGACTTGGCGTTTCGCAATACGATGTGACTTCTGGATAGTCAGGGTCTGATCTATCCTGGCACCTTCAGTGTCATATTCTGTATCCTGGGATACATCATCAGGTATGGGATTCTGTTCATCGATAGGAGTCTCAGTAGCTGTGGGAGATGTCTCAGTACTCATATCCTCATCCTGC
This sequence comes from Geum urbanum, assembly GCA_946800695.1. Classification (NCBI taxonomy): domain Eukaryota; kingdom Viridiplantae; phylum Streptophyta; class Magnoliopsida; order Rosales; family Rosaceae; genus Geum; species Geum urbanum. Next base: position 5,074,764 of record OX327007.1, on the reverse strand, counting down.
ATATTTCTTGAAGTATGGTTGTGAGAACACACAAGAGAGTCATTGATAGCCACATTCACTGTTTCTATAACTTTGCAAGTTCTTTTATTATAGACACGGTAAGCACGACTATTCAATGCATAACCTAGAAAAACACCTCGATCACATTTAGCATCAAATTTTGTCAAATACTCACGATCTCTATAGATGAAGCAAGGGCTACCAAAAGCTTTTAAGTGTGAGATATTTGGCTTCTTACCTTTCCAGAGTTCATACGGTGTTTTGCTAGTACCCGACCTAAGAATCACACGATTAAGTGTATAACAAGCATTGAAAATTGCTTCGGCCCAAAACATGTGAGGTAAGTCAGCTGAACTAAGCATTACCCTCCCCATCTCAACCAAGACTCTATTCTTCCTTTCTACTATCCCATTTTGTTGTGGTGTGATGGGGGCAGAAAACTCATGGTGCACACCATTCTCTTCACAATACTCAGCAAATAAAGACTTCTCAAACTCGGTTCCATGATCCAACATAATTCTTATTATGCGTTTGTTTTCAGAAAGCTTTTCATTTGAAATAAGTTTTGTCAATTCTAAAAAATTCCCAAAGGTTTGACCTTGAGTTTTATCACTTAAGAACATAACCCATGTGAATCTAGAGAAGTCATCTACCACAACAAGCACATATTTCTTTTTAGCAATACTTTCAGTTTCAACAGGGCCTACTAGATCTAAGTGAAGCAATTCAAGAGCATTAGAGGTTGGCTTAGCATTTAAAACAGGATGGGAGGTTCGGGATAGCTTACCCATTTTGCAGTCTCCACACATACCTGCTGCTCTCCCGGTCAGTTTGGGCAAACCTCGAGCTCCATCCTTTGAGGACAACTTCACCACATCTTGATGATTGAGATGGCACATCCTCCTATGCCACAGATCTAGCGAGATTTCTTGTGTCAATGATCGAAAGCAAATTTTAGGTTCCAACCTCTTGTTGGCACGAACACAGTAGCAGTGATCTCTAGACCTCTCGCCTTTCATCACACACCTTCCTTTCCCATCAAGAATAGTGCACTGAGACGTGTCAAATGTTACCGTCTCATACTCATTGACAATCTGACTCACACTCAGCAAGCAAACTTCTAATCCTACCACCAGCAGAACATTCTTCAGGCCTGGGAGACCAGGAGTGTCAACCGTCCCACTTCCAATAATCTCTGCTTTGGCTCCATCACCGAACATGACGTCACCAACTGGATGAGTATCATCCATGGAGGTGAACCATTTTCATTCATCGGTCATGTGCTTCGAGCAGCCGCTGTCCATGTACCAAGAGTCGGATTTCCGGGTGGAAAGGGTAGTTAAGGCAACATTGCAAACAGCTACAACATTTCTTGGAACAGTGGGTGAGGTCTTGACTTGTGAGAAGAAACAAATAACATCTTCACGTTTCTTCTTGACAATAGGTTCTTTGGGAGAGATGACACATCTGGTATCCTTGTTTTCTCGAGGAGACTTTCTGACCCAGTTTGAAGAGACAGGCTTGTTCTTCTGCTTCGGGATGGCAAGTGTCTGTGCAATCCTGGTCAGTTCGTCGAGTGATCTCTGAAAATGGACGAGCAGATCATTGCTTTGTAAGATCTTTGCCTGTACAGGGTTCCTTCTTAGATTGTAGCAGTACCGCCGAACGTGTCCACTGTTCCCACAGTGAAAACACCTGATTTGCGAGCTTTTCTTGAGCTTGGACACCTTTGAGGTTTCAGGAGCATCGATCTTTAGTTGAGGCGGAGACTTTCCCAACACTGAACTGGTGCTTTTTACAAATGTAGTCTTCCCCGAGCCTTTGAGTTTGCCATCATCCTCAAACCCCAAACCCTTCTTGCTGCCATCCAGTCTTCCCATCCCACATATTTGGGATAGCTTCTCCGAGCCAATGGAGAACTTTGCAAACTGGTTCTTGGCATCCAGCAGGGATTCTTCAAGTTTCAGCTTCTCAACAGTGAGCACCATTATAGAGGAAGACTGACGATCCAGTTCTCCTTTGAGGAACATCACTTGGATGAAAAGTAAGTAATTGACAAAACACAATAACAACAATAAAAAAAACATAGTAGCAACTTCGAAACAAATGACAAAGAACACAACATCGATAATAATTTTGAGAAACGTAGTAGCAATTTCGAAACATTTTCAATATCATCGTCAAATTTGTAACAGATTTCATAGTAACTTAGAAAACTTAGCATCAATCTTAGAAAATATAGTAGTAGATTTGAAAAATAAAATAAATAGCATTTTTCAATGCTTCAACTCTGAATTTCACACGCATTTATCACAACGCCTCAATTTCTCTGCTACTATTGCATGACCATGGGATCCGGCAAACCAATTCACAAACCAAATGGATCTAGCAAATCAAACACTAGAAAGTCACATTAGCAGTCAATTAAACTCACAAAATCTCATTGTTGACCTTACAAAATAGCACAACGAAAAAAAAAAATAACACCGATCGATTTTATAACTAAACCAAATTTTAGTAGCAGTCACAAAAACAAAGTAGCAGCTGATATTTTGAAATTCAAATGGCAACAATTGCTAATAAAAATATCCAAAACGGTGGCATAAAAAAGTTCACGTCAAAATACACTAACACCTAAGTTTTCTTGAAAATGAACAGTTACAATACAAAATTTTGCAAAAAAACAAAGAAAGGTAGATGTAATAACAGTACTACACCTCCATTATTGTTCCTCCATAATTATCAATCAAACTTCACCAAGACGGTAAAACTAAATCAAATCCCACATGTTTTAAGCAAAAAATCTAAATCACACATGTTCTGCTACTGCAAATCACATGTTCTGTTCCTGCAAACAGAATCAAACCAAATTACACGACCTTAATTTGTAATATGCTGGCATACAAATTCTAAAGAGAAAGATTAAACATAACGTAGTACTGCTACTAAAAAAAATTAGGCAGTTTCAACAAGCAAAAGAACTCAGATCTACGTAAATGACGAACCCTAAAAAGTTCACAAATATCAACAAAACATCACAAATCAACGCAAATCCAATGAGATTACACAAAAATTCACATATCAACTCAAATCCATAGAGATTGTTGAGGAGCTCGTCCTGGAAAAATGTGGAGGCAAGCAGTGGTAGAGCCAAACTATAAACTTAGGGGAGGGGGGGGGGGGGGGGCGCAAAACCGAATAGAAGAACAAAAATAAGAAGCAAAAGCCTAAAATCTGGGAAGATAGAAAAATAGCTAAAAAGTAGCCAATTTTAACATTGCTGAGAATCGATATACTACACACAAACTACCACCATGCTATCATAAAATTATTGCCTATATAGGAAAACATATACTAATTATTCAAACTCAGGGGGGGCCATGGCCCCCTCTAGCCTCTACCTAGCTCCTCCATTAGAGGCAAGCTACTGCTACTGAGATGTGTATGTGTGTCGTGCACTCGTGTGGGTAGCGTCGATCCGAGGAGACTTGGGCTTTTCTGTTTTCCGCAGCCAACGGTGCGCGACACCAAAGCGAAGAGGCCGTGAGGGAGAGTCACGCCGCAACGACTAAGAGCCGACGTTGTGTGAAGTAGCAGAGAGTTCGGGTTGATGGAGATGAGCTCGGAAGTCACGCAGATCTATCGCAGAGGAGTCGGAGGAGGCACGGCTACGAGCGGCGGCTCGAGGCTAGCAGGCGGTGGCTCGTGCACGGATGCAAGCCGTGCGGAGGAAAGGCATCCGCGAATGGTGGCGGCGAGGCTTGCAGAGCTTCTAGAATCATATGGCGGTGGGTGCGACGAGCTCGTGCTCGTGGTGGATAGCTGCGGAGGCTGGAGGCCGGAGCTAGCAGAGCAAAGAAGTGGGCTGCTACTATGTTATTTCTGGAGAGAGAGAGAGAGAGAGAGAGAGAGAGAGAGAGAGAGAGAGAGAGAGAGAGAGAGAGAGAGAGTGTGTGTGAGGGGAATAATGTGTGTTACTTTGTTAGGATTTTAAATATTTATAGGAGGGTAGTAAAGTCATTTTGTCTTAAATTATGGGTTGTGTATACTGATACTATATTTTGGGCTTTAGGCCCAATCTTTGGTTGTCTAAATATTAAGGTAGTTAGTTTATTTGTATTATTGATATTATACTTGTCCTTGCCTGTTTTTTTTTCTAAAAGATATTTGAAAGAATGGAGACAATAGGACTAAACAATCGTAGGACAAAAAGGAGGTACAACACAATGCTTCTGGATTTACCAAGAGACATACTTACGAAATCCTTTTGAGACTACCCTTGAAATCAGTTTGTTCCATCCAATGTCTCTCTAAGACGTTGAACAACCTAGTCGACAAAGCTTTTGTCACACAACACACTCGTCGTCAACATGGTGCTCATCAAGTACCTTAACTCATGCTTCTCGCTAGATCATTCTTGGAAACAACTCCATAACAACAAAGTCATTCCATTCACTTGAATACGACAGCAACGACGGCGCATTGCATATGAAAGAACATGGATTTGGCTCAAGGATCATAATCAAAGGCCAGCACATAAATACAATATACAATTTGTTTTCCGCAACTTATTATGCATTAAAGATGTCAACTATGGAGATCGGTGCTTCTTGTTCAATCCTCTCAATGGAGAAGTTCTATGGCTCCCAACTAGTAATGTGCAAGTTCCAGCAGCCTATTGTAGTTGTTACGACGAGCTCTACGACTGGCTTGCTATGGGATATGATGATACAACCGACACTTAAAAGATCCTTCATGTTTGCAAAAATTCAAAGTACAAGGAGAACATGATGGTGTCCCAAGTACTTGAGTTCGGCACAAGCTCATGGAGAAAAATAGACTCAGTCCCTCCTTGCAATCTGAGCAGCAAAAAAGCTTCTGCAAATGGAGATATGCAGCTGGTGGTTTCAAAAAACTCGAGGCCTAGAGATTGGGAAGAAAGTAACATAATTTCTTTTGACTTCAAGAGAGAAGAGTTTTATTGGACTTGTCATCCCACATTGAACAGTAGAGGCATGGGCATGAACTTGGTTAATCTAAAAGGATGCCTAGCTATTGTAGATGTTTGGTTCTACTCAACCATTGAGAATATGGGACTTACGGCCAATATCGATATATGGGTGAAAACTATGCAACGAAAGAGTGGGTGCTAGAGCACTTGGCAGTATCGTGTAATGGAATTTTATGGACAATTGCAATGAGTGGGAACATGCTATATTTTTCAAAAATGTAATCCAGAACATACCTAGAGCAATATTTTTGGATTTACGACGTAGTAGGGTTATCGAGAGGCTGGTAAAGTGTCTGACACCATTGATGCAAAACTGGACTATCAATTACACTCACAACCTTTTTTTGGTTGAAATGAACTTTCATTGAGGAAAAAAGCCATGGCTTTTCCAAAATAAATAAAAAGTCATACAAACAAAATTTAACCTAGAACTCCTCATACCTTAAATTTAGGAAATATGGAAATGAGCAGGGAAGTCACAAAAGCATATTATACAAAAAGTAATCTAAGGGGGGCAAAGACACTCATCATTCCTTAACACACAAGTTAATGATGGTGGTGGCCTTGCAGCCCATCAATCAAGATCCACCCTCATGTCACTTAGCCTTGCCGCCACATGTGCAGCGCAATTGCCTTCTCTCGGCACCCATTCCCATACCACCGATGGTATTCCCAGGCACATATGCCTAATCTCACGAATCAAAGGATAGATCCTCCAGCAGCTCGTCACTCTCTTATCCTTTAGAGCACACACCAACTCCTTAGAATTTGTCTCCAAAATCACATCCTCAGCACCTACTTCCAACGCCACTTGAACTCCCATTTTTGCAACTAATGTCTCCCCAACAAGAGCATATGCACACGTGACTCTAACTGACAAGTCATCCACCAAGAACTTGTACTCATTCCTAGCCACAAATCCTAAGCCTGCCATATTCAAATGAGGGTCCCAACTAGCATCACAATTAACTTTCACCTTTCTTGGATCAGGAGGCATCCACAACATGTTTCTCCTAGTCGAAATCGGAAAAACACAACAGCTTGTTACATCGATAAAGCAATGTATCGCACCGCTAGCTCTTCTTATAGTCACCTCAAGGGAGGGCTCAATATGTTCAAAAACAAAAGCACACCGACTCTTTCATATCTTCCATATCACAAAAACCATTGACCCCATCAAAAGAGTGTCTTCTGCCTTCTCCAGTGGTACATGAAGGAAAGACTCAAACTAGCAGCTCAATTGTGTCACCTTTTCCTTCTCAATCTTTAGACCAATGTGAGACCCAAACCAAACCATCTCAACCCATGGGCAGAGTAGCAAAATATGCTCAATAGACTCCTCCATAGCTCCACACAATAAACAGTTAGGTGAAGCCAGGACCTTCCTCCTGAACAAATTCAAATTAGTAGCAATAGATCTAGTAAGGCATTTCCAAATAAAGAGTTTAATATTTGGTAGCAGTTTGATACTCCACACTTCTTTCCACACATCAGCACTAATGGTCGTTGAACAATGATTATTTGATACTATACCCCATGTACTCAGAGAATGGAATCGATGATACCCACTTCTAATAATATAACTGCCACATTTATTCCATTTTCACACCATGCGATCTTTCTCATCATCAGTACCAATAGGGATCGCTTTAATCTTCTTCTAGGTTTCTTCATTAATCAGATTCCATATAGGACGCAAGTCCCATTGACCCGTGTCCACATTGATGAGCTCCACAACAATGTGAGGGTAACTGCCCTCAAGCTCCCTTACTGGTCTAATGCATCCATCAAAGTCATCAATCCATGTATCCCCATATATCGATGCTCCTACCATCCATAACTTGTCACCAAGCCTCTTTGATGATCATATTCTTAACAATAACCAAACAAACCATCCCTAAGATGCTCTGCCCCCCTTCTCAGCATCCCTAAGATCACATTGAGGGTGATATCTGGCTTTCAGCACTTGAGCAAGCACACAGTTAGGATTACACAATAACTTCCACACAAGCTTAGCAACAAGTGCATGGTTGAAAGACAAGAGGTCCCGAAAACCTAAACCTCCCTTGTCTTTTGGCTGTCCCAAAAAAGGCCAGCTCTTCTAATGCATTCCTCTTTCCTTCTCCTTGTTTCCCCACCAGAAATTGCTCATAGCTGAATTTAGCTCATCACAAAAACGAGGTAGGGTAAACTAAGCAAGACTTAGGGTAGGCCATACTGTCATTGCAACTATCTTTAACAACACCTCATTTCCAGTCCCCGAAAGAGCCTTCTATTTCCAACCACTAATCTTTCACAACAGCCTCTCCTTAACCAACCACAAAGCTTTCCTCTTAGATCTACTCCAGATCATAGGTAGACCTAGATACAAACCAGGATCCAAGGTCTCTGGGATACACAATAAATGACTCATGAGTCTTCTCATTTGTTCATCCGTATTAAGGGTGTAGAAAACACTAGATTTGGCACAATCGATTGCCTACCCCAAAGCCGCACAATAATTCTTCAACACCAACATAAACTTACTACAATTTTCCAAGGTGGCCTCTAGGAAATACAAAGCGTCATCAACAAAAAACATATGCAATAAAGTTGGACCTCCTTTGCTGATCTTTATCCCATGAATCTCTTCCACCATTAGTGCTTTCTTCATTCTTAAAGACAAGACTTCACTCACAATAAGGAAGATGTATGGTGGCAAAGGGTCACCCTGTCTTAACCCTCTTTTAGGTTTAAAAAACTCTCCTTACTTGCCATTTAACACAACCAAGTAGCTCATAGTTGTAACACACGACATAATCAAACAAATCCACCTCATTCTAAAACCAAAACATCTCATGGCTTCCTCAAGGAAGTCTCATTCCACATGGTCATAGGCTATCATCATATCCAACTTGGGCCCAAGCTCATTCCCACCGCCACCATGTTTTGATTTAAGATAATGAAAAACTTCATGAGCTAACATGATGTTATCTTGGATTAACCTCTCCGAACAAAAGCATTTTGATTAGGAGAAATCAAATTACCAAGAATCACTTTTAGCCGATTAGCTAGTAACTTATAGAGGATCTTATAAAAGTTGTTACATAGACTAATAGGTCTAAAATGAGAGGTGAATTTCAGGAGTTGGTACCTTTGGAATAAGAGCAATATGAGTTCTGTTCAAATGTTCCAGTACAACTCTCCCCTCTAAGAAATCCCCAGCTGTTGCATATACAAGTTCTTGTACCACCTCCCAACACTTGTGATAGAAAAGCCCTGGGTATCCATCGGGCCCAGAAGCCTTGAGAGCTCCAAGTTAGAAAGATGCATCTTTGACCTCCTCAATCGTAAACACAGCGCACAACCTTTCATTCATATCACTTATAACCACATTATGAACTCCTCCGAACACATCACCCCATTCTCTTGCGCCATTGGTCTCATAAACCTTCATAAAATGCTCATTGAAAGCTTGCCGGACAGCATCGTCACCCTCCCTCCAACAATTCTGCTCATCTTTCACCTTCAAGATCCGATTTATGTGTCTTCTCTGAATGGTGGTTAGATGAAAGAATTCGAGTATTAGAGTCACCCGCATTCAACCAGCTCACCCTTGACCGTTGATGCCAATACTTCTCATCTATCACCTAGAGATCATTAAGTTTCTCCATGATAGTATGCTGCCTCTCCACCACTAGCACATCATTGCTCCCCTGGATCTCATTCAACTCCTTCAGACAAGATTCAATGGCCACACCATTGTCCTTTCTTACCCATGTGAACTTTGGACCATTGCAACCAATGTCTATCAATAAGTTACTGTCCATAAACTCCCTCAACAGAACATGAAGATTAGGTTGCCATCTAGTACCACCCTCCATTTCATGTAGCCATAACAGCTTATTGAGATCACCCATTACAAGCCTAGGAGTACAATCATCCAAATTGGCAATCTCACAGCCTATTATCCCTAAAACACTACGGGTCGTTGGTAGAAGCAGAAACATGTGGGAACTGGAAGCAGCTTGGTTTTTCTGAAAAGTTATGGCGGATTGATTTGAACAGAAGTGGAACTGTGGAAAGAAACTGCTAAAGCTTATGGAGTCCTAAAACCAGCAAAGCTAAAGCTTTAAGTAAACAAGGTATCTAAGGGATTAAAAGCTTGATGCAAATCAGACCAAATCTGAGCACATTGCTATGTATCAAGGTTTTAGAAACTGGGTTCCTAACTCTCATACTCATGGCTATTTATATGCTACATTCTGTATATATTTGGAGATCTGTCATATTACTCTAAATTATTTCACAGCTTTAATGTGTATGCACAACTAAGAAAACACCTTTTGTTGAAAATTCAACAAGGCCCTAAGATGTAGAAATGAGAACATATTAAATTCTCTGCAATCCAGGCAGCTCCTTCTATAAGTTATATATTGATAAATTAAAATGATTACATTATTACAAAATAATCCCAATTCAAACCTGCTCTCCACTTTTAACTTCATATAAATAAATGCAGAAAGACCATGGAAATGAGAGAAGGGCCAACGAAGATATTTTATAATATTTCACTCGTCTACACTAAAATGTAAACATCTATTTTTGCTGTCTAATTGTATGTTCCACTAACAACATGAAGCAGGTCCAGACAAAAAAAGAAACATTTACCAGTAGAAGCACAAGGACAAGGGGCAGAGGTTCTAAATCAAGAAGTAATACACCATTGCCTGATTTCCACCATACAACCATATACGACTGTTACTGTTGCTCAATCTCAGGAGTCTCCTCGCCAAGACCTCGTTGCACTAATCTGTAATACAAAATACCCATGGTTGCCATGCATGCCCTGCACAAAAAGTGTAACAAAATTGCATTAGCAAAATGCATATTGATATATATGCTGTATTCCAAAACATTGCCTTCTTTTTAGAAATTGCGTGAACATTTCGCAGACACGGATATCAACTAGATACAAAACCAGGATCAATAGACATTACATGATTGCTATGACAAGAAGTATTTTTCTTGGATCCATTCTTGATGATTTTGGATGTCTGGTACGACCTTCTGGTGCATCAGTTGCAACAGCACCATCTTTGCGCTGGGGTGCGGTCACTGGTAATATTGGCAGTGTACTTGACCAGAATGGAAGCAATGCTCTAAGGAACTTGTGTCGGAATGGTCCTACAACCCATAAATATCCCATGAGTTTTATTATTATATGAATAACTTGACACGACCTCCATAAATTGAAAACAGAGCATGCATTAACTATAACCAGATTAAAGAGCACCATTACAGGATCAGAAGAAATGTCTTTCTCGTAATCCTTCTCTTTCTACAAGACACATCAATATGTTTTAGCTTAAGAAAGAAGAGGGATTACAAAAAAAAAAAATCATTACAGCTGTAATATCACATCATCAAGGCTATACTTCCATTTTGACTTGATGTTTTTATAGGAATAGGAGGTAGATAACACCAATAACATTTTACAAGGCTAACTACACGATACTTCTCATGTTTACTGGAGTTGCAATTAAGTGGTTTAAATATTTGTCAACTGAAGAATAGAAGAAGAAAAAAGTACATCTGTCATTACCACAAGTACTCCTAGATTCAACAGTAAAACATGCTAAATCAACATATTTGATAGCAAAACTTTAAAGGGCCCCATTAATTTCCCATTGACATAACTTTTTAACAATCCTGATCAAAACAGGGGAAGGCTTTTCAAACCACTGCCATACAAAAATACAATCATCAATGCAATAGACAAGTACAGCAATGGACAAGGATTTTTGCACCCAAAAAAAAATGGACACAGAGAAAGAGCTTTCTACTTACCCCTCCGTGAATACTTTTTATGATTTCCATCTTCATCATCTGCATAATATAAAATTTCAGAGTTTTGCCGCTCAACCTGGAATGCACCCTTTCGTGTTGTAGCGCCAGGCTAGAGTCAATGCAACAAAAAGGAAAATAATGGGATATAAGGGAACAAGAGAACACCACAAGACACGAAAGGAAACATATGACAGTCTGAATTGGCATACTATAAAGGAAAAAGTTCTCACTAAATATATAATCAACTCAGTAGATAACAAGAAACTCCTCTTACACCAACTGGACTTGTGCTTTTACTAAAATTCCCTCCTGAACTAGGACCTTCTATCTCCACAATGTCTGTCACTTGAAGTACAGTCGACCCTGCTCCAGATTCATCTTTTGCAAGCGAAGATGAGGTTGCATCTGAAGAAAACGCAGGTGGTGGACTACGGGATTCTATCGTCGATAGTGAAACTGGATGATTTCCAAACAAGTTCTTTTCCAAGCCAGTCTGCATAGTAGACAGATCTATTTAATCAAACTGTAACTAAAGCAGCATGCAAAAACAACTCTTCATCACTATAGACCAATGTACATATAACTAAAAATTATCTTTTAATTAAGTGCAAGGAAACCGCTTTATCACTAAAAGAAACAGTAAAGCATAAAATTAGAAATGGCAAAGTATAAATTGGGAAGCAGTATTGCAATCATGCATCTTGAATATGTAGTTCATGTGGATAGGCCCTTTTTGTGGAATAACATGCCCCACACATCCATGTGCATTCACAAACAGGTCAACTACTTGCTAGCCAAGAGGTAATGCTTAGAAACCTAATTTCTTCTCTATCCACTTTTTGGATCAGTGTCAGTATAAAACACGAAAAGAACTATTATGTGTCCTTGATATATAGGGTGTTAAAGCATTAGCCAGAGGAAAAGAATGTCATTCATGTTCATCGGTAACTAAGGGTTGACTTACATCCGAAATTATCAAGCACTGTTACAGATATGTAGCTCAATTTTTAAGGACACTATTCAAAAGACATAACTGTTCAATATTTTCAGGAACAAGACTTAGTTTTCCTTATTCTATTAGTATCGTTCCCACTTATTACTTCTACAATAGCTAATATTACAGAAAAGTGACTTGTAATTTTGTTAACTATACCTTTGTAACAATAAATCATGGGATAATACATCTATATCATGCACCTCAAGTATGAATGTTAAAGATGAAAGGAATTCAAACTACCGACAAAGTCCAAACCCAAAGCACATAAACACAAAATAGCTTTTTGATTCCACATTAGTTCTTCAATACAGTCAAAATAATTGTTTGTAACTACTTTTGTTGGATTCAGATAGAAAAATAGCTACCACTGACACACAGTGTCACCTAAACTATAACTACACACACAAGGAAATTCTATTATGTGACATAAAGAGTGAAGACCAAGCCTTGCCTGCATGATGGCTTCCTTCAACTTTGAATGAAGAAGGGATGCTGAATCTTTCACATTCTTGGGAGGCCATATCTGCACTACAAAAGAATATGTGAAAACAAACTACACACTCAAAGAGAAACTTCTCGGCACACACACGTGTAAATTAGAGGAAAACATGTTCTAACATTGGTACATCAATAACCCAAAAAGATGGCAGATTATAAATGTAATTATATTAGACATGCACAGAGAGGCTCAGAGGCACGTTAAGCCAGACAACAGCTTCCAATACTAAAAAAACATGTAAGCTTTATTTGCAAGTCCACAATCACGTCAAGAGAGGAAAAAATTAGATTAAAGCCTAAACAAATTTTGGTAAGAACAGCACAAAATAAGTTTCACCTCTAACTTATAATGCATTCACAATGCATTCTGTAACCCATTATTATTTCTGTTAATTTCTGTAACTTTAACCGACTACTTGTATACAATTCTCTCTTGCCATGTCCATAATAAAGTGGTTGTATACTAGGCCAGTTCATCACACAGAACGGTGGAAATTATTAACAATTGGGGACATCAAATATGCTGCAATGACTAATTTTTCCTGACATAGTACTAATTTATAGATTAAAGAAGTGTATTTTACCATCCAACAATACAAGTTTGAATAATTAGTGAACTTCTTAAGAAAATCTTACCGATGTGGAACAATGAGGACAAACATATCCAGCTGGTGCAGTATGCAATGGGAAACTCTTGATATGTGACACCAGGCAACTTGTATGTATAACATCTACAATGAACCCAAAAAAAAAAACCCCTTATAATATGTACTTTGAGATAACAAAGTAATAAAATAATGACAGTAACAATAAATTTCAAAAAATCAAGTAGTGACTGTAATAACTGTATCTTTAAATCACATACGCAGGCAACCAAGCCGAGTCTTTAGAGAGCCAGTCCCCTCATCAAGCACAACCTGACAGAGGAAGCATTTAGGAGGCCAATCGTACTCTCCATCTATCACCCATTCTGAGTACGTCTTTATCTACAAGAAACAAAAGATATTAGTTCCTGAAAGTGCCAGAATTGTGAATTGTGCCCAAACCCTGCTTCCCAGAAACACTTCAGCCAAACCTTTGGGCCTGTTTGGGTTTGCTTTCTAGAGCTCTAGAAGCGCTTCTGAGAATATCTAAAGTGCTTCTAAAATTAGTAAGCACTTGTCATGTGCTTCTCAAAACACTTCCAAGTGCTTCTGAAACTCAACAAAATAACTTTTTATAATTTTTTAAATTTTTCTCTATTTATAACAAATTTTGCTTTTAATTTCAAAAGTGATTTTAGACATTTTAAAAGTAATGCCAAACAGGCCCTCTAATGTCATAACCAGGTGTACTGTACCACCTTGGACTCAAAGATAACAGAAAGCAATAACTTTCTAAACAAAGTTAATTGCTTTCATATCCTATTCACATGTTTCAACCAGTAAGCTCCAAATAATCACGCTTTGCATACATTTGATGTTCAACTCTTTTCTCACTCATCCACACAAACAACTATGCATTCACAAATGTAAGAACCTAACCGGATGCACGTAATTAAAACTGAACTTGAGATCACAATGAGCCTAATAACTAACGAGAAGCCGAATTCGGATGCGAAAGTTCATCAAATTGAAGCTACACCAATGTGATCATCAAATTAAAATTCTGAAAAAGCCGAATTGCTTACCACACATATTTGATGCTCAGGAGCACAAATGCATTCTCCACAAACCGGAACCTTGTGCACAAAACAATACAGCTTGGTAGCCTAAAAATCAAAAAATCAAACTCATAAGCTCACGAGCTAGAAAACTCAGATTAAATCAAGGTTACAAGCTTTCAACAATCATCGAAACAGCTCCAATCTACGAGTCAAAAGCCGATATACCTTCAATTCAACAGACTTTCCGAGATCGGATTACAAAACCCGATCCGATCTACATTTTAAACCGACGAAAATCAAATCCTAAACGGCACCGGGTGATGGTGATTGAGAGAGATATTTGAATTACCTTCTTGCATTTGCAGACCACCATTGCATAGAGAAACCGGGTGAGTCACCAGTCGCGAGTTGAGCGACTGAATTGCTTGGCGACTCGGTGAGTTTTGTTCGTTATTAAGAAACCTTGGTGCATCAGATTTGCCGAAAGACCAAACGAGCCCAGAGAGCAGAGGCACTAATGGCTTCAAGAGTATAAAAGGAGAGATCCGTTTCCGATTTCCTTTTTTTAGTTTTTTTTTTCTTTCGTTGATTTCTGTTTTTCATTTTGTTCATTTATAGCTTTTCTAATTTTAATTTTATTTTAGGGGAAATGAAAAAAAAATCACTACTCTTTTTTCTTAAAAAAATCCACAATAAATTTTCAATTCTAAATAAATTCATTCTATTTTTTAAGTATGTAACAACTCAAATTTATTCTCATATTTATTATAGATGTCACCGATTTATGAAACTCATTCCTCTCTTTCTCTCTCTAAATACAATAGTAGAGCACCACTCCTCCCCGACTCTCATCACGTTGAGTTCAATCCGCCACCTCTTGGCCTTTTATGTCGTCCTTCGACACTGAGTACGTGTTGGACAACCAACGATGACTTACCATTGTCTTCTCCTTCGATCTCCTCCGACTCCGACGACCGCTCCATCTCAAAACGACAAGATAAGAGAAAGGAGAGGAGAGAGAAGCAGAGGAGTAAGAAAGAGAACATGATGTAGTGCCATGGGCTTGTTTCCATGTATGCAAGATGCGGTGCCATCCATGACTCAAAATGGGCGTTTACTTTGATGACAGAACACGATGTGGTCTCCTGGAATACATTATTATCAAGTTATGCTCATCATAGATTTGGGAAGGAGACTGCTGAGTTGTTTGATGAAATGAGACAAACAGATGTCAAACCAGATAATACCACATTCCTAATTGTACTAACTGCTTGTAGCCATATAGGTTTGTTGGAAAATGGACTTAAGTATTTCAATCTTATGATAAATGATGATTTGCTTAAACCACCCAAGATGGAGCACTATGCTACCATCGTTGATCTATTCATTGATTCACTCATTCATGGATAGCTGTCTTGAGAGCTGTCTAGGAAGTTATCTTGAGAGTTGTCTGGAGAGCTGTCTGGATAGTTGTCTTAGTTGTCTTTGGCTTAAGAACTGTGTTTCAGTACCAACTATACACCTAACTTTGAGTTAATTTTGTGTTGTAAAATGCATCATAAAGTGTAAAAACAAATATTTTATTTCGTAGGTTTAATCTATTGATTCACTCATTCATTAATAGTTGTCTGGAGAGTTGTCTATGTAGTTGTCTGGATAGTTATCTTTGGCTTAAGAATTGCATTTCAGTATTAACTATACACCCACTTTGAGTTATTTTTGTGATGTAAAATACATCATAAAGTGAAAAAACAAACATTTTATTTCATAGACTTAATCTATAGATTCACTCATTTATGTATAGCTGTCTCGAGAGCTGTTTGGATAACTATCAATTTGTTCATCCATTTTTCGGAAACCTGAGACTTATTATGGTCAAAAATAAACAATAAACAACTTTCTCTTATACGACATCCGACAATTTTAACTACAAAACATCGAATTTACTTTTGACCATCAAAATTCTAAAATCTTCAATTCTTTGATTTGGCGAACACTGATTGAATTAGGAAGCAACCAAACCATGGTTAGCTTCTTGGAGGTAAAAGCTACAAAGCCCAGTGACTCTCGTCGTTTGATTTGGCTTGAAATCAATCAACCCCAAATTTCTAGAATTTTTGGTTTTCTCGGACTTCTCTTCACATTTCTACATGATTCGGCCAAGGATAAGAATATGAGTTGAGGGAAAGAGAGAAAAGACGTTGAGGTGGTCATTTTTGTACCTTACTCGAAGTTTTTGGTGGCCGAACAACCTTGGTCTATCACCAATGATTTCACCGCGGGAGAGAGACAGTCAAGGAAGAGAGAGAATGTCGGGAGAGATAGAGAGAGATTAAAATAGAAGGGATGAACTGACTAACCAGTAAACCCTTTTTTAGGTGCAAAATTGTGTTTTATAACTTCTTGAGTTTTTTTTTTTGAAAATGATGTCAGCTAGGTTTTTTTTTTGAAAAAAATAGAAGTCATAAGTTGGACATGTTTTACCATGGTGTAATAAGTTGGGGTTTTTTTCTTTTAAATAATTTTTTCTTTAATTTATTGATCATTTAAAAGAAAAAAAATAAAAAATACAATATATGACAAAACTGTATGAACAGAGAAACAAGAAAATCTCTAGCTATTAATTATTATTTTTGAGTGAAACGATAGAAATCTCTATTAATTAACAGAGAATGAACTTGGCTTCTATTGAGATGTTAAGAACTCTCTCTCCCCCATTTTCTCCCGAAACTAAAAAAATCTAAGTCTCTCTTCAACGTCGTCGACCTCTTCTCCTCACCATCTCTAATTACCTCTTTCTCTTCTCATCCTCCTTAATTACCCTATTGCATATTGGTTCCATTTCCTTATCCCTCTCTCCTCTCCCGAAATCCAAATGGAAGCCGAAGCTGCTATGATGGCCGACCAATTTAAGGCGACTTTAGGTTTCGAGGAAAGCAATGATGACGACCTTGAGGTCGAGGACTTAGACCCCGCCAAAGACATGGCGACCAGAGGTGCTGGAGTCCACTACGTCATTGCGAGACTATTTGGGCCGATGGCTTTGCCAGAGATCGGAGAATAATCTTTCAAGGAAGCAATGGCAAAACTTTGGCATGGCCAACTCAAACTAGGGAAGATCGTGCTACACCGCCATAGTGTCAACCGATTCTTCTGCAAATTCGGCTATCCTACGATTCTAAAGCGAGATTTCACGGTGGTTATGGAGGAGTTCGATGGATTCTCGGATTCATACTCATGTCTAAAATGTCCCAAAGTCGGCTCTTGATGATGAGTGGGCTGTCAGATCAGAAACTCCATTGGGGATTTCAATTTCCAGGATAAAGCATCGATCAAATCAGGCATCCTCAAGCTGTTTGTGTGCATGGATCTCCGATGTGGGGTCATAATTAGCCGAAAATTTCGTTTTGCTTTGTCGTGTATATAGGTGGTGTCCTTTCAATTTATGGTGATGAAAGGCTTTTTTTCCCTTTATGTAACCTTTTTGTTCATAGGGACAACGACTACGTGGTGCTTAGGGCTCGGGCCGAGAAGAAAGCTAAGGCTAAAGCGACGACGCAGGCCTGACAACCTCCATAGAAGCCACTTGGTTTTGAGAGGACTGCGGCAGAGGGCCCGCCTGCGAAAGTGGCAAGCCCAACGGAGGTAGCAATGTCATCGGGGAATGTGTTGATGAATATCGAGGCGGCGCATGGAGTCCATGTGGTAGACATGCAGGCCACTTGAGGAGAGATTCAAGGACACTTGTCCTCCATGCAGGGGAACCCTCTTCTTGAAGGGGGCCCACTGACCTATTCATTTTTTTTTTGCAGGTATCAGGCTATTCCGGAGCCCATAGTCAGGCTCATTTGAGGCTTACCCTACGGTCCAACAAACCCTAGGGGATACCTCTAAGGCTACAGATTCTCATGTCAGATCTGAATGACTTAGGCTCAAGTCAGCATCATAGACAGTTCGATTATCTCTGAAGGAGGCGACCCTAGGGAATGCAGATGGGGCATCTTTGTTAACTATAGTTTGATTGGTGCATGCAGAGGACGCATCTTTGCTGACTCTTGGAAGATTGAGACTGTTGATAGAAGGGCAACGAGTAACCGTGTACCTAGGGTATCTAAGTACAAGTCTCGGAAGAAGAATGTGGCATTGACTCCAATTGCTGAGAAGATAGCTGAAGAGCAACAAGTGTTGCTATAGTTTGAAGTACATAGCTAGATAAGACGTGGGTGCCCCAGATTTTTTTGGTCATCTCTCAACGTCTAGCCTATCTAGTTATGTGATGACAGGTCTGTATTAAGCATGTAACAATATAGGTTACTTCAGGGAGCTTTTTCTACCAAGTCGATGTTCGGCGTTCTTCTTGTAATCTTTCAGCGCAATCAATTTTATAGTTTATCTCAACAACAACAAAAATGAACTTTGACGGTCAGGGACAAATCCAGAAATAAATTCTTAGTAGGGCTAAATAAATCTTGAGGTGCGAACATTTTTTTTAGAATTAACCTCTATAACACCTAGATCCGACATTTCAAATTTGGATATATATAGATAAGAATTGAGTCTTTGTTTTCAGTTATAAATTGAAAACTACGATACATATCGTACAACTTGCCATGGAGAAAAAGTACAACAATAAATAATAACTGCATGTCAAAGAGGACGTATTTGAGATTGGCTCTCAAGTCGTATAATAGTCACAAACTTGCAACATATATAGTGTATTATACGACTCATAAATGGAGAAAATGAGGAATTATAGCTATTAAGTTAAACATGTTGGTTATATTTCTTTTATTTCACCCTAAAAACTCACCGGACTAAGCCCTGGTAAGCCAGTATGTCGAGTCGCCATTGTTTACAATTATTATGGTTAAACTTATAATGCCATAAACTATCCTCAATGCAATAGAATTTATAGAAAACAACATAGAAGGACAATTGTAGTATCAATACTACAAAAAACTCACCCCCACTAGTATTTGGACAACCCAGGACACAGGCCTAAAGCCCAAAATGAAGTATCAGAAACTCAGCCCGTTAAGCCTATGAAAAAGATCATTTTTCCCATGTATATAGACAAAAAATTATTGACTGGCTGCCATTCTTTCATTTCTTCTGCTGCTACGAAACTGCTTTCTTCGATCGAATCTTTCTCCTCTCTAATTACAGTATTATACATTATAGATCCAATCAAAGTATCTACATCGATTTGGGACGCAGATTCGATCAGTGTCAGACTCATTTTTGCGATACAGATTTCATCAATTTGTAGCAGCAGCAGCTTTTGATTGTAGTTTCAATCGCAGTTCCAAGCTCGATCAACGAAGGTATGCACTGCTACTGCTTTTTTCTGTTGAAAATATGGATGATATTTATTTTCAGCATTTAGTTTCTGCATTAGTTATAGGTTGTCTGAATTATTCCGGTAACCAAATCAACTCATCATACCCTCCAAATTTGTGTGGTAGTCCAAAACTATGTCTAGTATATTCTGTAATTTTCGTAGGTTTTAGAATAGTCTAGCTTAGGTTTGTCATTATGTTTGTGTGTCTTGGTCAAATGTGACAACTTGCTGACATTTGCGTCTACTTAGTGTTTTAAGATTTAGTTTCACCAATTCTCTGCGGGTAATGGCTCATATTTATCACTTACTATATTAATATAATTACTCAAGAATATGGATATCTTTGTGGGTGGTTTTCCATCTAACACTAATCTAGCATGATATCATTATTCAAAACAACAAAGATATTTCTTCATCCCTTCTCTATATAACGAGAGCTAGGGGAGACATTCAGGTATGCCTTGACTTGAATTTATTATTATTTTGATATCATTATTGACTTGATCTTTGGAGGGTCTTTGCGCGGTACCACATTGTGCACTAACTTTGTTTTGTAGGCTTTTTGACGGAATGCTCATTGAGAGCAGCTTACTAAAGGTCTACGACAACAACAAACCGGATGAGGGAAGTCTCATTCCCTCAAACGATAATGGAAGCCGATCGACGAGCCAAGAACGTTCAAGATTGAGGGTCGACAAAATCAACTCTCATAATTTGGTATTGTCATTGAGAGAACTCTTGAATATTGTACTTATAGGATCACTTGAGTTCTCAATATATTCAACCTCAAGAATTATCACATATGTGATGAGTTCTAGAAATCAAAAGGTAAGAATGACAATCCAGGTTTCTAGATAACGAAGCCTCTGTTCATTGGAAGACCTGGGCTAGTACATTCCACTCTACATTATAATTCACATATCGTTAGAAACTACAACAACTCAACAAACCTGACATCAATCGGAGTTTGGAGTAAAGAGAAATCACATATTTACCAACCCATGTCAAATCCATGATGTGTCACTACCCTATATTGTGGGCCTATTTTGGTGATCTAATACCAATCCTAAGAGAGGTATTATATATCATTAGAGAGCTCTACAAGTATACTTTCTAACAAAATAAAAATCACAGCAATCAGAGCTGTGTAAAGGAAGTTATATTGAAAGTGCTACAACAAGACGACATGGTAGCTTGCAGGAAATCATGGAGTGACATATTGAATTTGGCCCCTCCTTAAGGAAAATTCAACACTTAATGAGGTGTGTTTGTAGATGAACAACCACCTTTATAAGCACGAACATTATAGGCTTGAGGATACCAAAACCAATTTCTCCAATAAACATTAGAAAGTTGAACATCAAATAGAAAGATGTGGTCAAGGGACAGAAAGTTGTGCAACCAGTGACCGATATCTTGTTCAACCACACACAAGTAAACCCCAAGGCTCAAAATGATGGCCAATACCTAGGGTCTTGAATGAAGCATTCTGAGAATAATTAGAAAAGAGTAGGAGAAGTGTCGAAACCCATCGAATCATCAAACATGTGGGAACTAATCCATATAGCAATTAAGGGAATTAAGGCTCAGAATAAAGCGTTGAGGATTATTGGGAAGATACTATCCTTGACCAACCTAGACTTCCATGTAAAGTACAACATGTGGATGATGTAGACATATAACTTGTTGGTGAACAAAGAAACCCCCAAGCACTCCGACCAAGCTTGTGGACCTCCAGCGAAAACCTTGGGTTTATAGAGAAGCATACAGAAAGCTATGGAAGAAATTCAAAAGACAGATCTGAGATTTTCTGTAGAACTGGGATCCTAGAGCCAAAGTGGCAATCCTTTTAAAAAGCTGGATCGGAGGAGCGAAACGCAAAACTCGGAAAGCTGAGGGGGGGGGGATCCTAAACCTGGAAAGTTGGGGTCATCATTGGAAAATTGTAGGAATGCTAGAGGATGACCATAAACAAAATGTAAAGGGAAATTCCCTTGACCAAATCCTTGATCCTCGGGGTTTCCACAATAAGCAACTCTTCAGAGCTCATGCAATGCTAAAGGAAAGAAGTTAGAGATCGTGTATGCCCTTGTAAGCAGTGTGAGAAGAATTTTACCTACTTAGTTAAGGGAGAAAGCTGCAGTTGGAATATGACATGTACAGAAGTGGGTTGGTACTCTTCCTAGCCAGTTTGGTCTTGAGCAAGCAGATTTAATGAGACCCTCAAGATGCTTCTTTGTTATGATCTCTTGCTTAAGCTAGATATTGTTTGTCATTATTAATGGGGCACAAAGAAGTGTGTAGCACAAAGTGATAACCTTTTCTCATTAGGGGAAGTAGATTCAATCACACAAGGCACTTAAATCTTCAACATGAAACTCGAGCTACTCAATAATTTGTTTATGAACCTAGATACCTTCATTTAGTCTTCCTCCAAAATTCAAATAAATTATTTCTTAATAGTAACTTAGTAAGTCATCCTTGCTTAGTTAGATGGTTAGTTCTCACCAATCTACAACGTTAAGTTTTCTTTGACAAGGAGGTGTGTAGTCTCATTTTTCTAAATAAAAAAAATCAACACGGATGATTTGTAACAAACACAAGTAGTATAAGAGTTTCTCATCACCTTAAGAAATACATTTGTACTATTATAATAGGAAGAGGCTTTGATTTCCCAAATTGTATGTTTCTTCCTTAGAGTCATTGAACCATACCAATCGATCCGGCACAGGGATGTAGATAAGGCATAAGCTATTCTCTCTATTCCCACAAGCCACATGGATGTGCCAGATCGATTGGTATGGTTCTATGACTCTACATCAAATGAAGAATAGATGAGAGTTTTATTCCAAGCTCCAGTAGTCTCCATAAGGTCATTGACTTTTAGACCCAAATGAATAGAGGAAGTTGGTCGAAACAACCTTGTTCTCGGTATCCAAGCATCAGTAGTGGCATCAATACTAGTATCATTCCCAACACGCCAAATCATACCATTTTGTAGTAAATATCGAGCCCCTAATATACTTCTCCAACAAAGCAAAGGAGAATCAGATAAAGAGGCGTCCCAAAAAGAGGTATTAGGAAAGTACTTAGCCTTGTACAATATGCTAATTAGAGAGTCTGGATTGCAAAGAATGCGCCATCCTTGTTTTGCTAGGAGAGCTAGATTCTGAGCACGTATATTTTTGAATCCCATACCACCCTCGTCTTTAGGAAAACACATCTTATCCCACGAAAGCCAATGGATCTTATTATTCTCTGCAGTACTCCCTCACTAAAATTTTACACACATTTGATGTAAAGAATCACAAAAATCCGTAGGCAATAAGAAACAATTCATGGTAGGAAAGGATTAAGCCACTACTCGGATTATGATGTCTTTACCAGCACTGCTTAAGAGTTTTCTTTGCCAACTTTCCAATTTCATGCTCAACTTCCCCTTGATGAATTCAAAAGTAGTTGGTTTCTTCCTTCCTACATACGTGGGAAGGCCTAAATATTTATCATGCTTTTCAACCACTCGAACACCAAGAACAACAACTAGGTTTTTCTTGTTCTTCTCGGAAACTCCCTTGCTAACGCAAATACTACTCTTCTCAAAATTGACTCTTTGTACCCGAAGCTAATTCATATTCTTCCAAACCTTTTTGCACTTGAGTAATTTCCTCCATAGAAGCTTTCCCGAACAATAAGTTGTCATCCACAAATAACATGTGAAAAATAGTAGGAGCTCCCAGACATATAGTAATACCTGTTAAGGGTCCTTCCGCAACCCTAGCTTCCAACAAGGCCGTGAAAGCTTCGGTTCCCAACATAAAGAGAAAAGGGGAAAATGGAGCCCTTTGTCTAATACCACGAGACAAGGAGATATAACTTTTCACCTGTCCATTCACCAAAAAGGAATATCAAACTGTGGTCACACACTGCATAACCAGAGCTATCCCTTTAACATCAAACCCTGGCTGAACCAAAATAGCCTCTAGAAAGTTTCGCTCTATCTGATCATAGGCTTTGCTCAAATCAAGCTTTAGAGAAAACACACATTTGGTATGAGAAGCACAGTTATGTAAATAGTGAAAAATTTCATTCACCACCAAAGTGTTATCTGAGTTAAGGCGTCCAAGAACAAAGACACTTTGGAAGGGAGAAACAATTTTGTCTAGAAGCAACTTCAATCTATTAACAATCACCTTCGAACATATGTTATTAGAGTACATTGGATAAAGAAATAGGGCGTAGATCAACCATTCTTTCTGGATTATGCACTTTAGGTATCAAGCAGATGTGTGTATATTTAACTTGTCCCAAAAGAGTACATGTATCAAGGAAATTAATCACTATTGTGCTCACTTAAGGGTCAATAGTCTCACAATACTTCTGAAAAAAATAGGGGAGCCATGCCATCTGGTCCTGGTGATTTTGTAGGATATATTTGAAATAGCGCTTTCCTCACCTCCTCGGCATTATAGGAACTGGTCAAGGTTGCATTCATCTCTGGAGTAACTTTTGGAGTAATCAGATTGATCACATCCATCATTAGAGCACTAGATGGCTTGCTGGCCAAGAACATAGAAGAGAAGTAATCCACTGTCACCTTCTCCAAGCCCTTCGATGACATATGTCGTAGCCCCTCTCATCCACCGAGAATTAATCTGATTCTTGGATCGTCTATTAGAGACTTTCCTATGGAAATATTTAGTATTTCCTTCCCTCTCTGTCAAGTAAGTAATCTTGGAGCAACCACTAGCTTCCAGTATTCCCTTTCAGCAGCAAGTAAACCATCGAGTTTTTCTGAAAGAACACTATGTTCCTTCCTTCATGAATCAGTGAGAGGTTGGGAGAGCACCGTAGTTAGTCGGCCTCTTAAATTCTCTATCTCTCGATTACGGTTCCCGAAGGCTCATTACACTGCCTCAAACATAAGGGAACCAAGTCGAGACCATTTCCGACTCTATTTTATCACTTCTTACCACTATTTTTGAGAGGCCCCAAATCTCTCAAATTTATAGCGTCTAGGTTGCCTAGGCAAAGGAATAGGCTCCTCCCTCTGTATTCCTAGCAACACCAGAAGATGGTCTCCATGTATTGGTGAGAGATGTGTAACTTTACTTCTCGAAAATAGATTGATCCATGATCGCATTACCACTGCTCTGTCGAGACGACATCGCACCCCTCCGCCTCCCCACTTAGATGGAATGCCAGTAAACCCTAAGTCAATCAATTCACCATATGACTAGCAGTTTCAAAAAAACTGCATCTACCCTTCTCTTCGTGTTTCCCCTCCATCTTTTTCATCATTATGGATAATTTCATTGAAGTTTCCAATAACCACCCATGGAAGACAGGAGACATCACTTAGGGAGCATAATATATCCCATGTACAATGTCTTTCGGACATTGTCGTTTGTCCATAAAATCCAGTCAATCTCCACCGAGCAAATCTTGAACTCGGATGAACAATCACATCAACATGTTTGGATTTGGAGGAACTCAACATTGATCTCATCGCTCAAAAACATGGCCAAGCCACCTGACTGCCCCGCTTCTCCTTCTCCATTGTCGCTGAAGACAGCGCGCCTCACATTCAGGAACCTTAGAGTTCCACGCAGACTAGCGATGTAATCTTAGTCTGAGACTTTTGTTTCACTCAAAAAGATTAACGAGGGCTTATTTTGACGAACCAGCCTCGTAAGAGCTTCCACCGATGAATCATTGACAATCCCCCGCCAATTTCATGTCAAGACATTTATGATGGCCGACAATATTCCGAGAAACCTTAACCTTGGCAAAGGCAACGACGCTCCTTATCCCAAATATCTAACTATTTGTTAGGAAACTATGTTTGCTGATTCTTCTTGATGAAATCTATCATTTCTTAGAAATTCTCTGATTCTGCAGCTTTGAATGTCCATCCACCATCGTCAAAATCATCATTTCCTTCTTCCAAATTCGACATCAGTGCACTTGAATTCTAACTCCCATTCGAAGCTAGATCCTCGAATTTCAATTTGTTATTTACTATAGTCGTCTCTCTCGTTGCAATCAATGCCAACTATTAAATTTAGAGATCCAATCTTTATTTGTACTATGTTTAAATTCATAGATAACATCCTTCTTCTTTTTAAAGGGAGATAATATCCTTATGTTCGTTCAATTTTTATTTAATAATGACTAAATATGTCGAGAAAAGGAAAATAATAATTTATTATTGGGAATACTTCTGAGGCCCAAGCCGCAAGCCCATTTGACAGAGGAGCAGCCCAACCCAGAAAGGATGTCAAAATAGAGTGACCGAGTCAGCGCGAGTGAACTGGTTCTGAGTGTGTGTTTTTGAATTTGAAAACGATTGGGGAAACTCGGGGGGATCATTCATCATCATCATCATCTCGTGTCTTTTCAAATCTACCTTCCCTCTCTCTTTTCTCTCTCATCCCGCCCTTCACTCTAAAACCACCACCACCGCCACTCTCTAGCTCCTTCAATTTTTTCTCAAAA
Source organism: Geum urbanum (assembly GCA_946800695.1). NCBI lineage: Eukaryota > Viridiplantae > Streptophyta > Magnoliopsida > Rosales > Rosaceae > Geum > Geum urbanum. Next base: position 5,048,948 of record OX327007.1, on the reverse strand, counting down.
CCCTAACCACCGCCGCTGCATCATCCCGCGGCGATGACAGCTGTCCCTCCGCCGCCTTCCTCCGGCCGAGAGCTCTCCAACCCCCCCGCCGACGGCGTCTCCAACCTCCGCTTCTCCAATCACAGCGATCACCTACTCGTCTCCTCTTGGGATAAGGTTACGCCCTCTCTCTCTCTCTCTCTCTCTCTCTCTCTCTCCCTAATCTCTCTGTGATTTTCTCTCTCAGACCGTTCGATTGTACGACGCGAGTTCTAATGTGCTCCGCTGCGAGTTCACGCATGGTAGTCCCGTACTCGATTGCTGCTTTCACGACGATTCCTCCGGCTTCAGCGCCTGCGCCGACAACACCGTCCGACGGTAAGTAACCTCAAATCCCTATTTTCTCTTTCTCTTCTGCTAATTTCCACTCCGAAATGACCGATTTAGCCTTCTGCTTCTGTGTACGATTGTGCCAGGCTCGTCTTCAACTCCAATAAGGATGATATTATAGGAACGCATGATGCGCCTGTGCGTTGCGTTGAGTACTCATATGCAGCAGGTCTGTAATTTTTGAAATGTTATGTAAATTTTCGGTTCATTTTAGGTTTGGTAATGTGCTTTGTTGTGTTTGTTGTTTTGGTAATGTTGATGGAGGTTAAGAATTCGTTACAGTGTAAAAGTACTTAGATTGGGTTCATTAGCTGTTGATTTCTTCCTTCTGGGGGACTGCTTCCTAATTTGTGTGTGGTGGTAATTGTCAGGGCAATTGATCACCGGTAGTTGGGATAAAACACTCAAATGCTGGGATCCTAGAGGCGCCAATGGACAAGAGCGTACTCTTATTGGGACTTATGTACAGCCGGAGCGTGTATATTCTCTTTCTCTGGTTGGAAATCGATTAGTGGTTGCAACTGCTGGAAGACATGTGAATGTGTACGATTTGAGAAATATGTCGCAACCTGAGCAACGTAGGGAATCATCGTTGAAGTACCAAACTCGATGTGTTCGCTGTTATCCTAATGGAACAGGTAACTTCCTCTTGAATGTATCAGCTTCTGGACTGTCTTATATATGGGTTTGTGACTGTCATGCAATATGACAGGGTTTGTATACCCTCGTTTTGTGAGGGCAATGTATAGTTCATCTTTCTAATGCTTTTTATTACATTTTGTAGGTTATGCTCTTAGTTCTGTTGAAGGAAGGGTCGCAATGGAGTTCTTTGATCTCTCGGAGGCTAGTCAAACCAAAAAGTATGTTGAAAATACTTTCAAACAATGCCATTTTCTGATGACATTCAGAAGAATGCTGTTTCAAAATTATAATGGGAAGAGTGGTTACTGACATCTATATCAGCAAACCTATCCGTGATGATTAGTGACTTCTGTCAATAAATTAGCTTGGTATCGGCATAAAATGTGATTCTGTTGGTTCCCAAAAGCTTCAAATGTTGGGGTGCTGTCTATGCTTCTGTAGCTTTAGTGTTTCCTGGTAAAATTAATATATCTTTACTGTCATGCTGATCCTGTGCACTGAGTTATGGGATGCTGTCTATGCTTCTGTAGCTTTAGTGTTTCCTGGTAAAAATAATATATCTTTACTGTCATGCTGATCCCGTGCACTGAGTTGTGGTTGGTTAACTGGTTTGAAGGCCTTGTCCGTGCACACTTTTTTTCTTTTTCAAATAGCCATGCTGAAATTTGATGTAGTGTTAGTTGTGTCTATCATCCTTATGTTGTTGGTATTAACTTTGTTGCAGATATGCATTCAAGTGTCATAGAAAATCGGAGGCAGGAAGGGACACTGTATATCCAGTAAATGCAATTGCATTTCACCCCATGTAAGTTATTTTCTGTCCTGATGCTGCGTCTGTTGAACTTCTGATTCTTCAATTCATGAAATTCATAATGTGATATGCCAAGTTTGTGCTTCCTGTTGCACATAAGTAACTTTTGGTTTTCGAAGTAGACACTTTGGTTCAAGAATGGGTTCCATACATCTATAAAGCAATTAAGGGTCAGAGTTGTTTCTGGAATGTGTGAGCTGAATTAAAATGCAGCTTGAGTTATCAATTTCCTTCATTTAACTGGTACTCTGGTTTTCAAGAGTCTAAAGATGTTTTTGTGTATTACTTGACACGTGGAAGTATTGGACAATTACAATTTTCTTTCACTCAAGTAGAGTAGCAATTACAGTATCTATAGTTGAGTAGTGTTTACTTGGACATTACGCATTTACAACCTTGCGTTAAATTGAAAATACGTTCTTGACCTGAGGATGAACATTACTCAACCATTTTATCACTTCAATAGTGGTGCTAGCACTTTCTTCTCTCTGCATGCTTATTTAATTGCTATATTCTGGAATTCCATTGCAGATACGGTACTTTTGCTACTGGAGGTTGTGATGGCTATGTAAATGTATGGGATGGGAACAACAAAAAGCGGCTATATCAGGTAACCACGTACCTTAAATAACACTAGTCTTGACTTCCCTGTGAAGAATTCAAGTGATCAAGTCTAAATATGCTCTTTGTTTTGCCAGTACTCAAAGTATCCAACGAGCATTGCAGCTCTTTCTTTTAGCAGAGATGGCCACTTATTAGCTGTAGCTTCAAGTTACACATATGAAGAAGGAGATAAACCGTAAAGACCTGTGTCTATTACTCCATCTAGTAACCACTATACTTGTCTTATCTGATCATTTATCCATCTGATCTGTTAATTGTTCATCTTGCAGTCATGAGCCAGATGCCATCTTCGTTCGCAATGTCAATGAGATTGAGGTCAAGCCAAAACCAAAAGTCTACCCACCCTAATCCGCCAGAATAACAAGAATTGCTGAAGTAACCGAAAGAAGACAATGAAGATGAAATTGTAGAATTGTGCTTCTCGTTTTAGTGGAACTGTGAACATATTGTTTTCTCTTGTACGCTGTGTCTTACTGTGTAATGGTTAAGTGCCGATGGTTTGCATCACCTTGGCCTTCTGCATATGAGAACTTCTTTACACTTTTAGAACTCAGAAACTATGATACCTTTGTATGGTGATTCATTGCCTTTTATTTACGTATCAAATGGCTTGGAACCACTTCCAACCAATTCCGTGTATCATCATTGCCCGTTCAAAATTTTCATTATTCATTCCCTCATGAAAGCTCTTGGTGGCAAGTTTATAGAACCCTCCAACATTGGAGGTAGCCTTACTAGCACCTTTTACCCATAACTTCCCATAAGTCTCGAACCGAATTGAGTTGTGGACTTGTGGGAGATAAATTCGACTGGGAGAGCCTCCCAATGAATATTTTAGGCAAAGAAGTTGAAAGAACCATAAGTAAGAATAGGTTAATTCAAACAAAACATGTACCAGCGTTTGGATTATTGAACAAAACAAAGGATTGTTGGCATAAGTTCATTAGGGGGAAAAATAAATCAGACAAGTCTTGGAGAGGAAACATGATGTTTATAAACCAAAAAGAAAGGCCAAAGACAGTTCTCAAAACCTTTTGGTTCTATAAGCTATTGTTTTTGTGCTTTCTTGGACAATAATTCACAAGTCATTAACATACGAACTACCAACATATACAGCTCCAGAAATACAAATATAACAGCTGCCCGGTCTTAATTGGGACATCATATCATTGTCTTTGATCAAAACCCCACATGCAGCCATCTTCTAAAAAGGCGGTGGGGAAGAGACGACCAGCTCCGACATTCATTTTCTATATGTTTGCATTGATATCCTCTTTGGATCACCTAAATCCAGACGGAGCTGCCTGCGGCCCTGCAGCTGCTCTCCTCATAGCTCTAGATTGAGTAAGCATCTCCTCGTAATTCTGATAAACATCAAAAACTCATTTAACAACAAGCAGGTGTTATGCAACAAAAAGCACAAGGAAACTATGGTAGAGAAAAAAAGGTTACCCGTTTCTCGAATACTGAATCGCGCGAGTCAATTATCTTGTCAACAAGACCATATTCTATTGCTGCTTGTCCTGTAAAATATTTCACCCGCCGGATGTCTTTAGCAAGTTCTTCCTTGGATTTCCCTGTTCCTTTTGCAAGCAGTTCAATGTAGTAATCGGCATTTACATCCAGTTCCTTGGCCTGAGACAAGTTTACACACTACTTATTAGAGACAGAAAGAGGAAGAGAAGGGGTAACAGGGTGACATTAGATAGTACCTTGATATACATGTCAATGGCTGCCCCACTTGACTTGCTCACTATAGGCAGATGTAGCTTTGCTGCAATTCAATATAACAAGTGGAATATAATTCTCGTTACTGCTTTCTTAAACTTCATGATAAATTGTCAAGTAAGGCCTAATATTAAGAAGGAAACATACTGGAGGAATTCGGCTGTACAGCACGGTAACCCTTTGCTCCAAGTGCCAGTAGCATTGCTGCTTGACCATAGGCCATGCCACAATTCACAGTATACACGTCCGATTTGACATACTACATGCAGAAGGACACAGGTAAAACAAGAGCAGATCAGATAACAGGCTGAGAGATGCTAAATTAATCCAGCTAGGGAGATTCAATCAATATTCATCCTTAGTCACAGAAATAGGTGCAAAATATTGGACATTGTTCAATTACACCATCCCATATTAATGAGAAGATAACCATTTTAGTTTGCTTCTACATCTACTTGTGCAAAGTATAATTACATGCCATAAGATATCTCATTGAACAAATAATTATACTTACATTCATCATGTCAGCAATGGCATATGCATCAGTCTCGGCTCCAACGCTCTCCCTCTTTTCATTCTGAATTGCAACAGCCAAAATGAATACAGATTGCTAATGCTTCAAATAGCAAATATGAGCAGGCAATTCTAAAATAGTATCTCACACTTCATCAAGTAAATTGACTGAGAATTACTAGTACTTCCAAAACTAACCTGTGTTCCAGATGAATTTATGTACAAATATATAGGCTTCGAGGGGTTATCGAAATCCAACCACATAAATTGAGCAACAAGAAGTTCAGTCACTTCTGGCACAATCTACCATACAAAAGCAAATACACAAAGTCAGTATTCCGCACGTACTGAATGAGTAGAAAAGTGAGATACATCAAAATGTTCCGTCTTACCGGCATGCCCAAGTAGATTATACGAGCATCCAATAGTAAAGAAGGCAAATCCGGAGGAGCAGTTTTGGGTCTTCCAAATCCTCCTCTCGCGCCACCACGGTACATGCTCACACTCATACTATATTTCGCAACACCCCCTCCATTTTCCATGCCCGACATAGTCCACACCCCTCCATGGTTCAAATAGTTGTGAGCAGACGAAATGCTCTCCTGCGAAAACAGTCAATGCTCAATTGCAATTCCAACAAGACATTCAGCTTGAACTTAACTCAATACACTAGTCTAATATAATACAGTACCTCTGTAACACTCTCTGCCTGACGTCTGCAAGGATTGTCTTCCGTCATAAACATATCCATTTGTGAAGGAGATAGACCATACAGAGATTGCGGCACATTCTTGTAATTATCCATTACTACAATGAACAACACAATCAGGTAAAAACATAAGATAAATATTCAATCTTTACACGCAAACCAATCCAAAACGTTAAAACGATGAATACCCATCTGCGGAAATGAAGAAAGAGTCAATATACTCACATCCATCTATGAGATTCTCTTCCCTGAACTGCTTTGGGACGTTGTTGGAAGCAGCTACGGATTTGAAGCTTCTCCCAGCTGTGACGACGGCGGCCCTTCTGGGCGGAGCAGAAAAGATCTTGGTACTGCCATGGAGGAAGGTGTTGTCGATAACCGGGGAAGAAGGCGGAGCTGAAAGATGGCAGATTAGAGACGTGGCCATTGGAGGGAGTAGATTTTGTGGAGCTCAGAGAGAGTAGGGGTATTTTTCTTCTGTCTTTCTGTGTAACTTGTTATTATTACGAGAGTTTTGAGTTTAGAAGCGAAAGAGGAGCCAAGGAGAGGTTGAGGCTTCCGGAGCCTGTGTGGGTAATACGGGTACGGGCCGGACTAGGATTTAGATTTTGGATCTTCAATTTGTTCAAAATTAGAAAAGAAATCACTCTTTAGCTTCAATTTGTTTGTTTTTTTTTTTGTTATTTTGAATACACTAGGCATAACAATGTGAAGAACTGAGATTGACCCCACATTGGTTTCACTATATACATGTTGAATTAACCTGACAGTAAAAAAACACTGAGCCAATATCTATAATCAAAAAATCATGAGAGCATAATTAATGAGGTAAAGTTCACTTTGGTGGCATTCGTTCTCCAACCCCAGCACATGAATTAACGTTAGAGGTGTTACATTTTTGTAGTTAAGAGATTGCATATATATCAGGATTCTTCATAGATGCGTAATAGTCGTACGATTTTTGACATAGGTGGTCGGAATTCTGGCATCGCCTACAAGATGATTTTGCATAAAAGGTGAGTTGCCGCCCTCGCCAACCGGCTTCAAATATGTCAATAAACACGCTATATGCATGAGATATATATATATATATATCTCGCTTCCGCACTTGTATTTTGTTGTTTATTTTGTTCATTGAAAACAAAACAAAAGGCTTACTTGTATGCAAGCATAAATAATATCCGCCAAGTAAGAGAAAGACTTCATGCTATACTCTCCACTTAGTGAGGGATCAACCATCCTTGACAGTGCTCCTATGTCATGAAGCTTTGGGATCGCCCATTGAACCAAATATTACTCACTTGGAGGTTGTGACCTGGGTATTTTATAACAAGAACTCAGCTTTTAGATAAAGTTAATTGCAAAGAATGGAATATGGAATTTTGAAACAACAGGGAAACAAACACAAAAACACACAGAGCTAGCTAACAGTGATGCATGATATTCATTTGTACGTTTAGCAATGTTAATGCTAACCTGTCATAGGCTTTCCGCTCTGTTAGGAGCTCTAACATTACAACTCCGAAGCTATAGACATCACTTTGCTGAGTACAATATCTACAGACAAATTCTGATGTAGAAGCCACCTGAGAATCAACTTGCACACATTGTCAGCTCCAGATAAGATGCATGAACAAGGTCTATATATAGCTTGCATATATTGCACAAGCAAATGGATCAATGGGAAAAATCACACACGAATAACTTGAGAGTATGAAAAGTTAGGTCTGACTTGCTGAGGGACGCAAAATCAAAGGAGCCAAACCGCAGTCGGAGACTCGTACTTGAAGCTTTTGATCAAGAAGAAGATTGGCAGAATTGAACATTTGGTGCACCATCGGTGGTTGACATACCTCGTGCGAGTACCTTAAATCACGTACCACATGTAGTGAAACCAATCAGGCCATCAATTAATTAAACATTCTTGTACATAATTAACAGCCAAATTCCCTACATCAAGTCTATGCCTATAAACGCGATGCTTCTCAGCCCTAGCGCCGCTTGCTTTTCTTCTTCTCCTAATTTTCATTGATCCTCTTTGATGTTATCGGATCTCTCATGCAAAAAAAAGGCTTCTTCTCTTCTGCACCTAAGACAGCGTTGCTGTTGCGATCTCTCCCCTCCCAGTCGACTTTTTTGTCTAGAATAAGTCTGAAGCCACTACGTTTTCCTTGTATGGCGTCAAATCTGCAACTTCTCCTCCTTGGGGTTGGCGGCGTAGCGCTTTGCTGGTGCATAGAGGTCCTCTGGTCTCGCGAGGGTTGCGAGTTTTCAAGCCTGGGGTTTTTTCACAAAGATTTTGTTTTGGAACTCCGTCGATTTTGTCGAGGTTTACTACGGCTTCTGGTTATCACCAATCTGGACAACGTACGTTCCTCAGTGAAAGGGTGGTGATTTTTGCGACCGGGTGCAATCCTGTTCCAATCCATGATCGTGAAGGTGTTTGATCTTTTGTGTGGGTGCTCTGTTAGTGGCCGTCTGGCGGCGGCATCAATGACTGTGGTGCGACAAGTTTGGGGTTGGCTGGTTTTGGTGTTGCAGGTCGGGCCAAGTACTCCTCTACTGTTTTGGTACCTCTTATGCTGACTTATCCTACTTCTCCTGCTCCGCCTAGGAAAGAGCCTTCTGGATCTTCAAGGAAGAGAAAGGAGAATGCCGAGTGATCAAGGCCTCCTCTTAGCTTACTATGACCAATTTTAGGGTGTCTTTCTTGAGGTGATTGAATGACATACCACAATTGCGTGCATCGGTGCCTCCAGTCTATCTCTCTCTCATTTTGGACTTCCTCTTTTAGGTTCTAGTAAGCTCAACGTTTTTGTTGAGTTTATCGTGCTTAAAGAATAGTATTTGTCGCATCTACTATTTCCTCACTCCAGCGGTAAAGAGAATTATAAGATGAAGGTAAGACTTCGTATTCTGATTCATATGGTATACACACATATATACAGAGGTCATTCTAATCTGATCCACTATTCTAGGAGTGACTATCGTAGGTGTATCAATCTAGTTGCTGAAATAATGCAGAAGATAATACAAATTATGCAGTTGTTATGTAGATGTGCCAGTATCCCTAATTACTCGGGATCTCTTTCCTCAATACTCCCCCTCAAGTTGGAGTGTATGTTAATTACACTCAACTTGCTCAAAAGTTCAGTGAATTGCTTTGTACTCAACGGCTTAGTGAACAAGTCTGCAGGTTGTTCTTGTGTTCGAATGTGGACTGTCTGAACTAAGCCTCTTTCAACTTTCTCTCGCACAACATGGCAGTCAATCTCTATGTGTTTCGTACGTTCGTGAAACACAGGGTTGGATGCTATATGAATTGCAGCTTGATTATCACAAAAGAGGTTCACTGCATGTGACTGGTCCACGTTCAAATCTTTCAAAATGTTTCGAAGCCAAGTTATCTCACGACAAGTTGAAGCCATAGACCTGTACTCAGCTTCAGCGCTCGAGCTAGACACTGTTCCTTGTTTCTTTGTCTTCCATGAAATGGGTGCGTTTCCAAGGAAAATGCAGTATCCAGTGATGCTTCTTCTTGTGTCTCTGCAACGGGCCCAATCAGCGTCACAATATGCTTTCAATTCAAGTTTCCCTGTAGAAGGTAGAAGAATTCCTTGTCCAGGTGCTTGTTTAAGGTATTTGAGAACCTTGTATGCTGCATCTAAATGTGGCTGTCGAGGCTTATCCATGAATCGACTCAAAATATGTACTGCATACACAAGATCAGGCCTCGTAATTGTCAGATAAATGAGCCTTCCAACTAACCTCCTGTATTGAGAAGCATCTTGCAATTCTTCTCCATCACTTTGCGTGAGCACCAAGTTTTGTTCCACCAGAAACCGATAAGGCTTGGCACCTAAGAAGCTAGCATCTTCCAGAATCTCCAATGCATATTTTCGTTGGCACATGACAATCCCTTGCTTGGATCTTGCTACTTCTATTCCAAGGAAATACTTTAGCTTTCCCAGGTCCTTCAATTTGAAATGATTCGCAAGGAACATTTTGGTGTCTTCTATGTCTTGCAGACTATTACCTGTCAGTATCACATCATCAACATACACAAGTAATGCAGTGAACCTGCCATGGGCATTTCGGACGAACAATGAGTAATCCGACCAGCTTTGCTTGAAACCAGCTTGTTTGAGAGCTTGAGATAGCTTTAGGAACCACTGCCTCGAAGCTTGCTTGAGCCCGTATAAGGACTTGTGTAATTTGCAAACTCTTGTCTCCCCCTTTCGTCCGAAACCAGGTGGTAACTGCATATAGACATCTTCAAATAAGTCACCATTGAGGAAGGCATTGTTGACATCCAACTGATGAAGGTGCCAATTTCGAATGGAAGCAAGACCAAGGAGAACGCGAACAGTTGTCAGTTTGGCAACAGGTGCAAATGTTTCTCTGTAGTCAACGCCTTCCACTTGACTGTATCCTTTCGCCACTAACCGTGCCTTATACCGTTCAACAGTTCCATCTGGATTATGCTTGATTTTGTAAACCCACTTGCAGCCAATTGGTTTCTTGTGCAAGGGTAGTGGTACTAAACTCCATGTCTTGTTGGCTTGGAGAGCATCAATTTCTTTGTTCATAGCCTCTCTCCATTTCGGATCTTGAATGGCCTGAGAAAAAGATTGAGGCTCTCTTTCTAGAGTTATGTGAGCAGTGAAAGCTTTATACATTGGAGAGAGTCTGTCATACGACAAGACATGAGAGATGGAGTGATGTGTACCTGAAGATGTGACCTCGCTCGATGAAGACGGCGGAACGGTACGTGAAGGAAGGACTGCCTCAACATGAAAGTCCTGCAATATGGTTGGTGTTCTGGTTGGTCGAGATGATCGATGTACTGGGGGTTCTTCCGGTGGTGTGGGAGGCAAGGTTTCTGGTGGTGGTGTTTCTGTTGGTGTTGGTTCGGGTGAGTCTGGTTGGTTGTCGTCAGCGGAAGTTGTGGTGGTGTGAGTGTGAGTTTCATCATCATGAAAAGATTGTGTAATGGTAGGAGTATTTTGTGGGAGATGTTATGGAGTATTTTGTGGGATAGAGGTTGGATTGGTAATGGCTTGATAGGGAAATTCAGTTTCAAAAAAGATAACGTCCCTTGAAACTAGGACTTTCTCTTCTGTCAAACTATAAACTTTGTAACCCTTTTTCCCATGTGGATATCCCAAGAAGATGCATTCAATGGACCTAGGATCGAATTTGCTAGGGCGGAGAGGATGTGTGGAAACAAAACAGCGTGAACCAAAAACTCGAAGGTGATCATAGTTTGGTGGTTTCTGAAACAAAATTTCAAATGGTGTTTTCCCTTGGAGAAGTGGTGTTGGGGTTCGATTTATCAAGTAAGCTGCTGTGAGTATGGCATCCCCCCAAAAGTGTTTAGGCAAGTGTGCTTGGAACAATAGGGCTCTAGCTATGTTGAGCAAATGTCTGTGTTTGCGCTCAACAACACCATTTTTTTGGGGTGTGTTGACACAGCTTGTTTGGTGCTCAATCCCCTTGGAGGAAAAAAAACTGTGTGTGTTTGAATTCTGGGCCATTATCACTTCTAACAATCCTTACCCTTTTGCAAAACTGGTTCTCTACAAGGTTGACAAAATGAACAAGTAAAGATCGTGCCTCTGACTTGTGTTGCATAAGATAAGCCCAAGTACTTCTTGAATAATCATCAACTATGGTTAGGAAAAATTATGCACCAGAAATAGCTGGTACATGGTATCCCCCCCAAATGTCTACATGAATCAATTCAAAACAATGATTACTGGAAGAAGTGCTTAAGGGAAATGGTTTTCTAGTGAGTTTGGCTAAGGGACAAACTGAACAGTTGCTTGTATCACAAGCCTTATTTTGCAGAAAGGGAAACATAGCTAAAACTTTATTTGATGGGTGTCCAAGCCTTTGATGCCATAGGTTGGGTGTTTTGGTGGTGACCACATTGCATGTTCCTTTCCCGGGCAGGTCAAGGCAGTAGAGTCCTTCACGTTCACTTCCCGTCCCAATCGTCTTCCCCGATCGAATGTCCTATATGAAACAAACCCGTTTGAGAAAGATTGTTACATGAAACGTATCAAACACAAGCTTGCTGATAGATATCAGATTGAGGTAAAACAATGGAACACATAGAACATTGTGAAGGACCAAACTCTCTGTAAAAACTACTGTCCCAACATGAGAAACTTTGCTTAGAGTTCCATCTGGCAATTTTACCAAACGGTGATTGATTTCCTTTAGAGAAGTGAGAAACTTGGGATGGCAGACTATGTGATCACTGGCACCACTATCCAAAATTCATATAATATCAGTTGTAGCCTTTGAAATAGCAAGTGCTTTACCTGAGAAGCTTTGGTAGTCGAGAGTTTTACCAACTAGATTAGCAGATGGCTGACTGGTTTGAAGCATCTCAAGCATTTGAGGTTCATCATCTTGCTTCTCGGCTACAGATTTGATCTTGCTCATCATTCCCATCATTTTTTGGCATTCCTTCTTTGATAAGGGAAACCCTTCATCGTCCTCCATTGACAAAGATGCATGATTGATCTTGCCTGCTTTTTGTGCTCTTTCCTGATCAGCTTTTCTTTTCCGGCAATAATTATAGGTGTGTCCCTTGTTCTCACAGTAGGTGCACTTGAGATGTGCCCTGCAATTTTTCTTTGTGTGATTGTTCAAGCCACATGTGTCACACTTGAGTTCCTTCTCTGTGGAAGAGCTAGAGAATTTCTTGACAGCAAACGCTGATGCCTCGCTAGTGACAATGGCCTTTTCATTGGAAGCTGCTGCCTACTTTTCATAACGTAGTGCTGCTGCATAAGCTTTGTTCAAGCTTGGTAGGGGATCCATGCTTATCATGTTGCTCCGAAGAGATGCATATCCTTCATTCAAACCCATCAGAAATTTTATTGTCTTCTGAGTTTCTATGTAGGTTTTGAAGGTATTGGCTGCTGCACATGTGCAGGGAGTTAGTGCACAAGCCACATCCCTTGCATCCCATAAGCTTGTGAGATTGGTGTAATATGTGGTAACCGTATTCGTCCCCTGCTCGCACTTGTGAATGTCATTCTCTATGTTGTACAGTTGAACTGTGTTGGTGTGGGAAAATCTCTCCTTCAATTCTTCCCATATTTCATGTGCTGTTTTGCAGTGAGCAAGGCTTCTCTTGATCTCCTTTGACATGCTCCCAAATAGCCAGGTCTTGACGAGAATATTGCAGCGATCCCATTGCCCTCGTTCTTCTGTATTGTGAATTGATCTTGTTATGGTTCCATCAATGAAACCATGCTTGTTCTTGGCTGTGAGTGCCATGGACATCGAGTCAGCCCAGTCGATGTAGTTGTCTTCTGTCAAAGTTTGTGGCACAAGAATCATGCCAGGTTGATCGGAATGATGCATGTAGAGTTGATGGTTAGGACTTTCCCATGGTGCTGATGCTGCAGATGAGCCTTTCTTGTGCTCAATAACTTTCTGCTCTTCATCGCCAGCCATGAGGTATGTTGATTTTGTAGAAAGGTTATGTTCTCAAGATCGTACGCTCTGATACCATAAAGAGAATTATAGGATGAAGGTAAGACTTCGTATTCTGATTCATATGGTATACACACATATATACAGAGGTCATTCTAATCTGATCCACTATTCTAGGAGTGACTATCGTAGGTGTATCAATCTAGTTGCTGAAATAATGCAGAAGATAATACAAATTATGCAGCTGTTATGTAGATGTTCCAGTATCCCTAATTACTCGGGATCTCTTTCCTCAATAAGCGGAAGTAGTTTACTTTTTTCATGTGATATATGTACTATTTCAATTTAGAGATTTGAAAGATATTCTCTTTTTCCTCAAAAAATAAAAAACAGCCAAATTCCCTAGGTCAGTGTTGGTTTGCTTACTCAAAAGCTCTTGCAGCTCCAAGAGCGATGTGGATGCGCACACTCCATGCGAGTCTCCGATGGATTTCATTATCATTGTGTAGTGCATCACGGAGAGTCCCATTACTGCAATACTCATCATAAACCAGTAGTCGTTGGCCATCCTCCACGCAGTAACCCACAAGTTGTGCAATATTAGCATGTCTAACTTTGAAAATATTCGACACTAGGTCAAGAAACTCCGCATTACTCTGATGCCTGCAAGTCCTACCTTCCAGTTTCTTGACTGCCAAAACCTAATTCATATATATATATATTGATACATAATGCGATCATATGAGCTATAGTCTAGGCATATATATCATATATAGGAGTCAATGAAAAAATCAAACGAATCGATAATATGTATTAAGCAATATATACCTTGTGATCAGGGAGATTAGCCCTATAAACACTGCCCAGTATACATGATCCTACAAAACTTTCTACAGAAAAGTTCGTGGTATACTGCTGAAGACAAGCATAAGTACGTAAAGACTTGTGCTTTTACGGACCTTAATTGGTTTGGACTTTCCACAGCAGTTCTGCTTTTTGTAGTAGCTCCGATGAACAAAGGGGAAGGTGGTCGTGGCGGCAAAATCTCCTCAGCCGTGTCTGTCATGTCAATGGCATGATCCTTCCTATGAAGCTAGAACTTTCAGTACTGTTGATATCACACTCTTTCTCTGTTTGTAGCATTCCCGTTACATACATTCTGTTCATCATCATGTCCACTCCACATGCACATCCTTCTGGTGATTTCATATCACCTACCTCTCCTGCAAAAAGAGCATATTATAAAACCCGTCGGATCCATATGTATATAGAAACATAGAATGTAAAAGCTAGGCAAGATTCCTGTGATGTGAATATGGTAAAAATGAGAGAGAGAGAGAGAGAGATGCTTTGCATTGAAATTTCGGTGTGAAGTTCAATTTTACTCAAAATCGACAAAATAATTTAAAAATTGAAACCAATCATTCTTTAGATACACATGCAAGGATCGTGCTTGCAAAATTTCAGCAAAATCGACAAAACAATTTAAAAATTGAAACCAATCATTCTTTAGATACACATGGTTTCAATCTTCGAATGGTTTTGTCGTTTATGCATAAAATGAAACTTCACACCGAAGTTTTAGTGCGAAGCTTTGTACTTGATAGGATCTCTCTCTCTCTCTCTCTCTCTCTCTCTCTCTCTCTCTCTCTCTCTTTCTCTCTCTCTCTATATATATATATATATATATATAGTTTTCATCAAGTGCAAAGTTTCACACTGAAACTTCAGTGCGAAGGTTACATTTTATACAAAATCGATAACGTAATTCGATCATTAAAGTCAATCAACTTTTAGATATCCATGTAAGGATCGGGCATGCAAAATTTCAGCTCATCGAAGATGTTATAACAATTTGATCGTGGCATTGTTTAACAATGCACACAGATTGTCTGATTTAGCTCAAAACTTGAATCTGCTGATTAAATGGCTAAACGATCTCCGATTGGACTGAAATTTTGCATGCCTGATCCTTGCATGGGTATCTAAAAGATGATTGAATTCAATGATCCAATTACATTATCGATTTTTTGTAAAATATAACTTCACACCGAAATTTCAATGTGAAGCTTCGCACTTGATGAAAACTGATATATATGAGGGTCTTTCCATTAAGGTATACATTTTTTAGTCATTTTCAGGTATAGGGCATTACAAAAACTTTTTGATCATATTTTACTATCTTCGCCGTCCAATTATTAGGTTTATATTAGTAGATCACTCCGTAAATTTTTATCCAAAATAGTGATCATTAAGTACCAAACTAGATTAAATCAAGGGATGGACCAAATATGTTAAACTTGAACCGTTCATACTTATAAACTTCAATTGCAGTTTTGAATACTTTAATATCACTATTTTGGCTTAAAATTTACAGGCTTGATCTACAGATTAAGACCTAAAATCTGAACAGTGAAGATGATAAATTAAATATGATAAAAAAATTGGTGTAATGCCTTATACCTGAAAATGATAAAAAAAAAAAGAGGGTATATTTTAGTGAAATGGCCCTAATATATATATAGAAGTAAAGTGCCTATTATATTTATTTGAACACTTTGCTCAAGTGAAGATTGCCCACTCTCTCGAGGAGTACTGGTAACGGTCGCGATCGTCATCCGCCAGTTCCGCCAAAAATGCATTAGAATCGAAACCACATGTGTAATAATAAAAGCTGTAATTACCATAAGGATAAAAGAGATAATAATCCAACTTCCATCGATATAATCATCTCCTTCTGCAGAAGGTGCAGGTGCCAACCTTCCCATTGCTGCTCAAGATGAGGGGATTGTAATTTGTTTTTTGAAGGGAAGATGAGGGGATTGTAATATGTTGAAAGTAATATCTAAATTACTTAAACCAGACCATAGAACTGTGTTCCAGCTAAATTATATATGTTATAAATTAAATAATTTACTTTGTAGAAAGTGAATAACACAGAAAGAAAATATGGGAGAAGGAGGTGAAGTATCTATGCATCTCATGAGTCCTCTTTATATAGAGGTAAAGTTTACAGGGATAAGTCCTGAGTCTATTGTGATATTTCATATAAGATCCTAACCTAATAATGGATAGCCACATAAGAATTAATATTTATAACACTCCTCTTTGGATGTCTATCAATAAGATGATGTTGAACGCGCCTAGTGTTGCCTCATTAAAAATCTTGGCAGGTAAAAAAAAATTCAGTGAGAAAAATAACTCTGGTGGAAGGAAAAAAGTACAACGCGCATATGTTCTAGGTAGCACATTTAAGAGTCCCATCTCCCAAAGGATACTCCCCATAATCACTGCATGCCAAATTTGATCTCTGCCAACCACATTAATCCAATGCCTTTGGTTAACTTCTAAAAAGTACACTTTGGTAGAGATTTGGTGAAGAGGTCAGCCAGGTTATCATCAAATAGAATTTGTTGAACTGCAATCTCTTTATTCTTCTGAAGTTTGTGAGTATGGAAGAACTTAGGTGCAATGTGATTTGTGTTATCACCTTTGATAAACCCTTCTTTAATCTGAGCAATACAAGTTTTATTATCTTCATGTATGGTTGTTGGATTGTCGGTCACCGAAGGAAGATCATAGGTACTTCGTATATGGCAAATAACTTATCTCAGCCAAAAACTTTCTTTGTCAGCTTCATGTAATGTAATTAAATCTGAGTGATTGGATGAAGTCTCCACAAGTTTTTGCTTCGTTGATCACCAACAGATTGCGGTAACTCCACAAGTGAACATATATCATATATGTGAATAAGTTTTATGTGGATCAGAAAGGTACCCAGCATCAGCATATCCAATAATAGTTGGACCATGAACAGATTTATTTGCATAGTTTACCCATATTTGTTGTGCCACGGAAATAGCATAAGATGTCTTTTACACCTTTCCAATGGTGTGTCGTTGGAGCAACGCTATATCTTTCCAACACATTGACTGCAAATGCAATGTACAGTCTAGTACATTGTGCTAAATAAAGTAGTGCACCTATAGCACTAAGGAATGGTAGCTCTGAACATGTTAAATCGCTTTAGGATCTTTTCGGTTTAAGTTGATTGATGGATTAAAACTCCACTAGCCAAGTGCTCGATCTGTAGGCCGAGACAATACTTTATTTTTTCAAGGTCTTTCATTTCAAATTCTTTCTTTAAATATTCAGCAGTCTTTGAAATTTCTTCAGGACTTCCAATTAGATTCATATCATTGACATATACTGCTATAATGGCAAATCTAGAATTTGATTTCTTAATGAACACACGCAGACATATTGGATTATTCGCGTATCCTTCCTTTATCAAGTATGCACTTAGATGATTATACCACGTTCGTCTAGATTGTTTTAATCCATACAAGGATCGTCTCAATTTAATTAAGTATATGCTACATGATTTCGTGGTTGCTTTAGACAACTGAAGTCCTTCTGAGACCTTCATGTAGATGTCGGTATATAAATCTCTGTATAAGTATGTAGTTATAACATCCATCAGTTGCATATCAAGTTTCTCTAAAATTGCCAAACTTATTAGATATCGGAATGTAATGACATCCATCACAGGAGGATATATTTGATCAAAATTTATCCCAGGCTTTTGTGAGAAGACGAGTTTTGTAGCTTACAACCTCATTTTTCTCATTGCGCTTTCTTACAAAAACTCATTTATATCCAACCGGTTTCATATTAGGTGGTGTTTAGACAACAGGTCCAAATACACTGCGCTTTTCTAGAGACTTTAACTCTTCTTGGATTGCATTTTTCCATTTGAGCCAATCATATCTCTGTCTGCATTCATCGACAGAGCGAGGTTTAGTATCATCGCTTTTTATGATTTCAATAACTACTACGAATTAAAATACGTCATCTATAATCATATCTTTACGATCCCACAATTCATTGGTGTACACATAATTTGCGGAAATTTCCTTATTTTCAGGTACCTGAGCCTCTTTAGGAACTTGCGTATTATAAATGTTATTTGGTTCTTCTGTAGTCACAGAATTATGAATTGCGGATTAGACATTAATATCTTGCCCAAGAGTATTTTCAGAAGCGATGTCATCAGAATTCATATGTGCCTTTGTTTTCCTATTTCAAGGGGCTGAATCTTTTGAACCTATAGGTCTGCCACGCTTTGGGTGTGCAACAGATATCTCATTAGCCGCCACATTATTTTGTCCAACTTGGACGTCAATTCATGCAGGAATATTAGCTACTAGGACATGTGATCTTGTCACTTTTGTTGTGTCAGTAAATGCATCAAGCATTGTATCAGCAATGTTTTAAAGATGCGGAATTCTTTGTACCTTATTTTCACTTTGTTTGGTACGAGAATTAATGTGAGACAACATAGGTACCACCCACATTAATTCGCAATGTTCTTCAAGAACTTTCTTATCTCCCCCCAAACGACAGAATTATTGTCTCATCAAAATGACAATCTGAAAACCGTGCACGAAACTTGTCACCCATCAAGGATTCAAGATATAGAATTATGGATGGTGAATCAAAACTGGTATAGATTCTCAATCGTCGTTGATGACCCATTTTTGGAAGTTTTGGCGGTTCAATAGGCACATAAGTAGCGCGACCAAAAATTTGAAGATAAGAGATATTAGGTTGGCTATCGATAGAAAGTAATAATGGGGAATACTGGTGGTTGCCTATAGTCCTCAAACGAACTAATGTTGCCACATGTAATATTGCATGTCCCCGTGCATGTATGAGTAGCCTTGATTTCATAAACAAAGTGCGAGCAATTATCTGAAAGCGCTTTATGAAAACCTTAACCAGACCATTTTGAGAGTGAACATATGGAACCGAATGTTCAACTTCTATTCCCAAAGACATGCAATAATCATCAAATGTCTGAGATGTAAACTCACATGCATTGTCTAATTTGATGGACTTTATGGGATAGTCCGAGAATTGTGCTCGTAACTTTATTATTTGAGCCAGAAGTTTGGTAAAAGTCTCGTTCTGTGTAGACAAGAGACAAACATTTGACCATCTTGTCGATGCATCAACTCAAACCATAAAATATCTATATCGACCGCAAGATGGCTGAATAGGACCACATATGTCCTCTTGTATCCTTTTTAGAAAAGATGGGAATTTAGTGTCAACATTTGCATAGGAGGGTCTAATGACCAATTTTCCTTGAGAGCAAGCTTGACAAGGGTTGTCGCTTGGCAAGATGATATTCTTGGTCAACAATGGATACCCATTGGAGTTTGTAATGATCCTACGCATCATGGTGGATCCAGGGTGACCTAATGGTGAAAAATAACTGAAAATTTAATTTTGGGTAGTTGCTTAAAAATCATGAAAAATCAACCGTCAGATGTAGCAATTACATTTATACAATATTGTAGAAAAAAATTTAACCCAATTTGGATTAGTTTAGATTGTGATCGAATAAATTTAGTGATTATCGAAAAATAGTTAAAAGACGGAAACAATCATAAAAAATAATTCGTAAGTCACAGGTGTTTGTCTTGTCGTAAAAACTTAATTTATCAACTAGATAGAAATTAATTGAAAATTAACATAAAAAATTTAATTTAAGACTAAAAACTTATTATATATCTACTAATGTTGTATAACCTAAGTGTTTGTATGTCTATGTTCACTCCACATCAACATTAAATAAATTGAATTTGGACAAAACAACCATTGAATATATTTATCATAATATAATCTGTAAGTGGACGAACTTTCAATAAATACGAAGTTTGTTAAGGGTTTGATCGACATAATCAACCATAAAATCAAAATTTCAACGAAACGGAAACGTTGACATACGAATCTTCGTAACTTTTATTTTTGAACCGTCGACACTTATAGTCCAAGAATTGTTTAGTTTATGCCCTCAATGAAAAAAATATGCATTTTAAGATGATATACATGGTCGTGATCTTAGAGGTCAGATTGTGAAACTTTACTTAGATGACGAAAGTGGTTGAATTTCGGAGTACTTAGATGACGAAAAAATGGATTTTGCGTCTAAAACTTTCCGGATTTAGGGGAAAGGGTTTAAGGCTTAGGTTTTAGAGTTAGGGTTTAGGTTTAGAATATGTTCTTAGACGACGAAATCAAAATATTCGTCATCTAAGTGCAAACTTAGACGACAAATTTTGTTTTCATCCTCTAAGTACGTCTTCTAAGACGACAAAGATATTTTCTTTGTCTAAGATATTTTACTTAGACAACGAATTCTGTTTTTCGTCGACTAAGTCGGATCTTAGACAACGAAAATTGTTGTTCGCTGTGTAAAACATTTCTTGGGTGACGAAAATTAATTTCGTCGTCTAAAGTCAATCCAGATGACGAAATTTTCTCTTGTCCGATGATTTTTTTTTTCATCATCTTCGTGTTTGTTGGTAATTCTATTGACTTAACCCCTCCCTCTCTCGTTAGCTTAGTTATGATCACTCTAATGTCCACACAATGTGAGGTACTCTTTGCCCGGCTACTCGAACTTTATGTTCGCACACATAAATCTATCTATTACATGTCTTAAGACATGATATACATAAGGTCAAGAACAATATTATGAAACATGATAATCGATGTATCAGTAAAAAAAATCAAGATAGGCAAATACGAATTGTGTTGTGTTGTGTTGTACTTTCACATTTTTTATTTAAAGGTGAAGATTCGAGTGCATTTATAATGCGTGTATTACAACTGTGCAGGATAATTGGTATAATTTCAAGCGAATTTGAGTTTAAATAAATAATGAATAAGAATATTTAAAGTTTTAGAGGGTAGATTTTTTCATACACATTGGTGTTCCATATAGCTTAAAAACCTTAGAAGTACTCGTGAATATTCTCTTTCAACATTTTTTATATAACGATTTATAAATAAATAATGATTAGATTAAGTGAAAAACAAGGTGTTCAATTAATTGATCTCAGCTTACAGAAAAATCTGTCCTCTCACCTAAAAAACTTTGTGCTTTACGTCCACGAATGAGCTCGAGAGTTTGGCCATTCTAATCGATCTCCACGAACCACCAGAGTTTAATTTCGTGAAGAGTGGATGGATGCTCTCATGAGTTAGAGAAAGTTCGTTCATCGGGGCGATTTATCTTTTTGTCTTACAAATAGAAAAAAAGTGAAAAATTAACTATTTAATGGTATTTTTTTGTCTGGACAAGAACTTTTTTAGGTCAATCCATGGGACATTTTTAGCCTTCTAACCTGATTCAATTTCCATGTGGCGCTCTTAATCTCGACCGTATATACTTCCACGTTATCAGAATTATGTTTTTTGACCGTATATACTAACTTTCACGTTATTTAAATGATTAATAAAAATTAAATAGAAATAAAGTTCAAACCCTAATGACCTTGATCCAAAGGGTAAATGCAACTATCAAGGAGTGAATGACACGTCACTGACTTATTGTCCTATTACTCTAAGGACCCTGACCTAATAAATGAACTTACTCTTAGGAATACTACTGGTCACACTACGTGGCGCAACACAGTAAACCCACAGGCAGCCTCCACATGGCAATTTTCTAGGCCATCAACTCCAAAAAGCGATGGACGGCTTCGATGAGAGAGGTTTTAATTTGCATAATTGCTTGTCGCTTATCTTTAAGCATGTGAGAGAGCTTACGATTTAAACAATATGCCACGTGTTCCCTTCACGAGGGAGATAAGCGCGTTGCGTGTCGTGTGCTTGACGGTTTGTTTAGTTGCAAGTCGGTGTTGGCCACTTTAGTCCACTCTCCTGCTTCCTCACCTCACTCCCTCACTGTCTACTTATACTACATTACTCGAATGCCCTTGTACAAAGATTCTCTTTCAAGAAATTTATATGCTGAAGAACAATCCTTTATAACTTTCATCAGAAACATAAGTTAATCGGTACGTAATCAGATCAGATGAAATTTATGAATTAATTTTCATACATGTAATGTTCTATCTATAAACTTACAATCAGCTGAAATCTTATTTACGTATTTATAATGAAACTAATTAACGCGTATTTCTTAGGTTAAATTTGAGGGTATAGGTGTAGGACCCGTTGAACACTATTACCAATATTTGTATATCTTGTATATTATAAGCAAGCATATTTAACCTAGAGTAAGATTATTACAAGAATCATATAGATATGCCATGTAATATGCATAATGTATATCTCAGTTATATACTTTTGAAAGTTATGTAGAACACAAATATAGAAAATTCTTATTTTCTTTATGATAAAAGGACAACTTGAGGCACAAGTTATGTAACCTATATATATATATAGAGTCCCTAGTCCAAATTTCAACATGTACGCCTTTCATTACAAATATACTAGAAGGTTAGTCTTCTATAAATTTGTTTAGTTGTGCTTAGTCATGTTGATGATTATATAATCATCGACGCATAATAGTTCATCTTCAGTGTTTTAATAAAATGAATCAGGAATGACTGAATCAAGCAAGGAAAGGGTATGTGAAAGTGTGGTTGAAGCAGCCATGGGCTTCTTCAACTAGTGAAAGCGTTTACTTTCTTTCTTTGTTGAAGTTTGAATGCAATGTCTAGGTCAAGAGTCTTCCGATTATGGTGAGGGGGCAAATGGGTAACCATTTGTGTGTAATGAAGGGATGGCTTGTTTTTCTTAGATAATGACGAGGTTAATCATGGGAGTGATGTATAAATACAGCACACGTGGCTAATAATGCATGTTGCTCGAGAGATTTAGCTGGCTTTCCAGAAGGGAAGGCCAACCTAACCATAAACTACTCAACGAGCAGATACTGTACATCTCTGTTACAAAATTCAATCACGGCCTTGGAAAAGTCAAGTAGCTAGGTTAAGAATTGGACTAAATTGGCAATGTCTAGAATAGACAAGTCGACAGAACGAGTGGAACCAAAATTTTAGTGATTTTACCCACTAGGGATGTTTTCTTTTCTAAAACTAACAATGCTGGTCGCAGAATAAATCAAGACGTAAAAACTAAGGTAAACTCTCTTTTCTAGTTTTCTTCTAATGGTTTCTCTAAAACTAACGATGCTTCTTTTAATTTGTAGAATGAAAGTTTTGCTGACTAAAAACAACAGCAATCTAGATACGATGGATGATAAATGTGTTTATTTGTCATGTCATCCTGATAATTCCAAGTTTACTAAGTAGCAAAAGCTATTTCTTTCAGGTAATCTTGGATGAGTTTCTTGAAAAATGAGAGCAAAATGAAGATTTTTCCAAATCGTGTAAAAAGCACATTACTTTTGTATAAAAATAGAATTGTGAGTCATGTTTGATATCAAATGATAAATGTTTTCGTCTGTATTAAATTTTTCTTTTCTCTCATTATCAAATATGTTAACTTTAATGTACCGACAAAACACGAAAATGCTAACTTATAGATGATATTACTTGACTTTATTAAAATTATGGGCGACTCTAGGCTTTTCTGAATTTCAGATAATATCAACCGAAAAAGAAAAAAAAATATCAAAACCAATATCCATAAAACTCACGACATTTACTAAAACGGTAACCAGACATTCGCAGCAAAGGCAAGAAAAAAGCAAAACGAATTAGGGTAATTTCTTGCTTGCCAAGTAAGAACTTACCCCAATTGGCATACACGGAGGATCGTGGTCTCTCTCCAGTCACACTGCCTTTCACTCTCGCACGGAACAGTCAAATCAAAACTCGGACTCTAAAGCGTGCTTTACACGGCAGAGGACCCAAAGTAGTGGTATTACTGTGTAACTGTGAAGAGTAGTGAGTTGGGTAAAAGACCAGGCGGACAATTGTTTTGACCTGTAAAAAGTCCTCTGATATAAAATAATAATTAAAAAGAAAAAGAAAAATTTAAATTTAAAAAGCCATCTCTCTCGGTCTTCACCGCCTCTGTTTCTGTCCAACTCTCTCTATCCCTCCCACCACTCCCACTCCACACCTTCTCCTTTCTTTTGCTTAGACCGACTTCCCTCCTTTCTCTCTCCTATTTAAACCGCCACCTCCTCTCTCTCTCTCCATCTCTCATTTTCAATCTCTCTTACAAGTCTACTAGTACAACCAAACAAACGAAACTCCTGAGGTGGTGATTCAGTGATTGATATTGCTTGCTCCTCTGTTTCGATGGCATTGCAGACTCTTAACAACGCCGCACCCAATTACGGTTTCGAAGACGACGCCAACCGCCGCCACGGCGGCGGCGAACCGTGGGCCAAGAAGCAGCGCTCGAGGAGGCCACGTTTCGAGGACTCGCTCACCGAGGAGGAGTACATGGCTCTCTGTCTACTCTTACTGGCTCGCGGAAACAAGGACGACGACGACAACACCAACACCGACTCCACCGCCGCCACATCCGCCGAGCTTCCGCCGCACCCGCCGCCGCCGGCATCGTACAAGTGCGTCGTATGCGGCAAGGCTTTTGGCTCGTACCAGGCGCTGGGAGGACACAAGGCAAGTCACCGCAAGTTGGTTGACTCCGCCACTGCCGCCGTGACCGCCGTCGTGAAGAGTGAGGTTCAAGCTTTAGGCGCGACGGGGATCGCCGCGAGCGGGAGGAGCCACGAGTGTAGCATCTGCCACAAGTGCTTTCCGACGGGGCAGGCCTTGGGAGGACACAAGCGTTGCCACTACGACGGCGGCGTCAGCAGCGCCGCCAACAGCGCCATCACGACTATTTCGGAAGGCGGGAGCCACAGCCACAGCCAAAGCCAAACTCAGAGCCAGCGCGGCTTCGGCTTCGGCTTCGACCTCGACCTGAACTTACCGGCCGAGCCGGAAGTGGTCGTACCGGTGACGTGGCCTGCTGGATTCGACGTGAAGAAGATTGCTGCGCAGGTCTCCGCCGACGAGCAGGAGGAGGTGCAGAGTCCGATGCCGCAGAAGAAGCCGCGCCTCACATTGGGCCGCGACTGAACTAAACTCCATTAATTAATTGATCTCGCCGTTTTCATTTATTTATGTGGTGAAAAATTTACAGAAAAAGTGTTATAGCATAGTCATAGTGTGTGTATGTGACTTGTTCTATTATCGAATATGGGGTTGGTGTACATAGAATTTAATTCAATTGGTTCATTTGATTACCGTGAAAAAAACATTCATGTGTTCTTGGTTCAATTTGGGAATTGGTTTACTTAATTTGAGAACATTGTACGTATCGTTTTACAGAAGTGTTATTCTGTATTTAGACGAGTAAAGAAATGTTACGGAAGACTTTTTCGAGTGAGGGTGTGAGTGAGTGAGTGCATATTGCATTATAGGGCTGCCGGCGGCATAATACGAGAAGGGTGTCGTTGCCTCAACCTCCTCTCCCATGTGGTTCATGCCTTTAATGCACATGTTAGCAATCATAATGCAATGCACCACAACCATTTTCAATAGGGGTTTTTTCTTTTTTGCGTGGCTTAGAACAGTTTGAGTGTGTTTGTTTAATTGTATTTTGGTTGTACCCTTCGTATTTTTTATATATACGTTATCATGTCTTTGTATAAGTCTAAAAAGAGTATAAGTTCACATGGATCACAGAAACGAGGGGCAGAGTATTCGACCTAGAGGCTTAGCTAGCAAAAGTTGTTTGAGCGGCGTGATTGGTCTCTTAGAGCATCTGTATCGGACGGTCAGACGCTCGAGTAGATAGAGGGTCACGTCGAAAATTGTTCGAGCAATTCTGTTTTGACGACGCACCGGTGAGCAGGAGGGGAGGGGAGACTGAGCAATCAACGGGAGCTCGAGCAGAAACGGGTCAGGCTGAAGCTCGATCAGCTGGTGGAGCTCATTAGCACGTGGGTGACGCCAACTGACTTTTTTTTTACTAGCTTATGCCAATAAAAAGTAAAAATAATAATTTACGCATCAATCATGTAACGACACGTGGCTTACAAAACAGAAAGAAAAAAAATCAACGGGCCAGTTGATCTGTGCTGTTGATTTTGAAATCAAAATCTGATCCAACGATTGATATTTTAATAGAACAGCTAGTTTTTTTCAGAACGGATATAAACAAGAATATCCAAAATATTTGAAATAAAAATCTTAAAAAATTGTAAAAAAGTTCCCAAAAATTACATAATATTTTCCTTAATAAATACTACACCATTTATTTCACAACTCACACTAATTTGTGCACAACAAATTTCACATCTCTATCTATCTCCTATCATTTTGTTGAGCACTTTTTTGAAAAAATGGTCACCCATTGGCTTCCTTACGAAGATTTACAAATGTGCATCTCTTTCGCACGTCATAGTATTGATGAATTCAACAGCAACAAACAAAGAAAGGATAAATTGTGGAAGAAAATTCATGCCGATTACATGCAAAATTGGGTGCCCTCGGAACGAGAAACACCTCGAGAGGAGCCTAGATATCAAATTGTGCTTGCGTCTCACTACAATAAATTCAATATACCATTGTAAAAATGAGGTCAATGTTTGCGAAACGCACATAAGCGTAGAGCTAGCGGCACTTCTCATATGGATGAGGTAACTCCTTATACTCATAAACTCATTTTTATTTAATTTCTACTATGTAATTAATTTAGTGAATTTTTCAATTAACTTTTTATATGTCATTTTAATCTAATTAATTTACTGTATTTTTTTAGATTAAGCAAGCTCAAACATACTACTATGCCGCTAAGAAAAGACCGTTCACCCACTTTGAATGTTATGAAGTTCTTAAAGACCATCCAAGTTACCGAGATGTTGAACCAAGTACTCTGTCTCCGTATCTAAGCTCATATGAAGAGACTCCTTCCGTTACCGAATCATCTCCAATCATAAATTTGGGTGACGAGGAAGTGAATGAAGCACCACCTGCCTACGTTGGCACTGGTCCGTAGAGTCCGGTTATACCAATGGGATGCAAGGTGGCAAAGGAAGTAAGGCGTCAAAAGAAATAAAGTAAGACTCCTATTGAGCAACGCACTGAAGTTTTACAAACCATGGCAAGTGATCAAACATCATGGCATTCCATAAGAAAGATGAATAATGAAAGTGAGCTCAATTATTACAAATAGTATATACAACTTCAATAACAAAAGGAAGCAAGGGCGGCAAGTGAGCTTCAACTCAAAAAACAAGAGGAACAAACAAGGATCATGACAATGAATTTGGAGGCTATGACCCCAATCTCCAAAATGTATTTTACCAAGAGGAAACTAGATATTCTTAAGGAAGCAGAAGATAAGGAAGGTGAAATTACCGATGATACATTTGCGGATTGTTATCAACCACGCGTACTCTTTCCAAAGTAATTTTAACAATTGTATTAAGAATAAATATTGTCATTTATATTTCCATTATGTATTTAATGTTTTGAGAAATAAAATTGCAATTCCTTTATGAAATTACTTGCCAAAAAATACATCATATTTATTTTGTCGAAATCGCAATTCGGAGATGACACGTATCACTTTCTCATTGGTCACTGAATAGTAACTATTCAAGCAGTTTGTAAACTGCTGCATTCTGTTTTGTTCTTACTCAAACAATTTGATGATTTTAAACTGCTCAAACAATAAGTGCATTTGCTCTTAGCCTCTTAAGTTATGGGGTGCATACGTGTATAAACGTAGCGTAGGTGTGGAAAAGATACGTTGCTTAATTAGTGTTTTTTTTTTTATAATGAATAGATAAGTTGTCTTAATTCAGTTACAGGCTAGCTTACAGTGGGGGAGTAGTGGGAGTGGAGTTGACGCACTCTTCCAGTCTGAATGCTCTAACAATATATGCCGTGTGGCTCAAGGTGCTTCCTCCAAACGCGGCCTTAGCGTGACAATTATACAATTTATACTTCTGGAACTTCTTTTTTTAAATGGAGATTGTTCTTTCTATGCACTGATCAAGAAAAAGTCACCGATCCCCTCTGGATCAATCTGTACGTCCAACATTAGAGAAGCGGTATAAGATTTTGGATTTTCGAGATCGAACGAGCTATAATCAGTAATAATTTAATATTAGTCGGGTCGATCAGATTATAATTAAATATTGAAACGAACAGTAAGAGTGACTTCGATTAAAATTTCTCATATTTATATAACTCATTTTTCGGTAAGGAATATTGATTGTGTTACGTTTATTTTCCACTTGGGAATTAATTTTTTGTAATTTTAGTTATAATTGAAGCGAGTCTCAATTTACTTTAAATTATTTCTTCTTTCGTGGTATGTGCCGATTTTATTCAATTTTGGATGAGATAGATGTTGATTATTTTATTCGCCTTGCCTCTTTCGCAATTTTTATGGGTGTAATTTTCTTGCGTTGACGGCAACACTATCCACGTCGGTGAAACAGGTCCATTTCTGCATCGATGAAACTTATCGGTGAAACTTTCTTGCGTTGCTTTGACCGTTTAAGCTGAGTCATACATATTTCAAACAATACTAAATACTTGGCAAGTTTGTTTCGGTCCAATCTATCTACTCAAACACTAGGCGTGGCCGGTCCTCGGCTCACTGCTGGAGTCATAAACTAGTGGACCATGTTTGCGCCATGCCAAAACTAACTTCCATTTTTCCATTTTAATAGTATCATTCTTGATTTCAATCCATTTTGTACAAAACTAAAAATATGCGGTTTTAACATGTGGTGGTGTATGTATAACAAGTAGAAAAGTATTCAAGGAGAATTTGATGATTTCATTCATTCCAATTTTTGGGTTAATATAGCTTTACAAGTGGTTTCCCAAAATGAAAAGATATCTACACAATCTTGTCATATCTACAAAAGTTAATTCTAATTACAATAGAAATATACTTTCCAACACTCCCCCTCAAGTTGGAGCATAGATGTCAATCATGTCCAACTTGTCAATCTAGTTTGTAAATGTTTGGTGTGACAACCTCTTAGTGAGTACATCCGTCAATTGTTCTTCAGAAGTTACAAAGGGAAACCGTATAATTTTCTTATCAAGATTATCCCTGATAAAATGTCAATCAACTTCCATATGCTTGGTTCTATCATATTGTACAAGATTATGAGCAATCTCAATTGCAGCTGTATTGTCACAATGCAAATCCATGGTCTTATGAAGCTTGAAGCCTAACTCCTTCAATACATTTCGAATCCATAACAGTTCACACACTCCATGTGCCTTTCCACGGTATTTAGCTTCAGTACTAGAGCGATCAATCACATTATGCTTCTTACTACGCCATGTTACTAAACTTCCACTAATGATTATAAAGTATCTAGAAGTAGACGCCCTATTAGTTTTATCACCCGCCCAATTTGCATCAGTATAGCCTGTAATTCTTAACTCACCATTCTTTGAAAATAGTAGGCCTTTACAAGGTGCAGACTTCAAATATCTAATAATACGCATGACAACATCCATATGTTCTTCACTTGGATCATGCATGAACTGATTGACAACAATTACACCATATGCAATATCAGGTCTAGTATGTGACAAATAGATTAATCTTCCTACTAACCTCTGATAACTGCCCTTGTTTGTTGGGACTTGACCATGACACAACTCCAACTTGTGATTCATCTCAATCGGAGTATTAGCAGGTTTACAATTCAGCATTCATGTTTCAACAAGAAGATTAAGTACATACTTTCGTTGTGACAAGGTGATTCCCAACTTGGATCTTGCAATTTCAATTCTCAAGAAATACTTCAATGGACCCAAGTCCTACATCTCAAACTCTTGGGATAATGCTTCTTCAAATCTTCCATCTCACCCAAATCATCACTTGTGACAACCATATCATCCGCATATATAATCAGAGCAGTAATCTTACCATCCTTGCGTTTGGCGAATTAGGTATGATCAGAGTTGCTCTGTCGATATCCAAACTTCTTCATAGCTTCAGAAAACCTTCAAAATCAAGCTCTTAGAGATTGCTTCAAACTATACAAAGACTTCTTCAGTCGACAAACATTTCCAACATCACACGGCCTACAGTTGACCCCCAAAGGAATGTCCATGTACACTTCTTCCAAATCTCCATTCAGGAAAGCATTCTTCACATCAAGTTGTTGCAATAGTCAATCATGTCGAGTTGCTAAGGCAATGTGAATGCGTACAATACTGATCTTTGCTACCAGGAAAAACGTCTCTTGATAATCAACTCCATATTGCTAGGTGTAACCTTTAGCAACCATACGAGCTTATATCGATCAACGCTTCCATCTGCCTTCAGCTTCACTATAAATACTCATCTACATCCAACTTTCTTCTTTCTAGCCGGTGCACCAACAGTCTCCCGTGTTCCATTATTTTGCAAAGCCTCCAGTTCTTCATTCATAACTTGCTTCCACTTTCGATCCACCAAGGCATCCTGCACATTACTGGTAATAGATATTGTAGATAATTGATTAACAGCAAGTGCATGTGATCCAGATAACCTATGGTGAGATACAAAGCTAGCAATAAGGTATTTGGCTTTGGCTTCTATGATTCGTTCAAATTATTTCTTTGGAACCCCTTTTGTTTCTCGTTGACACCTAGGCATAATAGCTTCTAGAGCAAATTTTAGTTTAGTACCTTGAGGTTTAGGTCAATCTTCATGTCGTTATCTGACGTTGTAAATTTTTCAATTTACTACTCGAGGTTTGGGTTTCTCTTTATGTTACTACTTAAGTTTTTATTTTTTTTCAGTTTCCTACCTGGGGTTTCATTTTTCCATCATTTTTATTTTTTCCTTAAAAAAAATATGTAATGCAAGAGGGTATTTTGGTCAATTTATTTATTTTAATGATAAATTTGTTTAATTTTCTAAAATTGTTCTTCTTAACAAAAGAAGTTATGTTAATTTTCTAAAAAATGGTTGGTTGGCTAAATATGTCATGCTCACCCTTGATTGGTTAATGTGATATGGATATTAAGACATATAATTGTGGGAATATATAAAGTTGGCTTGTACGACAAACCCTTAGCTTTTAAAAAAAATCTAAAATTGTTCTTTTTAACAAAACAAGTGATCTTAATGTTCTAAATTGTACTTGCACTTATTTTTCAAAAAACAACAATTTTAGTTTTTTTTAAGCCAACGTTTGCCAAACGCAAAATTTATGAGTTTCCACAAATTAAGTCGCCCATACTTCTTAATATCCATACGGCCCTAACTAATCAAGGGTGAGAATGACATATGTAGTCAATCGAATTTTTTTTATAAAATTAATGTAACCCTTTCAAAAATAAAATTAATTTAACTTATTTGTTAGGAAGAACAATTTTAGAAGATAATTTTTTTTGTTATTAAAATAAATAAATTGACCAAAATACCCTCTTGCATTACATATTTTTTTAAGGCAAAATTAAAAAGTGATGAGAAAATGAAACCTCAGGCAGAAAACTGAAAAAAAAAATTAAAAAGCTTAGGTAGTAACATGAAGAACAACCTAAACCTCAAGTAGTAAATTGAAAAATTTAGAACCTCAAGTAGGGACATGGAGAAATACCCAAACCTCAGGGTACTAAACTGAAATTTGCTCTAACTTCTATACTACCCAATTCAATGTTATCAGTACGTACCTCTGGTAAGACATTCTAAACAAGCTCTTTAGTTGATGGAGTAGAAGGGGGGTCTTCAGATGTGGTCACTTCAATAGAAGGAAGTTCAGCTTCAGTTTGACTTTCTGGTATTGAAGTTCCAGGTTCATTCATTGAAGGGTCGAGACTGCTTCTCGACGGGTTGATGGACACACTTTGTCTCATTCCTGGTCCATTTTTCGACGGGTCGAGACAAGTTCTCGATGGGTTGATTGCAGTACTCTGTTCAGTTCCTGGTCCATTCTTCAATGGGTTGAGAACTATTCTCGATGGGTTGAACTGACATCTTGCACTTTCTGTCCAAGTTCCAGCTTCAAATCTCCTTCCCCAATCCTTTAATTCTTCAAATTCCATCAAACTAAGTGGATTGCCTTCACCTACGCTTTTATCCCCTTGAAAGGAAGACTCTAAAACTCTCCCGAGTAATAAAGTTCAGATTGACAGAAATAAACATCCAGAGAAATATGCATTTTATTCATAACTGGATCATAACAACGGTATCCTTTTTGAAATTCAGCATATCCAACAAAGACACACTTCACAGCACATGGATCAAGCTTGCCTCTTAGTTGTTTGTTGATGTGCACATACACACTACACCCGAAAACTCTTAGCTCCCAATTTGACAAAGATGGTACATTAAGCAACGCATGTAACTTCTGATAAGGATTCTAAAACTCAATCACACAAGAGGATGCGTGATTAATCAAATATGCAACAGAACATACAACTTCTCCCCACAAATTTTGAGGCACATTCATACCAAACAAGGAAGCACGAAAAACTTCCACCAACTGTCTATTCTTCCATTCAACAAATTCATTCTATTGAGGAGTATAAGCAATGGAAGTCTGGTGTTGAATCCCATAAGTGCCCAAGTAAGCTGACATCTCTCTATTTACATATTCTCCACCATTCTCAGATTGAAGTACCTAGATTTGCTGTTGGTATTTGGTTGCAACCATCTTGTGAAATTCAGTACATCTAACAAACACTTCACTTTTACACTTCATCAAAGAAAATCAAGTGATTCTGGTGCATTCATCAATAAAAGTCACAAAATAGCAATAGCCAGACTGAGAAGAGATTCTTATAGGACCTCAAACATCAGAATGAATCTTCATAAAAGGAACTGAAAATTTATTCAAACTTGGAGAATAAATAATATGGTGGCTCTTGGTTAGTTCAAAAATATCACACTTGAAATCTGACTCTTCAACAACTGAAAATGACTGAGGCTGTAATTTTCTAAAGTATCCAAAATTTAAATGG
Organism: Geum urbanum; assembly: GCA_946800695.1. Taxonomy (NCBI): domain Eukaryota; kingdom Viridiplantae; phylum Streptophyta; class Magnoliopsida; order Rosales; family Rosaceae; genus Geum; species Geum urbanum. Next base: position 5,016,355 of record OX327007.1, on the reverse strand, counting down.
CCTAAGCGATTATGTCATAACCACATCACTTCTTTGGCTTTATTCAGACTACTAGTACTATTCGCTTGACTGACCGAACTTAAATAAGGTTGTCCACTGCTTGTTAACTCCAAGTAGTACAATTTCCTCATTCTAACACCATAACCAGGAGTTCTCCTTGTCAGAATGTCCTAAAAAATACAGAAATTGAGATAAAAGGTTACAGAGCAAGATAAGACTTTAGTGATTTGACTCACAGATAATATGTTATATGCTAGAGAGTGAACAACAAAGACAAAATCAAGAGTTAATTCATTAGATAGTTGCACAGATGCTTCACCAAAAACAGGAGAAAGAGAACCATTAGCAGTAGAAACAACATGTTCATGGGAGGTATTAAGGGTATCAACAACACTAGGATTATTTATCATATGATCAGTTGCACCAGTATCAATTATCCAAGATCTATCCGCAGATAATGTGGTGAAAGAAAATTCCTTACTCCCTTTACCTATTTCAACGATGAGTGCAGATGGTTGTTCAGATGATTCTGCGGTAGCTACAACTGTTTTCTTTCACCACATTATCTGAGAAGTCACACCATTCAGAGTATCCAACAATATCATAACATCGCTCCTTTATATTTCCAGTCTCTTTACAATAACTACAAGTAAGATTGAGAAATTTCACTTGGGGCTTTTTACCAGATCGAAGAGGACCAGAGAAGCCAAAAGGAGGGCCTTGGCGACACTGGGAGTTGACAGCATTGGCTTTGCTAGGGGTTGGTGGCGGTGGAGTCGATGTAGCCATGACAGAGGCTTCAAGTGGAGCTGCAGAGTGCATGATTCGGTTGTTATAATATGTCTTGTATAGGGCATCCCAGATTGCCTTGGCAATTGGCAATCAGAGGTACTGATTCCTCAATCCTGGGGACATGTTTTCAACAAACCAACACTTCACTTTTTCATTGTCAGTGGCCCATGATTTGTATCCAACTGAGGCGATTTCAGGTGCATTTTTAGTGAGAATTTCAAGCTTATTCCGTCCTTCAATAAAAATCTTCATGAGAGGAGCCCAACTAGAATAATTGGACTCGGTTAAGAGGTCGTCGATAGGAAAAATAGAATTTTCTTGGATGGTGTTGCGGAAGTGTTGATGATTATGGATAGGTTGTCCGACTTCTCTTCCATTGTTGTCGACGATTGCTCACTCATTCATTGTTGACAAGTACATCTTCATTCTCCATCGTTTCAAGTTTTTCAAAAATCAGGTATAGCAAAAGGAAAAAATTTGTGTGGTTGTGATTCAGAGTTTTCAATTCAATTTAATTTAGGGTCTTCAAATTCTAAGAATTCGGCTCTGATGCCAAGTAAAAAAGTATTTGAGATAATTTAATGATTTCATTCATCCTAATTTTGGAATTAATATAGTTTTACAAGTAGTTTTCAAAAAGAAAAAAATATCTACACAATTATGTAATATCTACAAAAATTAATTCTAATTATAATAAAAATATATTTTCCAACATAACACGCAACATAAAGACCTTGATGGCTGGAATGGCAGCTCCTCTGCAAAGTTATTGATAGATGATCTCGCGAGAAAGAGATGCTCTGAGGCAAGTGAATCATGGCTAGAAGAAAAGTTGAAGAAGATGTACGTTTTGTGTTTGTTGCGTGCGGTTAACTATCTGTTCAAATGTTTACTTAGGCAGACGTCTTACAAGCACAATTAACATGCAAACTCGATCATTTTGTTAATTAAGTTAGTTAATGGTTCAAACTCATGGAGCCAAACTATCTAACTTTAAATTAGAGAAAGGATAATAAGTTAGCATTGCTCATTCGTTCTTGAGCATTGAGGTACATGCTTAATTACTTGATTGAATTGCTTGGAAGATTAGCCAAGACTCTTGCCTTGGTGCATATCAAATTGATAAGAACGCATGAGATGTACGATTGTACGTATAATGTAAGTATGTGCAAACGAAAGTATTTTTACTACAAAATATATAGATTAAAATTTAAATTTAGATTCAATCAACGTCAAAATAGGTTTTGGACATGAGTACGTACAGGGGTTCTACAACCCCAGTTTATTGCCAACTCATCCTATTATAATGTTTTAGAAGGATTAATCTTTGAATTGACTACATCTTTTCTTACCATCTATTTTTTTTCTGAGTTTTTTACTCTATAAAGACTACTGTTGTAAGTTGACTATTGTTTCTTCCCATCTTTTCTGGCCCGAAGGTGTTAATTTCATGTTGGATTAACGAATGCATTTACAGTGGAGGGTACTAGTTTTCTTGATATTCCAAATTTGCCATTTTCAGTATTTTTTCCTCAATTTACATTTTAAAAGCATAGTGGGCCCATAATTTATCTGTTCTAATACTTGCAGCTGGAAATCTATCATCCATACTCAAAGGTAAATAGATATTTTTCACCATAAAAAAATTTTCACTATAAAAAAATATGTGATTTAAGTTCTAAACTTAAAATTGTAAGAGATTTTATCACTAATACAAAAGAGAGAATTAAATTATTCGAAAGATTAAGAGTAGTCCATCCTCGTCCTTTAGAACAAACAATTCATAATCTCAAAATTGCCAAAAAACAAGTTTTTCTTGAAAACATGTTAAGAGACAAAGCAAGAATAGAAAATCTCTTGCACCGATTATCTATCTAACTGTTTATTTGAGCATTGGTTAGATCCGCAAATCAAAAATTGGTATCAGAGCTTGCAATAGCCCAAAATCCCAACAATGGGATCAGCAACTAAGAAACTAATGGAGAAACTAAATTCTCTATTTGAAACATCAGATGCAAGGCAACAATAAATCTTATCAGAAAATTTTAGATGCAGAGAGTATCTAAAGATTCTTCCAGCAATCAGCAACCAATTACAGAAATTGGAGGCTAAGGTGGATTACATCCAGAGGCAGTCAGAAGAAAAACAAAAACTATTAACAAGAGTTAATAGTAAGATCGAGAGACTAGATCTTCAACAGATGAAGATTCTTGACTATGTTCAGAAGAAAGCTCAAGAACATCAAAGATTAACCACTAGTCCACCTCGAACTATCATTAGAAATACTAATGACTTCAGATCACTAAAGGTTCCAAAAGGGAACCCGATGCCAAAGCCATTTTTTCAAGATTCTTTATCAAATTCTTTAGCATTCAAGTTGAAAGAACCCAAATCAGAAGACATCCACAACATGAATATGTTGAGCATCTTCAAGAAAAAATCAGTGCACCTGGTGAACTCAGAAGAATTTGAATTCAACGAGATCGAGAACAATGTTCGAAATACTTCAATCCTAAAGTTTGAATTCAAACAAATCTACAAGAGAGGAAGTTTTGATATGATGGATAGCCATCGGTTCAAAATCCTTGAATTCACCACACCGACAACAACAGGAGAAACAGATCTTCTTCTGGTCACACCTAAAGAAGTTTCCAAAGCCAGAAAAAGAAACTTTAAGTTTATGCATATTGGAGCAGTCCAAGTTGGCATAAAACTACTGGCCAGAGAAGGCCTAAATTGTTCAGTTCTATGTGTCCTACAAGACAATAGGCTGATCGACTTCCAGAAAAGTCTACTGGGAACACTTCAAGCATCACTATGCAACCATGTTGCATATTTCAACTGCTTCCCAAACTTTTCAACCCGTCTAAGAGATGTTGCTCACTACTTACAACTAAGAGTCAAGACAGACGACACATCCATGAAAGATGGCATGCAAGAGCTAGCAATAATTTATAGAATCTACTATAAACTAATGAGTACAACAGTAGAGCCAAAGACCAGGATATCGAACATCCCATGTCTTACCACTGGTTTCCTTACAAATCTCAAGAACCATAATCAAGAAATTCACAAGGTAGCATGGGATGAGGTAACTTTCTCACTAGAGTGGAAATTATATGGTCCAAAAGGGAAACCAAAAAACATTAAGGCAACGGTCTATGAGAACAGAAAAATCAGAGATGTCAACCTCAAGTTCGAAGGACACAAAAACAGTGACGTATCCTTCGAAAGCTTCAGAGGAGAAAGTTTTAGACCTCTCAAAAGATGCAACTCTACCAGAGAAAGTGGTAGTAGAAGTACCTGAATTTCGATGAAGGCTAATCCAGTAATGGAAGAAGATTTAGATGCTGAGTTTGAAAGAAACATCAGCATGCTAAGAGCGGGAAATTCAAAATCAAAACTCTTTAAGCTTTATGAGGAAGCAGAAGAGTGTGAAGATCCTTTGCTATTAGAAAAATTGATCAAAGAGATCGAGAGTTTCACCTTCAAAAATGAAAGAAAATACTTTCCTCTTCTACATGAAGAAGTAGGAGATTTAGAAGGAGCAGAAGATGAAGACATGGAAGAAGCAGAATCTTCACAACCATCATCTTCACAGATCACCATATTTAGGATTGGTGGAAAACTCAAACTTCCACACGGAAGAAACCCTAGTGGAAAAAAGGGAGAAAGAAGCTCCCACATATTCATTCCACAAAAAAATACTCCTAAGGTGCCAATCACTCAACTAGTATGGCTTGATCTAGAAAAAGCCCTAAACAAGAAAAAGACCATCGACGAATGGGCAGCTAGTCTATTCATGGCATCATTCTCAACCTACGGAAGATTTGAAGCATAAGACTTACACACAGTCTACGAGTCAACCCTCCTAGGAATGACAAAGAAGTATTACTTTCCCTTTAAAGAGATGATCAGAGGAAAACAATAGTTGGAAGACATAAAGACAAACAAAAATCCCTATATTTTTGCCATTACACTATATGACCAATTCTGCGAAGATATCTCATATGTTGGAGAAAAAACTTAAGAGATAGCAAAATCTAACATATATGCTTTCAAGATCTGCGACATCAACTACTTCGAGGAATATCTGAATGAATTCTAAGAGTATTACTGCACAATAGGAGAGTTTGAAAATACTAACTTAGTACACCTCCTACACATGGAGCTCCTTGAACCATGGAGGACAGCCATGAGAGAAAGCATAGAAGAAAAACCTCTAGAGGTTTTCGGTGGGAGGAGTTGCAGAAAGAATCAGGCTGCTGATGCACGATCTGTGCAAAGCCACCACCAAAGCAAAAGCCACCAAGAAGTACCTCAAGGGAATACGTGACTTTTGTTCTATAATGATAGATACACCAACTAACTGGGGATGCGAAGAGAAGAGACATAAGAAGAAGCACATCCAAAAACGTTTCAAGAGAAATGGAAGGAAGAGTTGGAGGTTCAAGAGAAGCTCCAATTACAGAAGAGAAAAAAAATCGCAGAAAGATATTTTTCAAAAAGATATTTTTCAAAAAATCGCAGAAAGATATTTTTCAAAATTACAGAAGTTTGAAAGCTCTTCTCAAGGAGTATGAAGGAGCCATAGAGATGGCAAACCTGAAAGGCTACAAAGTAGTCTATTCATCAAAAGATGATGAAGAGATGTCTGTTTATTAAGTCTATTCAGAAGACGAATCGTCAGAAGAATCAGAAACAAAATCTAAAGAAGATGAACCTAGAGAAGTTTATCTTCTTGAGATAAATAATTTGGAAGAAAGCACAGAGGAAGAAAAGATTTTTTCCTACAAAGTTAACAAAGGAACATTTATTTCCGACTTCTATCAATGCAAGGAGAAGAAAGGATTTCCCATGTTCTGTGAAGCAACAGGGAAACTTATCACAAAGAATGCTTCATAGCTAAAGCAAGGAGAAAAATAAAGAAGAATTCAATAAACCAGATTATTGAACAAGAGTATGAAGACTACTTCTATGAGATAGAAGAGAAACAAAAAATTCTAGAAAAAGATCTAGAAAGAGCAAAGGCTGATACTACTACAAAGAAATGAGTAGTACATGTAGAAGATTCAGTCTACAATACGAAAAGAGAAGTAGTATCTGACTGTGAAGAAGAACAATATAAACCAATCCATGATACAAAAAAAAATAGTATCTGGCTGTGAAGAAGAACAGTGCAATCATTTCACCAAAGAGGAAGCAAGTTCTTCAAAACAGAACCTATGCAAGGTAGCAACTGTTTCTACAAGTAGATTCAGTAACTACATGGAGATCAGATAATAACTTCTAGGATACAAGAAGTATCATCTACATGCCTTTGTAGACAACGGTTTGGGCTTCACTTTAGCAAAAAGTTTGTTGTACCAGAAGAGTTATGGATAACAGATCCAAAAAGAAACGCAACCGAAAAAACCGTAGAAGGAAGAAGAATCTTCATGAATACTTTTTGCCAAAAAGGTTCAAGTCTCGATAGGAGGAGGAACCTTTGTCATTGAAAATATTTGAAAATCAATAGGCCAAGACTCAGATGTCCTAATTGGCAATGACTTCCTGTTAGAACAAACTTTCATCCAGAAGCCAAAAGTGAACTTATTAGGCTTTGAGAAGAATCAAAAAAGTTTCTGGACAGAGAGGCTTAAAGAGGCCAAAATTATTGTTGGTCCAGGATTCACAGAGCAATATTAGAGATCGCAGCAGAATAGTGGTGGATACAAACCACGATTCAAAACAATTCTGCAATACAAGCAACAAGAAGAGTTTCTTATCGAAGAGTCATCAGAAAACGAACAGGATTCTGATGAAATAGAATTCTGTAGGTTTCATGGCAACAGAGAATTCAAGCATCCTGATGCTCCACCTCATGCCCCTATCATAATTCAACTCAAAGAACACATTGTCTACAATATTCTCAAGAGAGATTGTGACGAGTGTAACCAGGAGAAAACCCTCAGAAGAAAAGCAAAGGATTCCAAGAATCCTAGTGTGAAGACTAGATTCGAGAACGGAGATCCTACCATTGTGCTGCTTCAAGATCAACATAAGTATCATTACTATATGTCTTATAAGGCTTCTGATAACCAGCACATGCAACAAGAAGTGTTGCCTAGTGAAGAGTCATCAGGAGACAAAGAAGAAACAGTTGAAGCCACATTTATAAAAGAGCATAATCTCAAGAACTTCAAGGCCAAACTCGAGAAACAAAAGAGGCACACCCTTGGGGAAATCAAAGAAACGCTCAGACAAAATATCGATATCAATCCTCTAAAGTTCTGGGAAAAAGACCCAGTGGTCTGTGAGCTCAAGTTACATGACATGAATTCCATATGTCACGTAAAAGCCAATCCCCAATACAAAGAAGAAGATAAAAAGGATTTTAGAAAAGATATAGTTAAACTCCTGCAGAAAGGATTGATCAAACCGTCGTCCTCATCACGCTTCAGCTTTCTATGTCAGAGATCATGCAGAAGAAGTTCGTGGGAAAGCAATAATGGTGATAGACTACAGAGACGTCAACAAGAAGACCGTAAAGAACGATTACCAGATAACACAAGCAAGAGTGCTAATCTACAGGCTTAGAGGAGCCAAGGTGTTTTCAAAGTTCGACGCTAAATCAAAATTTTGGCAAGTCAAAATACATCCTAACAATATTCCTCTTACAACCTTTGGAACTCCACTGGGACATTACGAATGGCTAGTAATGCCTTTCAGGATGAAACAAGCTTCATCCATTTTCTAGAGAAAAATTGACAACATATTCAAGCAAGCGGCAGACTTATGTGTCGTCTACATAGACGACATTCTTGTGTTCTCAAAGAACAAAGAAGAACATATGAATCATCTCTTCGAAGTAGTCAAGCTCATCGTTCAACATGAGATCATCTTACGAGAGAAGAAAGTCTTTCTCGTCCTAGATGAAATTGACTTCTTAGGGATCAACATAAAGAACGGAGTCATCAAGCTTTAGCCCCATATCCTAGAGAAGGTCTGAAAATTTCCAGACAGAATTCTTGACGCTAAAAGTCTACATAGATTTTTAGGAGTCATAAATTATGGAAGACACTTCCTTCCTAAATTTTTTGGATTAACAGCAATCCTGTTGCCCAAAACAAGCTCAAAGAGAGCTTAGACGTTCACATAAGATGATGAAAAGATTGTCAAGCAAATGAAAGACCTATGCAAAAAATTTCCGCCACTACATCAACCCAAAGAGAATGAAAAGTTCATCCTTCAAACTAATGCTAGTGACAATTTCTGGGTAGGTGTGGTATTGGCAAGAGAGGAAGACACTAACACCGAGAAGATTTTGAAATTCTGCAGTGGAAAGTTCAACCCTGCAGAGTAGAATTATCCCACAGGGAAAAAAGAAATTTTGGCCATCAAAAAGATAATCGAGAATTCTCCCACCTTTTTAGGAAAACCCGTCACCGTGAGAACAAATTGCTCCAGAGTGAAAATTTTCAAAAACTTCAAACTTGATAAAGCTGCAAATAGGGGAAGATTAGCTAATTGGAAATTATTTCTTAACCAATATAATTATGATGTAGAATTAATTGCAGGAAATATGAACTATCTCTTAGACGCTTTAACTAGAAAAATAGCCATGTATAAGAGAAGCGACGATGAAGGTCACAACCCAAGAAGCAGAAGGCCAGGAAAGGAGCCTAACAAGCAAGAAGAACCAGTTGAAAAATCCTCAAGAATTTTTTAATGCATCCCAAAAGACCAGCCTTAACTAATCAATCCCAGTGGAAAGGATTGGCTAGCCCGTCTCAAACGGAAAACGGTAAAGAAAAATCAAGACTGTTAATGGCTATTGCTTTGCCAAAAAGCCAAATTTTTCTTACAGGTTTCGTAAACATATTCAGATATCAGCTTAACACCTTTTCAGAAGTAGTCTTCCAAACTGACCAGAATCTAGCATCCCACCAGAGGGCACTGCTGGATAATTCGATGTTTGCTTTCCAGGAGAATGACAAAAGACTAATGATAGAGACCATGGACTCCTTGACAGTAGAACTAAGTTAGAAGAAGAAACCACCAAGCGTGGTCAATGAACCAGCAGCGCTGTACATTAGAACCCCAGAGAGTGCTAAAGTTCCTATACATGCGCTAAAAGAAGCAGAATGGTTCAAGTTCCACAGGCATATTGGCAAGCATACACCCAATGAAGATCTCCTTGACACTCTCCTTGTTGTCCCAGGCCCTTTCTAGGAAGATACTTGGTTAATGTTCAAAGTGAACATCCGCATGAGCACAAGTTATGGTTAGTTGAGAATGGATTTGTTCATAATTTATGGACAAAGACAAATGAAGATCTAAAGAACTGCTAGCAATTATCTACAATACAGTTAAGAATGTCAGGAAGAGCAACTGCATTCTCAGACTAAAGTTCAAATCTACACCTCCAGAATGGGTATAGAAGTTAAACGAAGAAACTGAATACATTCCTCCATATCATTACGCTAGAATCATCCATGGACAGTATCTCGAGCCAGCATGCGACATATATAATGGAAACCTAAATTTAAGCATTCCAAGGATGAAGGCTTTGGCGTTAGAATACATCAAGAAAGTAATCGAAGAAGATCAAGAGATTACGTTTCTTGCATCAGAAGATAAAATAATAGTCACTATGTACGACTATCCAAAGGTCGTTACAAGTGATCTATTCATAGCCCTGAAACGGAGAGAAATAGATTCCTCCCTCGCCTGTACTCAATGGCTCGACAAGATCGAGAGAGACAAAAACTACCAGATGTATACAGATACAAATATGGAAGAAAACGGAACCAGAAGAAAGATAAAACCCCTACCTTGGGGATAACTCAGAAGATTACGATGACCTGTAAATACAGACAAGATCATATTGTCTTCTTCTCTTTGAGTTGGAGACATCCTTATCCCAAAAGAATCTGCTTTCCAAAAGAAGACAATAGAAGAAAGCAAATGCCATGTCTACATCAAAGCACTACCATTGATGGAGTTACTATTATTAGTTTGTGTTTCAATTCCGCTTTGAAATTCACTCTCTATATAAAGAGCTTAGAGTCTTAATATAGGGGAATCGAAAATCAAAATCAGAGAAATCCATCTGAGAGTAGAAAATCCTGAGAGTTTTAGAAAAGAGTCGAAGCAACTGTTCAAGCTTCTTCATCCTCGAGTAAGTATGTCTATGAGTGGCTAAATAGCTTATACCTGTTTACCAGAGAGTGAGGCTCTGGATCTGCAGTCTGTAAGTTTGTTTGAATAAATAAATCTATGGTTTTCCATGACAAATATTTCAAGTTATTTTTGTGTTCATAAAAACTCATTAAACTCTCTTGAGAAGCGGACTACCGCCTAGTAAGAGGAAGAAAGTGGGGTGTTTGTTCTTGTTTGTACTCAGATGATCCCCTATGAGGCAGACTACCACCCAGAAAGTGGAAAAGTAAGGTTTTAATTATGTCTTTGTATTATTTAAAAAAAAATCAAGAGAGAAATCATTCTTAAAAAAAGAGTTTTTCAACAGTGAGTTTGTTCACATGAGTAGCCCAATAAGAGACAATAGGTAAAGTTGCGTTTTAATGAAGACTAGTTCAAACTGTTCTGGTTAAGTAGTTTTTCTTTCTGATAAATTTTCCAGAATTCTATTCATTAGTTACTGTGCACGGCGCACTATTACTATTCACTATTTACTATTATTATTTTGTTATTCACTAAAGATATAATTATCATTTTCTTATCCCCACATTACTATTCTGCATATTACAAAACTTCTCTTGATTAACCAACTGTATTTTAATTTTGGAATAGTGAGTTGACTATTTCATGGATGCATGTTGGACATCCAAGATAGGAAACTCAAGAGAAACTTGAAAGAAAAATTAGAAAACTGAAGGCCAACATCATGTTTGGTGCACGTGTTTCCTTTTCACAACTGGAATAGCTAGCCGAGTTTGATTCCCACTTACTACTAATTAGAACCTCAATTTCATGCTTATGTATTTATCTACGTTCGACTTTGATACCTCTGCTTGTTTTGCATTTCTTGGTTTTATCTGTCTGCATATTTTGCAGGCTACTGATCGAAATTAGGCAATAGCTGACCGTCCAAATTTAATTAACGAGGAGGAGGAAGAAGAAGAAGAAGAAGAAGAAGCGGCAAATTTAATTAAGGAGGCATAGAATATAAAAACTTGCCCAACGGTTGACCGAGTTCCTCATGAACTTTGGTTATCCGTTAAAGTTTTGCATGTGTTATTTGTTCTTTGAATGCATGATTTGGTGAGAATGAAGAAGAAGAAGATGAAGAAGAAGAAGGAACGAAGGTTACCACTAGGATTTAGTGTTCTTTTAAGTATTGGCATCACTCGGAATAATAATTGATAAGTGAAAAATTATTTTCAAAGTTAATCCTATTTTTTGAGTAAATATATCAATGTAGTAATCAGTAAATAAAGGTTATTATCCGCTGATGATTGGTGAAACTAAATCTTAAAACATTAATTAGACTCAAATGTCAGCAAACTGACAGATTCGACCAATACACAAAGATACAACTACTAACATAAGATAAACCACTCTAAATACAACAAAATTTTAACACACTATACTAGACTCAATGGAGGAATACCACACAAAATTTGAGGGTATTCTGAGATGATTTGATTACCTAAACAATTCGGCAAACTATAGCTATGTGCAGAAATTAAATGCTGAAAAATAAATATGCTTATGAATACAAGTTGTTTAAACTATATGATGAATGAGTTAAGAGGTATGCAATCCATCACTGTCATTCCATCTTTCTAACACATACTTTACATATTGCACATATTCAATGAATGAAAATTCTCAGGAAGAGTTGATCGTTATAACTACATTCTATTACCTATTCTTTATGCCTATTTAAGTTTGTAATGGATCTTCCCTACATCTATCCCTCTATGAAATCATACTCATGGCCCCCAAGGTTTACAAATAAGGAAGCATTAAGATCTAGAAAAGATTTGAGAAGCTACAAGGGTTCACAAGTACACTATAGGCGTGTCTTGCTAACCTAGGGTTTCAATCACCCGACGAAATCATCTATTTGGTGTATCACTGTAGAGAATCTGGTGGAAGAAGTTATCTTTAGTCGCCCGTATCTCATGACAATAGAATCCTAGCATGTATAATAAGCTAACCACCAAAGCAAACATACACGAATTCATCATTGAATCACATTGAGAAAGAAACCTCATTCAAAAGAGTATGCAAAATTAGGTTAAAGCATATGCATTAAAAAGACTTCATGTACAGGGCTTCAAGCAATCCCTTAACAAGATGTTTAGCTACTAAAAATCATAATTAAAGAATCAAAATAAAATATGGAGCTGATACAAACAAGGAAGATGAAGAAAAAAAGCTGGTGTCGGCATTTTGACTGGTCAAAGGAATTCCTTGACAACTGAAAGCTGGACGACTGAACTTCTCTCTCACGGCTCTTTATCTCTTGCTCGAGTGTGTGCTCTCCAAATTGCTAATTAGCTTTTTCTAAAATCTTAAAGTGAGTTTATATACTCCTTGGTGTGGTCTCTCCCAATCCTAACTAGTCAAGGCTTCTTTATTTGCACATAACTCCTTCTTTTCTTCTATTTGCACTAGGGATCCTCCTATTACACATTTTTCTTTATTTCTCCACAAAACCTAATAAACATAATGAACATAATTAAACTACTCAATTAATAACAATAAACCAGGTATAGAAGTTCAATTAAACACAATAAACGCATAAATATGCGACTATCAGTTATCTCAGTAGGTATAAGTTCTCTCATATTCATTATATCATATACATCATATGACATCAAATTTATGAAAGCACCTAACTCAAGAAGAGCACCAGCAAACCTATGATCACCAATAGTGCAAGGAATAGTGAAATGACCAGGATCACCTAGCTTTGGTGGTATTTTCCTTTGAAGAACAACGGACACCCTCTCGCTTAAGGAAACCATTTCGGTTTCTTTGAACTTCCTCTTTGTAGTGCACAACTCCTTGAGAAATTTTGCATATTGCAAGATTTGCTTGATTACATCTAACAATGGGATGTTCACCTCAACCTTCTTGAAGATATCTAGGATTTCCTTGTCCTTGTCCTTGTCATCTTTTACTTGCTTCTTCAACCTGCTAGGAAAATGCACATTAGTGGTAACCAAAGGTGAGGTTGAGAGACATACCTGAGCTGATTTCGAACTTGGCAGATTTTCGTTCCAGGTGCATTTTCGACGAGTCGAAGGTTTTCTTCGACGGATCGAATTGGATTCCTGGACTGGTTTTTGACATTCATCAAACATAATTTGATCAATTACACGCTCCTCCCACTTTCTTCTTGGCTTTTTGACCTCTGAGGCTTCACCCAATATCTTCCTCCCTTCAAAGTCATAACATGCGCTTCATATTTTCCATTAGGATTGGTAATAGTGTTACTAGGAAGACCTCATTTGTTGACTTGAGCAAGTGTTTCTTAAATTTGGCTTACTTGACGCTCTAGCAAGTCAATTGCTTTTTCTTATTGCTGAGTTATAGCCTTGATTTCCTGACGGAAGGAACCCATCTCTTGGCGGAGCGCAGTGTTCTCCTGGCGAGAATCACTATTCTCCTTCCTATCTTTCTTATTGTCAAACATCATTTGTTGTATCAGTACTTCCAAAGTTGAAGTTCATATTGATGTTTAAGCTGGAGGTTGTTGCTGAGGAACACGCCTGTGGCCAAATTGTTACCCATCCTCTATAGGTTATTTTTGCTGAAAGCCAGGTGGAGTAACTAGATAATTAAGCACATTGTTGCTTCTATAGCTAAGAAGTGGATGATCTCTATTCCCACCATATGTGTTGGGTTGCCTTTTTCATGAAACTCACATCCACTTCTTATTGGTTGTCTTCCTCACCCGCTCTGAACTTGGGGGAAATCCTATGCCAGATGATTTGTAGCTGAGCATGTAGTGCATACTACCTGAGCTGTAGCAACTGTTATCTTCTTGCTCACCTTCAAAGCACTAGCAATCAAAGCAATATCATTCTCTATGGCTCCATCAATTGAGACTGTATTGAGGAATCTTCTACTTACACTCATGATTCTTTCTCTTGACTAAAACTGCCTTGAATTCTCTGCTTGATTTTTCACAACTTTCTTGGCTTCAGTTTCAATCATATTCCACCAATTTCCTCCACAAGCTGAATCAAGTCTTTACCTGTTAAAAAAATCAAGTCCTTTATAAAAGAACTTCATTTAAGTGTTTAGATCAAACTTATGATGAGGGGATTGTCGAAGTAAACCCTTGAATTGACTCCAGGCTTTATGTAGTTCATCTCCATCTTTCTGCTTGAATGTACTGATTTTCTTCTTCAAGTTCTTGGTGCGGGAAGCATAATAGAATTCCTTCATAAACACAACACATATTTTCTCCCATGTGTCAACTAGATAAAGAAGCTAATAAGTTGTACCATACTTTTTCCTTCTCCTTCAAAGAAAAAGAGAAAAAGAATGAGTTTGACAGTGTCTTCATTCACATTCGTTGACTTCTGTATTCTGCACAATGCTACAATTTCACTGAGATAATCTTGAGGGTCTTCAAAAGGAGTGCCTCTGAAGTATGACAGATTCTAGATAAGAGATGGGGGAATAACATAAGACCCCAAGTTTTTTGGTAGCACAATCGGCGAATCAGATGCACCTTTGCCTAAGACAAAGGATTCCCTAAGCTTTGTGTTGTTTGCCACTGGTGGTGGTGATGGTGATGGCAAAACTTCTCGCTTCTATTGCTCATATTCTTAACTAGAATGTGGCTCTAGATCCGTTATATCTCCACCACTATGTGTGCGTCTTTTCAGTTGCCTCTGATGCTTCCCGTTCTCCCTTGTTGATCTTTCAATTTCCAAGTTTAAAGGCACTAGTGGTTCAACACTTTGTGATCTTCGGGTCTACATACATTGTCCTGCATACCACAAAGATTGTAAGACTCAAAAAAAAAAAAACTAGAAACAAAAGACACGATTCAGACTTAGAATTAAACAATCATCGGCAACGGCTCCAATAATACTAAAATTAAACACAAAGAATAGTCTCAATTTCCATTAGTCAAAATGTTTGTTAGATATACAGGGAATGTATGGAATCGTTTGAGAGATCTAGATCTCAAAACTTTTGATACCTGGAAACTTTGAGTTCTCTTCATTTTAATATGCTCATCCATGTTATATATATATATATCATGGACTCGATCCATCGGTGAATAAGTCTAATAATGGTGTCGTGAGCGGAAAGGGTCAGTTTTTGTAGAGAGGAAATGCAATGTAAGTCTCTTCTGGTGAATCCCATATGTAAGTACCAATATAATTTGATGCATAAATAGTTATTTGTTCACGTATGGCTGCTGCAGTTGTAGTGTTTAATTACGTTGGAACATGCATGTATGAAAAAAGGGCCACTCTACCGTTTCAACCGCTCTCTTCCTTTTAAGATCAGATATATGATGCTTAAATTGATTATGTATATATAATAAATATTTAGCACATGATTCTTATTATTTTTTATTAGACGACAACATTGATTAGATTCGAATGAGTCATTATTACTATTGGATTACAACTTACCAACTATTTAACAGATGATTTGTTAGGCTTCGAAATAGTTCGATCTCGATCATTATTTTCAGGATTTGAAATTCAATCGTTCAATGTATATACGGTTCGATTCCTTATATATAAAAGGCAAAATTGTTTGAAATCGAACCATTTCATAAATCGATTTGATTCCACGATTTTTTTAATTTGGAACCGAACTAAAACTATGTCTACTCTATGCTCATCACAGCACATTAGCATACAAATGTATTTCCTAATTCAAATGTTGAGTTAGACATGCAAATAAATTAAAATACCATACAAATTCATTAAAAAAAAGACAGACACGTGATTGAATGATCATCAAATAAATCATTTGAGTGACAAAAACAAAATAATCCAAGGACCCATGATCATCAACTTGCTGACTTGAGTGCAAATCCTTCTAGAATTCCCTCAATCCATATATATAATTACATATAATATATAGAAAAAATTTAGGGTAGAGTGACTCTACCGTATATTTTATTAACTAATTTTGTTGTATATAGGAAAATTCAAGGGTGTTATATAATTTTATTATTTAGTTAAAATATTGTAATATATGTACTATATATGGTTCTCAATGGTTCCATATAAATAGAAAACGAGGAACCAAACCGAACCAAACCGAATCCTCCAAATACAATTCAGTTCTGAACAAAATATTTAGTTTGGAATTTTAGAATTGAACTGAATCGCCTGGTTCCGATTCGATTCAAATCAATTTTGTGGTTCCCAGTTCCAAAGTCCTTGCCCAATGATTTGTCGAAACAAATATTAAAAAAAGTGTTTTAAAAAGTCCTTAATACTTCAATAAAATTAGAGACTTTCCCTATGTATACTTACCTCTTGTAATAAACAATGTACGCAGTATGTAATTCATGTTTGGGGGCTCATATGATCGAGAAGACGAGAACAATGGTAGCAATGTCTTAAAGTGAAAACCAAATAACTAGGAAGGTTGATCTTAATTATTTGCTGCATGTGAAAGCAAGTAGCATTGCAATTTGGTTTAAATTAGATGCAGTTAGCAAAAGCAGTTGAAAGGTGGGTTAGCTTAAACACAAAAGAGCAAGTTTATATGACACTGAGTTTGTGTAGACTATATGAAGAAAATAGTTCACGTGATTCTCATGAAGAGCAGCAGATGAAAGAATCAACAGGTCCCTGACCATTACACAAGACATGTCCTCCTAGGATTGGTCAACAAGAAATGATTGTTACCAAAGCTTGTTAGTCGTATTCGAGCTATAAGCTCCGTGTATAAGAAGGGCACTGCTCTATTCTCTCTGTATCACTCTAAGCCTTACATTAGTGAAAACCTTATCTTCTTTCTCATCTACTCTCTCTGAAGATCTCTCTGAAAATCCTAGCTTATATTTCTCTGAAACTTCAGAAATCACTTTATGGGTTGAAGCAGGCTCCAAGGGCCTAGAATGAGCGTTTTACTTCCCTTTTAGCTACTCTTGGACTCAAACCTTCCATTGCGGATCCTTCATTATTTGTTCAGAGCTCTCCTAAAGGTCAGGTATATCTTCTTTTTTATGTCGATGATATCATCATCACCGGTTCTTGTGCCTCTTCTATCCAGCATGTTAAAGATGCTCTCCAACATGAATTTGAAATGAAGGATTTAGGATCACTTCCCTATTTTTTAGGGTTACAAATCACTTATCTCCCCGATGGTTTGTTTCTTTCTCAAGCCAAGTATGCTAAACATGTCTGGCATAAGGCTAGTATGAGTGATTGCAATCCTAGTATTACACCTTGTCTTCCTTACTCCAAGCTTCTCAAAGATCAGGGAGTTCCATTCAAAGATGTCAAGACATATCATAGCATTGTTGGCTGTTTGCAATATCTTACTTTTACACGTCCAGACATTGTCTACAATGTCAACTCCGTTTGCCAATTTATGCAGTCCCTTACTGAAGAACATTATCTTATTGTCAAACGTATCTTGCGTTACATTAAAGAGACTATGGGTTATGGCAATCACTTTCGAGCAGCTCCTCTTGAAATTTGAGCCTTTACTGACTCTGATTGGGCTAATGATCCTAATGATCGGCGCAGCACCACAGGGTTTGTGATCTTTCTTTGCAACTGTCTAGTTTCTTAGACTTGGTGTCTCGTTCTTCCACCGAGGCAGAATACAGGGTCATGGATGATACAGCCTATGAGGTACTGTGGCTTCGTCACTTGCTGAATGATCTCCACATCTCTCTTCCCTCAGCTCCTACTCTGCATTGCGACAATGTTTCCGCCCTCGCTCTTGCTTCCAATCCTATTCACAACTCCAAAGTTAAACATGTTGAGGTCGATATTCATTTTACCAGAGAAAAGGTTGCTCGTGGAGAACTTGCTTTCCAGTTTGTTCCTTCTCTTCAGCAACTTGCTGATGTCCTTACCAAAGGTCTCGATTCTCCAGTTCCAATACTTATGCAGCAACCTTATGCTTGGTTCCCAACATAAGGTTGAGGGGGGATGTAGACTATATGAAGAAAATAGTTCACGTGATTCTCATGAAGAGCAGCAGATGAAAGAATCAACAGGTCACTGACTATTACACAAGACATGTCCTCCTAGGATTGATCAACAAGAAATGATTGTTACCAAAGCTTGTTAGTCGTATTCGAGCCATAAGCTCCGTGTATAAGAAGGGCACTGCTCTATTCTCTCTGTATCACTCTAAGCCTTACATTAGTGAAAACCTTATCTTCTTTCTCATCTACTCTCTCTGAAGATCTCTCTGAAAACCCTAGCTTATATTTCAGCAGTTTGGACCAGGTTAAGATATTAGGCACATGAACAGTTAAAGCCCCAATTTTGACTTACCTTGTTGTACAACCTATATATGTTCATGCATGCCTAAAACTTGAGTTCAAGTTTGTTTGGTCCAAGTATGACTGCTGCAGTTGGTGGAAGATTATAAACTTTCCCAAGCTAACAACACAAACTCCTTGGTGCTATTACACCAAGTCTTATTAACTGCACTTCTGAATTTTTCTTTGTTCTGTTGCTTGTAGTATCTGGAATTCTGGTTTATATTAACAGTCTTCAGTCTGAGAATGGTGTCACAGTCATATATTCACACCAAATGTGCGCAGAAAGCGCAACTCTATCTGCCCAAGACGTGAATGTTTCGCCAAAAAAGTCATAAATCAATGAGGCTATCAGTTCAATTAGTTGGGCTTGGGCGTACAATGCAATTTTGGTTCGGCAGCAGATGTTGTTAGATTAGTTGTGTTAATCTTTTAGTTTGTTAATAAGTCCGAATCCTTGGGGACTAAGTAGAGGTTTTTGACTGATTCCTGTTTAGTGTTACCACGTTCTAGGTCATGCAATACGTGGGTTGCTTAGGCTTGTTTCCATTCCTTTGTAAAGCCATATATAAATGCCAACAGTTGCTTTGAATTAATATAAGAACATTCTCAACAGTTGCATTTACAACTTTGATCGTGTGTTCTCAACAGATGTTCCACTCTGATAGCGAGATAGTTAAACTTCCTGAATCGAAGTAGGAGAGGTTTCTTACGCGGCCCAACAAGCTATCAACTAGCAATTTGCCCGATTAACTTTCGAGTAAATTTGATTAAAGAAAATATCTTCTATAGTAGACTTTTAGAATAGCTATCACCATGCTTTTATACTTAAAATGCATAGTAGACTTTTAGAATATTTCTTCTCCGGAGGGAGTGAAAAAGCCTAAACTTGACTTTAATTTGAAGTTGTTACTGGAATGTATTTTTAACCGGAATCTCTGTATCCTCTCTAAGAGCATCTCCAACAGTTTTTGTAAACTCTTTAGAATTGTTATTTTAGAGGGAAAACATCATTTTTAACTCTAATAACTCTTGTAAACCATTTTGTATCCTATAGAACATGAAATAAATATATAGAGAATCTCTATATCTATAGAACTCTCAGAACTTGTATATTCATCACAAAACCTCTAAAATTTAATGCTCCTCTACCATAGTTCACTCTCTCTCTTAAAAAAAGCAAGTTTTAACATTGTATTTAGAGTTTGATATATAATATATATGGATTCATTAAATTATACAACAAAACATTTAATTTTGTACAGTAGAATAGAAGAGCGGTTACAGTTATGATCATTTTATTTTATAAATTTTATATTTGTATTTTGTATAATAAAATTTTTTATATAAACTGTTGAAGATGCTCTAAAAAAATGGGTGAGCGGGCGTTTATGTACTCATGTAACTAAGAGATCAATATATGTATTATGAAATTACGTATTTGGTATATTCACAATTATATAGAAAAAAATGATCAATTGGCAATTGCCTTTACTAATCCCCTAATCATGTATGTGATTACATTTGGTCCTAAACGTTGAAGTGTTGAACCTTTGGTTATGCAACTTTCCGGGTATATGCACAACTTTAATTTTCGGCCAAACAATGTCCTACTGATACAGAGAAAAATAAGAGAAAATAAGGATCATCACCATATGATTCATATCGATGTTATACTAGCTCGAAGAATATCTAGACCATGATTGCTGTTCTCTCTGCAAAATGTCGGCTAGCTAGTCATAATGTAGCAAAGGAATGGGTGATCGAGAAACCACGTGAACCACTTTCAGAGGCAGAGTCTAAACGTATCCAAAATATATATAACCTAAAAATCAAGAACAAATAGACATGCATGAAGAGAAAGAACACAAAAGAAACTGCAGATCGAATAGTGAAAATTAGCTGTGTATCGTTGCCTGGCACAAATGCCCAAGCGCATATGGCTTGCTTCTGGCTGATGCGTAGATAATTCCAACCTTTTCCTGTGACGTACACTCACCATCATCATCATCGTGTCTATTTCTACTTTTCGACCCTTGTCATCGACAGCATCGCTATTCACTACTGTACGTCAACATGTTGCAGACTGTCATCGAGAGAGAGAGAGAGAGAGTCTAATGGGGGGTGGTGGAAAAGGCCGAATCATTTCCCATCTGTACAAACCACAAAGCACTTGATCGATCGAACATATTCATGCACTTGTGCCACAAGCTAGCTTTTGTGGCATGGAGTATTGGAGTGAGTGTGTGTGTATATATATATATATATATTAGGCAGCGATACGTTGTTGGTGTTAGATTTGATTGCTTAGATTGAGGCTTTGACTCCCGAACCATCATTTCCTGATTACATAAGGAACTATATATTGGCATAAAGATATCAAAAACCACTGTGATTAAGTGCTCTAGCTGCCCTCTGTGATTCTTCTTCTATATATAATTATATATTGAGCTGGGTGGCGCATGCATTGTTCTTTGCTCTAGCTAGTTGATCTATACTCTATACAGTACGTGAATAGTTCATCTAGGTCGATCTGATGCATCCCTCTGAGTTGGGCATGCATGCCATCATTGCCATGCTTTGAATATTCACGATTCGATCTCTTTAATAAGTTTAATCTTTAGCAAACTCCTTTTTCTTTCTCTCTTTTTGTTGTTAGGATCTCAAACTACGGGATGTAGGTTCCTAAAGGGAATGAGTTCTTATTCCTTCTTAAAGGGACACGGGACACATGATGCCGACCAATCTCAATTAGTTCTCCGGACCAGGCTTGAGGTTGGAGAGATAACGATGGATGATGGATCATGCTTGCTCATAAGACAATCTGTAATGGTAGAGGTTTTATACTTCATAATAAAAATTTTGAAAAATCTCATCTCCAATCCATGAAGTTCCTAATATTATACTTTAAAATTAAGTTTTATACCGTGTTTTGAATTCTAGAATAAAACATTGGTTAGAACCTTACAAAAATGGGTGGATTCAGAAAAAAGAAGAACATGTGGAGAGAGAGAAATATGAATTTTAAAATGAGATATGAGACATTGATGGTTGGAGATGCTCTAACAAGTGAGGAGTACAATTAAGTGTAGGAACACTTATTATAATCTTAACCGTTTTATGCTTAAATAAATAATATATTATAATAAATACATCATAAATTACTTATATTGCACATGCACTTATATTGCACACTTATATTGCGCACCATAAAATGGTGAAGAGTCCTAACTTGCAGCACTTGTGGTTAAGTAGAAACCTGATCTGCTTTGCCTTTTACATAATTGGAATGTGGTGTCATCGAACCTGAGTCAAAGATCTTGCATCGAGCCTGATTCAAAAGATGATGTTCACAGATTCAAATGATAACACATTAAGAGTACGTTAATTTAAACGTCATGCATGGCTCATGAGACAGTTCGGTTGTCTTACGGATAATATATAGTTTGTCAATTCTCTTATTACTTTGTCCTGCTGTCAAATAGTTTCCAATCTTAATTTCAGTCCGATGAAAATGAAAGTGCATGTTGGTTGAGTACGTACGTAGTATGGTCAGGGGCAGATGCATGTCTAGGGTTGTGTAGTCTGCAGCTCACGGCAAAATTTCGACAAGATATCTAAGAGTATAGGTATAATTGAGTATTTGAGTTGCATAGTCAATTTAACAGACATATGGATAAATAAAATTAAGTATTATTACTTTAATATCTCTTCAAGCAAGTTATGTTCTTGTTTATATGCTCTTGTTTAGTTGTTTTTGGTTCTTACGCCTCTAATTTCTTTACTTTCTTTGCTCAAAGTAACCAAGAATTATTTTCATCTTTCTTCACAGTCCCACTAATGAATAAAATTAAGAGATGATCATGAGATTTGGGTAGTAAAACTGATAGAGATGTGATTGCTCCATTCATTTAATCAAATAATCATGTGTGTGGTATGTATCAACCGACACCACCGTTAGATATATTTCATTAAGTCTTGATTATATATGTATTTTACACATTTCAATTAACTTTAGTACATAGACATTGACATGAGGATGAGCCATCCATTCATTTACAAACTTTAGACAAAGAAAAAAATTGGGCGCGCAAAGAAAAAAAAATTGTGCGCATATAGCCCACACTCTTTAAAAATCATAAATCCACCCCTGAGTATGGTGTTAATTTTGTTATAATTCGAGTACTTATATTAGTTAGGCTAGCTAATACAAATGGTATAGAAGAAGAAGTTAATTACTCCGATCCAAATAAACATCAAAATGTACGTTGTGCTACGTACATATTGAAAACAATCAAAGCAAAGCTCAAAAGATGCAAAATTATTCTAAACCTCTAAAGCTTTCTTCCCCACTCCACAGCTGCATGCAGTAAAGCACTGTTAACAACTTAAACTAGATTCCCATGGGCAGCCCAACTGTTTTGCCTTTATTTACGTGCTGCCCAATTTGGCTTTCCACCGACTACAGTACTAGTGCATAATTAAACTATATATACTTCAATAATATACAATTATTAATCAACTAATTAGATCAAGCTAGATTATTTCCCCCACTGTGCTCTTGTACTCTTTCCCGGTTTCTTATTGGAAAACCTCGCCGGAAACATGGGAAAGATGCTTAAGCTACTAACCCAATTATGGTGTGGTCCAGACCAGACCATGCCATGTTCTCCGTTCATAGTTTTGCAAATCAAATATATTGTTATATGACTTATATCTACATATTACTTGCATAAGCAATGACTTAAGCATCTAAGCTCTTTGAGAGCATATGCATCCGGGAAAAAAGTGGGCAAACAGGATGTTCGATCGATGGGGTCCGCCGAAAATTGATCGTCCACGACAAATTAAAATATGGTGTAGCGGCAAAAATCTATAGCGACGACCGGCCGTAGAGAGAATGTCCTCGACGGCGATCAGAAATCGATCGAAGGAGCGAACGTTCGCTCTGGTAGAGCCCACGCACATGGGTAACGCCAGAGAGCGTTGCAATTTTTTAAAACTCGACGCGTGTATATAATAGTCATTTCAGTTTTTTAACGAACCAATGATAACCCGCCACATGGCGAGGCTGTTTGGTAGCTAGGCTCCAACGGTCAAATCAATCTAGGCTGTCCATTTTGATTCAAAAATTCAATCTGACGGCCCAGATTCAAATAGAACGGCTATTTTTTGTTATTAACGGGCATAACTCAATATTTGCATAAAAAATCCTTAAAAATTACAAAAAAATCCTAAACAATTGCAAACAACCCCCTAATATTTCTCTATAAATACTACATTTATTTTATTCACATATCACACCAATTTATGCACAACAAACTTATCATCTTCGATTCCACTATCTCTTCTCTCAATTCTTTGAGTTTTTACAAAAAATGGCTACCGATTAGCTTATTTTCGAAGATATATAATTGTGCATTTCTTTTTGTAATCAAAGCGTTGATCCTCTCACCGGAAGCAAACAAAAAGTTGACAAATTGTGGAAAAAAATTTATGTTGATTATAAGAAAAATTGGGAGATGACACATGGTGAATCGAGGTCAGAGGCTAGGACCCAAAATACACTTACTTCTCGTTTTGCTAAGTTGAAGTCAAATTTAAAACTTTGGGGTTCTTCTCTTAGTTTCACACGAAGGAATTCACAATCTGGCAAAAATTTGCAAGATGAGGTAAGGATTAAATTATGTTGGTCCTATTTATTTGATTTGATTTTATGAAATAAATATTGTCAACTCCATTTTACTTTATATATGTAAAATATCAATTCGTTATTTTTTTAGGCAAGACAAGCTCAATTATTTTATGTGTCAAAAAAGAAGAAAGAGTTTACACACTTTGAGTGTTGGGAAGTGGTCAAGAGGCATCCTTATTTTATTCTTGTTGAAATTAGTACTCCACCTTCTTACCATGCCAACTACGAAGCTACTTCACAATCCTTTAATGAAGTGTCTCCCACCGTCGATTTGCATGAGGATGAAGTGATTGCAACATCAAGGAACCTTCAAGGTTCCTCGAGTCCGATTAGACCAATGGAAGTGAAGGCGGCTAAAGAAGCAAGAAAAAAGGGAAACAAAGTTATGAATCCTACAAATGAGGCACGAGATGAAGCTTTGAAAAATATTGCGGCTAATCAAAAAAAATTGGCCCGTCGGGCAAAAAACAAGTGATGATAGTGAGATTGCTTTATACCAAAAGCAACAAACCCTTCAAGAGAAAAATTACAAATCGAGGGACTTAGAGGAAGAAACAAGGATCATGACAATGAATTTGGAGGGTATGACCCCAACTTCAAAGAGATATTTCACAAAGAGGAAAGCGGCAATCCTCAAGCAACAAGAAGACAATAAAGAAGAAGATAGCGATGCAACATTTTAAATTGTTATCGCCCCCGACCACTTGATTTTAGTGATTAATTTAGTTTGTCTTTATAATAAATCTAGGTTTGGCTTGTCATTATGTAATTTAAATTTTCAAGAAATAAAAATGCACATTCTTTATTTAGATAAATTTCAAACACATTACATAAAAACATAGTAAATTACACTCAAACAACACAAAATGCAAACACACAAAGTTCAAACACACAAAATACAAACACACATAATGCAAACACATAAATTTAAAACAACATATTTAGAGTTGTTCACCAGTTTCAAGAAACAATTTGTGTTTCACCAACTCTTTTTGAAGCTCTCCATGAATATAAGTAGATTGGAGATCTACAACACGGTCGCAAAACTGTTGTTCATGTTGATCTCTTCCAATTGGCTCAAAAGAAATTCGATTACCATATTGATCCACTGATCCATCATAAACTGTTAAAGCACTTGATGGATTTTGTAGATCTTCTTCTTCTTCGTTCTCCTCAAATTCACCCTCCACAAATTCTTCCTCAAAAATCATGATATGCATCATGATGTAAGTCTATATGATCATTTTTAATGTCGATGTATGGTTACATTGAGTTGCATGACGAATAATTCTCCAACAAGATTGTAAGATGTCAAAGCACCTCTCCACATCTTTGCGGTATACATCTTATTTCTTTGTGAACAACTTCTGTGGTAGACCCTGGGGATTAGAAATTATTTTGACTAATGAGGAGTATCTCGGATATATTTCATCAACTAGATAATAAGTGTTGTAGTACATCATACTGATAAGTGAAAAATCACTCTCAAAGATAACCCTATTCTTGAGAAATTATGTCAATGTAGTTAATGAAAAATATGGGCCATTACTCATAGATGATTGGTGAAACTAAGACTCAAGAACACAAGAAACACTAAAAGACCCGAAAGTCAGAAACCTGGCAGATTCGACCACTAAACACAATCTAATTTATAAACAGTACGTACCTACACTAAACCAAAAATCACCAAAATTTTACACAAGACTTTAGACTCAGTGGAAGACTTCCACACAAAAATTTAAGGTGTTCGGAGTTGATTTGGTTTCTGAAATAATTCGGCCAATCTATAGCTACAGTAGAGAAATGTAATTTTTAGAAAAGTAAATATGTTGAAGAAATCATAACGAGATTAATGTTATGAACCTCTCTCCACCCTAGACAACCTAAGATTACCTCACCTAATGTAAATAGCCATTGATGAATGTTCCCTATGCAAGAACTATGGCTAAGTCATCGTGCATATTACACTCTCTTACTTAACATGAAAGAGGGAGTGGTCATCCGCTCTAACTTAATCTCTAATTAACTGACTTATACATATGGTGGTGTAAGCCTAGAGAACTAGAGTCATTACATTCTAAGAATGTTTGAGGAATAACAAAGTTTCAAGGGTTGATTTGGTGGTCACCCTTACGTCATTAAGGAATTATTTCACACAAGAGCTTGTTTTGTCTTCATTGAACATGCGATAATATGTTGGTTATGCACACACTCAAGACACTAGATTCTACAACATGTCACTAAGTTGGTCACCAAAGAAACATATAGTAGAAATCGTTGATGGAAGAATAGTGAAGTAAAACTCATCCAAATAGTTATTAAAATCACAAGGGGTTTAAAATAGTAAGCATGTCTAGGGCTTCAATAAGCCCCTAACTAGGGAAGTTTAACTACTCATAGTTGGAATTACACAATAGCAAAACATAATGGAGAAGGAAGTAAACCAAAACCCTAGAATTCTCGGAAGCTTCAGTTTGATGGGTCGAGAGGGTATCTCGACGGGTCAAAGTTAGACGACAGGGAATCCTTGGCAGTAACGCTTCTTCTTTTCTTAGCTTTCTTTATCTGTAATTCAACATCCCCTATTTGTTCCTCCAGAGATGCTTATATAGGTATGATCTTGGGCCTATCCTCATCAATTTAGGATTGAGTCATCGCTACATGGACTTTTCACATCATCATTCCTTATTTGAATAAAGTTCTCTTTTTATTGCTCATTTTTGTATTTTCCTCCAAATATCCTAAATAAACAAAAACATAATTAATTACTGAAAACTAACAAATAAACCAGGAATTTTCGGAATAATTAAGCATAAGAGAGTTGCATATTTATACAACTATCACATACCATTGACTTTATAAGTCTATTGTGGGTTTCTTTAGGGAAGGAGCGCATCCCAGATATCTGATTGGTAGAGCACATTAATATCATTTTATGCTCCAGGCACCTCGAAGAAGCTATGTCATATCCACGTGTCATATGGGGCCACCGCCTCTAAGATTATAGTGGGACGAGCCTTCCGCTCTGAGTATGACCCTTGCCAAGATGTTGGACAGTTCTTCTATTCCCTGTGCATGCAGTCGATGCTTCCGATCATACCAGAAAATTTTCGATGCTTGACCCTTCTTAGAAGTCGAGTGATGTTTGCTGCATCTGGAGCGCGGAGATAACGGTGTTTATAATACATGTAGACTTGGGTGCACCACTTCTTCATGCATTCTAGTGTTGTTGATTCTCTCATCCTTGTGATTTCAGCACACTAATCTGCGGCTGAACCGTACGCCAACATTCGTAGAACACCAATTATCTTTTGTTGGGAAATAAGTCATTGCAATTCAGTGGCATCTGCTCTTTGATGCCAAAATGGGTCGTGGTTGTAGAGTTTTGTCATGGTACGGTTGAACAAGTTCGTGCTCATTCGGAACCTCCGGAGAAAATCTTTCTCGTTGAAGATAGGGCGTTCAATGAAGTAATCTTCCATCATATTCTGTCCCTTTGACTCTCTCAGCCTTTGTCCATTTGGACGATGGCGAGGTAGCTGATCAGAATCATCAAATGCTATAGCTGCCATTAATGCGTTAGTGACGAAGGCATTAGCGATTTCGACATTTTGTCTGCGTTGTTGTCGCCTCCTCTTGAAAAAATTGTCGAAATTGAAAGGATTCATCTTACTGATGAGGAAATGTGAAGAAGTGTTTAGAGAAACATGTTTACGAGTAGAACAACAAATGATTTGTAGATAGTGTGAGTATACAAGGAGTCATATATAATACTTTTATAGCTGATTTCATATTATTTGATGTTTGAAGATGAATACACGTGTCACATCATGATTGGTCAAAAACTGTATCGGAAATCTTCATCAATAATTTAGACGATAAGGATACGTGGATCTCACATGTGTCACATCATGATTGGTCGGAAATTTTCATCAATAATTTAGACGATAATGACAAGTGGATGTGACACGTGTCACATCATGATTAATCAAAAATCTTACTGTAAATTTTTATCAATAAGTTAGACGATAACGACACGTAGAAGTGACACATATCACAATATGATTGGTTGAAAATTTTATCGAAAATTTAGTTCAATTATTTAGACGATAATGACATATGTCGTCTAACTTTTGGATGAAAATATTACAAAGAAATCAAAATTAAATATTTATAAATTAATAAATAATAATAATTTTTTTATTTTTTGCACAGTTACCCATAAAACATGAATAAAACCTCTGGTAACTGTACCTCCTGAAATAGGAAGTTCTAGATTCCTGCATATGCTCTGATGCATGCCATTGCTACAATTGGCTGTGCTTCGAGTTCCACGGCTTCATGTGGTTCTATAATGTTGTCATGATATCATGAGGATATATTGTTCTTAATTAATTTGGATGTTGCGGTACGTGTGTGTGTATATATATATATATAATTGAGCAATGAAGGTTGCTAATCAGAGGGAGAACAAGCATTGATGGTGCTCATGTGCATTTCGTTGGATTATCGATAACATAATATGCAATTGTACCGCAATGTCACATTGGTGAGTTGTATGATCGTTCACCCATATTGATTAATTAGGTCTTATTTAGAGACAAATTAAACTACATGGATAGCTAAGCTAAAAAGATCGCGATCTTTTAAGCTTTAGGCATAGATAACACCATCTTCCGACTTCGATGTTGCTATATATAGACATATACTCTCCCACGATATTGGCCTTGGTGCCTTTGGTGTTTGAATTTTGCCAACGTCATCCTTGCGTGGAAGTGATTTACCCAAGTCTATTGCGACGAGGTTGAGCCACACAATAGCTAATTTAGTCTCATTGCTTCAGAACCCTAATTTAGTTTGCTTGAGCCCTCAATCACAATATTGCCGAGTTACATATATAACCGTTATAGACTTGGGTAACACAATCACAACTTAACACAATTTTGCGTTAAGTTGGTGGATAAGTTGGTATACTAGACGAGAATATGGAACTTGATAATCCCGGCCAATTTAGATAATAGATCGAAAATAATTACTTGCACAAGTATTTTCTCAGGGGACAAAAGTGAGAGACCGGGTCATAGTTGATAGTGAGTTTGCTATTATCATAGTTTGCAATAATATTATTGTTGAGAGGGAATCACAGCAATAATATTTTCCCATTAATATTGGCTGGGGTCTTCGTTATCCACACAATTCGGGAATGATATGCATGCATTTGCAAAACGTGAGGGACAGAGCATATCAAATAAGCATCCCCAAATTCATGTCATAGTAGGTCATGTTATAGTAGGTCAATCAAATTCATGTTATAGTAGGTCAATCAAAGTTGGCAAAGGATGTGATGAAGAGAGGTGAGGGGGGACCTTCAATTCCTTTTCACAACCATATAGTAGTAGCAGTAGTAGTGACATATCACCACAAGCTAGTTTTTGGTTTTGACATGTTGCATCTATTCAGCTATTTTATTCAGATTTGGAGTGTACAGTAAAATTTTAATAATTTAATACTCGATTAATTAATAATTTCGTTAAAATAATTTTTTTGTCGGTCCCAATTTAAGACTTGAGTATTAATTTAATACTCGATTAATTAATAATCTGGTTAAATTAATAAATTTTGTCAGTTTTAAAATTATTAATTTATTCAGACTTTATTATATTATAATTAGAATTAGACAAGTAAGACCATTATTTGTGTAAACCAATTGCGTGACGATAAGCTCTCGACTAATCTACAATTATCTCATATCTCTATCGTTGAAGAAAAGAAGTACCTGCCATATGATGATCAACTTACTTTTGAGCAACTTCAAAGACACTATCCGATTCGAGTGAACTTAGTTCATTATGAATTCATATCAGTCTCACCAAACACGAGTAATAATTCTTGGTTCATGGTAAATCTAATGCGTCCATGAACTATCAAATTATTCATAAATAACCGATAAATCACAGCAAAAATAAACAAAAATATGATTGTGAAGCTAGCTAGTCAAGCTACATACCTATATGAAAATGGGCCTCCCCCTAATCTAGTGCATATAGGGTTGTCGCTAGGCGAGTAGAAGGAGAAGTAATTATAGCAATTAACTCACGATCACTATCCAAAATTTCAAACGATGACTTCGAGTAACTCCAAGCTGCAATCAATATCCACGACCCTCACAAAATAGAAGGAATCAATTGTTTCACAAGTAACCAAGAAACTATTGTCTATGTTGCGAAATTCTGTATTGAGAATCATTATAATGAGAAATTTGTGATTACCTTCTTTTAGATATATATATTTTTTTATATATTTTGATAAATTTATCGTTGATTAGATACATAATGATGAGTATATCACTCATGCAAAATTTCACAAAAATTAAAAATCATTAAGTCATTCATAATCAAGATTTATCACTTATGAATATAAACGATGTATGTTTGACAGTTTTGGTTCGTCAATTAATTTGATCTTTTTCGATACCTTAACGGTTTTCAATTTGGACGAAAATTTGTAGAAATGATCTACTCATCAATATCTAAACATCTAACAATTAGCTTTGTAAAAATATTATTGAAAAGTGACTCTTATAAAAATTAATTAAACGGTACTCACCAAATTCTCATTATAAAGATTATGAATAGAGAAGTTCCTTGTTTATCTATACTAGTATATTTCATGGTACATGAGAGAATTTGCAATCAGACTTAATATTAGTTTTCAAGATACGATATTGATCAGCATGTCTATGTATCAAGTATGAGGAAAATGATTGAATTGGATCATACTCTCGCGGATATTGTGTATGCATGAGCAATTATCTTTGATCATGTGCTCAGAAAAACTCTAAAAGTAGTATTGGAATGCATAGTCATGTGTTGGTTAATGAGTTATGTGTTTTGATCATGTGCTCAGAAAAATTCTAAAAGTATATTGGAACGAATAGTCATGTTGTGGTGGTTAATGAGTTTTGTGTTGTGGTCATCGTTAAATTTGTATCCAATAGATTATATTAATTAAATTATTCTTCAAATTTTTTTAATTACTTACCGTTAGATGCAAACCTAACGACAGTTAAACATTGACCACAGAACATAACTAATGAAATGAAAAATGAAAAATATTCACAGCCATATGATTAGAGATCAATGATAAAATAAGGCAAATTACATGAAGAGAGGATCTCAACCCGAAAATTAGGGCCTAAGGTGTGGTGCACACTGAGAGTGAGATGCTTCTAAAATCTAAAGAAATAGCACTATCATAGGGAAGTGTGGAGTTGATGAGAATTTGATGTATCCTAAGCTAAGCCTGTTGTATAATGAATATTATCAAAACTAGCAGCTTCCTCTCCCACAGTAGAGAGAATGAGGTGCTTAATATATGACCGGTAGCATTTGAAAAACTACTTATTACATTCGGAATTTGAGAAGTGATGCGAGACTTTCTCTGGACATGTTAGTTTGTGAAGCTCAGTTAATGCATTAGGTAAAACAAGCCACCAAACATGAATGAGGCAGACTCGATATATTCATTCATTGTTTGGGACCAACTGTTATTTTCATTTCTCACATCGTGAGGCTACACAATTTCATAACAATAGGAAGCAATCTTCTAAATTCCCCTCATTTTAAGAAAGTTGAAAATCCACTTCTCCTCCTCTTATTCTAGAAAAACATATACCGCAAAATATCGATAATTAAATACTCGATTAATTAATAATTTCGTTAAAATAATAATGTATATCGTTTTCGATTATTGGACAATGTGATAAATTAATAATTCGTTAAAAACTCGAGAATTCATATAGACTCCATGCAATATATAAATTAATAATGTATTAATATATATAATTAATTATTCATTTATAATGATTTTGTGGAAAATGATTCAAGTGTGACTTATTGCTTTTTGAAATTAATATCACCTCAAAACTTATCTTGGACTTTTCTTAACTGGTATTAATTTTTTTTTTTTTGCTTATAGCACATTTAATAATATAACACAATAAATTGAAAAATGATGTACATTTAGTAAAGTACAACAATAATAATTTTTTACATAAATAAATTATTAAAAACTAATAAATTATTATTTTATTAATATATAGCTAAACTAATAAAATCTATTAATTTCAAAATTATTAATTTATAGAAGTTTATCTATATATATGTATGAATATCTCCGTATCTATCTATCCGGGTCATGGGCCTTGTGGGTTGAACTGTGGAGGTTGTGGGTCATTTAATAAGAGGGAGAGAGGGACTCCGCGTCATGGGAGCAATGCATTCATCCTAGAGCAAAGAAAGCAGTGTCAGTTTTGGCGTGCTTTACTGTGCAAGGTGGTGGTGGTGAGCTTATGGCCTTATTGAGTTATGAGTGAGTCACTCAGTCATTGTGTCCCTCTCCAAAAATCAATCAATTTCTGAATGAACCCTCTTGTATTTTCCTCTGCTCTCTTTACTCATCATCACCCAAATTAAAGTAGAAAAGAAAATCACAACAAAAAAAGAGAGAGGAAGAAAAGAAAAGCAGCTAGTGCTTGGTGTTTGGTGGTGGTACTACTACTACCTGTGTCAACGACTGAAACATACATTTCCTAGCAAACTGGGTAAGTTTTACAGCTCATTCTGTTGATGGGTGCTTTTGGGTTTTGGGTTTCTTTTTGAGAGCCCCTTTGCTTTGTTTGTGGTGGTGGGTTTCAGTTCTCAAGGATTCAATGCGTGTCTAAAGCCTCTATCTTTGGGTTTGATACTGTTACTGTTTTGGTGTTCTGCTCTGCTTCCTCTGAGCGGTTGTAAGTTTAAAGGTTGGAGCTTTGGTGTGTTGTGTTTCGCAAGTTTCTGTCTTTATTGCTCAGTTTATTATTTGGGTTTTGGATTTCTGGAACTGGGTTTGTTTTAATATCAAATTGCAAGTACATGACACAGTTGCATAGCTCTCTGTAGAGATTTGGTGAATGGGTGTTGTTGGGTTTTACACGGAGAGTGGCTTTTGGGGGTTGTCTTCATATTATAGGCATATTTTCTTCATGTGGGGTTGTAGAAAATTTTCACTCAAATACAGCATCAGATGGTGATCTTCCTGTGGTGAATAGCACAATATGATCTTTGCTTCCCTTAATTTATTTGATTTTCTGCAATATATTCTGGTAGGTTCTCTTGAATGGCAAGAGAGCCAAAGAAGAGGGTGTTTCAATTTTGTAATAGTTTCTATTTTGTTGGTAGTTGATGTTTGGTTGTCTATTACTATAATAGAGACTTCAAAGTTGTGATATTTCTCTCATTTATTCCCATACTTTGCCCCCAAATAAAAAGAGATGCTTGTTGTCTACCGTTTTGGTGGTTTCTTCAACTGATACCGAGATGCTGTTTTCAGTTGCAGGTTTTCAAACTTCAACAGTTAAAAGAAATCCATAAAATAAATCTGGTTGATGTGTACATGTTGAGTTTGGAACTTGAAGCTTTAAAGGCGCTAAGAGGGTCTTGGTGGCATGAATCTTTAATAACCTTTTAAAAAGGAAAACATAGAAACACAGTAATCAGAAGTGTAAGATTAAGAAATAGTTGGAGGAGGTGTGTGGTGGAGTCAGATTTGTGCTTGATAATTATTTAGTGTTGAGAGTCTGTTGCCAATGTTCCCTGTGCTGACTTGGTGCGCCCGGACTCCGTGGGCTTTGCCGCCGACCAAGGAAACACCCTCTTCTTTGGCTCTCTTGCCATTCAAGAGAACCTTTTCTTAAACAAATGCACTAAACCCATCTTCACTTTCCCATTTCTTTATCTCTCTAACTCTTAGACTGATTCACTCCTCGTCAAGATTCGGTCATAGGCCCCCCTGGATACATATATATCCTTCCCTCGTTGTTTCTTCTTTTTCTCTCTTGAATCCCAGGAAGTTGGCTGCATTCAGATATCGTATCTGGTCCCTGCTCTTGGTGTGTTCCTTTCCATTTGAGATGTGTTCATATTTGGGATGCCTGGTGATCTTGGTGTGAAGTATTTGATCAAGCAGTGACAGGTTGAGTAGTGGAGAAGTTTAGTTTGGGAAGTGCAGAAGGAATAACAGATCCTTTTGCTTGCCAAGATGAAGTTTATGAAACTTGGATCGAAGCCTGATTCCTTTCAAACTGATGGCAGTAATGATAGGTGAGATCTTCTTTTGTCTTCTGTTTGGACTATGCTCTGTGTCTTTCCGATTATCAATTTTAATTAATTGTCGGTTTTGTCTGCTGCATTTAATTTCCCGTTGCACAAGCCTGTTACATGTTGGTTGGTTTCTCTGTATATGATAGTAAAAAGTTGGCTTCCTTCCCATTGATAATGCATTTGGCTCTTTTGGCTAAACGTGATACAGCACCTTGCGTCTTGCAAAACCATGAACATTAAATCTCTGACTCATTTTCATTCTTGTTTGTTTTCTCCTATACTATCCTCTTTATATTGTGCCTATTTGAGTCTGGAGATTTTCTGAGGACATTGAGGTTTGATTGGAAATACTTTTTTTTTCTCCCTCACTTTTTTTGGAATAAATTTTTTGCTTAGAATCATTGGTATTCTCCATTTTTAACTGTAGGCAATGTGGTCACAGTGATCCAAGAAAAGGAACTAGGATAACATAGAGGAAAACATTGACAAATGATTAAGTTGCAAATGTAAAAACAAATTAAAAACTGATCGTATCAAGAAGGATATAGAGATATGGAACAAATTCTAGTATAAAGATTGTTGCTGCATCATATGTGGAATTGGTGCTTTATCATGTAACTTGGTTGTCAACTTGTCATACTATTTAGAGACCTTATTAACAATACAAATAAATTTCATATATACAGGTATGTGGCTGCTGATTTGGAAACAGATATTATTGTTAATGTTGGAGATTCAAAGTTCTATCTACACAAGGTATTGATTGGACTCTTGTACTTTAGTTTATCTTATATGAGACTTCAAAGTTCTAAACCTGTTTCAGTCCTCGCCATTTTTTGCTTTACTTTGTAATATTACAACTCCAAGTCCAAGTTAAATGATTTATTGTCAAGATTATGTATACTACTCATATTTGCAAGCAGCTAGAGAGCTACAGATGTTTTAGGTACCAAGATATTTATCGAGTTGAATGATTGAATCAATTCATAATATTTGTAGGCCTCATATATGCTAGCTAGGTGTACGTGCTCAAGTTTCTGTTTTTCCTTCAATAAGATAAATGACTTAATTTTTCCATAGGTTCAGAGCACTGCATAAATTAGCTTAACACACTATGGTTCTCGGTAAATACCTTGTCACTTAATGAATGAGATCAATAGAGAGTTGCTAGATACATATCTTTTGAGCATCATAGAGAATTGTTTGATATATAATCTGAGCTAAATTTCAAATGCGAGAAGTGATATAGTGTTAGCAGTCTTGTCTCTGCACAGTTCAGTTGCATCTCAAGAGTTGGCTTTCTTTATGCTGTTATTTCCCTGGGATGCTGATTCTAGTTCTAATTTCCTTTGCAGTTTCCTCTTCTATCAAAGAGTGCACGCTTACAGAAATTAGCGAATGCCAATGAGTCAAAACCTTTGGAAATTTACATCTCAGACATTCCCGGTGGCCCTGGTGCATTTGAGATATGTGCCAAGTTTTGTTATGGCATGACTGTCACCCTGAATGCTTACAATGTTGTTGTGTCTCGATGTGCGGCTGAGTATCTGGGAATGCACGAGTCTATTGAGAAAGGAAATCTCATATACAAGATTGATGTGTTTCTTAATTCAAGCATTTTCCGTGGCTGGAAGGATTCAATCATTGTTCTTCAAACTACAAAGTCCCTTTTGCCGATATCCGAGGAACTGAAGTTGGTCAGCCAATGCATTGATTCAATTGCAACCAAGGCCTGTGTCGACGTTTCAAAAGTTGACTGGTCCTATACCTATAACCGTAAGAAACTTCCAGAGGAAAATGGGAATGATCCAAATTGGGATGGCGTCAGAAACCGTCAAGTTCCAAGGGATTGGTGGGTGGAGGATTTATGTGAGCTTGAGATTGATCTGTTCAAGCGTGTTTTAATGAGTATTAAGACAAAAGCTGTACTTTCTGATGAAGTGATAGGAGAAGCCTTGAAAGCTTATGCTTACAGAAGGTTGCCAGGTTTCAGCAAAGGTATGATCCAGGCTGGAGAGTTGGCAAAGCATCGATCAACAGTGGATGCAATTGTCTGGCTATTGCCTTCTGAGAAAGGCACTGTTTTGTGTAGTTTCTTGCTCAAATTGTTGAAAGCAGCTATATATGTGAACTCTGGGGAAACAACCACGGACGAGCTGGTAAAGAGAATAGGGCAGCAACTCGAGGAGGCCTCTGTAAATGATATTTTGATAAGAGCAGCTGAAGGAGAAGCTACAATGTATGATGTTAGCTCAGTTCAAAAAATAGTAGAAGAGTTTCGAAGGAAAGACCAGACTGCAGAAATTCAATCAATAGACGAAGGCCATGAGATTCAGGATGAGAGAAGGCCGGGGATCTTGTCAGATGCATCCAAGTTGATGGTGGCGAAACTGACAGATGGGTATCTCACTGAAATTTCAAGGGATCCTAACCTACCATTGTCCAAGTTTGTTGATCTTGCGGAAATGGTGTCAGGTTTCTCTCGCCCTACTCACGATGGGCTTTACCGAGCCATTGACATGTTTCTCAAGGTTTGTTGCAATCCTAATATATTAAGTTGATCTGATGATGGTATTGGACAATTCTTTTCTTGCTACAAACCAGTAAATCTAGGTGCTAAACTTTTTACTTTTTCTTTGGAATTTACATCGAAGACATACTAGAGAAGTTATGCTCTTCAAGTGCTTTTGTCTTGTCTTTCGGATAGTGTTGGTGAATGATATGTTTTGCACTCTGGCTTTCTCTGATTCAGGAGCACCCAGGGATCAGCAAGAGTGAGAGAAAGAGGATCTGCAAGCTGATGGACTGCAAAAAACTATCAGTTGAGGCCTGCATGCATGCCATGCAAAATGAGAGGCTTCCATTGCGTGCTGTTGTGCAGGTACTGTTTTTTGAGCAGGTCAGGGCTGCTGCTTCATCAGGCAGTAGCACTCCTGACGTACCTAAGGGCATGAAGGATTTGAACAGTGGTTCTCATGGCAGCTCCAGGTCTGCAACAACCAACACAGAAGAGGACTGGGATGCAATTGCGACTGCCGAGGAACTCAAGGCTCTGAAAGGGGAGTTAGCTTCCTTAAGATTGGCCAGTGGTGAGAGAAATGGAGATGGTAAAAGTAATGTTGACAAGGCTGCACTTAGTAAAATGAGAGGGCAGCTTAAGTCAAAGAAGATCTTTGCAAAACTCTTCTCGAGCAAAGGGGGACAAGGCGAAAACAGCGGCTCAGATTCATCTGGCAGTCTTGGTTCTGCAAATCCTGAAGATGCTGCCAAATCCACACCTTCCAGAAATCGTAGGCATTCTGTTTCTTAGAACTAATCGTCAGAAATAGGTTTGAAATTTTTGGGTCCCCTCTCTCTTCATAATCTTAGCAACTTAAGAAGTTGTCTATTACTCAAGCAAATGTGTCGTACATATAGTTTGAGAGAGGGCTTTTTGTTACATCTGCAGAAAAATTCACAGGTTGTGAGGAAATGAGTATCTAGAGAATGTGTGATGAAATCCAAAGGGGTTCTAATCTCAGATCTAGCTGTGCTTTTGTTAAATATTCTCTAGCAATGGTATGCTATTAGATTATTAATCAAAACCATGGATTAAGTTGGAACATGTTTGAGCGACTTCTTCTCATGGATATTTTGGCAGCATAAACTTGAACTGTGACCCCATTTGACCCCATTAGGTTGCACATCTTATTTTTCTTTCATCATCATCTCCTCTCTCTGAGGTGTCCTGCGCATGAACTAAGCTAACTACAAAACAAACATTACATATAAGCTTAATTTTAATGAAAACAAACTCATACATGGTGCACTAGAAATTTTATAAATTTCTCAAATAAGGTAATCCCAGATGAAGTAAAGCATGAAGGCTTGAAAGGCGCCAACTATGGAGGTCTTGGTTCTCCACGGAGGCTCTTATTTTTTCTCCCTGAATCATAGAATGAATGGTTTATTTAGGGTTTAAGACAAGAAACAAGAATAATTCTACAGTGTGCGGAACACAAATGTGCAAAAAAGTAATCTACGGTCTAACTTTTTTACTATTCATCCAAGCCTAACACAGATAAGATTATGACAAGTGTCCTGCACAATTGGTGTTCCACACACTATAGGTGTACGCCGGAAAATAGTCCCTCATCCAGTGGAGCAGTCGAGAAATTTCTGCAGTTGACGATCAATCCATGTCACTTATGTGACGTTCCAATGACAAAGCAACACGTGGATATGATCAACTTAGTCATTAGCTTAGTCATTAACGTGTAACTGCGCCATCCAAAACTTCGTTTACATCTTTCTTTGTCTATTGCTGGGTTGCACTTGCAGGTTTCTACTCAACTCGGCCATGTCAATGAAACCAAAGCTTCTCTAATGGATCTATGCTACATTTTAAAAATTAAATAAAAATGAAGAATGGGTATGTCGATGAAAATCCCAAACCCCAAAATACAATTTAACTCTCGTATCTTGGTGAGTCGGGTCGGGTTTGTTACTGAAGTCAGGCTTAATATGCATCCTGCTCTTAGTCTCGCCATTAACGACACAAACGAGATCAAATTCAACCTGAATTTGGCCAAAGGCTGATGTGGGTACATAATAAGAGAAAACCAGATTACAGTATTGGAGGGTTAATGGAGGAAATTAGTTGTGAGTGGTCAATTAGAGCTCGTAAAGCATTAGGGTTGTAGTAGTAGGCTCAGCAATGGAGATCTGTTCTGCTCATGGAGACTGGAGATATTTGTGTCTTTTTGATAGTCTCTCTTCAGTCCCTTGTTCATATCGAATACAGATTTGGTTTTTTAATAGAACCCCCATTTTACTAGTACAACTTCACTATGTTTCTTCTAAGATCCAAATTCTAATAAATTTCATCATTCATTGATCATCATTCATCAATTGATAACAAGGCTTGGCCTGGTGGGCACTGGGTAGACGGGTTGTCACAAAAGACTACAATCTTCTTTAAAAACAAAATGAAAGGCTAGCACACGATGGGAGAAGAGGGATTGCAGACGGCGAAGTTACACATTAATGATTAAGTTGATGATATCCACATGTTGCTTTTTCATTGGAGAGTCACATAAGTGACGTGGATTGACCATCAACTACAAAAATTTCTTGTCATGAGTGATAGGATCAGTAAAAAATGTTATAGCTGTTGAAGAAGAAAATAGATACGCAAAAGATATAATCAGAAACTGTACTTTATTCATTGATAGATGACCTTAAATATGCATTATCATTTGTTACAATCATTATCCCTATAAATCAGATATTTAGAAAATATTTAATTCTATTCTAATTAGGACAAGATACACACCGAGATACTAGAAATATTTCTCCTGGAACACCTCCCCTTGTGTCGCGATCCTGATGTATGATGCATAACCTGTTACCTCACTAAAAATCTTACCAAGTAAACAAAAATCTCTTGGATAAAAAAAAAGTTTGGTCTAAGGAAAAAAGAGTATAACACATCAACTACAAATATGACCACATGTGATGTAGACTCCCCCTGATGTCTACGAAATGAACTCCCCTGATCAATAACTCAATCTTGGAGTTCAGACAATCTTTGCATACAAATGCGTCTCATATGCTTTACAAATGTAGATTTAGGCAATGACTTGGTAAACAAGTCTGCAGTATTATTTGCTAACAAACCTGATTCATATGAATGATCAATAACTGTTGCTGTTACTGATTAAAGAAAAACTTAGGCGATATATGCTTTGTATGATCACTCTTGATGTATCCCAACTTTATTTGTTTAATGCAAGCTGTATTGTCCTAAAAAATACAAGTTGGTGCTGTAGTAGTGAATGATAATCCACTAGATCCTCGAATGTAGTGTATGATTGACACTACAAAAAAACTCAACTTAGACGACAAATCATATAAGGTTTCGTCGTCTAAGTAGAGGTTATACGACAAAAAAATTAATTGTCGTATAAGAAAATATGTTCGTCGTCTAGACATAACTTAAATGAAGAAACCGATATTCGTCGACATTTCTTCGTTTAAGTATAATCTTAAATGACGAAACGAACTTTCGTCAAAAAAAGTTTCGTCTAGAAAAACGTTAGACGACGAACATTATGTTTAAATGTTCGTCGTATAAGATATACAACTTAGACGACGAATTACGACTTCGTCGTGTAAGAAGATTGCCTAGGCGACAAAATTAACATTCATCATCTCGAGGTGATGAGATGGTACGCATAACATAGGATAAATGACTATGTGCTTAGACATGTGGCAGATGATGAGGCTTTTAAATATTTTGACAAAGAATTTCGAGACTTTGCGACAGAGATTCGTAATGTTAGACTCAGACTTTCTACAAATGAGTTTAAATTTTTAGGGTAATAATAGCATTGGAGTCAGCACTTGGCCAGTTATCCTTATGTCGTATAACCTTCCTCCCTGGATGTGTATGAACAAGGAGTTTAATTTCCTTACTCTATTAATTCTAGGTCCAAAGTCTCGTGGAAAGTGTTTAGATGTGTACCTGAGACCTTGATCGATGAGTTGAAACAATTGTGGAAAAATGGGGTCCCAACTTATGATAAGTTCACTGGAACAATGTTCATGATGAAAGCAGCAGTGATGTGGACCATCAACGATTTTCCTACTTATGAGATGTTGGCATCTACCACAAATAAAAGGTATTAGGCTTATCCTGTACGGTTAGACGACATCAACTCTAGTTGGCACGCAGGT
Source organism: Geum urbanum (assembly GCA_946800695.1). Taxonomy (NCBI): domain Eukaryota; kingdom Viridiplantae; phylum Streptophyta; class Magnoliopsida; order Rosales; family Rosaceae; genus Geum; species Geum urbanum. Next base: position 4,975,563 of record OX327007.1, on the reverse strand, counting down.
AATGTGTATTTCATGGGTCACCGTAGATGGCTTCTTGAGGATCATGAATGGCGAATGGATAAGGATAAGTTCGATGGGACAGTAAAGAATGATCCGAAACCCTGACAATGGTCTGGTGATGAGGTTCTTGAGAGGTTGTCTAGCTTCTATATTGGTGTGTTGAGCAATGATGAATCTGTGATAGTCTACAATCCATACCCTCCCGAACATCTTAGATATTGGACTCACCAGAATATTTTCTTCGAACTCCCTTATTGGTCAAAATTGAAAAGAACAACCTAGATGTTATGCACATAGAAAAGAATGTGTGTGACAGCGTTGTTGGGACAATTCTTGGTATTAAGTTTAAGACTAAGGATACAGCCAAAATTCGTAACGATTTGGAAATTATGCAGTTATGCCGTTACTTGTGGTTAAGAAACGGGGACAAGGTGCCAGATGCACCTTACACAGTGAACAAGACATTAAGGGGAGAAGTATTCAATTGGTTTAAAGGTGTTTGGTATCCGTCTAATTATGCAGGGAATATAGTTTCATGTGTAAAAGTAAGCAAACATAAGTTCAATAATCTAAAGACTCATGATTTTCATGTTATGCTGCAACGTCTAATTTTAGTGGTTATTTGAGCATATTTACCTCGTGACATCGTCAACCCAATGGTAGAATTTTGCAGATGGTGGCAGAAGTTATGCGCTAGAGAGTTAAAGAAGTCAGATGTGGTTGAATTGAAAGAAGAGATTGTTTACATTCTTTCTAAATTAGAGTTGATTTTCCCCCCTGTTTTCTTTGACGTCATGATTCACCTCATGATCCACCTTCGTGAACAAGTGTTACTTACTAGTCTAGTATACTACACATGGATGTATCCTCAAGAAATGTACAATATTTCATGTAAAGTAAATTTGTAACCATGTTTTTCATCATTTATATCTATTCTTGTCTTACATATTACTTTAACAAATTTGCAGACAACTTGGCCAGTATAAAAGATTTGTCAAAAATCTTTCTGCCCCGTATGGCTCTATAGTAGAAACATACCTTGCACATGAGAATGTAACCTACTATGACATGTACCTCACACCTCCGGTCCCTTCCACCGCATCCAATCCACTTGATCACACTACAAGGAAATGAATCATTACCGGCGAGATTCCGGCCAACAAGGCCGGCGACCGGAAAAGTCGCCGGTAATGTCCATCATTACAGGCGACTTACTCCGGCGCCGGTAATGTTGCCGAAATCTCGCCGGTAATGTTCCAAAACATTACCGGCGACTCCAACCGTCGCCGGCAATGTCTAGGCACACATTTCCGGCGAAATTCCGGCCGGAAAATCGCCGGAAATGTGTGCCTAGACATTGCCGGCGAGATTCCGGCGTAAAGTCGCCGGTAATGTCTCATTTCCGGCGACTTACTCCGTCGCCGGCAATGTGTCTTATATTAGATGCCGGATCGGGCAGCTCGATCATTCAATCATTTTTATCGAAAAAAATCCAGAGAAATAGAAAGAAGGAAAACGTACGCTCTGAAATCGATCATTCGGTATATTGTCAAAATTAAGGCGCGCGTCGAAAACTCGATCACTCGAGAAGCTATATATATAGGTACGTAGGTGTATATATACGTATATGTGGTATATATATATGTGTGTGTGTTGATCAAATCCAATTCGTGAGATATATATATATGAAATGTTGTTGATGTACGGTCACCGAAACGAGAAAATAGCTTGTAGTTAATCTTGTGTCTGAATCAATGACTGGTATTATCGTATTGTTATCGGAGCGAGGCTTAACAGAGCCTCCTACCCAGTCAAATACGTTTTGAATTGAAAAACACCAGAATACTATCATCGAGTACTGAATCGAATTCAGAGATTAGATCGATATATATACATATGCATGCAGGTGTTGATTTAATTAGAGTTGAATTGAGATATCACGTCGATTATTAGTAGTGAATGTGTGTATATATATAATTAATACGTAAAATTGTTAGAATTTTCAGGATGGACAAGAGTTGGATGAGCCTCGAAAGATGGGATGTCAGATATCACGAGGGAATTAGGAGTTTTGTGGATTTTGTGAAGGCTAATTGTGGAGACACTACACTTCATTATTGCCCGTGTAAAGAATGTAAGTGTTTCAGCGATCGATTTCGATTTCCCATTGATAAAGTTCAGAGGCACCTGAGTAAATACGGGTTTTGGGATAAGTACACTTGTTGGATTTATCACGGTGAAACATCGGTAGCGGGTCCGCATGATCATGGACAATTTGGTGAGAGGGCCAGTCCACGCTATGATCATGGAGATTTTGGTGAGAGGGGCAGTTCATCCTATGATCCAACATCGATGTTAATCAATGATATGTTTCCTCATGAGAGCGGTGTATTCGCTGATGAACCACCAAATGTCCCTCCCGTCGTTGAGGGTTTCCCCCATATCGAGCCAGTCGAACCATTACCTGGAGGTCATGTCAACACAAGCGGTATGGACAAGTACAACAACCTGATTGCATTGCAACAGACTCCGTTGTACGACGGTTGTAGTAAGACTGTTCTTGAAAGTGTGATGGGAGTGATGCAGCTCAAAATGGAGAACAAAATGTCTGTCAAAGCTGTTGATTCTTGGTTGAAGTGGACTGCTTCGCTACTGCCACCCGGTCATCGTCTTCCTACCACTCATCATAAGGTGCGACATATCCTAAAAGATCTTGGGCTTTCCTACATCAAAATCCATGCATGCAGATATGATTGTATTCTCTTCTGGGGAAAAGATCTCGAAGACCTTGAAGCCTGCCCGGTATGTTTTACAGAAAGGTATAAGTTGACTCCTGTAGGCAACAAGAAAGCTGTGAAGATACTTCGATATTTCTCGCTTATTGATAGGCTGGAGCGGTTGTTCATGTGTGCTTTCACGGCCGAGGCAATGAGATGGTGGGCTGAGAGGAACTTGCCTGACGATGACACCCTTATATACCCTTCCGACGGAGAGGCTTGGAAGCACATGGTCAGGGAGTTTGATCATTTTGCAGCAGAGGTCCGAAATGTTTGGCTAGGGCTCTCATCTGACGGATTCAACCCTTTTGGCAACATGAGTCTTCAATATAGTATATGGCCAGTTATTTTGGTACCGTACAACCTTCCACCATGGATGTGCATGAAGAAGGAATACAATATGCTGACTCTGTTAATTCCGGGCCCGGGTTATCCAGGAAAGTGTCTCGATGTGTATTTGAAGCCTTTGATTGAGGAGCTTAAGTACCTGAGTGAGTGTGGCCACCCCACTTACGATAGGTTCAAAAACGAGATGTTCCAGATGCATGCCATGCTTGTTGGCACCATCAGTGATTTTCCTGCCCGCGGTATGTTGTCGGGCAACGTTACCAGGGGTTACAGGGCTTGTTCAGAGTGCATGACGGTTGATTGTTGCAGTCCTCATTGCAGTAAAATTGTTCAGATGCGTCACCGTTGTTGGCTTCCATATGATCACCCATTTAGGCAGGATCCAGACGCGTTTGATGGGACTGTGGAAACAGGTGTGGCACCAAGGCGATGGACAGGGGAAGAAATTTTGGAAGCGTTGAATGAATATGATTTTGGCCAGCTGAGCAATCATCCTGACATAGTGGCGTCAATTCCAGACAATCCCGAAAGGTATAAGTTTTGGACACACAAGAGCATATTCTGGGAACTCCCCTACTGGCCCAGGTTGCTTATCAGACATTACCTAGATGTCATGCACATAGAGAAGAATGTGTGTGAAAGTGTGGTGGGCACCGTTCTTAACTTGGAGGGGAAAACAAAAGACATCCATAAGGCACGTATTGATCTGAAAGCTATGGGACTGCGGAAACATTTGTAGTTACGAGATGGTAAGAGAAAAATGCCGCAAGCTCCTTATACCGTCAAGCCGAAGCATAAGCATGAAATTTTTCGGTGGCTGAGTAATGTCAGGTAAATATTCTTATATATGACTATGCAGTACGGAAATTGGTTTGCCTTTAATTTTTACCGGATTATGGTGATATGCGAGAAATATAATTGTTGCCTATGGCTATATATATATATATACATGCAGGTATCCTTATGGCTACACAGGAAATATAAGCAGGTGTGTTAACTACCGGGACAATAAGATGTACGGATTAAAGAGTCATGACTGCCATGTACTGCTTCAACGCCTTTTCCCTATTTTCATTCGAGGGTACCTGCCCAAGGAGGTGGTGGAGCCGTTGGTGGCCTTGTCAAGATTCTTTCAGAAGTTATGCACCAGGGAAGTTAAAAAATCAGATCTCAGGGAGATGCAAGATGACATCATTTTTATCATGTGCAAGCTTGAGAGGATATTTCCGCCAAATTTTTTCGACATCATGCCTCACCTAACCATCCATCTTCCCGAACAATTGTTGCTTACCGGTCCCGTACACTACACTTGGATGTATCCCATGGAAAGGTACATTTGGTTTGCCTATGTTTTTATTTGTAAAGTCTTAGTTTTACCCCTTTTAACATGCACTTGTTAACTTGTAGACAATTGGGAGCCTATAAGGACTATGTGAAGAATAAATATGCACTTGAAGGGTGTATCGCTGAAGCATATGTTGCGCATGAGTGTGTCACGTACACCAAAGTGTATTTGGGAGCGCTTGAGGACCCCCAACAACAGATGCCGATAGATGAACCTCAGTTTAGCCTTTCTATCATCTCCAATGACGTTGTAGTACAGGGAAGCTTGCCAAAGTCGTACGAGTTGGATGAAAATGAGGTAGTCATTGCCCACTGGTCGGTACTGATTAACTGTGAAGAAGTACAATATTGGAAAAATTATCATCTTCACTGCCCTGCTATTGCCGGAAATGTTGATTACCACAACAGGACGTTTGCAAACTACTTTGGTCCACGGGTAAGGGTATATGTGTATATGTCTTTTATTTATTGCCATTTTCCTTATATAGCATGTGTGTACGTACGTGGTTTTGTGGTTTCTATGTTCATAGGAAATTGTGTGGTTTCTTATCGTTTTCAGATGAACCATGTAGCAGATGATGGTTACCCAGAGTGGTCAAACGAATTGAGGGTCCTTGCGATGAAACCGATAGCTTCAAAAGTTTACTCGATGTGTCAGGTCAATGGCGTGAAATTTATATGTGAAAATAGAGACGACCGACTGAAAACACAGAATTGTGGGGTGATGGTCCATGGTGGGCAGGATGGCGTTGACTATTACGGTGTCCTTCATTCAGTTGTTGAACTAATTTATGGGAACTGCATGAAAGTGCACTTGTTCAAGTGTAGATGGTTTGATACTAGCCCGGAGAACACAAGGACCGATCAGCACGGAACATTTTCGGTGAATACTGCTACTACCTGGTATGAAGAAGACCCTTTCGTTCTTGCCTCATCAGTAAAACAAGTGTTTTACCTGGACGATCTTCTTAACAAAGTCCCGTGGAAGGTGGTTAACCATGTTGCTCATAGAAACATATACAGTGCTGCCACACTTGGTGATACCGCAGATGATGAGGAAGTTACTGCATACCAAGAGCCGAACGCTTTTGACATTCCGGAATCATCTACGATTCACCTTAATAATGTGAGATCTGGGAGTGTGGTTCGAATTACTGGAGCAGAACTTCTCGATGTTAATCCATATGAAGTTGACGCTGATTCAGATGACGAGGAGAGGCACATATTGCCAGAGGTTACCTATGAAACCGAGTCAGACTCAAGTGATGACGATGATTACGATTATCATCCTTAGTACGTTAATGATGTAGTCGGAAATTGTAGACAGAAATAGTAGACGGAAATCGTAGTCGGAAATTGATAATGGAAATTGTCGTTGTTAATCGTAGACGGAAATTGATAATGTTCATGTAGTCGGAAATCGTAGACGGAAATAGTAGACGGAAATTGAAGTCGTTAATCGTAGACGGAAATTGATAGTCGGAAATTATAGTCGGAAAATGTTGCCGGAAATCGTTGACGGAAAATGTTGTCGGATATTCTTCGGGAAATAATGACATTACCAACGAGTTGAAGGAACTCGTTGGTAATGACATTACCAACGACGGTTACCAACGAGTTCCTTCAACTCGTTGGTAATGTCATTACCAACGACTTATAAGCATGTCGCCGACAATGTCTTCTGGATAGAAACCCAGCCGAGCCCGAGCCTTTCATTTCTCCTCCTCTCCCTCTCCTCCTCCTCTCCCTCTCCTCTCCCTCTCCTCCTCCCGAATCGGTCCGGCGAGTTCCTTCAACTAGATCACCTCTAGCTCACCTCCTCCTCCTCCTCTCCCACTCCTCCTCCTTATCCTCTACTCCTCCTCTCCCTCTCCTCCTCTCCACCGATCCGGAATCCTCTCCTCCTCCCCTCCTCCCCTCCTCTCCTCCCCTCACCATTGTGGAAAGCAAAGCATTGAAGTTGGAATCCATGGCAGGTCCGATCCTCCCTCTCTCTCACTCTTAATTTTTAATTATTTTTGTGTATGTGTATGTGTATGTGTATGTGTATGTGTATGTGTATGTGTATGTGTAAATTAATTAGGGTGCTAAGTTGGAAATTAGGGTGATAAGTTGTAAATTTATATGCAATGTATATATATGTGATGTATATATATTTTTAGGTATGTGAAAATTAAGTGATGTATATATATATGTGAAAATTATGTATATATGCATGTGGTTTGGATGAATATGTGATGTATATATATATGTGGAAATTAAACCTAATTAAGATGCATGATATATATATGTGTGAAAAATGTGGAAAATTAATTAGGGTTTGTGATTTGGATGAATATGTGAAAATTAAATTTAATTAAGATGCATGATGTATATATATATATATACATCGAAAATGTATATATGTTAATTTAGGTGAGATAGTTGTTAATTAATCGTATAAATGAAGGTGGAAATCGGGATCGGAACGGTTTAGAACCAGAACGGTTTTAAACCGGAACCGCGCGGAACCGGAACCCTTTGGAACCGGAACTGTTTGTAACCGGAACCGTTAGGTTACAAACGTTTTCGGTTACAAACAGTTCCGCTTCCAAACCGTTCCGGTTCCGATTTGTTATAGAACCGAAACGGTTTGGAACCTGAACCGTTTGGAACCGGAATTGCTTGTAACCTTTCCCGTTATGTTACAAACGGTTTCGGTTACAAACAGTTCCGCTTACAAACAGTTCCGGTTTCTAACGGTTCTGGTTCCAAACCGTTCCGGTTCTATAACAAATCGGAACCGGAACGGTTTGGAACCGGAACCGTTAGAAACCGGAACTGTTTGTAACCGGAAACGTTTGTAACATAACGGTTCCGGTTACAAACAGTTTCGGTTCCAAAGGGTTCCGGTTCCGCGCGGTTCCGGTTTAAAACCGTTCTGGTTCTAAACCGTTCTGATCCCGAAGGTTTAAAAATTGACTATTACGGTGTCCAGGAGGTTTTGCGGCTAATTGGCTTCGGAGAGGTTCCCGAAATAGTGGAGGGAACAGTAGTCAAGCTTCCTCCTCGCCCGCAGTTAGCAACACGCCCAGTGGGCCAATGATGACTGCTCGCACGAGAGCCTTGCTAGAGGCGCGAGCTGAGGAGGAAGCTGCACGATCAAGAGCCGTGGAACCGGAAGTCGAGGCTCGAGGCTCAGTCTCCAGACGCTCATTCAGCAGACGTCCCTCCGGTGGCAGAGCCTCAGACGAGCGACAGTCAATGGGGGCATCAGAAACTCCCTCAATCCGAATGCCCCATATTCGCCCAGTGCCTACTCCCGTTTCACGGGAATCATCTGAGGCACATGGTGGTGCTGGCGCCTCATCGTCTAGGCCTCGTCTATCTCCGCCGTCCGGTCTCTTCCTACCCGACGAGATTCCTGTCATCCCTGAATTCGACGATAGGGGGATGCCTATTTATGTTGAAGGACGGCTGGAGATCCTGACCGTGGAGGAAGCGTATAACTTCCTCCCGTTCGACCCCGTGTATCTTTGGAGTGTGAGGTGCACCAACCAACAAACGGACGATGCAGGTAAATTTTATTTAACATCAGATTGATTACTTAATTATTACTTAAGACTTGCGATAGGTTCAATTAATAATATCAATTTGTTGACATTGTATTATTAGGCAATTTCGTTAATGGGACTGGAAAACGGAAAGGGGCTAGAGGCACCTGCACCGGGAAGAGACTTGAGCAGGCCACCGGCGGAAGGAAAACGCCCATAAGGGCCAATGAGGATGGCGAGGTGATCGAGGCATTCGACACCACGCGCAAATATGTCAGCATGGCCGGTGCGATCGTGCGGGACAAGGTCCCAATGCTTTGGCCAGATTGGGAATCTGTTCCTATCTACGTGAAGATGCAAGTGCATAATGCACTCAGTGTGAGTAAAATCGTATTTTCATTGCGTAAATTTTACATTTATTAATTAAGTCCGAATAAATATATATTTTTACCTTTTATATATTCATATTGCAGGTGTGGTTTGACGTGGATGAAGTTCTTATTCACACGTGGGTAGAGCGTCAACTACATATGAGGTGATGTGCTTCGACTTATTTGAATATATATCGAGTTAGATTTTTGTTTATCAAGTGTTTTAATATCTCTAACTTTTTATCCTTGTTTTAATATAGGTATAAAGAGTGGAAGAACGAGCTTTCTTCCCATTACACTGTATACAAGGAGCTAGGCCGAGGTTCTACCCCTAGCGAATTCCGGTTTAGGGAGTACGAGTGGCTGTGGCTAGTAGCCCACTTTGAGCACCCCAAAGCTCGGGTATGCATCCTTAATATATCATACAAGCCTAATGTATCGTATCAGATTGAAATAGTTAGTTACTAATATTTTTCCATATGTTTATCAAACAAGGCGATTTCGAAGACGAACCGGGCAAATAGATTGAAAAACACCAGGGCTCATCATGCAGGTTCACTCAACTACATGGGTTGGTCGACTAAGGCGCCGCAACAACAAGAAGTGAACCCCTTGGTGTATATTCATCAGAAGTTCTATCCACAGTGCCCTGACGAAGCGGTAAGTCTTTCGCCTCTCCATGTGTTAATAAAACTATTTTTCGATATTAATTTTTTTTGTTAGCTAATACGTTATTCATTTTCGCTTTTCAATTAGGCGAGAGTGGAGGAGGCGACCGTGGAAGTGACCATGAATATAGCTCGGACAAACCATCCTGACTGCTCCGAGGAAGAAGTCACCCAGTATGCCTCTTAGATCGATCCGCTTGATCGCCCTATAGCGGCTCAGATCATGGCAAAAGCGTGCGGGACTGGAAAGAATACCTACTACTGTAGGGGAATGGGCACGGCGGGCCAAGGACTATTGAAGAACACTTCAGAATACTCTACCGGGTTAAGAAGTTCAACTTCTAGTCGTAACATCGCAGCGGAGCTTCACAGGACGCAGAGGGAGTTGGAGGAGTAAAAGAGGCAGATGGCCGAGTACCAAATGCAGCAGACACAGGTGCAGGCTCAGATGTACACATGGATGCGGACGATGTACGAGGCTCAGACTACCGGACAACCGTTCCCCACACCTCCCCCGGTCCCTCCGTTCCCTAGCTATCCACCACCACTACCGCACCAGTCAACGCCAGAGCAAGACCAAGGTAGCCACCGGAATTCAAATGAGTATATGGATTACTTCGACCCTGACCCGCAAGTTCCTCGACCTGACCTGTAGTTGTAGTTAATTTTCGTATCGTCGCAGTTATTTGTACTGTACGTTTGACATTTATGTGTACTGTTGAACTTGTATGATTGTACGGTTTATGTCTTTCAATGCAGGTTCTGGAATTGGGCCCAATCCAGAACCGCGTTTTTTTTTCAAAATTTTTCCAGACATTGCCGGCGACATGGACCTAAGTCGCCGGCAATGTTTCACATTCCGGCCACGGCGGCGCTACCATTGCCGGCGACAGGAAACGGCGTCGCCGGTGATGTCTCCGACATTGCCGGCGACGCCGTTTCCCGTCGCCGGTGATGTCTCCGACATTGCCGGCGACGCCGTTTCCCGTCGCCGGCAATGTTAACACCGGCGGGGAATCTCCGGCGACGTCATTGCCGGTGACTTGTCGCCGGTAATGTCAATTCCGGCGAAAAAAAAATACAAGGCCGGCGACGGTAGGTCGCCGGCCTTGTCTCCATTTCTGGTAGTGTCACTACAACCTTTCAGTCATCAAAAATGTTGTACGACCGTCTGCAGCAGAACTAAATGAAAGCTTAAGTGAGTAGGAACTTATTGAGGCTCGTTGGGTAACATTGCGGGACTGTGATCAAGTCGATGAGTTCTTTAAGTTTTATAGGGACAAAATTCAGAGAGCTAATCCGAATAAGAGTCCTAACTGGGTTGATAATCAACATAAGAAGAAGTTCCCTGATTATTTCAAGAAATTGGTATGTTAATTAATTATTAGTTTAATAATTCATTGTTTTGAAAAAGAGAAATCGGGATATCTTCTGAAAATACTCTTGGGCAAGATATTAATGTCTAATCCGAAATTCATAATTCTGTGACTATAGAAGAACCAAATAACATTTATAATACGCAAGTCCCTAAAGAGGCTCAGGTACCTGAAAATAAGGAAATTTCCGCAAATTATGTGTACACCAATGAATTGTGGGATCGTAAAGATATGATTATAGATGACGTATTTTCATTCGTAGTAGCTACTGAAATCATAAAAAGCGATGATACTGAACCTCGCTCTATCGATGAATGCAGACAGAGATATGATTGGATCAAATAGAAAAATGCAATCCAAGAAGAGTTAAAGTCTCTAGAAAAGCGCAGTGTATTTGGACATGTTGTCTAAACACCACCTAATATGAAACCGGTTAGATATAAATGAGTTTTTGTAAGAAAGCGCAATGAGAAAAATGAGGTTGTAAGCTACAAAACTCGTCTTCTCACAAAAGCCTGGGATAAATTTTGATTAAATATATCCTCCTGTGATGGATGTCATTACATTCCGATATCTAATAAGTTTGGCAATTTCAAAGAAACTTGATATGCAACTGATGGATGTTGTAACTACATACTTATACGGAGATTTATATACCGACATCTACATGAAGGTCCCAGAAGGACTTCAGTTGTCTAAAGCAACCACGAATGTGGATGTCGGAATTAAATTGAGACGATCCTTGTATGGATTAAAACAATCTAGACGAATGTGGTATAATCATCTAAGTGCATACTTGCTAAAGGAAGGATACACGAATAATCCAATATGTCCGCGTGTGTTCATTAAGAAATCAAATTCTAGATTTGCCATTATAGCAGTATATGTCAATGAGATGAATCTAATTGGAAGTCTTGAAGACATTTCAAAGACTGCTGAATATTTAAAGAAAAAATTTGAAATGAAAGACCTTGAAAAAAATAAAGTATTGTCTCGGCCTACAGATCGAGCACTTGGCTAGTGGAGTTTTAATTCATCAATCAACTTAAACCGAAAAGATCCTAAAGCAATTTAACATGTTCAGAACTACCATTCCTTAGTGATATAGGTGCACTACTTTATTTGGCACAATGCACTAGACTGTACATTGCATTTGCAGTCAATGTGTTGGCAAGATATAGCGTTGCTCCAACGACACACCATTGGAAAGGTGTAAAAGACATCTTACGCTATTTCCGTGGCACAACAAATATGGGTAAACTATGCAAATAAATCTGTTCATGGTCCAACTATTATTGGATATGCTGATGCTGGGTACCTTTCTGATCCACATAAAGCTTATTCACAGATATGATATATGTTCACTTGTGGAGATATCGCAATCTGTTGGTGATCAACGAAGCAAAAACTTGTGGAGACTTCATCCAATCACTCAGATTTAATTACATTACATGAAGCTGACAAAGAATGTTTTTGGCTGAGATAAGTTATTTGCCATATACGAAGTACCTATGATCTTCATTCGTTGACCGACAATCCAACAACCATACATGAAGATAATACAACTTGTATTGCTCAGATTAAAGAAGGGTTTATCAAAGGTGATAACACAAAGCACATTGCACCTAAGTTCTTCCATACTCACAAACTTCAGAAGAATAAAGAGATTGCAGTTCAACAAATTCTATTTGATGATAACCTGACTGACCTCTTCACCAAATCTCTACCAAAGTGCCTTTTTTAGAAGTTAACCAAAGGCATTGGATTAATGTGGTTGGCAGAGATCAAATTTGGCATGCATTGATCATGGGGAGTATCCTTTGGGAGATGGGACTCTTAAATGTGCTACCTAGAATATATGCGCGTTGTACTTTTTTCCTTCGACTAGGGTTATTTTTCTCACTGAGTTTTTTATTACCTGTCAAGATTTTTAATGAGGCAACACTAGGCGCGTTCAACATCATCTTATTGATAGACATCCAAAGGGGAGTGTTATAAATATTAATTCTTATGTGGCTATTCATTATTAGGTTAGGGTCTTATATGAAATATCACAATAATCTAAGGACTTATCCCTGTAAACTTTACGTCTATATAAAGAGGACTCATGAGATGAATAGATACTTCACCTCCTTCTCTCATATTTTCTCTCTGTGTTATTCACTTTCTACAAAGTAAATTATTTAATTTATAACATATATAATTTACCTGGAACAAAGTTCTATGGTCTGGTTTAAGTAATTTAGATATTACTTTCAACATATTACAATTCCCTCGTCTTCCCTTCAAAAAACAAATTACAATCTCCTCATCTTGAGCAGCAATGGGAAGGCTGGCACCTGCACCTTCTGCAGAAGGAGATGATTATATCGATGGAAGTTGGATTCTTATCTCTTTTATCCTTATGGTAATTACAGCTTTTATTATTACACATGTGGTTTCGATTCTAATGCATTTTTGGCGGAACTGGCTAATGACGATCACAACCGTTACTAGTACTCCTCGAGAGAGTGGGCAATCTTCACTTGAGCAAAGTGTTCAAATAAATATAATAGGCACTTCACTTCTATATATATATTAGGGCCATTTCACTAAAATATACTATATATATTAGGGCAATTTCACTAAAATATACATTTTTTATTTTATCATTTTTAGGTACAAGACATTACACCAATTTTTTGATCATATTTAATTTATCATCTTCACCGTTCAGATTTTAGGTCTTAATGTGTAGATCAAGCATGTAAATTTTCAGCCAAAATAATGATATTAAAGTATTCAAAACTACAATTGAAGTTTATAAGTATGAACGGTTCAAGTTTAACATATTTGGTTCATCCCTTGATTTAATCTAGCTTGGTACTTAACGATCACTATTTTGGATAAAAATTTACAGGAGTGATCTACTCATATAAACCTAATAATTGGACGGCGAAGATGGTAAAATATGATCAAAAAATGACTAAAAAATGTATACCTTAATGGAAAGGCCCTCATATATATCAGTTTTCATCAAGTGCGAAGCTTCACATTGAAACTTTGGTGTGAAGTTGTATTTTACACAAAATCGATAATGTAATTGGATCATTGAAGTCAATCATCTTTTAGATACCCATGCAAGGATCAGGCATACAAAATTTCAGTCCAATTAGATATCGTTTAGCCATTTAATCAGCACATTCAAGTTTTGAGCTAAATTAGACAATCTGTGTGCATTGTTAAAAAATGACACGATCAAATCCTTAAAACATCTCCGATGAGCTGAAATTTTGCATGCCCGATCCTTACATGGATATCTAAAAGTTGATTGACTTTAATGATCGAATTACGTTATCGATTTTGTATAAAATGTAACCTTCGCACTGAAGTTTCAGAGTGAAACTTTGTACTTGATGAAAACTATATATATATATATATATATATATATATATATATAGAGAGAGAGAGAGAGAGAGAGAGAGAGAGAGAGAGAGAGAGAGAGAGAGAGAGAGAGAGAGATAGATCATATCAAGTACAAAGCTTCGCACTAAAACTTCGGTGTGAAGTTTCATTTTATGCATAAACGACAAAACAATTCGAAGATTGAAACCACCCATCATTTAGATACCCATGCAAGGATCATGCTCGCAAAGTATTAGCTCAATCAGATATGTTTTGACAATTTGATTGTCGCATTGTTTAACAATGCATACATATTGTCCGATTTAGCTTAAAATTTGATGTGGTGATCAAATAGTCAAAACATATATATTCGATTGAGCTGAAATTTTGCAAGCACGATCCTTGCATGTGTATCTGAAGAATGATTGGTTTCAATTTTTAAATTATTTTGTCGATTTTGAGTAAAATTGAACTTCACACCGAAATTTCAATGCGAAGCTTCTATATATATATATATATTCATTTTTACCATATTGACATCACAGGAATCTTGCCTAGCTTTTACATTCTATATTTCTATATACATATGGATCCGACGGGTTTTATAATATGCTCTTTTTGCAGAAGAGGTAGGTGATACGGAATCACCAGAAGGATGTGCATGTGGAGTGGACATGATGATGAACAGAATGTATGTAACGGGAATGCTACAAACAGAGAAAGTGTGTGATATCAACAGTACTGAAAGTTCTAGCTTCATAGGAAGGATCATGCCATTGACATGACAGACACGGCTGAGGAGATTTTGCCGCCACGACCACCTTCCCCTTTGTTCATCGGAGCTACTACAATAAGCAGAACGACTGTGGAAAGTCCAAACCAATTAAGGTCCGTAAAAGCACAAGTCTTTACTTATGCTTCTCTTCAGCAGTATTGACAAGGTGAATAAACACCTCTCAAAGATACCCTATTCGCAACCTGGATATATCAATGTAGTAAGATAAATAGGGGTTATCGAACACGAGGAATCGGTGAAACTAAATCCTAACACACTACTATGCTGATAGACTCGACTACAGAACACTAATGGTATGCGAACCTAAGCTAGACAGACTCAAATGCTACGAAATTTTGACACAATAAACTAGACACAGTGGCGGACTACCACACAAAATTTGAGGGTATTCGGAGTTGATTTGGTTACCAAAATAAATCGGTGAAGTTACAGCTAATGCAGAAAGTAAATGCTGAAAGTAAATATGCTAACGAATGCAAATTGTTGTAGATAACTAATGAGATATGAATGTTAAGAACTTCTCTCCACCCTAGACATACTTACGACCTCCCCAATATAATTGAACTAACCATGGATGAATACTCTCCACATAAGAGCTTTGGTTAAGTCATCTTATGTATTACACTCTCTTACTTGGCATGAAAGAGGGAGGGACAATCCGCTCGATCTTGATCCTCACTTAACCGACTTATACATATGGTGATGTAAGCCTAGAGAACTGAAGTCATTACGTTCTAAGAATGTTTGAAGAATAACAAAGCTTCAAGGGTTGATAAGGTGGTCACCCTTTCATCACTAAGGCTTGTTTCACACAAATTCATGTTTGTCTCTAGAGAATATGCAACGATAAGGTGGTCATATACATAATCAAGACTATAGATCCTAAGCCATGTATCTAAGCGTGCACTCAAAGAAACATGAGCATAGAAATCATACGGTGAGAAAACAGTGAAACAAAACTCATCCAAATAATTAATAGAATCAAAAGGGGTTCAAAATCGTAAGCATATCTAGGGCATCAATAAGCCCCTAACAATGGAAATTTAGCCACTCATAATCTTAAATAATAACATTGAAGAATTCATGAAAGATGAACAAAAGAAGGAGAAGAAATAAACTCTTAATCTCCGTCGAGATCGCAGGCATGCAGTTTGGTTCTCCATTTCTCTTCTGCTTCTTCTCTTTCTTTATTCTCTTTTTTTTCTTTTTTTTATTCTTCTTCCCGTGCGTACGTTGCTCTTTCCAGCTATATATATATATAGCTAGAGTCCTCCCTCTGTACCACTAACTAACTGCTATATACCTATATATCCCTCCAGCAATCATCTCCCAGCTATATATATAGCAATCATCACGTTTCCCTTCTCCAATCAATCACTTCTCTCCTTTTCCATCCCGTACGCATCTCTTATATCAAGCTAGATATATATACACAGCTGCCTCTAACTCCCTCACGTCTCCTTTTCCGTTTCTTCTTCCTTCTCCCAGCTATATTCTCCCAGCTATATATATATAGCTAGCAGCACTCACGTCTCTTTGGCTATTCCCTTAATTCATAAGGGATATGGATTCCTTATTTGCTAGCCCAATTTAATTCCTTGTTGTACTAGGAAAACTCCATTATACATCTTTTTCTCATTATTCTCCGTAAACCTATAAAACAAATAAACAATATTAAAATGCTGAAAACATAACAAAAGAAACTAAATATAAGGTAAAATTAGACAGAGGAACGTTGCATAATTATGCACCTATCAAGTATACCACGAACTTTTCTGTAGAAAGTTTTGTAGGATTATGTATACTGGGCAGTGTTTATAGGGCTAATCTCCCTGATCACAAGGTATATATTGCTTAATACATATTATCGATTCGTTTGATTTTTTCATTGACTCCTATATATGATATATATGCCTAGACTATAGCTCATATTATCGCATTATGTATCAATATATATATGAATCAGGTTTTGGCAGTCAAGAAACTGGAAGGTAGGACTTGCAGGCATCAGAGTAATGAGGAGTTTCTTGACCTAGTGTCGAATATTTTCAAAGTTAAACATGCTAATATTGCACAACTTGTGGGTTACTGCGTGGAGGATGGCCAACGGCTACTGGTGTATGATGAGTATTGCAGTAATGGGACTCTCCGTGATCCACTGCACAATGATAATGAAATCCATCGGAGACTCACATGGAGTGTGCGCATCCACATCGCTCTTGGAGCTGCAAGAGCTTTTGAGTAAGCAAACCAACACTGACCTAGGGAATTTGGCTGTTTTTTTTTTTGAGGAAAAAGAGAATATCTTTCAAATCTCCAAGTCGAAATAGTACATACATGACATGAAAAAATAAACCACTTCCGCTGGAGTGAGGAAATAGTAAATGCGACAAATACTATTCTTTAAGTACGATAAATTCAACAAAAACGTCGAGCTTACTAGAACCTAAAAGAGGAAGTCCAAAATGAGGGAGAGATAGACTGAAGCCACTGATGCACGCAATCGTGATATGTCATTCAATTACCTCAAGAAAGACACCCTAAAATTGGTCATAGTAAGCTAAGAGAAGGCCTTGATCACTCGGCATTCTCCTTTCCCTTCCTTGAAGATCCAGAAGGCTCTTTCCTAGGCGGAGTAGGAGAAGTAGGATAAGTCAGCAGAAGAGGTACCGAAACAGTAGAGGAGTACTTGGCCCGACCTGCAACACCAAAACCAGCCAACCCCAAACTTGTCGCACCAGAGTCATTGATGCCGTCGCTAGACGGCCACCAACAGAGCACCCACACAAAAGACCAAACACCTTCACGATCATGAATTGGAACAGGATTGCACCCGGTCGAAAAAATCACCACCCTTTCACTGAGGAACGTACGTTGTCCAGATTGGTGATAACCAGAAGCCGTATCAAACCACGACAAAATCGACGGAGTTCCCAAACAAAATCTTTGTGAAAAAACCCCAGGCTTGAAAACTCGCAACCCTCGCGAGACCAGATGACCTCTATGCACCAGCAAAGCGCTATGCCGCCAACCCCAAGGAGGAGAAGTTGCAGATTTGACGCCATACAAGGAAAACGTAGTGGCTTCAGACTTATTCTAGACAAAAAAGTCGACTGGGAGGAGAGAGATCGACAGCAGCAATGCTGTCCTAGGTGCAGAAGAGAAGAAGCCTTTCTTTTGCATGAGAGATTCGATAACATCAAAGAGGATCGATGAAAATTAGGAGAAGAAGAAAAGCAAGCGGCGCTAGGGCTGAGAAGCATCGCGTTTATAGGCATAGACTTGATGTAGGGAATTTGGCTGTTAATTATGTACAAGAATGTTTAATTAATTGATGGTCTGATTGGTTTCACTACATGTGGTACGTGATTTAAGGTACTTGCACGAGGTATGTCAACCACCGATGGTGCACCAAATGTTCAATTCTGCCAATCTTCTTCTTGATCAAAAGCTTCAAGTACGAGTCTCCGACTGCGGTTTGGCTCCTTTGATTTTGCGTCCCTCAGCAAGTCAGACCTAACTTTTCATACTCTCAAGTTATTCGTGTGTGATTTTTCCCATTGATCCATTTGCTTGTGCAATATATGCAAGCTATATATAGACCTTGTTCATGCATCTTATCTGGAGCTGACAATGTGTGCAAGTTGATTCTCAGGTGGCTTCTACATCAGAATTTGTCTGTAGATATTGTACTCAGCAAAGTGATGTCTATAGCTTCGGAGTTGTAATGTTAGAGCTCCTAACAGAGCGGAAAGCCTATGACAGGTTAGCATTAACATTGCTAAACGTACAAATGAATATCATGCATCACTGTTAGCTAGCTCTGTGTGTTTTTGTGTTTGTTTCCCTGTTGTTTCAAAATTCCATATTCCATTCTTTGCAATTAACTTTATCTAAAGGCTGAGTTCTTGTTATAAAATACCCAGGTCACAGCCTCCAAGTGAGTAATATTTGGTTCAATGGGCGATCCCAAAGCTTCATGACATAGGAGCACTGTCAAGGATGGTTGATCCCTCACTAAGTGGAGAGTATAGCATGAAGTCTTTCTCTTACTTGGCGGATATTATTTATGCTTGCATACAAGTAAGCCTTTTGTTTTGTTTTCAATGAACAAAATAAACAACAAAATACAAGTGCGGAAGCGAGATATTCATGCATATAGCGTGTTTATTGACATATTTGAAGCCGGTTGGCGAGGGCGGCAACTCACCTTTTATGCAAAATCATCTTGTAGGCGATGCCAGAATTCCGACCACCTATGTCAAAAATCGTACGACTATTACGCATCTATGAAGAATCCTGATATATATGCAATCTCTTAACTACAAAAATGTAACACCTCTAACGTTAATTCATGTGCTGGGGTTGGAGAACGAATGCCACCAAAGTGAACTTTACCTCATTAATTATGCTCTCATGATTTTTTGATTATAGATATTGGCTCAGTGTTTTTTTTACTGTCAGGTTAATTCAACATGTATATAGTGAAACCAATGTGGGGTCAATCTCAGTTCTTCACATTGTTATGCCTAGTGTATTCAAAATAACAAAAAAAAAACAAACAAATTGAAGCTAAAGAGTGATTTCTTTTCTAATTTTGAACAAATTGAAGATCCAAAATCTAAATCCTAGTCCGGCCCGTACCCGTATTACCCACACAGGCTCCGGAAGCCTCAACCTCTCCTTGGCCCCTCTTTCGCTTCTAAACTCAAAACTCTCGTAATAATAACAAGTTACACAGAAAGACAGAAGAAAAATACCCCTACTCTCTCTGAGCTCCACAAAATCTACTCCCTCCAATGGCCACGTCTCTAATCTGCCATCTTTCAGCTCCGCCTTCTTCCCCGGTTATCGACAACACCTTCCTCCATGGCAGTACCAAGATCTTTTCTGCTCCGCCCAGAAGGGCCGCCGTCGTCACAGCTGGGAGAAGCTTCAAATCCGTAGCTGCTTCCAACAACGTCCCAAAGCAGTTCAGGGAAGAGAATCTCATAGATGGATGTGAGTATATTGACTCTTTCTTCATTTCCGCAGATGGGTATTCATCGTTTTAACGTTTTGGATTGGTTTGCGTGTAAAGATTGAATATTTATCTTATGTTTTTACCTGATTGTGTTGTTCATTGTAGTAATGGATAATTACAAGAATGTGCCGCAATCTCTGTATGGTCTATCTCCTTCACAAATGGATATGTTTATGACGGAAGACAATCCTTGCAGACGTCAGGCAGAGAGTGTTACAGAGGTACTGTATTATATTAGACTAGTGTATTGAGTTAAGTTCAAGCTGAATGTCTTGTTGGAATTGCAATTGAGCATCGACTGTTTTCGCAGGAGAGCATTTCGTCTGCTCACAACTATCTGAACCATGGAGGGGTGTGGACTATGTCGGGCATGGAAAATGGAGGGGGTGTTGCGAAATATAGTATGAGTGTGAGCATGTACCGTGGTGGCGCGAGAGGAGGATTTGGAAGACCCAAAACTGCTCCTCCGGATTTGCCTTCTTTACTATTGGATGCTCGTATAATCTACTTGGGCATGCCGGTAAGACGGAACATTTTGATGTATCTCACTTTTCTACTCATTCAGTACGTGCGGGATACTGACTTTGTGTATTTGCTTTTGTATGGTAGATTGTGCCAGAAGTGACTGAACTTCTTGTTGCTCAATTTATGTGGTTGGATTTCGATAACCCCTCGAAGCCTATATATTTGTACATAAATTCATCTGGAACACAGGTTAGTTTTGGAAGTACTAGTAATTCTCAGTCAATTTACTTGATGAAGTGTGAGATACTATTTTAGAATTGCCTGCTCATATTTGCTATTTGAAGCATTAGCAATCTGTATTCATTTTGGCTGTTGCAATTCAGAATGAAAAGAGGGAGAGCGTTGGAGCCGAGACTGATGCATATGCCATTGCTGACATGATGAATGTAAGTATAATTATTTGTTCAATGAGATATCTTATGGAATGTAATTATACTTTGCACAAGTAGATGTAGAAGCAAACTAAAATGGTTATCTTCTCATTAATATGGAATGGTGTAATTGAACATTGTCCAATATTTTGCACCTATTTCTGTGGCTAAGGATCAATATTGATTGAATCTCCCTAGCTGGATTAATTTAGCATCTCTCAGCCTGTTATCTGATCTGCTCTTGTTTTACCCGTGTTCTTCTGCATGTAGTATGTCAAATCGGACGTGTATACTGTGAATTGTGGCATGGCCTATGGTCAAGCAGCAATGCTACTGGCACTTGGAGCAAAGGGTTACCGTGCTGTGCAGCCGAATTCCTCCAGTATGTTTCTTCTTAATATTAGGCCTTACTTGACAATTTATCATGAAGTTTAAGAAAGCAGTAACGAGAATTATATTCCACTTGTTATATTGAATTGCAGCAAAGTTACATCTGCCTATAGTGAGCAAGTCAAGCGGGGCAGCCATTGACATGTATATCAAGGTACTATCTTATGTCACCCTGTTACCCCTTCTCTTCCTCTTTCTGTCTCTAATAAGTAGTGTGTAAACTTGTCTCAGGCCAAGGAACTGGATGTAAATGCTGATTACTACATTGAACTGCTTGCAAAAGGAACAGGGAAATCCAAGGAAGAACTTGCTAAAGACATCCGGCGGGTGAAATATTTTACAGGACAAGCAGCAATAGAATATGGTCTTGTTGACAAGATAATTGACTCTCGCGATTCAGTATTCGAGAAACGGGTAACCTTTTTTTCTCTACCATAGTTTCCTTGTGCTTTTTGTTGCATAACGCCTGCATGTTGTTAAATGAGTTTTTGATGTTTATCAGAATTACGAGGAGATGCTTACTCAATCAAGAGCTATGAGGAGAGCAGCTGCAGGGCCGCAGGCAGCTCCGTCTGGATTTAGGTGATCCAAAGAGGATATCGATGCAAACATATAGAAAATGAATGTCGGAGCTGGTCGTCTCTTCCCCACCGCCTTTTTAGAAGATGGCTGCATGTGGGGTTTTGATCAAAGACAATGATATGATGTCCCAATTAAGACCGGGCAGCTGTTAAATTTGTATTTTTGGAGCTGTATATGTTGGTAGTTCGTATGTTAATGACTTGTGAATTATTGTCCAAGAAAGCACAAAAACAATAGCTTATAGAACCAAAAGGTCTTGAGAACTGTCTTTGGCCTTTCTTTTTGGTTTATAAACATCATGTTTCCTCTCCAAGACTTGTCTGATTTCTTTTTCCCCCTAATGAACTTATGCCAACAATCCTTTGTTTGAATTAACCTATTCTTACTTATGGTTCTTTCAACTTCTTTGCCTAAAATATTCGTTGGGAGGCTCTCCCAGTCGAATTTATCTCCCACAAGTCCACAACTCAATTCGGTTCGAGATTTATGGGGAGTTATGGGTAAAAGGTGCTAGTAAGGCTACCTCCAAAGTTGAAGGGTTCTATAAACTTGCCACCAAGAGCTTTCATGAGGAAATGAATAATGAAAATTTTGAACGGGCAATGATGATACACGGAATTGGTTGGAAGTGGTTCCAAGCCATTTGATACGTAAATAAAAGGCAATGAATCACCATACAAAGGTATCATAGTTTCTGAGTTCTAAAAGTGTAAAGAAGTTCTCATATGCAGAAGGCCAAGGTGATGCAAACCATCGGCACTTAACCATTACACAGTAAGACACAGCGTACAAGAGAAAACAATATGTTCACAGTTCCACTAAAACGAGAAGCACAATTCTACAATTTCATCTTCATTGTCTTCTTTCGGTTACTTCAACAATTCTTGTTATGCCGGCGGATTAGGGTGGGTAGACTTTTGGTTTTGGCTTGACCTCAATCTCATTGACATTCCGAATGAAGATGGCATCTGGCTCATGACTGCAAGATGAACAATTAACAGATAAGATGGATAAATGATCAGATAAGACAAGTATAGTGGTTACTAGATGGAGTAATAGACACAGGTCCTTACGGTTTATCTCCTTCTTCATATGTGTAACTTGAAGCTACAGCTAATAAGTGGCCATCTCTGCTAAAAGAAAGAGCTGCAATGCTCGTTGGATACTTTGAGTACTGGCAAAACAAAGAGCATATTTAGACTTGATCACTTGAATTCTTCACAGGGAAGTCAAGACTAGTGTTATTTAAGGTACGTGGTTACCTGATATAGCCGCTTTTTGTTGTTCCCATCCCATACATTTACATAGCCATCACAACCTCCAGTAGCAAAAGTACCGTATCTGCAATGGAATTCCAGAATATATCAATTAAATAAGCATGCAGAGAGAAGAAAGTGCTAGCACCACTATTGAAGTGATAAAATGGTTGAGTAATGTTCATCCTCAGGTCAAGAACGTATTTTCAATTTAACGCAAGGTTGTAAATGCGTAATGTCCAAGTAAACACTACTCAACTATAGATACTGTAATTGCTACTCTACTTGAGTGAAAGAAAATTGTAATTGTCCAATACTTCCACATGTCAAGTAATACACAAAAACATCTTTAGACTCTTGAAAACCAGAGTACCAGTTAAATGAAGGTAATTGATAACTCAAGCTGCATTTTAATTCAGCTCACACATTCCAGAAACAACTCTGACCCTTAAGTGCTTTATAGATGTATGGAACCCATTCTTGAACCAAAGTGTCTACTTCGAAAACCAAAAGTTACTTATGTGCAACAGGAAGCACAGACTTGGCATATCACATTATGAATTTCATGAATTGAAGAATCAGAAGTTCAACAGACGCAGCATCAGGACAGAAAATAACTTACATGGGGTGAAATGCAATTGCATTTACTGGATATACAGTGTCCCTTCCTGCCTCCGATTTTCTATGACACTTGAATGCATATCTGCAACAAAGTTAATACCAACAACATAAGGATGATAAACACAACTAACACTACATCAAATTTCAGCATGGCTATTTGAAAAAGAAAAAAAGTGTGCACGGACAAGGCCTTCAAACCAGTTAACCAACCACAACTCAGTGCACGGGATCACCGTGACAGTAAAGATATATTATTTTTACCAGGAAACACTAAAGCTACAGAAGCATAGACAGCATCCCATAACTCAGTGCACAGGATCAGCATGACAGTAAAGATATATTAATTTTACCCGGAAACACTAAAGCTACAGAAGCATAGACAGCACCCCAACATTTGAAGCTTTTGGGAACCAACAGAATCACATTTTATGCCGATACCAAGCTAATTTATTGACAGAAATCACTAATCATCACGGATAGGTTTGCTGATATAGATGTCAGTAACCACTCTTCCCTTTATAATTTTGGCACAACTGACAGAAACCAATCTACAGCATTCTTCTGAATGTCATCAGAAAATGGCATTGTTTGAAAGTATTTTCAACATACTTTTTGGTTTGACTAGCCTCCGAGAGATCAAAGAACTCCATTGCGACCCTTCCTTCAACAGAACTAAGAGCATAACCTACAAAATGTAATAAAAAGCATTAGAAAGATGAACTATACATTGCCTCACAAAACGAGGGTATACAAACCCTGTCATATTGCATGACAGTCACAAACCCATATATAAGACAGTCCAGAAGCTGATACATTCAAGAGGAAGTTACCTGTTCCATTAGGATAACAGCGAACACATCGAGTTTGGTACTTCAACGATGATTCCCTACGTTGCTCAGGTTGCGACATATTCTCAAATCATACACATTCACATGTCTTCCAGCAGTTGCAACCACTAATCGATTTCCAACCAGAGAAAGAGAATATACACGCTCCGGCTGTACATAAGTCCCAATAAGAGTACGCTCTTGTCCATTGGCGCCTCTAGGATCCCAGCATTTGAGTGTTTTATCCCAACTACCGGTGATCAATTGCCCTGACAATTACCACCACACACAAATTAGGAAGCAGTCCCCCAGAAGGAAGAAATCAACAGCTAATGAACCCAATCTAAGTACTTTTACACTGTAACGAATTCTTAACCTCCATCAACATTACCAAAACAACAAACACAACAAAGCACATTACCAAACCTAAAATGAACCGAAAATTTACATAACATTTCAAAAATTACAGACCTGCTGCATATGAGTACTCAACGCAACGCACAGGCGCATCATGCGTTCCTATAATATCATCCTTATTGGAGTTGAAGACGAGCCTGGCACAATCGTACACAGAAGCAGAAGGCTAAATCGGTCATTTCGGAGTGGAAATTAGCAGAAGAGAAAGAGAAAATAGGGATTTGAGGTTACTTACCGTCGGACGGTGTTGTCGGCGCAGGCGCTGAAGCCGGAGGAATCGTCGTGAAAGCAGCAATCGAGTACGGGACTACCATGAGTGAACTCGCAGCGGAGCACATTAGAACTCGCGTCGTACAATCGAACGGTCTGAGAGAGAAAATCACAGAGACATTAGAGAGATTAGAGAGAGAGAGAGAGAGAGAGAGAGAGAGAGAGGGCGTAACCTTATCCCAAGAGGAGACGAGTAGGTGATCGCTGTGATTGGAGAAGCGGAGGTTGGAGACTCCGTCGGCGGGGGGATTGGAGAGCTCTCGGCCGGAGGAAGGCGGCGGAGGGACAGCTGTCATCGCCGCGGGATGATGCAGCGGCGGTGGTTAGGGTTTTGAGAAAAAATTGAAGGAGCTAGAGAGTGGCGGTGGTGGTGGTTTTAGAGTGAAGGGCGGGATGAGAGAGAAAAGAGAGAGGGAAGGTAGATTTGAAAAGACACGAGATGATGATGATGATGAATGATCCCCCCGAGTTTCCCCAATCGTTTTCAAATTCAAAAACACACACTCAGAACCAGTTCACTCGCGCTGACTCGGTCACTCTATTTTGACATCCTTTCTGGGTTGGGCTGCTCCTCTGTCAAATGGGCTTGCGGCTTGGGCCTCAGAAGTATTCCCAATAATAAATTATTATTTTCCTTTTCTCGACATATTTAGTCATTATTAAATAAAATTTGAACGAACAGAAGGATATTATCTCCCTTTAAAAAGAAGAAGGATGTTATCTATGAATTTAAACATAGTACAAATAAAGATTGGATCTCTAAATTTAATAGTTGCATTGATTGCAACGAGAGAGACGACTATAGTAAATAACAAATTGAAATTCGAGGATCTAGCTTCGAATGGGAGTTAGAATTCAAGTGCACTGATGTCGAATTTGGAAGAAGGAAATGATGATTTTGACGATGGTGGATGGACATTCAAAGCTGCAGAATCAGAGAATTTCTAAGAAATGATAGATTTCATCAAGAAGAATCAGCAAACATAGTTTCCTAACAAATAGTTAGATATTTGGGATAAGGAGCGTCGTTGCCTTTGCCAAGGTTAAGGTTTCTCGGAATATTGTCGGCCATCATAAATGTCTTGGCATGAAATTGGCGGGGGATTGTCAATGATTCATCGGTGGAAGCTCTTACGAGGTTGGTTCGTCAAAATAAGCCCTCGTTAATCTTTTTGAGTGAAACAAAAGTCTCAGACTAAGATTACATCGCTAGTCTGCGTGGAACTCTAAGGTTCCTGAATGTGAGGCGCGCTGTCTTCAGCGACAATGGAGAAGGAGAAGCGGGGCAGTCAGGTGGCTTGGCCATGTTTTTGAGCGATGAGATCAATGTTGAGTTCCTCCAAATCCAAACATGTTGATGTGATTGTTCATCCGAGTTCAAGATTTGCTTGGCGGAGATTGACTGGATTTTACGGACAAACGACAATGTCCGAAAGACATTGTACATGGGATCTATTATGCACCCTAAGTGATGTCTCATGTCTTCCATGGGTGGTTATTGGAAACTTTAATGAAATTATCCATAATGATGAAAAAGATGGAGGGGAAACACGAAGAGAAGGGTAGATGCAGTTTTTTTGGGACTGCTAGTCATATGGTGAATTGATTGACTTAGGGTTTACTGGCATTCCGTCTAAGTAGGGAGGCGGAGGGGTGCGATGTCATCTCGACAGAGCAGTGGCAATGCGATCATGGATCAATCTATTTTCGAGAAGCATAGTTACACATCTCTCACCAATACATGGAGACCATCTTCTGGTGTTGCTAGGAATACAGAGGGAGGAGCATATTCCTTTGCCTAGGCAACCTAGACGCTTTAAATTTGAGAGATTTGGGGCCTCTCAAAAATAGTGGTAAGAAGTGATAAAACAGAGTTGGAAATGGTCTCGACTTGGTTCCCTTATGTCTGAGGCAGTGTAATGAGCCTTCGGGAACCGTAATCGAGAGATAGAGAATTTAAGAGGCCGACTAACTACGGTGCTCTCCCAACCTCTCACTGATTCATGAAGGAAGGAACATAGTGTTCTTTCAGAAAAACTCGATGGTTTACTTGCTGCTGAAAGGGAATACTGGAAGTGGTTGCTCCAAGATTACTTACTTGACAGAGAGGGAAGGAAATACAAAATATTTCCATAGGAAAGTCTCTAATAGACGATCCAAGAATCAGATTAATTCTCGGTGGATGAGAGGGGCTACAACATATGTCATCGGAGGGCTTGGAGAAGGTGATAGTGGATTACTTCTCTTCTATGTTCTTGGCCAGTGAGCCATCTAGTGCTCTAATGATGGATGTGATCAATCTGATTACTCCAAAAGTTACTCCGGAGATGAATGCAACCTTGACCAGTTCCTATAATGCCGAGGAGGTGAGGAAAGCGCTATTTCAAATATATCCTACAAAATCACCAGGACCAGATGGCATGCCTCCCTTATTTTTTCAGAAGTATTGGAAGACTATTGACCCTTAAGTGAGCACAATAGTGATTAATTTCCTTAATACATGTACTCTTTTGGGAAAAGTTAAATATACACACATATGCTTGATACCTAAAGTACATAATCCAGAAAGAATGGTTGATCTACGCCCTATTTCTTTATCCAATGTACTCTATAACATATGTTCGAAGGTGATTGTTAATAGATTGAAGTTGCTTCTAGACAAAATTGTTTCTCCCTTCCAAAGTGTCTTTGTTCTTGGACGCCTTAACTCAGATAACACTTTGGTGGTGAATGAAAATTTTCACTATTTACATAACTGTGCTTCTCATACCAAATGTGTGTTTTCTCTAAAGCTTGATTTGAGCAAAGCCTATGATCAGATAGAGTGAAACTTTCTAGAGGCTATTTTGGTTCAGCTAGGGTTGGATGTTAAAGGGATAGCTCTGGTTATGCAGTGTGTGACCACAGTTTGATATTCCTTTTTGGTGAATGGACAGGTAAAAAGTTATATCTCCTTGTCTCGTGGTATTAGACAAGGGGCTCCCCTTTCCCCTTTTCTCTTTATGTTGGGAACCGAAGCTTTCATGGCCTTGTTAGAAGCTAGGGTTGTGGAAGGATCCTTATCAGGTATTACTATATGTCTGGGAGCTCCTACTATTTTTCACATGTTATTTGCGGATGACAGCTTATTGTTCGGGAAAGCTTATATGGAGGAAATTACTCAAGTGCAAAAAGGTTTGGAAGAATATGAATTAGCTTCGGGGACAAAGAGTCAATTTTGAGAAGAGTAGTACTTACTTTAGCAAGGGAGTTTCCGAGAAGAACGAGAAAAACCTAGTTGTTGTTCTTGGTGTTCAAGTGGTTGAAAAGCATGATAAATATTTAGGCCTTCCCACTTATGTAGGAAGGAAGAAACCAACTACTTCTGAATTCATCAAGGGGAAGTTGAGCATGAAATTGGAGTGTTGGCAAGGAAAACTCTTAAGCAGTGCTGGTAAAGACATCATAATCCGGGTAGTGGCTTAATCCTTTCCTACCATGAATTGTTTCTATAGCCTACGGATTTCTGTGATTCTTTACATCAAATGTGTGTAAAATTTTAGTGGGGGAGTACTATAGAGAATAATAAGATCCATTGGCTTTCGTGGGATAAGATGTGTTTTCCTAAAGACGAGGGTGGTATGGGATTCAAAAATATACGTTCTCAGAATCTAGCTCTCCTAGCAAAACAAGGATGGCGCATTCTTTGCAATCCGGACTCTCTAATTAGCATATTGTACAAGGCTAAGTACTTTCCTAATACCTCTTTTTGGGACGCCTCTTTATCTGATTCTCCTTCTCTTTGTTGGAGAAGTATATTAGGGGCTCGATATTTACTACAAAATGGTATGATTTGGCGTGTTGGGAATGATACTAGTATTGATGTCACTACTGATGCTTGGATATCGAGAACAGGGTTGTTTCGACCAACTTCCTCTATTCATTCGGGTCTAAAAGTCAGTGACCTTATGGAGACTACTGGAGCTTGGAATAAAACTCTCATCTATTCTTCATTTGATGTAGAGTCATAGAACCATACCAATCGATCTGGCACATCCATGTGGCTTGTGGGAATAGAGAGAATAGCTTCTGCCTCATCTACATCCCTGTGCCGGATTGATTGGTATGGTTCGATGACTCTAAGGAAGAAACATACAATTTGGGGAAACAAAGCCTCTTCCTATTATAATAGTACAAATGTATTTCTTAAGGTGATGAGAAACTCTTATACTACTCGTGTTTGTTCCACATCATCCGTGTTGATTTTTTTTTATAGAAAAATGAGACTGCACACCTCCTTGTCAAAGAAAACTTAACGTTGTAGATTGGTGAGAACTAACCATCTAACTAAGTAAGGCTGACTTACTAAGTTACTATTAAGAAATAATTTATTTGAATTTTGGAGGAAGACTAAATGAAGGTATCTAGGTTCATAAACAAATTATTGAGTAGCTCGAGTTTCATGTTGAAGATTTAAGTGCCTTGTGTGATTGAATCTACTTCCCCTAATGAGAAAAGGTTATCACTTTGTGCTACACAATTCTTTGTGCCCCATTAATAATGACAAACAGTATTTAGCTTAAGCAAGAGATCATAACAAAGAAGCATCTCGAGGGTCTCATTAAATCTGCTTGCTCAAGACCAAACTGGCTAGGAAGAGTACCAACCCACTTCTGTACATGTCATATTCCAACTGCAGCTTTCTCCCTCAACTAAGTAGGTAAAATTCTTCTCACACTGCTTACTAGGGCATACACGATCTCTAACTTCTTTCCTTTAGCATTGCACGAGCTCTGAAGAGTTGCTTATCGTGGAAACCCCGAGGATCATGGATTTGGTCAAGGGAATTTCCCTTTACATTTTGTTTATATGGTCATCCTCTAGAATTCCTACAATTTTCCAATGATGACCCCAACTTTCCAGGTTTAGGATCCCCCCCCCTTCAGCTTTCCGAGTTTTGTGTTTCGCTCCTCCGATTCAGCTTTTTAAAAGGATTGCCACTTTGGCTCTAGGATCCCAGTTCTACGGAAAATCTCAGACCTGTCTTTTGAATTTCTTCCATAGCTTTCTATATGCTTCTCTATAAACCCAAGGTTTTCGCTGGAGGTCCACAAGCTTGGTCGGAGTGCTTGAGGGTGTCTTTGTTCACCAACAAGTTATATGTCTACATCATCCACCTGTTGTACTTTACATGGAAGTCCAGGTTGGTCAAGGATAGTATCCTCCCAATAATCCTCAACGCTTTATTCTGAGCCTTAATTCCCTTAATTGCTATATGGATTAGTTCCCACATGTTTGATGATTCGATGGGTTTCGACACTTTTCCTACTCTTTTCTAATTATTCTCACAATGCTTCATTCAAGACCCCAGGTATTGGCCATCATTTTGAGCCTTGGGGTTTACTTGTGTGTGGTTGAACAAGATATTGGTCACTGGTTGCACAACTTTCTGTCCCTTGACCACATCTTTCTATTTGATGTTCAACTTTCTAATTTTTGTTGGAGAAATTGGTTTTGGTATCCTCAAGCCTCTAATGTTTGTGCTTATAAAGGTGGTCGTTCATCTGCAAACACACCTCATTAAGTGTTGAATTTTCCATAAGGAGGGGCCAGATTCAATATGTTACTCCATGATTTCCTGCAAGCTACCATGTCGTCTTGTTGTAGCACTTTCAATATAACTTCCTTTACACAGCTCTGATTGCTGTGATTTTTATTTTGTTAGAAAGTATACTTGTAGAGCTTTCTAACGATATATACTACCTCTCTTAGAATTGGTATTAGATCACCAAAATAGGCCCACAATATAGGGTAGTGACACGTCATGGATTTGACATGGGTTGGTAAATATGTGATTTCTCTTTACTCCAAACTCCGATTGATGTAAGGTTTGTTGAGTTGTTGTAGTTTCTAACGATATGTGAATTATAATGTAGAGTGGAATGTACAAATCCAGGTCTTCCAACGAACAGAGGCTTCATTATCTAGAAACCTGGATTGTCATTCTTACCTTTTGATTTCTAGAACTCATCACATATGTGATAATTCTTGAGGTTGAATATATTGAGAACTCAAGTGATCCTATAAGTACAATATTCAAGAGTTCTCTCAATGAAAGCACCAAATTATGAGAGCTGATTTTGTCGACCCTCAATCTTGAACCTTCTTGGATCGGCTCGTCGATCGGCTTCCACTATCGTTTGAGGGAATGAGACTTCCCTCATCCAGTTTGTTGTTATCGTAGACCTTCAGTAAGCTGCTCTCAATGAGCATTCCGTCAAAAAGCCTGCAAAACAAAGTTAGTGCACAATGTGGTACCGCGCAAAGACCCTCCAAAGATCAAGTCAGTAATGATATCAAAATAATAATAAATTCAAGTCAAGGCATACCTGAATGTCTCCCTTGGCTCTCGTTATATAGAGAAGGGATAAAAAAATATCTTTGCTGTTTTGAATAATGATATCATGCTAGATTAGTGTTAGATGGAAAACCACCCACAAAGATATCCCTATTCTTGAGTAATTATATTAATATAGTAAGTGATAAATAGGGGCCATTACCTGCAGAGAATTGATGAAACTAAATCTTAAAACACTAAGTAGACGCAAATGTCAGCAAGTTGTCACATTTGACCAAGACACACAAACATAATGACAAACCTAAGCTAGACTATTCTAAAACCTACGAAAATTATAGAATATACTACACAGTTTTGGACTACCACACAAATTCGGAGGGTATGATGAGTTGATTTGGTTACCGAAATAATTCAGACAACCTATAGCTAATGCTGAAACTAAATGCTGAAAATAAATATGCTTATGAATGCAAAGAGTTTAAACCAATGGATGAATGAGTTAAGAGGAATGCAATCCACTACCGTCATTCCATCTTTCTAACATAAACTTAAGCTAATGCACATATCCAATGTATGAAAGTTTCCAGGAAGAGTTGATCTTTACAACCACATCCTATTACCTAATCCTTATGACTATGCAGGTTTGTCATGAACTCATAGTCATAGACCTCAAGGTTTACAAAGAAGAAAGCATTAAGTTCTAAAAAAGGTTTGAGAAGTTACAAGGGTTCATAGGTATACTATGGGTGTGTCCTACTAGACCTAGGATTTCAATCACCCGACGAAATAATCTATCCGGTGTATCTCTATAGAGAATCTGGTGGAGGAAGTTATCCTTAGTCACCCGTATATCATGACAATAGAATTCTAGCATGCATACTAAGTTGTAAACCAAAGCAAACATACAAGAATTCATCGGTGAACCACATAGAGAAAGAAACCTCATTCAAAATAATATGCAAAATTAGGTTAAAGTATATGCATTAAAAAGACGTCATGTACGGGGCTTCAAGCAGCCTCTTAACAAGATGTTTAGCTACTTAAAGTCATAATGAAAGAATCAAAACAAAACATGGAGTTGATACAAATAAGAAAGGATGAAGAAGGAAGATTCTGGTTGGCAGTTCGACAGGTCGAAGAGGATCCTCAATTGGTCGAAATTGGGCATCCGAAATTCCTTTCGCGGCTGGCTCTCTCGTTGCTCGAGTATGTGCTCTCCAAATTATTGATTAGCCTTTCCCAAAACCCTAAAGTGAGTTTATATACTCCTTGGTTTGATCTCTCTCAATCCTTATTGATTAAGGCTTCTTTATTTGCATATTTCTCATTCTTTTCTTCTATTTGCACTAGGAAACCTTCTTTTGTCTCTTTTTTCTTTATTTCTCCACAAAACCTATTAAAATGATAAACATAATTAAATTAATCAATTAAAAACTATAAACCAAGTATAGGAGTTCAATTAAACACAATATAGCCACATAAATATGCGACTATCAAAATACCTTACACTTAGCTTTTGCTAGTCCTCGAGAAAAACACTAAACTAAGACTCTAAAAAGACTCAACATAACAATAATTACATGACTCTAACGCCCTTAACATACTGTCTGAGCAATCTTCCCATAATTCTAACAACAAGTTTAGTATGAATCCACATCTACATTCCATAAAGTTTAAGAAGTTAATTCCAATGCATGACACACATGTAACATGTAGAATACTGACATAATCATAGTGAATAAAAAGTTGTAGCATGCAATAAACAAGTTATGATTCAACCTCACATAGACATGCTCTCATAAATGTTTCACTCAAAATATGTATAAGATTTTCACTCAACTCAATTACTTACCAAATGGGCCGAACCATATGCTCAACTATTGTGACTAATCTCCACAGATCAAAGGTTGCTATCTTGAGGATCAAAAATGACTTTCAAAGGTTGTAATGTGGCTAAACTCATGAGTTAATAGAACAAAAAGATATAGAATTCAAGCAATAGTTCTAAAACCTAATAGAGCACCATTGTAAAGACACTTTCTTGAACTCTGTAAAGAGACTTTCTTGAACTCTGCAACCATTAAAACATCTTTACCATTGATTTCTTTCAAATGTGTCACTATTGTGGCGGATTTCATCTTATTGGGCATTCACGTCATTCTTTTCCTCAACTGTTAATTTGGGGTATCAAGCTAGACATCACAAAAGAACTTTTTTTTCCTTTTCTTGCCGATTTTTTTCTTTTTCTTTATTTTTTTTTCATTTGGCTTGTTGTTCTTTACAACACACTAGTTTGATACCCCACACTTATTCCTTCGTATCACCTTTATAAGCTTTCCCTTTGTTGTTCATGTACATGTCTCATGTATAGCTCTACTAAGTTCTAGAACAAAGGTAGAGATATAACTAATCTAAGGTTCAAGGTTAAGGTTATGCGGGTGATGACAAAAAGTTTAAACATGTAGGCTCAAATTGGTTAACTAAGGGTTGCACAACTTATGTACACAAAGTCGGGACACTGGCTACTTATGGCAATGTTGGAAGATCCTAAGTGCCTTTATCACTTTCTCAATCA
This sequence comes from Geum urbanum, assembly GCA_946800695.1. Taxonomy (NCBI): domain Eukaryota; kingdom Viridiplantae; phylum Streptophyta; class Magnoliopsida; order Rosales; family Rosaceae; genus Geum; species Geum urbanum. The sequence goes on along the minus strand of OX327007.1, from coordinate 4,941,772 downwards.
GAACATGTATTGACTAAAAGCTTTGAATAACACAAGAGAAAATTCTAGTAATCTCTAAAGTCCATTAACTTAATCAGTGGCAAGCAATTGATACTCAACAATGAAAACATGTATATCACATATAGGCTCAAAAGCTCACAAGTTAAATGAATCTCAACAATGTTTACGCGTGCTCATAATCTGTACCATGTTAACTTATTTCTATATCTACTACACATTAGCACATGCACCATGTATCAAGATTAACCAAAGAAACTCCAATCACATAATCACATGGTCACTCTTAGTCATAATTTCAGAATATATAATCACATCATTGATTAGTTAAGGGCTCCTAAGACTAAAAACAAAAACAAAAAGACTCTTTTTGTGTTCTTTTCTGACACTTCCTACTTTTGTATTTTATTTTTCATATAAGACACTAAAATACACAAGAAAAACAAAGAAAAACTCAAAAATATCAAAAACTGACATAGAAACCCTTCCACGACGAACTAGTCGTCGAAAAAGACCTCATCATCATTCAACGGGTCGAAGAAAATGTTAGCCGGTCGAAAGCATGCTTCTGTCCGAAAACTGACTCAAAATTCGATGGGTCGAATAAAACCTAAAAAAACTCGATTTTACAATAAAATTTTGACAGTTCGAAATACACTCCTTGGACAACTAAAAAATCGGAGAAATTGAGCATATCCAATCACATAATTTGTATAAAATTAGCCACACATTGAAATTAGCTAAAATTATATGAGCATAAGTTAGACACATATATAAGCATTCCCTCAAATTTTCAGAATTTTCAGAGATCTCTTACCATGTCATATAAATTACACAGTGCAACATATTACACAGCTCCGATTTAACACCCAAGAACAAAAAACTTATACAGACACTAAGGATATGATATAAACCCCACTCCACACTTGAAATTTGTATTGTCCTCAATATAAAACAAAATTAAAATATGCAATACATCAACCAAGCATGAAATGGAACACATATCACACATAAAACACAATACATGGAGAAAAATAAAGTAAAGGAGAAGGGATAAGAGAGCAAATCTGGGCGTCACGCTTCTCTATTAACATGGGTTGCCTCCCAAGTAGTGCTAAGTTTAACGTCTTCAGCCAGACGACAAATTCAATCAATCCACAACAGGAAGTGCATCTGCAAGGTTTGCATCCTAAAAAACATGCTCCACAAATGACTCATAAAATGGCTTGAGTCGATATCCGTTCACCTTGAACGTCTTCCCTGTCTCACAATCTCTATAGCACCATGAGGAAAAACATTAGTGATAACATAAGGTCAAGTCCATCTACTTTTGAGCTTACCTGGAAATAAGCGTAAACGACTACTGAAGAGTAAAACTTTCTTACCAATGACAAAATCTTTCCTCTTGATATTCCGTTCATGAAAAGTTTTATTCTTTTCCTTGTAAATTCTGCTGGACTCATATGCATTGTGTCTAATCTCTTCAAGCTCGTTCAACTGCAACTTCCTATGCAAGCCCACTTCATCCATGTTAAAGTTGAATTTCTTGACAGCCTAATACGCCTTGTGCTCCAATTTCACCGGAAAATGACAAATTTTTTCATAAACCAACCTATAAGGAGACATCTTATTAGATGTTTTATACACTATCCTGTAATCCCATAATGCTTCGTCAAGGCGTTCACTCCAATTGTTCCAGGTTGGCCCAACTGTCTTCTCAAGAATTTGCTTGATCTCTCTATTTAATACCTCCACTTGCCTGCTTGTCTGAGGATGATAAGGTGTTGCCACCTTGTGTGTAACATTGTACTTTCGAAGCAAAGCATTGAAGGTTCTATTGCAAAAATGAGATTCGCCATCGCTGATAAGGCACCTAGGTGTCCCAAATCTAGCAAAAATTTATTTCAGAAAACAAAGAATAACCTTAACATCATTAGTTCGGTAGCTTTAGCTTCCACCTATTTGGAAACATAATCAACAACAAGGAGAATTTACAAATCACATTGAGAGTTTGGGAACGATCCCATGAAATCAATACCACACACATCAAATATTTCTACCACAAGAATAGGGTGTTGAGGTATTTGGTCTCTTGGACCGAGGTTACCTGTCATCTGGCATGTTTCACATGATTTATACATGACATGGGCATCATGGAACAAGGTTGGTCAATAAAATCCACTCTCAAGCACTTTGAGGGAGGTTTTCTTTCCTCCAAAGTGTCTGTGACAACCCGAACTGGAAATGGTAGTTAATCAGCTTGATTTGCGAGTTTCGCGATTAGTCGCGGTTTTGTCGTAACTGATCGATATGGCGAGTTTGTTAACGACTAAATTATCATGCAAGAATTTGATTTGAGTTCATTCATGAAAGTTGTAGAGAATTTAATTTCAAGCTCGTGGGAATTTCTGGAGGATTATTTCGAGTTACGTGGAATAAGTTATGAATATTTTCGGCCGTTGGATTTAGTCGTGTTTATTCGATTGATTTTGATACGATTTGGACGGTATGTGTATGGTATAAATAAAGTATGAATACGTAACAATTAAGGAAACTTTCCAATTTGGGAAAACTGGGCCGTTGACCCGCGTTGACCATCGGTCAAAACTGACCCGTTTTGGCTGAGCCTTTGTTGCCATCGATGTGCCATTTTCCAGCATCTTTTGGCCGTGGTTCCTTCAGGAAAGTTGTTGGGCTTGGGCTCCTCTTTATTTTGATAGGTGAATCACTCAATTTGGTTGCCGGATGAAGAAGTTATGGCTTGTTAAAGTTTGGGAAATTCCGGCGAGATTTGGCGGCGACGATGGCAGTGGAGGTGGCCGAGTTGGGAGTCGACTCTATAGAGGTTTTGAAGCCCTTGGGATGGTGAGTTGATCCCAAGTGGTCTTGCACCTTACCGTAGCCGGTGGTGGCCGATCGGAGTTAATGAATTCCGGCGAGGGTTTTCGACTTCACGGTGAGTTTTAGAGGTTTTCCAGTTAAAATTGGGCTTAGCTTTGAACTACAAAGTTGTTGGAAATGTCGAGATCTTCAAATCCATGTATAGGTTGCAATTTTCTAGGCCGATGGGTTTTCCGGCTGGCGGCGACGGCGGCCCGGCGCGCCGCCGTGTGCGGCGGAGTTCCGTCCGAAGTGATTTTCGACAAATTTTATGTCGTTTTTCTCGGAATTGCACACCGATCGCATTGGTGAGGTTTATATTTTGAATTGAGCATTGAAATTTGTGGCGAAGTTTTATAGTGTGTTTATTGGATTTTTGACGATTTTGTCGATATTCGAGTTATATGTTTTCAGGAATGGTTGGTTCTCAAGATGTGGTTCAGGGTTTTGAATTGTGATTTTGAACAGTGGTATTTATGATTATTCAGGAGATCATGATCGTTCGTTTGGCGAGGGATTTTTTCGCCGGATCACAGGATTAACGCGTTTTGCGATGTGCAAGTCTGTGAGTGGACATTTCTTTTCACTGATTGGTTGTGAGTCTTTTATATACGTTTTACGAGTTTGAGCATGCAATTATGATTATGAATTATATGAGCATGTGTTTTTTGATTATGCATTTACGAATATGCTTTATAATTATGCATTACGAGTATGCTCTTACATTACGCTTTATGCATTTGCATGGAAATCTTTATGATTTGGTTTACACAGAGTACAGTCTCAGTAGTAGTTGTATTGATACACTTAGCATCTCGGCTGATTCCCGAGGATGTTTATCGGGGGGGGGAGCAGATACCCTGACCCGAGACCCTTTCTGGATGGAATCACGTGAGGATCAGGGATCCTGTGATTCATATTATACTAGCGTGGATGTGTCCATGAGTGACCCCGCAGGATTTTCGATGCATGCTCTGTACGTGTGAGGAGTTAGAGTCTCCCTCGTGTACCATATGATTTTTATGCATCTAGACTCGCATATGTTTTACAAACATATATATTATTCGCGAAAGACATTTATTTTCGTCCACTCACTCTAACAGTTTATATGTCTTTCCCTGGGCTCTTCGTTTTCTTTGCCCAGTTTGCAGTTTGGATTCAGGTGTCGCACGTCGAGGTTGGAGGCATAGTATTTGAGCCACTTTTCCTTTCTCAGTAGATTTCTAATTTGGCCTACTATTTGTATATATATATATATATATACATTAGAGGTCGCTCTGAGTACTATTTATGTTTATATTTTCAAATGATTTTTCCCGGATTTCTGTAAAGCTACATTGTGTTTATTGTTTTACATTATAATATGTTTTTAAGAAATCCGGATGGGATTAGAGCCCACGGTTTGGCTTTTGTGGCTTATGATGAAGTGTATTTTTCTCTGCAGGTTAATGGCAATCGCGCATTATAGAGGAAACTCTGTCGAAATTTTTGGTTTTTGAAAGTTCACGTTTTTAGAAAGGGTTTGATTTCAGTTTAGAAAACTAAATCGGGGTTGGGTCCTTTCAGTGTCCACCACCTACATGTGAATGAAAAAAAGCTAGAATAGATTGAAATTCAGATTCGGTTACAGACCTGCGGATGATGGCATCTATGCAGTGTTTCCAAAGATATGGTTCATCCTATATATAATACTTGGCCTCCTCGACAAGTTTGTCTTTCTGAGCCCTGGTGAAGTTAGGTGGAATACACTTACTTACCTTGTAATTGACAATATCTGCATATCATGGTACCATATCTTGAATAGCAAGGAGCTGCTCATCAGGAAAGCTATCTCTGAGAGGCAAATTGTCTTTTTCTGCATTGGAACCATGGGTGTTCCCTCTTCTCCTCACTCTTACTGCTACAAGCATCTGAAAGATAATCTGAATGGGAAGTATCCGAGTAGTTTCGGTGCTGATGCCAAGAAGGTAGTCTTGAGGTAGTTCAATAATTATGTCTATGCTAGAACAAATGTGATATGTGATGAGAGGATGAAGTAGTTGAAAAACTATCGAGGTCCAATTAATGATTTTCTGAAGGACTTGCATCTTGAAAACTATGTTATTGCTTATTTCTCCAGAAAGAGATATGGTGAGAATTCATAAGATTAGCAATGCCCTTACTGAGATCTACAACAGTATGAAAAGGGATGAGAAGTGCATGCCATTGCTGATGATGGTTGAAAAAATTCGTGTGGATTTAATGGAGAAGTTCTCTAAAAGGAGAGATGTTTCTGCTTAGGGGCAGGGTGTTCTGTGCCCCAAGATGAAAAAAAAAAGTTGCGAAAGAGGATAGACACTGGAAGGAATTGGAATGTGAGGATCATCTTTGTTTTATTTTTCAGTATTAGTTGAGTTCATCCTTTTTTTAAGTATCAAATGTCTGCATCAGTGTGATTTTTTATGTGTTTTTCTTCTTCCTTGTTTTGCAGGTAAGCAAATCCAGTGAAGAGTTTTATGAGGTCTTTACTAATGAGAACTCATTCAAGGTGCATCTAGGCCAGAGGACTTGCTCATGCAGTTGGTGAAAATTCTGCTGCTTCCCGTGTGCACATGTTATTCAAGCTATTACAAAAGCACGAAAACTGATCTATACATATGTTGAAGATTAATGGAAGACGAGTTATTATAGGCAAGCTTATGAACTTCCAATATGCCCGATACCTTATTTGGACAAATCTGATGTTAAAAGTTTTGGAGATGGTGTCGTGCACCCTCCAAATACACGGAAACCCCTGGGAAGGCCACGGACTAGGAGAAAGAAGTCATTTGGTGAATATTCAAAGCCTTTTACTTGTGGTCAGTGTAAAAAAATCGTCCATCACAATGCTCATAAATGCACTGTCGCCATCAATTAGACAAACTCTCTAATTTTGTAAGATGCCTCCTACTTGTATATGCTTAAGATTATTTTCTAAGATGCTTTTTTGATTCTTTATTAGTTTTTCTGCTGGATTCAGTAGCAGACTTCATTTTTTGGCTGCTCGATTTAGAAGCTGTATTGACAACTATTTATAGTTTATAGGTTTTATAGCATTTTATGCAATGGATAATGTTTTTACCTTTTTTCAGTGAGATGATGATATTTTTTTGTAATAATACAGTTTGAGTGTTTTTACGAGTTGGGGTGTCACGGTGCAACAACACGTTGCTGAATATAATAGATGTTCTTTTTCAGACTTTGTTTCTAGCATTAGAGTTTTGTTATAAAGATGGTTCATTTTTGTGTTCCTTATGTCTATTTAGCAGTATTTAGTGGCAATGTTGTTTTTTGGCAGCGGTGCAGCGGCACCCTGCTTTTTTATAGTAGCAGTGTTATTTTTTGGCAGTGGTAATCTTTTTAGTAGAAGTTTTGTTTTTCCAGTAACAGCAGAGTATTTTTTCATTTTAGTGATATTGTCAAGTACTGAAAACAACATGTACATAACATAAAGATAACATGAATTCTACAAACAAAGTTATCCATATAAATATATATTTGTTTATAATATTCAGTATTTCTCAGTTTCCTAAATATTAGTAATAGCTATATAAGTAATTACATTAAGTCTAGTATCAATACTCTCCAAGTTTCATTTCCTTTTGTCATCAATGCATGAGTTTAGTTACATAACCTTCGCTGTCTTCCATGAAATCCATCAACATTCTTGCACGATACTTATAGACTTCATTTTTTGACCATTTCTCAGGTATTTGTTCGCCCTTTGACAACATTTCCATAAAGTCATTCCTGCAAATGAGAAAAATATAGCAGAATTATTAGTTTTTCAGTATCAGCATATGAATAATCAAGGATGTTTTTGCAGAATTATTTCATATTCTCACTTACGATGGGCTTTAAAGTGCGTAGTTCTGATTATTTTTAAATGTGAAGATGAATGTATGCATCTCGTTCAAAGTGTGCAAGCTTGCTAGCTGCTCATCTTTGTACTGTGATGCCCATGTACTCTCTATCTCGCCTTTCTGTATTGTTGACATTCATTAGGTTTCTGAAAATATCATTCCCATAAAATTCAATGAAAAAAGAACTTTAGATGAAAGCATACCACTTTTTCTGCTGAGATGTAGTATTTGTCTTGGGTACCTTCAGTTCTGGGCCTTAAGGAGTTGTAGTGCGTCCATTCCTTCCTCATCATGTCAAAAACAAGAAGTGTTAAGTGAAAGTCCTCCTTCTTATGAACAATTGGAAAAAAATAACACTTCATTTCCTTCTAGATCAGTCCTAGTTTTATCTCTTAGCATTTTCTTGATGCCTTCTGAGTTGGCCTCATAGTTCTCTTGATGTAGTAGCATATATAATAAATGTCAAGAAATATAGTTCAGTAGCAGCATTAACGAACAAAAAACGCAATAGCAAATTTCTAAAAACTTACTGTGAAGTTGGAATCCATGTAGAAGCCTTATTTTTCCCCTTTTGAATGACTTTCATGTATGCGTTGATTATGAAGTTTGACATTGCTAGATCATTCAGCAAGTCCTCGATATCGCTTCGAAAGCATCCTGGTACAAAAGGGTGGCTGCCATAGTTGAAAATAACATATATTAGTATGCTACATTAGTTTTTCCAAACACAAATTACTGAAATTTATTTTTTACTTACTCGAGTTCTTTCAGCTTCCAATACTCCACCAATTTTTGCTGGTGTTGCTCGTCCATTTTCTTGAAAACTATGTATTGCTTCCAATTCAACGTTTTGCCCTTACTTTCCTCTTTCTTCTCCTTGTCTTTTTTGTCATCATTCTTCTTCCTTGTGTAAACTTTTACTTCATATTCTTTCATCTCCTTCTCCTTTCTTCCCTTTCTTATCTTAATCCTTCTAATTATCGACCTCTGCTTGTTTTCACTATCATCATTCGCTAAGTTCAATGTGTCCTACTGTAGTTCTATTTTTTTTCCTCCATCTCCTTATTCTGTTGCTGCAACAGGTTGCACCTTTGGTCATCTTCTTCAAGTCCTCCTCTTTCTTAAACATCATTCTTTTCAGTATAATAGATTTTCTCTTGTAATGCTCTTTTTTCTTTTATAGTCTCTCTCTGAAATCATTCTTCCTTCTGCATGATTCGATTGCTGATGAAGCCATGTCTTACTTTAACATCACCTGACCCTGCCACTCCTCGATTGCTGTCAACTCCTGTTCATCTTGACTATCGTGCAATGGAGAATTGAATTTGACTTTGTTTAGCATCAGTTGCTCCCAATCATCAAGGTCTTCTTTGTTGTATCTCCTTTGTTCGTTGTTCGGTAAGTCGACATTAGCTTTTGCATTTGTCGTTTGCCATCAAAGTAATCATTGTAGTTAAAGGGTTGTGAGTCACTTTGAGGCTGAGTTACATGTTTATCTTCAGTAGCAGAGTCTACTTTAGAAGGATTTTTTGTCAATGCTTCATTGGCCTCTTCAGCGGTAGTAGGTATGGCTTTGAAAGAAAACATATTGTTGGCTTCCACATCAACTTCTTCTCCAATAACAGGTACTTCTACTTAAATTTTATGGAAGTTTAATGATGGACAAGATGAGTTTTCATCACAATCTTCCTTAGTATCAGCAATATCAGTAGCAACAACTTTGTCCTCATCGTCGTTTGCTTTATCGGCAGCATTTTCTTCATTCATCGCCTAAACAACTTTGTTGTCCTCCGCTTTTTCATCCTTAGCAGCATCATTACAAGGTTGTTCTTCCTCAAGATCTTTGTGCAGATGCATTACAGTGTCATGGCCGCATTTCATATCCTTGTATTTTGCACCAACTTCAGTAGGATGGCTCATTACTTTCTGATTCGCTAAAGTTTGACTCATTAATCCTAAATCGAAACTTTCTTTGGTAATAGGGGCAACTTTTGCAAGCATACCCTTGTCAGCAACCCTCGTTTGTGCAGTATCGACTTCATGATCTGGATTCACTAGGTCATCTGGGAAAATGTATGATACGGTTTCTTTATCATCACATTCTTCACCTTCTTCGTCTTCCCAAGCTAGCTCTACGTGAGGAGTTTTCGGCTGACCACAACCCTGTTTCAATTTACGCTCCTAAACATGTGTTAATGTACATAAGCTTTTTTATAACTATTATGTAGTAGAAGCAGCAAGCAAAAATTTGTAGAGGCAAATCACTTACCCATTTTTTTAATGTCATTTCCGGTTCTCTGTCTTCGTCTTCTTCTTCTTCCTCTTCTCCTTTTCTTCTGGGCGATGATTTTTTTTGCTATCGTGGCTTTTGTGGAGCATGCGCTTGTTTGTGACTTTCCTTTTCCTCCACTTTCCGCGCTTTCTTTTTTTCTTTTGTTCCTTTGCCACGGCTTTCCAATTTTATACAAGAGTTGCAAAATCATTATCATTGTTTTCAGTAGTAAGGGTCGCCGAATTTGTTGGTTTGCTAATTGTTGATCTTGCAAGTTGGATTTGTGACATGTAACAAGAGACAATATTACTATATAGTATTTGTGACATTTTTTTAATCCACAACATGTTATTTTAATTTTTTTTACCTTAATGTCATCCTTGTTCGTTGTTATATTTTTCCACAGTTCCCCCAAGTCTCACTTGATAAAAGCAACGTCGATCGGCCCTTTCTGAGGATCGTGGGAAATTGTTTTTCCTTCTATCATGTAGTGTTATCATAAAGCCAATACTACAAAGAGAATGAAAGCAACATATTAGTTTAATATTTTTTTTTGTAGTAGTAGCAAATGCATATTTATTTTATTTTTTTGAATGAGTTTGTAGTGCTTACCGCTATTATTAGAACACATCCACTTGAACATTTGTTTTTACTGATGCCATTCATGTAAATTATTAAATATCAGAGTATAGCCTCTACCCAATTGTAAGCCCCCAAGTGGTGAAGATTGTCGATCATCTTTACAAAGTTCCAAGTCAGTGTGGATCCTGGGCTTGCAAAGAGGAAAGCGCAGAAAAGAAACTCCAGTATCAGCTTCTTTGTGTCCTCCACCCAGTGATCAGTTTCTTTATGTGTGGCAAGCACATGATTTAATGCACTGTGAATGGGTCTCCTTGTGGACGTTGTGGATGATATAGGTTAATAAACCGACTATTTTTTGGCCTGTTACAATCATTACTGTCAATCGAGACAATCGCTCCTGAAGAATAATATAGATAACATGATTCAGTAGCAGCCATAAATTAGAAACAATTCAAAAATAAACTCTGAAAATAATATTTTTACCTGAATTTCGATTGCCGAACATATCTGCCACGTCTTTGATTTTTATATAACCTATTTCCCTTCCGATGAGGAATCTCTTTTGCTTCTCATCAAAAGTCGCAAGAAGTTTATGTAATTCTTAATTTTTTTTCTTCTAATTAAAATCAAGTTTCTCTTCCCAAAATGCTCCTCACTATGTTCTTGAATGGTGTGGAGTAAAACTTATCTTTAAGTAGGTTCCTTGTTTCATCGTCTAATCCAAATTCGTTTATCACACCAATCATCATGTCCTGCGCTGCAACCATTGAGCACCTTGTTTGTGAAACTGGGTCCGCAACTCTTTTTGTAGCTTTCTGTGCTTTTCTTCTCTTGTCTGCTAGCCCTCCCTTCCCTTTTATATCCAAAATTATGACTTTCTTCTTCTTCATTTTGCTGCAAACATCAAGACACAAATATGATTATTAGTTCAGTAGCACATCAACAATGGAGAAAATATAGTTTCACCATATCTAAAGTATCAAGTAAGTGTAGAAACCAGAAACAATAACCGGTGAATTCATAGTTTAGATACTCATTCATGTGAAATACAGTATCATCTGTGTATATCTAATCATTTTAACAACAACAAACTGACAAAACATCATCTGTATGTGAATTTAAACCACATTATCAAAGCAGAATTATTACAACAAAGACCAATCTCTACTAAAATACAAGTAACAACATCAAACACAGAGTCATTTTCTGTCTTTTAACCTAAAATTTTGTTTCCAAAGCTTTTTCTTCTAAAATTGGTAGTATATCATCTTAAAACCATTGAAAACAAAGCCAGAATGTCTAGAAATTCATTTACCCCAAACGAAACACAAAGTAGCAACACTACAAGAAAAAGTGACTTAGACGACGGAGAATTTCCGTCGTCTAAGTGACAGTCTCCGTCGTCTAAGTACTTGGACGACGGGAAATCCGTCGTCCAAGGTACGTGCTCCAAGTGCTGTCGTCTAAGTACTTAGACGACGGAGAATTTAATCTCCGTCGTCCAAGTTCACTTGGACCACGGAGAACGTCCGTGGCCCAGGTGGTAACCTAGACGACGGAGACATTAATCTCCGTCGTCTAAGTGTCTACCTGGGCCACGGAGAAGCTAACAATCTCCGTGGCCCAGGTGGTGACTTAGACGACGGAGAATTTAATCTCCGTCGTCTAGGTTACGACCTGGGCCACGGAGATTGTTAGCTTCTCCGTGGCCCAGGTAGGCACTTAGACCACGGAGATTAATGTCTCCGTCGTCTAAGTTCCTACCTGGGCCACGGAGAAGCTAACAATCTCCGTGGCCCAGGTCGTAACCTAGACGACGGAGATTAAATTCTCCGTCGTCTAAGTCACCACCTGGGCCACGGACAAGCTAACAACGTCCGTGGCCCATGTAGGGACTTAGACGACGGAGATTAATGTCTCCGTCGTCTAAGTGAAAAATTAATTTAAAAAAAAAATTAAATTCAAAAATATTATTAATATTAATTGAAAAAAATTAATTAAATTAATTAAATACACTAAATTAATAAAATAATTAAAATTAATTTGTACATACATAATCGAAAAAACCCATAATTAAAAATGAAAATATTGTTCGTAATGCGGAAATTAAGAAACGAAATAATAAACTACTAGCTAGCTAAAACACTGGAGGAGCAGATGCGCCGCCTCGTCCTCCGCCTCCAGCCGGGTCGTCGTCGTCGGGGAATGGGTTCGGAGGAGGTTGACATTGTCTTTGAGCTTGTTGCATAAGGGCGATGAGTTGGGCTATTCGCTCGTCTTGCTGGTCCATTCTTTGGCGCATGGCAATATTCTCCTCCCGTGCGATTCGAGCCTCTTCATAGGCTGCCGCAGCTTGAGAACTTCTCCGCCGCCCCGAACCTCCCGTAGATGATGACTCAGAGGTCGACAAATCTCGAACCACCTTAGGCCCGAAGTACCTAACCTCCTTGCCAGCTCTACGACCGTAGACCTCATCCGCAATTGCTATTTGGCTCTCCACAGATAGAGGAGGCAGGTCTTCTAGCGGCACATCTGGGAACGCAAGCTGAGTGTTAGCCAATTCTTCCTGCGCACGCTCTATCACTCTTGCCTACAAAAGAATAATAAATTTATTATAATGAAATAATATTTAAATAATAATTACTATAATTATTAGCGCACACACATATATATATATATGACTTACGCCGCGTTGACTCGCTTCATTATCGAGCCCAGGCGTCACGTACGCGCTTACGCTTGCATCGAGATAAGGGTGTTTGGAGCCCTTATCCCTGTGCTCCTTGGCAATTTGAATGAGTTGCTTGGCGCCGGAAGTATGGTGCTTGTCCTTCTTCCCCCGGTTGGCTTTGTTGACACCGGAGAATTTCTGTTAGACAACATAATGAAATCATTAAAAAATTTATAAGTAACTAAAATTTAGAGTATTCAATTATCTTAATTGAAATAAAAAAAGTAAATTAACACCTGAAATTGCTCATCGGCAAAGTGGTTACACAACCACTCTCACTCATCTTCTCTATCCCCACGCAGCTCTTCGGGGGGAGGCACGGGACCGTTAGTTCGGAAGTACTGATGGAGCCTGTACTTCCAATCTTTGAAGATGTTGTTGGCGGTTTGGTTGATATGCCTCAACATTGCCGGATCCGGATCCACCGCAAATTGTTCCTATCAGAAATAAATTGGAAATTATAATCGTATATATTATAAAATTATATATAACTAATATTAAAAATAGTATATAATAACTAAAATTGTACGTATTACGTACCGAAAGATCCTTAAAGACTTTCGCCTTCTCCGAATCCGGCACCTCCCTCCAAGTAGGGGCAGTGATACGAACCCGGTTACGAACAATCGACCCAATGCTATGAGCCGAGAGACTTGCTAGCTGAGGTGTGGGAGGGCCACCGGTGAATTCGTCGTAGGGCAAGGCGATCTTGCTCCCGGTCGCCTTGCAAATTTTCTCCGCCTTTCCACCTTTAACGAGACCCCGAGTCTTTTTCGGTTGGGGGTCAGTGGGGGCCCTCCTTTGCTTACGGCGGGCGCTGTACATGATAGAATCGGCCGTCGAAGACGCCTGAGTACTTCCCGTTGAAGCGGTACCGGGCGTCGGAGTTGAAAAGGGGTCGACGTCTTCACCGCTTGAGAGAAATGGGGCAGAGGGAATTTCCCCAGAAGGCCCCGGATTGAGGGCGTCGTCCTGCGGTTGAACCCAACCGACTTGGGCCGCCAACATTTGGAGCATCTCATCTTCTGACTCCTGTTGGGCTTTCTTCTTGCCGGATGTGGTCTTTGGCGGAGCCATTTAAACCTAAGAGTACGGTGTTAAAATACGCGTACCTACTTACCATAATAATTACAACTTAAAAATTTACGCTAATTAATTAAGTACGTTTAAGATTTAAATAGAGTACACTAGCTTGGCATTTTCGATCGTTCAATGGACGTGCGACCCGCGCGATAAAGTGTAAATTTTCAATTAATCAGCCTTGGTTAAATCGAAAAACATGGCCAGTTAGGGATAGAGATAACGCGAGAGGCAGGACTAATTTCGACAAAAGTCTTTCTTAGTCCAAATCCTGTCACCAGTCATAACCCGTTTCTAGACACCATGTCCGACATTCGGCCAATTTTTCGAAAATTTACACTCCCTCAAGTCCTTTGCAAACTCCGCCCTCAACCTCGTGTCCATAACTTCACTTAGGTTATGGTGTGCGGTGATGAAATCCACACATCACGAGGGGTTAAGGAGATAAGCAAGGAAAAGAGGCGCCATCTATTCCAAAGAGTGCGACTTAATTACACCAAGCCTATGTACTAAATTTAAATCGAACACGTACTACTAATTAATTTAATCTCATATTTATTTAATTATGCAACTAATTAATAAATAATTACAATAATATTTATTCATTTCATAAATTATCAAGTCATTACAATTATTCATTTAATTATTATTAATATATAACAATAATTTACCATTTAATTAATTAATAACATTATGTAATCATTTATTTAATTAATAACAATAATTAATCTAAATATAATTAATAACAATAAATTTACAATTATTTATTTAATTAGTATTAATAGCAATAATTAATAAATAACATTAAAATAATCATTTAAGAAATATTAAAAACTAATTAATTAAAAAAAAATTATTTTAATAAGGGAAAAATAGAAATTTACCGAATCGGAGTTTTTCGGGAGTTTTCTGCGAAAATCGCCGGAGTTGTGTCGTCGGAGAGGAGGAACCACGCCGGAAATAATGTCGTCGGAGCGTCGCCGGAGGAGAATCGCCGGAATTTGAGAGAGAGAGAGGAGAGGAGAGATAGGATTGTAAGTGATGAGGAAAAGAAGATGAGCCGTACTCTATTTATAAAGTTTCACTTAGACGACGGAGCACTATTCTCCGTCGTCTAAGTGAAGAGTCAAATTTTTTCGAACCGGCGCCAAATAAATGGGCGGGCCGTTTCACCGCCATAAATGTTGACTTAGACGACGGATACACAGTTTTCCGTCGTCTAAGTGGAATTTCAAGCGGTGCCGAAAATTGAGGCGGCAAATCGAACCGCCATGTTATTTCGACTTGGACGACGGATATGTCGTTTTCCGTCGTCCAAGTGTTCACTTGCACGACGGAAAACGACATATCCGTCGTCCAAGTCAATATTTACATCGAAAAAAAAAAAAATTTTATTCGGACCGCCATGGTAATTTGAACCTAGACGACGGATACGGTCATTTTCCGTCGTCCAAGTACACACCTGGACGACGGAAAATGACCGTATCCGTCGTCTAGGTTCAAATTATGCAAAAAAAAATATTTAAATTAATTCGTTAGGAATTTAGCGATCTGTCATTCGAGTGAAATAGTCGTACAATATCGATGAACGCATCGTATATATAAACAGATAAATTTGAACCGCCGAATAATTTTACGTTTTGAAAGTTGTTAAGTATCGACTAATCTTTAAGACTTTAGTGTTCATGAGTAGTTGCTGATTTGCAGCAGAGTACTAACGAAATTGAATTTGGACAAAACAACCGTTTGATATGTTCGTCGTAACATAATATATAATTACTAGAAAGGACCAGGAAATAATAAGTTCGGGAAGAGTTTCATCGGCACAGTCAACCGCAAAACCGAGAATTTCACAAACCGGAAACGTGGATACAGGACATTTCGCAACTCCGATTTTCGAACCGTCGAAGCTCACACACCAAGAATATACTACTCTAAAGTCTTGACGAAAAGAATAGGCATTCGAAGATGGTCTAGATGGTCGTTGTCTTAGAAAAAAATACGAAATTTACACCTGGACGACGGATACGACATTCTCCGTCGTCCAAGTACACACCTGGACGACGGATATTAGCGTCTCCGTCGTCCAGGTGTGTACTTGGACGACGGAGAATGTCGTATCCGTCGTCCAGGTGAATATACCCTGAATTCAGGGGTTAGGGGTCCTTAGGGTTTAGGGTATAGGGTTTGTCACTTGGACGACGGAGAATGACTGTCTCCGTCGTCCAGGTGAATATACCCTGAATTCAGGGGTTAGGGGTCCTTAGGGTTTAGGGTATAGGGTTTGTCACTTGGACGACGGAGAATGACTGTCTCCGTCGTCCAAGTGTGTACCTAGACGACGGATAATGCCTGTCTCCGTCGTCCAAGTGTAAAACCCTGAATTCGGAGGTTAGGGCCGTACGGTTTAGGGTTTAGGTCGTCCCCGGTCATTTGTATGTTCGTTCAATTATTCTCATTCAAGAATATAATTAAAAAAATGATCGATCGATCCGATCTGCTACATTTAGTGTCGAGGATTTAGGGTTTGAAGGGCTGCTTGAGCGAAATGTAGAGCAGCTTCAGCTTACTTTTAATAAGATCAGAGAATACACCGATGAAGTTGAAAGCAAAGAGAGGGGCCGGGACTACGTACAAAATTTGTGCTCTCAATAATACTATCACAAGTCAATATATATAATCATATATAGGGACCCATAATTAATCCAATTTATACATAAATAGTATTTAAAAACAATAAAACCAACCAAAGCTGGACGAGGAATCTTAAAGTCTCGACATAATAGAAATCTTTCACCTTTTTACGATGCATCGATCGATCATATATATATTACAATAATAAATTAGGGTTTACCAATTAATGATCCTCGTCGTGTGACCGTACTCTTCGTCATAATCGTCATCATCATCATCACCGTTATCCGATTGCTCATCCTCCTCATCGTACTCAACATCGTCCGAGGAATAACCAGAGTCGTCGTCATCGTCCTCATCCTGCACGTCTTCTTCATCTACCTCAATAATCTCTTCTTCAGTTAGATCTGTACAACCATCAGGCATGGGTAACCGTTCACCGTCTTGAACCAGGTCCATTATGTCGGAGCGGATGACAGAAATATTAGGCTTTTGATAGGCAGGAATGTCTCTATCTGGTTCAGCAGCATCTTCAGTCGTCGCCGGTGTCCCTTCAATTGTCTCTGTATTCCAAACTCCTCGATGAGAGATCTGGTTCACTATTTTCCACCCGTCACCAGCTTTCGGATCGTCGAGATAGAACACCTGCCTAACTAAGGTGGCGAGAGCGAAAGGCTCATCCTCATACCAGCTTGAGTTTGTATCGACTGATAAAAGTCCCAGGTCTTCCTTTGTACGCTTGAACCATCTGCACTTGAATAGGAAAACGTTGACATCATTCCCGTAACATAGCTGAACCACATATACGATCATTCCGTAATATAGATCAGGGTCTTTCCCAACCGCTATCCCACTGTTTTGTGTTCTTCTTCCTTCATCTCGCGCCAATGAATGAAACTTCACACCGTTCACAAAACATCCCGGATAAATATAGTGTTTAATCGGCTTCCCTGCTAGCAAGTGCTTTGGCCAAGACCACCACCCCCCGTGGTTTTCGGATTTTTGCAGATCAATCATCTGCGAAAATGGAAAAATGTAAGGGTTTACTTTCTACAAATTAAACATGCATGATCTCAATATGTATATAAATCACTAAATACGTACCCATTGGAAGAAATAATCGGGGAACTTTTTCTTAACCATTTTCTCAATCCACGCCGAACTCTTGTCTGGATATAACGCCTGAAGCCTCTCCCTGTATGACATCATGTACGGCTCAACTTCGTCACAGTCTCGTAACACTACCCAATGTGCCTCAATAAGTTCTTCCCGTGTTAACGTTTCCTTTAATACTCCTCTAAACGGTCGGACGACATTGGTGACGACAGAAAGATTGATGCGGGCACTGGGATCGGAGGCAGTTGGAGGTGGTGGATCTTTGAGGTACCTGTTGCAGTAAGTAACGCACTCATGCATTAGGTATGTCTCTGCTATGGAGCCATCCGGGGCCGACCTGTTTTTGACGAATGACTTATACTGTCCAAGCTGTCTACAAAATTAATCAAACGTACAATAAAAATAAGTACATGCATATAGCTAGCTAGTAATTAATCTCCAGTGGAACAAATTATGAATCGAAAAACCTGTATAATTAATTAGTTGTACGTACCTTTCTTGAGGATACATCCAAGTGTACTGGACCGGACCAGAAATGAGAACCTGCTCGGGCAGGTGGATCATTAGGTGAATCATTATGTCGAAGAAAGCAGGAGGAAAAATCCTCTCTAGTTTGCAAATGATGTGCACAATTTGTTGTTGCAATTCCACGACATCTGACTTCTTTAATTCTCTGGCGCATAACCTCTGCCACCATCTGCACAATGCCACTATTGGTTCTACGACGTCGCGAGCCAAATATGGTCGAATTACCACTGGAATCAAACGTTGCAGCATAACGTGAAAGTCATGTGTCTTTAGACCAACAAACTTGTGTTGCACCTCGTCCACTGCTCCAGTTATAGTAGCTGCATACGTGGCCGGATAACGAACGCCCTTAAACCAGTGAAATACAGAACGTCTAAGTGTCGGCTTCACTGTGTACGGTGCAGCTGGCATCTTGTTGTACACTCCTTTCCTATCCCTCCTCAACCACAAGGGACGACGTAGATTCATTGATTCCAAATCTTTGCGCGCTTTGGGAGTATCTTTACTCTTGAACTTAATACCGAGAATTGTTCCCACCACGCTGTCGCACACATTCTTTTCTATGTGCATCGCGTCCAAGTTGTTCCTCAGCTTCAACTTCAACCAGTAAGGGAGTTCAAAGAATATACTCTTGTGATCCCAATAGCTCAGATCATGTGGAGGAATTGGATTGCATTTCTTTACATCCGCGTCGTTAGTCAACACACCAAAGTCGAAATAGCTCAACCTCTCTAAAATCTCTTCGCCCGACCAACTACGGGGTTTAGGATTGTTCTCTACCGTCCCGTCGAAATGAGCTTCATCCTGTCGCCAAGGGTGGTCGTGAGGGAGCCATCTACGGTGACCCAAGTAACACACCTTCCCTGCGTGCCAACTAGAGTTCACGTCGTCCAAACATATAGGACATCCATTATATCCTTTTGTCCTGCACGCTGCCAACATCCCATACGCTGGAAAATCGCTGATCGTCCACATTACGGCAGCCCTCATCGTGAACATCGTGTCAGTGAATTTGTCATAAGTTGGGACTCCATTTTCCCACAACAGTTTCAGCTCGTCGATCAAAGGTCTGAGGTAGACATCTAAGCACTTCCCTGGAGATTTAGGACCTGAAATTAGTACAGTAAGGAAATTAAATTCCTTGTTCATGCACATCCACGGAGGCAGGTTGTACGGCATCAGAATTACTGGCCAAGTGCTTACGGCGGAGCTATTACTTCCCCAAGGATTGAATCCGTCTGTAGATAGGCCGAGTCTAACATTTCTAACCTCTGCAGCAAAGTTTCCGAATTCTCTGTCGAAATGTTTGAAACCCTCCCCATCCGCGGCGTGTCGCAGGACATCGTCATCTATTCGCTTTTCTGCGTACCATCGCATCGCCTCTGCTGTGTGTAGAGACATGTACAGGCACTGCGATCTGGGAATCAAGGGAAAATATCGAACAACTTTCACAGGAATTCTCTTTTTCGAACTCTTCCTATTCACCTGGAATCTGCACTGGCCACATACGGGACAATAGTCCAAATCTTTATACTCTTTGTAAAATAGCACACAATCATTCGGACATGCGTCAATTATCCTGTACTTTAGGCCGAGGCTGCTCAAGATATTTCTAACCTTATAATGAGATTTAGGAAGATTGTGATCATCAGGAAGCAACTTACATATTTGCTCCTGAATTTCGTCAAAAGCACTGACTGACATTTTGTGCTTCACTTTTATCTTCATTTGCTCCATCACATATTGCAACACATTCTCTCGACATCCAGGGAACACCGGGGTCTGCGCTTCAAGTAGCATCCGGTTGTACTTATCCATCTCACTGGTGTCAGTGGCCAAGCTAGCAGCGGGGAATGTGTCATCATGCTCATGAGTGGTACTGTAACCTCCGTCTTAGTGTTGGTGTCCACCATGACTAAATCCCGGAAACGCATCATGGACCAAATCTACAGTTGGATTGCAAGCTGGGAGTGGTGCTGGATGAGGCACCATGGTAACTGTACCCTGAGCTGAAGTCTGCTGCGCTGAACTCTACTGCTTCACCATGCTCGCTCCATGTAGTGTAACTCCACATCATACCATTTTCGTACAGGTGTTGCACCATAACATTAACCTCCGCATACTGACAATTAAGACATTTCTGGCACGGACACCTGAAACGCTTCTTTCCATGACCATGTTCTATCGCAAAATTCACAAATTCGCTAATTCCATCCATATACCGGACATCACATCTATTCTTTAACTTCATCCAACTCTTGTCCATACTGCTACAAAATATTATAATTAAATAATTATTACATATATATATATTAGTCCATTAATTTACCATTAATTATACGTACTCGATCTACATCGATCCATCAAATTACGTACGTAATTTAATCTGTATATATAGCTAATTAACATTCATGCATGTATGTACGTACGTACGGTTTCCCTAAATATATATATATATATATATATTTAATCATGCAAATTTTAACTGCGTACGTACGTACGTACCTGCTCGCCTTCTCGATATCTGCAGTTAATTAAGCTAGCTAGTGATCGAACACCGGAGATCCTTTAATTTCTAGCCCCGGCCTAGCCTAATCCGGCCTTCTCCTTCTCCTTCGATCTCAAAAATTCCCCACGGGAGAAAATATAATGGAATGATCGAAGCTAAGAGAGTTTGGCATGGCTGCCTATATATAATGCTTCACTTAGACGACGGAGGTGTCGGTACGTCGTCTAAGTGGAACTTACACCACGACGTGACGTCGGTCCGTTGTCCAGGTGATCACTTCTCCGAGGTCCAAGTAAAACTTAGACGACGGAGATGTAATTCTCCGTCGTCTAAGTTTTACTTGGACCACGGAGAAATCTCCGAGGTCTAAATGTTACTTAGACGACGGAGATGTAATTCTCCGTCGTCCAGGTTATCACCTGGACGACGGATACGTCTCCGAGGTCCAGGTACTTACCTAGACGACGGAGAAATTTCACATCCGTCGTCTAAGTTACACTTAGACCTCGGAGATTTCTCCGTGGTCCAAGTAACACTTAGACGACGGAACTAATACTGTTCCGTCGTCTAAGTCCTCTTTTCTTGTAGTGGCAAACCCTAACTGAAATATTCGACTTTTCTTAGTGAAAATAAATAAAGTAGCAAACCTTACTTTTAGAGATGAATAAGTGGCTGATCGTTTTTGCTTCGCAAAGCGCGGCGTTAGTCGGTTTTTTTCTTTAAGAAATCACTGTCGGCGATGGGAAAACAAAGAGATTGGTCGTTGAATTGTTTAAAATGTTGCTGTTAAACGAAGAAGACACTTATACTGAAAACTAAGTAACCTTTTTTTACATCAGAATCAATTGTTTAAGTTTACATAACATAATTCGTAATTCACATCAAAGCTAATATACATTTCCAGTATCAGTAACTCACAAGCAATAATAAAGTCAACATAATCTATAGTAGCATTAAAATAAAACCCATTGGAACTGGAGTTCATGTACTGGTAAGTGTAGTAGCAATGGATAAAACATACATATCACAGTACAACACTTTCAAAACCATAGCAAAGTTCCTAATTTTCATGAAATATATAGTTGTTCACTAGTGCGTCTTAACCCCAATCCCTTTCTTCCTTGATTGATACCCCATTATCTTCGTCACATAGCTTTCATCGTCTTCCATGAATTTCTTGATGATTTTAGCCCGATACTTGAGCACAACTGTTCTCGAGAACTTTTTAGGGACTGGGTTATTTGTTGATAATCTCTCTATGAATTTCAGCACAAAAATCCCACAGTCCAGCCTTGCAATACAAAAAACACAAAACTCAATAGAAGTAAGTTTTCAGTATCAAGAGAAAGAATGACGCAGTAGCAACAAAATCACATCTACTTCCACTTACGTTGGACCTTGACTCGCGCACTTTTGATCATTTATGAGTGGAAAAATGAATGAGTGTGCACGATCTCGATTGTCGTAGCTTTTGAAGTCTTCCAACTGACGCTGCTCATACTAGCATGTCTCAATAACATCTTTCTGTAATGCCAAAAATTCTCATTATTTTATTTTTTGTGTTGCAAACAACAGTCAAATATTCACCAAAACTAAATATGATATATACAACAACAATTTCTCTTTCGTAATCCAAGTCTTTCTCACTTGCATCTGTAGGCGTCATGGAGTTGTAATGCGTCAACTCTTTAGTCCTTGCATCAAATACTAACAGGGTGTAGTATTTTTTGTCCGTGTGAAACACCAAGAAAAACATAATTTGCGTCCCTTTCATGTTTTCCCTCATCTTGTCCCAAAGAATTTGTTTGTAGGTGGATATAGCTTTCTCTGTTTGTTCGTCATGTTGGAGCATCTATAGAAAGCAGAATGAGTATCAGTGTAGTGGGGGGCATAGTTACATCTCTCTTTTTTGATAAACAAGTGTTTCATAGTAGCGCATAAAAGGATTTTTAGGAAACTCACAGTAAATTCACACTTCATGTAGAGATATTGAATCTTTTCTTGTTTTTGGATGAGTCTTAGGTACGCGTTCACCGTAAAATTTGAAATCGTATAATTCTTAAGCAATTTCTCCACATCATCACCATAGCAACCCGGTGCCAAGGGAATCCTAGAGGGGATACAAAGATGAATACGTTAGTGACGAATATACAGTACTAATAAGAGATGTAACTAAAGCTGAAGTTTACTTACGACAACTCTTTCTTATTCCAGTATTCTTCTAAAATTGTCTTGTTTGGATTATCCAAATAAAAGAATACTTTAAGTCTCTTCCAATCTAGTGCCCTCCCATCCTTTGCATCTCCCTCATCAGATTTTGGTTTTGTTTCTGCAGTATCAGTCTCTAAAGTTTTTGCAGTATCAGCCTTATCATCCCCCTTATTAGTGTCTAAAGTTCATGCAATATCATCAGACTTCAGTAAACTGTCCTCATTATCAACCTTTATTTTGCTGGTGTTTGCTTCTTTTAAAATCCACATCATCACCAACCTTTGCAAGGCCTTAAAACTTTTGTCCTTCTCAACAATCTCTTCCTGCAACTCTTGAATCTTCTTCTTAAAACTCTCGTTCTCAGCACGTAGCTCCTCTATGTACTCAATATCAGTGGCTTTCTTCGGGGAGTCCACCTTGTTATCACCACCCTTGTTATCCCAATCATTTGTTTCATTTTGGCACTCCACATCGTCGTCGTCACCACTTTCATTATGAATATCAACATCTTCCTTCAAGCACTCAACGTCGTCATCACATCTCTTCTTTTGTCTCTTTTTTGTCTTTTCTTTTACTGGCATAGCTTTCCTCTTTTGCAACCCATATGTTGTGGGCTTGTGGCATATACCGTCACCTGAGGTGCATTTCTCATTATGTTGCTATGAAGCTTATGTAACAATACCAATATCAATTATCAGTATCAGTAACAATATTAGTACTAAAAAATACAGTAATCAACATCAGTAACTATTTTTTTTCTTTCTTTTTTTACCTTAATATTATCTATCTATGTTTTCTTTAGCTTTTTCTAGAGAATTCTGAGATTGCTCTTCACGAGTGAAGTTTCCTTCGGAAAGTCCCCCATTTTCGTTGAGCAGCTAAGTTAGTGTTCTCACAAAGGTAGAACTATATTGCAGCAGTAGCAAAGAAACAAACATGTTACTACATTCCAACAGTATCAACACTTATTTTGTATCTATCATATTTATTCTTTCTGATTTCAGTAGAAGTACTTGCCGGTATTATAAGAGTACAACCACTCAGATTTTTATTTTTTTCCACCAAGCAGGTTATCAAGTACCTGTGAACTTCTTATGTCCAATTGTACATCCCAATATTGTCTAAATCGCCGACTCTCTTCACATAGCACCATGACAAGCATGATCCAAAACCGGTAAAAAGAAATGTGCACAATAGAAACAATATTATCATCTTTGTTCACTTCCAAAAAAAGCTTCTTAGACGACGGACGCTTACCATCTCCGTCGTCTAAGAGGACTTAGATGACGCAAACAAATGATGTCGTCTAAGATAACACTTAGATGAAGAGTAAGATACTTGCATCATCTAAGTGGGATCTTAGACGATGCAAGCTTATATGGGGTCATGTAAGTGTTGTGTTAGACAACGTAATATATTTGCGTTGTCTAAGACAATACTTAGACAACAAAATAGATACTTGTGTCGTCTAAGTGGGTTCTCAGACGACGGACCGACACCATTTTTTAGGCGTCGCATAAGAAATCGCTTAGACGACGGGTCTACTTAATTGTGTCGTCTAAGTGATATCTTAGACGACGGAAAAGTAGTACTTGCGTCATTTAAGTAAAAAAGTCCAATTATATATATCAATAAGCTTCTTATTCATCTCTTCGTCATTCTCTCCTTAGCTTCGCGATCGAATTCTTCATCTAGCTAGCTCTCTTCA
The DNA here is from genome assembly GCA_946800695.1 of Geum urbanum. Lineage (NCBI taxonomy): Eukaryota > Viridiplantae > Streptophyta > Magnoliopsida > Rosales > Rosaceae > Geum > Geum urbanum. The sequence continues at coordinate 4,917,643 of OX327007.1, read as the reverse complement.
TCAATCTCTCTAGCTAGCTAGCAGCTAGCTCTCTCAAATAAAATAATATATATAAACCTAGCTAGCCTACCTCTAGGTAGCTCGATATCATCAATCACTTCATTTCGATCAACGACGATGTCGACCGGCCAGCTAATAATTATCAACGAATTAATTAAGGTACGTACGTATATTCGATTTGGTCGGTACTAATTAATTAATAATTATGACCTGGAGATCGATCATTTCGACAGCTTTAATTTGTTTGCATATATATATAAATATTATTCCATAATGTGAACCTAGCTAGCTAGCTATTTTGTTTAATTAATTGAGTGCTAGCTAACTAATTATTGATAAACAATATTGCGCTTGAAATGCATATATATATATATATATGTTGATCGATATATTAATCTCATAATTAAATAATGTTAATTAGAGATAAATTAATTAATTAGTTGTTAATTAATTAGGAATTGTATATATGAATTGAACGACAATTTTTTGTTAACTTCTAACAATGGTTTCTTCGATAATTTTAAAGTTTCGTTTACTTACACAGGAATTGAATATGGACAACAATTGGATATAGTTGGCGAATAGAAGTGATGAGAGGTATATGGACGGAATCAGAGAGTTTGTAACTGTGACGACCCAGAACAGAATTAGTAGTGGAATCAGCTCAATTCGCGAGTTAGCGTATCGACATGGATTTTCGATAACGGATTTACTCGCCAGGGTTTCTTAACGACTAAATTATTGGCCGAGAATTGGAGCTGAGTCTCTTCTCAAGAGTCATAGTATATGTGATTACGAGTTCGTGGGCGGTTCCGGATCGTTATTTGGACGACCGAGGAATTAGTTATCAATATTTGAAGTTTCGACGGAAATGGATTTAAATGGCAGGTTTGTTCGCGACTTAATTACCGGACGAGAATTTGGTCTTGGCTTCTTCATGGAAGTTGTTCGGAATTTAATTTCGAGTTTGTGGGAACTTCCGGAGCATGATTTGGAGTTACGAGGAATTAGTTGCGAATTTTGCCGTTTGTTGATTATTTAGTCGATTTAATGTGTGTTGCTTTGAAGGGTTGACTTTTTTATCCAATTGGCCGATGTGTTTGACTTCGGGTGATTATTGAAGAGTACGTCGAGATGAGTTTGTAGCCGCGAGAATTATCAGAATCGGAATTACGACAAGAAAGTTACGAATAATTGAAGTTTGCCGAAAAGCGTGTTTGTTGGTTTCCTTATTGGGAAAGTTTCCATTTTGAGCATGTATATAAATAGAAGGTTTCCTTAATTGGCAAGTCAACATTTCATTTAATTCTTTGACCCGGTCAACTTAGTTTGACCGAGCTGTGGAGAGGTGGTGCGACGCCGTACGGCTCGCCGGCGGCAAGGGAGGTTCCGGCCACCCCACGGCGTGGGGGTGGTCTTGTTCTTTTCGTCTCGAGGTCCCGAGCTCACCCCCGGCCTCATTTTCCGGCATGGGCCACGGTGGAGGAAGAACTTCCGGCGAGAAAATGAAGGAAAACTTTGTAATTCGGGTTTGGTGATTCGAACCGAATTGAGCTACAATTTTTAGTGGGCTTTCTAGCTCTCATCACTAGCAAGCTACCATGTAAGTTTGGTGATCTAATTTTTCTTGTGTATGGAGAATTTTGGGATTGAAATTTGTGTGAACATTCGGTTTTTCATGAAATTGACATGGTTAGAGTGAGAATTGGACTTCGGTGCAGTTATGGAAGTTGCTCAGTGGGTGATTTTGAGTGGAACAAGGGTTGCTCCGCCGTGAAATGCTCCGGTCAACAGTGGCGCCGCCGTGGACGGCGGTCAACGGCGGCGGTCAACGGTTAGAGTTGACTTTTTGACTTTTGACAAGTCGCATGTCATTTGACTCGAAATCGCGCCCCGATCGCTGTGGGGAGGTTTGTTTTTCGAGTTGAGCGTCTGAACGTAAAGCGAGGTATTATGGTATACATATACGGATTTTCGACGATTCGTCGACTTTGGATTTCGTGCTTCCGAGAACGGTGGTTTCTCGTGGTTTGATTTGTATTGTCGGATTATGATTTTGAATATTGGACATTGTGAATATTCAGGTGTTCGTGATCGTTCGTTTGGCGATGGACATTCCGCCGGATCACGGGTTAACGCGATACGCGTTACGCCAGTCTGTGAGTGGACATTTCTTTTCACGGAAAATATTGCGAGTCTTTTATATGATTTATGAACTTGAGCATGCGTATGAGATTTCGGATTACATGAGCATGTGTTTACGATTATACGATTATATTTATACGAATATACGTATATGAATATGCATACACTTATATATTGTTTCATGCATTTGCATCGAGATATTTATGATTTGGTTTTCACAGAGTACAGTCTTGGTTACGTTGTTGTATCGATACACTTTGCCTCTCGGTTGATCCCCGATGGTAGGCCATCCAGGAGGGGCGTCGTCATCCCTACCTGACCGGTGAGGGGCGTTTTCCCCGGAACCGAGGCCATTTCTGGCTTAGAATCACGGGGACCAAGGACCTCGTGATTCGGACTGTACTAGCATGGTGTGTGTCCATGAGTGACCCCGTGGGATTTTACTTGCATGCTCAGTACACTGGAGGAGTATGAGTTTTACCTCGTGTACTATGTTGTTTTTATTTACCTGGACTCGCATATGTTTTTATAACATATATATTAATTGGTGAAAGACATTTATTTTCGTCCACTCACTCTAACGTGTTTATTGTCTTTCACCTGGGCTTTTCGATTTTCGTGCCCAGTTTGCAGTTCAGGCTCTGGTGTCGCACGTCGTGGTCAGAGGCATAGTGCTCGAGCTACTTTGTTTCATCCAGTAGGTTTATTGTTCTACCTACTGTGGTATGCGTATACGATTATGTATTAGATGTCGCTCTGAGCTTCTTGTTGAATACGTTATACGATTTTACACTGGATTTCAGTAAAGTGCATATATATTTACTACTTTACTTTACTGTTGATATATTGAGAAATCCGGATGGGGTTGGTGCCCACGGTTTGCTTTTTGTGGCATAGGATGAAGTGTATTTTCCGCGTGCAGGTTAAGGTAATTCCACGCTAGTAGCGAAACTCTGCCCAAATTTCGAAAAGTTTTTGTTGGTTCATGTTTTCGAAGGGGTTTGATTCCGATTTATGGAGCTAAATCGGGGTTGGGTCCTTTCAGCTTGGTATCAGAGCATTAGGTTATAGGTTCTGTAGACTTCTGTATTCGTGTTTACTAAGGATATTTGAGAATGTACAGCATGTCTGGAATGGTGACCCGACCGGCCGGCGGATAATCATCAAATTCCGTGTGTTGTATGCTTTCAAATATTTGAAGTTCCATGATTACGTTCCACTTGTTGTGAACGATATTGTATTCATTAGGATGCCTCCTGACGTGCTTTCCGTGTCGTTTCGGTTGTGGATCCTGTTGAGGATCATTCGACGCGTGAATTGCCAGAGAACAGTGGATTCGGATGAGTATTCAGAGTTCAGAGATATGTGTGGCACGGTTTGCCTGGGGATGTGTATATGAGCGTCTATATGTTGCCTCGGAGCTGTGAATTGTGGCAGTGATGTTTGCCTGATTCAGATTATCGTGTTTTGTGGGCTGATATAGTGTGAGTTCCGGTTGCGACTCCGTGGCCTACATTCAGAGTGTTGTTTTGACGGTAATGGTGTTATCAGGCTACCCAGCATTCGAATGTGGAGTGTTTATCCACCTGAGGCAGAGATGCATTGTCCACGTGTTTTTTCTTGTTTGCACGTGTTATGTGGCTTCAGAGGGAGCTATGCACGAGGTTCGAGACGAGTTTGAACCTGAGTATTAGAGAGAGTCTGATTGATGTGCCTCGAGATATCCGTGAGGAGCTTAGTGTGCTGCACTCAGTGGCGAGGCTATTGCGAAGGAATGTTGTATGTGGTTTTCGATGTGACGGTTTGAGGAAAGTGGATTTAGTCAAGATTTTGATGTGGTTGAGTTTTGATACTTCGGGATCAGTGACTTCATCAGGTTGTGGCATTTTCGATTATGATGAGGATCCTCTGCTGATCCGTTTGACGATGGCGGAGTTCGCAGAGTAGCGGACTTGCTCCTGTGGCATGAGTTTGGGTGATCATTGGTGATCCTTTCTCGCAGCAGGTGTTACGGTGACTTGTGTTCGTGGAGCACTTTCAGTTGCTGTTTCGATGGCCAGGAGGGTCACGTTGCGAGGGAACGCCTCAGCCAGCTGTTGTAGCGGTTTGACGGCTCAGAGTTTACAGGGAGATCCTCATGTTGTTCCTGCAATCTGATCAGTGTGTCCTTTTGACGAGCCATTCTGAAGTCGCAATTGACGTGGGCGACTAGTTGGGCATGTTGGAGTTTGTGCCATGACCTTGTTTGAGGACAGACTTTTCTCCGAGGTTATTGTTGCTTGATATCCATGGCTATTGTACCTGCATCTCCACTTTCAAGGTTTTGGAGAGTGTTGTATCCATCCAGAGATTGCGAGATCCTTGTTGGAGGTTATGTGTTAGCCGTAGATCTGTTATGGCTGGACATTGTGGTTTTGGTATGTTTGTGAGTATGAACTTACTGACGATGCATTTTGGTTGTGTTTGTGTACCTCGAGATGGAGGTTGTGTTTCGATTTTCGTGCCCAGTTTGCAGTTCAGGCTCTGGTGTCGCACGTCGTGGTCAGAGGCATAGTGCTCGAGCTACTTTGTTTCATCCAGTAGGTTTATTGTTCTACCTACTATGGTATGCGTATACGATTATGTATTAGATGTCGCTCTGAGCTTCCTGTTGAATACGTTATACGATTTTACACTGGATTTCAGTAAAGTGCATATATATTTACTACTTTACTTTACTGTTGATATATTGAGAAATCCGGATGGGGTTGGTGCCCACGGTTTGCTTTTTGTGGCATAGGATGAAGTGTATTTTCCGCGTGCAGGTTAAGGTAATTCCACGCTAGTAGCGAAACTCTGCCCAAATTTCGAAAAGTTTTTGTTGGTTCATGTTTTCGAAGGGGTTTGATTCCGATTTAGGGAGCTAAATCGGGGTTGGGTCCTTTCAGTAACATTTGCGATGCAACATGGTCAAGGAAAGAAGTGTTTAAGATGCCCGCGTAGAAAATGTCTTAACCATTAGTTTGTGGAGTCTCATGTTATGGCTCATCACTTGTATAAGCACAGTATGATGTGGAGTTACACTACATGGAGTGAGCACGGTGAAGTTGTAGACTTCAACTCAGGTCCAGACTTCAGCTCAGGGTACAGTTACCAGGGTGCCTCATCCAGCGGTAGTGCCGCCCCTTCTTAGAACCCCACTGTGGATTTGGTCCATGATGCTTTTTCGGAATTCAGTCGACATGGTAGACAACAACACAAATGGGGAGGATCTGATACTCCTAATGTTGGCCCAGTCCTTGCCATATTCCCAGACATTGACACTACTGAATTTGATAGGTACAATAGCATGTTACTTGAAGCCCGAACCCCGGTGTACGATGGATGTCCACTAACTGTGTTGCATGCCATAATGACCGAAATGGAGTACAAAGTGAAGCACAAAATATCGGATGCAGGTTTTGACGAAATCCAGAAACACATATGTGATTTGCTTCTTAATAATCACAACCTTCCAGGTTCCCATTACAAGGTAAAACGTATCTTAAGAAAACTCGGTCTGAAGTACAAACAAATCCACGCCTGCAGAAACGATTGCTATTTTATAAGGAGTATACAGAGTTGGACTACTGTCCTATTTGCAACCGCTCTAGATGGAAGTACTCTAATATGATGAGTTCGAAGAAGAAGATTCTTGTGAAGGTGCTTCGATATTTTCTGTTGATTCCCAGACTACAGCGTTTTTTCATGTCTCTATACATAGCAGAGCTGATGAGATGGTACACAGAAAAGAGAATAGATGACGATGTGCTCAGACACGTGGTAGATGGGGAGGCTTTTAAACATTTTGACAGGGAATTTCCAGACTTTGCAGCGGAGATTCAAAATCCCAAACTAGGATTTTTAACAGACGGGTTCAATCCTTTTAACGATGAAACGTACATCACTTGAACATTTATCTTCATGTCGTACAACCTGCCTCCCTGGATGTGTATAAACAAGGAATTTAATTTCCTTACTCTGCTAATTCCAGGGCCTAAGTCTCCTGAAAAGTGTTTAGATGTCTACCTTAGACCATTGATTGACGAGCTGAAACTATTGTGGGAAACTGAGTTCCAACGTATGACAAGTTCAGCAACACAATGTTCTTGATGAGAGCCGCAGTAGTGTGGACCATCATCGATTTTTTCGCTTATACGATGTTGGCATTTTGCACAACCAGAGAATTCAATGCTTGTCCTGTCTACTTGGACGAAGTCAACTCGAGTTGGCACACGGGGAATGTATGTTACTTGGGTCACCGTAGATGGCTTCCTCATGATCACCAGTGGCGACAGGATAAAGGCTGTTTCGATGGGACAGCAGAGAATAGTCCTAAACCCCGACAGTGGTCCGGCGAAGAGATTTTTGAGAGGTTAAATAGCTTCAATTTTGGTGTGTTGACCAATGACGATGATGTGAAGAAACTCAATCCACACCCTCCACAATATGCGGCATATTGGCACCACGTGAGTATTTTCTTTGAACTACCTTACTAGTGAAAATTGAAGCTGAGGAACAACCTAGATGTCATGCACATAGAGAAGAATGTGTGTAACGGCGTGGTGGGAACCATTCTTTGTATTAAGTTCAAGACTAAAGATACTCCCAAAGTGCGAAAAGATCTGGAATCTATGAATATACGTCATCCCTTGTGGTTAAAGAGGGATAGAAGTACATTGGGTAGTGTTGCGAGACTATGACGAGGTTACTAGTTACATGCAAAGTTACGGAACTAAAATTCAGACAGCCAAACTGGACAGGAGTCCTAACTGGGTTGAAAAAATGCTTAAGAAGAAGTTCCTTGATTATTTCCTCCAATGGGTATGTATGTTTAAATTATTAAACCATGCATATAGGCTTTGTGCTTCCTTTTTAAAATTTGATGTTGATATATATATATTTGAAACCGGACTAGGGATTAATTAGTTAAGTAATTTGTTATTTGATTTGGTGTTTAATTTATGGATTTGTGGTGTTTTGGGTCAAATTTTAGATGTAGGTTTATTTGTGGTTTCCTTTAGTTTTAGGAGAACTATGGCAAACTTTTGGTAGATATATATATATATATATATTCTTAATTACATCTTGTAAGTTCACATTTTTTGCAGATGGAGGATCTACAGAGATCCTCTAACCACAAAGGGTGGTGGTCATGGAAAAAGCACATGTTGACCCGTAAGCTGGTTCAACACTATATTTACCCCGGATGTTTTGTTAACGGTGTAAAGTTTCATCCGAGATGAAGGAAGAAGAACCCACGGAGATAGTACTATAGCCGACGATAATGGGTAAAAACCTCGTCGGCTATACTATTACCGACAGGTTTTAGCCAGCGACTTTAGCCGACGACCCTTAAAAATCGTCGGCTATAGTCTCGTCGGCTATAGTGCGTCGGCTATACTATAGCTAACGATATTTTTGCCCCTTTTTCGTCGGCTATAGTATAGCTGATGATTTTTTGTTGATTTGTCGTCGGCTATAGTGGAAATTGTCCACTATAGCCGACGACAAAAAATCTCGTCGGTTTTTTTTTTTGTCGGCTATAGTGAAAATGCTGGTAGTGCTACTATATGAGAATTGTATCAACGTTTTTCTATTCAAGTGTAAATGGTTCAAGCGTACAAAGAAAGATCTAGACCTTTTATCACACTACAAGAAAAATGGACTTAGACCACGGAGCATTTCCGTCGTCTAAATGACGTTTTCCGTCGTCTAAGTACTTAGACGACGGAATCTCCGTCGTCCAAGCTCCGTGCTCCAAGTGCTGTCGTCCAAGCACTTAGACGACGGAGAATTTAATCTCCGTCGTCCAAGTGCACTTGGACTACGGACAATCTCCGTGGCCCAGGTAATCACCTGGACGACGGAGAACTCAATCTCCGTCGTCCAAGTGTCTTTTTAATTTAAAAATAAATAAATTGTAATTAAATATTATTAATTTAATTTATTATTAATTGAATTTAAATAATGAAAAATTATAAAATTAATTAAATAAACTAAATTTTTAATATTACTTAATTATTAAATAATTAAAATTAATTTGTACATACACATCCAAAAAACCCATAAAAATGAAAATATTGTTCGGAATGCGGAAAGAAACGAGATAAATAAAAAACTACTAGCTAATTAACACACTGGATGAGCAGATGCACCGCCGCGTCCCCCACCTCCAACCGGGTCGTCGTCGTCGCGGTATGGGTTCGGAGGAGGTTGACATACTTCTCGAGATTGTTGCATGAGGGCGATGAGTTAGGCTATTTATGCTTGTTGCTCATCAAGTCTTTGCCGCATTGACTCATTCTCCTCTCGTGCCAGTCGAGCCTCTTGAATGGCTGCTTCGACGGCCGCAGCCTGAGTCCTTCTCTGCTGTCCCAAACCTCTCGTAGATGATGAGTCGGAGGTCGTCGACAAATCTCGAACCACTTTAGGCCCGAAGTGCTTAACTTCCTTGCCAGCTCTACGACCATAGACCTCATCCGCGATTGCAATTTGGCTCTCCATGGATAGAGGAGGCAGGTCTTCCGGCGGCACATCTGGGAACGCAAGCTGAGTGTTAGCCAATTCTTCTTGCGCACGCTCTATCACCCTTGCCTACAAAAGAATAATTAATTTATTATAATGAAATAATATTTAAATAATAATTAATTACTATAATTAAAAGCACATAAATATACTTACGCCGCATTGACTGGCTTCATTATCGAGCCCAAGCGTCACGTACGCGCTTATGCTTGCATCGAGATAAGGGTGTTTGGAACCCTTATCCCTGTGCTCCTTGGCTATTTGAATGAGTTTCTTGGCGCCGGAAGTATGGTGTTTGTCCTTCTTCCCCCGGTTGGCTTTGTTGACACCGGAGAATTTATGTTAGACAACATAATTAAATCATTAAAAAATTAATAAGTAACTAAAATTTAAATAATTCAATTATCTTAATTGAAATAAAAAAAGTAAATTAACACCTTAAATTCGTCATCGGCAAAGTGGTTACACAACCACTGCCACTCATCTTCTCTATCCCCACGCAGCTCTACGGGGGGAGGCACGGGACCGACAGTTTCGAAGTACTGATGGAGCCTGTACTTCCAATCTTTGTAGATGGAGTTGGCGGTTTGGTTGATATGCCTCAACATGGCCGGTGACGGATCCACCGCAAATTGTTCCTATCAGAAATAAATAGAAAATTATAATCGTATATATTATGAAATTCTAACTAATATTAACAATATTATATAATAAGTAAAATTGTACGTATTACGTACCGAAAGTTCTTTGAAGACTTTCGCCTTCTCATCATCCGGCACCTCCCTCCAAGTAGGGGAATTAATTCGAACCCGGCTTCGAACGATTGACCCTATGCTATGCGCCGAGAGACTTGCTAGCTGAGCTGTGGGAGGGCCACCGGTGAATTCGTCGTAGGGCAAGTTGATCTTTTTTTTCGTCGCCTTACAAATTTTCTCCGCCTTGCCCCCTTTAACGAGACCCCGAGTCCTTTTCGGTTCCGGGTCAGTGGGGGCCCTCCTTTGCTTACGGCGGGCGCTGTACATGATAGATTCAGCGGTCGAGGACGCCTGAGTGCTTGCCGTTGAACCGGCACCGGGCGTTGGAGTTGAAAATGGGTCGACGTCATCACCGCTGGAGATAAATGGGGCAGAGGGAATTTTCCCGGAAGGCGCCACCTCCGAACCAGATGAAGGGTCCGGATTGAGGGCGTCGTTGCCCTCCTGTTGAACCCAACCGACTTGGTCCGCCAAGCGGTGGAGCATAGCATCTTCTGCCTCATGTTGGGATTTCTTCTTGTCGGATGGAGCCATTTAAACCTAGGAGTACGTTGTTAAAATACCTACTTACCATAATAATTACAAGTGCAAAATTTACGCTAATTAAGTACGGTTAAGATTTAAATAGAGTACACTAGCTTGGCTTTTTCGGTCGTTCAATGGACGTGCGACCAGCGCGATAAAGTATAAATTTTCAATTAATCAGTCTTGGTTAAATCGAAAAACATGGCCAGTTAGGGATAGAGATAACGCGAGAGGTAGGACTAATTTCGACAAAACACCTATTGGTGCCGTCTTTTTTAGATCCAAAATCTGTCACCAGTCATAACCCGTTTCTAGACACCATGTCCGACATTCGGCCAATTTTTCGAAAATTTACACTCCCTCAAGTCCTTTGCAAACTCCGCCTTCAACCTCGTGTCCATAACTTCACTTAGGTTATGGTGTGCGGTGATGAAATCCACACATCACGAGGGGTTAAGGAGATAAGCTAGGAAAAGAGGCGCCATCTATTTCAAAGAGTGCGACTTAATAAACTAAGTCTATGTACTAAATTTAAATCGAAGACGTACTACCATGCAATTTACTAGAAAATACACATAATTATCAATTAATTAAAACAATAAATAATGACAATAATGAATTATTATTTATCACGCATTTAATAATAAATATTCATTTACCAATATAATTAATTATTATTAACAATAATTATTATTACAATTATTTAATTACAATAATTAATATTTACCAAATGACTATTATAATAACTAAATAATTAAATAATAACAACTAAATGATTATTATAATAATTATAATAACTAAATGATTACTAAATATTAATAATTACCACTAAATATTTATTATAATTACAACTATTAATTATTTAAAACTAATTATTTAATTATATTTAGAAATTAATTAATTAAATAAAAATAATGTTAAAAAGGTAAAAAATAGAAATATTACCTCGCCAGAGTGTCGCCGGAATATCGGGAGAGTAGAGTCGTCGGAGAGGGGGAACCACGCCGGAATATGAGTCGCCGGAGCGTCGCCGGAGGAGGAAGGCCGGAGGAGAGGAGATGGAATGAGAAAAGGGGGGGTGCTGTTCTATTTATAGGCTTTCACTTAGACGACGGAGCACTAATTTCCGTCGTCTAAGTTCACTTAAACGACGGAAACAGTGTTCTCCGTCGTCTAAGTGACGGTTTTAAAAAATTTCAAGCGGCGCCATTTAATCGGCGGGACGTTTCGAATCGCCATAATTTTGGACTTAGACGAGGGAGAATTGCTTCACCGTCGTCTAAGTGAAAATTCAAGGGTCACGAAAACTGAAGCGGTAAATCGAACCGCCATAATTTTTGACTTAGACGACGGAGATGGCCATTCTCCGTCGTCCAAGTTAAAATTACATGGAAAAAAAATAAAAAAATAAATTCGAACCGCCATGATAATTTGAACCTGGACGACGGAGATGGTCATTCTCCGTCGTCCAAGTTCAAATTACGTAAAAAAAAAATATAAAAATAATTCGCTAGGAATTTAGCGATATGTCATTCGAGTGAAATAGTCGTACAATATCGATGAACGCATCGTATATATGAACAGTTAAATTTGAACCGACGAATAATTTTACGTCTTGAAAGTTGTTAAGTATTGACTAATCTTTACGACTTAAGTGTTCATGAGTAGAGGCTCATTTGCAGCAGAGTATTAACGAAATTGAATTTGGACAAAACAACCGTTGGATATGTTCGTCGTAACATAATATATAATTGTCTTTAAAGGACCAGAAAATAATAAGTTCGGGAAGGGTTTCGTCGGCACAGTCAACCGCAAAACCGAGAATTTCACAAACCGGAAACGTGGATACAAGACATTTCGCAACTTTGATTTTCGAACCGTCGAAGCTCACACACCAAGAATTGTTTACTCTAAAGTCTTGACGAAAAGAATATGCATTGGAAGAAGGTCTAGATGGTCGTTGTCTTAGAAAAAATTACGAAATCTGCACCTGGACGACGGAGAATGACATCTCCGTCGTCCAGGTGTATAGACCCTGAATTCAGGGGTTAGGGCCCTTAGGGTTTAGGGTTTAGGGTTTGTGAACATGGACGACAGAGAATGACCATCTCCGTCGTCCAGGTGTAAAAACCCTGAATTCAGGGGTTAGGGCCTTAGGGTTACGGGTTTGGTCGTCCAGGGTCATTTGTGTGTCCGTTCAATTATTTTGTACCAAAAAAAAATTAAAAAAATGATCGATCGATCTGATTTGCTAGATTTAGGGTCGAGGATTTAGGGAGATAGCCAAAATACCCAAAAGGCGACAACCTGTAATTAATTTCTCCGTTGTCCAGGATATATAATTCGGATTAATTAATTAATTTAATTTAGTTTACATTAATTAATTACCAATTAATTTTTCTCGTCTTAGTTAAGTAGTCATCATCATAATCCTCATCATCCTCGTCCCCGGTATCCGATTGCTCATCCTCCTCATCGTACTCAACATTGTCCGACGAATAACCTGAATCCTCGTCCGCGTCCTCATCCTGCTCGTCTTCTTCATCTTCTTCATTAATGGCATCGATAATCTCATCTTCAGTTAGATCTATACAACCATCAGGCATGGGTAACCGTTCACCAGCTTGAACCAGGTCCATCATATCGGAGCGGATGACAGAAATATTAGGCTCTTGATAGGCAGGAATGTCTCTTTCTAGTTCAGCAGCATCTTCAGTCGCCGGTGTCCCTTCAATTGTCTCTGTATTCCATATTCCTCGATGAGAGATATGGTTCACTATTTTCCACCATTTACCGGCTTTAGGATCGTCGAGATAGAACACCTGCCGAACTAAGGTCGCAAGAGCGAAAGGCTCATCCTCAAACCAGCTTGAGTTTGTATCGACTGATAATAGTCCCAGGTCTTCCTTTGTACGCTTGAACCATCTGCACTTGAATAGGAAAACGTTGACATCATTCCCGTAACATAGCATCACCACATATACAATAGCCCTGTAATATAGATCATTGTCTTTCCCAACCGCTACCCCACTGTTTTGTCTTCTTCTTCCTTCATCTCGGGCCAATGAATGGAACTTTACACCGTTCACAAAACATCCGGGATAAATATAGTGTTTAATTGGCTTCCCTGCTAGCAAGTGCTTTGGCCATGACCACCACCCCCCGTGGTTTTCAGATTTTTGCAGATCAATCATATGCAAAAAGGGCAAATTAATATAAGGGTTTAATTACTTTCTCCAAACATGATCCATATGTATGACATCATTACTAATTAAATGTCGAGACGTACGTACGTACCCATTGGAAGAAATAATTGGGAAACTTCTGCTTAACCATTTTCTCAATCCACGCCGAACTCTTGTTTTGATTTAACGCCTGAAGCCTCTCCCTGTATGACATCATGTACGGCTCAACTTCGTCACAGTCTCGCAACACTACCCAATATGCCTCAATAAGTTCTTCCCGTGTTAACGATTCCTTTAATACTCCTCTAAACGGTCGGACGACATTGGTGACGACATAAAGATTGATGCGGGCACTGGGATCGGAGGCAGTGGGAGGTGGTGGATCTTTGAGGTACCTGTTGTAGTAAGTAACACACTCATGCATTAGGTATGTCTCTGCTATGGAGCCATCCGGGGCCGACCTGTTTTTGACGAATGACTTATACTGTCCAAGCTGTCTACAAAAGCAAACGTACAATAAAAATAAGTACATATAGCTAGCTAGTAATCTCCAGTGGAACAAATTATGAATCGAAAAACCTGTATAATTAAGTAGTTGTACGTACCTTTCTTGAGGATACATCCAAGTGTACTGGACTGGACCAGAAATGAGCACCTGCTTGGGCAGGTGGATCATTAGGTGAATCATGATGTCAAAGAAAGCAGGGGGAAAAATCCTCTCTAGTTTGCAAATGATGTGCACAATTTGTTGTTGCAATTCCACCACATCTGACTTCTTTAATTCTCTGGCGCATAACCTCTGCCACCATCTGCACAATGCCACTATTGGTTCTACGACGTTGCGAGGCAAATATGGTCGAATTACCACTGAAATCAGACGTTGCAGCATAACGTGATAGTCATGTGTCTTTAGACCAACAAACTTGTGTTGCACCTCGTCTACTGCTCCAGTTATAGTAGCTGCATACGTAGCCGGATAACGAACGCCCTTAAACCAGTGAAATATAGAACGTCTAAGTGTCGGCTTCACTGTGTAAGGTGCAGCTGGCATCTTGTTGTAAACTTTTTTCCTATCCCTCCTCAACCACAAGGGACGACGTAGATTCATTGATTCCAGATCTTTGCGCGCTTTGGGAGTATCTTTAGTCTTGAACTTAATACCGAGAATTGTTCCCACCACGCTGTCGCACACATTCTTTTCTATGTGCATCGCGTCCAAGTTGTTCCTGAGCTTCAACTTCGACCAATAAGGGAGTTCAAAGAATATACTCTTGTGATCCCAATAGCTCAGATCATGTGGAGGAATTGGATTGCATTTCTTCACATCTGCATCATTGGTCAACACACCAAAGTCGAAATAGCTCAACCTCTCTAAAATCTCTTCGCCCGACCAACTACGGGGTTTACGATTGTTCTCTACCGTCCCGTCGAAATGAGCTTCATCCTGTCGCCACGGGTGGTCGTGAGGAAGCTATCTACGGTGACCCAAGTAACACACCTTTCCCGCGTGCCAACTAGAGTTCACGTCGTCCAAACATATAGGACATCCATTATATCCTTTTGTCTTGCAGGCTGCCAACATCTCATACGCTGGAAAATCGCTGATCGTCCACATTACAGCAGCCCTCATCGTGAACATCGTGTCAGTGAATTTTTCATCTAAGTAACCACTTAGACGATGGAAGAATATGATGCCGTCGTCTAAGCTCGAAATAAATTGTGGGTGATAAGTAACCACCCTTTTTTGGGGGCGGTTTCAAAACCACTTAGACGACGGAACCCTATGGTTCTGTCATCTACATGGATCTGTCTATAAGAAACTCGATCCAGTTTCTCTCTCTCTCTCTCTCTCTCTCTCTCTCTCTCTCTCTCTCTCTCTCTCTCTCTCTCTCTCTCTCTCTCTCTCTCTCTCTCTCTCTCTCTCTCTCTCTCTCTCTCTCTTCATTTCACCGGCGATCAAAAATCTTCCCCCCTCTCCCTCACTGCCGCCGCCCCCGGCCCCTCACCGATCCGTTGTACAAAACGACGTCGATCTCCAGTCGGCGCTCCAACTCGGCTCCTCCTCTCCCTCTCCGGCCAACCCCCGCTCCGATCCGGCCAGTGTACTCTCGATTATATATATATATATATATACACACACACGCACACACCTACATACGGTGCATAATATGTATTGTGTATAATATTATGTATAATACTATATATATGTATTGTGTGTGTATATATGTATTTGTAGATAATTAAATTTTGTATATTTGTGTGTATATATAGATTTATATATTTTTTAGATATATTTGTGTACATACATATATTTAGATATGTATAATATTAGATAATTGATATATTTAATTAGATATGTATAATTGGATAATTTATATGTGTTTAATTGGATAGTTTATATATATGGCTGGATATCTATAATTAATTTCTGTGTTAATTAATATATAAGTATGTTAATTTATATGTGTTAATGTGTATACACATATATATAGAAATATATGTGTACGTTAATTATTTATGTGTTAATTGGATAATGTCGGTGATGATCGATTATATATGTATTGACGTGAATATATGTATATATATATATATGCATGTATTATTAATGTGTTAATTACAAAAATGTGTATATATGTTTTTTTTTAAGATTGTTAAGATGCCGAAGAGGCACACGGCAAAAGGCAAAGAATTGTGGCATCAATCTGTCTTACGAGATATGGGTTGGGGGAATCAAGCCTCCAATAAGTCACATACGAGTTCGACGCCTGAAGGGGAGATTTCGCACGCTCCTCCTATTGACGACGTTGTAGCTGATCAGGACGGTTCAAGGTCAATGTCACAGGCGCCCCAATATTCCGATGAAGATTCAGCTTCCGTTAGTGCAAGACGGCGAAACAGGACAGACCCCTCACTTCCACCCCCTAAACGCATTCAGGGAATTTGCAATAGAAGCAAAGCCGAGAGCGTAACAAAGACATCGACATGAGGGAGAATCGATGTGCCTTTAAATGCATTCACCCGATGTTCTGAAGGAAGGAGGCTGACTAGTTTGACAACTCACCAGATTGGAAACTATGTACGTTCTCACGTATGTATGATAACTCCTACTTGGGAAGACCTCCTCGACGAGGACAAAATGAACGTGTTCCACGGACTCACGGTAAAAAAATATTTAATATTATAGTTTTTTTCATAATTATTTACAAATTATAGTGTTTACTGTTTCTAATTATTTAATTTTTTTTTGTTAGAACAATTTTAATTATGAACAGACTCCGGAGATCATGGACTATATCAACAAAACCGCTCACCAGATCTTCAAGGATTGGAAGTGCGGATTGCACAAGACGTACAAGGCAAATCCCAGAAAGACTCCGAAGGAGTTCAAAAAGAGAAGGGAAGATGAGTGTGATTGGTTGAAAACCCACTTTGAGTCCGAAATGTATAAGGTTTTTAATTTATATTCCTCCATATTCGTGTCATTTTTTGGGAAAATTTTTGTTCAATAATGATTAATTGCGTAATAATTTAAATTGTTGTGTAACAGGCGCAATCATAGAAGAACAAAGCTAATCGGGAGAAGAAGTTGTTGCACCACAGATCAGGCTCCTACAAAATGCTAAACCTGACGCATGAGCACTTGCAAAAGGGTTCGAAATACCCACTCATAGCACGTAGCATTTCTGCTTACAAAAGGCCCAGACAGATCGAACATCTCGGCATTCAACGCGCTGTAAGTAACATTTTTTCCTAAAGTAATAATATTTAATTTTATTGTTGCTTCTTCACTTGTGCATAAAGAGATCAACTTGATAAATGAGGATATTATTTGTGTGATACATATGTAATTGATTATATGCATGTGTGGTACATAGGTGCATGTGGGATACATATGGTGAACTTGAGAAATGTAAATGAGATTTAGTTTTGATGTTATTGGAAGTGTTTTAATTTTCGTGCAGGATTTTGGTTTCCTCAATTTTTAGGGGAAATTATGTCAATTTTTTGGGGACATTCATGTGTGTGTGTGTGTGTAGTTCAAATTCATTTCAGGAGAGGTTGTAACAATTGACTGACGAGAAAATTTCGGATATGCAGTCCCAGAGTCTAGGGATCACGCTTGATGAGCTGCCTACTCTCTCGACAGAGTCTCAGATAGAAATGGAAAATGCAGTCTTCGGCCGTCGACTTGGTAAAGAGGTTGTGGTCTTGGATGGGGAGTCGAGTGAGATATGAGCCAGTCCACATCATCGAGTAGTTGGTGCTTGAATGCGACGGGACGAGAGCAAATATAAGCTTTCCAGGAGCAAGCTCGAGTGGTCAACGACAACGCTTTTGTCACCCAGGAGGACGCTCGTAGGGCTCAGGAGGACACTCATATGGCTCGGGAGGAGAGTCAAGCAGCTCAAGCGAGGATGGATCATATGACTCAATTAATGCGCATCATGTCGATTAAGCTAGGCCTAGATCCTGATGCTCTTTGACACCCGTTTGGCTCTCCCTTTCCTCCAGGACCCGACGACGATGACCTGAGGGGGTGGGATCGACGGGGCCCATACGCCTTATACTATCGCTAGCTAGGTTTTTTATGTACTTTTGTGATCTTGATCGGAATAGAACAATATTTTATTAATTTTGTAAGAATTTTATATTTAATATATTTTTGATTATTATTAGTTATTTATTTTTCATTTTAATTTATTAATTTAATGTTTAATATAGTAGATTAATTATATTTATAAAAAAAAATATTTACTACTTAGACAACGGAACCATTGATTCTGTCGTCTAAGTACTATCACCTAGACAACAGAACCAAACTTGTCGTTGTCTAAGTAATATCACCTAGACGATGGCAAAATTGTTTGCGTTGTCTAAGGATATACTTATACCACGGAAATATGCGTCGTCTAAGTTTCACTTAGACGATGCTTTTGAAATCGTCGTCTAAGTGGACTTAGACTAGGCTTTTAAAAACGTCGTCTAAGTGGAACTTAGACGACGGAAATTCTAACTTTCATTGTCTATGTACCTAAACTACGGTGCTTAGACGACGAAGATTTTGTAGTCTAAGTACCTAGACGATAAAAATGCCTACTTAAGCGACGAAATTGTTCCGTAGCCTAAGTGGCTTTTTCTGGTAGTGGTTGTGTCCTCCACCCAATTGTTGTTTCTCCCCCATTTTGAAATGATGAACCCCAAATGATATGAGATTGTTCGCATTATCACTCGGTGTTTATTGTTAAAATATCTATCTATAAAACTACTTCCAATTGGTCTGGAGAAGTCAGAGTGGTTGATAGGCAACTCTAATGACAATGACACATCATAATAATTCAGTAGCAGTTGAGATATTCATTTTTCGACTATAGATGTTATTGAAACTAAAAAAATGGCATGCTACCTTTGTTTTCCATGCCTAAAATGGTGCCCACATCGTCAACTCTTATTGACACATTTCTTTGCCGATATTGAACATCTTTTCAGTTTTGTCAAAACTGCTTATAAGCTTTTCCATCATGTAAGAGTCACATTTGACTTCTTTGGAGCAGATATGTCCACCAATAAAGGCTTTGCAGATGTGTTTGAATGGTGTTTTGAAGATTCATCGCTTCAATGTTTTATATGCATTTTTGTCTTCTTCAAAATCTTCGTCAAGACTGATGAATAGTTCTTCCATTGCCTTTGTGTTGCATATGTATTGTGGTCTTTAATCACATTTTGCTTTAGCTTTACCCATATCGGCCCAACCTATTTACAAAAGCATCTTTTTTAGTATCATCCATTTAAATACAAAAAGAAAAACTCAATACGGCATTAAGTAAGTGCAGGGAAACACATTAGCAGTGTAAACTAAGACAGTACCGCTCCATCGAATAAACACACCTAAAGTAAAACCATATTGCAGTAGCACCTTTCATTTTCCATGACTCATGATTCACAATATACAATATCAATATAAACACACAAAGTTTCATCATGAAATTAAACGCAGTATCACCTCAAAATCAAAAAGTAGTGAAACAAAAAAAGACAGTAGTAGTAAAATTTTAATCAGAAATAGTGAAAAATGAGCCTTGAACTGCCACCAGAAACATTCCTGATACTGCATCTGATACTGCATTTGAGCTGGAGCCTGAAATTAAACATAGTATCATTAAAGCTACAATATCATCTCAAAATCAATGAAACAAACCCTAACTAAAAAAATGTAGTATCAGAGCAAACAACACAATCAAAGAATCATTTGCATGTGTTACATAAGCTTTTTATCACGAAATTAAACATAATATCAACTTGAAAACAATGAACACAAAATCAAAACGAGAAGAATTTCAAAAATCCAAAGGTAGAAGCATAGCGAAAGAAAACCTAACTGAATAAATCGATTTCTCAACAAAAAAAAGCAGTAGCAGTGCATACCTTCGTTGATCGAGCTTGGAACTGCGATTGAAACTACAATCAGAATCTGCTGCTGCTACAAATTGATGAAATCTGTATCGCAAAAATGAGTCTGACACTATGATCGAATCTGCGTCCCAAATCGATGTTGATACTTTGATTGGATCTATAATGTATGGTACTGCAATTGGAGAGGAGAAAGATTCGATCGAAGAAAGCAGTTTCATAGCAGCAGAAGAAATGAAAGAATGGCAGCCAGTCAATGATTGTTTGTCTATATACAAGGGAAAAATTATCTTTTTCACAAGCTTAACGGGCTGAGTTTCTGATACTTCATTTTGGGCTTTAGGCCCGTGCCCTGGGTTGTCCAAATACTAGTGGGGGTGAGTTTTTTTGTAGTATTGATACTATAATTGTCCTTCTATGTCGTTTTCTATAAATTCTATTGCATTGAGGATAGTTTATGGCATTATATGTTTAACCATAATAATTGTAAACAGTGGTGATTCGACATACTGGCTTACCGGGGCTTAGTCTGGTGAGTTTCTAGGGTGAAATAAAAGAAATATAACCAACATGTTTAACTTATTAGCTATAATTCCTCGTTTTCTCCATTTATGAGTTGTATAATACACTATATATGTTGCAAGTTTGTGACTATTATACGACTTGAGAGCCAATCTCAAATACGTCCTCTTTGACATGCAGTTATTATTTATTGTTGTACTTTTTCTCCATGGCAAGTTGTACGATATGTATCGTAGTTTTCAATTTATAACTGAAAACAAAGACTCAATTCTTATCTATCTCTATATATATATATATCCAAATTTGAAATGTCGGATCTAGATGTTGTAGAGGTTAATTCTAAAAAAATGTTCGCACCTCAAGATTTATTTAGCCCTACTAAAAATTTATTTCTGGATTTGCCCCTGACTATCAAAGTTCATTTTTGTTGTTGTTGAGATAAACTATAAAATTGATTGCGCTGAAAGATTACAAGAAGAACGCCGAACATCGACTTGGTAGAAAAAGCTCCCTGAAGTAACCTATATTGTTACATGCTTAATACAGACCTGTCATCACATAACTAGATAGGCTAGACATTGAGAGATGACCAAAAAAATCTGGGGCACCCACGTCTTATCTAGCTATGTACTTCGAACTATAGCAACACTTGTTGCTCTTCAGCTATCTTCTCAGCGATTGGTGTCAATGCCACATTCTTCTTCCGGGACTCGTACTTAGACACCCTAGGTACACGGTTACTCGTTGCCCTTCTAGCAACAGTCTCAATCTTCCAAGATTCAGCAAAGATGCGCCCTCTGCATGCACCAATCAAACTATAGTTAACAAAGATGCCCCATCTGCATTCCCTAGGGTTGCCTCATTCGGAGATAATCGAACTGTCTGTGATGCCGACTTGAGCCTACGTCATTCAGATCTGACATATGAATCTATAGCCTTAGAGGTGTCCCCTAGGGTTTGTTGGACCGTAGGGTAAGCCTCAAATGAGCCTGACTATGGGCTCCGGAATAGCCTGATACTTGCAAAAAAAAAAATGAATAGGTCAGTGGGCCCCCTTTAAGAAGAGGGTTCCCCTGCATGAAGGACAAGTGTCCTTGAATCTCTCCTTAAGTGGCCTGCATGTCTACCACATGGACTCCATGCGCCGCCTCGATATTCATCGACACATTCCCCGGTGACATTGCTACCTCCGTTGGGCTTGCCACTTTCGCAAGCGGGCCCTCTACCGCAGTCCTCTCAAAACCAAGTGGCTTCTATGGAGGTTGTCAGGCCTGCATCGTCGCTTTAGCCTTAGCTTTCTTCTCAGCCCGAGCCCTAAGCACCACGCAGTTTTTGTCCCTATGAAAAAAAAGGTCACATAAAGGGAAAAAAAATCCTCTTATCACCATAAATTGAAAGGACACCACCTATATACACGACAAGGAAAAACGAAATTTTCGGCTAATTATGACCCCACATCGGAGATCCATGAGCACAAACAGCTTGAGGATGCCTGATTTGATCGATGCTTTATCCTGGAAATTGAAATCCCCAATGGAGTTTCTGATCTGACGGCCCACTCATCATCAAGAGCTGACTTTGGGACATTTCGGACATGAGTATGAATCCGAGAATCCGTTGAACTCCTCCATAACCACCGTGAAATCTTGCTTTAGAATCGTAGGATAGCCGAATTTGCAGAAGAATCGGTCGACACTATGGCGGTGTAGCACGATCTTCCCTGGTTTGAGTTGGCCATGCCAAAGTTTTACCATCGCTTCCTTGAAATATTATTCTTCGATCTCTGGCAAAGCCATCGACCCAAATAGTCTCGCAACGACGTAGTGGACTCCAGCACCTCTGGTCGCCATGTCTTTGGCGGGGTCTAAGTCCACGACCTCAAGGTCGTCATCATCGCTTTCCTCGAAACCTAATGTCGCCTTAAATTGGTCGGCCATCATAGCAGCTTCGGCTTCCATTTGGATTTCGGGAGAAGAGAGAGGGATAAGGAAATGGAACCAATATGCAATAGGGTAAGGAGGATGAGAAGAGAAAGAGGTAATTAGAGATGGTGAGGAGAAGAGGTCGACGACGTTGAAGAGAGACTTAGATTTTTTTAGTTTCGGGAGAAAATGGGGGAGAGAGAGTTCTTAACATCTCAACAGAAGCCAAGTTCATTCTTTGTTAATTAATAGAGATTTCTATCGTTTCACTCAAAAATAATAATTAATAGCTAGAGATTTTCTTGTTTCTCTGTTCATACAGTTTTGTCATATATTGTATTTTTTATTTTTTTTCTTTTAAATGATCAATAAATTAAAGAAAAAAATTATTTAAACGAAAACCCCCCAACTTATTACACTATGGTAAAACATGTCCAACTTATGACCTCTATTTTTTTTAAAAAAAAATCTAGCTGACATCATTTTCTAAAAAAAAACTCAAAAAGTTATAAAACACAATTTTGCCCCTAAAAAAGGGTTTACTGGTTAGTCAGTTCATCCCTTCTATTTTAATCTCTCTATCTCTCCCGACCTTTTCTCTCTTCCTTGATTGTCTCTCTCCCGCGGCGAAATCATTGGTGACGGACCAAGGTTGTTCGGCCACCAAAAACTTTGAGTAAGGTACAAAAATGACCACCTCAACGTCTTTTCTCTCTTTCCCTCAACTCATATTCTTATCCTTGGCCGAATCATGTAGAAACGTGAAGAGAAGTCCGAGAAAACCAAAAATTCTAGAAATTGGGGGTTGATTGATTTCAAGCCGAATCAAACGACGAGACTCACTGGGCTTTGTAGCCTTTACCTCTAAGAAGCTAACCATAGTTTGGTTGCTTCTTAATTCAATCAGTGTTCGCCGAATCAAAGAATTGAAGAATTTAGAATTTTGATGGTCAAAAGTAAATTCGATGTTTTGTAGTTAAAATTGACGGATGTCGTATAAGAGAAAGTTGTTTATTGTTTAATTTTGAGCAAAATAAGTCTCGGGTTTCCGAAAAATGGATGAACAAATTGATAGTTATCCAAATAGCTCTCGAGACAGCTATACATAAATGAGTGAATCAATGGATTAAGTCTATGAAATAAAATGTTTATTTTTTCACTTTATGATGTATTTTACAACACAAAAATCTCTCAAAGTGGGTGTATAGTTAATACTGAAATGCAATTCTTAAGCCAAAGACAACTATCCAGACAACTACATAGACAACTCTCTAGACAGCTATTCATGAATGAGTGAATCAATAGATTAAACCTACGAAATAAAATATTTGTTTTTACACTTTATGATGCATTTTACAACACAAAAATAACTCAAAGTTAGGTGTATAGTTGGTACTGAAATACAGTTCTTAAGCCAAAGACAACTAAGACAACTATCCAGACAGCTTTCCAGATAACTCTCAAGATAACTTCCTAGACAGCTCTCAAGACAGCTATCCATGAATGAGTGAATCAATGAATAGATCAACGATGGTAACATAGTGCTCCATCTTGGGTGGTTTAAGCAAATCATCATTTATCATAAGATTGAAATACTCAAGTCCATTGTCCAACAAACCTATATGGCTACAAGCAGTTAGTACAATTAGGAATGTGGTATTATCTGGTTTGACATCTGTTCGTCTCATTTCATCAAACAACTCAGCAGTCTCCTTCCCAAATCTATGATGAGCATAACTTGATAATAGTATATTCCAGGAGACCACATCGTGTTCTGTCATCAAAGTAAACGCCCATTTTGAGTCATGGATGGCACCGCATTTTGCATACATGGAAACAAGCCCGTGGCATCGCATCATGTTCTCTTTCTTACTCCTCTGCTTCTCTCTCCTTTCCTTTCTCTTCTCTTGTCGTTTTGAGATGGAGCGGTCGTCGGAGTCGGAGGAGATCGAAGGAGAAGACAACGGTAAGTCATCGTTGGTCGTGTCCTGCACGTACTCAGTGTCGAAGGACGACATAAGAGGCCAAGAGGTGACGGATTGAACTCAACGTGATTGGAGTCGGGGAGGAGTGGTGCTCTACTATTGTATTTAGAGAGAGAGAAAGAGAGGAATGAGTTTCATAAATCGATGACATTTAATAAATATGAGAATAAATTTGAGCTGTTACATACTTAAAAAATAAAATAAATTTATTTGGAATTGAAAATTTATTGTGGATTTTTTTTAAGGAAAAAGAGTAGTGATTTTTTTTTCATTTCCCCTAAAATAAAATTAAAATTAGAAAAGCTATAAATGAACAAAATGAAAAACAGAAATCAACGAAAGAAAAAAAAAACTAAAAAAAGGAAATCGGAAACGGATCTCTCCTCTTATACTCTTGAAGCCATTAGTGCCTCTGCTCTCTGGGCTCGTTTGGTCTTTCGGCAAATCTGATGCACCAAGGTTTTCTTAATAACGAACAAAACTCACCGAGTCGCCAAGCAATTCAGTCGCTCAACTCGCGACTGGTGACTCACTCGGTTTCTCTATGCAATGGTGGTCTGCAAATGCAAGAAGGTAATTCAAATATCTCTCTCAATCACCATCACCCGGTGCCGTTTAGGATTTCATTTTCGTCGGTTTAAAATGTAGATCGGATCGGGTTTCGTAATCCGATCTCGGAAAGTCTGTTGAATTGAAGGTATATCGGCTTTTGACTCGTAGATTGGAGCTGTTTCGATGATTGTTGAAAGCTTGTAACCTTGATTTAATCTGAGTTTTCTAGCTCGTGAGCTTATGAGTTTGATTTTTTGATTTTTAGGCTACCAAGCTGTATTGTTTTGTGCACAAGGTTCCGGTTTGTGGAGAATGCATTTGTGCTCCTGAGCATCAAATATGTGTGGTAAGCATTTCGGCTTTTTCAGAATTTTAATTTGATGATCACATTGGTGTAGCTTCAATTTGATGAACTTTCGCATCCGAATTCGGCTTCTCGTTAGTTATTAGGCTCATTGTGATCTCAAGTTCAGTTTTAATTACGTGCATCCGGTTAGGTTCTTACATTTGTGAATGCATAGTTGTTTGTGTGGATGAGTAAAAAAAGAGTTGAACATCAAATGTATGCAAAGCGTGATTATTTGGAGCTTACTGGTTGAAACATGTGAATAGGATATGAAAGCAATTAACTTTGTTTAGAAAGTTATTGCTTTCTGTTATCTTTGAGTCCAAGGTGGTACAGTACACCTGGTTATGACATTAGAGGGCCTGTTTGGTATTACTTTTAAAATGTCTAAAATCACTTTTGAAATTAAAAGCAAAATTTGTTATAAATAGAGAAAAATTTAAAAAATTATAAAAAGTTATTTTGTTGAGTTTCAGAAGCACTTGGAAGTGTTTTGAGAAGCACATGACAAGTGCTTACTAATTTTAGAAGCACTTTAGATATTCTCGGAAGCGCTTCTAGAGCTCTAGAAAGCAAACCCAAACAGGCCCAAAGGTTTGGCTGAAGTGTTTCTGGGAAGCAGGGTTTGGGCACAATTCACAATTCTGGCACTTTCAGGAACTAATATCTTTTGTTTCTTGTAGATAAAGACGTACTCAGAATGGGTGATAGATATAGAGTACGATTGGCCTCCTAAATGCTTCCTCCGTCAGGTTGTGCTTGATGAGGGGACTGGCTCTCTAAAGACTCGGCTTGGTTGCCTGCGTATGTGATTTAAAGATACAGTTATTACAGTCACTACTTGATTTTTTGAAATTTATTGTTACTGTCATTATTTTATTACTTTGTTATCTCAAAGTACATATTATAAGGGTTTTTTTTTTGGGTTCATTGTAGATGTTATACATACAAGTTGCCTGGTGTCACATATCAAGAGTTTCCCATTGCATACTGCACCAGCTGGATATGTTTGTCCTCATTGTTCCACATCGGTAAGATTTTCTTAAGAAGTTCACTAATTATTCAAACTTGTATTGTTGGATGGTAAAATACATTTCTTTAATCTATAAATTAGTACTATGTCAGGAAAAATTAGTCATTGCAGCATATTTGATGTCCCCAATTGTTAATAATTTCCACCGTTCTGTGTGATGAACTGGCCTAGTATACAACCACTTTATTATGGACAAGGCAAGAGAGAATTGTATACAAGTAGTCGGTTAAAGTTACAGAAATTAACAGAAATAATAATGGGTTACAGAATGCATTGTGAATGCATTATAAGTTAGAGGTGAAACTTATTTTGTGCTGTTCTTACCAAAATTTGTTTAGGCTTTAATCTCATTTTTTCCTCTCTTGACCTGATTGTGGACTTGCAAATAAAGCTTACATGTTTTTTTAGTATTGGAAGCTGTTGTCTGGCTTAACGTGCCTCTGAGCCTCTCTGTGCATGTCTAATATAATTACATTTATAATCTGCCATCTTTTTGGGTTATTGATGTACCAATGTTAGAACATGTTTTCCTCTAATTTACACGTGTGTGTGCCGAGAAGTTTCTCTTTGAGTGTGTAGTTTGTTTTCACATATTCTTTTGTAGTGCAGATATGGCCTCCCAAGAATGTGAAAGATTCAGCATCCCTTCTTCATTCAAAGTTGAAGGAAGCCATCATGCAGGCAAGGCTTGGTCTTCACTCTTTATGTCACATAATAGAATTTCCTTGTGTGTGTAGTTATAGTTTAGGTGACACTGTGTGTCAGTGGTAGCTATTTTTCTATCTGAATCCAACAAAAGTAGTTACAAACAATTATTTTGACTGTATTGAAGAACTAATGTGGAATCAAAAAGCTATTTTGTGTTTATGTGCTTTGGGTTTGGACTTTATCGGTAGTTTGAATTCCTTTCATCTTTAACATTCATACTTGAGGTGCATGATATAGATGTATTATTCCATGATTTATTGTTACAAAGGTATAGTTAACAAAATTACAAGTCACTTTTCTGTAATATTAGCTATTGTAGAAGTAATAAGTGGGAATGATACTAATAGAATAAGGAAAACTAAGTCTTGTTCCTGAAAATATTGAACAGTTATGTGTTTTGAATAGTGTCCTTAAAAATTGAGCTACATACCTGTAACAGTGCTTGATAATTTCGGATGTAAGTCAACCCTTAGTTACCGATGAACATGAATGGCATTCTTTTCCTCTGGCTAATGCCTTAACACCCTATATATCAAGGACACATAATAGTTCTTTTCGTGTTTTATACTGACACTGATCCAAAAAGTGGATAGAGAAGGAATTAGGTTTCTAAGCATTACCTCTTGGCTAGCAAGTAGTTGACCTGTTTGTGAATGCACATGGATGTGTGGGGCATGTTATTCCACAAAAAGGGCCTATCCACATGAACTACATATTCAAGATGCATGATTGCAATACTGCTTCCCAATTTATACTTCGCCGTTTCTAATTTTATGCTTTACTGTTTCTTTTAGTGATAAAGCGGTTTCCTTGCACTTAATTAAAAGATAATTTTTAGTTATATGTACATTGGTCTATAGTGATGAAGAGTTGTTTTTGCATGCTGCTTTAGTTACAGTTTGATTAAATAGATCTGTCTACTATGCAGACTGGCTTGGAAAAGAACTTGTTTGGAAATCATCCAGTTTCACTATCGACGATAGAATCCCGTAGTCCACCACCTGCGTTTTCTTCAGATGCAACCTCATCTTCGCTTGCAAAAGATGAATCTGGAGCAGGGTCGACTGTACTTCAAGTGACAGACATTGTGGAGATAGAAGGTCCTAGTTCAGGAGGGAATTTTAGTAAAAGCACAAGTCCAGTTGGTGTAAGAGGAGTTTCTTGTTATCTACTGAGTTGATTATATATTTAGTGAGAACTTTTTCCTTTATAGTATGCCAATTCAGACTGTCATATGTTTCCTTTCGTGTCTTGTGGTGTTCTCTTGTTCCCTTATATCCCATTATTTTCCTTTTTGTTGCATTGACTCTAGCCTGGCGCTACAACACGAAAGGGTGCATTCCAGGTTGAGCGGCAAAACTCTGAAATTTTATATTATGCAGATGATGAAGATGGAAATCGTAAAAAGTATTCGCGGAGGGGTAAGTAGAAAGCTCTTTCTCTGTGTCCATTTTTTTTTGGGTGCAAAAATCCTTGTCCATTGCTGTACTTGTCTATTGCATTGATGATTGTATTTTTGTATGGCAGTGGTTTGAAAAGCCTTCCCCTGTTTTGATCAGGATTGTTAAAAAGTTATGTCAATGGGAAATTAATGGGGCCCTTTAAAGTTTTGCTATCAAATATGTTGATTTAGCATGTTTTACTGTTGAATCTAGGAGTACTTGTGGTAATGACAGATGTACTTTTTTCTTCTTCTATTCTTCAGTTGACAAATATTTAAACCACTTAATTGCAACTCCAGTAAACATGAGAAGTATCGTGTAGTTAGCCTTGTAAAATGTTATTGGTGTTATCTACCTCCTATTCCTATAAAAACATCAAGTCAAAATGGAAGTATAGCCTTGATGATGTGATATTACAGCTGTAATGATTTTTTTTTTTTGTAATCCCTCTTCTTTCTTAAGCTAAAACATATTGATGTGTCTTGTAGAAAGAGAAGGATTACGAGAAAGACATTTCTTCTGATCCTGTAATGGTGCTCTTTAATCTGGTTATAGTTAATGCATGCTCTGTTTTCAATTTATGGAGGTCGTGTCAAGTTATTCATATAATAATAAAACTCATGGGATATTTATGGGTTGTAGGACCATTCCGACACAAGTTCCTTAGAGCATTGCTTCCATTCTGGTCAAGTACACTGCCAATATTACCAGTGACCGCACCCCAGCGCAAAGATGGTGCTGTTGCAACTGATGCACCAGAAGGTCGTACCAGACATCCAAAATCATCAAGAATGGATCCAAGAAAAATACTTCTTGTCATAGCAATCATGTAATGTCTATTGATCCTGGTTTTGTATCTAGTTGATATCCGTGTCTGCGAAATGTTCACGCAATTTCTAAAAAGAAGGCAATGTTTTGGAATACAGCATATATATCAATATGCATTTTGCTAATGCAATTTTGTTACACTTTTTGTGCAGGGCATGCATGGCAACCATGGGTATTTTGTATTACAGATTAGTGCAACGAGGTCTTGGCGAGGAGACTCCTGAGATTGAGCAACAGTAACAGTCGTATATGGTTGTATGGTGGAAATCAGGCAATGGTGTATTACTTCTTGATTTAGAACCTCTGCCCCTTGTCCTTGTGCTTCTACTGGTAAATGTTTCTTTTTTTGTCTGGACCTGCTTCATGTTGTTAGTGGAACATACAATTAGACAGCAAAAATAGATGTTTACATTTTAGTGTAGGCGAGTGAAATATTATAAAATATCTTCGTTGGCCCTTCTCTCATTTCCATGGTCTTTCTGCATTTATTTATATGAAGTTAAAAGTGGAGAGCAGGTTTGAATTGGGATTATTTTGTAATAATGTAATCATTTTAATTTATCAATATATAACTTATAGAAGGAGCTGCCTGGATTGCAGAGAATTTAATATGTTCTCATTTCTACATCTTAGGGCCTTGTTGAATTTTCAACAAAAGGTGTTTTCTTAGTTGTGCATACACATTAAAGCTGTGAAATAATTTAGAGTAATATGACAGATCTCCAAATATATACAGAATGTAGCATATAAATAGCCATGAGTATGAGAGTTAGGAACCCAGTTTCTAAAACCTTGATACATAGCAATGTGCTCAGATTTGGTCTGATTTGCATCAAGCTTTTAATCCCTTAGATACCTTGTTTACTTAAAGCTTTAGCTTTGCTGGTTTTAGGACTCCATAAGCTTTAGCAGTTTCTTTCCACAGTTCCACTTCTGTTCAAATCAATCCGCCATAACTTTTCAGAAAAACCAAGCTGCTTCCAGTTCCCACATGTTTCTGCTTCTACCAACGACCCGTAGTGTTTTAGGGATAATAGGCTGTGAGATTGCATATTTGGATGATTGTACTCCTAGGCTTGTAATGGGTGATCTCAATAAGCTGTTATGGCTACATGAAATGGAGGGTGGTACTAGATGGCAACCTAATCTTCATGTTCTGTTGAGGGAGTTTATGGACAGTTACTTATTGATAGACATTGGTTGCAATGGTCCAAAGTTCACATGGGTAAGAAAGGACAATGGTGTGGCCATTGAATCTTGTCTGAAGGAGTTGAATGAGATCCGGGGGAGCAATGATGTGCTAGTGGTGGAGAGGCAGCATACTATCATGGAGAATCTTAATGATCTCTAGGTGATAGATGAGAAGTATTGGCATCAACGGTCAAGGGTGAGCTGGTTGAATGCGGGTGACTCTAATACTCGAATTCTTTCATCTAACCACCATTCAGAGAAGACACATAAATATCTTGAAGGTGAAAGATGAGCAGAATTGTTGGAGGGAGGGTGACGATGTTGTCCGGCAAGCTTTCAATGAGCATTTTATGAAGGTTTATGAGACCAATGGCGCAAGAGAATGGGGTGATGTGTTCAGAGGAGTTCATAATGTGGTTATAAGTGATATGAATGAAAGGTTGTGCGCTGTGTTTACGATTGAGGAGGTCAAAGATGCATCTTTCTAACTTGGAGCTCTCAAGGCTTCTGGGCCCGATGGATACCCAGCGCTTTTTTATCACTAGTGTTGGGAGGTGGTATAAGAACTTGTATATGCAACAGCTGGGGATTTCTTAGAGGGGAGAGTTGTACTGGAACATTTGAACAGAACTCATATTGCTCTTATTCCAAATGTACCAACTCCTGAAATTCACCTCTCATTTTAGACCTATTAGTCTATGTAACAACTTTTATAAGATCCTCTATAAGTTACTAGCTAATTGGCTAAAAGTGATTCTTGGTAATTTGATTTCTCCTGATCAAAATGCTTTTGTTCGGAGAGGTTAATCCAAGATAACATCATGTTAGCTCATGAAGTTTTTCATTATCTTAAATTAAAACGTGGTGGCAGTGAGAATGAGCTTGGGCCCAAGTTGGATATGATGATAGCCTATGACCATGTGGAATGAGACTTCCTTGAGGAAGCCATGAGATGTTTTGGTTTTAGAATGAGGTGGATTTGTTTGATTATGTCATGTGTTACAACTATGAGCTACTTGGTTGTGTTAAATGGCAAGTAAGGAGAGTTTTTTAAACCTAAAAGAGGGTTAAGGCAGGGTGACCTTTTGTCACCATACATCTTCCTTATTGTGAGTGAAGTCTTGTCTTTAAGAATGAAGAAAGCACTAATGGTGGAAGAGATTCATGGGATAAAGATCAGCAAAGGGGGTCTAACTTTATTGCATATGTTTTTTGTTGATGACGCTTTGTATTTCCTAGAGGCCACCTTGGAAAATTGCAGTAAGTTTATGTTGGTGTTGAAGAATTATTGTGCGGCTTTGGGGTAGGCAATCGATTGTGCCAAATCTAGTGTTTTCTACACCCTTAATACGGATGAACAAATGAGAAGACTTATGAGTCATTTACTGTGTATCCCAGAGACCTTGGATCCTGGTTTGTATCTAGGTCTACCTATGATCTGGAGTAGATCTAAGAGGAAAGCTTTGTGGTTTGTTAAGGAGAGGCTGTTGTGAAAGATTAGTGGTTGGAAATAGAAGGCTCTTTCGGGGGCTGGAAATGAGGTGTTGTTAAAGATAGTTGCAATGATAGTATGGCCTACCCTAAGTCCTGCTTAGTTTACCTTACCTCGTTTTTGTGATGAGCTAAATTCAGCTATGAGCAATTTCTGGTGGGGAAACAAGGAGAAGGAAAGAGGAATGCATTAGAAGAGCTGGCCGTTTTTGGGACAGCCAAAAGACAAGGGAGGTTTAAGGTTTCGGGACCTCTTGTCTTTCAACCATGCACTTGTTGCTAAGTTTGTGTGGAAGTTATTGTGTAATCCTAACTGTGTGCTTGCTCAAGTGCTGAAAGCCAGATATCACCCTAAATGTGATCTTATGGATGCTGAGAAGCGGGGCAGAGCATCTTAGGGATGGGCTGTTTGGTTATTGTTAAGAATATGATCATCAAAGAGGCTTGGTGACAAGTTATGGATGGTAGGAGCATCGATATATGGGGATACATGGATTGATGACTTTGATGGATGCATTAGACCAGTAAGGGAGCTTGAGGGCAGTTACCCTCACATTGTTGTGGAGCTCATCAATGTGGACACGGGTCAATGAGACTTGCGTCCTATATGGAATCTGATTAATGAAGAAACCTGGAAGAAGATTAAAGTGATCCCTATTGGTACTGGTGATGAGAAAGATCGCATGGTGTGGAAATGGAATAAATGTGGCAGTTACATTATTAGAAGTGGGTATCATTGATTCCATTCTCTGAGTACATGGGGTATAGTATCAAATAATCATTGTTCAACGACCATTAGTGCTGATGTGTGGAAAGAAGTGTGGAGTATCAAACTACTACCAAATATTAAACTCTTTATTTGGAAATGCCTTACTAAATCTATTGCTACTAATTTAAATTTATTCAGGAGGAAGGTCATGGCTTCACTTAACTGTTTATTGTGTGGAGCTAAGGAGGAGTCTATTGAGCATATTTTGCTACTCTGCCCATGGGTTGAGATGGTTTGGTTTGGGTCTCACATTGGTCTAAAGATTGAGAAGGAAAAGGTGACACAGTTGAGCTGCTAGTTTGAGTCTTTCCTTCATGTACCACTGGAGAAGGCAGAAGATACTCTTTTGATGGGGTCAATGGTTTTTGTGATATGGGAGATATGAAAGAGTCGGTGTGCTTTTGTTTTTGAACATATTGAGCCCTCCCCTGAGGTGACTATAAGAAGAGCTAGCGGTGCGATATATTGCTTTATCGATGTAACAAGCTGTTGTGTTTTTCCGATTTCGACTAGGAGAAACATGTTGTGGATGCCTCCTGATCCAAGAAAGGTAAAAGTTAATTGTGATGCTAGTTGGGACCCTCATTTGAATATGGCGGGCTTAGGATTTGTGGCTAGGAATGAGTACAAGTTCTTGGTGGATGACTTGTTAGCTAGAGTCACATGTGCATATGCTCTTGTTGGGGAGACATTAGTTGCAAAAATGGGAGTTCAAGTGGTGTTGGAAGTAGGTGCTGAGGATGTGATTTTGGAGACAAATTCTAAGAAGTTGGTGGGTGCTCTAAAGAATAAGAGAGTGACGAGCTGTTGGATGATCTATCCTTTGATTCGTGAGATTAGGCATATGTGCCTAGGAATACCATCGGTGGTATGGGAATGGGTGCCGAGAGAAGGCAATTGCGCTGC
Organism: Geum urbanum; assembly: GCA_946800695.1. Lineage (NCBI taxonomy): Eukaryota > Viridiplantae > Streptophyta > Magnoliopsida > Rosales > Rosaceae > Geum > Geum urbanum. The sequence continues at coordinate 4,884,384 of OX327007.1, read as the reverse complement.
ACATGTGGCGGCAAGGCTAAGTGACATGAGGGTGGATCTTGATTGATGGGCTGCAAGGCCACCACCATCATTAACTTATGTGTTAAGGAATGATGAGTGTCTTTGCCCCCCTTAGATTACTTTTTGTGTAATATGCTTTTGTGACTTCCCTGCTCATTTCCATATTTCCTAAGTTTAAGGTATGGGGAGTTCTACGTTAAATTTTGTTTGTATGACTTTTTATTTTTTTTGGAAAAGCCATGGCTTTTTTCCTCAATGAAAGTTCATTTCAACCAAAAAAAGGTTGTGAGTGTAATTGATAGTCCAGTTTTGCATCAATGGCGTCAGACACTTTACCAGCCTCTCGACAACCCTACTACGTCGTAAATCCAAAAATATTGCTCTAGGTTTGTTCTGGATTACATTTTTGAAAAATATAGCATGTTCCCACTCATCGCAATTGTCCATAAAATTCCATTACACGATACTGCCAAGTGCTCTAGCACCCACTCTTTCGTTGCATAGTTTTCACCCATATATTGATATTGGCCGTAAGTCCCATATTCTCAATGGTTGAGTAGAACCAAACATCTACAATAGCTAGGCATCCTTTTAGATTAACCAAGTTCATGCCTATGCCTCTACTGTTCAATGTGGGATGACAAGTCCAATAAAACTCTTCTCTCTTGAAGTCAAAAGAAATTATGTTACTTTCTTCCCAATCTCTAGGCCTCGAGTTTTCTGAAACCACCAGCTGCATATCTCCATTTGCAGAAGCTCTTTTGCTGCTCAGATTGCAAGGAGGGACTGAGTGATTTTCTAGCTCATCTACTATTTATTTTATTACAGATGGCACCGAACAACGGCTCAAACTCTCTTGCACATGATCTTTCTTCAGTAACTCCTCAACCTGACTTTGAAGTTCATCGTGTTCCCTTGGGGTCATTCTATAGGCAGCTTTGTTCAGAAGTGGTTCTCTAGGAACCAAATCAATGTGATGTTGAATGTTGTCAACGGAGGCAAACCAGGAGGCAAATTAGTCAGAAATACATCAACATATTGTTACAAAAACCATTCAATTTTAGAGAGATAAGATGGAGCAAGAAGTTCTTCTTTTGCAATTAAAGCAAAGACATATCCATTAATAGTAGCTTGTTTTGTCGGTTTTGTCTTGCCTTTGAGAAGAGGTTGCTCATGCATTGGTAGTAGAATGTATTTCTGATCATTTTTCCACAATGTATAAATATTTCTTCGCCCATCATGTAGTGTACGGTGGTTGAATTGCCAAGGTCTCCCAAGAAGAATATGGCAAGCATCGATGGGAACCACATCACACCTAACAGCATCAAGATACTTGTTCCTTATAGAGAAGGAAACTAGACATCGCTTCGAAACAATTACCTCATTCCCTTTCTTGAACCAAGATAGCTTATATAGGCGTGGATGACTTTCAACCTTAAGCTGGAGCTTATCAACTATTTCTTAAGACACAACATTCTTACAGCTGCCACTGTCTATAATCATATTGCACTTGCGGCTCTCAATGGTACAAGTTGTATAAAATAAGCTTGTTTGCAACCAATCATCTTCATTCTCACATTACGGAGTTAAGAACTTCTTTCGGACAACCAAAGCTAAGGCTTCTTCATCATCAAGGTCGCCACCAATACCTGCAACATACTTCTCATCAAAAATTGGTTCCTCATCATACGCTCCAACACACTCTTCATGCATCTCCTCCATCATCATTTGCTTTCCAATGTGGGTAGAGGAGTTCTTAGGACCCTCAAATGACCTATGACCAGCCTCTTCACATTTGAAACACTTTCAATTACTTTGAGATGTCTTTAAAGGAGGCATTTTCCCTCCACCGTGTCCATTTTCAAAGGCTACAACCCGTTTGTTTTCTCCGACAGAGGGTTGTGAGGCCTTGTAATCACGTCTCATCGTAGATTGGCCTCAGATATTGATTCCACTAGTTTAAGTAAGTACATGACTCACTTTTTTCCCCACCATTTGGGCCTTGTTATGTGCTTTCAAAAAGCTCCATAATGTGTGCAAACACAGAGCATCTTGAATATTCATTTTGAGGCCACTACTATATCTTGCAATGAGTTGTTCAACAGTTTTTATTAACTAATTTCTGGCTACCAACTAATAAAACTCCTCAGTATACTCATCAACACTTCTAGCACCCTGCTTTAAATTATTAAGTCTCTGATACATAGTTTGAATATAATTAAACAAGAGAAATTCATGCATGTTTAAGTTTCTTCTTCATCTTAATCTAATCAGTAATTTTGGGCTTACCTCTCCGTTGGCGCAACCCTTGCAGTTGCTCCCACCAAGCAGATGCACGATCTTTGAGTCTAATAGCAATTGGATTCACTTTCTATGCATCGGGTATCTCATGAAAATAAAAATATTCTCTCTACTCTGGTCAACCAATCAACAAAGTCTTCTGGTTTCATACTTTCCTAAAATTTTGGAATTTGGAGCTTGATAGAAGACTCCCAACGTCGGTCCACCATGGGCCTTGCTGGTTGAGGAGGCCTTCGGGCATAATAAGGGTTCTCAAACTCATCCTCTGTACTTGATGAATCTGCTTTGGATGCGGTTTCATGAGCCAAAGGTGTGAAATGACTCAACGACGCCATGAGGGCTCGTTGTTGGTGGTCTAACAACAATTCCAATCTCCGAACCAAGTCTTTGAGATGATATACAGATGGGTAATTCATCGTGGGTGTAGCGGCAGCTCCACGACCCCTTCCTCTCCCTCCTGGTTGTTGAAGCTGAGGCGGCATATTTGGAAATCAGCGCGAGTGGAGAGTCGACACACTAGTCGAGCAAGGGACGAGCAAGGTCCAAGGAAAGGACTGCTCTGATACCAATCTGATGCAATACCATACCCAAAGGTAAAGAGAAAATAACCTAGAAGCAAGCTCTCTAGCTGCTGTATTGATAATAATAATATGTGTTTAATGTCCGCCCACCACAATAGGGTTACAAAATCTTAAATACTCCAAAAAGATAAAGATATCCTAGTCCTTAGATCAAGAGTGAAGGTGGTTTAGGCTTCTGAGAGTTGAGTTTATTTAACCAAACCTTGGTGGCAAAACAAGGCTGGAGACTTTTTTGTTCGAGTGAGTCTTTGGTGTCTAGGATGCTTAGAGCCAAGTATTATGCAGAGGTACCATTTATGAAGGCAGAGGAAGGGTCAAACCCATCGGCAATTTGGAAGGCCATTATTTGGGGGAGAGAGCTACTTCAAAAAGGAGTTCGTTGGAGAGTAGGTGATGGTAAAGATATAAATGTTTATTATGATCCTTGGGTGCCAGGAATGCCACAATCAATGATGGCACCACGTAGAGGTAGTGGCGGAGCCACGTTGGGGCCAACAGGGGCCATGCTCCCCCCTTCAAAAATTGATATGTTCTGTTTGTCTGCATAGTTAATGACTAAAACATGATTGGCATAGTGAAAAAGGCTTATATTTGAGTCCAACTGATTGTAAGTTCTAACCTTGGCAGCCTCACTTTACCACACTTTTTTATTTTTTCTTTGTTTATTTCTTTCTCCCAAGTTTTGGGCCCTCCCTCAAAGTTTTGGTTGGCTCCACCACTGTGTAGAGCTATGGGCATTTTTCTTCTTGTTAATGAACTGATTACACCTACAGAAGAGTGAGATCTTCACTTGATGCATCAAATATTTTCGTTGGAGGAGACAGATGTCATATTGAGTATTCCACTGCCATGTGAGCCTCATAGAGATAAAATGATATGGAGTTTAAATAGAAATGGGAAGTTTATTGTTAGGAGTGGGTACTGGTTGGCCCAAAATGAAGTTAGAAAAATGGAAGGAGGTTCGGATGTGGGGGAACAAACCAGGAGGTATTGAAAACATTTGTGGAAGCTTAAATTACCTCCAAAAATGCTACACCTACTATGGCAATGTACGCATGGTTTCTTGCCATGTAAGGAGGCCCTGTTCCACAGGTGAGTAGTAGATGATGATGTGTGTCCCCGCTGTCAATTATCATCAAAGACACATTTGCATGCCACATGGAGTTGTCCAATGAATGTTGAGATGTTTGAGAGGGTGGAGTTTTATACAACTTTGGTTGCTGGGACGTATGTGAATTTTGGGGATATGTTGAGTAAGGCTATGCAAGTGCTTACTGTAGATAAGATGAATCTGTTTGTCATCATGTTGTGGTCGTGCTGGAAAGAACGCAATGCAACTATGTATAGATATCTGCCTAAAACAAGTGAAAGACTCCTTGAAGAGAGTAGAGGCATCTGAAAGTGCTTATTTGAAGTTCAAGCATCCTCTAAATTAGTTGCAAGTAGGGGTCCTCAACGAATGTGATAGAATCGCTGGTGTCCGTCACCTAGAGGACTACTGAATCTGAACTGTGATGGAGCTAGTAGCAAAGATCAGAAGGAGGTAAATGCGAGAGGGGTCTTTTGTAACTCCGATGGATCATTTGTTGGGGTAGTAGGACAGAAGGTGATCTTTCAATTGAGGCAGAGTACGACTGAGCTGGTGGCTTTTCGTATGAGCTTAATGTTTGCTTTGGATAAAGGTTGGTCCAATTTAGTGGTGGAGATTGACTGCTTGGAAGCGGTGAGGATGATAAATGGTGATGTCGAGTGTTTTGCGGAGGAGGGAGTGCTCGTGGAGGAGGTGCGATCTCTTCTTGACCGGTTGTAAATTATGAGTGTAGAGCATGTTCTGAGAGTGTGTAATGTAGCAGCTCACTTAGTTGCGCACAGAGTAGCCCGCGAATATGGGTGATCATTGACCTCAATGCTAATGGATATTCCAAAGGTGAGTTAGGCTATGATTGCACTGGGATAGAGAGGTTGGTCTTCCTCTGATGTCTCCAAGTCGGTCAGATAGGTGAAGCATCCGGTAGCCGTCAAGTGTGGTCAGGGGAAGATCCCGAATGGCTCAAGAGTGTCATCCAGGATGAGTGTCCCTTAATAGATTCTTATTTTAGTGGTGAGTGTTATGCCGTATGTGGTGTACCCAAATACCATAGATTTGTTTGATCTTTTCCGGTGTATTGAATAAAACTATCCAGTTCTAAAAAAAATGTGGTTCATCTAATCCAACCAACAATTTGCACTTGATCATGAGAAACATCATATACGGCGCTAGCATTAAGAATTTGCATTTCTTCTATGGAAGGACTGAGTGAAGCATGCATGCCAAAACATTAAGAGGGAAAAAAAACTTGTTATAACTTGGTGCACATTGTTCATGTAAGAGCGCTCTTTGGGGGATACCGATGCTTCTCTTCAGACAGACATACACCAAACCAATCGAGATAGAAAAGATTATCGATTATACTGCCGACGACCTTGGAAAGCATCTTGTATTACCTCAAGTTAAGGACTACACACTGGGGAGGTGCATCTACAATTGTAATGTACATTTGGAGGTATTAAAATCTGAGACTTTTATTCTGTAGCATATACAATTCGAACTTCCAAATCTTTTAACTAATTTATAAAATTCTAAGCTGACTTTGCTGTTCTTCAACTCTGTTTTTAATGAGGTTCACAAGTTATGTTATTATTGAATTGATTGATTTCTGTACTATACTTCTGTCTGAAACAGTTTTGTATAGTATTTTTGGGTCTAATACTATTTAATTAGCTGACTTTTATGATCTCAGATTTCTATTTTTTTTTCATTGATAAGAATTGTCGACTTTTAGGCAGAATAGTGGACTTCTATTATTTGTAAAATTTTCTAGCGTACAGATTGACTTTATAGAATGCTAAATTAATTTAGGGAGTGAAACAACTCTATATATACATTACCAAATGATTAACTTAATGCTCCTACATGGTTTAGTGGAAGGAAGTTTGTCTTAGAGGAAATCTAGTGTACAAGCAACTTCTGAATTATACAGGAATCTCCTATATGGCATAAATGAAAGATGCCATGCCACACTGGAGAAATGGTGAATGGTATTAAGTAGAGCGTTGTGCCCTATCACTGTCTAGTTGTTTGGACAAAAATTCATATTGTGTGGTTATGATCGTAAATGATCTTATGTATAGATTCACAATGTGTAGTTACCAGTAGTGTTACAGACTTGGGCGTAAAGAATTCCCGGTCAATTTGAACTATTAATTTTGGTGTATCGGTCACTTGATATATATTACTTCGAAGAAGATGTTATAAGTTTAAATCAATGCAAAATTGATTGATGCGGTTTGAGTATATATTTATTTATATTGAGGGTCGATTTGACGAGTCAATGAGGCAAAATAACCCATCAAGTGTTGTTCTATATATACTCAGTGCTGTGGTATTTATAAAACACTTGGAACATAGAATCTTGAAAAAAAATGTAGCCCAATTAGCTCAATATTTTGTTCTATTTAAATCCACAATTGTCAATGAGCTTGAGCTTAACTGTACTAAACCCCATCATGGGATCGGAGTCTCTGCATATTTTTTTATGACCATTTCAGATTTAGTACACTGGTATTGATTTGTAATATATTGAGGAATATTGATCATGAGAGAAAAAAGTACTACTTGGAAGTCAAACCCTTGATTGGTTCGGGACACTAAATATGTCCTAGCTAATCTTCTTTGCTCCAAACCATCAAGAAAATCATAGGTTTCTTCACACAGTTAGCACCAAACAAAAGACTAGCGCGCAGTACTACAGTAAGCTCTCAAACAATCATCTATGGAAGCTTTAGCAGTTTCTCCAGAGGGAATATACACCTATGAGGATGAAGACATGTTCATGTCCCAGTTACTTGCTAATTTTTGTTCTGTCACAAATGATCTGAATCATCATGCTTCGAGCTCTCATATCCCATCTGCAAGTTTTCCTAGAGGCCATGACTGTTCAACAGCAACGAACATGGAAGGCATTTCTAACCTTTATTCTCGCAGAGTTATGGCCACAAATTACAATAACTCCGAAGCCTTTTACCCATGGGATGCCACCACCACTACATCCAACTTGTTTCTCAGTCAAAATGAACAAAATGCAAGCATGGACCGAGTACTGATGAGCAATGGCAATGCCGAAGATTTTGAAGTTATGTCCGAGAATTCTAAGAAAAGGACTTGCAGTACATCAGTAGATCATGTAAGTACATAATAGTCTATACTCTATAAAGCATATGTTCAGTAAAATGTAATGCCTTTTCTTAATTTTAAGTGATCCATCTATAATGACTGAATGTTGTGTATACAGATCCAAAAGAACACAAGGAATGTGAAGTCGAAGAGGAGTGATCAAAAGACTGTCTTAACTAGAATCTCTGAAGAGAGTTGCAGCTCAGATGAATCCATGAATGTTGATTCTCATCAGGAATTGAGTCCAAAAGGGGTTGCAGATTTTAACTTGAATTGCAAAAAGAGAGCTAGTAGGGCATTAGCAACTGATTCCCAAAGCACATATGCTAGGGTAAGTCGTAGGAACTTCTGCAAGACTACATAATTTGATTTCCGTCAATATCAAACTGATTATTTAGAATATATGTATGTTGCAGAAAAGAAGAGAAAAAATAAACTCAAGGCTCAGAGTTCTGCAGAACCTTGTACCTAATGGAACAAAGGTAAATAAAATAGTTGGTTCATTAGTAGCATATTTTTGGTGTAATACTAAATCTAAGGGCTTCTTCTCATACTAACTGGTTTTAGGGTACTACAGGTTGATATAAGCACATTGCTTGAGGAGGCTGTTGAGTATGTGAAGTTCTTACAGACTCAGATCAAGGTAATAACAACAAAAGATATATACATCGAAGACTAAATCGTCTAAAACTTGATGATCAAGACAATGCTCGATGTTTATAGTTGATACTAATTTTTTTGGCTATGGATTTTGCAGCTCTTAAGCTCTGATGATCTATGGATGTACGCTCCTGTAATTAACAATGGATTAGGCATTGGAATGGATGACTTGTTCAACTCTTGACGCTATGGAACAATCTGAGAGGAGACATTAGAGTGTGCTAGGAGGTTAAGCTGCACAGATCTTACAAGTCGGTAATTCAGTAAACATTGAGCCTAGAATCTGTGCACTTAGAAGTGCAAGTAACTGAGGCCATTATATTGCTGGAAAAGAAGAGTGGGATAATTGATTTCTAATATACTTCATGAATTTCTCACTGCTAAAGAAGTTGTACAAGAGCTAATAACTTTGTATTAGATACCAGGCTATGTTAATCCTCTTTCATCATCTCTGTTAGGATCATAGAATAGTTTCAGTGCAATCAATAAATGTTTGAAAGTTTTGAAACGCTTTGGAATACCGATGTTAAACAAATCTCACATCAAGGGAAATCCCTGTGTCAGCCACTTTCTGTCTTAGATTTACATATCGTCTTAATGCTGTCGTGTTGGCCATGTATGTGTGACTTGGTGTACCGTGTTGCCGGTTTGGGGTTTGGTCAACTAGTAAATTGTAAGTCCATGGACAGACATTATAAAACAAAACAAAATATGAAAAATAATAAATTTAAAACTTAGAGCAAGTCTAGTAGAGCAGTTAAATTATTTTGATCAAATTTGTATTTGACATATCTGTTATATGACTATTTGGGCACAATTAGCGCAGACCGTAAAAACAAATATTATTTATTTTATAAAAAATAATAATTAAAAATAAATTAAATATTAATATTACTCATAATTAAACCACACAATATTAGTTAGATAACAAATTTGAAGTAACCACAAATATCAACAATCTAATCCAATAAACCAATTAAAATAACAGTCATACAGTCATGTATATTTATAAAACCCTACGAAGAAGTTTTTTTATTTATTTTATTCTTTTCTTCTCTCTCTCTCCGAAAAGACGCAGTAGCAGCAAAAATCACCGACAATTTCACACGCCTTCATGGCCGGTGCATCACGACCTCAACGCCTCGCGACCTCAACGCCTCGCGATCTCATTGCCGCCGCTTTTCGGCCTCTCCTCCTCGGTCCCAAGCTCAACGTGGGCCCAAAAGAAAAATACAGTAGCAGAGCTACCAGAGCACAGTGCCTCCCCCTCCTCCGTTTCACGGCCTCCACCGTCACCCTCGACTCGCCCGAAGCAACCTCTACAGACGAGACGGGTCTATCGGGACTTCAAAATCAAGCATGATCCCGTCCCTAAAAAATAAAACTGGCCAAGATGAGACAGAATAGTGAAAAATTTAATTTTCGTCTCGTCTTGTCCCTTCCAGGATTGGATCGGATTGGGGATTTGCGAGATTCGTACCCACCCTTAGCCTAGAGTCCGTTGGGGTTGGGAACGTTTCTTGACCCGATGTGGGCTATATGGGTTATGTGTGATATTGGGTGTGCAATGTGCTTATTGGGCTATTTAGGCATGTTTGGGTCGTTGATGGGTGTGGTCTGATCCAGTATGAGCCGTTGATGGACTTTTAGAGTATGTGTTGTTTGGGCAAAAGGTTTTTGGGCCATATTTGTGTGGCTTGCTGCCGTTGCTGGGCAAAAGATGTGTAGGCTAAGTGAGTGGCTGACCCGATATATTTATGGATAAACTACATTAAAGGACAATTTAGAGGACCCAAATACACTCGAAGACAATGCCTCTTAATTTGGACAATAAATGACAAAATCTTACAAATAAAGACAAGTTGTTTGTAAGCTGCCTTGTGGCCGATATAAATTTACTTTCATATCCTGCTTTATTTTTTTTTGTGCATTTAATTATTTTAACATTTATTTTATCTGAAAATACTTCAAATTATTTTAATATTTTTTTATTCAATTTCGTTTCTTTTCAATATTTTTCAGTTTGAAAAAAATTTCATTCAATTTGTTTTGTATTCAATTTTTTTTCTTCCTTTAATAACAATGATAAAAATTCAAAAGCACATAGCATTATCATTAAAGATTCAATACCGAATCAAACACAAATTTTATAGCAATTTCAATACGAATTCACTAGAAGTTCTAATACAAATTGAGTAACAATTTCGATACAAATATAGTAGCAATTTTGATATACATTCCATAACATTTTTCAACCCGATAACATAGTAGCAGTTCTCGAACAAAAATGTAGTAGCAGTCCTAAAAACACAGTAGCAGTCCTCAAATTGAAAATATAGTACAATTCCAAAAACATAGTAGCAGTCCTCGAACCAAAAATGTAGTAGCAGTCCCAAAAACATAGTAGTAGTCATCAAACGTATTAACAGTCTCAAAAGCACTGCTACTGAAAATAAATAAACAAACACTGCTACTGAAAATTAAAAAAATATGACACTACTACACTACATAAACATTGAAAACATTGCTACTGAAAATTTAAAAAAAAAACACTGCTACTAAAAACTAAAAAAATATGACACTGCTACAGAAATATCGAAAATACTGCTACTGAAAATTTTAAAAAAAAAACACTGATACTGAAAATTAAAAAAATATGACACTGCTATAGAAACATCGAAAACACTGCTACTGAAAAATAAAATAATAATGATACTGAAGAATTAAATAACAGTGCTACTATAAAATATAACCCTGCTACTGAAAATTTTAAAAAAAACACTGGAACTGAAAATTTAAAAAGTACGACACTGCTACAAAAACATCGAAAACACTGTTACTGAAAAATTAAATAATAATGCTACTGAAGAATTAAATAATAGTGCTATTGAAAAAACACAGAACACGACATGAAGAAAATTGTGATGCTCACATGTACATAGATCAAACCTACAACTATCAGTTTAATTCCACTGAAAAAATAATCAATATTATGTTACTACAAAAACCATAAACCATGACTACGAAATCATGAAATAAAAAAATGGACAAACTCAAAAATTCAAACAAAAGAAATCACTGCTACTATGTGATATGAGGGCAGCTTTGGTTGAGGCATTCACAAATCACAACATCGACAAAATGACCAAATTTTGGCGAAATCACAATTGAGGCTGAACCGAAAGTGGACGAGCTCAATTGGCTCCTTGTGAAGCTACGACTACGAGGATTATGGCGGGAGAGAGATCAAACTCCGAAGTGGAAGCCACAACGGCATGGAGGCAGCACCGTGGTCGATAGGTAGCGATGAGTTCGGGGCTGCTACTATGTTTTGATCTCTTCACGGTGAGGCCGAAAAGAGATGATGTTGAAGGTCTAAGCATGACGAGGACGGCGATGGGAACTCGAGAGATGCGTCGATGATGTAGAGTGTGCGAGGTTTGAATCTGGAAGTGGTGTCGCGATGCATCGGTGAGAAGGGATGTCAGCGTGAGGCTTGGGGCTCGGGCAGAGGCGCTGCTGCTGCAATTTCTGAGGAGTGCGAGGCGGCGCAAAGGTGATCTTGAGGCCAAGGGAGGGCGACTGCGCGAGCTGATCTTTGATGTCGATGGAATGGAGCGAGTCAAGCTTGAGGCTGAGGGAGGCTCCGAGAGGCAAAGCCGAGCCTGAGGGGAGCGGTGCGAGGCGAAGTTGAGATCTAGGGTAGACGATGGCGGCGAGGAATGATCTCCGATCTCTGCTATTGCATATTTATGTCGAGAGCTTTTGGAGATAGAAAAATATGATTGCTACTTTGTTTATGATCTATGGTTTGTTTTATATATAGAATGGTAAAGTCTTAAATGTCTTATGTTTAATGGATTGGGTTTGGCTGTTATTACGTTTGGGATTGAGGTCCTATCTTTTATTATCTAAATTAGGTTGTGATTGAGTTTTTGTATTATTTATACTATAACTGTCTTTGACTGTCGTTTTCCCTACATTTATTTTTCGGCCCCTCATTTTTTTTATTTTTCTCGGGCTGAATTGCCAATCTTGCCATCACAATTCTTCATTCCACCCAATCATGTTAATCTTTGCACATAGCCGAACTGAAACACTACCCTTTCATATGTGATTTTAGGTCTCTCTTTTTTTTTTTCTAAATAGAGTTTCGTTCTTTTTGATTACCTAGGATTGAAATTATAAATTTGCGAATTCTTACCGATAAGTTGTCGACCTCGTCTCATTCCCTTTTTTCTGACTTGTACTTTATACACTTAATAGTAACTTAATGCAACAAAAACAACATCATAGAGAGCATAGATGAATCGATCTTTGCATCAACAAGAGTCAAAAGACTTTCTATAGAATAAAAATAATAGGTGAAGAATATATGCTTCACTGTCTTTTAATCGATGGAACAAAACCTTTCTGTCATAGCGCATCCACGATGCTCGTTGCTCCATCAATATGTACAATTGACGTTTTAAAAAAAACGTATGTTGGTGGGTAGATTTTGATAAAACCTTGCATGATGATTGAGCCAAACAAAAAGAGAGATTGAATCATTTAACAGTAGGATTACAATATATCCATCATTACTCGGATGCGTACGTGATAATTGAATTTTATCTTAGATAACTTAAACTACTTACATAGTTCTATCATAAAACACTTTAAATTCTAATAACCTGATATGTCGAGATTACATCCCCGAAAACAAAAACAAAAACTCCAAGTCCAACTATTCTTACCCCCAAAGTACCTATGGTGTCCCCTTGGACTGGCACTGTGTGTGCAACACTCTTTGGAGTATCCAAAAGGAAAGATTCTCAAGGTATCCCAAGAGCATGAATATTATTTCTGAATGCAACACTACGCTACTCTTAAAAATTATGCATTAGAGGAGTTAGATGCCCTTTCGCATATGAATACATCTCTCTCTTCTCTTTTGTTTTTTCCCCATATCAATTCTGTTTCCAAATGGGGATCATACGCACTTAACAGTTTCATATATGAAATATAATCAAGTGGCAGATATTTTCCCTCTTAGAAAAGAGCTTGCGTACGTATGGAGTGCAACATATGAGGACTACGCGGACGAACTGATCTGACCCAAAAATTTCGCTCATTTGGACCTTAATTTAGATGATTATAAGTTTATAACCAGCTGGTTATTTTATTTCTTAGTCTTACTAGTAATCATATACAAGCTAATTATTCAATACTATTATGTGTATCACGAGTGCACTCTTGGCCTCTTCGAAATGTGAATAGCCATAGCAGCCATGTCGATCGGGGCTAGCTGTACCAGTTCTTTAGGTCGTCGTAGAACAAAAATGGAGTCGATCTTGTTTAGCCGGCCAAAATGTGATGCTAAAAATAGAGAGACGAGGAGATGCTTCTCATGCAGAGAAGAAATCTATCAGATTACACAAACAGTCTCCATCAGGCTTAATTTACTTGAAAGATTTTGTTCCTTAAAACTTCAACACGAACAGTTCCAAAAACAAAGCTTACTTAGTTGGGTGGGTAGAGAAATCCGTAATCGATCGTGCAATGGGCGGCAGAGCATGCAATAATAATGATTAGGTGATCGATATATGGTGGAAGAAAATTAAGCAAGCTCAGTTTTACGCGTAAAATGAGCTGGTACTGGATCGATGAGGATTGGACTTGCATAATTTCATGTCATCAAATTAATTTGTTCTTCGATCTCGTTAGATCGTGTATTAGTGTATAAAACTATATATGAGCATGTTTAGTGCTATTAAGTATAATTTGTTTAGAGACAGATATTGATCAAATCATTCGTTCCCGGCCAATTAGTTTGTGTTTAATTAGTGGGGTGTAAAGTGGGGCCGTGAGAATGTAAACGACACACGAACACGAGCCAATTAGAAAACACAACACTAGGGTAAGTACACGAGCGAGTGGAAGCATGTCAAGGGGTATGACTCATTAAAGGTCCTAAAGGGGAGTGAATAGGCATTTACCACTTTTTCGTTTAATTCTGTCCCCGGGATAGCAAGATATAGTCATATCCCAGAAAGCAGGATACGAGTAATAGAGAGAAAAGCAGTAACGAAAGAATGACACCAGATGTTTTTGGTGACGCAGAAATCCTACAACCAGGATCAAAACTGCGTGCCCCTAACTCTTGAGGGACAAACCTTTCCACTATTTGGTAACTCACACAATTACAAGTTTCTGGCACTCTGGGGATATATAACCCTTATGCTATCCTGACTAGTCTACCCACTAGTACAAACAGAGCTACACTACTTTAATCTATGTGCTTACACTTGGAAAGAAACACTGAAGTATCAACTCAGATCTTAACTACACGTAAGTTAAATCTTCTTGATCAACTTCTTGGGTTGGGCATCTCCATACTTTATCTCAATGGAATGCACAATGCACAAATGCATATGAGTTTTGAAAACAGTTTTTATGCTTTAAGAATCCATGTCTATTATGCACATACAAGGCAACCAGAAGACATGGAAGGGGGGAAGAAGAGATAAGAGAAACTACACTCGAAAGTGCTCTCAAGAATACCAAAACAGAATAACCAAAACCCCCAAGTGTTTCACTCAACCAACCAACATCTCAGTACAGTTTTGACACCTTATATAGACATACAAAACAGCAGCAAAATGCAGCAAGTAAGTACAGCAAAGGAAGGGTCAAAGACCACAAGAAAGCACGTGAGAAACCAACAAAAGAGTCACCCTATAGCAAACCTAAGACTGTCCAGATTTGACACAACATTTAGAACACAAATTACAAAGTAATCAGCATGCTAAGAGGCCTAAATGCAGACCTAAACAAGGACCAATGCAGACCTAAAATCACAGCTTCCGAAGGGACACAGCCGAGTCTAGAAGGTGAGCAAAAACCAAGGCAGCTAAAGGTCTCACCTTAAAGAGCTAAGGTTGTCTAAACAAGGCAAAAGCTTCCTTTTCACTTGTACAAGAATAGCCCTATCAGTTTTCAAGGGAAGAGCACGTTTTGACACAGCAAAGATAAACCCAGAAAAACAGAGCCAAAAGCACTTTGACAAACAGAAAAAGACAAACCAGATTTCAAGAAAAACAGAGCCAAAAACACTTTGACAAACAGAAAAAGACAAACCAGATTTCAAGAAAACACATGTGAACTTTAGTCAACTTTCCCTAGGGATCTTCATTAAGTAAGTCAGTTTTCCATAGTCAAAGATCAACCAGATTAATCACAAGTAAACTGGAATTTTAGAAGTGATTAAAGCCAAGAAATATCACACCAGAAAAACGTTCCAGAATGTCTGGGATACATGCTCAGCTTGCTATCCTAAATGAAAACCATGTTATGGGATGCATGAACTACCTGATATCCCAAAGAGATAAGTAAGTGATGCCAACATCTTCAATCTCTTTTCTTGATGATCTTCAGTCCATTGTGTTTTGTCTATTGTCAAGGAGTTGCCAATAACACGTATGCCTTCACTCATTAATTGGATAATTGGCAAGATGAACGAACAGAGTTATGCATCGACGTACATCGATATATCCGATGCAGTCGACAATACTTGATGACATTGATCGAGGTCGATCAATCCCTCTGAGCTAGGGCAAGAGATCTGTAGAATCTCAAAAACTCACACTAGACATAGATGCTAGGGTTTAAGGAAAATAAGATTATCGCTCTCGCACTCATTCAGGGTAGATTCAAAATTTTAAATGAAGGTAGGCTGTATAATATTGTACAATACACAATTATTATTTTTTTAGAAAGCTCATGACTCATGAAACTATAATACACAACTTAGACAACGAAATGATTTAATATTTTTGTTATAAAAAATGAAAAGAACATACATCGGAGGAAATTTTTTTTAACTCATATGTGTCTTTCATTAATTACTACTACATCAGAAATGAAAACATTAACTCATGCAACAACCAATGAACATATAGGAGCCGAATTTAACATTCAGTGATTTTATATCATGAGAAATCACTCCAAAAAAAGGTTGAAGCTATAAAAGAACATAAAAATATAGGAAAAAATGTGGAGAGCACCTAAGAGTACGATGGCGAAGAAGAAAAATTAACTCTTATATGAGGGGAAAAATGGACAAAGATTAAGTAATCGAGACTGCATAGGCGAGAAAGTTGTGAGAAAAGAAGTGGTGGGAAAAAAATTAATTATAAATATACACATAATTTTTTTATTTTAAAAATACCCCAAAAATGCAGCCCACATTGCTCTTCACTTGCATCCTCCCCTGCTCTCATCTTATATGAGTCTTATGACAAGTAATAAATCACAAATTCACAATACTTTATTTTCTTCATATACTGTATATGAAGAGGAAAAGAAAATCACAAAAACGTGAGGATGTCAGCCAAGAATATTTTTGCGTGGAATTGTCATGGTATTTGTAATGAGACCATGGTGGAAGCCTTAAAAACCTTGATTAGGAAAAATAAGCCGGCGATGGTTTTCTTGACGGAGACGAAAGTGTTCAACCCTAGTTATATGAATTCTCTGTGACTTAAGCTTGGCTTTTTGAACTGTGAGGTTGTTTACAATGTAGCCTGTGAGGCTGTTTACAGTGTAGAGAGTGATGGTACGTAGTGGAGAAGGCCAATCAGGAGGCCGGAGTGGCGCTGTTTTGGAGAGACAAGATTCAATTTGAGTTTCTGTCTAAATCGCTCAATCATATTAATGTTCTAGTTACACACAATTAACTCTAAGGGAAGCTTTTCCACTAGCCCAACATTTTCACCTCTTCAATTTTTCCATATATTCCAAAATTACCTTCTTCTTCTTCTTCTTCTTCTTCTTCTTCTTCTTCTTCTTCTTCTTCTTCTTCTTCTTCTTCTTCTTCTTCTTCTTCTTCTCTCTCTCTCTCTCTCTCTCTCTCTCTCTCTCTCTCTCTCTCTCTCTCTCTCACACACACACACACACACACACACACACACACTATCAGAAAATAGAAGTAGCAGTGCCCGTCAACGTCACAGTAACTCGTCCGCCTCGGCCTCCAGACATCCCATAACTGTCGTCGCCCTGAGCCTTGCTGTCTCTAGGGCTCGTGCCTCGCCGTCTTCAATTATGAAACATGACATTTTTGTTTTGGATTCATGGAATCAAATTTTCTTTCATATCTCTGATAAATTGATTTGATCTGGATATGTATTGATCATTATATAGATTCTCAATCTCAACCTACTTTGTAGTTGTCGTCCTCCATAATCAAATTTCAGCTAATTAGACAAAAAAATCCAGATAGAGAACTAATAAATGTTCAAAGATTGAGAAACTAGACCAACAATTATTGAGATGCCCCAAGCAACCCAACTTACACTCTTATGGAAATTGGATGATTTGTCGAACTTATATTTCTACTGTGAAGAGGATTTGCTATCGGCCAATGCAAAATTTGTGGTATGAAGAAATTCCCACTAAGTGTTTGAGGAAATGCCTCAAAGAAGTTGCTATACAATGGTCGGTCCTATTTTCTCAATGTTTATAGGAAATTTGCAACAAACCTATGTTTAATTTGTTCTACGTAAGTGCCCAGTTTGGATAATGGGATTATGACATGTGATTGTTATAATGCTTTTGTTAATTGAAATTTTTGTAATGTGAAATGTGGTTGTTACGAGGATAGGAGTATCTAGTTGTTACGGGGGTGCTATGTGTTATCGAATCTATTATTTTTTTTTATTATGGATGTGTTTCGTTATGTTGATATATTTTCTGCGAACGTTGTATTTTTTGAATTGTTGTGTTGAGGTTTAGTCAAGTTAAGTTAGAATCTACAGTTATAGATGTTAAACTGAGTATTAGTTTACCCTGAATTGAGCATCAGTCAATGAACCTAGAGTCTAGAGACCTTGACGGTCAACCATCAATGGTCAAAGTCAACGGTCAATATAATCTTGACACCGATTGCAGGAATCTGGCCAATGTTGTCGGTCAACAATCAACGTTGGTGGTCATTGGTCAATAGAGAGAATATGAGAGAGTAATGGCATGTAGTTATTTATACATTAAAGTGAGGGTATATTTGTCATACAATACCAGAAAAAATACTTTATCCAACGAAATTAATCAAAACAGGTCGACGACTTTTTTTTCGTCGGCTATACTATACTATACTTAAGCCGACGAAGAAAAGTTGTCGTCGGCTCAAGTTTGACTCGTTGACTAAAGTATTTTAGCCGACAGGAAAAACTATGTCGTCGACTTAAGTTGAAAAAAAAATTGTCGGCTAAAGTCACACTTTAGCCGACGAAAATATTGTTTTTAGCAAACGAAAATTATGTAACTTTAGCCGACGACTGGGACATGTGTTGTCGGCTATACTTTAGCCGACAATATTTTTTGTCTTCGGCTAAAATCCTCTGGTTTAAATCGATATGTTTCATCCCAGTTGCAGTCTCTTAATCTCTCTCAACTCACCGCCCTCTCTCTCTGTCTCTGTCTGCCGCCCAACCGTCTGTTGCCGCCACCGGCCATAAATTCCTCGAGTAAAGTTTAAAATTTGAGATTTTTTTTTTGAATTTAGGGTTTAGGTGAAATTGTGTTTTTTTTAATGAAAATGTGTTTTATTTTCATTTTAGGTGTTGTTGGCTATTGTGAAAATAAAATTGTGCAATTGACAGATTCTGAAATAAAAACTACAGAGTCTGGGAATAGAAATCCAGAATCTACAGTTTTTTTTTCTTCTTCAGAAAAATTCAAACTTTAGCCGACGATATGCAAAGACTTTAGCTGACGAATTATAAAGACTTTCGTCAGCAAACGTCTAAAAAGTCGTCGACTAAAGTTTGCACTTTAGCTGACGACTGTTACTATATATTGTCGTCAGCTAAAGTAATGGCCGACGACCTTTAACCGACGAAAGTTCGTCGACTTTTACTTTAGCTGACAAAAAAGTCTAACAGGCCGACAAATTTGTTTCGTCAGGTAAAGTATATTTTTTTTTTGTAGTTATAGCGGGTTAGTGGGAATTAAATTTTTGTTAATTGGATAGCAGGAATTAAAAATTTTATTTTAGGGCCAGTGGAAAAAATTCCAATAAATTAACTAAACCACTGATGTCACCGATTGTATGTGTGTTTCTGTGGGGAGTAGTTCATTAGTTCTTAATTAGTTCATTTAATATAAGTTTAAATGATTAGGAGGGATTAATTAATTTTTATACTCCTTAAAGGATCTCTCCCGGGGAATGCAATCATTAATGACACTTACATTATCAAAATTTGTTGATTTAGTCATTAGAATGTCCACAACCCCAAGTTAGTCACCAGGTAATCATTAGTGTCGACTCTCGTGTATTGTCTTTGTCACACGTCGAATGAAACTTGAGAATTTCCGATTTCCCACAAACCGCTCCACTCTGTGCATCTCTTCTCAATATATGTCTTCTCGACATTTTCTTCTTGATGGCCTTACCATCAAAGTGCAAAGGTCACTTGGCAACCCAATAATCTAATTCTAGCCAAGTGATATGTTATATAGTTTAATACCTAGTCCAAAAATGGAAACTCATGCCAAACACACTCTAAGAAATTGTACACAAAAGAGTACTAATTAATTTGCATCAATTTGCCCCTATGGGAAAGAAAAACCTGCAATGATTATGGTTTATGAATACTAGTATTGACATGGAGGAAATGACTGGAGGCTCGGGTTTTGTTTTGAAGAAGTCAATGAGATGAGATCCAACCCCCGAAGGCATGAAGTCAATGAGTTCCTACAATTGTGAACCAAAGGGGGATATACTTTGTTCCTCAACTACTCTAATTAATGGAGCATACACTTTGTATGCTTTCACTCTCCAAAACTATAGGTCATATGGAATCTCTCTAACACTTAACCATTGTAACTGGATAACAAGATCGTGTTGATAGAGGGGACAATAATCCAGTCTGCAGATCACAATGTCTGGTTCCATGAAATTTCAGGGCCGAGAATAATTTCAAAACCCAGTTAGAGAATCTCGCAGCCTACTTTTTCATGTCATAATCAACATAGTGCTCTCACTCTTTCACTCCCCCCACGTTGTGTTGGTTGCCAGATATGTAACTATCAAATCCCTCCAACCTACCTAGCTCCCAAGAATCTCTCTTAGACCTTGTTTTGGTAAAGGACCTGTCTTTAACAAATCCTTCCTGTGTTATATTTTTCTGAGGTTATGCTAGTTTATTTCATAATTGCTCAAACTTGGTCCAACCTGAGCTGGACTTGAGCTCATCAAGGGCATTCCTGCAATTTGGTTACATATATGGAGTTTAGACTTGTTAGTGTTTACAATGCAAATGGTATATAGATATGATTAGATAGGATTTCCTTTCATTGAAAAATTCTAATGCTAATATTCTGCTGACGTTTGCCATACTGGGGTATAAATATGTCACTTTATTTCATTCCTTCCATGCAATCAGCACATCCAGCTGCATTCATCTATCTACTAGTTCATTAGTTTCATAGAAAACAAACCCTTTTGTTGATACATTCATAGGATCAAAAGAAGCACTATGGAGTATATGGGAGCTGCATCGGAGGGCGAATGGAGCTCACTTAGTGGGATGTACACTGCCGAGGAGGCGGATTTCATGGCCCGGCTGCTTGAAAACTGTCCGTATTCAAGCATGCCAGGCATGACAGTCCAGGATGCTTTTTGGCAAGGCAATGGAGAATCAACATTGCAAATGTCAGGCAACTATGAAGGTTCACATTGTCCCTTGGAAACTACTCACTCTAACTTTATCCCTTCAAGCAATGAAAGCTATTACTCGAGTCATTCTCACCCATTGTTGGTGCCAAACAACATTGCCAATAGCTCTTTGTCCATTGATTTTGGTATGGGGGATGTGAAAAACATCAATACCTACCTCAATGATGGAGATGATCATGACCAATGCTCGAACAAAGAGGAGAGTAAGGGCAACATCGAAGTGTCTGGTGGATACCGGCCTGAAGCCGTCAATCTTGAGAAGAAATCTCAAAGTAAACTTCCCAAGATTACTTCTCTTAAAAGATCTCAAAGCTCAAACAATGTGAGTTCCTAGCTAGAAGAAAAAGTAACAAGAACAGCTTGCTTTACATCAAATTGTTTTACTTGGCTCAAGTGAAACCATTCTCTAATCATGAATGCAATGTTGCAGGTTCAAGTGACCAAGAGGAACGTGAAGGCAAAGAAGAACCTGCAGGTTAGAACGAGCTACAGCGAAGAAGATGGAAATGCTGGCCTCAACAGACAGAGCTCAAGTAGTTGCTGCTCAGAAGATGACTCCATTGCCTGTAAGGATGTCAGTGGAGGGCTTAGTCCAACTTCAAGCTTGAGTACAAAGGATGCTGCAATCCCCGACTCGAATGGCAAATCAAGAGCACGAAGGGGGTCAGCCAGCGATCCACAGAGCCTCTATGCAAGGGTACGTATAAGCTTCTATCTGATCTCAAGAATAATCTGTTGCCTAGTAAATACATAAACTTCAACTAAAGTTTAAATCTTTTCTATCTTGCAGAAAAGAAGAGAGAAAATAAACGAGAGGCTCAGAGTTCTGCAGAACCTTGTCCCCAATGGAACAAAAGTAGGCAATAAGCTTTTAATATGGCCAATTTTTTGTGCTAGTCATTCATTCATTAGTTTCAAACTAATAATCTTGCTGTCTGAAATTGCAGGTTGATATTAGCACAATGCTGGAAGAAGCAGTCCATTATGTGAAGTTTCTACAGCTTCAAATTAAGCTTCTAAGTTCTGATGATATGTGGATGTATGCACCCATCTGTTACAATGGAATGGACCTCGGAATTGATCGGAAACTCACCACATCAAGCCAACCATAGAAAGATGAATGAGACTTTTATTTTCTTTTCATTTATATATTTGAATTGGCAATAAACTTTCATTTGGAACCAAGAACCGAACCAAACCAGAAGAAGATTAAAGGAAACAAGTAATCAGGAGGTGAAGCACAACCATGAAGTAGAATGTGCGCCAGGGAGGACGGAGTTAGGTAGTTGAATTCGAGTTAGCCAGGACATCCTGCGGCCAGTTGACAACCCTGCCGGTACAAAACCAACAAGGGGATTTAGCTGTGGAAAGAAGCAAAGGTGAATAACTGGTGCAAGTCACCAAAGCCCACAGAGGGACTCTGTTACTTGACTTGCTCACGTTCAATGCGAGCAACAACTGGAACCAGATGCCAAACTCAGCTTGAGCATCTGCTATTAATTCTGGAATGCACCTAGGGCTAAGCACCCAGGGTCTATTCTCTAAAGTGTCACGTGGCACAATCATAATCGTCCATTATGTCAACTATTTTTCTGTTTCAATGAGCTTATGATAAATCAAGTGCATGTGATCTCTCTATTCCCAGAGAAGAAACCGGTCGCCGACACTAGCTAATCACTAAGCTTTTACCTTCCAACGCTCCCACCGATTCCGGCCAATTCACAAACTTGGGCACCAACTCGGTCCTAAACCGCTCCAACTCATCCCCTCCATTCCTCAAACCTTCCCTATCTCGTCTTAAACTCTCACCCACCTTCACATTCACATGATCCAAATCAAATCCAGTTTCCTTCTTCACCGAGTCACCAAAAATTGGACCAAAACTACTCCGAGCCGCGGCGTATGGACCGGGTTAGACTCACACAGGAAAACCCATCAGGCCATTTGAGTTTGCAGAGGCTTTAACATATATATGGGGGAAAGGTTTAATTTTTAGGGTAGTTTTGGGTCTGTGAAGGAAGATGGGGTTTGGTGAGTGGAGTTGAAGAACAAAGAAATGGGTTTAGCTTGTGAAGGAGTGTTGTTACATTTTTGGGTGGTGGTATGAGAATTAGAGAGATTGAACGGACGAGAAGTTCATCTCTTTGTGACGGTCCAGGCCAACAATAAATACATTCAAAAGCAAAGCTTTTTAGCTTTTTCAAGACCACCATCGCTGACAAGTTCCTCGAATCGCAGGCTCTACCGACTTCGAATCACCGCCACAAGCTCCGCCTCTCTCTCTCTCTCTCTCTCAACGAACGAACAGATCGGTGGTGATTGGTAAAGATGATCACACATACTGATTTTAGCATAAGCTCAGTCAAAGATGAAAAATTTGAAAAAATCACTTAGATTTTGACATGTGTTACGGAAGAAATTTAGGGGGGTGTATTGTATCTGGAATTAGTGGCAATTTTAAACAAGTCCATGGAATCTGAAAGTCCAAGTGTATTCAAAACAGATTTTTAATAGTCCATAAAAGTCTAGGTGTATTCAATTAGGATTTTAAAAAATCCATATGAAGTCCACCAAAGTCTAGCGGTATTCGATTAGGATTTTAAAAAATGAATAGAAGTTTTAGGGTATTCAAAATTTCATTTATATTTACGGAATTAGAATGTCAAAGAAATTTGTGGACTTTGTAGGGTTTAGTATAAATAGCAGACTTCAACAATTTGCCAGCTGCTAGGGCAAAGATTTTGAGCGTGGGAAAAGTCTATCAAAGTTCATCCTTCTGAGCGTGCAAAGAGGTTGGTTCCCATCATCTTGTTTTCTTGATTCTTCTCTATATTTGCCTAATTTATTGTGGTATCAGAATTTTGGGTTATGTTGGTTTTTGTTGTTGAACAAAATTTGGTCTCTTCTCGAAAGTTTGTACTGTTAGGGATAGAAATCTATTCTTAAAACCATGTCGATCGAGCGATGGTGGGCTCTGGTTTGAAAGTGAAAAAGTGCAAACCATCAAAATTACTCGGCTTCACTTTTCTGTGTCATTTTCGTTTCACACGTGTTATTCCTCTTCCATTCTTATCAAAATTCTGCGTCACCACCATATATATACCATTTGAATCTCAAAGTTAACTATACGTTCTGTTACTCACTAACAAGTTGTTAAATTATATAAATTTCCTTGAAGTCTGTTTATATATAGTTAACCATATATATATATAGTTAACTATACGTATAGTTAAATTTATATATAGTTAACCATATATAAATTTCCTTTAAAGAGTGTTAAATTATACATTGATGTCATACGCCACAATTTGTTCTTCGATATATAGTTTGTTCGTTCTTCCTTAATTTACTTTTCTGGGATACACATGCTGCTTAATTACTTGATGTCGACTGAGCACTGTTACTGAAGTTTTACATATAAGGGGAATCTTAGATATTTCAAGAGGTATACTTCATTACTCTTAAGTTGGATATTCATAAGATGCTTGATGAAATATGAAAATATCTATAGCTGACTTTTCTGATATTTCCAACAAAACGTACACCTGTTAAGATTGCATCTGTCATTTTCCAAGTTTTGCTTTTTTGCTTTTCTGGTTAGGGATTTGCATAATCATTATCAGCTGCTATTAATAGAGATTTTTGGTATTAATCACAATGTGTTGTTTGGACCTATAGAACACTTGTGCTCTTTATGTTTGTTTCAAGTGTGTTTATTGGTTTCTATATACTTGATTGATCTCAAATAAAGTAGTTTGGCTTTTGAATATCTTTCCTGAGTGTCGCTGTAATCAAGTAGTTTGGCTTTTGAATGTTCTACTTTGAGTAGCTAAAGAAGAGAAACTTTTGAATCATAGATGTGAGATTCACAAGGAAGTGGTAAACGAAAGGATTATAAAACTTGGGCCGCAGAAGAGAGCAATGTTTTGCTTCAACTCATGGTTGAAGGAGCTAAGCTTGGGTTCCGTGATATTAATGGTGTAATAAGCAAAACAACAGTAGAAGCAAAGTTACTTCCTAAGCTTAAAGAAAAACTCGGTTATGATGTAACTTTCAGCCATTACCAAAGCCGAGTGAAATGGTTTAAAAAAGAATACACCAATTACTCCCAGCTTATGCGTCACAGTTCTGGGTTTGGGTGGGATCCGATCACAAAGAGATTCACTGCCGCTGATGAAGTATGGGCTGACTATTTGAAGGTGAGTTTAATGTCTTGTAGTTTTATTTTATTAGATTACTAATTATTTTGAAGGTTTACCATATTGACATTTTTGTTTATTATCTTTCAGTCACATCCAACCCATGCACACTTTCGGACAGAAGCATTTCCAGACTATGAGGATTTGAAAATTGCAGTTGGTAATGGAACTGCAACTGGGATGGGCTCAATCGGTCTAGGTGATGATACAGATGCCACAACATATGAAGCAGGTGAGAACGGGTCTTGGGAAGTGGGTGGTATAGATGACTTGGTCTTTGATCAAGATAATTACACATTTGTGCCAAATGAAAATGAGTCATTGGACCAAGAAAACTTGCCATCTCTTTCCCAACAACGCACCCCAGCCAACAATGCACATGCTTCAGCACATAGCAGGGTTCAAGGGAAAAGAAGTAGAGCTGATTATGAAAAAAGTAGCAGCTCAAAAGGGGCAGCATCTCAAGCTGAAGTTCTACAAAACTTGTCAACTGGCTTTGGTAAAATTGTCACCACTTTTGATACCATTTGTGGCATAATGGAGAAGAGAGAATCAAGAGACACTGAATGTTGGATTGCTGTTCAAGAGACCCCAGGATTGACTGATGAAGCTAGCTTTTTTGCGCTTAGGTTTCTTAACACTAAAGCAAAGCAAGACATATTCTTGAAGATGAGTCCAGACCAACGACATAATTGGATCACTTGGGAACGAAATAATGCATGAGGCTAACAAGCACTATGCTATGGCTTGATTGTTTCTTTGATGTGTTTTTGTTTGAATAAGGATTTCTTTGAACAATTATGCTTTCTTTAATTTATTGCAACTTGAGGTTTTTCTGAATAATTATGAGTTCTGGTTTGCTTTTGAATGGATGATCTTATGAATAGTAACATTGTTCATTTTAATTGTTTAGGTGATTTCTCTAAGCACGATATCTGAAATGGATGTGTGTGGATTTGATGAAGAGGAAGAAGAGTTTTACGAGGTCATTAGAATTTTGTTAATGGCAATACAAGCAGTTGTTTATATGTTATATGATCTTGTGCGCAGCATACTTGATGAACGTATTAGACGTCCGTTGACTCGACGACCAGTGACATCACGTGGATACATATATATGGATAAGATACTGGACAGCGACCCTCGTATGTTTCGGGATGTTTACAGAATGTATCCTGACGTATTTCGAAAATTGTGTGCCCTCATCAAAGAGAAAACACCTTTACGAGATACCAGATACATTTGTGTTGAAGAATGCTTGCTACATTTTTACTTGTTGTCGGTCAAAACAATCGATATAGTGAACCTCGGATGATATTCGAGCGATCTCATTTCACTGTTAGCAGAAGTTTCAACAAAATCTTGAAGGCCTTAAATACAATAGCTCCAGAGTTTATGGCAAAACCAGCCTGATCTTTAGGTGCATTCCAGCCTGATCTGTCTTTAGGACCATTTTTTTTCCCTTTCTTTTTTCTTCAAATTCTTTTCTCTCTTTTGAGTCAAATGTGTGAGATAGAACCATGAGATTGTAAGATCCATGTAAGATTCACCTGGAGTGAGGCGATTAATACATAGATATTAAGTTCCATATCCTGAGACATGAAACCTATATTGCTATTGACAGGATATCCTGAGACAATGTAACTTGGTGAAAAACTTAACTGCAAATGGCATGGTACCAACATATACAACCACATCAGCATGCAATGACCATGAAAGTGGAGCTCATAATTTCGAAGCCGAAAAAACTAAGGGCTACTCAAGACATTGTTTTGTGCAAATATGAGGTAGAACTATGACATCAAGTTAGTTGCATATTACAAGAAAGTAAAAGACAAAATGACATACTTCAAAAACAAAAACAAAACAAAAAATACAGAATGACAATGTAAACTTATAAAAGATTTCAGTATTTAAGGATGTGATAGAAGTGTACGACACTACAGCTAACCTTGCAATCCACCTTACTCTCAAGGGATTGGCATATTACATTCCTAAAGAAGAAGACAAATTCTAATCTGCATGCATTTACAATCCAACAAGACGTAGGGGAGCATGACCGTAGGGCACTATGATTAGGTCAAAATTCCGAGACTTCAATAAGAGACGGATAATGTTCGTATCCAAGATGCACCACGTAAGATTTGAAAGAAGGACCCAATGCTGGGATGTGCTTTCTCATGCTCGCTCTTCATTCACATGATTGGGAACTTCAGCTTGGCTGTCCAGAGGCATATACTGCGCCATTATAGCTCTGATTTCTGAGTCCATGTATGACTGCAAAAGTAACAAATAAGGTGTCAAAAACCAAGAATAGACCAGGTGAAAACAGTTGTGCCTGCTTTTGGAAGTCCAGAAGCATCTTAGTAATCATCTGTAACTATTACAATTCACCATAAGTGAAGAGCAAGGGATTACTATGAAGACACAAAAAAAGCATAAAAATGTAGGCCAACCAAACAGTCAACAATAATCTTGAAAGGGAACACACAGCCATCAATCAGTTTGAGTTGGACTTGACAACTACTTTTCTCTGGCCAAATATATAACTACACTTAAAATACATGAATCTCATATTGCATATACTTTTGTCAATTCGGACATGAAAGTTTCACTAGATACAGGATACTTGCTTAAACTCCTCTCATTCATAGCAACAAGCCTCCTTTTCATAAAAGCATCTACAAAAGGAAGCATTTGACCATACTGACTTCTTCCAAAATTAAACATCATGTTATGAGTCCAGGAACTGCTACAATTTATCAATTGTAGCGAGTTATCAAGTAACAGTTTTCACAGTTAGGAAGGCACGCCAAACTAATCAATCATTTGAGACTCGATGATTAATAATGACATGTGCGTTTGATAAGAGATAAGAAATACATGAAACTTACCCGTAATCGATACTTGTACACAAGATATGCTCCAGCAGAAGCCATTGCCAAGCCTATTAAAATAACCCACACAGCAGCCCATGCAGATGACTTTGATCCACCAGAAGTCTTACCTGCAGATTTTAAGAACAGCACGTCAAAACAAGTACTTGCATCATGCAGATTCAGAACATATGTATTCTAGAATTAAATGATGCTGGACTCACTTATGCAGGTATCGTGGTCTCTGATATACAAAAGATTTCCGCTACACAAGCAGTCATAACTTCCCCAGGTGTTTTTACAGCTGCATTCAGGGCACTGGCAAGCTTTCTTCTCTTTGCACTCATCGACATCTAGAAAAAGAAAAAAAAACTAATGTTAGATAGGTCCTACATAGTAACTGCAAAGTTGCTTGTTTCATTTGTAATGGTATGAAGTCCTATGAGCTAATAGTAGTTCTGAACACCTAGCTAAAATAAAAATAAATAGGAATATTAAGCATGCGCAAGGAAAATTCATATGCTTAAAAGTTCATGTATGACTATTCATGATAGCAAGGTTCATTCACGTCTGAGTGATATATTCCCTTGGCTTGATAAAGTATTCACTGACTTGATGAAAAGTATGAAGATTTGAAGCAAATAAGTCAATACGGGTATGCACCAGGTCTGGGTACAATTAACCAGTAAAGTTTAAACCAACTAAATAAGAGGCCCCGAATACTGTTTGCAGTTAAATCAAGACAGCAGCACAAGATGTTTAGCTTCTCTTACCCAGGAGGTCACTTGCACTGCAACCCTCCATCATCCTGTTCATAAAAACATGAGTTTTTAATCTGATAAAAAACATGAAGGAAGTATACAAAACTTTCCTACTGAGAATAAGTATGCATAAAAATCACTCACCGCACAAGCAGTGAATGCATGCCCATCTCGAGCTTCATGCCAACAACCTCCATTGTTTACCTTGCACCTCCCAGGACCGCTTGCTGGAATCCAAAGGTAATATTCCTCGATAGAATTATAATCCGGACAATTTTTTTTTTTGGCAAAAATAAAGAAAACCAGCTATGCTCTTACTAAAAGGAACAATAATAAGAAAATATATTATATATGATTGCAGCTTGTCATTGATTGGCAATCCACAACAGCTATGTTTATAGTCAGGAAGTATTTCAGTCAGTAATGTGTACATGTACAAAATAATGATCTTTAACAACTGATATAATCGTATGCGCAACTAAAAAATCAGCACTTTTTACCACACACAAAAAGTCAAAGTTTCTTTACCTTCACAATTAGTGTAGCCATCTCCTTTGAACTGCACACCATCAACCAGAGGGCACTCACATACCCTCCCACGAAAAGTATCCTGAGTTTCAAATGAAAAAATAAACGGTTAGAATATTTGATCATCTCGTTTATCAAAGGACGTGTGATAACTCAGTAAGTCACAATTTATACCTTGCAGGCTGTAAGGTTGGCAGCTTTGTTTTGCCAACAGCCACCATTATTGTCCAAACACTCATTTGTCTCAACATCTAGCAAAACATATTGAGCACAGCAGTTGAATACACAAACAAAAAAAACTGATAGACGTAGCAAAACACCATACTCACAGGTAGAAAGAGGGACTAACCAGTACTCAAGCAAACAGCAGGCTCAGTAGTTTCTTCAAAACCAGAACAGATGGCTTTCAGAACAGCACCTTTCTCTAACTTCCCTGCAAAGAAAGTATATGAGGAAAGCTCCAGGAATATAGTCTAAGAAATATAAGAAAAGAAACAAACCTCGGTATTGTCGATTATTGACAACAAGTGTAGGCAATATGGTTACGTCACCTCTTGTTCCTTTCCCAACCTACAAAAAGGAAACATGTCATGAAAGAATGAAAATACTAGTATCACAAATATGAAGAACTGGAGTAAGATGCAACTATTATTCAAAACATAGGGAAAAACATCCATAAACGACGTGATATGGGGTTTGAGAAGAAAATGTTATTCGTAAGAGACAAATACCTGAGCATCTTGCTCCTCTTTCAGTACAGAGTTTTCAGAGTCTGCAGCTGGGTCTCCCATACACTTCTCGATCTTCTTATTATCAAGCCCTAATAACACAGCACTAACATATTCAATATTCAATTACACTCATGTAGATCTAATAATGTCAGATGCAAGTTAATTATTTACCGAGAGACTTAATGACAGATTCAGCACATTCCTTGTTGTACTTTTTCTCTTTCATGGGACATCTAATTTGAAAATCAGTCACATAGTCCCACCATACCCAAGGCTTTCTAGTCTCATTTGCCACTTTAAAAACACATAGCTGCCTCAAATTTTCAAGAACCACATCTTTCCCTTCATAACCAGTGCTGAAGTCTTGTTCAGGGTCAGGAGCACAATATCTTCCATGATTGATACACTGGGACTTGCACTGTTTGCTTGAGGTAAATGCCTGGGGACAGTACCATGTTATATAATGCGGTGTGAACTGAGTGTAACCACCTTTTTCAAGTATCTGGGCTGCACCCCTAAACTCCTTCGTAAATTCCATCAACATGTCACACTTAACCCCACATTCATCATTACTGTTGGTCCATAATTCATATTCCACACGATCATCTGGGTGAGGCACAGCTTCTCTCCAGTCAAGGTTCACATTCACCATATCACCAGAGCTGATTGACTTCTTCAATGTTTGACCAAAAGTTTTCTCAATGAGAGCAGATGGTATAGTTATATTCTCAATGTACTTGGCAGTCGAAATGTCTTCTTCCGGTGTGTCCATAGTTATTAATGCCTCTTCTATATCATCAGCGACAAGAACAGCAGAAGCTCCAGCCTTCTGGGCATTCCACACCTTCAGGGCAAAGAAGCAATCTGGAGCACCAAGACCATTTCAAAATAAGCAATGGTTAATACCCAGACAAGGGAGCAGCAGTACTAGTACTTATACTGTAAGAGTCTGTTAAGAAAAGGTTGATGCTGAATAAACATTTAAACCTAACAATCAGGAGTCCAATTATGAAAGCAAGTACGCTGATAAGAAGGAGAAAAAGTACACCACACAAAGGGCACCCAGTAGAGATGCAATTAGTTATGACCTAATAAGATAAGCAAACAAAGACAAAGTAATAAAAAAAAATACAATTCACTTATCCCTTCAATCAACCAAATGCAAATATTTAACCTTTCAATCTTCAATCTACGTTAACAGTATTACAACATAAGACAAGCATACCCCTTCCGGCCTCTTTTGTTAGACGTCTTATATGTACTAAAAGAAAACATATTATCAAATACATTAATAACACCAACTCACTAGCATTTACAGAAAGTTTAAAATTGAGTAAAATAGGAGGAATATGATGAGGAATTTTGCATGGGAATTAGCTTTCCATCCATTAATCGAATCTTTTTTTTAATACGAAATTAGTTCGACCTTTTTTCAGCGGACTGAACATCAGAATAGGGGTGCTAAAAATCGTCTTATTATGCCACTTTTTTTTTTAAGATTTAAATAAAAAATTTAGATTTAGTCCTTTTTGCGAAGCTGGAATTCAACTTCATTTGGGACGAATTTGAATCAGAGAATATTAGTCCAAAGGACCCTTTCCTGTTAAAATATTAAGTTGGATAAAAAATGAAACAGAAGCCAAATAATTTTCCAGCAATATAGTTCACTGCTAGGCCACCTTTATTTATTATAAAAAAAAGTAGCTAGGTATGGAAGGAGAAGACAGAATATTTTCCAGCAATACAGTTCACTGCTAGTACATTATACTTGAAAGAAAAGAACAGAAGAAAAGATAAAAGACATGAAAACTTTTCAGTCTTGTTTCAAAGGGAAGTAAGAAAGTTGGAAATTCTCTTTTGGCTGGAGTATACTAAAACCAGATATCAGACGAGCAGCTCCCCAGTAAAAATAAAAATGAAATAAGCAAGCTTCTATACCCTAACAAGAACCAAAGTTTTCTGTTCAGCATAACACGTCCATAATCAACCAAAGAAAAACTGAGCTAAGCTAAGCACAACAGGTCCTTGATCGAGCCACAAAATCAACTTAAGCTCCAAGACCCATACAAGCAAAGAAACCACACAACGAATAGGTAAACACATCCATTTATCCTCAACTATGGCATTCAAAATATCCAGAACTAAAAAGACTACCTGAATCAACCATAAGAGCCGAATTAACCCTCAAAACTCATAGTAACCAATAAAACAGTCAAAAGGGTACCTCTCACTTAAATCTCCAAATCCACATACTGAACCTCAATACTGATACCAACAATGAAAATCACCCTAATAGAGGCAAAGGATAGCTCCCAATATAGCTAAAGAAGCTCAAAACAATCAAATTACTCAGAGCCGGATAAAGGGTACCCTCTTAATCCACCTAAACATAACACATACAACCTCAAAACAATCAAATACTCATAACCAGATAAAAGGGTACCTCCTAATCAACCTAAAACTAACAAAGACAACCTCAAAACTCTTAAACCACAATCAAATAACCCAAAACCACAAAAAGGGTACCTCCACGATCGACCAATAAAAATGTCGGCAGAGCTCCGGGACTCGATTTGTAGGACAGCCCAAAATCAGAGAACTCCTTACATCCCTTCTGATTCTCCTTCGGATAAATAACAGCTCCAGACATACTACCCCCATACTGAGGAATCCCAAAGTTGCCAATGGCACTATCATAAGTGCCCTTGATTTTATCTGGGGATGTCACCCTCAAGCTATTCTTCTCCACCACGAACCTCGCAATCGACAAAGGTGCCATAGACAGCACCAGAAACCCTACAAAGAGTCCCAGCGCTGATCTCTGAACCTCCATAACAGAATCACCACAGAAACAAAAAATAAAGACTGGATTTTGAAATGATTCTATTGAAATCCAGATAGAAAAGAAAGGAACTTTATAGTTTTAATAACTTTTCAGTACATAATAGTTTGATGGGCTCCCTGAGAAAACCGAAAAGATACAAAATTTACTGAAGATAAAGAAAGAAACGAATCTGGGTTTTTTGTGTTAAATAACGTGTGGTGTTGATGATAAGCGTGGTTTTGGTGATGAAGATCTCTCTACTGTCTTTAGAGTCCGATTTCTATAATCAGAGTCTTTTTTGTTCCCAACCAACTGATGGACTTAGATAATTAGATTGCATCATTTCTCAATAGGCATATGCACAATTAGATGGGGGGAGATTATGACGCCGTATGATGTTCCGGAACTACCCTGATTAGAAATTCTCGAGGCTCAAGGAAATGGAGTGGTAAATTGGTAAAGTTGGAGTGAGTAGAAGTCTGTGTACCAAACATTTTGTACACTGGTCTAGACTTCAACGTTTTTTGAGAAGCTCCATCACGAGCTTCTTCTACACCGTAGTGTGAGGTCAAGGTCGTCGTCTTCACGGCCACCATTGGCTTGGCACGACTCTATTGGGTGACCTTGTTTATTCTAATATCGGAGTGAATCACATTCTAGCTTCATGATAGCATTCTATTTGTTTTTTTAAAGGGTAGCATTCTATTTGTTAAGCAATGAAGTTCATTAGAGAGAGAGACTCATTTAAGTAATTTAGTCTTTAAAATACTACATTATCACATCATATGAGCTAATATTGTACAACCTTTTATTTAATTATGCAAGATTATTTAATTATGCAAGAAGACGTTTTTGTTAGAGCCGCCATAGTGAGAAACGAGAGAGAACAAAACAGAGAGAAGTGAGATCTCGTCCGGCGGCCTACCCTCATGGTGGTGTTGTTCGGCGGGCTAGGCTGACCCAAGGACGTCGTCGGAATAATCCCAGGCGGAGTTTGGAGCAGTGGCTTGGTATCGTGCAACGAGGTTTCGTCAAGCTGGTGTGGTGGTCGGCGACCCTAGATCGAAGGCCGAGCGGTTGTAGGTGTGACTGTGACTCATCGGGGATGGCGACAGTTGAGGTGGTTGCCTCCGATGCGGCCAGATCGGAATCCTTTGTGCTGATCTGGTTGGCGGATTTGGATGTCACCGTAAGAAAATGGATGCAGGGCTGAGGGAAAAGCGAAGATTCAGAGGGGCGGCGACACTGGTTTAAGGTCGGGACGGACGCTCAGCAGGCGATGCTTTCTTGTACGGGACGGGCTGTTGTTCCTTGCCTGAGTTCGAAATGTGGGTTCTAGGCTTGGGCTCATGACCCATATCTTTTAGTTTTATTTAGAATTTGTTTTTTGTGTGTGTTTTTCATGTTGCAAATAAATCCTCGAGTAGCGAGGTATATCGGGTGATCATGGCGATCTGTCTGTGTGTGCACTCTTTGTACTTTGTTGATTCTAGGTTGGGAGCGATTTATGTCCAAATGGGTGCTCCCACCTAGTGGTCGGATGGGAGGTAATGTCGACGTTTGTCGGCAGCAGGTTGAGAAAGCTGATTCAGACCGGGTACTAATGCATCGCTTTCGCCGGAGAAGTTTCATCGTTCAATGTTGCTGGGAAAGTTGTTCGTTCTTTCTAATTTGTTGTCATTACCAAGAAACATATAGAATAGCCATTGAGGAGTTGTCTCTGTTAGGTGGTGCGTATTAGTTTACATAGTTTTTGTAGGATGTCTTGTTATTATTCCAGATATTTTATGTGAGTTTATTGTAATATGGGGTTCATGTTTTATATCCCCCTCCTATGTATTTTGCACTCATTAATCAAGGCTTGAGGGCTGCCGCACCGCCCTTATTTAAAAAAAAATGAAGTTTATTCAATTTTAGTTTTTTGAAAGATGAAATTTATTCTATATGTCTTTATGTCTTCAGAAAACAAAGATAATATGTATGTATTAGATGAAACTCATGGAAGCAAGGAGGTGATGGAGCACGTGTATCTATTCTATTCTTTGAGGTGTGGGTAGATGTTTTAAGGTTCTAAATGGTGGTTTGAATGAGGTGTGAGAAAAGAAGATCAGGAAGGCTATTGGAGAATTCAATAGCTATGATCTCTTGAAGCTTCGGTATGAGCAGCAGTTGCGGATCAAGGTGATGTTGGATTTGCATTGTCCGGTGGTGGTGCGAAGGAAGTTCAACTTTTCAACGGGTTTGTCGGTAATTCTTTCTTTTCGGTATGATTCTTTGAAAGGTTTTTGTGATTTGTGTAATGCTTTTGTGCATGTGGATGGAGTTTGTCCAGTTGTGGCTGCCCAAAATGCAGGTTCGGCAAGGGAAGCTACGGGAGGGGGTTCAGCCGCTGGCAAGGTTCTAAACAATGATAGGCAACCCGGTGAGGGTACCTTCTAGCGGTTAGGCGGGGATTAATTAGATTATAGGCGGTTTCGATGTGGTTTGTATTAAATATATATTAATTGATATATATAATAATAATAAAAATCGTTATAAAGCCAATTAGACATAATTATAGACACAGTAACTAAATAAACATATCATCGAGTCTTTATTATAAGTCACATGACACAATGTTAAGACTTTATAGTCTTTACAATTCATCTATTCACACAATAAAAAACCTCAACACAATGAAAGGGTACAAAGTGAGGAGATCAAGGTTAGTCGCGATTGACTGTCACAAGACAAGACTTCAGAAACATTGTGTCACGTGTCAATTTGGGAATTTAGGGTTAGATCCCTAAATTTTAAGCTTTTATATTTCTGGAAAAAGAATAAAAATTGACCCGCCTAGGACCACCAATAAAAACAATTAAATTAAAAAAAATACCCGCCTAGAAGGAAAAAATAATTTTTTGCCCGATTTGAGACAAATTCAATGATGGGCGTCCGCCTAAGCCAATTTTTAGAACATTACCCGCCGGTGGCGGCTGTGGTATCTGTGGGAGTTCCACCGAGGTTCGAGGGTGTTCAGTTTGGTCCTATGATGAGATTGATGCAGGTTGTGCATCAACAACCCGGTGGTGATACCTGACCGAGTGTTTGCATGTCGGAGGTGGTGAAGGAGGGTCAGGCAACACTAGCAGTGGCCTTTACGATGCAGCGCCAAGAAATTCAGGGCATGTGGCAGCCTTGCAGGATTCCTTGGATATGGTGTTGTCACATGCAAACTTAGTGCATGACAACCCTTTGTTTAAATAAGGTGGCATGGCTCACAAGATGACAACTCAAGTCTCAATGGAGGGGCAAATTCTTATTTCAAGTCCAATTGAAGATTTGGC
The DNA here is from genome assembly GCA_946800695.1 of Geum urbanum. Lineage (NCBI taxonomy): Eukaryota > Viridiplantae > Streptophyta > Magnoliopsida > Rosales > Rosaceae > Geum > Geum urbanum. Next base: position 4,848,666 of record OX327007.1, on the reverse strand, counting down.
ACTTTCTTCTTCTATCGTGGGACATGCGTTTGGCAGTACAGGTTCTCAGATTACGAGGATGACTAGGCAAGTTTATCCAAGATCGCTATGATATCGAGCACCTTGTAGAGGCATCAAGAGGACTCAGTGAGAAGAGAAACTCAAACTGTCTTCTAGAGGCGGACTTGGTCATTGTAAATGAGCTCACAAAATTGAGTCTTCTCAAAAGAAGGTAGCTTGTGATCTAGCTGCACTGGCAAAGGAGCAGATCGAGCAGGATGAGTGGTGAATGATGCTGATGTGGTTATAGGTGGCATAGTTGGATAAGGTGTGGGTCACGGGATATTTTTTAATTTTGACATTTACTTAATTTTATCATCTCTAATAGATATGTCAAAATCCTACTTGGAACATACATGGATGACATATATGAAAATTCTAGTCAAATTTGACTTGAGTAAATGAATATGTCAAATATTTCTTTATTATTCTTTTTTTCTCTTTTCTATTCTCTCCCCTTACTTTTTCTCAACTTCTCATCTTTAAATCCTGTCTTTTTGAATAAAATAGTATATTTATTTGACATATCGGTTGGAGCTAAAATATGTCAAAAATGACCAATTGTCATCTCATACTTCAAATTTGAGTTTGGCCAAATAGTTTTGACATCTCCACTAGACTTGCTACTAGGTACTTGTTTAAACTAATCAGTGTAGGTTACTTTAGGAAGTTCTTTTGATCATGTCGGTACCCAGTAGACTTCCTAAATTATAACCTATCATTTTCATTAATAGACTACCTTAAAAAAATTTCTTTAAGGGAAGTATGGAACCCACTTTGTTTCCCCAAATAATCCGATTATTCCTATTTTGACATTTTAGTTTAGAGAAAATAAAATAATTTAAGGTTATTACAGTAATCGATGTTGAATGAGAAACGTAAACGCAATAATTGTAGACTGAAACTGTATCTTTATTAATTGATAGATGGCTACATGCATTACAATTAACTACAGTTAATATCCCGGTGAATCAGGTTTCGCTAGAATCTCTACTTCTAATCTAATTATGAAAAAATACATACCGGAAGATCAAAAATATACTTTCATTAAACAATTGACAATTTTTTTACAATAAAAAAAAGCATCTTTTTCTTCTCCCAGTTTTTCGCGGCAGTTCACTATTTTCTCCTTTCCACCACTCTTCTGCAGTTTTTTCTTGATGATTTTTTTACGTGCAACGTACCACCTAAAATTATACAATTTTTTTCAATTCCTTCTAATATGGTAACACACACATTGTATCTGTATTTTTTTTTCTAATATCATTTAATAAAAGAAATAAAAACATGATATCAATGGTGTTAAAAGGGATTTCCACCTTTCCTGCACAACACAATAAATTCTAATAGATTATTAACGACAACAAATGATGTGAATTCAGTATAATTTAAATTCAAAGTGTATGGTTAATTGTGTCTATTTCAAACGGTTACAAAGTTTATGAGAGTTCTTGGTGTTGATTTAGTATAAAAATTAAGTATACAGTAAAATCTTTATACAATCATATTGTTGGGTCAAACATATTTTATTCTTATATAGAGGTCATTCGTAAATGGAGATATATTTAAATTTTAGATCACAAATATCACACAAATATTAGTGAAATAATTTATTTGTATTAGCAATTGTAAAACATAAATATGAGTTATAAGATACCTGAAAGCTCAAATATGGGATAACTAGAAACACAGATAATCACTTCGATCAAATTACTACAAAAATATATTTTAATTTTCTTAAATCACATTATGTTTTTTTTGTTATTGACAATTATTACTATATGGAGGCAAGTTTTTTATATGTGAGACTAAAAAAGTTTATAACTTATTACAATGTGGAGGTTATTTCTATTTATAATTGATCCTAAGTTGTGATTGAGATTTTTTATCACTATAAAGAGGTTATTCTTATATAGAGTATTCCTAAATCGAGGTTTTACTGTAAAAGGAATGGATGCCTATGTTGATCCCTGCTAGACACCAACAACATACATCCCCCAGAACTTAGAGTATATGCATCCATATAGCACTTTCTATTGGGCTTGCATTTCCTGTTTGAGAAAGTGCAATCACTATTCATTGAATAGGAGGTGTTATTCCTATTTTGCGTGCAGCGGCACAAAAAATAGCACATCCTATTACTATTAATTAATTATAAATTTTTAATTTCTTGGTAAGATTTTTAATTAATAACACGTGTCGTTATCGTCTAACTTATTGGACCACATTCCCAGTAAGATTTTCGACCAATGACGAGATGGCACATATCTCTCACACAGCGTGTTATCGTCTAAATAATTGAATCAAATTTCTGATCTGATTTTCGACTAGTTATGTTGCGACACGTGTCACTTTCACGTATCGTTATCGTCTAAATAGTTGAAAAAGATTTATGTTAAGATTTCTGAGCAATCATGATAAAGACACGTGTCATATCCATGTGTCGTTATCGTCTAGATTATTGATGAATATTTCTGGTAAGATTTTCGACCAATCATGATGTGATATGTGTATTCATCTTCAAACATCTGATAATCTGGAATTTGAATTAGCTATAAAAGTATCATCTATGGCTCCTTGTATACTCACACCATCTACAAATCACTTGTTATTCTACCCGTAAACACATTTCTTTAAACACTTCTTTACATTCCCACATCAGTAAGATGCATCCTTTCAATTTTGACAACATTTTCAGGAAGAAGCGATAACTATGCCGACAAAATGCCGAAATAGCTAAAGCCTTCGTCATTGACGCGGTCATGGTAGCTGTAGTGTTTAATGATTCTAAGGTGCCTCTCGCAGTCGTCCAAATCAACCAAGGCTGAGAAATTCAAGGGGACAGAATCTGATGGAAGATTACTTCATCGAACGCCCTATCTTCAACGAGTAAGATTTTCGCCGGAGGTTCCAAATGAGCACGAACTTATTCAAATGTATCATGACAAAATGCTGCAACCACGACTAATTTTGGCATCAAAGAGCAGATGCCACTAGAATGCAAAGACTTCTTCCGCAACAAAAGATTATCAGTGCTCTATGAATGATGGCTTACGGCTCAGCCGCAAATCAATGTGCTGAAATCACAAAATGGGGTAATCAACAACACTAGAATGCATGAAAAAGTGGTGTACCCAAGTATACATGCATTATAAAGATCGTTACCTCCATGCTCCAAATGCCACAGACATCACTCGACTTCTAAGAAGGGCCAGGCAACGAAGATTTTCTGGTATGATCGGAAACATCGATTGCATGAACTAGGAATGAAAGAACTATCCAACCGCTTAGCAAGGTCCATAGTCAAGGTGAAAGAAGTGTCCCACTATTATCTTAGAGACGGTGGCCTCATAATACACGTGGATATGGTACAACTTCTTTGGGGTACCTGGAGCACAAAATGATATAAACATGCTCCACCAACTGGATATCTTCAATGTGCTCCTTGCTAGAAGAAGTCCCCGTGCGAATTATAAAGTCAACGGTATGACGTACCATAACACTTATTATCTAGCTGATGAAATATATTTGAGGTACTCCTCTTTTGTCAAAATAATTTTCAATCCTCAGAACCTACCACAAAAGTTGTTCGCAAAGAAACAAGAGACATACCATAATGATGTGGAGAGGTGCTTTGGGATCTCAAATCCTCGTTGGGAAATTATTTGCCATGCAACTCGATGTCACCATACATAGACATTAAAAATGATCATGTTGGCTTGCATCATAATGCATAATATGATTGTTGAGGAAGAACTTATGGAAGACATATTTGAGGAGAACGAAGAAGAAGATCTACAAAACTCAATGAGTGCTTTCACAGTTGATGATAGGCCAATGGATGAACATGGTAATCGAATTTCTTTTGAGCCAGTTGGAAGAGATGGACTAAATGAACAATGATTTTACGACCGTGTTGTAGATCTCTAATTTGCTTATATCCAAGGAGAGCTTTAGAAGAACTTAATTAAACATAACTGATTTATTGAAACTGGTGTACAACTCTAAATATGCTATTTTAATTTTATGTTTTATCCATGTTGTGTGTTTAAATTTTGTGTGTTTGCATTTTAGGTTGTTTGATTTGAATTTACTATGTTTTATTGTAATGTGGTTGAACTTTATCTAAATAAACAAAGTATGTTTTTACTTCTTGAAAATTTAAATTACATAATGACAAGTCAAGCCTAGATTTATTATGAAGACAAAACTATTGAAACAGCGGGCTATAACAATTTGAAAATGTTTCCTCGCTATCTTCTCCTTCAACGTCATCTCCTTGCTTAAGGATTTCCACTTTCCTCTTCGTGTAGGCCTGGGACAGTTCAGGTATATGTAACAATTGTTAGGAACCGAACCGAGAAAACGTTATTTCGGTTCGAGTTTACAAATTTAAACACTAGAACCGAAATAGAACCAAATCGAATCGGTTCGGCTCAGTTTCATTGGTTCTTTCAATTTTTTCCCTGCATATTTCAAGTTATGAAAAGATTTAACTTATACTCAGTTGAGCGTCAACTGACTATCAGTTAAGGGTCAACTGGGTATCAGTTGAGGGTCAACTGGGTATCAGTTGATGTCAACTGACACTTATTTTAGGTTCAAATAATACTCAGGTGCATATCTTATTCAATGCACTATAAAAAAAATTCAGACGCTGATATATGTTATCTCTCTACCTTGTGGTTCGAGCAAACTCTTCAAGTGTTGGAAGAAATACAACCAGTTATCTTCTGTCTCAGAATCACATACACAGATTGCTAAGGGAAAGAAGCCTACACACATTAAACACAAAACAGAAACACAAAAAAAGTTTAGTTAGTATATTCATCAACAGATAATGTTCAACTGACACTCAGTTGAGGGTCACAGATCAATATAGGATTCAAGGGGAGGGTTTTGATTCGGGGAATGGAATTTGTGTTGAATTTAGGGGCTTATGGAGTTTTAGGGCTTTGAGTAGAGATTGAGGGGGAGATATTGCAAAGAGGAGAGCCAAGAGCGTCAGAGAAGAGAGGAAGAGATGAGAGATCGAAATGAGAGAGACAGAAAAGAAGATATTAGGTTTTGAACTTTTGATATGTGGAAAAATCAGTTGTACTCAATCTCACATAAGCTCAAATTAAAGCCAATAATATAGCGACACGTGTACAATAATAGTGAAATTCGGTTATTCTTGGTTTTTTGAGATCAGAAACTGTAAAAATCGAACCGAACTGAATTTTATTCATTCGGTTTGGATCCTCCTTCATGTCTCGCCTTATTTTCAAAAACCTGAACCGAACCAGCTATTTAGGTTCGGTTCGGTCCGGTTCTTCAGGTTTTCAGTTAAGTGGTCCCAGGCCTATCTTCGTGAAATACCTCTTAAATTTTTGGGGTCATAGCCTCCATATCCATTGTCATGATCCTTGTTTCTTTTTCATGAAAGTCATGGTACCACCGCCAAAAATAGTAGGTAGAAACTACAAGAAAATCGCAAGACCATAAATATTTCAAAGTTTTGTTAGTATATAAAATATGTTCACTCACCATAATATTCATCTAAATATTATGACCGTTGAAACATGTAATTATTTATGTATAGAGAGAGAGAAAGAAAAACAAATTCATTCTTTAGAAATTTTATGTATCATAATATATGATTTATCAATATGAATAACAAATTCTTATACAAACATAAAATTGATTTATGAAATCCAACCAACTGACATGATCATGTGAGACTAGAAGGGAAGTAGAATCCAACTTAGAAATCTAGGGAGTTCCTATAATTAGCCAAACTTATACCAAGCCAGATTAGAAGTCTCATAATTAGACAAAAAATTAGAAAGAGAGTTCCCTTCCCAGTAGATGTGTAATTTTAATCTGCATAGACTTAATATGTCTTACACATCTAAGCCAATCATTACGTACCTTCCAAGTAGCCAAAGAAGAGACTCAATGAGAGTGGGATTAGAGCACAATCTAACTCAATTCATAAATTGTTCCTGTGGCATTCCCAAGCAACTTTGACGGCCTCAAAAACCACTAAAATCTTCGCTTTAAGAGCATTGCCTATCACCTTATTGGTGAAAATCCTACGACAAAAGCCACTTCCTCATTCCAAAAAGTACCACCATAACCCTCTTGTAAATGCGGAGTAAAAGAACCATCAGTGTTCACCTTTAACCAACCTAAGACCTCCAGTTAACTAGAATATAAGACGGTAGCACGCAACAATGCTGATACTCGTATGATCTTGAAAATTTCTCGAGTGACATAATTATTATCTCCAATCGGAGCAAATGCACATGCTGCAATTTCCTTGACAGAAACAAAAACAAATCTTAACCAATTACTTTCTAATCAAATGCACGAAAGAAAATTGTAAGCAGTCATACTCCAAAGAGTCTTTGTGCCTTTGATCTCCCCCTCTATGAAGCGTATGCTGAGGAGATGCACAATTACATAATTGGAATCATAACTAAAATCAAACAAAGAGAAATAAAAAACACTTTCATACCAACCTCAGCTCAATGCATTGCAAAAAGAAGATGATTCATGTCACCTTTATCATTAAAAACGATAAGGAAAAATTGTTATTTACCTACTTATGGTTTAGTGTAGACATCAGTTTACTACCTCAGTTTTCTTCTTTCATCACTTTACTACTTATACTATATATTTCTCATCACTTTAGATAGAAGGTTAACTCAATTCGTTAAGTAATCTACGTGGCGCTGACATTGCGATGTCGTGGCTAATACAAATATGCTGCTTCACTTCAAGTGGGTCATGTACATTCCAAAATTTCCAATGTAGCCACGTTGATTTGTTCTTTCAATTAAACTTAATTAGATTAGAGAATGAAAAAAAAAACACCTTAATAGTCAATGGGCCAAAAAGCCCAAAACAATTTAACTCAAAATTAAATCTCGCCATGAGACCCGAAGAACCGATCCAAAAGAATCAGATATGTGTGGTTCGGTTTTAGGTCTTTAAAAGTTTTGGTGTTTTATAAATTTTGATTCCAGTTTTGTCACGATTTCGGTTCCCGAAATATTCAAATGCCCAGAACAGAAAGAACTGTAATTATTACCTAATTTATAATAACTCACTAAAGTTAATTAGTGGTTTCTTTTATTCTTTTGTCTCTAATTTCATTAAATTTAATTCAAAGAAAAAATTAACATGGGTATTTTGAGAATTTTGCAATGTGCATTGCATGGCTCACTTGAAGTGGGTGACAGATTTGTATTGGCCACATCATCGCCATGTCAGTGCCACATAGATTATTTAATATATGGAATTAACTTTTCATCAAAAGTGATGAGAAATATAGAATATAAGTCGTAAAGTGATGAAAGAATATATAGAGTGTCTCCTAATATATCATATATAGAGTGTCTCCCCTTTGTCACTTAATAATGTGCGAGCCAATTTCCCTCTTAATTAGTCTTTGTCTTAAACCAATTTTATTTTTTTGTCGAGGAAAAACCATAGCATCAATTCTATTAATAATAATAAGCAACATTATAAGTAGCGACTCGACCAAAGGACACATAAAAAAAACTATTACTTAGGTAACCAAGAGCACCCACGAATGTTACACAAACAAAACACAAAAGTAACCCAACAACTAAATTCATTCCAGCACAATGCAAAGTCTGAATCTAACTAACACTTCAATCTACCTACGTCTAAGCCAGCTCCTCATCCTCCAACTCCTCCTCGGACATTACCATGTACCACGAACAATTCACCACCCTTGACACAACATCACCCCCCCCCCCTAAACAGAGGATACATCATCCTCTATCAATAATCGAGCCAACAACTTCTTTTGAGTACCTTTCTTCACCCTGGCACCCACTTTGACTGACTTCTCTAATTTCGAGAGAGTGATAGTTTCCGTCCTTGTTAACTTTTGAAAGAAAACCATTTGCTTCTTGTTCTTAGCCGGCAAAACCAACAGACGACCTGCCTCCACCGGTAAGCTCAACAAAGGTTTAGACGGTAGTACTAAACCCCGCTTCGACTTCCCAACATTCATCCTCCATTTTTTCACCACTAGAGATTCATGATCATCTATAGTATGTTTAGTACCCTACTCAACTTAGGTCCAAGTATTTATGACGCTAGCTGCGATGTATTCCATTTCTGTACATGCTTCGCTAATCCTGGTTTGGAATGACACTACTGACATGGTAACAAAATTCATGTCCACCCTATTATCCCTGAAGAGCTTCTGCATCACAGCCGAGCTATCACTCTTCGCTACCATAGAAGCTTCTCCGTGCAAGAAATCATACACCCTAGGTTTCAATGTAAAAACTAGGGTTTCCACCACCGCTTCCAAATGCATATATCTCGCCTCTGACAAACCTTGGCAGCCGCCTCAAGCATGTTCCAGCAACATGCAAGTAGGAGAAAATCATACCACCATTTCATAGCGGAATCAAAGCTTCACCCACACCCTACCAATTTTGAAATCTTTCAGAGGAAACGCCTTACATGTTGGAATCAACAACAAATGGTGAATCAAAACACTATTCATTTTTCATCCCAGTCTTATCCAGAAACAACACCAGCCCTAAAGAGATGCTCACCATGCTCACTGCTTACTCTATTTGGAAGATTGAAGAAAGCCTTAGGATCTCCACCTAAACAGAGAAGTTTTCCAACATAACCTCTACCGGTTTTCCTTTCCCGTCAAAGTTGTTTAGAACCAACATCAACTGATTGTAAAACCATGGACCACCAATGACGATCCAATTAAGATAAGCCATAGACTTGAAACATAAACATATATGTCACCAGCCCCACGAATCGAGATATCCTTTTTCAATACCCACACTGTCCTAATTATCCCCATATATAAAAGCCTTAGGGATTAGCTTCTTTTTCGCAGCCTAAACTTTATCCACTACAAAGACATTGGTGGAGAAAGCCGTTTGACCACCACTGCTAAAAGTCGTGCGGCCTTGTTGAATGATCGTCACAGAGTCAGTCATCTGCCTCACAATTTCCTAAGCCATAAAAGAACTAGGGTTTAGCTGTGTCCGAGGATTTTCTTGGGATCTCTAAAAATTTGGGAGAAAAAAAGTGTTATGCTCCATCTTAAGCCAATTAGTACATGGTCTTGTGAATAATCACTCTTCAAAAAAATAATCTAACTAGTGAAAACTAATTCACTCTTCAAAAAAATAATCCAACTAGTAAAAACGTACATTACATGAATGTGAATATCATTAAGAACCTTCATGTGAAACCCTTAATAATGGTGACCCAAAGCTCGCTGGAAAGGCTTGTAATTTAGAATGGATATGCAGGCTTTCTCATAGTGATCGAGATAAAATTTGTGGCTCACTTTTAGTCTAATTCTATTGGCAAGATTTCCTCTTGCTCTTCAAGCAATCAAGAATCTCCTAGATTACTTGCATAGATTCTGTAAATCCTATTGTGTATAGGTTATGGTTACTTCTTAAGCATCATGTGTAGTATATACCCATGTACATTATAATGTTCTATGATCAAGGAAATGCAGTGTCTATGATCAAGAATCTCCTAGATTATCAAACTCAATGAATTCAATTACCTGGTATGGTCTTTGGAGCTACATTGGTGGTTCTAAAGCAGCTCATCCCTCCACAATTCCCTCCCCCAAATCCTCCATTGATGTTGCTGCTCTGCCTCTTGCCGCTACTCCAAATTCTGCCTACTCTACCTGGTTCATGAAAGATCAATTAACTGTTAGTATTATCACCACTACTCTCATCGAACCAGTTGCTTAACTTATCATCGGATTTGACACTGCCAAAGATGTCTGGGACTATCTTGCTCGTCACTTTTCTCAAAAGTTAGTTTCCAGTGCTACTAGTCTCAAGATGCAGCTTCTTGATCTTCAAAAAGGTATTTTATCAATTGATGACTATCTTCGTCATACTAAGTCCATCGCTGATTCTCTTTCTTCCATAAATAAGCCGGTGTCTAAAGAGGATCTAGTCATGGTGACTCTTCATGGTTTTGGCCCTCACTACCTTATAATTTGAACGACACTCGCTCAAAATCCATCGATGCCAAATGTTAGCACTACCAACATAACCACTTTAGGCAACGAATTTCAAAATAACGCGCAACGAGATATGAAATTTGTTGCCTATAGTTCACAATAGGCAACGACAAGGGTTTTCGTTGCCTATTGTGAACTATAGGCAACGAATTCGTTGCCTGTTGAAGTCAAATCGTTGCCTAATGTCTGGTTTATAGGCAACGAAATTTTCGTTGCCTATTGTGAACTATAGGCAACGAATTCGTTGCCTGTTGAAGTCAGATCGTTGCCTAATGTCAGGTTTATAGGCAACGATTTTTTTCGTTGCCTAATCATATCGTTGCCTAAAGTATGGTTATAGGCAACGAAAAAATCGTTGCCTATAGTTTAATAGGCAACGAAAAACCCTATAGGCAACGAATTACTATGTCGTTGCCTATAATTATTATTATATCAGATCTAGCCAGCAGCTCCCCCATTCAAATCAAAATCGGTGGAAAAATCTGAAACGTTCTGGAATCGCCAGTGCATTTCAGGATGGACAAGAGTTGGATGAGGCTGGATAGAACTGATGCAAGATATGGGCAGGGAATTAGGAGATTTCTGGAATTTGTGGAGGCTAATTGTGGAGAGTTGCCAGTGCATTATTGTCCATGTAAACAATGTCGGTGTCGCGGCAATCGTTGTCCCATTGCTACAGTTGAGGGACACCTTCATAGAAACGGATTTTGGAATAAGTACACCCGTTGGATTTATCACGGTGAAGCATCAGCAGCCGATCCGCATGATCATGGATAATTTGCTGATACTACGAGTTCATCCAATTATGATCCCACCAGGAGGTTCATCGACGATATGTTTCCTCATGAGAGCGGTGTATTTCATGATTCTCAAGCACCCGTATATGTTCCTCCAGAAGTTGAGAATTTCCCTCACATTGAGCCAGTCCAGCCATTACCTAGAGTTTATGTCAACACACGTGGTATGGACAAGTACCACAACCTGATTCAGATGCATCAAACTCCGTTGTACCACGGATGTCCTAAGACAGTCCTTGAAAGTGTGATGGCAGTGATGCAGCTAAAAGTGGAGACCAAGAGCACCGTGGCAGCGGTCGATAGGTGGCTTCAGTTGACTGGTGATCTGCTGCCCCCCGGTCATCGTCTTCCCCCCACTCATCGTAAGATACGACATGTCCTCAAAGATCTTGGACTTTCCTACACCAAGATTCACTCATGCATGTATGATTGCGTTCTCTTTTGGGGTGTAGACAATGACGGGAAGGATCTATCAAAGCTTGATTACTGTCCGGTGTGTGGTACGGAAAGGTGGAATTACACTCCTGCAGGAAACAAGAAAGCAGTGAAGATACTTCGGTATTTCCCACTTATTGATAGGCTGGAAAGGTTGTTCATGTGTGCATTCACGGCGAAAGCTATGAGATGGTGGGCTGAGAGGACTTCGCCTGACGATGATATCCTTAGACACCCTGCTGATGGTCAGGCTTGGAAGCACCTGGTGAATGTGTTTTCTGATTTTGCAGCTGAAGTCCGAAATGTTTGGCTGGGGCTATCGACTGACGGATTCAACCCATTCGGCAACATGAGTCAGAAGTACAGCATATGGCCCGTTATATTGGTACCGTACAACCTTCCTCCGTGGATGTGCATGAAGAAAGAATATAATATGCTGACTCTGTTGATTCCAGGGCCGAGTTATCCAGGAAAGTGTCTGGATGTGTACATGAGGCCATTGATTATGGAGCTTCAGCACTTGAGTACAGTTGGTCATCCCACTTACGACAGGTTTAAAAATGAGATGTTCCGAATGCGTGCTATGCTTGTGGGCACAATCAGTGATTTTCCAGGTCGAGGGATGTTGTCGGGAAACCCAACCAAGGGGTACAGGGCCTGTCCAGAGTGCATGACTGCCATGTTTGGACAAGCTCATTGCTCGAAGATTGTCCATATGCGTCACCGATGTTGGCTTCCACGATATCACCCATTTCGCCAGGACGCCCAGGCTTTTGACGGCACTGTAGAAGAAGGTCTGCAACCCATGGGATGGACTGGAGATGAAATCTTAGAAGTCCTGAATGAGTATAATTTTGGGCCATTGAGCAATCATCCTGAGGTTGTTGCGACTATACCGAAGATACCCGACAGGTATAAGTTCTGGACACACAAGAGCATCTTCTGGGAACTCCCGTACTGGCGGATGTTGCCTATCAGGAACTATCTAGATGTCATGCACATAGAGAAGAATGTGTGTGAAAGTGTGGTGGGCACCGTTCTAAATTGGCAAGGTAAAACCAAAGATGGCCCTAAAGCTCGCGTCGATTTGGAAAAAATGAAACTGCGGGAACATCTGTGGTTGAAAAAGAAGGGGAGAAAGATGCCCCAAGCTCCTTACACGGTCACGCGTGACGAGAAGCATAAAATTTTTGTGTGGATGGCTAACGTCCAGTATCCTTATGGGTTTGCTGGAAATATAAGTCGGTGTGTTAACTACAGGGACAATAAGATTTATGGATTAAAGAGTCATGACTGCCATGTACTACTTCAACGCCTCTTCCCTATTATGATTCGAGGGTACTTTGATGATGAGGTGGTAGAGCCGTTAGTGGCGCTGTCAAGGTTCTTTCAAAAGTTATGCACCAGAGAAGTGAAAATGTCAGACCTCGAAGAAATGCGAAAGGACATCATTTTTATCATGTGCAAGTTGGAGAGGATTTTCCCCCCAAATTTCTTCGACATCATGCCTCACTTGATGATGCATCTTCCCGAGCAATTGATGCTCACCGGTCCCGTTTACTACACTTGGATGTATCCAATGGAGAGGTATATACCTTGCATTTGTATGATGTTTGCTAATTAAGTCTTTATATATTAATTTATTCTTGTTCTGCAACAATAATAACAAGCTGTTTTCATCTTTGTAGACAACTGGGAGACTACAAAGGGTATGTACATAATACATCTGCACCTGAAGGGTGTATCACCGAAGCATATCTTGCGCACGAGTGCGTAACGTACGTCAAACTGTATTTGGGAGCGGTTGAGGACCCACATTCGAATATGTCGGTAGATGAACCCCAGTTCAACCTTTCTGTAGTCTCTAATGATGTTTACCCACAGAGTAGGTTGCACGGGGAGTGGGAGTTGACACCATATGAGTTAGACATTGCACACTGGTGTGTACTCATTAATTGTCAAGAAGTTAAATATTGGAAAGACACACACCTTGGAAGTCCACAGGTTCGCGGGGATGTTGCGTACCACAACCGGACCTTTGCAAATTTTTTTGGCACATGGGTGAGTATATATTCATTTAGTCATAATATATATGACGTGTAAAAGCAAATTGTGACGGTTATTTATATGAAATGTCGTATCTAATGTTGACGGTTATTTGTTTCAGATGAACTATGTAGAAGATGATGGTTACCCACAATGGTCACACGCATTGAGGCTCTTGGCTATGAAACCTATATCATCAAAAGTTTACGCGATGTGTAGGGTCAATGACGTGAAATTTATGTGTCAAGAAAGAGACAACAGGGTGAAGACACAGAATTGTGGGGTAATGGTGCATGGTGGGGATAACGACCCTGACTACTACGGTGTACTCCATTCAGTGGTTGAACTCATGTATGGTGAGCGCATGAAAGTTTACTTGTTTAAGTGCAGATGGTTTGATACTCGTCCGGAGAACGTTCACATCGATCAGTATGGATACATTTCCGTGAATACTGCCACAAGCTGGTATGAGGAGGATCCTTTCGTTCTTGCCACATCGGTCAAACAAGTGTTTTACCTTGACGATCTTATGAACAGACCCCCGTGGAAAGTAGTAAACCATGTGCAAGCTAGGAATGTGTACAGTGCTGCCACACTTGGTGAGAATGAAGATGATGAAGAAGTTGCAGCATACCAAGAGGGAAATGGAATTGACATTCCGGAATCCGATACAATTCGCCTTAATAATGTTCGACCTGGTATTGTGGTACAAAATTCTGGAGCAGCACTTCTAAATGTTAATCCAAATGACTTTGATGAAGACTCGAGTGACGAGGACGAGGAGCGACACCTATTACCAGACTTCAACTATCAAACCGCGTTAGACTCTAGCGATGATTCAGATTCTGATTATCAGCCTTAGTTAGAGATGTAATTTGGATGTGAATTTCGTTGCTTATATATTGAAGTTCGTTGCCTATTGAATAGGCAACGACAATTTCATTGCTTATTCTATAGGCAACGACAATTTCGTTGCCTTTACTAATAATTTCGTTGCCTAAAGTGTAGGCACCGACACAAATCGTTGCCTATAGGTGCCTTTACTAATAATTTCGTTGCCTAAAGTATAGGCAACGACACAAATCGTTGCCTATAGGTATCATTTCGTTGCGTAAAGTATATGTTACGATAGACTCGTTGCCTATAATTACTCCTCGTTGCCTATACTTAAGGCAACGATTTAATCATTTCATTGCCTATACTAGGAGGAATAAAACCCCCCGTCGCGACCATTGCCGCCGCAACACAAACCCCCAGCTCACACAACTCTCGCCGGATTTCTGCCGGATTTCTGCCCTCGCCCGAATGTAAGATTCGCATTCTCTCCCTCTCTCCTTACTTGAATATATAAACAACGTGATTTAGGTTGATTTTAGTTGGATTTGTGTTGGATTTGTGTTGTGATTTAGGTTAGGTTGTGTTGGATTTCTGTTGGGTTGTTTGTTAGGTTGATTTTAGTTGGATTTGTGTTGGATTTGTGTTGTGATTTAGGTTAGGTTGTGTTGGATTTGTGTTGGATTTAGGTTAGGTTGATTAGTTGGATTTGTGTTGTGATTTAGTTTGTATTGTTGAATTTAGGTTGGATTTTGGTAAGGTTATGTTATGTTGGATTGTTGATTTAATTAGGTTGGGATTATATTGTGGATTAGAGGATTTAGTTTGGTTATTTAGTTTAGGTAATTAGAATTGGGAATAAGTGTGATTTGAGTTTGGGTTGTTCATTTTAATTAGACAAAATTTAAATTTAGGTTAGTGTAGCCTCAATTGTAAGCTATTCATTATGTTATTTTGTTGCAGACATTAATAAAAATGTCCGTGTTCAAAAGATTGATTCCCGGGAAAAGTGGGAAACAGAAAGGAGCTTCCTCCTCGTCACCTCAAGGAGCGACACCTCAAATGTCCTCCGGGTTGAACCCTCAAGGACCCAGGAGTGGGTCTAGGTCCGTTGGTCAGAGTTCTGGAAGCACCGTACCGGACAGTCTTGAGACCGTCTATGTACATTCCAATCGTCACCTCCAACTATATACAGCATCCCAGGATCCCCAAGGTCCACGTCACTCGGTGTCTCATGAACGACCCTCCCGCAACAGCAGCCGAAACTCCACCACGGAATCCGGTCGTCACTCAGTCAGCAGCGAACGCCCAAATAGTACGAGGGTACTATGGCCAAACTAGCAGGACCCACCGCGTATGCCACCTCTTCCCCCCAATCCGGCGACGCCACAACCTAATTCCGGATCATCTGGGCCATCCGGCAGTGCATCCCGCACGGATTCTGTGCACTTATGCCCGCCCAGGGACTTGTTCTTCCCTACGGTTATTCCGAAGATACCTCAGCTCGACCCTAACAACGTGGCCATATATGATGAGGACCCGTTCACGACGCCTGAGGAAGCATACACATATGAGCCGTTCTCTCAACCTCTGTTGAGTGTGAGGGTTAAGGGCCAGCTCACTTACGAGAATGGTAAGTTTATGTTCTTTTAGTAGATACAGTACATTAAATTAGGTTCTCTTAATTTCCTTCTTTTGTACCGTGTCTTAGGCACCGTCGTCAACCCTAAAGCTAAACCGAGCAGAGGTACCACAACCGGGAAAGGTATTGAAGATCGAGTTGGTGACAATCGGGCTCATATTGATTATCAGGACGATGGCTCGGATATCGAGTATTCTGACAAAGGGATGTATGCTAGCCAAGCAGGATTTGTCATCCGTGATTTCGTCCTGATGTTGTGGGACTCGTGGGGTTCAGTTGATGCTGAAGTGAAGGCCCGAGTGCATAATGCACTGTCGGTGAGTTAAATTTACATTAGTTTGTCATAAAAATAGACGTTCTTATATATTATTATAAGCCACCAAACATACATATTTATGAGGCTAATTATGTATACGCGTACGTGTATTGCAGCAATGGTTTATTATTGACGATCGGCTGAAGCAGCCCGGGGGGTGGTGTGAACGAAAGCTCACGTCTAGGTGATGTGATTTTGGATTTATATAAGGCTAAGTTTCCTGAATACGTTAGATTTGTGAATATAAAGTGTTGGTTATATGATATTTTTGTTGCATCAATATAGGTATCGAGAGTGGAAGTCCCACTTGAAGACGTTCTGGGAGGAGAACATAGATAAAGGCCGAAATGGCACTCCAAGTGAGTTCAGATACCGGGAGTACGAGTGGAACTGGCTTATAGCCCACTGGAAGCATCCCAAGCTTGTGGTATGCACATGAATTGATTTGCGTACCTAAATCTAAACTAATATTATTATTATTAATTTACCTACATTTTATGATATATTATTTTATATACGCAAGAGGTAGTAGGTAAATCTCTATCTATGTTATTAATTTAATATGTAGGTAAATCTCTAATATATATATTGTGTAGGTAAATTAAATGGGTTGGATTTTAATCAAAAAAATTAATGTTGCGAGAATATTCTCTAATTTATGCTATATATATAATTGGCTAATAATTGTGCACATTTTCTTATTCTACAAGCACATTTCGAAACAAAATGCTAAAAACCGAGCGCAGAACGTGAACCCACATCATTGCGGTTCCCGAACGTATGAGAGATGGACTCGTCGTGGGGCAAGGTTGGAACCAGAGACCGATCCTCTCGTGTATTCCATCCGACATGGGTATCCGAACAACCCTGAATATGTTGTAAGTATCTAATAAATATTTGTCCATATTTGATACATCTCATGTTTAATTAATTCTTGTATTTTACTCAATTATTAATGCGTCACCGATTTTGCATTGTCTATTAGGAGAGATTGGTTGAGTCGATCCCGAAGGTGCGTGCTAAAGTAGCTCGAGAGCTGCATCAGGGGTGCACGGAGGAGGAGGTGACCCAGTATGCATCTCAGGTTGACCACATGACGCCCATTAATGCGGCGAGGTGCGTGTCAGATGCGCTTCCCGTTGGAAAGAACAAGTTTTGGGCCAAGGGGATGAGTTACAGAGGAAATGGAGTCTTGAAGATGACTCCAGAATTCTCCAGCGGGTCCAGCAGTTCTAGGTCGTCCGGCCTACAAGAGCAGATTCGGAGGCAGCAGGAGCAGATTCGGAGGCAGCAGGAGGAGTTGGAGGAGATGAGGCGTGCCAGGGAAGCCATGGAGCAGGAAAGAGCCCGTGAGAAGGAGCAGCACGACCAAATGTGGGCATTCTTTCAATCTCAGCAACCTCGGGGGGCTTCGCAGCCGCACCCACAGACTCAGCCAAATATGTTCACGCCTACAGCACAGCCGCAGTATTTTGGGGGTCACCAGCAGCCGCCGTTATATGGGGACCACCAGCAGCCGCCGCAGCAGCATCAGTTTTTTGGGGACGCCGAGCCGCCGCTGCAGCATCAGTTTTACAGGGGTGACGACCAGCAGGAGGGTTCACACGAGGACTTCCTCAATTGTGTTAACTTTGATCAGTAGCACGTAGCTAGTTTTTGATTTAGGTTGGAATGTGTACGCTGTTGTGGTTTGAACTCATGTAAATGTTGTAGATTCTGGAATTGGGCCCAATCCAGAATCAAGTATTTTTTTTTAAAATAACACAAACTATAGGCAACGAAATGGACCAATTTCGTTGCCTATAGTTTTCCACCAAAAAAATTCAAACTATAGGCAACGAAATTGGTCCATTTCGTTGCCTATAGTTTGCCAGAAATACAACAATTCAAACTATAGGCAACAATGTTATTGACTATAGGCAACGAAATTCTTCAGTATAGGCAACGACGTCGTTGCCTATAGTTTCAAAGGTGGTCAAAGTTGACCTGTCGGTGGGTTTTAGGCAACGAAGAAGTTGTTGCCTATAGTGAAACTATAGGCAACGATTCAACCCTAGTCGTTGCTTATAGTAGAAAACCCTAACCCCTAAACCCCGAACTATAGGCAACGAATCGGTTTGGTTTTTCGTTGCCTATAGTATAGTCAACGATGAAAAGGCAACGACGGTATAGGCAACGAATTTTCGTTGCCTATACTTATAGGCAACGATTTTCAAACTATAGGCAACGATTTTAGATCGTTGCCTAAAGCTGTTATGTTGGTAGTGTAGGTCTATAATTACATTCTAATTATGTGCCTAACTTTATGCTTAATGCTTGTCTTCTTAGAATAAAGCATCGTTTTTGATACGTTTCCTTGTCATGCTAGAAAATGGTGAGTTTTCATAGAAATGAGCTTAAAGATAGAGATTAACCACTTTTTGAAGAAGCCAAGCAAGTTTCATATGCATTCGGAGAAGAATGATCAAAACCTAGAAGAAGACAAAAAGTCAATCGGTGATCAACGGTCAAACTCCGGCGAGTCTTCACCGGAAAATGTCATGGTCAAGATAGGATGTCCAAGACTTCAAGGCCCAAGTTCACAAGAGCCCACATGAGAAGATATTTTGGTGTAGAGACATGCACATGCAACTCACATGACATGAGTGTGTCATCTTAGGACCACCACTTAAAGCCTAAAAATGTGAATCGTGTCTAACCTTGAATTTAAATTATTTAGGGTCGAACTCCCCCCCCCCCACACACACACACACATCTCACTCAATTTTCTCATTTTTCATAGTTTTATACTCTCTCTAGACTCCTTATCTTTATCTCAACCCTCTAACACTCTTCCACATCTTCTCCTTCCTTTCTAGGCCAAAACACCTTCATAACTACCACCATTAGAGACCTAGCTCTCCCCTCTCTTAGGTAAAGACAAACCTCTCCACCACCACACTATCACTTTAGCCTATTTGGGTGTTCCTCCTCTCATCTTTGCCTCTAGGGTTTGGTTTGGTCTTTAGAGTTCAAAGGAGTGAGAAGTAATCCATCTTCCCCTTGGCTCCTTGGAATCCTAAGGACTACCCTTACCTCTTCTTGAAGACTTGGTGCTAGTTTGGAGTGAAAAAGTGGAGCTAGAAGCCTTGAAGTCATTTGGTGGAGCTTTGGCTAAGGGGAATCTTGGTTATTTCTTTCCTCTTTTTATTTTAAGCATGTATCTAGTCTTGCTTTACATTATGCTTAGTGAGTAGTTGCTTTTTTGAAAGGCTAGGGCTTAGCCCTAGACAATTTGATATGCATACAACTATGTTTTGAGTTATGGATTTGAATTTGGTTTAGTTTACTACATGTTGTGAATGAATTTGATAGTTTGTGATGTGATTGTGGTATGTTTGCATATGTTTGGGCTTGATTCAATATTTTCATACTCATATCTTAGCCATGACTAAGTTGAGATATGTTTAAGGAAGCTAAAAATGAACCTAAGTGAATTAGTCACTCACCTTGGCTCCTTGAAATCCTAAGGACTACCCTTACCTTCTCTTGAAGACTTGGTGCTAGCTTGGAGGGAAGAAGTGGAGCTAGAAACCTTGGAGTCATTTGGTGGAGCTTTGGCTAAGGAGACCCTTGGTTATTTCTTTCCTCTTCTTGTTTTGAGCATGTATCTAGTATTGCTTTATATTATGCTTAGTGAGTAGTTGCCTTTTTGAAGCCCTAGCCAATTTGATGTACATACAACTATGTTTTGAGTTATGGATTTGAATTTGGTTTAGTTAACTAGATGTTATGAATGAATTTGATAGTTTGTGATTTGATTGTGGTATATTTGCATATGTTTGGGTTTGATGCAAACCCAGATGATTATGGAAATGAACATGGGCATGGCGGCAATGCGGATCATGCACGTGGACATGGAGCTAAGGATGCTGTGGAATCTTTATCATTACCAAGCGGCCCAATTACAAGAGCTAGGGCCCGGAAGTTCCAGGAAGCACTTAATGGGCTGATTCAAGAGAGTGGACATAATTCTGAAATTATCAAAGAGGAAGCTAAACTTGTGCATGTCATGGAGGTCATCGTGAAGGGCAACAATTGAGGAGCACAAATTAAGGAGCACAAATTAAGGGAGAATAATTACGGAGAGAATAAAGGGAGCATTGATCTGATCTTTATTCTCAGATTTTATGATCAGTTTTTATTTCAGGGAGCATTGATCTGATCTTTATTCTCAGATTTTATGATCAGTTTTTATTTCTCAGCATTATGGGCCTTAATCAACATTTAAAGGCCATAACTTCTAATTTTCTGTTTTGATTTTGGTCTCTCCTATATTCCTATATAAGGAGAGTTTTGCTTTGTTTGTAAGGGGATGATAGATGAAAATTGTGAGAACTTGTGTTCTTCTTGGTTCTTATTAGAACTCTTTCTGAGCTTATCAAAGTAAAACTTGTGGCGCTCAAACCCAAGCTTATCACTTAGAAATTAGTGGGTGCATTTCTCTGTGTGGCGCTTGTCCCTTTCGTAGTCTTTGGTTCCCATCTCTTTAGGTGTGGGGTCTAGACTCAACAAGCTTTGTCTTCGCGTTCTTGGTGTTCGGTCCACTTTTATCGGATTTCATCACAGTTGTTTGTGAGGTTCGTATCAGAGTTTGATTCAATATTTTCATACTCATGTCTTAGCCATGACTAAGTTGAGATATGTTTAAGGCAGCTAAAAATGAACCTAAGTGAATTAGTCACTTACCTAAGGAAGATAAGCATGTAAATATTATTTAGGTTGCATTTGGGAAGATGGGCTTAAGGTTTGGTTTTCATTGGGCTTGAGCATGGATCGAAGTCTTCTTGAAGTCCAAATGACTCAAAGAGCTTTGGTCAAGCTTACATTAACTCGAAAGGGCTTTGTAGCTAATCGTTACTTCTTCTAATTCATGTTCTAAAATGTGTGAATTAGGAAAGTCATTAGAACATACTTTCGTGTCCTCTAATAGGGACTTAGGAACGAAATTCATTCACATTCATCATAAGCGGACACATATTGAACTCATTATGCATGTAGTATGATTAGGATACAATTCGTAATTGAGTTGTATTCTAGTTTCGGTTTGTTTTATATTTGAATGTTGGAATGGAACAATTCTAGTAACCTAATGGCCTAGGAGATTCGGTTCACAATCAATGGTGACTCCAAAATATCACAAGTTGGATAATCACGTGTAAATCGAACTAAACTCATAACTTGGACATATATTGTTGGTACATTGAGTTGGCTAGTGGCGACATCTCTAGCCGACCAAACATTCACATTTTGTTTTGTTTTACTTTATGTTTTCACTTAATGTATTTAGTTAAACAACCCTTCAATTGTCTTTCATTCATCATAGTTCAACCATCTCTTACAATACTAAGTCTCCAGAGGACTTAGTCTTATAAGATACACTTCCATATCTTGTGTCTAGTTAATCCATGATTTCAAGTGCTTAATCGAGTCTAGCTAAGGAGTTTAAATGGTCAATCCTCGTGGGTTCGACACTCGACTTCCTTACAAATACTATAACTTGATCTCATATACTTGCGGGTAAGAGAAATTCACTTAGCCTTAGACTAATCACTAGTCAAAAGGTTGAGGAGAGAAATTTCCTCAACACCAGACTTCACCGAACTTCGTGCACATATTCTTGCATTTGACTCGCAATAGCCAGCGCCACATTCCTCTCATGATGTGGCTTTCTATTCCTAAAGATCAGGATCTGGTCGCGCTCCTAATTTCGGCAGGCAATGTACCTCTTTTGGCAACAGTAGTGACGGTCATGGCCTTAACCGCCATTGGTTCCAACAGCAGCAACAACGTAGAGGTACGGCGTCCCAGCAGCTGGTCTTGACTAATCAATAAGCACAACTGCAATAAGTCATGCACGTCGCTGAGTAACCCCAGGCCCCCTTTTGGGCTCCTACAATTTGGTCCACTTCACCTGCATGCTTGCTTGGTCCATATCCTTTTACCCTATAGTGCCCCACATGTATGAAAAATCAGCATATGCCAACACAATGTCCACACCACTACTCAGAGCCCAACACAATTCCTCCATTTGTTGGCGCTCACTATGCTTACCCCAGTGACCCTTTTTGGTACCCCGACACAGGCACGATGCATCATATGACCTTTATGCCTGTTCAAAATCCTCAAGTCTATAACGATACCCGGGTGGATGGGCAGATTAAGTGGCTGGGAACGACCAAGCAGACATGGGTTTAGCATAATGCATTTATGGGGAATAGGGACTCTATGCCAGTTCCCTATACTGGTAACCTTCCTCTCTCTTTTGGAAATTCACAATTCTCCCTCCAAAATGTCTTTCATGTTCCTTCCATTCATAAAAATATTTTTTTCGTTGCTTGTTTTACTAAAGATAATCTCGTATATTTTCTCTTTGCTCCTAACTTCTATCAAATTTATTGCTTACGCTTCAGATGACTATTATTTTAGGGCCCATGTAAAGATGGTCTTTATCCGCTTCCGCTACTCCCCGTGCCCTTGTTATCGTACACTCCTCTCTTTGACATCATCATTTGGGTTATCCATCGTTGTCTATCATGTCTTGATTAGGATCTTCACTTAGTTTAATCTTTCTCAAGTTCTTTTTGTAATGAGTGTGCACTCAATGAATCTCATCAATTACCATTTAATTCCAATAATAACTTTGTTCCCTCTTTGTTTTATTTAATTCATAGTGATGTTTTGGTATCTCCTATTTTATCCGATGAAGGTTTCAAATATTATGTGCTTTTCACTGATGAATATTCTTGTTACACTTGGATCTATCCCATGCGTTGCAAGAATGAGGTCCTAACCCATTTTCAATCTTTAGTTGCTCTCATTCATAATCTTTTTCAGGACTATCAAATTTTTCAAAGTGATAATGGCACCGAATACACCAGTTGTGCCTTCTCTCATTTTTGCTCCTGTAATAGCATCCAACAACGTTTCTCTTGTCCTCACACTCCTCAACAAAATGGTCTTGTCGAGTGTAAGAATCGTCATATCGCTATTGTAGTACGCACTCTCCTTCTCACGTCTAATGTTCCTAAAAAAGATTGGGTCAAAGATACTTTCACTGTTGTCTATCTCATTAATCGTTTCCCTACACCCACTCTAAATTGGGAAACTCCCTTCTTTTGTCTTTATCACTTTTCTCCTTCATACTCATCTCTACGTGTTTTTGGTTATTTATGTTTTCCGCATTTAGCTCTTTATATCTCAAACATGTTGTCGAGTCGTAGTAAAGAATGTGTTTTCATTGGCTATAGTCTTCATCATAAAGGTTACTGGTATCCTGATCCTTCCTCGGGTAGCATATATGTCAGTCACCATGTTCTCTTTTAATGAAAATGTTTAAATATTGTGCAAATTTAGATAAATAACAAAACCCTAATATATTGTGGAACACGCCTCACGTGCGAACCAACTTTGTTCCAAGTGAAAGTAAGTCGCGTCTGTCTGGCGGCTCACAACGGTGGCGTTGGCATTTGGCCGTGTCACTGTGCTGTGAGCTCTGTTAGTAAAAAACGGTATGCGAATTAAACGTAAAAAATACGTACGTGTATAATTCGGTAGTTTTATATGAATAAAATTCGTAAAAATTCGGTCAAATTTTTTAAAATTTTTTAAAAAAAATTTTAAAATTTTTTTAGAGGAAGAAAACTAGGTGAATCCAATAATAATAATAATACATAATATATATTTTTAAATTTTTTATTGAAAAAAATGTAAAATTAATGAATTATTCTTGAATAATTCGGCTGAGTAAAAAAACACACTTTTTTTCCCGAATCTTTCAAAAATTTGGCAATTCACGAATAATTCGTGAATTAACTAACTAGGGCTGTGAGTGCTGCCGGACAGGCGGCTTTGTCTCGG
This sequence comes from Geum urbanum, assembly GCA_946800695.1. Lineage (NCBI taxonomy): Eukaryota > Viridiplantae > Streptophyta > Magnoliopsida > Rosales > Rosaceae > Geum > Geum urbanum. Next base: position 4,824,607 of record OX327007.1, on the reverse strand, counting down.
CGTGATGATATGTCCGGGAGTCTGCGATTGGATTTCGGTGACCTGTGGTGGTACACAGCTTTCGGCATGAGTGGGTTGGGATCAATGGCTAGCTGTTGTGCTTCTGACAGACGGTGGCATGGTATGATGGCAAAGAATGGTGGGGTCATCGCGTGGGGCCGAAGTCTTTCTTGTTGAGGTCGACTGAACTAGATCGGGATGATACATACGTGGGGTGTTCTCCATTTGGGACGTGTCTGATCTGGGCATGGATTTCTCAAATCGGTTCGTTGCTTGGCGGGGTTGTGCCTTCTATGGTGTCAATTCGGGTGGTTTAGGGGATTTAAGCAGGAAGGTGGCAGTGGATATAAAGGATGGTCGCCGGCGGTTAGAACACAGATGAGGGCGTTGTATCAAAACAGGTTTCTCTGGGGCTGTTGTTACTCTGCTGGTACTGGGTCGGGTAGCAGGTGGGCCTTGGGATTAATCCTACGCCCAATCTATTTTGAGTTTTCTAGTTGTTTCTGTTTGTGTGTTTTTTTCTCGTCCCAAATAAATCCCTGGATATCGAGGTATGTCTGGCGGTTTAGACGACCTATCCGTGTGTGTACTCTTGGTGCCTTGTTGACTCTAAGATGGTTGCGAATCATGGTCAAATGGGCGCTGCCTCCTAGTGGTCGTATGAGAGTTAGTGTCGACGTTTGTCGGCAGCATATTAAGAAAGCTGTTCTGAAGTAGGTTTTGATGCATAGCTTTCACTGAGAAAGTTGTTTGTCTTTTCTGATGTGTCTCCATTATCTCGAAATAGATAGAATAGTCATTGTTGAGCTATTCTTTATTATATGGTGCGTGTTGGTTTACATAGTTATTGTAGGGTGTTGTTATTATTCGAGATGCTCTCTCCGAGTTTTTTTTGTAATTTAGGGTTCAGGTTCTTTGTCCCCCTTAGGGCATCTCCAACAATGGAGGTTCTATACCTTATAGTAGAACCTTCAAAGAAAAACTCATCTCCAACCCATAAAAATTTGGGTCTCATACCCTAAACCTAGGTCTCATACCCTATCCAAGGTTCTAAAATAGAACCCAATATGAGGTATAGGACCTTGTATATTTCTGTGGGCCCAGCTGTTTTAATGAAGAGTATTTTGTTGTTTTCTTATAATGGATTAAACTTTCATTTATTATACACTAACTTTTATTAATAGCACACAAAATTAAAGGCCAATACAACACACCAAATTAAAAACACACAACAACACACCAAATTCGACACGTGGCCAATAAAATCATATCCGAAATAGGGATAAGGTCACATGACACTAATTAATAATTTTTAATTAAAAAAATTCAATAATAGATTATTTTAAATTAAAATAGTTTGAGAAATTATTATAGAATACAATATGTATATTTTAATATTAAAAAAAATCTATAATAAAGATTATGAGTTTTAAGGTATAAGGTATATGACCCATGGTTGGAGATGAGAAAATGAGTCTTATTATGAGGTATAGAACCTTCATTGTTGGAGATGAGAATGTCCTATAGTGAATAGTGATTTTACAAGGTTCTATTATGAGGTATAGAACTTTCATTGTTAGAGATAGTCTTATGTATTTAACACTCTCATTAATAGAGACTTAAAGATTACCACACCGCCCTTTTTATGTCAAAAAAAAGAAGAAAAGAAAATGTTTTTCCCTTCAAAAGATTGCAGGATAATTTACCTATATAACAATCCCCGTCCACTGTACAAAATCACTGTACAATACACGGGATTCACTGTTCCTAAGGGATGGGGGTGTTTTTGTCCCTGTGGTGCTAAAAGCTCACCGAAACAGACCAAAAAGAATCGGTCCGTCCTGCTCTCTCTCATCGAGATCATCTCTGTGTCGGCTTCCATAAGTTGTTCGATTCTTCTTCAGTAGCAACGACCAGTGGTTCGATTCCACAATCGTCTCTTCCATCTCCGTCGATCCGTCCTGCTCTCTCTCATCGAGATCATCTCTGTGTCTTGCTGTAAGTATGTACTATCCCTGAAATGTATCAAACATTTCTATCCTAAATGTTCAATTATAATGGGTTTTGAGAATTTTTTTCGTCCCAGCTCAGATTTGGGCTTTTGGGTCTAAATTTCGATATTTTCTAGGGATTTCAGAGTTTTGAGTGAGTGTAATTTCTGGGTTAGATGTAATTTTTCGAGGTAAGGGTTTGATTTTTTGAAGTTGTTCATGAAGAACTCGGTGTCTTTGTTTTACTTGAGGCCGGAGCAGTCCCGATATGTTTTGACATGGGTAGTGCACGCATATAATCTCTCATATGTTTTCTATACTAATGGTATTTGATTCAAGTGAAGATACCAATACTTTGGGGATGTTGAACGTTCCACAGAGGAAAACAACAAAATCTTAAAATCTGTTTGTATTTAATCATGATTGATTAGTTCCATGATTAATTGGTTTCGTGCAGTATGTGTTTGTCAAATTGTGCAGGCTTTGACAATTGTGACTGTGTTGATCATTTGATTTGGACTTCGATTATCTATTTGATTTGCATTGTTCAACGGATTGGCATGTTGTCTGTTTCTTAGTAGTTGAAAGATGTGGGTTTGTGATGTAGCTTATGTTCATGCTTACTTTCATTAGTGAGTTGCTTGCTGAGTTGGACTATACATGAATTAGGGATAGTGAATTTAATCTTAACATATGTCATTGACAATGTATCTTTTAGCAGGTACAGGAAAGCAGCAATACTCAGTTTTCAAGACTGGAGGAGTTAAAAAAAAGACTTGAGCGGTTGAACCTTTGAATCAAAGCAGAGCATCAGCCTCAACTCCTCATGTAAGTTCTCTTTTTATATACATGATATTATAGTTATAAAATGGTAAACGGGATCGTTTTTCGTCGTAGTCATTGACTGGCACTGTGGAATAGATTTCTGTTGTTTCTTGAAGTATGAGTAATGACTTTATGCAATAATCTGAATAAGTTTTCATTCATCTCTCTCTCTCTCTCCTTCTTCTTCTTTAAGAAATTGTTTTGTTTATTTTGCAAAGGCCAAACGTAAGCGTATGAGATTTCTGTTTGTATATAAAGAGTAGAGGAAAGTAGGAAACAGAGTGAAAAGACCGATCCCAGGGCGTTTTGAATTTTGTGTTACTTTCAAGACATACTGGGTTTGATTATATCCATTTATATGTGGTTGTGGTTTGTTCTATACTTATGATTTATAAGCATCATATACCCGTAAGATCAGTATCATAGGTCGCTGTCTGGCTTAAATCTGATGCCTAAAATTTTCTGTCTGTGTGGTGGTGTTAATGACATGAGGATGTATTGGAAAAGTGAAGGATAATGGAGGTACTAGAACGGAGATATTTAGAGTTTTTTGCTGATTGATGACACCACACCAAGATCTTTCTCGGTTGAACATCGCTTGGGACTACACTATGTAATTTACAAACGATTTGATATTGAATTGAGGTCCAAAGCAAACGGAACGATAATCTTACATGCTTTTACAGTTTGATATTGAATTGAGGTCTAAAGTTCAAACGAATCGTTACAAGAGAACCATAATTATTCATGCTTTTACAGGTTGATATGGTTGATATTGAATAGAGGCCTAAAGTTCACTGAGCATTACAATTTTTTAAGTTAGTGGTATGAGTTTTAAGTTTTTGGGTTTGGGGATTTTGACTTTGTTTAAAACATGGAATTATGGTTTAAGAGGTTCGCAGGTGTGTGTTGATTCACGTTACATGTATATATTATTAGGGCAGCATATACTTTCATCTCCATCGAGTAGCCTCTTTGCTATGATGACATTAGGAGCTTTTGTCGGATGATAAGCATCCAAAAACACATACTTGGATCGGTCCTCACAGAGAGTATTGTTGGTTAGTAGATTAGGTGCCTGGACTCCATGAGGGGTTTTTAAATCTTTTAAATTTTGATAGCTGGGTTCTGAGCTCTTTAAATATCTGATGTAGTTTTAAAACCTTAACTTTTGATACATGGGTTCTTAACTCTTTGAACATTTGATTATTTCTAGACTTTGTTAGAGACCATTATGTAAATTTAGCTCAAAGGTAATTTGTCTTTGTAAATGGGTTGAACTGTGAGCTTTTGCTTATTTATGTGCTCTTTTTTTCCTTTTGAAGGAGAATTTATTCAGAATTTTGCATCACTCAATTTGTTGTTGTAGTCTCTCCCTCAAATTTTAGTCCTGCTCTCTTTCATCTAATCATAGCTCTCATCTCTCAGTCGGCGAACCGATCCATTGCTGCACTTTCCATCGCCGTCGACCAAGGCTGTAGCTCTCATCTCTCAATCGGACTCTCGGCCTCTCAATCGGCGAATTGATCGACCGACACCATCGCACCGCACGTTCCTCGCTCAACGGGTGAGTAGGCTTTTCAACATATTATGATTTGCTCTGTTTGATTGGATTGGATTTCAGGAAATTTATTTGGGTGATCGACGAAGGTCTTATGTATCAGTTTATGTGTTTGATTTTGTATGGGTTTTTATAGTTTTTGTTGTTTATTAAATGATTTGAAAGACAGTTTGAGAGAATGGAACCTAATGTATGTTGGAGTATTCAACTTGGTATTTGCTTTTAGGGTTAATTTCAGCAGCTGTGAATTGTAATTCATATAAAGCTGTAAAATTTATGTTGTATTCTTACCAAAGTTTATGCCTTCGGGTTATTGAAACAAAAAATTATGTCTTTGCAGTTCAATTATTTTATCTTGAATTCTACATTCTTTCCTTGCAAGTTTATATCTATTGATTCCTTGATGAATATTGCCGAGAAGGATATTGGATTATTGAACTGGTAGCTGTTTCCTTTCATTTGGATTATTACTGAACTCTTCCTAAACAATGTCTCTGATGTTGGAGATTTTGCCATTGACTTTTTTACTTTGCCAATTCCAGACTGGAACAATTGAATTATTTCTGTGTTTATTTCGACTCGATCTTCCATTAATTTATATACGATACGATTTTCCATTTAGTGGTCTTCACAGAAAGCCTTTTCATTTCTATTGGGTTGATTTGGAGTGACATGATGTCTCTTTCAAGAGTAATATGTCTGTCAGCATCTGAGGGTCGTCGATTCTGTTAACCATACAGGGATATGGCTCTATGCTTGAAAGGCCGCCATATGAGACTCCAAAATTCTCATGTTTTGACTATGGACTCGGTGCAATTTATCTGCAAGGTTGTTTTCTAACATTACTGCTCTTTCGCAGAGTTGATTGGTGCTGAACAAAGAGCAGATAGAATTAGCCAGCAGTTTTTGTTTCTTCCATTTGATCTTCCTTTTGTTTGTTGTATGTAAATGCTTGATGATTTCTGAGCTCAAGAATTTCAATTGCTATCTGGATTGACAAAACAGAAATTATTGTCAGTTCTGTCATATAAATTCCTTAATTTTGTTATGTAGCACAGTAGATCTCATGGGTATTATGGATCCAATACATCTATCCTGAGGTACGACTGAGCTTATGCCGCTAATTTCATTTGGGTTTGGTTGACCATATTGTCAGCATCTCCTAAAGGACTTTATTGACCTGATTTGTATCTGTGATTGGGTCTGTGCTTCATGTAATAACTTACCAAGAATAATGGTGCTGATTATGATTAGCCTTGGAAATGAATGTGGTTGAGCTCGAGTCTGTTTGTGTTTTTGGTTTTTGAGAAGGTTTGCTATTAGGATTTCTCCCCTGTTTTCAGTGATTTAGATTATAGATCAATCACTCAAGTATAATGGGCAAGGTGATTTCTGGAATTTCCAAAATTTATGACTTGATGACTGAAAGGTCAAGGCCTCCATTTTTGGTCAGCTTTTCTGAAATTTTCTGAAGTATGGTACTTTATCCTCTCATTGAGTAGTTTCAGTGTTAAACCAAATGAGTTGGTTTGTAAAACAATTCTGGATTTTCTGAGTTTGAATGAATATCTGCTCTTACATGTTGTTTTGCATAGTTTCATTGAGTTTCCAGTTTGCCCGTAGCCAGCAGTTGGTTTGTATCAAACTTATTTTGAAATCATACCTAATCTTATGCTATTTGTTATGAAGTTTCTTTTCTGCATTGCTTTTCACTGTTTTAGTCTGTCTTACTTTTTTTTTCCTTTCCTTGATTCTCAATTCTATTCCTTACTTTGTTTTGTTTTATGCATTATGGATAGGTTTTTATTTCTCTCCGTTGGGACTTACGAACTGCAACAGTTGTCATCTTCGACTTTGATCTCACCTCTTGCTGAAAATTTCAATCCTGGGTAGGCACTGTAATATGTTGTCGCTAAGTTGTATTCTATATATATTGATTTTAGAATTTTGTATGCTATTATTGTTTTGGGGTATGAAAAATGTATTTTTTTTATAGGAGAAAAAATGTATTCTTTTTAATATGATTTATGAGAATGCATTAGCATGGTTACATAAACTTTGACTAAAGTGACTGTTCCATTTACTGTGTTTATTAGATTTCTGTTTTCATTAGGTTGTGATATTTGCCATACTGTTATTTTTTCATACTGTTATTTATCAATTTGTTATGATTTTTGTAGGAATGCCGCCAAAAAGTCGTTCAACCAAAAGGTCAAAATTTTTTGAAGACCCTGACAATTTTAATAGGTCACCCTCTGTTCCATGTGAGGGCTCGCGAACGAAGAAGACAAAAAATTTTGAAGATCCGAAAACTTTTGAACAAGACTTGGCAGTGCAAGAGACAACAGTAACAAGTATGTACTATGCTACTGATAATGTAAATTTTGGTTAAACTATTTTTAGATAATTATGAAGGAATAACAGTTATTTTGTTTAATATTAGGTGTGTTCCCTTCTTCAACTTCTTTTGGTCAAGCATCATATCAAAAAAGTCGCCAAGGTGAATTATTTACCTTCTTAATTTTTGAATTAGTCAAATAATGACATATTCAAAATTGAGTTTTTCCGACTTTACTTGCAGGTGTGATTGTTAAATATGAAGATTCTGGCGACAATAACTATTGTTGTAAGTATTGTGGTGCATCTTTTTGGTTAGGTGAGACATTGAAAAAAATGGTTGAGAATACACCAATTTACACCACTTGCTGTCAAAAAGGACAAGTCAAACTCTCATTATCAAAACCAACACCACAATTTCTTGAACAATTATTGAATCCAAATAATGGAAGAGAAAACATACTATTTCGTGAAAATATTCGAGTTTATAATTCTATGTTTGCTTTTACTTCTATGGGTGCAAAAATTGATTACAAAATAAATGATGGCAGAGCTCCCTATATATTCAAAATCTGTGGGCAAGTGCATCATTTGATGGGATCTGTATTACCTTCTGCGAATGAATCTCCTAGATTTGCCCAATTATATGTTTATGACACAGTTAACGAGATTTCTAATCGTATTAATGCCATTGATCCAAATAACGCAAATCAAAATATTGATGCTGACATTGTTGAAACTTTAGCAAATATGCTTGATGACGTTAATGAATTGGTCAAAAAGTTTCGATCAATCAGGAATGAATTTGAAAATATTTCGTTACCTAATTGTAATATGACTCTACTTGATCGACAACTTACTGATAGCAAGCAATATGAATTACCAAGTACTTCTGAAATTGCCGGTTTAATTGTTGGTGATATAGGAGAATTTAATTCTAATAGAGATATCGTTATTCGATCAATTGATGGACGTTTAAAACGAATATCTAAAATACATCCAAAATTAATGTCATTGCAATATCCACTGCTTTTTCCATATGGTGAGGATGGATTCAGAATAGACATGTTATTAGAGCGTACTAGAGAAAATGATAAGAGGAAAAGAACAAAATTGACGATGATAAAATTTGTCTGTTATCAAATTCATGATAGAGATAATGATTTTAGTACTTTATTAAAAGGCGGAAGGTTGTTTCAACAATACTTAGTTGATGCATATGCAACTGTTGAAGAAAATCGCTTAGAGTATATAAGAAATAATCAACCATTATTGAAGTGTGAAAAATGGAATCAATTATCTACTTTTGCTTCAGATGGTGTTACTCGATGTTCTGATGTGGGACAAACTATTTTTCTTCCAGGAACTCATACTGGCAGTCCTAGAGATATGTTAAATAATTATCAAGATGCTATGGCAATTTGTAGATATTATGGTAATCCAGATTTGTTTATAACTTTTACTTGCAATGTTAAATGGCCAGAAATTATGAGATATTTTGAAAAAAAATCAGGATACAAAGCTGAAGATAGACCAGATATTATTTCTCGGATTTTTAAAATTAAATTGGATGATATGATTGAATTCATTAAATCCGGAGAACCTTTTGGAGATATTGATGCACATGTTTGTACAATTGAATTTCAAAAACGAGGATTACCTCATGCTCATTTACTAATTTGGCTTAAAAGACCATATAAATGTTACACATCAACAGATATAGATTCTATTATTTCAGCTGAATTACCAGATATAAACATTAGTCCAAAACTTTTTGAAATAGTTAGTCAATTTATGATACATGGGCCTTGCGGTCAATTCAATTCAAAATCTTCCTGCATGAGAGATGGAAAATGCACAAAATCTTTTCCAAAATCATACATTCCTAACACAATATTTCATGCAATTAAAGCTCCTCAATATAGAAGACATGATGATGATTCAAAGTCTGTAAATAAAAACGGAATTCATATTGGTAATAATTTTGTTGTTCCATACAATCTCATTTTGTTGTTAAGATATAATGCTCATATAAATGTTGAATCGTGTTCTCAATCTATGTTAATAAAATGCTTATTTAAATATATAAATAAAGGTCCAGATAGAGCTTGAGTAATGATTCGCGACAATGTGAATGATGAAATACAAAATTATTTGAATTGTCGATATTTAACTCTACATGAATCCGTGTGGCGGTTGTTTGAATTCTCTATTCATACCAGATATCCTGCAGTGCAATACTTAAAAATTCATTTGCCAAATGAACAGAGTGTTTTTTTCTATGAAGGTCAATCTCTTCAACAAGTTGTTGAAAATCCAGATGTGGAACGTACTATGTTGACTGCTTGGTTTGATGCTAATACTATTTATAAGAACGCAACTAAGTTAACTTATGCTCAATTTCCTTCTGAGTTTGTTTGGGACAGTGATAGTAAAACATGGATTCCAAGAAAACGATACAAAGTTATTGGTAGAATTGCGCACGTACCACCAATTGCAGGTGAATTATTTTACTTACGAATGTTGTTGAATATTCAAAAGGGATGTCGCAATTTTGATTGGGTTAGAACAGTTAATGGAATCGCTTATTCCACTTTTCAAGAAGCATGTCGAGCTTTGGGATTGCTAGATGATGACAAAGAATGGAATGATGCTTTGGTTGAATCTTCATTTAATGCGACCTCTTCTCAGGTAAGACAACTATTTGTTACTATTATTCTTTTTTGTAATGTTTCGAATCCGCAAGCTCTATTTGATGCGCATTGGATGATCATGTTTGATGATATTTTATACAAAATTCGATCCAAATTCAACATGCCCAATCTCACCATACCTGAAGATGATTTGATAAATGGTGTTTTGCACGAACTTGAAAAATTGTTCAATATGGCATCCAGTTCACTGAAAGAACATCAATTGTCGATGCCAAAAACAGAAAAGATACAACAACTGAACAATAAATTAATGAGAGAGGAATTAGATTTTGATTGTGAGACACTTAAACGTGATCATTGTGAATATGTTGCTAAATTGAATTCATGTCAGAAAATTATTTACGATGAAGTGATTGAAGCTGTGGAACAGAAAGCTGAAAAATCGTTCTTTGTACATGGTAGTGGTGGAACAGGGAAAACTTTTTTGTGGAATACAATAATTTCTAGACTGAGATCTGAAGAAAAAATTGTTCTCGTTGTTGCTTCATCCGGAATTGCTTCTCTGTTACTTCCTAAAAGTCGAACAGCGCATTCACGTTTTAAAATAAAGCCAGTTTTAGATAAAGATTTAAAATGTTCGATAAATAAAAATACACATCTTGCAGAATTAATTAAAAAAGCAGATTTAATCATTTGGGATGAAGCTCCGATGTGTAATAAATATTGTATAGAATCATTGGATAAAACTCTTCGGGATATTTTGTCGGCAAACTCTGATGATCGAAAGAATCAAATACCATTTGGAGGTAAACCATTTTTGTTTGGCGGAGATTTTAGTCAAACTTTACCAGTTATAGAAAGAGGAAGCAAAGAGGAAATTATTGAGGCTTCATTGAATAATTCATATTTGTGGCCTTCGCTTAAAGTATTCTATTTAACTGAAAACATGAGATTATGCTCTGCTGGATTAACAACCGTTGAAAAAGATGAAATTCAAAATTTTACAGAATGGATGCTACATATAGGTGAGGGTCGATTGCAATCAAATTTTCTTACAAATGATCCAGATACATCTTGGATTCATATTCCTGATGATCTACTTACTAATTCAATTTTAGATCCTATAAAGTCAATTTTTACGGCTACTTATCCTAATTTTGAATGTAAATACCATGATACATATTATTTGAGAGAGCGTGCTATTGTTACCCCCAGAAATGCAACTGTCCATGAAATAAATAAATATGCAATTAATTTATTACCTGGTGATAAAAGAACATACTTTAGTTCTGATTCAATTTCGTTTAATACAGGAATGTACAGTGATAACAGCCTTATATATCCTATAGAATTTTTAAATAAACTTAAATTTAGCAGTTTACCATCACATGAACTTATACTAAAAGTTGGAATGCCAATTATGTTATTAAGAAATTTAAATCAAATACAAGGTTTGTGCAACGGAACACGGTTAATTGTAACAAAGTTGTTTGAAAAAATAATAGAGGCAAAAATACTGACAGGGACTAATATTGGGGAAAAAGATTACATTCCAAGGATTGTTCTGACTGCAAATGAAACTAAATGGCCATTCACATTTAAGAGACGACAGTTTCCTGTTAGAGTATGTTATGCAATGACAATCAACAAAAGTCAGGGTCAATCGTTAAACCAAGTCGGAGTATATTTGACTGAACCAGTTTTCAGTCACGGACAATTATATGTTGCACTATCAAGAGTTACATAAAAAAAGGGCCTAAAGATTATGATAAATAATGGTAATGACATACCTAATAATTATACAAAAAATATAGTTTATAAAGATGTTTTGCAAAACATATGATACTCTCATAAGTAGATAGTTATACATATATACATAAAATGTACAGTGTAATACGTTTTCAACTTTTTCACTGTTTACCAGTTACTGTTTGGTTTCTCTCTCTATGGTGCATGCCAATGAGAGAACAATGACACATGACGGCTCCGATAGTCTTCAAGTTCGAAGGTGCGTTCTTTATTGATTTGTTTTCCTTTGGTTATTCTAGCTTTGTTGGGTTCTATTGGCTTTTATTAGATTCAGAGTTTTAGGGTTGTGAGCTCTTATTCGAACATATAATTTTTTCTTCAGGGTTGTGCTGACACATACATGCCTCATATTTCTTATGCTTTTCAAATTAGTTGAAAGGTCACACGGTCAAGAACAACAAAGCATCTTGAACATCCGTCTGAGCTTCTGAAGTGGATCATTGATGGATCAAGTATTGGACAGGCACCCGGATATGACAGTGAAATGATCTTATAGTGAGATCTTAAGTACAAAGTTACAACTTTGATTCTATTTTGTCATAATTGCATGTAATTTGACTTGACTTTTATTTTCCAGCCCACAAGTTTCTACGGTTGCAACAATATATTGGTAGGCATCATACATATGCAAATCCAAAAATTAGTTTCTTATTATAGAAAGATTAACATTTATAGAGCTATGTTATAACAAGTGATGCCAGAAAACATGATTGGTTTCATCTTATTTGTTTTACATAGGTAATTTGTGATGCATACACTCCACAAGCTGAGCATATCCCTACAAACAAACGATACAAGCCTGCTCAAGAATTTGGCAACCAGGAGCTCATTGATGAAGTTCCATGGTAATTCTGCTTTTTAATATTTGTTATTTTGGTGTGTGTACAATTTTCTTCTTACAATTTTACTTAAGTAAACCGCGCCCGGGCGCGGGCAACTACCTAGTTCAGTTACAACTTCCAATTCTTTCAAATTAGTTCCACTATACATGTCGAGCCCAACTGCTCCGCTTGCTGGCCCATCGTTGCCACACTCAAGCCCCATCTCTCTCCTACAGCCACCAGTCATCCCAGAGGCCCAGTCCCATCCTCCCTCAAATCACTCAGTACACCAACTGCACTGTTCCGCCGTCTCTACCATGCCCTCCGATGTCTCCACCGAATCTCCAAATCTCTCCCTCACGTCATCTCCACCTTTGTCCCCGCCACCGAGCTCCTCTCTGTCCCCACCACCGATCTCAGGGCGCGCCCCGGCGTCTCCTTTACCGTCTCCCTGCACCTCCGCGACTCCAACCATCCCCGAACCACGCACAACGCATCCAATGGTGACTGGATTCCGTGACGGAATTTCTAAACCCAAATCAAGAACTGATGGCACAGTCAGGTACCCAATTCCTCATGCTCTCATATGGCTTCTATTAATACAGTCAGGTACCCACTGCATTGATCAAGAAAGAGATCAATGCTCTTCTTAAAAATAACACATGGTCGCTTGTTCCACCTTCCCTTGTTCATAAGACAGTTGGTTGTAAGTGGGTTTTTCGAACTAAATATAACTCTGATGGTACTGTTGAACGTTATAAAGTCTGACTTGTTGCCAATGGTTTTCATCAACAACAAGGTATTGACTACAAAGAAACTTTTAGTCACAGTTATTAAACCTGCCACAATTCGTACCGTTCTTGCTCTCCCTATTTCTAGGGGTCGGACTCTGCGACAACTCGATGTAAAAAAATGTCTTTCTTCATGGATTCTCAAGGAAGATGTACGTATATATGACTCAACCGCCTGGTTTTGTTGATCTGTCTCGTCCCTCGTATGTTTGTAAGCTTCACAAGGCACTCAATGGACTCAAACAGGCTCCTCGTGCATGGTTTCACCGGATCAGTTCCTTTCTTGTGTCTGCTGGTTTCTCCCCTAGCAAAGCTGACTCTTCTCTCTTTATGTTTCGACGTGGGCCTCACATCATATTCTTACTTCTGGATGACATCGTTGTTACTGGCTTCTTCAGAGTATCATTGATGCCCTTGGTCGTGGGTTTGATATTAAGGATCTTGGTCCTCTTCATTATTTCCTTGGTTTACAGGTGACTTCCAACTCAGACGGCAATCATATTGATTAACTCAAGTATGCTCATGACATTCTCCACAAGCCTGATCTTCTTCACAGTCAAACCAGTTAGCACTCCGTTATCAGCCAAGACTTCTCTCACTGCTACTGATGTGGATCTTCTTCCGAATCCTACTCGATCTATATCGTGTGCTTGTTGGTTCCCTTCAGCATCTCACCATCACTCGGCCAGATATCTCATTTGTTGTCAACACGGTTGCACAATTCATGGAAATACAGTTTCTACAAATCCTGTTGCTCGATCTGGCTTATGTTTCATACACGGGCAAATAAATCTGGATGTTTGAAGCTGAACAGATTAGAACTCAGAAATCAAAAACAAAACACGTACAAAAGAAAATAAAAATTAAGTCCATAACGAACTAGGACAAAGTAGAACTCCTACATCAAGTTGAGACAGAAATCAAGTTCGATCAGGATCGTAACTATTCTAGTTGTCTCTCTCCTTTACACTAAATAGGTTAAGTTGATCAAATTAGGGTTATGTCTTTTCATTCGGAGAGAAAAAGAACCAAGGCCATGTCAATCATGAACGGGAAGCAAATCAAGTCGCTGCAAGCTTCTGCAAGCTCTCAAGATATAATATTTGACAGGTTTAGTGATCTTCCGGATGATATTACGAGTCATATATTTTCTCTCCTTACCATCAGAGACCTCATAGGAATTGGTGTTGTTTGTGAAGAATATACCGAGCTTCCTCGATCAAGCTTATTCTCATTAAGTTTGGATGAGCTCTCCAACGCAATTGTTTCCATATATACTAACGAGCTGTGGAAAGGGCTGTTCGATTCTTTGGATAGGTTCTTGGTTCGTGGGTGTAAATCCTTTCTTTTCAAATGGCACGAGTGCTATTATGATCAAGATAAACCACAATGTTCGCCTGAGGAGCTGAGGCTTTTGATGATCAGGTGGATCAACAATGTAGGAAGGTGCAAAATCGAAAGAGTTGATATGAAGATACAGTTATCTCCTTCGAATTCGCAAGCACCAAACGTCGCATTACCCTCTTGTGCCTTTCTTTCTGAATTTTTAAGGTATCCATCTTTGAAGGGAATGTTAACGGATATCAAAACTCCAATCGGTGCTGCTTCTTTATCTAATCTCCAAACCCTCAAGTTGCGTAAAGTTCACATAACAGATGAAAGGTTTTGCGAATGGATCTCACATTCGTGCAAATGCTTGACAGTACTAGAGCTGAAAGATGTGGACTATGACCCTCAGAATGCTACCCTTGAAAGTTCATCTTTGAAATGGTGTGCCTCTGTTTTTAACAAGGATGTTAGTTTATCCCATCTTTACATCAAATGTGAGAAACTTACATACTTCCATTTGGGGTTGCCGTGTAACACAAGTAATAATCACGGAGCAGTAACAATCTGTGCTCCAAATCTTACAAAGTTGAAGTGGAATGGAGGTATAATGAACTGTCAAAACTTGGGGGAGCTGTTGAGTTTAAAAGAAGCTCAGATCGAGCTAGATCATAGCGAGGTAAACGACATCGACAATGTATTCAAGCTATTCTGGACTATCCGTACAGTTGAACATCTTGTCGTGAACAACATTACTATGCAGTTTATGTTTATTAAGGGAGGTTTAACATCAGCACTACTACAACTTGATGATGTTGCTTTCTTGAGAATTCGTGATCTGTGCTTAATGGATGACCAAGTCCCTGCCTTGGTCTCTCTTCTTAATTCAATGCCTAACTTGAGTGAATTGCATATAGAGGCCGGCCAATATAGCTCCAAGCATACATCTTCATCGTTTGGTATGCCACAGTGGAAGTCTCAAAATCTTGCTTTCATCCATCAGCTGAAGAATGTGACAGTAGAGCTTTCTGAGGGAACTAATGGAATCGATTTTAGTTGGTATATCCTCGATCATGCTCTCAATTTACCGAAGATGACCATCAGTCATTTACCGGAGCAATATTATGTAAGGAGATACAAATGGCTGGTGACTTCGAATGCTGAAGTTGCATTTCACTTCCGTAGTGATAAACTCAAGAGGAGCATTATTAGCATAGGTAATATATATGATGGGAAGCGCAGAAGTTTTAGTGGTCGACCTTGCAAACGTCATAGATTCGACTCTCATAACATATGTATGTAGAGATGTAAGTATTTCAATCCAGACTTTTGAATTTTATATGTAAACTATGGTTATTTTTATGCAAGATAATACTATATATTTGTATGTAAACGGGTTATTTTTATGCAAGACTTTTGATTTTTGCATCAATGAATCATTGAGTTAGCTCTTGGTTAATTACAGTTTCTACGTTGATGCTTTTACGTGGCCTATTGGTGTGCCTTCCTTGGCTTTCCAAACGTTCATTTACGTTTGCCTTGTCTTCTAAGGCACTCTTGCTCTTCCATCACTGCTTCTTTATCCTACCATTTCCTTATAATTGCCAATTTAGCAGTTAGGTGAAACCAGACAAGCCCCTTATATCATCAGAAGGGGGTATATATCCTAATCATCCTATGGATTCATGCATCACGCCAAGATGGTTTCATCGTGAGAGCTAGCTGGCTAGCTAGGCTAGCTAGGCTACTACATTCGTCAGTTTACCACCTTTATTAGCATCCACCTTCAAGTTTCAATGAGGTTAACTCGAAAATCTGCGATGCCATGTAACACGAAGAAAACCGAAATGGTAATATGAGATTTCTTTAATTACAGTTTCCGATCGAATTCTATGTCTTGTAGAAAATTGTTGTTCCAAAGCAGATTGCAATTGGGAACATATACTAGACCAATACTTCACATTATGACATTGTGAGTAGTCTCCATTGATATGAGTAGAGAGCCACTGAGAGGGTAAAAGAAGCTTTTGTTAAGTTTAAGCATCCTAAAAATCATTTTGTACTGCTTAAAACAGAGAAACAGTATGTGTAATGACGTTTTGCTTTCTCAATTCACAAGCAACCACATCCAGTTATAGGAAAACAGATAAAATGCTTAAAGCTAGCAACTTTACGCTTATAGCTTCTAGTATATATAAGTGTCAGTGCTTAAAGTCTTCAACCAAAACTCAGAGATGGATGCCATGAAGAACGATATTTTCTTGCAGAATTCACTTTTAGTAGTACTTCTCCTAATAGTCCCCATTGTAGCTCAACAATTTGCATGTGACACCAAAGTTTCCACAACTAGCCAGTTTCCCTTCTGCAACACTTCTCTTCCTTACGAGGACCGAGCTAAGGACTTGGTCTCACGCCTGACTCTCCAAGAAAAGGTTCAACAACTAGTGAATGGTGCCACAGGCATATCTCGCCTAGGCGTGCCTATGTATGAGTGGTGGTCTGAGGCACTTCATGGTGTTTCGGACCTTGGCCCAGGCGTTCATTTTAATGCCACCGTGCCTGGAGCCACTAGCTTTCCAGCAGTGATTCTATCCGCGGCTAGTTTCAATGAGTCCCTGTGGTTGAGGATGGGGCAGGTTGTCTCAACTGAGGCTCGAGCCATGTACAACTTGGGTCTAGCTGGTTTGACATTTTGGAGTCCTAATGTAAATGTTTTTCGTGACCCAAGATGGGGCCGAGGGCAGGAGACGCCAGGAGAGGACCCCTTAGTGGTGTCAAATTATGCAGTGAATTATGTCAAGGGTCTGCAAGAAGTTGGCGAAGGCAATGCCACTGGTGACAGGCTTAAGGTCTCCAGCTGTTGCAAGCATTACACTGCATATGACCTTGACAATTGGAAAGGTGTTGATAGGTTTCACTTTGATGCTCAGGTAAACAAAGCATCAATGAACTTTCTATATACAAAATCCCATGCCATTTTTTTCTTTAATGTAGATATTATTTCATGATACATTTACTCAGAATCTATCTTTTATTCTTTTCAATGAATGTAAAGATGCACATATTATGGATGACTGGATGTTCACAATCACTATCCACCTTTCTTAAGATGCAAGAAATTTCGTCGACAATGATGAAATTGCTTGAGGTGAATCAATGCAGGTGACAAAGCAGGACATGGAGGATACCTATCAGCCACCATTCAAAAGCTGTGTGCAGGAGGGACATGTCAGCAGTGTCATGTGTTCCTATAATAGGGTGAATGGGATTCCCACTTGTGCTGATCCAGACCTTCTCCAAGGTGTAGTCAGAGGCCAATGGGGACTAGATGGGTAATCTTTTACTTCTGATTCTTATTTTGGTATGAAGGAAGGGGAAATTTGAAGTTTGAACCAAGAAATAACTCTGATCTTTGTGCATTTCTGAGCAGATATATAGTTTCTGACTGTGATTCTGTGGAAGTTTATAACGATAAAATCCATTATACTAAAACACAAGAGGATGCAGTAGCCTTGGCCTTGAAAGCAGGTAGAGTAAATGAGTAATGCATAGCACCAGTTCATTTGATCAATTTTTTGTTTTTATATATTTCTTTTTATGAGAAATTTATCATAACTAATGATGAATTACATGACTTATTGTCATGTGATTCTGCAGGTCTAAACATGAACTGTGGGGATTACCTAGGGAAGTACACAGAGAATGCAGTAAAGTTGAAAAAAGTGGAAGAATCTGTGGTTGATCAGTCCTTGATATACAACTACATAGTCCTCATGAGGCTTGGCTTCTTTGATGGAGATCCGAAACTGCTCCAATTCGGAAACCTTGGGGCATCGGATGTTTGCAGCGACAATCATACAACTTCCAAGCTCCAGCTGCTGCCAACTTGTTCGAGCAGCGAGGCGCGAATGAGTTTGCTCGAACTCATTCGCGTAGCTACAGGGAAGGAGGTGGTGCTTCTTCAGGGGCTGCTTCAAAAGCTGCAGGATCAAACAACAAGGGTTTCTATCCTTACCAAGCTGCGAATATGAAACACAGGAACTGAAAAAATGTAATTGTCAGAATTCTATTGATTTATTTGTTTCTTTTGGGTTTTTAGGCAAGAATGATGGGTTCAAAGGTGGAGCTCCATCATGAATTATGATGGGGTTGCCACTAGGAAGTTCATCTCTTGTCCAAGTTTATATATGATCTCTGTTTGTTGTACAACTAGGTGAAACACCGCGCCAAAGGCGCGGTTATCCATTAAAATGACATAAAGTAGTCATCGAGTATAGTTTATCTAGAACTAAAGCGTAAAACATTGTTCGAAATAGCATTTAGCAAGTTTAATACCAGTCAATTTCTACTTAAACATAAACAATGGTAAAAAGTTACATCATTGTACATCCTTTGTCTCCCAATGATGCATCTCAGAAACTCAGGCCACCAATATTTCAAATACAGATTTTCTCCTTATTTTGTCACACTAACATTCCATGAGCACTCCGAGGATTGCTTCAATTTCAATGTTGTTGTATCAAAAAGTTTGTTCCCAAGGTGTTTTCTGACAAATCTCAGTGGGATTCTCTTCAAGACACAAAAGAAAGCAAGGATAATCTATAATTTTTGATTTTTGGTTATTTCACTTAAAGGAGAAGTAGTGAAGAAGCTTATAACATCTTGAATTAAATAAAAAGATACATGTAGCCTGTAAAGGATCATAACAGAATATAAGAACATTCTGGGAAAAATTAATTACCATTTGCTGAGTACTGTAGCCAGGAAGAATGATCTTGAAGAGGTATGCTTTATCTTCTTGTCTTCCATTGATGTGGGATAGTTTACGGATAATGAATCGGTATCTTTGTTAACACAATGAAATATCCTTTTCTGCATCATACCTGATAGAGAAATCAAAGGAACAATGAAGTCTCGTATAAGCAAATGAAGACAACAATACAACAAATTTTAGCATGAAAATAGGGTTGAGACTTCTTGAGACGTACACGTCTCTCCGGATCTTCATTTTTATTATTTTATATGGGGGGCACAATTGTAGATAAAATTGGACTTAGCACTTGCAAAGAAGTAAAAGAGTACCTCATTTTTATATACTACGTCTCCAGCAAATGAAGCTCCCTCAGAATATCGAATTTTCACAGTTCAACTGTAAAAGTCTGTTTCACATAACACAATATAACTATCAGGATTAATTTAATTATATGTATATATAACAACGTCCTTTTAGGCAAGAGGCTCAGATGAGCACTTCTATGTTTTGGATTACTTTAGTATTACTTTGTGTTAGTCTATCTAACTTAACAACATCTATGTTTCACACTCAAACATAGACTAACATAATCCAACTGTGTTCTAGAGTTTCATATAAATCCTCAAGTTCCTAATACTTAAGTATCCCATTCTATTCACATAAATGCTACAGAGAGTACATAGAGGTTTATCCAATCAAATATTCTAGGTATACAGCACCGATAGACCCAGTTTAATTGTTTTTGATAATCGACCATGCTTGAGCAAATTAGACACTGAAAGATCACCAAAATCAAGAGCGAGGGAGGTTGCATTATCAAACCTGATCTTCGAATTTGCGGTGTATACCAAGAAGGATATGGTGAGACCTCTATTACAATAATGTGTGTGTGTGTTTTGTTTCAAACAATGGCACTACAAAATTTACACTAATGTGCGCTTTTCAGTTTGATAAGCACACATTACTTGATTGAGATTGACACAAAAGACCATACAGCCAATTAAACTCAGAATTTGATATTCTTAATATTAGTACGTAGGGAAATTAACAAAACACAGTAACTTAGGTTTGAAACATGTATCAAGCCACATCAACCAAACTGATTGAACATACAAATTCAATAGATCACAACAAAATCCATATTTTAGCTCCCTCTTTAAAACCCCAACAAAAATTGAAAGAAAGCGAAAGATTGGTATTGGTGGGAGAGATTAAAGTACGTAGTCGGGATCGGTGATCAGTGGAGTGAAAGTCATGACGGTGGAGACAGAAGCGCAAAAATGTCGCTATTGTCAACGGTGGGTCTTAAGCCTGTTGTAACGTTCATGAAAGCAGAAAACTAACATTGTGAAAAACCATAACAGTATATTCATACCTGTCCATTTAGGATAAAACACGCAACAGTGATCATTTCGTGAAGATCAGTTCAGTCTACCACTCTTCTATCAGGTATGTCCCATAAACGAATCTTTGCATCAAGCAGCCGCTAAGAAAATAATTATCGTCTAAGGGATTGAACTGTGTGCATGTTAACCACATCAATTCCGCATGTTAAAACTCAAGAACCAAATAAAGATCTATTAACCAAATAGTGACATATTTGCTGCACCATAGGATCAAACAACAAATAAACAATGGTTCTGTGAAAGCCCAGTATGTTTACCAAATTCGAAGATATTTTTAAAAAATCATAAATAAGGATATATTTCAATGTTAAAAATACTTCTTACCATAATCGTTGTGGGCAAACAACCTTAAACATGTCTTGGTCTCCATATCCCATAATCTAATTGTTTTGTCCATTGAAGAAGAAAGCAATAACTGCACAGCGTATCAAAATTTAGCCCAAAACATAGTTATAAGTTGTAACCAATGAATATGCAAAGAATTAATCATAAGAACAGCTTCAACATTGAACACAACAAACCAATGATAAATATGAACGATCACAGTCTAAAAACTGACATGATCTCTATACCACAACAGGTCCAGTCTAACATCCAAATGACCTTCAAAAGTGCACACAGGTTTTTCCGAAAGAGCAAACACGAATTCGAGCAAATGGACATAGTCAGGAATATGATTTGTTTTCCTGGCAGATCCTCCCTTCCCCTTCTTCTTCTTGGCAGTCAAACTTATCTCATAACAGCACCACTTCGTTGTTGATGACTATGGTCCGGATTTCAGGCACGACTTAATCATGAAGTCGCCTCCACACATGACTCCAGCTTAAGCGACTCCGTCTCAGATTGAGACAAATCGGGAGGAATGAGAGAGAGGAGAGGCATCGGGTTTTGACTGAGAGAGCTTCGTACCTCAAATTTTTGAAAAGTTCGGAGAAGACCCACCACCAAACCGTGGATTTATCACCGTCATCTTCTCCGTCTCGATCAATCAATTTCTAAAATTCTCAAACGCTCTCAATCCAATCTTCTCCGATCAAATCTCCAAAATCTAGAATGGTTGCTACTACTTCTTTGACACTGCGGGCGCCTCTGTCTCAAACAGTTGCGATTAGGCTCGAGAGAGCACTGAGTGAGGATGATAAAGTGAGAATCGATCCAGAACAGTGTGGCTTTTTTCGGATAAAAATAGTGGGTTTACTATTACAAAGCCTAGATGGCCGGAGAATCGTACAAAAGCGGTGGAGCTGTTACTGAAGCTGATGTTCCAGAAGCCATATTTGTCATGGCATGCTGTCCTCTATTCTGTTTCATTTTTTTTTTCTGTCTGTATACTATATGATCATAGCTGCAAAGATAGTGTGAAGTTTTTTTATATTATGATCAGCTCAGTATGATCAGTGATCTGCTCTAGTTTACATTCACTATAACACATATCATGTGCTAGCTAGTTGCTAGCGACCTAGCGTACTACTTACTGCCTGCATAGTACTATCTTCAACTTCAGCAAATTTTTAGAAGGAAATTTCATCATATATGCACTTGTACAAAAAAGCTTGTTCTTTAATTACTTGGTCCAAGGATCAGTAAACTCGTAAGAAAAACAAATGGAAAAAAGGTTGATCTCTTTCCAGCCAACTTCATTTCTTATCTGAATATACTTTTCAGCTTTTGCATGTAAAAGATTTTGTTGTCTAATTTCTGAATCTTTTCGAATCAATATTTGATATTTTTCTCACTCAAGAAACTAATCATGATCTAAACTGTTATAGAAGAAAAGATAGCTGAGGTTTATTTGCTCATTCCATGATCGAAACATTATTGCCGAAAACACCA